>CM038466.1:64595644-66000644 GCA_021464415.1 Lonicera japonica | reverse complement strand
ATGGTTCCAATGCTTTGTTATGGTGAAAAAGAAAAACCTAAATCCTACCTAGTATATATAGATTCAATCGAATTTGAACACTTCTTTCTCGATCTCTGCTCTTTTACTTTCATTGTGGATGAATTTTCAAGCCCCTTATTCTTCTGCAGGAGAAATATTAAAGCAGATGATTGAATTCTGTTGATGAGATCGTAGGGGAGAAATAGATTTTCTCAAAAGGAGAGAAGAATGAACGCCATTATGAGATTATGCTTACAAAGTTAATTGACTTAAATTTTAGGTGGCATAGACAAGCATTATGATTGGTTGGTGATACCATGTCAGCAAGATGACGTGGTATCACCGTTGTAACCAATAATTTCTCTCAGTTTAGAGTACACCAGATCCTCCATTTTTCTCTGCCATTCTTCTCAGATTACTAAAATAAATTTCATCTTTCAGTGTAATATAGACAACAGTCAAGCCATTGAAGATGTCTACAATAATTTTACTATTAAGGCGTATTTGATAATAATATGAAAAATAATTAAAAAATAAAAAATAAAAAAAGAAAGAAAGAAGAAACTATGTGTTAGAAATTGAAAATTAAAATATGACATATTGATGCTCTCTTATCTTGTGCTCATTTTTACGAGTTAACGTCCTTCATTATTATTTTGTGGATAGAAGAAATTTCCATGAAAAAAACTAAAAGTAAGAATTAATGTCACTGTATGTCTCAATTTATTTTTCGACTTCTCACAAATCAAATGTTTTTCTTATCATTTTCTTTATTGCTATCAACCGGTGCTTAAATATCAAAAGAAGGACATTCCATGGGTCAAAGAAATCCATTACTCAAAATAGTTTAAACATAGTTCCCTTCCATTGAAAAGAACATTGTCACATAAAACAAAGTTTCCCTAGAAATGAAGAGGGAGAGGGGCTGTACTACTATATATATATAATGACAGGCGCATGCCAAAAAGTTGGAAAAATAGAAAAGGAGAACAGTTCATAGTAGCTCGCAGTGGATGATCAAACTGGGATAGCCAAGCCCTTCTTCGCCATGCTATCCAGAACATCGTTCAGAGCTTGACACAATCCGACAATCTGCCCCCAACCAACATTCACCCCAACGTCAAATAAACACAAATGACAAAAAAATATCTACTTTACTCTTTATTTGAATTGAGTGTCACTGTCTTATCGTTGTCCAAACTTAAAACAAAACATTGGTTTCAACGTAATAGTCAGCCACGAATAAAACTTGTTCACTATCACAGGACTTTGATACATTGATTATTTTCCAGAATGACACCAATCTTAACTTGGGATGGATAGTAATCCCAGAGAGTTAATCTTTTTATATCATGGTCTCGATTTCAAAAATATATATATATATATATATATAATTTTGAAAAGATATTTTGACCTTTTATTACTTTAATTGCCTATTTGGATAACGTCTGTCATCAATTTCGGAAATTTTGCATATTTTGGGACTACTTAGTGCCAAGAAGTCTAGAAGCATTAAAATGCAAGTACTAGATATAGAAATCATTATTCATTACCTGTTGATCCCACTGCTGTAGTTCTTCAGTATCATCCTCAAAATGAATAACAGCCTCAACCTGACACATTAAATTTCCACTTATTTTATAAAGTAAAAAAATATCCAATCTACTCTGTGGATTGATGATTTAGAAGATCATCAGTGGCAGATGAGGCATAATATAGCATGCAGTGAAAATCATATTTAACTTGTTCTATATATAATAAGAAAAACTAAATGGTTTGTGTTGCAATTACAAGAACAAGGACATGTACCTGGTCAATTGATCCCCTCATTCTATCTTCATAAATCATTCTTGATGCTATTTTCTCAGCCTGCAAAAAATATATATACTCAAAGCTTCGATCAATCTTTGAAAAGGAAATGGGAATCTGGTACGGCATAATGCAACTAGAGGCTTATATAGACCATATTGCTAATCATTTAACTTCTTAAAAATTCTCACAACAAAGCAAACTATAAGAAGGTTGAACAAGACAAGGTAAAAGGTACTGCAAAAATATAAGATATGAAATGATACATCATGATCTTTTTGGGGAGTATGTACCTTAGGAGGAGCAATGCCCAGCAATGTGCCCAACTCTTCAAAGCTATTTATATAAATAAGTATTAATTCATAATCGTATCAATAACTTAACAAGACAATAAAAAATGATAAACTAAATTAAAAAAAGAAAAAAGATTAGGCGCAAAGCAACAGCATAAACTGCCCTACCTTATATTTGTATAGAGCTTGCTCGCACTCAAAAGATTATGCTCAATCATAGCACGATCAAGCACCGTAACATTGTCGGGCAAAAGTGCTTTCTGTTAAAACTACCACAAGGTTAGAACGGAAAATCAAAGGAATTTACGTGGTTATTTTATTTAAAAGAAAAATGGCCACCTGATGTGCTTTTAGTTCTTCAGCAAATGCATCAATTTCAGGCTTCCTCAAGATTCTCTCCAAATACACCTAAAAGTCAATATTACAGTTTAAATGTAAACACAAACAGCTTTTAAATTACTGTAAAAATTTCTATACACAGGTAACCTGTTAATATATATATATATGAAGGATAAACATAGATCCTAGGATATATACATATATCCGGGCTGCCACGAGAGCAATGTTTTTGTGTGCGCATGAGAGAGAGAGAACCTTTTGCAAAATTGGATAAATCTTCAACTTGGAGCAACGTTCATCCTGGAAAAGAATATCCCCACTTCAGTATAAAGCCCCAGGAAAAATTTAGCACATAGGTTTACCCACAATAGTTAATTTTGCTTGTTCTTATAATAATAAGAATCATCATAATTCAAATATACAAGACATGAAAAAAATAATTGTGAGCAGGACAGAGACAAGTTTGGTGACTAAATTTGTTTCCCTGAGCACAAGGAAATTTACTTTATACAGAGTGGCTAAAACACGAGAACGTTGTGGACCAGCAGCTGCCAATATAGTACAAGTCACAGCAGCAGCTAGAGCTTGCTCCAATGCATCTTCATCAATCACTCTAGATAGACAAAACTTCCATGAGTGAAACAGAAAGATACATGCATAATTTTCTTTTGGTAACACAATAGCACTTCATTTGTTAAATATACAACATTAATTATTCATGTTGTCCACTAACATGTTACCATGTCTCCTTGTGGGTCAAAAATAGATTAAAGAAACAATAAATTAGCAGACAGACATCGAAAACCAAGGCCTATTTTCCTTTAAAAGAGGAAAGAACTCCAGCAGAACGAAAACAATTGGTTGGTCTGCTTGGAACTAGTTTCCACAAAAAATAAAAGATTACAGGGGAGGTGGTTTTCGAATTTCAACTGAAAGGCAAAAATTAGTCAAAAGCAAGTTGTTCAAAATTGAGTCCACATTAATGGTTCACTCTAATCTAGCATACATACTCATCTCCAATTTGCCGCTTTTCGATTTGGGAAATATCATAATAGCGTAGTGCAGCTTCCAAGAACTTCCTCTTTAAATCTAAAATCCTTGCATAACAAACCTGAAATAAGGAAGAAGTAAGTGATGCACTTATAAAAAAAGTGCTAATAATTCCAATCATAAACACCATGATTCTAGTCAACTTCCAAAAATTGTCAACCTTGTACTGTAAATTCAATACTTCATGCTGACTGTTGCTAACCAAGAATGAAGCCTTGTTAATAAAAGCTTCTGCATTAACAGCATCATCGTCCTGCCAAAAAAGAATAGTACAAAATACCAGATATAATTCACATTTACAATCCTCATTATGCAATTGAATTATCACAAGTCACACCATTCACTACAGCCAATACTTTATAAGCCAACAGGAAGAAAATACTTTGTGGTCACAACAGGAGTATGCTAATGCTGGTCTTCATGATATGGATCTTCTCATATGAAAAACAATGAACTTAGGCCTCGTTTGGTTCACGGAAGGGAAATCAATTCCCTTATCTTTCCCATGGAGGTGGGAAACTAAATTTCTTGTCAAGCTTCCTTTCTTGTGTTTGGTAAAGCATGTAAAGTATTTAGGTAATGCTATTATTGTCCAATTTTTTTGCAATAAATGCTTGGAAATCACATGGAAAAATCAATCCCATGTGTTTTGAGAGGAATGGTTTTACCCCCTACTGTCCCCTCTCTCGGGAAAGTGTTTCCAGAATTTGTGCTTTCCTTTCCTGAGTACTAAAATCCGTGAACCAAACGAGGCCTTACTGAACATTGGTCAAAAAGTACCTCAAGGTATAGCCGAGCAATTTGGACGCATTTTGACAACCTGAATGTATCGTCAATCACCCTGAAGCAAAAACAAAAGAAGACATGAATTAGAAATTGGGATGTTCTTTAAAGCATAGATCATCTTGAGGAAAAAAAAAAAGGAAAGAAAGAAAAAAGCTTACTCCCCTACCTCATTCCAGAGTCCAGATCAATGCCACTAAGCATCTGGGCTGCTTTCGACCACTGTTGTTCAGACTCGTATAATTCTGCAAGTTTCTCTCGGATAATTAATACCTGCAACATGCAGAGACTTGTGAGAACATTCAGATCGAAAAGAAAATCAATAAATACAAGCTAAGCGATTTTGTGAAAATAATATTAATCCTAAAAACAATAATACCTTTTAACTGACAATCAAGACATCAATTTTGGGGTTGGAGTGGAGAAGAAGAAATAAGATTCAATACAATCCAATGAACAGGGCAGATTTACTAACCGCAAGAATTTTACTACCACAAAACCATTATTCAAGATACCAAAAGAATTATAATTCTACCCACTAAATACGAAAACCTTCAAACAAACTTCTGAGGTGATTATACAGCTAATAGTCTACTTGCACCTGTCTTGCTTTCAGAGCTAACAGAAGATATAGGCATTATCACCCTGTTGTACAACAAACTGAGATCTATAGAGTGACGCCTCAAAGACATTCAGTTCACAATATAAAGACCACAAGGTACTCGGCCACCGAGAGCAATAAATGAGGGAGAGAAAGACAAGCATCAATTATCAAGACCAAACAATCTTTCAGTTAACAATACAAGAAGAATGCATCAACATGAATTATATGATTCAAACTGTTGTTTCACACTACATACTCATTGCAATCGCTTTACTGATGATCATACTATAATTTCTTCAAGCAGGACACGTACTTTACCTACCAAAACATCATCATAATAATAATACAGGCAATTTCGGCTTTGGTACCCCGCCAAAGGTCAAAATTAGACTAGGTACTTACAATATCTTCTTATTGTATTTGCTACCTCATACTGATTGAAAATTAGACTTTACCATTCAGTGAGTAAGTGATAAAAATGTACCAAAGTGGCCAAGTCTTAAAAGAAGTAGCACTTAAGTCTAACTTCGACTAGTAGCAAAGTACCCAAGCAATAATCATTCTAATAAGACGAATGACAACAAGTGCAAAAGTGTAACGTATGAAAGTTTTGTTGCATTAGCATTAAAACCAAGTCAAATACGCACAACTACTCGTGATAAATAGATAGGAATTACATAAAGATAAGATAAAACTAAAGATTCGATGTTATGATTGCTTGACCCAATGATGGGTTGCTCTGCAAACAAATAAATTAAACCATAATTAGATCCGGTTCTAGATTTTCCAAGTTTCAAACCCATTATGGAAAATTAACAAACACATCCACTTATTTTCAGCTTAATACACATCCTTACATCACGAATACCAAACTTATGATCTGTAAGTGAGCAAGACTTCTATAGTTCTATCTACCAAAACAATAGAAATATCCACATTGGCCCCAACCCTAGTATAAATTTCGTATTTCTGTTACGACATTATCAGCCAACAATAACATAAATAATCATATGCAGCGCAATTAGGGTTCATAAAATAGATACGGTCAATAATGGTTGGAAGAAACCTGTTCTTCAAATGACACGACCCGAGGCTGAATTTGAGTGAGTGTATAATGTGCGATCTCCTTTTGAGCCTCAGGCTCCAAACTTCCCAACTCTTGTGCAAATGTCTGCAAAAGTTGCCTCGATACCACCAATGGTACGTCATCAGATAACACTGCAATTGAAGAGAAAGTTTCGCATACATAATGTTAAATAAATAACAGTTCAAAATTCAATTAAATAGCAAAATCACTGAGAAACTTCGACAAAAGGATCATAGACTAACGTTAAATAGACAGCATAGAATTCAAGTAATTAGCAAAATCATTATGAAATTTCGATAAAACTGTAATTGTAGAGAAAGTATCATAGATAAAGTTAAATGGACAGTTCAAAGTTCAAATAATTAGCAAAATCATTGAGAAATTTGGATAACCACACTATAATTGAGGAGAAATATAATAGATAAACGTTAGATAGAGAGTTCAAAACTTTAAATAATTAGCAAAATTAATGAGAAACTTCGATAACACTGCAAGTGAAGCGAAAATATCACACACACATATATAAGTAAAATGAATAGACAGTAATCACTGAGAAATTTCAATAACACTGCAATTGAATCAGAAAGTATGACATATATAACGTTAAATAGACAGTTCAAAGTTGGAATAATTATCAAAATCATTAGGGTTCTGAGAGAGAGTAAAACCGTGGGTGATGAATGTCTGGGCCTGAATGATGTCGTTGGAAGCGATGACAGAGGAGAGAATGTGTTTGTACTGTTCGATCTTCTGCCTCTGGTCACTGATTGCTGAAGCACTCGCTAGGGCACTATCCATGGCGAAAAATCGGATAGATGCTTTACAATTCGAAACCCTAATTTCTTTACTGGAACAGTAGTTCTGCAAAGTGGAAGGGGGTTAGGGATTTTGATTAGGGACAAATTGCAAAAATGTAAAATATTATGTACCCCCTTCAAGTTTCGTATTTTTCTACTATGGCCCCTGAATAGTTATTTTCAAAACTTTTATAAGGCTTATCCAGCCCCAATAAGGGGATTTACCCCGGCCAGTCCAATCCAATTTATTTTTTCAAAAATGATGCGTAAAATTTTAATTTTAGTTCATTTTAACCTAGTTATTTTAGTAAATTGATGTGGAATTTGAACTCAAGATATTCTATTATACGAGAGTGAGTTTTTAAGTAATTATATTAGCTCATTCTTTGAAAAAATCTTGAATCTTTTCATTTAACCTTTATTTTTTAATACAAATAATATATAAATATGTTATTGATTTGAGTAGTTCTAAATTTACTTAATATACAAGTAGTTGCCGCGCTAATTAAATAAAAAAATGGTGAAAAACTCATTAAATGTGTGCTGTGAATTCTGTTCCGAGATGCTATGATCTGCTCTAAAAGTTAGGCCACAGGGAAGTTTATGAAGCTTTGTATGTTGATGTTCCTTTTCATGTTGTGGAGCTTGTAAATATTAAAGTTTTTATGTAATATGGGCTTTGCCCCCTTTTCGCAAGCACCTCGATGAAGCAATTTGCAAGAGCACTTAACACATTAATTCCATGAATGTAATGTCTCAACCGGATCTTCTCTCTTAATCTCTTATTATTTAACGTAGGTTATGATAGATTCGAAAGTTCAAAAAGAGAAAGGACTTTACTCCGTTTTTGTTAATGCATAATATTTCAACTATTTAGAAAGAGTCTTACATCGAGAAAGATTCATTTATTATCGTACCGATACAAGTTTTAATTATTTATGGATTGATTATACTTGTTTACTGCATACATATCCCACTTCTATGTGTATACTTATTATTTATTACCTTAATGCAACGCAATGTGAAATAATTAGGAGAATATAGTGTAAAGTGTAAACAATGTTTACTTTAAATGGGAGTAAGCAATTCAAAAAAAGTGAGACTACTTTTACCAAGAGGGTATATCAAATACATCAATTGACAGAATAATTGTCAAAATATTAAAGAATTAGAGGGAAAATAAAATTAAAAACCTTTCAATAATTTTAAAAATTTATGTAACATTTTAAGTTGAAAAAGTATGAGAGTAGTGCGAGAGATCGAATAAAGAAATTGGTCAGAATTATTCCTCTACAAACCTATGGAGGAGAACAACTAATATTAAATTAGGGTACTTGTATTGTTAAAGCAATTATTTATTTTGTCATAGCAAAATATTGTATTGAGAAATTGTACTATATATTTTTAATGTTGTACATTGTTTTGGTATTTTTGCCACCCTTAAATTATCTTAGCAAATTAAAAATTATACACATTAATCATTTTTTTCACTAAACATTAACCGTGTTCAATCATTTTCCTTTTATTTTAACGGTTGCTGGTAACCGTGGCTAGTTACAACACATTTAAGACTAATCCATTCCCAATTTGATTAAAGGAGAATCATTCATATAAAGATTAGAGCAATCACAAAATATTAATTTAAGAATCGTTATTTCACGAGATATTAATTAATTATTAGGACTCAGTTGTTTCCAAAAATAAAAATTAAAAAAAAATGCTAGGCCTTAAATTTTGAGAAAAGAAGATATATGGTGCTAGTTAATTAAAATTAAGTTTACTTTATTATTAATAATAATAATAATTCCGCTTGCTTAGTTGGAAGAAATAAATGATGAAGAATTGACAAATGAACTGAAATAAACCCACAATCTACACCACAAATCTTATCCTAAAGGGAGAGAGATCGAGATCGAGATCGAGATGGTGGGGGGGGGGGGGTAGTAGTAGTGTAGCACATGCACTTTTATGATGGAGTTGGTGACTAGTGAATAGATTTGCAAGTACCCATCGAGATTCAAGCAGACCTTTTTAATTTGTTGCCAATGACAAACATAAAATAAAGGAAGAAATAAAAACAACCCAAAAAAGACAATCAAACTAGTGATGATTACTCACAACCTTCTCACTCATTTGTTCCTTTTCTTGACATTTTGGCCATTTATATTGTTTGTGCTCTTACAGCTGTCTTTTTCTACCCATCTTTGTGCAAAACAGAATCTCAAAGCTAGCCTCCTTGTTTATTAGCATGCTGTAAAGCTAAGTCACCTTTTCTTTTCTTTTCTTTTCTTTTTAACCTTTTATATCTATGTCATAGAGTTATGGACGAACTGTATTAATTATAATTAATGAAATAGGCGTTTGCCCAATACTTTAAATGTTTTTGCTCTAAGACGCTTTTTAAAGAAAAATAAAACTCCCAAGCTTAAAGTCATAATATCTTATTGTACTGGGGGTTTAACAAATAACATAATATATTATTTTTACGACACATCTATCTCACATGTTCTTAATTAATAATTTATATTTGACTTTTATAATTTTTTAAGAATTTATGAATTAATTTATTTTCGATCAATGGTTTATAACAAAAATTATTTTATATCTTGAGTTTAAGTATATCTTCGTTGAAGCGCCATGGTTTATCGAATGCTACGGTAGAAACAGATTCCCTTTTATTTATTAATTCTTTTAATAAAAAAGAACCGGATTTGTCGGTTTTTGGTTTAGTTCTAGATGATTGCCGCACAATTGTGGAGACTTTAGAGTCTTGCAACGTGGAGTTTATTAGAAGGTCAGCGAATGAAGTAGCTCATAGCATAGCTAAGGCGGCTCTTTCTAAGCCTGGCTTTGAGGAGTGGGAGAATGTTCCCTCTCAATTTATTTCTGATGTTATCTTGTCCAGTTAATACAATTGCAATTTTTCTTTTCAAAAAAAAAAAGTATATTGATTATCTTCTGAAAAGAAATTTCTTAATTAGCACATTTCTCAAAAATAATATTTTTTTAACTTAGAATGGGAAGAGTATCGCACTAAAGTGTTGCTCAAATTTTGTTAAAATTAAATGAGACAATATTAGAAATCACGTTTCTACCCCACATGGAGTATATTTAAACCCCACATGGAGTATATTTAAAATCCATACAAACCCAAGGACTTAATAGAGGCCGGCCCGAAGTTGACTATGACCCGATTGTAAAGCAACAACTCTTGAATCGGGTAAATATCCGTCTTTTTTTTTTTTTTTCATCTAAAAATAATTTAAAACGCTTAAAAAGAAAAAAAAAAGTCACACTAGTGTTAATCACATCTTGGAAAGTGATTTCATTGTGGTCCTTTTCAAGTTTAGGGTAGTGATCTTTAATCCGATTTGGGGTCTAACTTAATTTACAATAAATTTTATGCAAACCTAACTCTTGTGATGAAAAAGGTTTTTAGGTTCTAGTATTTGATCAAAAAAGAAAAATTAAAATGTGATCCCTTTAATATTATATATGTCTCTCAATAAACTCAAATACATAAGTATAATATTTTAATATCTATAACAAATAATTATGTATATAGTACATATCAAAAATCGCATCTTTAAAAAAAAATGAGAGATGACGCTCTTTTAGCATTTCAAAAAGCGAGAATAGATCCCAATTTTTATCAATGAAAATTAATTTTGGGTGACAAAAAATACTTTGGTTGTTTTGCAATTCAAACCAAGGAATTTGACTTACAGCTCATGTGGACGACTTTTTAAGTGCAAAAAGACGAAAGTACCCACTCTAAACCGACAAAACAGTGAATTTGTCTTCATTATAAACATGGCCCCGTCCTTATCGCCTTGGTCTGCTAGTCAGAGAAAATATTGTCCATAAAAGAGGCATAAGCCCCCCGAAGCCGTAAGCTGCGTAAAGGTTCACACAACACTTTTTTCACTTACCATATATTCTTTGATTAATATTTTATTCAATTGTTAATAATTTAGTATATATATTTATATTTGACTTTTAAAAATTTAATAATATTTATCTTACTCAATTATAAATAATCGAATAAAAGTGCGAGTGTTGTCAAAGGTTGTTGTGATGCTAATATTTTTGCCTTTTTCACAACCATTCACAAAATACTTGTTTTTTTCTCAATTTCACCCCCTAAAATTATGTTTAATATATTCCAGAGGTGCATATTAGTTCGCGAAAAAATGACATCATAAACATTTTGATAATTCATGAAACAATAAGTTTCACTTCAAATTATTTGGACCAACACTATAAAATGTTATAAACCATTTTATAAACTCTTAAATGTAATAGAAATTTTTTAAGTCAACACGCGAAATTTGGTGGAATGGAATTAACTAAAATATTTAGGCATTAAACACTATATTAGGGGTTGCAATTCGTGTTTTTTGGCTGTACTTTTGTCTGATACAATCATAAAATCAAAAACAGTAATACGACATGATACGATCTTGTATTATTTTTAACTAATACAAATATGACATGTATAAATATACATGATTACAATTTTTTTTATCCCAATAAATATGTCATAACACGAGTAAAATAAAGATTTTCTCCCATTTAGACACGATCAACACGACATAATAATAATTTTGTGTCAATTTTGTTCTAAATTTTAAACATGAACGATATAACACAAAATCATGTCAAAACTCTATACAAAAAAAGACATAGATACGAATTTAAGTGTTAATTTTAGACGAATTTTATTTTGGTGGCTACATATTTTTCTTATTTTGCCAAATATCTAGGAATTTTTTTTTCGCTAAGCACAGACTTAGATGAATTTAAACCTTCTTTCTATTATTTTTTAAGCAGATATGCACGTGAGAGTTTGTTAACTCAATAATCTTTTTACACGGGTGATATTATATACACCCTTCTTTTGTAGCCAGAATACCACAAATTTGAAATAAGGTTTTTTTTTTATAAGGGCAACCAAAATATTAACCATTCGGTGTTGTGGTTACAAATTAGGAGTTGGGTGCACCCAATACATAACATACAAGTCGGTAGCAAGTTACCGACTTAAATGTCAACATTCAGTGGCAGTTTACCGAGTTTGAGATTAAAATTCGGTAACTTTTTACGGAGATCAAATGTTAGTGAAATATTTTTAAAAATTGACTCGGCCAAAGATTGCCGAATGTCAAGTCGGTGGAAGGTTATCGAATCGAATATCAAAATTCGGTAACAAGACACTGACTCGGTGCTTAAATTTGGGGTGTCACCATACGGGGTTGGTTGCCCAAATACAAAACATATAAGTCGGTAGCAAGTTGCCGACTTCAAGGTCAACATTCGGTGGCAATTCACCGAGTTAGAAGTTAAAATTTAGTAACCTTTTACCGAGAGCAAATGTCAGTGAAATATTTTTAAAAATTAACTCGGCCAAACTTTGTCAAATGTTAAGTCGGTGGAAGGTTACCGAATCGAATGTCAAAATTTGGCAAAAAGACACCGACTCGGTGCTTAAATTTGGGGTGTCGCCATATGGTTGCCATGATCATTATTGCGGTGTTAAGGATACATTGGTGTTTTGGCTACAAAACCGGGGTGCCTATAACATCACCCTTTTACACTTTACACATTATATTATAACAAATCGAAGTGCGTGTAAAGGTGGCCCGAACACTTTGTGTCTTAGACCAAAAAAAAATGAGCTAGTGTATCACATTTCCAACTCATAATGTGTCAGCTAATTTTGTAAAATTCACATGCATTTTCTTAAATTGCCAAATTTGTTATTTCTCTCATTTTTTTTAAAAAAAATCAGCATGCCATTACTTTTAATCAACTTTATTTTACCTAAAATTTATCTGATAACTTCTATAAAACAAAATTCATTTTAATTTATTAATCATTTCAAAATTTATATAGGAACACAAAATAAAATAATATAATTTATGTGTTCAATCACTTTATTTATTTTTGTGGGTGACTAAAATCTAATCGAGTCTATTTAGAAGAGAATCAATCCAGATTGAGATGTTTGATAACTATTGATGGGGAGAATAACTGAACTGTTCTGACCCGCCAACCACATAAAGACACGTGGTAGTCCACATCAGCAGTTTAGCACAACAGGACGATGGAGGCTCCTGGAGATCGTTCAATCGCCACACGAGCTCCAGAGCCCTTGGAAGTTCATGCAACAGGCCCAAGGATTGGCTTTATCTCACAAGTGATAGAGTTTGTGAAACAGAGCTCTTCCAGCGAGCTCTGAATTTCTCTCCCAAACAGTCATGTCAGAGTAGGTGACAGATAGCATGAGCGACTGCTGCCAACACCACCAACGCTGCAGAAGCTCCCTCAACTTCATTAAATGCATACCAATTATATTTAATACACCAAAATTCATTGAGAAGTAAGGTCAGAATTGGTACTGATTAAAGCAAAGCCTCAGACCTGCTCTGGGAGCTCTGGCCACACAACTCCTCCAATCATATATATATATAAGAAGCATTTACTTCTGGGTGGCTTAGCTTTTCTCTTATTATAACATTGTAAGGATAGAATAGCTAGAGAGACTTTTGTGAGTTGGTAATAGATGTTTGTTTACCATCAACACAAAGCAAACTGAGCTTCTAGCTCTATTCCATAGGGGAGGATTAACATGTATTGTTATACGAGACCAACCTCCTCTATAAATCTTTGACTCTCTTAAAATTCAGTACTTTTACCGCTTTAATTATTTGATATAATCATTTAATTGTGTGGTCTAAAATACCTTTTCAGTTTTTAGCACCAACAATTTGGCGCCATCTGTGGGAAAAACAGTTTCTCAAAGTCACATACCTTCCTAAAAGTTATAAAAGCACCAAAAATTTACTATATCTTCTAGACAAACTCAACCAGACCCTATACTGGCCTTACAAGAGCGATAAGCTGCTCTTCAAGTCCGAATTGATAGACTCTTAGCTTAGAGAGAGAGTCCCCGCGCCAGCTCGAGGAGCAGGTCGTTTTCAGCTTCCACGTCTGCTGACCACAACTCCAAGTCAGAAAAAGACTTGGAGACCGTGGCAGAGGATTTAGGGAAAGCCGCAGCAGAACTTGTGAGCTTGAATCCCACCGCTCTAGCTCTACTAGAGAGACCTTATATGAAAAAAATTCGGCTAAACTCCCTCCCCCACCAGTAAGAGACCCATGGGTGAACGTGGTTCGCGAAAGGTGCTCGGATGGGGCTTCGTGACATCGGAGTCCAAGTATTAGCATACCTCCCCTCCCATCAGCTCAGATACCAGAAAAAGAGGTGGAGGTTAGACCTCAAGGGTCCGTGTTTGATAGGATCTCTCACAAAGAGTCGGTAAAATAGGTCGAGAAAATATTGATTCGAGGATAGAGGCTCAAATGGCAGAAATGATGAAGACTGTGGGTCATCTGGCAGGGAGCTCTGCAGCAGCTCTTGTAAGGGACTTCAAGTCCCATTTCGCAGATCATATTTAAAATTGCCTAATCCCTGAGAAATTTAAACTCTCGGTGCTGGAATCCCATGACAAAACCACTGACCCTGTGAATCACTAGCAACAATACGAAAATATGGTGGGTTCCAGAATGTCCCAAACGGCATGATATCCAAAGATTTCCTTACCACTCTTAAGGGGCAGTCCGAACGTGGTGCAACAGCCTGCTCCCGGGGTCAATCCTGAGCTCACATGAGCTCGATACCAAGTTCATTTCGCATTTTATAGAAACCAAAAGGCAGTCTAAGTCCTCTACTCACCTCTTCACCGTAAAACAAAGGTCTACAAAAAGCCTGAAGGAATATGCTCGCCGCTTTAACCAAGAAAGTCTCATGGTCATAAATCTAAACAAATGTGTGGTGGTAGTAGCCTTTATGGAGGGGGTAAACTCCCCATATTGCCTCTCATGACTTTGGCGAGAATGGCCTAAAAGACCATGTCCGAGCTCCTGAATGAGGTCAACAAGCAAATTGGCGTGGAAGAAACCGTGCAAGGAAGGAACCTGTCAAGCCTATTAACCCTCTTATCATCCTCCAAGCGCCGAAAGGGGCACAGCCCACCCCGCGGTCAAGAGAGAGAAGGTAAGAAGGAATCAAACAAGCCTGGGTCAAGGGAATGCAAAGCACGCTTGTAATTTACTCCTCTGACAGACCCTTTGGGTGAGGTTTATGCCCAATTATATTCAGGGCACATCCCAAAAGCTCAAAAGATGACGACGTCTGAGAAAAAGTTGGATACAACCAAGTATTGTCGGTACCATAAAGACCACGGCCATGAAACAAATGATTGTTGAAAGTTGAATGAAGAAATTGAGAAGCTCATCCAGAAAGGGCAACTCAGGCAATACGTAGATAGGAAGAAAGAGGTTCCTCAGAAGCCAAAGGAAAGGCACAAAAAAATGAAATATTCATGATTGAGGGGGGGCTCCTCCTATTCTAGGGCTCCTCATATTCTGGGAACAGCAACAGGTCCAGAAAGGCCTATATCAGACAGGCTAAATCTTCAAGCTATGAGGTAGAGTACTTTAGCTTCAGACTTTTCAAAATGGTGAAGTATGACGTCAAGGAGCTCATATTCACTGACGAAGACATGAGCATGATAGAGTTCCCACATGACGACCTCTAGTAGTAACGGCGATGGTGGGCAATCACAATGTCCATAGAATCCTCGTAGACACGGGGGCCACCTCCAATCTCATGTACTACAGTGCCTTCAAGGCCATGGGTCTCACCATAGAGCACTTGACCCCTTCTTCGGTCACCCTAGTTAGTTTTTCAAGGGAAAATACTAAGTCTCTGGGGACCATCAAACTCACTGTAACCCTGGGTATAACCCCAAAACAAGTCACCACTATCCCCAAATTCTTGATACTAGATAGAGCTCCTCATTATAACGCTATCCTCGATAAGGGTATGCTTAATAAAATCAGGATTGCACTTTCGACTTATAGCCTGACCATGAGATTTTCTACCCCCACGGAGTAGGGGAGCTCAGAGGAAACCAGGTGGAAGCTCGAAGTTGCCAGTTTGGGACTTTGAAAGAAGTCAGAACTACAGACATTACGGTTGTCGAGTTCGAAGTCACAGCTGTGAAAGAATTAATGGGTGCGGGAGAGCCTAGCCATTCAGAGAAGTGGGAGATCAACACCTTAGAATCCAAGGATGAAGAGAAAGAACTCTGCGGCGAACTAGTGGAAGAGTTAGAACACTTAATTCTGGACCCCTCATAGCCCGACAAAATCCTGAAAATCAATGATCAGCTCGGCATAGAAATTAAAGAAGAACTATGTCAATGCTTACGAGCTAACGCCAATATCTTCGCATAGTCCCACGACTACATGAAATGACTGAACTCGGACGTCATAGTGCACAGGCTGAACGCCGACCCCACTTTCAAGCCTGTTAGGCAGAAAAAAAATAATTTTGTTGTATAAAGGAATTTGACAGCCAAGTAAGGGTCCAAAAGCTCCTCCGAGCTGGTTTTATTCGAGAGGTCCACTACCAAAGTGGCTCTCCAACATAGTGCTCGTAAAGAAGCATAGTGAAAAGTGGAGAATGTGTGTGGACTTCAAAGATCTCAACAAGGCTTGCCCGAAAGACAGCTTCCCACTCCCAAAGATCAACCAGCTCGTTGATGCAACCACAGGCCACGAAATGTTGAGTTTCATGAGCGCGTACTCTGGCTATAATCAGGTTAGAATGGCTCTAGAAGATGAAGAGAATACCTCATTCATCACCAATGAAGGCACGTACTGTTACAAGGCCATTCCCTTCGGCCTAAGAAACGCAGGGGTTACTTATCAGAGAGTGATGAGTGCACTGTTTAAAGACCAAATAGACATAAACATGGAGGTTTATGTCGACGACGACATGTTGGTCAAGAGTCTTAGAGCCCCGAATCATGTGACTGGCCTCAATGAAATATGTGCCATACTTAGGCAAAGCAACATGTCCCTCATTTAGCCAAGTGTGCTTTTGGAGTACAAGGGGAAAAATTCTTGGGCTTTATGGTCACTTAAAGAGGAATTGAAGTCAATCCCAAGAAAATACAAGTCCTTATTGACATGAGATCTCCATCCAAGCCGAAAAAAGTCCAGAGTTTGGCAGGAAGGGTGGCAGCTTTGAACATGTTTATTTTTAGAGCAACCAACAAGTGCCATCCTTTCTTGAAAACCTTGAAGAAGGCCTTCGAGTGGACTGAAGAATGCGAGCTAGCTTTTCAACAGCTTAAGCAATACCTCGAAGCCCCTCCCCTCCTTAGCTCATAAAAAAAGAGGAAGTTATGAGTTTATACTTTGTAGTATCACGAACAGTGGTTAGTTCAGCACTAATAAGGAATGAGGAAGGAACTCAGCTACCAATATACTACACGAGCAGAGTACTGCACGTTGCCGAACTAAATTACCCAAAGTTAGAGAAGTTGGCCTACGCCTTACTCATCACGTCCCGAAAGTTGAGGCCCTACTTTCAGGCCCATACCATAAATGTGCTCACAGATCAGCCGCTGCGAAGAATTCTCGATAAGTCAGAGCAATCAGGGCGTCTGGCTATATGGGCTATTGAGCTTGGACGATTCGTGATTCATTATCGACCTCGAACCTCGATTAAGGGTCAAGAGGTAGCAGACTTCATAATCGAGTTCAGCTACACAGAAGAACAGATTGGTGAACTACCAGAGCTGCTACCACTCCCACTCCCAAACCCAAACATCTCGACTCCTACCACCTCAATGAACCTATTGCCAATAGTGCCCGTATGGTTCTTACACGCTGATGGAGCTTCTAATCTGCAAGGTTCTGAAGCTGGTTTGGTGCTGATCACTCATAAGGCCAACACCCTGGAAATAGCCCTGAAATTTCTCTTCAAGGCCTCCAACAACGAGGCTAAATACGAAACCATCATTTCAGGTTTGAGAGTAGCTGGTGATCTGGGGGCAAAGTAGATGGTGGTCTATAATGACTCCGCAGTAGTAGTCAGCCAGATACTTGATCACAATGTGGCAAAAGAAAATTACATGGCTGCCTACTTGGTGAAGAATAAAACAGCAGCTCAAAGGTACTCTAACTTAATTTTAATTGAGGTCCCACGAGCTCAGAACAACAAGGCAGATCACCTGACTAAGCTTGCCACTACTTCAGACGTACCAAGTGGAATCCACGTCGAATAACTGCAAAGAAAAGCCATAGATGAGCTCGTAGAGTTAGACACAGCTCAAAATGCAGGTTTGCAAATGTTGGATTGACCTAATTCTGAATTACCTCACTAACGGAGCTCTTCCTGAAGATCGAAAGATGGTCAAAAAAATAAAATACATGTCCAACAGATATGTGATCATCGAAGCAACATTGTACAAGTGAGGGTACGTCCTCCCTTTTTTACTTTGCCCGCACCCTCACTAAGCCCAAACAACCCTGTTAGAGATTCATGAAGATTTATATGGAGGGCACTCGGCAGCTCGCTCACTATCTCTTAAAGTTGCCAGACAAGGCTATTTCTGGTCCACTATCCTACAAGACGCCAAGGAATTGGTAAAAAAAATATGACAAATGATTGAGCCTAGAAATTACATTTTTAATCCCTTAAATAAGGCTAAATTAACTTCTAATTCCATCTAAAACCTAAAGTTGCATGTAAATTCAATTTAAGCATCAAAAGAATGCATTGTAATGTATTTCTATGTTATTAAGCCATTTTACAAGCCTAAAGTAGTTAAGCAACTGAAGTTGTATTAAAAAAAAAGGTTGAAAGCAGAAAAGTGCAAGAAGAAGGTCCAACGAATAAGTTGGTATCCATTTCGAGACCCGAGGCGAGAAAAACTACTCAAACTACCCCCCAAAACTTTAAAAAGAAGAGAATAACAGTCCCCAAGCATGAATAAAGTGAATGAAAGTGCCCAAGAGTGATCCTAAGAGGAAAGAAGGTCAATCGAATCAATTCCAGAAGTTTTCGAGCAAAATCGAGAACTACTATAAAAAGCTCAAAGTTGTAGCTGATCAATTTTTTTTTACAATGATAATTTGAAGAATCTCTAGAAATAAAAGTTGTAGAGTTTTAAATTACCTAGGCATAGGAGAAAACCTTGTGTCAATAGGAGTTCAGAGCAAAAAATTATGAGCAAAAGAAAAAGAAAATAAAATACATAAGGATCGATCCCCACTTGTTTTTTTGGCCCATTTTCGGTTTTTGGCTCTTTTCGGCCAGTTTCTTCAAGGATCATCCAACCCACAATCAGATACACTTGTGGGGCATATAAAAGACCATATATCTCATATTTTAGGGTACGCCACATTTTAGAATCGATAAATTAGAGAGGCTGAGAGCACTGTAGCTTTCTAGGAATTTTTGTGCTTGTTTGTCGATTAAACGTTGAGTGATTTTTTTTCTTTCTTTAAAATAATTATTAGTATAGTTTAATTATGATATTTAAATTCTGTAACATCAATGTATGCTACGATTATTCATCAATCAATACTGTTTCAATTGCAATTGATGTTCTTCATCCCGATAAACCCTAATTTTCTAATTTCTTTCAATTCAATTGCTTATAATCATTTATTTGCTTAGATATTCATTGATTAGTTGTTTAAGATCACATATATTCTGTAATTAACCCTAAACCCTCATTTTAGGGGATGGTTCTAGGGTTTAGAGATCCGTTTTGTCATTTTGTCGATTTTTCATCGATTTATGCTTATTTCTCGTTTTATATTCAAATAGTTTATCGTTTTTCAATACTATTCATATGTGATTCATTGTTTATCATAAGTAATATGATTTTCTAAAATTTTTAGGGTTTTAATCGAATTTCTTCAATTTTTGTCAGTTTTTGAGTCTGTTTACCGTTTTAAGCATAAAATTTTTGTTTTAAATCGGAATTAAGAAATCCCAAGGTCAAAAGTTTTCAAATTTGATTTTCTAGATTATTAGGTATTTTTATACTATTATTCATGATTTATAAGCTTTTTTTCATGTTTACTTTGAATATGTCTAGCTAAATTGCTTGTTATGAATCCGTAGTGAAAGATGCGTGATTAATCTTTGAATGTAATCCAATTTAGGTTGAATCTGATTTTTTTCATTACTTATAGATCACCTACTAAATGTATGAGTATTTTCTTATCTTTTCATGCCTTAAAAACATATTTTCATAAGTTAGCTCAGAAATTTCATCTGATTAAGAACCGTAAAACGTCGATTCACGATTTTTTGCACCAAAAGCCTAATGTAGATGATTTGAGGATGGTATTTAACCTATGATTAGTTGGTTTAGTTTTTTAAGTGAATTGGCTAATATGGCACTATTTTGATATTTATTTACGTAAGTGCAAAAAAAGTGTTAGTTTTGACTTTCGGTATTCTTTTTAAGACGAATTTGCTTTGAATCACGTTCAAACATATTCAAACCTTATAAGAGTATTAGGAAACTAATTTTTGGGAAGTTTAATCAAAATTTAATTATTTTTGTCAAACACTAGCAATAGTAGGTTTCAAATTACACTTTTTCAAAGTCAAAAAGCTTCACTGTTGAATTATATTACTCAAAATTAGTCTACATAGTCTTTATCACGCATGGGATATAATACACTTGTAGTAACAATATAATTAGATGGTTGGAAGGTCTAGCAGCTGAATCTCAGTGAAAAATCTTATTTAAACTGAAATTTGGATTACTCGATTGGACTAGTTTCGTTCTTCCTAACTACGGATACCCCTAACGTTTGTTTCTTATTATTTTAAATTCATTTAGTAATCTGTTTTGTTTTGTTTTATGCGTTATCTTATTTTATTTATTTATTTATTTTTAGTTCAATTGCATCCCCTAATGCATTTAGGAATCCTTTTAGGTAGAAAACTTGCGCTTGTGGATTCCCTTTAATTTTGCACCCTATAACTTGACTGCCTGCACTTGGGTGTAATACTTTGCACTTTCTGAGCGTAGTCAACAAGTGCCAGTGGTTCGCCAACATCCAACAGTTCCCGGTAGAGCTCATGATCCCTGTTAGCAACTCTTGGCATTTCTTTCAATGGGGCATGGACATAGTAGGGCATTTTTCACTGGGCAAAGGACATACTAAGTTCGCAGTTGTGGCCATCGATTACTTTACCAAATGGGCTGAGGCACTGATAACGATTACTACCTTAAAGATTCAGAATTTCGTGTGGAGGAACATCATATGTCGTTTTGGTCTCTAAAAAGTACTGATCACCGATAATATAAATCAGTTTGACTGCGACCTTTTCAGAGATTTCTGCGAAGGGCATGGAATCGAGAATCATTACAGCTCTCCTGTCCACCTTTAATTCAATGGCCAAGCGGAGGTCACCAACAGAACCTTATTGAGGTCGTTGAAGAAGAGACTTAATGACGCCAAAGAAAACTGGTCTGAAGAGCTCCTAGTGGAGATAAGAGTACCAACTTATATAATCAACCATCATGACCCAGCTCGAAATGATGAAGACCTGCTGCCTAACTTAGATCTCCTTAAAGAAAAAAGAGAGCAAGCTAGAATCAAGGAAGAGGCCTATAAAAAAAGCATGGTCAAAAGCTACAACAAAAAGGTCAAGCACAGAGGTCTGAATGTAGGTGACTTAGTACTTCGAAAAGTCACCCTAGCAATAAAGATTTCTGAACACGGCAAGCTCACTGCTAAATGAGACGGCCCCTATGTGCTCACCAAGATTAGCATACCTAGCATTTACTATATGAGGATCGTGGATGGCTTGGAGCTCATAAGACCATTGAACATAGAGCACCTTAAGAGATACTACCATTGAGCTAGAGCATATTGTATTTTTTTTAGTAGTTGTTTCCAAAGGAATGTATATGAGATGTTTGTTTGGTACTTCATTACCTGTAACTTGCACTCTGTCAAAAAACCCTCTCACAAAGAAGTCAAATTAGTACTTAGCTCAGCTCGCAAGTAGCACACCTGCACTCTGTCAAAAACCCTCTCACAAAGAGGTCATATTATTAAGTGCTCAGCTTGCAAGTAAGGCACTTGCACTATGTCAAAAACCCTATCAGAAATAGGTCATATTAGTAAGTGCTCGGCTCGCAAGTAGTGCACTTGCTCTCTATCAAAAACCCTCTCACAAAAAGGTCAGATTAGTAAGTGTTTAGGTCGCAAGTAGCCCACTTACACTCTGTCAAAAAACCTTTCACACAAAGATGTTAGATTAGTAAGTGCTCTATTCACAAGTAGCGCACTTGCACTCTGTCAAAAACCCTCTCACAAAGATGTCAGATTACTTAGTGCTCAGCTCGCAAGTAGGGCACTTGCACTCTGTCAAAAACCTTCTCACACTTGCACTATGTCAAAAAACTCTTATAAAGATGTTAGTTTTTTAACTGAAGAGGCCTAGAAACAAATGAGAAAAATCATCAAAAATTGTCAAAGTCGGAAGGGCATGACTCTACTCAAGACTTAGCCAAAAAAGAATAATTTTTCCTTTTAAACACCAAGGACCTTGAAAATTTTCCTACCACCGTGTACGTCAGTCAATAAGCATAAAAAGACTTAATACAGGTCTGCCGATAGCTGTACAATTTCTCTCACAAAGAGGTCGGTGTAGTAACTGCGGGCTCCACGAGCACTTTTGCACACTTAGGAGTCCAAGAGATCCAAAAACAACCAGTTCAACAAGATACAGGTCGTTGACCTCTTGTGAATTTGTTAAAGACCTTCCTTGAGGCATGCTATTTATCTTGCTTAATTATGTCTTACTTTTTATATGTTGTGGGGACATTAGAGTATCTAAAGAGGAGCTCATTATTGCTACATCTCACGAGACAACTTAGATAAGGGAAAGGAGAAGAATTAAAGTAAGCACCAGAGACAAATTTCAAAGGCAAAAAGAAAAAAACTTGTTCATTTCATTGATAAAAAAAGACAATTACAGGGATCTCAATGCCTCTATTACAAAAAAAAATAAAAGTAAAGAAAGCAGGAAGTCCTACAACTACTGCTCCTAGGATTACTGAGCTTCACCCGACTCGTCGCCATCGGCATCATCAGGCTTGCCTGTCTCCCACTTCTCCAGAAAGCCGGGTTCTTCTTCCCTGATTAATTGAAGAATACCCATGACATCTCCCTATTTTCTAAGATCTTGGCCTCCAGCTCTGGGGTCACGCCCACATCTGCAGTGAGCTTTATGCCCTAAATATTATTGAATTATTGCAAGGAGAGCTCATGGCACTTAAAGAAACTAGCCACGTACGCGTCGCTGATCTTGGCGAGAGGTCCACCTTAAGAGCAGAAATTCTCTACGGCCTGCAGCTCGATAACATAGAAAGAATCCTTGAGTTATTTATTCTTTTTGTCTAGCTAGGAGAGCTATCCCTTTACGTCCTCACTGCTATAACGAGAGGTGGAGAGCTTGTCGTCCCTCACTATTAACTGACTTTAGAGCTCCTTGGGACCTCTAATCGCCTCCTCCCTGCCTTGGTGCTCCAACTCCACCAATTTTAAAGCCATTTCCCTACATCTGCTAGCAAGCTCCGCCTTAGCACGAACCACACCAACAGTAGCTTGAGTTTAGCCTTGAAGGGCGTTTAGTTGGGATCGCAAGCTCATCGTCTCAGCCGACATCTGCCCGGCCTGAGCCAGCAATTTATTCGTCCCCTCTTCAGCAGCAGCTAGATCTGATTGAGCTTTGTTCAAAGCCTCTTAGGCTGTCGCCAGAGGTAGGTTACGTGCGTTTTCCTTAGCCATATGAAGGGTAGACTAGAAGAGCGTCATAGCCTAAAAAATGAGAGTAATTAAAAGCGAGCTCGAGAAAAGTAGATTCAAAGAAAATAAATGAAGCATCAACATTTACCTGACTCATCAGCCAGGTGTTCGAACCCTGCTGCCTTTGCGTTCTGAAACATGCCCTCACCCAAAGGGGGGAAAGTAATCCCAGGGACGAAGAACTTCGACCCATCCCCATAAGTTCGAGTAGTGGAGCTGACAGCACCTCTAAAAGCCGACTGGCGTTGGGCTACCTCAGGGTCGAGCTCTTGGATTTCCTCATCATCAGAGATCACCTGCTTGTATGTTATCTTGGCGGGCGAAGCCTCTTTTAAATGAGGGAACAACATGACCTCATCAGCAAAATCTTCAACCCTTTTGAGCTTGGTGTCCTAAGGGTCTAGAGGAGGGAAAACATTGATGGGACCTGCATCAGGTCGATGTACGAACTAACGATTCCCCCTGACCTATGGCGAGCACCGAAGTTGAGGTTCCCTTATTCGTTCTAGACTTCTTCACTTAAGGACCTCTTTGAAGAGTCATTATCTTCTTACTCACCACCCTTGGGTTAATGGCTAGAGGCAGACCTGCAATATGTGAAAACGGAGGTCAGAATAAACAAGAAGACATGCACACATGTGTTAACAAAAGAAGTCAACAAGAACAACTTACTTGGGGGTGCGAGGGGAACCTGGTGTAAGGGGAGGATACTTGCAGACTGTTTGGATCCCCTCCTCTGAAGCCTTTCTTCCTCTCCCGACCCTTCGGTGGCCGGAGGAGCTGTTGGTGTATCCCTAAGGGACTTAGTAGTAGCAGCGGAAGGCTCTTTCTCTAAGAGCACCACAAAGGGCATGTTCAGCTCGAGCTCCTCCACTATCGTGATGTCCTCATTTATATCTGAAGGCTTGGGGCCTAGTCCGAAACGCCAGAGCATCTCTGGGGCCATTATTTCTGCATAGTGCTTCAAGGAGAACCTTTTGGCGTCCTATAGCCAAGGAGTGTTCACAATAGTAGGCCTTTTCTCCTTCATTGAAAGCAACAAGATGGCACAAAAAAGTTAGCTAAAAAATCCCAGAGAGGATCATCAAAAGGAAATGATTAATTAATACTTACGAATGGTGCTGGGCTCGGTGAACCAAGTCTTCAGGTCCATGACGTTGGGGCAGTCAACCTCATGCTCCCAACTAACCCTAGAAACTTAGAAGAATCTATTCTTCCAATTGGGAATACTGTCAGGGAGGTTTTGGATGAGTTTGGAGGGTTTTAACTTGCTCGGACAACTGAGCATCCCATGGTTCTTACTCCTTCCGTCCTTAGGTTGAAACAGGGTGAGGAATTCCTCTGTCACGACCTCGTGGCTTCTGGTAGATACAACTTTAAATATCAAGATAAGGCCTATCATGCAGCTCCACATGTTCAGCGATAGTTGGACGGGGGCCAGATCGAAAGCCGCTAGAAGTTCTCTCAAGTGGTCATCCATGGGAAACCGGAGCCCACGCTTGAATGCAGATTCATATAAATAGACATTTTTAGGTCTATAATAGCAAGCTCTTTCCTCTGGGTCAGGGACTCTGATTGTAACACCGACAGAAATCTGGTATTTATCCCTAAACGTTGGGATGTTCGACACAGAGAATGTGGAGGAGATGGAAAACACTGACAAATAGCTGATGTATTCCGAATACGCCCTGATGGCCCATTCGGAAGACCCAACTATAAAAAAAA
The DNA here is from genome assembly GCA_021464415.1 of Lonicera japonica. Taxonomy (NCBI): domain Eukaryota; kingdom Viridiplantae; phylum Streptophyta; class Magnoliopsida; order Dipsacales; family Caprifoliaceae; genus Lonicera; species Lonicera japonica. Next base: position 65,975,450 of record CM038466.1, on the reverse strand, counting down.
GGAAGATGGTGGTGATTTGGAGAAGTTAAGAATCCACTCAAGGCCTTAACTATCCACTCACAACCCCACTATCACACGTTTACACGTTCTCCAAGAAAAACGGAACTGACCTACTAGATATTTCTAAAAAGGTAACAGCTCTATATATAAAAAATATACCAGAACAATGGGCACATGGGATCTGTGGGTTCAAGTCGGGTGCCATAAAAAATTGCCATAAATTTGCGCCCTGGGCAGTTCCTTTACCAGAGATCAGAGCTCCCTAAAACCACCGTTAGCGGTTTATTCTCCCCAGTCAGCTCTTTTGAGCTATATAGAAATGATAGGGGCAATTGATGGGAAGAATAACTGAACTGTTCTGACCCGCCAACCACATAAGGACACACGGTAATCCATATCTGCAGTCTAGCACAACAAGATGCGGGAGGCTTCGGGAGCTCGTTCAAGCGCCACATAAGCTCTAGAGCCCTTGGAAGTTCATGTAACAGACCCAAGGATTGGCTTTATCCCACAAGTGATGGAGCTCGTGAACCAGAGCTCTTCCAGTGAGTTATGAAGTTCTCTCCCAGATAGTTATGCTATAGTAGGTGACAGACAGCATGAGCAACTGCTGCCAACACCATCAACGCTGCAGAAGCTCCCTAAACTTCATTGAATGCATACCAACTACATTTAATGCACCAAAATTCATGAAGAAGTAAGGTCAGAGTTAGTATTGATCAAAGCATGGCCTCGGACCTACTCTGGGAGCTCTGGCCATACGACTCATCTAGTCATATATATACAATAAGCATTTACTTCTCTTAACCACCAATTTTCCAACAACTAGAGAGAGAAAAAGAACAACGATCAACCATTTACCACAAATGTGAATTACAGAGAGATAGAGCTCTGCAACCCGCTTTAGAGCTCCTAAGTTAGAGAGATTAAACTCTGCGTGACTTAACTTTTCTCTTATTGTAACCTTGTAAGGATAGAATAATAGAGAGACTTTTGTGAGTTTGTAATAGTTTTTTGTTTACCATCAATACAAAGCAAACTGAGCTCCTAACTCTATTCAGTAGGGGAGGGCTAACCCGTATTGTCATACGAGGCCAACCTCCCCTATAAATCTTTGAATCTCTTAAAATTAAGTACCTTTATTGCTATAATTATTTGATATAATCATTTTATTGTGTGGTCTAAAATATCCTTCCAATTTTTAGCACCAATAACTATAAAACTTAGGTGAAGATGATGAATAGCAAAAATAACAAACATAAAGGAGATCAAATTTGTTTTGGGATAGGTTCCTACAGTAGCTTTAATTCCCAATCCGGTAGTACATCATCCCTTATATGTGTGTTAGTTTCATTAGTTCAAAGGCTTAAAGAAAAATGGATAACATAGTTAAGGTTTTACTTGAAATATGTGAAGAAGAATTATGGGAGTGAGTGCAAAAATATCTAGAATTAATTGTTTTTAGCTGTGGGTTTCCCTTCTTATTTATATGTATATGATAGGGTTACATTAGGGTTTGTGATTAATGAAAATTACTATAAATAGTGGCATTACTTTAAAATTTCAAGGTTAAATTTAAGCACTACTCTAAAATTCCAGCTATCCATAACCCTATTCACATTTTTTTAACGGCCAGAGTTCGTCTCTGTTGGCCGACCAGAGTTCGTCGGATACTAATTAGTTGGTTAACCTTTGTTGGCAAAAAGAAACAATTGACAAATGGTCGGATTAAATGCAATTGTTTTTTGGTCGGCTTGACGATTGTTCATTGGGGATGATGTTGAGCCTCTGGGCCTTGACTATGGACCGACAAGCAAAAGGCATCAGTACTTTTTAAGGGGGTACAAATTTTGAATTTTGTTTCCTCTGTATATATATCAATTATAATAATACATACTTGATTTTTATAATAAATAGTATAATATGTTTAACTATAAATTAAATAGATTACTTTGCCCAACTTAAATTAAGAGTAACACTAACGTTGATTACAATATAATGTACTAAAAGAAAAAGAGACTATTACTGTCGATCATAATTTAAAATAGAATGAGTATCTTTTACTTATGCCAACAATACTATTCAATTTTATGCATGGTGAAGCAAATAATTCTAATATTTAAAGCAAATAACATAATATTTTTATAAATGTCGGCTTAGATTGAAAATGCTGGACATTTATTTGAGCAAACTTACTCCTGTGTACACAACTATTTTTTTTTTATAATAGTTGTTCAACAGAAAGGGCGGGAGAAAGAAATACACTAAATTCATATGGGGAGCAGGGGAGGGAAGTCTCCTTCCCCCTCGAGGCTGACTCATCTTAATTTTGGCTAAGTTGTACTCAGTTTTAAGCTAATATATCATACACAAACCCTGTTCAAGTAGTTTCATGGAGTGTTGCAAAAGTAACAAGTGATCAAGTGAATTATGATTCAAGATCGACTCTTTCAACTACTTGGACATCCATCCCCTTTACTTCTACTTATGGTAACCAAACTCTTTCTCGTGACATAAAATATTTGCTTTGGCAATAGATGTACGTGACAACAAAATTTGCTCTAATAATAGGTGCAACAATATTTATTTTAAAATATTATTTTAATTTTACGAGTGCTTTAATCTAGTTGTAAAGGTATGCAATCAGATTAAATTCGAATCGCATCAAGAATGGGTGACATTGTTTTTTTTTTTAAATTAATTTAACCAAAATTAAAAAATGCATGTTGAACAAGAGATAATGGGTTCTAGGGTCTCGCTCCGTAGCGTTTTATATTTTTTAAGGAAGGACTCATATTTAATAAAGGAAAATAATACTAATTTCATAATTTGATTTAACAATAAGAACACTTTTCATAATCTTAATTTATTTTAAAGAAAATGATATATGTTGATGGACAAATATACCCCTAATATAAAAATATTTACCTTACCATGATCATATACATTTGGAACTTGAAAATTAGTAATCAAAGTTTCAATATTGTTGATGTGAAGCCTACAAATATGGAGGATCTTACTGGTATGATTCTCATCCTTGATGGAATTTTAAATTAGTTCAGCGTGTCTTTATTTTTTCTTGTCTTTGTTCATTCTATTTCATTTATTGTTAAAATTTTAGCAATACTAATTTGATATGGTTGGGGTTATCTCTCTATTTATATATTTAGTAAAATAAAGTATGACCCTGTTTGTTCTTATCTTTTTAATTTTTCGTACTATTTTAGTATTGTACAATTGGCGTTGAATTTGTTTTAAGACCATATAAATTGTTACTCTGTTATAGATAATTGATACTAAATCTGTTATAGCACCTTAATATGTAAAATTGGATAGGTGCTAAAACTATTTTAGCATATTCAGTTTAGTTTTATGTATTCACTTGTGGTTAGGGGTATGCACGGTTCGGTTGACCGGACCGAATAGCATAGGACCGGATCGGATATTTCGGTCTTAAAAATTCGAAGATCGGACGAGACCGAAATGCTTATTAAGACCGGAACAAACCGGACTAGACCATTCTGGCCCGGTTTTGATTGGTTCATTCGGTCTGTGCTTTTTTTTGGGCCTAAGAGTTGTATTATGATCAAAAAGGAATTTTTGCGCAACAATAATATGAATTTTATTTTTGGTCCCAAGAGATAGACTCCGCATTTCACTTTATTTTTAATCTACAAAAATATTGGAGAGCCACACCATAACGTGATCATAAAAGGGGGGCTCTTCATTCTACTAGCAAGGAGTCCAGGGCACTAAAATGGGATAGGTCGAGCTTAGGTCAATTTTCAATTAACAAATGAGCGTCATTAATGTTCAATCCATAGCCCATAGAACATGTTAAAGGTCACAATTCCTTTATAGTCCTTGAGCAAGCAGTAAAACAAGTGAATAAACACAAAATTTGCCATATTCATTATCCATTCACTAGCATTTTAGGTAAATTTCAGATTTGTTTAACAATGCAAATACTGTGTCCATAGGTTGTACTATGCCCTATCTCCAACAACAATCCAAAAAAAATTATGAATAATCGGGCAATATATAAATATCTCCAGATCTGTTTTATTAATGAATAAAAGATAATGTTCAGATTAGTCTAAAAACATAGTAATTTTAATAAATACATTATATATTATTAATAAATATATATATATATATATATAATATTATTAATATCGGTCTGGTCCGGTTCGACCGAACCTTAAAAATCGAAGATTGGACAGAACCATTTTGGTCCTTCTAAATTTAGATCGAACCGGATCGGACCGAATTCAAATGATCCGGTCCAAATCAGTCCATTTTTCGGTCCGATTTATTTGATTTGGCTATTCGGTTCGATTTTTTAACACCCCTACTTGTAGTGATAAAACATTTTTAGCACTATTCTATTGTTGGATAATTAGTGCTAAAATTGTTTTAGCACCTTGTGATTAGTTACTTGGGATAAAAATGGTGCTAAATATATTTTAGCACCTTTGAATTTTGTTGTTCTTTGTTTTTTATTGGTGCTAAATTTGTTTTAGCACCACGTAAATAGTTACTATGTTCTAGAGAATTGGTATTAAATATATTTTAACACCTTGATATATAGTATTGGATTGGTGCTAGATCTATTTTAGGACATTCAGTCTAGTTATATGTGTTCACTTGTGGTGCTACGTGATTAGTTATTTTGGACAAAAATAGCGCTAAATCTGTTTCAGCACCTTTAAATTTTGTTATTCTTTGTTTTCTATTGGTATTAAATCTATTTTAGCACCATGTAAATAGTTATTATATTATAAATAATTGGTACTAAATCTGTTTTAATACCTTGATGTGTAGCATTTGATGGGTGCTAGATCTTTTTTAGCACGTTTAGTTATATGTGTTCATTTATGAGTGCTAAATCTTTTTTAGTACCTTCAGTTTAATTATATGTGTTCATTTATGAGTGCTAAAACATTTTTAACACCATTCTAGTGTTGAACAATTGGTGCTAAAACTATTTTAGCATCATGTAATTAGTTACTTTTGACAAAAATAGTGCTAAAAGCATTTTAGGACCATGTAAATAGTTACTTTGTTATAAAGAATTTTTGCTAAATATGTTTTAATACCTTGATGTGTATCATTGGATGGGTGCTAAATCTGTTTTAGCATCTTGAATTTCGTTGTTCTCTATTTTCTATTGGTACTAATTCTGTTTTAGCACTTTGAATTTCGTTGTTCTCTGTTTTTTATTGGTGCTAAATAGTTTTAGCACCATAAATTTTGTTATTCTCTGTTTTGTATTGGTATTAACCTTTTAGCCCCATTTCAGTGTTGGATAATTGGTGCTAAAATTGTTTTAGCACCATGTAAATAGTTACTTTGTTCTGGACGATTGGTGCTAAATCTACATTGAGTATGTTTATATATATTTTTTAATGGAGACTTGTTTTTATATATATACACTTTTATATCTTCCAAGCTATTTTAATGAAATATTTTGTTTAACAATTAAAAATATTTGGTAAATTAGGGAAGAAACTAAATAAATATTGTAAAATATTATTGATCAAAAAAGGAGGTGTAGAAGTATTGCGAATTTTCTTCTATTAAGAGAACAGATAAGGCACTTCAAATTAAGAGACCGAAAAAAAAGAGTAAAGAAGAAAGAGAAAATAACACATATAGAATGAAAAGGAAATAAGACAGCGAACTACGTACATGTATTAATTAATTTGTTATATTAATATTATTGTATTATTAATTAAATAAAGAAGGGGTATTAATATATTTTTTATATAATATTATTAATTTATTATACTAATTTATAATTATTTTTTATAGTTATATTATTATTAGAATAAACCCTTATGTCTAATTGTCGCGTTAAACAAATAAATACTATTTTTTTTTTCATATATATTTTGGGGATTAGCAATTTCTTTGAGTGCAGATTTAAAAAGTGAAAACGCTTTGTATAATCTCTTCTGCTAGTACCCTTCAATAAAAATCATGTATATGTCCATGAGAGGTTTAGAAAAAAAAAATTTAGAAAGTATTCAAAGACGAGATAAATTAATTATATGCAATTGCATGTATTCTGAAAAATCAGAATTACGAAAGACGAAGCACTTTCTTCTGAAAAAATCAAGAAAAGGAAAACACTTCCGCTAAACGACAAGATACAACAGCGTTCTCCAACTCTCTCCGACAAATGTCGTTTTGAAGGCAATGTTGACACGTGTACGGTGGAATTTGACTACGGACTGAAAGGAGATGATAATTGGAACTGAACAACTCCTCCGTAAATCATAGTTAATCATCGACTTAACCATGGTTACCTGCCGCCACTTTTAACTATTTTTTTTTTTGTTTTTTCATTTTATCTTCCTTTTGTTTTTTTAACTTCTCCAAATCTCTCTCTCCTCTTTCTCTCTCTAAACATGAAACAGCCGCCGTGTAAGACCCTCGTGCTCCGGTCGTGGGTGTTGTTGACTCGCCGACTAAGATAGTTTTGCGATTCCCCAAGTACCTACTTCTTTTGTTTTGCCGAGAAAATTTCAGTTTTCCGGGAAAATACTCTCTCACCTCTGTGTTCGTGCTACAGAAGAAAAAAAAAAGACAGAAGTACACAACTGCAACATATATTGTTGGAAACGATTACTGTTAACCTCTTCTATCACGACAAATAAGTCTCATCTTCTTCTCTCAAAATTAAACTCCTCAATAATAGTAGCCTGAGTTTGAAAATAAGCGGAGTTGAATTCTTTTTTTACGCAAGAGGAGATTAGAATTCTGAATTTACAGTTCGAAGTTGAATAATAGCTAGGGTTTTGGAGGAGGAATTATGGTGGAGTTGGAAAATCCTTCGGCAATGACGGCCTCTGCAACTTCAGCTGAAGCTAGCAATGTGTCATCTTATGGAGTTGATAATCAAATTCCACCGAAGAAAAAGCGGAATCTCCCAGGGATGCCCGGTAAAAACAAATTATAAGAACTCAGAATTTAATTAGGCCATTTTTTCGCTGACTACGTTTTTATTTTGTACTTATTTTTATTTGTTGCAGATCCTGATGCGGAGGTGATTGCGCTTTCACCGAAAACTCTAATGGCGACGAACAGATTCGTGTGCGAGATCTGCAGCAAAGGATTTCAGCGAGACCAGAACCTTCAGCTCCACCGGCGGGGCCATAACTTGCCGTGGAAGCTAAAGCAACGAACGAGTAAAGAGATTCGGAAGCGAGTTTACGTTTGTCCAGAATCTGCTTGCGTTCACCACGATCCTTCGAGAGCTCTCGGAGATCTCACCGGAATCAAAAAGCACTTCTGTAGGAAACACGGCGAGAAGAAGTGGAAGTGTGAAAGGTGCTCGAAAAAATACGCAGTACAGTCCGATTGGAAAGCGCATATGAAGACTTGTGGAACTAGAGAGTATAGATGTGATTGCGGAACTTTGTTCTCAAGGTTTTTTTTCGGCTGATTTTGTGACATTCTTACGTATCTTTTTTGTTGTTCACTTTTGAACTGATTGAATTGATTATTTGTTTGATTTTGAAGGAGAGATAGCTTCATTACGCATAGAGCTTTTTGTGATGCTCTAGCTCAGGAGAGTGAGAGATCTCAAACCCTAGCCGTTCCGAACTCCGATGGAAATCTGATGGTTGAGGCTGTGCAGGCGGCGGCAAGTCCACCGCCGCCGCCACTCACTCCGTCTACCGGCGTTCTATCTCCGGTTCTGTCCATTCAAAGCTCAGGTGAGCATTAATTGTTCTCGCAAATTTAATTTTTGCAATGAATGCATACTTAATTTGAATGGAATCATTTGCCTTTTTGTGTCAAGTGTTAAATTGATTTATAATTTCTTGTTGTTTATTATTATTGTTCTGACTTGTACGTTGCTGATCGATGTTATTAAAGTACTGAGTAATAATAGCACGAAGATCGAAAAAAGTAATTTAAAAGAGGGAAAGGACGCCATGATTGCCTCCTCTTTTCAGTTGCAAAGCTCACGTAGTTAAAAGGAGCTTTTTAGAATATAGAATTGAAATTAAAGTAAAACCTCACTTAAAGTTTGCACTAATATGACACCAATTTCTGGTCTGGTATAATGGAATTCGTTCTCTATTTGGATTTTAGAATCTCTCCTTTTCTAGATTAACTACACATTAACCAGAAAATCATTTTCATTTTGCACTAATATGACCCAAATTTCAGTTAAGGTATAGTGGAATTGGTTCCCTATTTTGGATTTTAGAATCTCTCCTCCTCTACAGATTTGCCAGAAAATCCACCGGTTTCACAGCCACCAGTGGCGTCTACCTGCCCAGCCACTGCCACCCCCAAGGCCGCTACAGGCACCAGCGCCACCACAGCAAGCGCCTCCTCCACGTCTAGCGGTAGTGGTAATGTAAGTAGAAGCAGCGGTGTATTTGCGAGTATATTTGCATCAACAGCGCCTGCCTGTGCTTCACATTCGTCCCAAACACCGTCTTCGTACTCCGATCTACTATGTGCCATGGCTGGCTCCGAACGCACAACCACAGAACCAATGTCCCTATCCCTCTCGTCATCACTCTACCTCTCAAGCACTGCCTCCTTATTCCCGACTTCCGATCAAGACCACCGCAGGCAATACGCCCCATCGCCCCAACCTGCCTTATCCGCCACTGCATTGCTCCAAAAGGCAGCTCAAATGGGCGCCACCGCGTCCAATTCCTCATTCCTCCGTGGCCTTGGCTTTACAATGTCGCCTTCGATAGACCATCAAGAAAATACCACCAATAACACCACACACTGGAGTACACATGGCAAAGAAGAGAACAGGTCGGGTACACCTGGCCTTGGACTCCGGCTACCCTCTGACGGAGTAGTACCCAATTACCCAAATCTTATTATGGGTCAATCCTCACTTTTTCCCAACAAGCCAACCACACTTGATCTTCTCGGACTTGGAATAGGCCCTAACGGAGGTGGTCCCTCCGATGAGTTCTCGGACTTTTTAACATCAATGAGTGGTGGGCTTGATGTTAGTGGAGCTTCTTTTGGAGTGAACTCCGCCGGAGAAAATTGGGAAGATGCCGGAGATAGGAAGCCGGAGCTGCTATAGTTCAATCAGGTGAATTTATTTTTTCTTTTTCTTTTTATAGTTCAAGTACCCATGAAAGTATGAGGTTTAGTCTTGGTTGTGAAGTTTCTTTTGGGATGCAAGTTTTTAATGTAATCAAATGGCAGATGCGGTTAAGGAGTTTGTGAACATGAACTTTTATCATGTTCATTTAGTTTTTTGCTATTACTACTATTTAATTATTAATGCGGCACATATATATATAGAAATCATAATTCGTACTTGGTAGTAGGTGGATTTTCAGTTCTTTAAAATTCACATTTTCATGCTTAGTAACCTGATTTTTTACGTGGATAAAAAAATTAAATTTTGTTCAAGGGCACTTATTATAATTTATCACTGTCACTGTGCGTTTGCGCATGACATGTGTTCGAATGTTTGTTGCCCGAAGTTTTTTTTTTTAAACCAATTTGTAAGAAAACACAATGTAAATGCTTGCTTAACCTTAGCCAGTTAGCCTTGTGGCATGTCGTCACTATGGAGTAACTTATTCTTGCGCCTTTTTTTTTTAACCAAAAAACCTAAAACATTATCACTAATTATTTGTTGTTTTTGTTGCGCGTGATTTATTTTTGTGTTGGACGCTTGTCTGTCACTTGTTTTCTTTACCCGTGGACTTCCTGCTGCATCCCATATTAAGAACCTATTGCGTGAGCAAACGGTGGTGATGTTATTGTCAAAATAATATATATATATATATATATTTAGGGTAAAAGAAATGATTTCATTAAATAACTAAATCAGGTTGAAAGGGTGATAACAGAAAACCGAGGCCTCCACCATCCAATAACTATAATTTGGAACTTCTTATGCATGCTTCACTAAATAATTGGCAACAAAATTGCTACACCGTAAACACAAAATGGTATTTTTAAATCAATACAGTTGTGAGAAGGCCTTTTGCTTTGAAAATGAAAATGCATTTGTTTGGGGAGAAACTTTTATTCTTAGGGAAAAATACATTAAACCCTCCTGTATTTGTCGAGTTAATGAGTCATAATAAAACTATTTTATTAGACACGAAACTTTTTTGTATTATTGTCGTGTTTTTGTTGAGTTAATGAGTCATAATAAAATCTGACAAATATTCAAATAGAGGGGCTATGTGATATTAAATAATTGAATAAATTGTCATAGATATTCCATTCCATTCAAAACACAAATGCTGAAAATACGCCCCTCCTCTTTATAAAAATATGCATTATTCTTATTTCTCTCATCTCTTTTTTTATTTTATTTTTTCATCAATTTTAGCTTTTACTCTCAACATTTAAAGTGTAATTATTCTTCGCATTTCTTAAAAAAAGTTTTATTTTCTAAATGGATAGATAAACTACAATTCATTAAAATAAGAGTGGTGTAATGTTGGTCTCCCTGTTTGCAAATCTGTTATGGTGCGTTTGGTGTCTTGGATAAGGAGGTAAGATAAGATAGAATAAATGTTGGATAGGATAAGAGTCGAAATTAGTTGGATAGGAATTATGTGCGATAAGATAGGAAATGAATCAGTTGGATAATGATTAAGCGAGATCGGACAGGGTAAGGACTATTCGGATAAAGATTTAACAAACTTTGAATTTGATGGAGTTCCGGATTATAAGTTTAAATATTATATAATACAATTTGCTTTTCTTTTAAAATATATGTAATTTTAATTGTTGTCTACAATTTTTTTTTAACTAATGCAATTCTCCTATTTATAAATAAGTTTCATAAAAAACTTTTTCAGAATAAAAGTTATATATTACATATAATATTTACGAACTAGGCATTAAGTACAGTTTCATATTCTAATGTTACCATTTTTTTAAAATTAAAGTTTCTTATAAATACCTTCATTTAATAAAAAAATAAATAAAAATACCATATTATACAAGAAATAAATTTTATTAGTTGAGTTACTGTGATTTTGAGTGGTTGAAAATTTTTATTAATAAATTTGATCATTTAAAAGGCGTAAAGAAAAAATCTAAATAAAAAAAGTTAATTGAAAATTAATTTTTATATTAATTTTGTTATCCGGCAACGATGAGATATAATAATACCACCTATAGGGGTGGTATATATTTATCCGATTTTAAAAGGATAAAATGATAATTAACCCTGAATGCAATCCAATCCCGTATTATACCAAATGCGGGATATGATTAAAATATCATATCTATCCTTGCGCCAAACACATGATAGAATTTATTTATTATATCATTTTCGACAAGGAACACTGGATAAGATTAATTAATCAAATCCTACTTCTAATCCCGCACGACAAACACACCCTTAGTTTCTAACCGCGCAGGACGGGATAAAGTGAAAGGCAACAATTTTAAATGTAGGGTTTAGTATCGAATAAAAACAACTTGTTAATTTACAAATCACATGAGGTTTAACATATTTTCCCCTCTTTTTATATGAAAATAAAAAAATATAACACTACTTGAATGATTTGTAAGCGTCTAGACTAAGCTTTGGTTGTATTTTGCAGTTGGGTAACTAGGAGTCGTAGCACTTCATATGTGAGTTTTTAGTTTTCACTACTAACTAGTATATTTATAACATGGCAATAAGAATATATATATATATATATAACCTCAAAATGAGGATAGCAAAAAAACTTATCGTTTCAGGTACCTGCGGGTACCCAACCCGATTGGGCTGGATTCGAGGGCAGGAGAATTGTAAATTATTTGGATTTAAATCAGGGTCGAGAAATAAGATATCTACCTCATACGGAAATTTTCACATGCGGACCGGTCCGTACGGACCGGGACCTTTAGCGACGCTTTTCCGTCGCTAAAAACATACTCCCAATGTATTCGCGACGGAAAACCGTCTCTAAAGGTCTCGGTCCGTATGTGAAACGCTCTCCTACCTCATATACTAAACAAACAACACATTCATATATATATATATATATATAATATTTATTGTAACACATATATTACTAAATAAATACCTTTTGTGTAGTATATGAATCAAAAGATATATTTGAGGAGCTATCAGTTGTCACAACAACTATTATTGCCTATCTTCATTCTTCTCTCCATCACTCTATCTTCTCTTTATTTATTTTTATTTTTTCAGTTATTTAATACTCTATATTTCTTTTATGCCAGCTTATTTGTGAAATAATAAAAATTAAGTTGTGGAATAATCTTTGCCACCCAATATCTAACAAGGGCGGGAAATCCCAGTTACCCAAACTAGAAATGGACACAGAAATTGGAGTAGTTTTTAAAAGCGGGAAGAAAATGGAGGTCGTAAACCCTACTCCTTACTATTTCTAACCCAAAATTTATAATTATCACTAAACAATTCTAAACACGATGATTCAAATTGTTTAGTGATAACTATTTCATAAATAAAACATCTCTTCTCAGCAGTCAAATATGATTCAAATTGTTTTTTGTTGGGCTTTTTTTTTTAAAGTACAAATCTCTTACTTTCTTTCTAACAAATGGCATTTTTATTGGGATTAACTTGAAAGACAACTTTAATTAGAAGGACAAAATGTAATTTTATTTATCAATTATAAAATTTAGAAGGATTTTCAAAAGTGCCCTCATTAAAGATAAATAATAACTAAATAAATTAAAATACTAAAATTAAATGGAAATAAAATTAGTCAAATCAAAACGGTCAAACGAAGAAAAATAAATTTCAAATAAACCAAGTAATTAATAAGTACACTCTGTAGTCTGTACCATATATTAATCAAGTAATCGTAATCACAGCATTTAAATTTTTAAAAAGTCAAAAGAAGAGAAATTTAGCAATTATCACTAACATGATTAACTGGTATACAAATGGCAATCATGGAGTTTGGCTATCCAACATATCTGAATAAGGAAAATATATTGATAATTGTTAAATAATTGCAAGCAACCATATTAGCTACAACTTATTGTAATTTAGAACATATTCAACAAAAAAATATCAAGCTAGAAAACAATATATAAATATGTATAAGAATGATAAGAAATGAGGAAATAAGAAAACATAACTTAATATAAAAGAAGATGTCAATAGTTACATGATAAAAGATTAAGGTCGTTATCTTATCGCTATGTAAAATACTACATGGACAATGTATATACCATAAACAATGTGTGTATGATGAAAGATATATATATATATTGTAATATGCACAAGGATTTCAAACAAGCTTGAGAAGAGAAATCGAATTAGCACTATTAATGGATTATACACCAGCCTTGATGTTCCATTAAAAAATGATATGTTAAACATATGAAGCCCATATGTACCAAGAATATCAAAGCAATCAAAACCACTCGGCATGTATAGACAATAGCATTGGACATTTAATCCACACTTTTCAGAAAACACCGTACCATCTGTCGAGTGTTGATATAAATACATTAACAATAACAAGCTATTGCATTTAGTATGGATACTCGTGGAACACAAGAATATTGTGGCTAAATATCTCATTTGCAGATAATAAATTTTAAATCTAAATAAGTTTGAAATATAATTAGTTTGGATGAGGACGATACGGAATTAGGTAGTAGGATGCATCTTAAGTTGACCCATTAAAGACAATTTAAGATATGGCCACTGTGAGACTTTTAAGCTTAATAAAGCAAATCACAAAATAAATGACACTCGGTAAATAAGTGTATACATTTAACAACACCCAATATAAACGATTGACAAACTAAACAAATTAATTGTCAAACTAAACAAAATTTCCCTAATATAACACAATGAATGAAACAATAACAAATATGTTTGACATGTTGAAAATTTTAACAAAGTAACAAGATTATGTCTAAACCATAAAATAATATATCTGAACCTAGGGGTGTTTTCGATTTCGATCGAAGTAGAAACTAAGGTATCCCAAACTCAAACCAAATGTAAAAATTTTGTTTCAGTCCGGTTCGGTTTTGGTTTCTAAATCTTCTAAACCCAAACTCGAACCAAACTCTTTGGTTCGGTTTTATTCGGTTTTGACATATATTTTTTTTTCTAAATCAATTTAACATAACAATGGAATACTAATAATAATGTAAGATTGGTTCAGTTTCAAATAAAGTCATGGTTTTCTAGAAACAAGAAGCAAATATATATAAACAAAGTTCTCTATTTAGTTATTATTTTATTTGTATATTTACAAGAATAAAACACATTAAATAAAATGATGAATTATCTTACTATCATATATGTGGAAAAAAAATTTGAGCATTATATAATTAATTCAATAATAAGGACACGCATTAATGATTTTTTTAAGAGGGTCACGCCATGCAAATATAAATAACATATTCTTATAAAAGGTTATCTTTTTTGTATCATAATATACTTAACGTGTGCCCTTATAGTATATATTAACACATTTTAGTTTCTTATACATAATTCGGTTTTATTTTGGACTAGCTATCCCCGAACCCGAACCAGAACCAAATTATTTGGTTTCGGTTCAGGTTTTTTGTTTTCGGTATCGGTTTTTTTTTATTTGGGGTTTTACGGATCGGTTCGATCCGATCGGTCGATTTTCGGATTGGCCTTAGCACCACTATCTGAACCATAATATGTCTGACAAAAAATTAAAAAAATATAATTTAATATATCTGATAGAAAATTGAAAAAAATGCAATTTAATATGTCTGAACTGATAAAAAGTAAAATGTATCTGAAATGGTAATATTTAAAATGTATGTGTCTGAATGGGTTTGAATTGATTAATATGCCTTATGTTATTTTTTTTTTGAATTTCTTTTGATATGTGTTTGAATTTATATTTTTTGATTTAATTTTGAATTTAATAGTATATTTATTTTCTTATATTTATCTTTAAAAATGTTAGTATTAGAATTCAACTTAATTAATTAGAATAACAAAATAATAAATATTTTTCCCTGGATTAAAAAAGGTTTTTCTTTATTACAACAATTATCCTTTAAACTAAGTGTTTAAAAAAACGGTCATTTATGTTAAACTTAACTAACCAACGCGCACAAGATTTACCTTCTTCTGGGATCGGTCAAGATTCAAATTCTTTCATCATATGTTGTATAAATATAGAGTAGAAATTATTGAATAATTAACATTTCTTATATTAGATTCAATAATTTTGAAATTGCAACTCCAAAGAGAGTGGCTTCAAAAGAAGGGCTCATAATTGGATTCTTATATCATATGTTTTTTCTTTCTTATATTTAATTCTATATTTTTAAAATATTTAATATAATAATTATAATGATATATATTATAATTTATTTAATTAAATTACAAAAAGTTAATTACATATGTAATTTAGGAAAAAAAAATGTACGTTTTTCTACAATTTAATTGATAATTGGTATTGAGCACCAGTAGCAGTCAAATATGATATAAATGGAGGCAGGTGTTCGGTAAATGTCGGAATTCCAGACTCATTAATTGCACAGAGAGAGAGAGAGAGAGAGAGAGAGAGAGAGAGAGAGCCAGAGAGAAATGGATATTTTATATATATATATATATATATATATGTATGTGTATATATTTGATCAGTCTTCTCAAGATGGTCACCTTTTGATTCCTCGCCATTAATGCTATTACGATAAGCTCCGTGTATTCTTACTTTTCGGTTACTGCTTTGTATTTAGTTTTGGAATCGCTTATGAATTTAAGTCGAATTCTTATATTTATAAAATCATTATTGTTTAAACAATAAATATGATTTAAATTGTAAAAAAAAAATTAGTCAAACGCAAAAGTTAGTTAAGAGACCGCTTGATTTAAATAAAACTATAAAAATAAAAATACATTCAGTGTAATATAATGAGGCAAAAAATGTTAAATATATAAAATAATTGATATAAATTTGATTCATAAATACATTTAATCGACAATGTCTTAATTAAAATAATGTGATTAGCTGCGGGTCCCAATTTAACGCCAAATATTTTAGAGGATGAACTTTTTTGTAAATTATTTTACGTGTTTTAACATTTTTCGAATAAGGTATAACAATAAGACCAAGAAATGTTATGAATGGACATAAATTTATCAATAATTGTTTTAACTATCTCTTATACCATCAAATAAGTATGGTAATCATACTGTCAAATAAATTATACCTTTGTTGTGTCATAATATATAGTAATTTAAGAAGTATTGTATACTTTTAATATTATACATTACTCTTTCAATACACATAATTATTTTGGGAATGATACGACTAGGGGTGTGCAAGAACCGAACTAGACCGAATGAACCGAACCGAAATATAGTTTTTTTTTTGGATTTTATAAATATAACGGTCTGGTCTGGTCCAAAAATTAATGGACCGATGCTGTTCGGTCCGGTCTTCGATCCAGCCTACAAAAAACCCGGACCAGACCGGACCGGTTATATTTATTTATAAATATATTTTTTTCAAAATATATATACTTATTTTATATTTTTATATAAACCTAAACCTAATTAAATGCTTTCCTCAGTCCTCACTTCTCAGCACTGCATCTTCCTCTCTCATCTTCGTTTTTTTTTCTTTGATTGGAACCTCTCTCTCATCTTTAGTTCTTCAAAATCCCCCATCGGACGAGCCACCACCGGCTACTCCATATCCCCATCACCGGCCACTATGAGCTTTTCTTGTCTAGTCAAATTTCGTATCATCTATTTCTCTCTCTCATCCACCATTGGCCACTCCTCACTTTCTATCAGTCGATCTCCCTCTTTCTCAGTTGATCTCAACACTGGTACTTCTCTTTCTTTCTCTAATTTTTCTCCCTCACTTTGTTTTGGTTGGTTATGAAAATGAGCAAAAAGATCTGTACTTTTTGAGTTAAACTAGTTTTTCGGCAATAATTTTTCGGCCAAGAAATAAGGACCGACTGAGACCGGACCGATCAATACGGTCTGGTCCAGTCCGATCTTCAATACCTTTTTGGTCTGGTCCGATCTCAATATTGAAAGGACCGAAACGTTTGGTTCGGTCCTGTCCGATGTGTAGGTCAACGGTTCGGTTAACCGGACCGTGAACACCCCTAGATACGACCCAGTACATATGATCAATAAATAATATATCTTTCTTTCAAACAGGCAACTAAGCAAGAGCGCGCTTAGATGGCGAAGAGTTTACTTTTTTGTAGCATTTGAGTTGAGTCACTATCTAATATAATGACAGTGAATAATCTTTCATAACAAGTTTGAAAACAAAAGCAAAATGAATAATCTTTCATTAAGGATGGTGCTATATGAACCCCACAAACTTCTTGATTTTACTTCCACCTTGCAAACACTTTCACTAACTCACATTTTATTTTGTTTTACTCTCTCATGTCCTTCTACCACTCCCATTTATTACTATATTTAATGACTTCTTAATATTACTTAATTAATCATTAATTAATATAAAAAAATCTTCCCCTTCTGATTCTTCGTCTCCATTGTCATTTTATTTGTAAGAGTATAAAATTTGTACCACTATTTAGGCCGAATATCCGAGGGCCAGCCCAGCGTTTGTGGAACACGTAAGTAAGAATAAAGAGTATAGGACGCGCACCCAAGTAAAATCTTCCAGCTGAATATAATCATAAGGGTCAGCTATGTAAAAATGACGATATGGGTGTTCCAACCAATACGGTGAAAACACCCGTACTAGTAAGCACGATAAACGCCCGTTGCCAATATGGGTGCTTTGGCGAAAGTGTGACACCTGTAAAATGCAGAAGTTAGTTATGGATAAAGTGCACCCCTCACGTGAAAAGGGCCAGTTTGATAAACAAGTTATACCTCTTAAAGTCATTTTACTGTTAACCTAATGAGTATATGTACCCTACTTCTATACGTATAAATAGAAGGGGATAGCTCACTTAAAAGGGATTCTACTGTGATATCATCACAACTTTCATAGATAGTAACCTTATCTTTAAGAGAACATACCCCACTGTACTTATCTGAATTGAGCCATATGAGCTTAGTAAACAACACCATTACACACACTTAGGGATGATGTACTGTCGGATTGGGAATAACAGCCATCGGAGGATATTACACCCCAAAACAAAAACTTTATTCTCCATTGCTGCAAATTTACTATTCATTACCATCAACTTGACTGGATCTGATTACTATCTTTAATTAGGCCGGTTCCACTTTTGTTGGGCTCGATCAGATTTTCACCACCCACATTATTCTTCTTAAATGTATCTTCAATCTTTATATATATATATATATATTTATATAAGGGGGCCTTGTTACAGGTGGTTGGCTTGTATTTGGTAACTAGTCTTACATCCCTACTCGCCAGTCTATATTAGTTTATTAAACCTTGCGAAATCGTTTTCTCATTGATGACAATTTTAAGAAAACAAGTATGGTCATTACATCTTTTTATTGTATGTGTAAAAAGGATGAAGATGTTGTATCTCGCTTGGTCTTTTCTTGTCCATTTGTGAAAAATATTTGGCATTGGTTATTTGAAAATTTTCTGATTTGGTTTACATTTACGAGGGGTTTTATTGATTTTTTTAAAAGGATTATTCAGTTTCCTATAAGTGTTCAGGTTAAAGAGCTTTGTCTCTTGGCGGTTGTAACGGCTCTTTGGGGTGTTTGGTCTTAACGAAACGTTTGTAAATTTGAGGATCATTGTCTTGATTTTTTCCGGTTATGCTTTAGTATTATTAATAGGCTCAAGGAAGCTTCTTTGGGGGCTAAGGGTACCATGTTAAATACTGTTACTGATTTGATGATTATTAAGTATTTTGGGGCCCAATGCCATCTTAGAAAAGTCCAAAAGTCATCGAGATTTGATGGTTTCCTCCTTTGGAAAGGTGGCTCAAATGTAATATGGATGGGCTTTTTAAAGTTCCATTTCACTAGGTTACATGCGGTGGTCATTTTCGTGATCACAATGAGGAGTTGTGTGGTGTTTTTGTTTAGAAGTAAGGGTTGCAGATAGTTAATTTTGCTGAATATATGGAAGTTTTAATTGCAGTGGAGTTGACTCATAGTAGAAGTTGGAGGCGTGTATGATTTGAGATGGACTCTTCTCTCACCCTTTCTAATTTTTTCAATAAAGATCTTTTTCCTCATTGGATAGTTAAAAGAAGGAGGGGAACCCATCAATAACTCGGCTAATAGTTTAAATCTAAAAAAGAATCAACTAGATTTGTGATGGATAATCATGGATCTAGAGAGAGAACCATCAGATCTGGCAAAATAAGTATAATATATCACAGGCGTCTGCTCCAGTGTCATTGCTGATGGCAATTCCAACAACAAAATAGGGGATTAACGAGAAGCTCAATTATGGCAACATTCAATCCACTGCGTGTGTTAACTATTACTCACTTGATGTTAATAGAGTAACTGTTAACTGACTCGGTTAATGTGAAGTGAGTATTAACCAACTCGATTATGAACCCACTCGCTTCATGTTAAGCAAGTTACAGACCTATGTACTTAGTGAATATGCAGCGAGTGAACATGCATCCTTTAATTGGGTTTGAATAATTTACCTAATTGAGTAAACATGAAGGATTTTTTTATTGGAAAGTGAGGCAAGTGACAAATCTCTACAGCTTAATGAAAATTTGAGATTCTAAATTGCGTCATCATAATATAGAGTTTCACACCCTCATTCTCCCCCATTCTGAACTGATATTTTTCAAAGTTCAAATATGCAAACAAAACAAAGGACCAAAAAAAAAATTCCTCTTTCCATGAAAAACAAAAGGATTGAGAAAGTAATTTTTTTTTTGCATTTTTTTTGAGGTTAATAATTTTCTTTTTCTTTTTCTTGTTGTTCCATCTCATCTTGTTATTGTTCTGCATGTTTCTTCTTATTCTTGGATTTGTTGTTGTTCTTGGGTCGGTTTTTTTTAGGTTAATAATAATTTGTTAAGAGGTTAATAATGGTTTAATTAAATTGTAAAAAGTGGAAGTGCAACTAAACAAAAAGTATCATAGTAAAAATGGGAGTACTACCAAGTGATATAGCGAGTGCATATATCACCAATCGTCGCATACTAATTAAACAATTAATATAAACATAACTATAGCATCTAAAAGATCTAGAGTAATGGTGATTCCATTTATAGTAAGAAAAAAGCTTATATACATTTAATAAGGTACGAATATCACAAATGATATTATTTTTTATATTCATAGTATACTTAACATGTAATATTATGACACAAATTTTTATTTTCTAATATTAAATTAATGATACATATATTAATTTAAATAACTAAGTTATTTAATTAAATATCGAGTTCAAAGTTGCATAGATTAGTATGTGTAATTGTGTCCAGTGGTATCCTCTCACTTTATGACTAATTTAGCTAATTTTGTTCTTATTCTTTTGTCTCTTCTTGTTCTTGAATCTGTCGTTGTTCTTGGGTTAGGTTTGTTTTGAAGGTTAATAATGTTTTGTGAAGAGGTTTATAATGATTAATTAAAGTGTAAAAAGTGGAGTGCAACCAAGCAAAAAGTATTATAATAAAAGTGAGAGTACTACTAAAGTGATATGAGGGTGCATATATCACCGTCCTTTATTAATCACATATTAAACAATTAATATAAACCCTCTATAGCATCTCAAAGATCTATAGTCAACGGTAAGTCCTATTTATAGTAAACATAAAATAAAATAAAATACACATTTAATACGGTACAAATTCTCACACATGTGATTATTCTTCTATTCATAGTATGCTTAACATGTGCCCTTAAGGCACAAGTTATCATTTTACAATAATAAATTTAATAATAGGATCATTGGCTTTTGGTTTATTAGCTAAAGCTTGGTTGTAGGCTTTTGGTTGGGGAATTTGTCCTAACACAGTATATTGGTTAACTACTGGTGTAGGGTTAATTTGGTAAGGAACCATGGTTCCTTGGGGTTTATTTGATGGTTCGCAAATATCGAAAGGGGGGATGCATGGTCTCAAAGCTGGTTTACCATCGTTTCCCCTTCCCCTTCCGCGGCCTCTGCCGCCTGTGGTACTCATTAATTCCCTGCATTTAACAGAAATTCTCTTGTGAGAAAATCTGGAATAGAGTTTTCGCTTCCTTTGATATATTCTATATCAAAATTAATTCTCTATTCTTCAAGATTATTTCATTCTATTCTAATCTTTTGTTGAAAGTTACGTATCCTCAAGTTACTTTGGTTTCTGCAAACCACCTATACCAAGAAATCCTAGGCTAGTGTAAGTCTCAAGCGTGTGAGCTGTGAAGAGCCAAGGTGTGATAATAGGTATGTGTCTGCTTAAGGAAATTAGAGTATGTACCCATAGGGTCAGCCATAAACAAGAGTAAAGTTTAGAATAAGTAATCAAAATGAGTAGATTATTTAAATCTTATTCTTCAGTTAGTTCGAGGTCAAATATGTCCTCAATCCCAGATATAGTTAATCAGGAAGAACAAAGTTTCGAAAATATAAGTCAAAGTTTTAATGATTGGAATATCCCAAAAATTTCACCTAAAGAAATTTATAAATCAACCTTCTTTGGAAATTTCAAGTCAGATTATAATGTTAAAACTGTAGAAAAAGTTTATGCAATAAATAAAGAACATGAAAATTGTAGTTTATTAGCTCCAGAAGTAATTAGAAAACATAGGTCTAATGGATACAATTTCCTCCATATAGGACTCATTTAATTGGCAATAAATCCACTTACAGTTAAAAGAGTAGATTCTTCAATACTATTATGCCTTAGAGATGCTAGATACAAAAATTATGTTCCCAGTATTTTAGGAATTATGGAATCTAGTCTCCATAACGGACCAGTCCATTTCAATTGTTTCCCAGATTTTACCTTAAGCCTTAGTGATCCAAATCTACTAAAAGCATTAACTTTAAATATTAAAACTGCAGGAGAAATAACTCAAATGTTAGAAGGATCTCATGCAATTGCCCTGATTTATAGAATATACTATAAAACAATGAAAACAAATTTAAATGTAAAAGCACTAAATAAATCCCCAAAAGATAAGACTATCTTGATCCAAAGTAGTACTGATAATGCTAATATACAAGTACCAAAAACAATATTCTGGAAAGATATTAATCTCCAAAGCCAATGGATTTTGGATAATGAGATTCCCCAAAGACCAGTAACTAGTATTTTCATGAATTTAGATAATATTAAACAATATTTAGATGGAACAGTTAGGATAAGTTTTGATGAAACAAGATTTAGAAAACCTCCCTTAATCTTAGAAACTTGTCCTAGCACGTCATCTTTTCCTTCCAGAATTGATAACATATCTAGGAGGGATAATGACCTAATAAGCAATACATCTCTACCTGAAACAAAAAAATCAGGAACCACAGATCAAGGACAAATAACTCATCCGTTATATAAAAACAAAGAAAAAGAATCAGTAAGTGATCAAGAGATTGAAGATAATGAATCCATATCACAGTTTAATTTTCAAGCACCATTCCATCAATTAAGAGTCATTTCAAAATAATTTAAAATAAATTGGGATACATTAACCAGTAATTTTAATTCTAAAGAAAATAAAAATTTAAGACATAAATTTAGAGAAGAAAACCCTGAATCTGAAAGAGAAAAAATAATACATAAGTGGAAAAAATGGATAAAGAAAGAGAAAATTAATATGGATTTCTTTCCATGGTACAAAAAGTATTATAACGAATGTAATGTTATCACAAAAACCCAATGGACTAAAGAATATAACACAAAAGTTAAATCCAGTCATCCTCCATTAGAAACTCTGAATATACAAGTTAAAAATACTTCAATAAAAGCCTCTCCATTCAAAGTACCTGAACCTGATAGTAAAATTGATGACAAAAAAATAATTGAACAAAATAATTATACCAACCAATATTTAGTTTCACTCAGAAAACAACTAGACAAAATTGAAGAAAAAATTGACACAAAAATTGAAGGGACAATTATTAAAAGAAAATCAGAAAAACCAATTTTACATTTACCAGAAAATAGAGAAGGCTTAGGATTACCAAATAAGGATAAAGATTTAACCAGAAAAATTGACCAATTATTAAAACATGTATCTTCTATAAGTGGAACAAAAAATGTAACTACATTAAAAAAAGATAATGGACAAAGTGATCAAAGTGAATCTGATGATGAATCAACCATCCAAGAAATTGAAAACCAATTTAATAAATTAACTTTTAAAAGACCAAATCCCACTAGTAACACAAAAAATTGGTATACTAGACCAACGCCTCCAGACCTGCAATATGAAGAAAGAAATTTAAATAACCAATTTGCGGTTTCATCAAACAAAATGTATGAATGGAACATTGATGGTCTAAGTGAACAAGAATTAATCAATAAATTAAGTCATATGTCTATGGTAGCAAATAGCTACCTGAATGCTTATCATGATTTAACCCAACCAGAAATAGTTGAACTCTTAGCCTCAGGATTCACAGGAACTCTTAGATCTTGGTGGGAAAAACACCTAACTGAGGACGCTAGAGAAGCCATAATCCATTCTGTACAATTAGATGATGAGGGAAATCCCATTTATGATGAAGAAATCAATTATGGGCCTCCTGATGGTGTCAATACTTTAGTCTACACCATAATTAAGCATTTCATAGGAACTCCCAGCAATATAACTGAGAGACTCCATGACCAACTTAGTAACCTTACCTGCCCAATTCTTAGTGATTTTAGATGGTACAAAGATGTATTCACCTCTAGAGTCATGATGAGAGATGATAGTAACAAACCATTTTGGAAAGAAAAATTTGTAAATGGTTTGCTTAGCCTATTTGCCCATAAGATTATAGAAGAATTAAGTAAAAATTTAGGTTACATAGATTATGATAACCTAACTTATGGTGACATAATAAGTCAAATACAAAAAACAGGTCTAAAAATGTGCATAGACTTTAAATTAAGTAAGCAAGCTAATAAAGATAAGAATAAAGCCAAATATGAATTAGGAACATTTTGTGAACAATATGGATTACCACCAATAGCCCCATCCAGAAGAAGGAAGCATGATAAGAAGGATAAAAAACATAAATCTCACAAAAAGAAAAGTAAGAGGAATAATCAGGAAGATTATTATATAAAACCTTCCTCTAGTAAAAAGAAAAAAATCAAATAAGAAGTTTGACAAAAGTAAAATAATCTGTCATAATTGTGGAAAGAAAGGACATTATAAGAATGAATGTAGAGTCAAAGAGAAATTAAGTCAATTAAATGTACCTGAAGAAGAAGTAGAGCATATTCTTGAACTAATGAGGATTGAAAATCAATCTGAAAATCAATCTGAAGGTGAATCATTGGGATTCAGTTTGGCTTCTCAAAGTTCAGAAGAATCAACTACTTATTCTAGCCAATCTGATAATGAAACACCACAATTAGGTTGTAGTAACAATTGTACTAAAACCTGTTGCAATAAACAAATAAATGTATTAACAAAAATTCAAGAAGAAAAGAATTTATTAATTGATTTAATAAGTAAAATATCTGACCCACAATTAAAAACTCAATATATGAATCAATTAGAAAAATTATTAACAACTGAATCTAAAGCACAAAAATTACTTAAAAATAAAGAAAAACCCATTTTTAGTATCAATAAAACTTTAGAAAGATTTAAAAATTCTATTAAAGAAGTAACACTCCCAGAACTAAATATGGAAGTTAATAATTTAAAAAAAGAAATCTCTAAATTAAAAAAGGAAATTCCTGAACTTAGACAAGAATTAATAAAGAAATTTGAAGAGATTAATAAGTCAGATTTAAAAATTAATAATTCCTCTTCATCTAGTGATAGCGAAGAAGAATCAGTTAATAAAAATATTGAAAAAGAAGAATCGGATAAAGAAGATCTTGACATTGAAGTACAAAATTATTCTTTAAATAGATTAAAAGATATAACTATTCAAAAATGGCACATAAATGTTACAATAATTATAAATAAAACATTTGTACTAAAACTACCTGCACTTTTAGATACTGGTGCAGATCTAAATTGCATTCAAGAAGGATTAGTTCCTACAATGTATTACCAAAAAACAAGCGAAAGACTAAGTTCTGCTAATGGTAGTAAAATGGAAATGAAGTATAAATTACCTAAAGCACATATCTGTCAAGATGGAGTATGCTATAAAACATCATTTGTCTTAATAAGAAACATGACAGATAAAGTCATTTTAGGACTACCATTTATATATTTATTATATCCATTTAATACTTCAAGTAAATGTCTAGTAACCAAACATTTAGGACACAAGGTCACATTTAACTTCACTACACAACCAAAAGAAAGAAATTTAAGAATAATAAAAGAACAGTCAATCTCAAAAAATTTAAACTTATTAAGTAATAAATCAGATCATTTAAAACATCTAAAAGATGAAATTAAATATAAAAAGATTGAAGAACAATTACAAGATACTAAATTACAGGCTAAGATCAAAGAATTTAATGAAATGCTTATAAAAGAAGTATGTTATGATTTACCCCATGCTTTTTGGCATCGAAAAAGGCATATTGTAAGCCTTCCTTATGCTAAGGAATTTAGAGAACATTTAATTCCTACTAAGGCTAGGCCTATACAAATGAATCATGAACAAATGGAATTTTGTAAAAAAGAAATAAATGATTTAATACAAAAGAAAATCATAAGAAAGAGTAAATCACCATGGTCTTGCCCTGCTTTCTATGTCAATAAAAATGCTGAAATAGAAAGAGGATCTCCAAGACTAGTTATTAATTATAAACCATTAAACAAAATCTCGGAATGGATCAGATATCCTTTACCTAATAAAAAAGATTTAATTAACAGGTTAGATCAGGCTTTAGTCTTTAGTAAATTTGATCTTAAGAGTGGTTTTTGGCAAATTCAAATCCATGAAGAAGATAGATATAAGACAGCTTTTACTACCCCTTTCGGCCATTACGAATGGAATGTAATGCCATTCGGCCTTAACAATGCCCCTAGTGAATTTCAGAATATTATGAATGATATTCTAAATCCCTTTAGTCATTTCTCCATAGTCTACATAAATGACGTGCTTATCTTTTCAAAGTAAATAGAAGAGCACTGGAAACATCTAAATTCATTCTTTAAAACAATTAAGATAAATGGTCTAGTTTTATCTCCTACTAAATGTTGCCTATTCCAAACCAAAATTAGGTTTTTAGGACATAACATTCAGTATAACCAAATTAGACCAATTGATAGAGCCATTCAATTTGCAGATAAATTCCCTGATGAAATATTAGATAAAAATCAATTACAAAGGTTCCTAGGGTCTCTTAATTATATTAGTGATTTCTATAAAGATCTTCGCAAACAATGTAAGCCGTTATTTGAACGACTTCAAAATAATCCTCCTCCTTGGACAAAAGTCCACACCTCCATAGTCCAAGATATTAAAAAACATGTTAAGACTTTGCCTTGTCTTGGCATCTCTACTCCTTCTGCCTTTAAAATTGTCGAAACTGACGCCTCCGAGATTGGTTTTGGAGGAATCCTCAAGCAGAAATTAACTTCAAATTCCACTGAACAAATTGTACGTTTTCACTCTGGCGCATGGGATAATACACAAGTAAATTATTCTACTATAAAAAAGGAAATTTTATCTTTAGTGCTTTGTATTAATAAATTCCAAAGTGATTTGTTAAACAAAAGATTTTTAATCAGAATAGATTGCAAATCTGCTAAATATGTTTTAGAAAAAGACGTTGAGAACATTGCCTCAAAACAGATTTTTGCTAGATGGCAATCATTATTAAGTATTTTTTATTTTGATATAGAATATATCAAAGGAAGCGAAAACTCTATTCCAGATTTTCTCACAAGAGAATTTCTGTTAAATGCAGGGAATTAATGAGTACCACAGGCGGCAGAGGCCGCGGAAGGGGAAAGGGAAACGATGGTAAACCAGCTTCGAGACCATGCATTCCCCCTTTCGATATTTGTGAACCATCAAATAAACCCCAAGGAACCATGGTTCCTTACCAAATTAACCCTACACCAGTAGTTAACCAATATACTGTGTTAGGACAAATTCCCCAACCAAAAGCCTACAACCAAGCTTTAGCTAATAAACCAAAAGCTAATGATCCTTATGACATTGAGCTTAAACCAACTCCTTTGAGACAAAGCCAACAAAGTTCTGGCCCAACTCCAAGCCCATATATAACCAAATATATCCAAAACCTGTTTTATGTCGAACCCCATATGACAGGAATAGATAACCCAGCCCAATTAGCTAAACAATTTTATCCACCAGGGTGGCATTTCACCCCTGTCCATCCTAGTAAAACCCTCAAATATTATAACCGAATTTTAATAACTACAGATTCTATATTTGTCAAACCAATTTTTGACAGAAACAATCCATCTGTGGTTATTTTCCATTCCCTATATATTAAAAGAATAATGCTCATGGAAGAATGGGGAAGACACCCAGCTGAGTTAGTCCCTCTTGAAGGAACTGAAGAATTCTATTCTTACCATGATTATATCGAAGCATGGATGAAAATACTCCTATTTCAAAATGAATCTTTTAACCATTCTTGGTTTGTTCAATTTGACCAAAAATTTAAATGGTCTTTCCCCTGCTGGTTCATTCGTTGGTGGGATATGTTCGGTCTAAATATGGACATTCTCCCCAGACTTATTATCGATCAAGTAAACTGGTTTGAAAAAATTTGCCCAGAAATTGGTAATACTTACATGCCAATTTTAACCCTCTTTGCTTCTAGATATAAAGTCCCTTGGATTGTAAAATGGGAATTCCATTTAATAAAAAGCCCAGTAATTGAACAATGGGTACAAACTTCCGGTACCTCTCAAGCACTTGTTAAACACCATGCCCCATTTGATATGTTTGCCAGACAAGTCTTTGTCAAATGGTGGGATAAATTTGATTTGTCAAGAATTGTTAATCAAGTGCAAAAAGAGTTTCCAGAAAACCCTAAACTCGAATTTTCCCAAATTCCTACTCAAAGTAGTCTCACAGTTCCATACCCAAACAAAACTCAAATTTCTGAACCCAAAAACAAACAAAAAGAAGAAAATCCAATTGAATCCAAGCCAGAAAAATCAAAGCCCAAAAGACCAAGCCCAACTCCTTCAGTAAAATCAAATGAAACTTTAGACATCAACAAGTGTTCAAGAGCCCAATTAAAATTGCTCTTAGCCCAAGCATTGAGTTCGAAGTTATTAGAAAATGCTAGCGATTCAGATGATGAAGAAGTAATGAAACCAGATGAATCTGATAGTAGGACTGTGACAGGAAAAGAGAAGATAAAAAATTGGTATGAGTCTACATTATTTCAAGATGATCAGGATCCATATGATATATAGTGTTTTCAGTCACTACTTAGACAAATTTCCAAGAAATGCTAACACTAAATATATTATTAGAGTCTAGTCTATATTGAAATATGGTGACCCATTAGGCATCTGACAAAGTTCCAGACAACCAGAATAAAGAATCGAAGTTGCGGCCCCACCACTACACAAAGTTGTAAGAGTTGATGCCGCCTGTCAAAGATTTAGTCAAAAGCAAATCAATTAAAGGAAGATGCTCCCGCAATTAACGCTCCCGTGATTGAAGCTCCACTCCTACCTACCTATCCTCAGCTATAAATCAAGCAAAGAAAGAAGGAGGAGGCAGAGTTTTATTTTCCGAAAAATATATTGTATCTCATATTTCAAATATTTGTAATCTTAGTCATTTGCACAATTGTCTGAAGCGATCTTCACAAAGTTGATTTCTATATCATTCAGTTGTAAGTTAATTATTTATGCTTTGTTAAAATTAATTGTTTCTAAGTAAACTGTTAATTTTATGTTGTAATCTGCATCGTTTCAAAGTAAACGATTGATTTTGATTTATAAGTTTTAAATTTCTCTATAAATTTAAAATTGTTTGTTTATATATCCGCGCACTTTCCATATTTTCATATCTATCTTTGTTTCTCTTGATCTGCTTCCCCTTTGGTATAATTTATTAAATTAAATAATGTGTTAAAAGTTGCATTAGTCTATATAGCTGTGTTTAATGGGATCTAGGGATGTTTTCGGTTTTGATCAAGATAAAAATTACGAGACCCAAACCTAAATCAAATTTGAAAGTTAAATTTCAGTTTCTTCCTAACCCAAACCCAAACCAAATATTTCGGTTCGATTTCATGTATTTTTTTTCAATAAATAAATTGCAAGACAACACTTAACTTGGTAAAAAAAACAACTCTACACTTTCTCATACTTATTTTGGATATAAAAAATATTAACTTTTACATTTATAACATAGTTCTAATATTCATGATAGCTTAAATAGTCGATTTATCACTGGTTCTTATAAACTTTAAGACCATAAAATTTTAGATAGTGGAAATAAAATTATTTTAGAATCAAATATGTAATGAATCGGTTTAGTTCGGTTCACTTTTGTAATGTCATGCCTCAAATCCGAACCAAATATATTTGGTTTTGATTCGGTTTCATTTTTTTATTTTTTTTGATTCGGTTTTTTATGAATTGATTCGGCTCGATACGGTTCGATTGTTTTATTTTCGAATTCGTTACAATACCCCTTCGCATCCTCTCACTTTATGACTAATTTAGTCAGCTTGCCACTTATTTACTATTTTTTTAACTTTTATTTTCCAATAAAAATATAGTTAAAAACAACATATAATATAATTTAGTTAAATAAAAGGAACCTATGTAATTGTTGTGTTCACCACTCCATGCACTACTATTACGAAGGAGTCTTATATTTACTCGCTTTAATACCTAATTATTTATAAAAAGTGGTTTGCTGAATTGTACAATTTTTTATATCAAAAGTTAATACTTTAGTTTTGGACAAAAATAAAGTACTAAATTTAATAATAGTGACAATCAATTATAGACAAGAAAAGGTGTGATGACCTAAGATCAATGATCATTATTACCACTACTACGTTTAAATCATCAAGTCTACCGTGAGCATCATTATCTATTATTACTACTTTGGAAGTAGTTTAATTAATGTTAATATGATTATTGCTTCTTTTTTGGTGTTTTTAGAAAAAGCGAGAGCAGTAATTATTTTAATTTAATAATGTTGGCTTATTTCATTTAATTTCTTATTATTTCTCAATTTTTGGTGTTTTCACTCTCTTCCGTTAATTAATTTATGAGTAAATAGCTCAAATGGTTTCGTCAAATACCATTTTGATCATCAAACTTTAAAACATGATCACTTTAATCATATAATTTTAAAGTGAGTGACATTTTGATCATTTCTTTTAATTTGACTATTAAATTGAATGGAATAAAACTATATGTAAGGTACATTGACTTTATTTAAGTGTACTCTAATCATTTTAGTTAAACAAATAGTCCAAGTTGTGTTGTTTGTTGAAAATATTTATATGTTTTATACATTTTATGTGTTTCATTTCGGCGAGTATTAATGAAAGGAAAGGTTGTGTTGATGCAATATGATCAAAATATCCTTACACGAAGTCATCTGCCACGCAAATGTATGAAATTTAACGGCTAAATTGGATGGAATTGTCAAAGTGGTACTCACTCCGAAATTAGATGACCAAAGTGATTCGTTTTAATAGCTTTAACATGTGCCCCAAGGGCACATGTTATCATTTTCCATAATTTATTTGTCAAATTAATTGTTCATAAAAATTCTAGGGAACTCCAATTTTAATTATATGCGCTTTGTTTTGCCTAAAAAGTATCTTCCTCTATTTATTATTAATTAAATTTTCGTTACATTCTCAGTAATATTATTAATTCAATTTATTTTTAATTTGCGCTAGCCTATTTATCTCAATTTACTATCATATAATAATTCAGCACCGTTCATCTTCTAGTATCCTATCTATTTGTTTTACTATTTATTTATTAAAATCTCAATTGCATTTAAGTTGTTTACAAAAGAATGGTGGAAAAACAATTCTTACATTCTCATAACATATATAATTGACAAGTTTTTCTTATTGTATTATCTTTATTCTTACCTTCTTCACATTAAATATTTAACATTATATGCTACTGTGTTAATTTTATTTATTGTGTTTTGTCATTTTAGGTTTCTAAGGTATTAATTAATTTATTTTTGGAAAAGCACGCATAATTACATGTGAAGCAATTGGATGAAGAAGCCAAACTGTTAAGCAACTAAAAATCTGAAGCAAATCACTCTCAAACTCAACAAAATCAAGTCCTAAGTAACTCGACCATTGCTAACACGGCTATGCCTTCAAAAAATCAAACCCAGAGGACCTGTAACATGCAACAATCTTAAGATGAGCTCATTTTTTTTTTTCATTTATTTATTCTTAATTAGTTCATCTTTCACTAAATGTAATTTAGATTTTCTTGTGTGCTATTTAATTTAATCTTGTCCTGATTATGTTGAATCTGTACAATTAAGATATTCGTAGTCAGAGTTGAAATTAAGTAGAATGAAGATAAATATTAGAAATATGAAATGACACACAAAAATATAATTTTCTTTCGTTTTTCTTGCTATTAAATTTTAAACACTTTTTTTAATAATTATAGAATATAATTTATATTTAATTTTTTGCAATACGAAATATTTGATACTGTCCGTACATCGCACAGATTAATAATTAATAATTTAATTCAATACTACGAGTTCACCCAATTTGTTAATCTTTTTTATATTGACCATTGCAAGTAATGTTCACTGGAAACATATATATTTTAACATTTCTAGTTTCTTATAGGATGGTCACCAAAACCAATAACTTTATCATTTAATTCCCAACTTGGGTGAACGTCGACGCGCGGTTCGAGTTTGGCGGAACAAGCTTTAATATTTTACTTAAAAAACATTATACTAATTATTAGTGGCGGAACTAAATTTTTACGCTTGATTAGCATTAAATTTTAAAAATTTTTTATCAAAAATAATAATATGACTATATATATATTAAAATATTAAATACCTATTACACAAAACAAAAACATATATTCTTAAATGAGATGTTGAAAAAAAATCAGGGAAAGAGAGAGAAAGAATTGCGAAGAAGAGGGCAACAATGACTATGAAAGACTTTCACGGAGGTTTTATGCCTTCTGATCTTCTTCTCCCTTATGCTCCCGGGCCTGTGTAAGTTTCATTATTCTCTCCGGCCGACGACTATTCGGTTACAACGACCATGATTGTGCTTAGTTCCTTCTTCGACTAGGGATGCTATGCGTGTTTCCAATTAGAAACGTATCCAGCTCGAGATTAAAGCACCAACAGCCGGAGATGAGATTAAGGGAAAGGGTATTTTTTAATTGTTTAGATGAAAATGCCCCTAACGCCTAACGTTGGTCATGTGAATGGCACATGACCAACTCGTTATGTTTTCATTGTGGATTTTACCATAGTGGCTAACTTGAAATTAAATTATTATATTAATGGATCAGATAGAACCAATTTTAATTGGGTAACAATTTTTAAAGTTTCATAATAGTTTAGTAATCAAATATAGTATTTATTACTCGTTTTTCTTTGTTCTAAAAATAATTATAATTTTATTCTCAAAATTTTAAAACTTTACAAATTTAACCTCAAACTTTAATTACACAAAAGACCCTATAATTCTATACCTATAAAAATGATATTCAAATCCAAGTGGTGATTTAAGCTCAAGGAAGTGGGCTTCTCTCTCTAAAAATGCATCTCGTACTTCTCCTCATCCTCTTACCGCTCCTCATCTCCCTCTCCAAGTTCCTCCACAAAATCATATGGGTCCCACTCAAGATCCAGCGCCACTTCAATCAACAGGGCGTAGGTGGCCCCACATACCGTCCGATCTTCGGGAACACGGCCAAGATCCGACGGCAGATGATCCAAATGGCAGAGTCAACGGCGATAGATGCGTTTGACCACGATATAGTGAAGAGGGTGATGCCACACTATCACAAGTGGTCAACGGTGTATGGGAAAACTTTTTTGTACTGGTTTGGGCCTAGGCCCAGATTGGGCATAGCTGAACCGGCGATGGTAAAAGAGGTATTGTTGAACAGTGAAGGTTATTTTGGGAAGGTAAAGTTTAATCCTTTGTCTGGGCTTTTGCTTGGTGATGGACTTGTTGGGCTTGATGGTCAGAAGTGGGCTCTTCATAGAAGGATTACCAGCCAGGCTTTTAATATGGAGAGAATTAAGGTCACCACTCACCACCACCCTTCTCTCTCTCTCTCTCTCTCTATATATATATATATACGGAGTATAATTTTAAATATACTTATTATCGACGCGTGTATAATATTATACTTGTTTTCTACGTGTGTAATATTGTACTTATTAATTAATTGCATTATTTACACTTACTCTGATAGTCTGATTGTTTGACTGGTTAAACTTATGATCAGTTAGAATTTCATTTGAAGCTTCCTTTTTATTATTGTTACTATTATCGTACAAGTAACGACCAAAATAATAACAGCTTACATTATACGCTACTTAATGCATGTGTATATCTAATTTGAATGAAAATATTGAAAAAAGTTTATTAATTAGCGGCACAGTGGTTAAGCACAAATCTAATCTATAAATTACTTCCAAGCAAGGCCACGTTTAAATCTTGTTGTACGGATATTTTTAATGAAAAAGAAGAATCCCGGGCTAAAGATGATATTTGAAAATGTGAGAGTCCGACACAAATTCATTTCATGACAGAGAAAACTGCAGGGTACGTTAAAAATGCGACACAAACCCTGGGCGATGCCTGTATAATATTAGTCTAGTGATACACTCAAGACTTGTGCAGCATTCTTGTTATTGTTAATTCTTCATACGATTTTGTTCTCCAATTTTCTTTCTGAAATATAATCAATGTGTGATAGCCGACAACAGTAAAAAAGTATTCTTATATTTTGAACAGGACTGGGTACCGGATATTGTGAATAGCACAGCAAAGATGTTGGAAAAATGGAAGGAAGAAAGAGAGGATAGAGAAGAATTCGAGGTGGACGTACACAAAGAACTTCATAATCTCTCCGCAGATATAATATCAAGAACGGCTTTTGGGAGCAATTTTGAGGAGGGAAAACGTATTTTCGAATTACAAGAACAACAAACAAGCCTTGTTTTGCAGGCCATAAGAACGATCTACATTCCTGGATTCAAGTAACCACTTATCCTTTAAAAAGGCTTTACATGTATATACGAGTTGTATTCTACTAGTTCTATCTAAATTAAGAGTCTACTATTCTTTTCTGGGATGTGCCAAATCATCATGCTAGTTTCTTTTCTGGAGGTAATCAGTGTTATACATTTGTTTTGGCATAGTCTCATAAAAGAATACCACCTGAACTAGACTCTTGATTTAGGTGGTTGTATATAATCAATCATGTTCAGTAGAAGTACAATATTCATTGCTGAGAAGGTTTTTATTGAGTAATAACAACTATTTCTTTTTTCCTCATATTGGCATTAATAAGCAAACTCACCTTGAATGCCCCTAATCCTAAATATCTCCATTTTTTTCCTGTTTTAAATATGAAGCTTTAGAAACTAATACTTGGACTAACATTAAACCAAATAAGCATATGTAACATTAACAGTGAAATTGGTTCGAATGAAAAAATATATATTCATTTTGATACCAAACGAATTTTTAGAACTTCTATTCAATGTTTAGAGGCTAATATCTGACATTCAACATGTAACATTTCAGAGCTTTGAAAAAACAGACGGCCCTTACCCATATTGTTATTTTTGTGTCACATTAATGAATTTTATTAAACTTTCAAAGAAGGCTTTTGTGTTTCTTGATTTGGATGGATCTTGTTTTCTTTAATTTTTCAAGTTAAAAAACAGGTTTTTGCCAACCAAGAAGAACAGAATGAGGTGGAAGCTAGAGAAAGAAACTAGAAACTCAATAAGGAAGCTAATAGAGATGGACAAGACAAGAAACAATCCAAAAGCTTTGCTTACTTTGTTAATGTCTCCTTATAAGAATCAAGAAAATGAGGAGGAGAGATTGAGTGTGGAGGAGATCATAGATGAATGCAAGACCTTTTATTTTGCAGGAAAGGAAACAAATGCCAATCACTTGACTTGGGCACTTCTCCTTTTAGCTTTGCATCAAGAATGGCAGCACAAAGCTCGCGAAGAAGTAGCTCGCATTTGCAAAGACAATGAAGTTCTTACTGCTGAAAATTTAGCCGGATTGAAAATTGTAAGTCTGGTTTTCGCTTTGCCAAATTCTTATTTTGTAGCATAAGACTGTGTTCTAGTAAAATGTCGGTTCAACTGTTATAATGATGATGTGGTAATGTGGCATGACGGATTTAATATAATGGGTGGATTCGTGAGGCAAGGGCTGGGATATCCTTGCATGCAGGGAAACCAGGTAATTACAATAGAGAGATTGAAGTGATCAAACACAACCCGGGCCAGTTCCCTCCCCTGCGCCGGGGAAATGGTAAGGTATATGATTTAATTTGTACTAGCTTTTTTGACAGGTAAGCATGATACTAAATGAGACACTTCGACTGTACCCTCCGGCAGTGATGTTGATGAGAGAGACCTTGAAAAGCGTGAAGCTAGGAAACCTGAACGTTCCAGCTGAAACGCAACTCTATTTGGCCATGACTGCGATTCACCATGACACCGAGATATGGGGAGAAGATGCAAACAAGTTCAATCCAGAGAGATTTAATAAGCCTAAAAGGCACTTAGCCTCGTTTTTCCCATTTGGATTAGGCCCAAGAATTTGCGTCGGTCAAAATTTAGCCGTGGTTGAGGCAAAAATAGTCCTAGCAATGATCGTTCAACAATATTCTTTCGTTGTATCCCCGTCGTATGTACATGCCCCAATGCAAGCAATGACCTTGCAACCCCAATATGGTGCACACATTATCTTCAGTAGGATTTCGAGTTAGAGCATTTAAGCGCGGTTCTAAGGTCCTGTAAAAATAATACTTTGACACGTGATATGGTAGATTTATGTGTATTCTTCTGTACACTCGCGTATATCGTTCGATCACTTTTGAAAAAGTTGACAAATTGTGCAAGGGATATGTAAACGATATACATTTGGATTGAACGAATCTTATCTGTGACATTTTCATGAATTGTATATTTTTTCTCTCTAATTTTTAACATAGGTTTTAAAACAGTATGACACTTACGGCATAT
Source organism: Lonicera japonica (assembly GCA_021464415.1). NCBI lineage: Eukaryota > Viridiplantae > Streptophyta > Magnoliopsida > Dipsacales > Caprifoliaceae > Lonicera > Lonicera japonica. Next base: position 65,939,247 of record CM038466.1, on the reverse strand, counting down.
GTCACATGGAATTACAAATGTACAACAATCCATTAATGTATGCCCGTAAGAATTAAAAGGTGTTATTTTTGTATATTATTTTATTGTCTCCCTTTTCATTGTAGGAATGTTTTTGTTGTTTATATATATATGGTGTTGTGTAAGGACTTTTATTTAATGGATTGGGCAAAGTGACTATTGGATATGGTTTCTCTTGTAACTTTTGCTTTTACTTGTGATTGAAGATGAGTTTTGGTATTCCGAAAGACTTGCTATGATATTCTTAATGTTGGATAAAGTTATTCCTTAGTTACAACTTACTGGTGCTGACAAAAAATTGGACTTGTAGAAAGGTTAAGTATACATTTGCTTTATTTTTTGATCGGAAATTATACACTTGTTATGCTGAAGTAATCACAGTTTTCCCAAAATAAAGTTTTGTTAAAATAAATTATTACAATACATGCTTTATTACATGTTTTCAAGTTTCTACATTATTTTGGCATGCAGTAGAATCATTCATATATAAATCATAGTCAAAAGTTCATGGCAAATTATAATTGTCAATTATATTTACTCGTTTGCCTCGAGCCTTTTTTTTTTTTTAATATATTTGTTTTCCAAGATTTAAACTAACAATCTCTCATACGAAATGTAGTAATTCACGTTAGAGTTTAAATCTCATACGCTTTTTTCTCTGTGCAAGCCCAAATTTTCATATTTATTTATTTTTTGGTCAAAAAAGGAAAAACAAAAAAACTCAGAAAATTAATCAATGCTATGTATCGGGAGGCAAATCAAGAGAAATCAGCTTTGCCAAATCTGGGGTGATAGAGGACTTCCAATCCAACGAAAAAAGACTCTTTTTTGCACTAGGACAATTTTAAAATTTTTAATTAAAATTTGTAAAAATTCAAATCAAGCAGCACTACATATAATTTTCGATCCTCTCTCTTTTTTTCATGTGTTATGACTGCTTTTGTAAGTAGGGTATTATTAAGTTTTGTGTCTTGTTTTGATCTGAAATAAAGTAAAATAAATGCAAATAGATGGGCATAATTTTGAGATTAGGATAGACATTGAAGTCAAGTTTATGAATATGACTATGGAAGGTGACCGTATGTACGTTAGAATATTACTTTTCTCTCTTTTGATATGATAAAGAGCAGGTTGTTTTAACTTGCATCTGACTTCTTTAAACGAGATTTTTTATTTTTTTAAATAGAGTAGTTTTCAATCTTATTTGGGTGAATAGGGTGCTACTTTTTAACTTACTAGTTTTGCAGCCCGTGCGATGCACGGGCGTTTTACAAATTCGTAAGATTATATTTTATACAAATATTAAAATTTGCCCTCTTCTTAAATAATAACATAGATGTAACTAAAGGTTTGTTTTCAAATTTGTTTATAACAAAATAGATGATCTTTATAAAATTGTAATTTGCTTCTTAAAGTAACCTGTGCCTTTTTTTAATTGACATAGGTAGTGGTTTGGTAGAAAAAGTAATAAAAAGGAACAAAATCAATATAAATATTAGAGAATTTAATGAATTTACTTAACAAATAGCTAAGGTTTTAAGAAAAAATTAGCTAACCTAGTTATTGAATGATTGGTGGAATATCAAAAAATAATGTTGCAATTTGTAAAGATATTATAAGGATAAGCATAGACATAAGTACATAGTATACATTTAACATCTGAATTTATGATTATGCTATACAATTGTTCATGTATAATTATTTATGCAATATTACTGTTTATATTACTTTATTTAACAATAAAAAATCAACAGATAAGTAAGTTAAGTATTTGTGAAGTTTTTTTTTTTTTTAAAAAAAGTATTTGAGAAGTTTGTATCATCCATAAAAGTTTGCTAAAAGCGATCATGATAATGTAGTTCACACTATAAATTAATAGAAACAATGTAGTTCACCGTACAAAATTAAACAAATAATGTAGTTCAAAATACAAATTACAAACAAAGTTTAAGAAAAGAGACTTAGACATATTAATTATTATTATTACATATCTAAAGATTGCCACCCATCAATGATCTTGACATTATTTTTTTCTATTTTTTTGTGCAATTTATTGTACTTTTTATGCAATTCATAGTAAGCAATTTCCATTTTTTTGTACTTTCATTTGTAAAGTTGCATTTCTTCAAAATTATCGTTTTCTATAGCAAGATTATGGTTGAATTTTAAAAAAATTATTGCTACTCTAAATGATGTTCTTTCAACACGTACATCCAAACAAAAATTATTGGTAGTACCTATTTCAAACAAAATGTTAATCAATATAGATGACTTTAGAAAGTAGACAACACATCAATTGCTTCTCCAACACATGAAATAGTAGCAACAAACCTATCTACATATCACATGCATTTCCAAATTAGCAATTGAATTCAAAATTGAATTAAAGTAGTTTAAATTCGTTTCATATTTTATTTATGCAAATGCACGAAGAACTTGTTCAAACTTCAAAGTGCCAATTATCCGAGGAAAGCATGTTCAATAGAATATTTAATGGCAATAAAAAAAATTGGAAAACAACGAATAAATCATAACCACATTAATTGTCAGAAACTGTTGGAATATGGGTGTTACAATTTGATTAAAAATAAACAAAAAATCAATTAAAGTACAAAGTACAAATTGAATTCAAACTGAATTAATCAAAAGAAATCATGAATTAAGCATCTAAATAAATACTTAGGTTCAAGGATTCCAAAATTATTGAAAAGAATAAGCAAAAAGATATTTTTGGTCGTTGAAATTTTAGATATTTAGTTAACCAACTTTCCGGTTCAATTTTTTGACAAAATTTGGTGAAGAAAATCTAGTAATCATGAAGATCAACTTCACCAAATTTTATCAAAAATTTAATTTAAGAAGTGAGTCAAAAGAATTGGTTCGTAAACTTAGACCTTAAACTAATTAAATATGTTTGAGAAATATTTTCTTTATATATATATGTGTTTTGTTTCATCGTGCACAAAGTAATAATTTTATTATTATATATAATCACTGTGTGTCAAATGTCTAAAATAATGGAAATAAAGAAACAAAATAAAACTACTCAAGTTTAAAGTCTATAGGAAAATTACATAAAGATAAAAAAAACAAAAACAAAAAAAACCCTTACTAATTGAAAGGAATCCTATGAAGTGACTAAAATGGAGAGAAGAGATAGATGGGGAGAGGCTTGGCATTTGTATACCAAATAGACAGAAAAACCTACCTGATGATCGAGGATTTGACAGAGAAGATGAGAAAAGAAAGAAAGAAATAATGGAACAAATAAACAAAATACAAGCACTGAAGATTAAAGAAAAAAAACTTACCAATTGAAAATGCTATAAACAGAAGGAACACGCAGAGAGTAGAGTAATGGAATAGAGATATAAGGAGAGTCAAAGAACTTTTATATTTTAAGAAGCCAACGGTTTATACAGCGGGTTCTTTTCTTTTTTTTTTGAAATTGGAGAAAGCAAAGGAATAAACATGTGAGAGAAAATTGGAGAAATGTGTGTGAGAGAGAGAGGGGACACATGTCGCAATTGACACTGTACATGTGTCGCAACCATATTAAAAGTTTCTATTATTAATATTAGTTATTAGATTCGGGTGGATGGGGTTAAAGGCTAAAAATGCCAGAGGAACTCACATTTTTAAAAATTAATTAATTAATTAAAACGTAATTTGATCTCACAATTTGAAGTGTAAAAACGTGATTCCCACTCACAATTTTAGTACCGGTACTTATTCATCCTTCCACACAAATCCAAACAAAATCACAACTCTCTAAGCCCTAAGCCTCTCCTCTCCTCTCCTCTCCTTGTCGTCGCCCACTCTATCTTCGTTGTTCCCTCAAGGTCGCTGTCTGCCACCGTCAGCGCCACCATTCCACCTCGCGGTTGTGGCTTTACTCAATTTATCCTTTATTTCTTCTTGAAGGGTAAATTCAAATTTTTTCTTGAATTTGTTTACTTTAATTTGTTTTATGCTTTATTTTCTCCTTTCCAAACCAACTAATTGTAATTATTTTTTTCTCCTCTCCAATTAAAACTTTCTCCTCTTCTTTTCTCTCTAAATGCCCAAAAATAGTGTAAAAGATTTTCAAAAAGACAGAAATTTCAGGATTTGATGGTTTAAGAATTGATATTACTTGGAATTTGGCATATGTGTTTGGATTTGATATTACTTGGAATTTGGATTTATATATATAAAAGCATATTACGGAGAGCAGGTAAATAAAATAAAATGAATCTTTCCTTTTTTTAAGACTAGGTATTGTGCATGCCGGAAGGCACGTTGAAATAAATAAATAAAAATTGACATATTTGGAGTAAATAAATAAATTTTGTTGTTGTAATAATAAGATTAAATCACATTTAAGGTGCGTTTGATTGCAAGTATGAAATTTGCATGGAAAGAAAAATAGTTCTAGGCAATTGAATTGCCTAGAATTGAGTTGTATGAAAAATGTCAATTAAATGCATTTGATTGCCATAATTTTCTACCCGAAAAATATTGTACTTTTCCGTTATTGGTTTTATTTTTTAATGTAGAAAAAATTATTGGTCTTAATTTTTTTACAAAATTCTATAGTCATGATGGACTTTGTTTAATTTATCTTGATTAGTAGATTTTAAATATTAAATTTTGAATTTTTTATTTTAAGTTATAGCATTTTTAATATAGAAAATGGGTAAAACTTTGTCTTGAAATTTGTGCACAATTGCCAAAAACATGCCCCCCCCCCCCCCCCCGGGAAATATTTTGAAGGTTTTAGTGGAAAATGATGTAATGAGTGCCAAAAGATGGAATTTGAACACTTAAAAATTTTTGGCAATCAAACACTCTAAAAGTGGCAACTCGGGTGGAAAAGTCCTATTTTCCATAAAAAATTATGGCAATCAAAAACACCCTTAGATTTTTGTATATGGTGATCTATGATAGGGTTAAATAAACAAAGTATATATAGTTTTATTAATATTTTGTTATTTTGTAATTGTTGAAATAATATAGAGAGAAAGAAAGAAAAGAATAAGAGAAATCTTATTATTTAACACATATTTAATATAGGTAGGAGTTAGCTCTATTTATATTAAGAGCTAACCTTCTTACTTCTCTATAAAATTAATGTGGGACAAGTTATACTATATATACTATAAGGTAATCTCATCATTCACACCACAATTTCAATGTGGGACAAATTGTGTCTTACAATATTACTTATGGACATCCACTATCAATATTTTACAACATTCCCCCTTGGATGTTTATTATGCCACAATTCAATGACAATTGTCTTATTAAAACCTTCCTAAGAAAAAATCCAGTGGAAAAAAACTAAAATGAAGGAAAAAGAGTACAACATTCTTCTGGATCATTGAACTGGTATCTTATGTACAATATGTTGCATCGTTAAAACCTTTACTAGAAAAACCCATTAGGACAAAACATAGTTAAATGAAAAAGAGTACATCGTGCAAATATTAGGTAACATACTTCAGGATGCTTCTCCTGATTATTTACTCCCCCTCATAATGACAATTACATTTAATTTGATGATGAATCAAATCATAACAATCTCGTAAACTGATTTTTGGAATATCAGCTTCAACAATCACCACATTCAAATCATAACAATCTCGTAAACTGATTTTTGGAATATCGGCTTCAACAATCACCACATGAGCAAACTCTGCTAAGTTGTCATTAAAGCATATTTACTTGACTTCAATCTTTGTATTCTTTTAATGCTCATGTGAAACATTTCGTATACTTGTCAACTTGAAACTTTATTGAAAATGTGCTATACACATTGCATTGTCTTCATGGACAATGCTCGAAACATCTATAATAAAAGAAGACTAACAAAAACTACGAATATACTAAAGTAAAGATCTAAATCACACATATCTCCGATTAGCTTTATAAAGAGCTAAAATTTCAAAGTGGTTAGAAGAAATTGCTACTAAGAAATAACAGCATTACAACTAATAAATACTTAATGTAATTGAGATCGTACCTTATGATAATCAGAGAAATATCTTGGATCAACATAACCTATCAACTTGGAATTATAAGATTTATATGTATAAAATAAAATTAGTGGTTCCTCATGGATATCCGATGATATGTTTGATATATATCTGGTGTTATTTAGTTGGTGCTAAGCTATATATATTGAGCAAGTAAAGAAATAAGGAAATGTCTGGTCTAGTGCATTGATCAGTACTAACTGCACTTAAGTATGGCACTTCGGGACCGATATTTTTTCATCTTCTTCTTTAAAACAGTATGGATTTTTATATAAAGACCAGACAATCATAGGAATGCTTGGCAATTTTATCTTATCCATAAGTGCATCTCTCAATCTACATGTCGAGATAAAATTTTATTTTCCCAATGCATTTCATTAAATTCCTTCATAAAATAGTTAACAGTTTTCTCGAACTTTTCAGGAGTTTCGATTAATGTATCCACATAAACTGTTACTATTGAAAATCATTTTTGATGATTCGTTTGTAAAAACACATGATTGGGATTATTTTTATTTCATTCCTTAGACAAATATGTTGACCTAAAGGTCTTAATCTTATTTTGATAATAACAATAAATCAATCATGTGTAATTTAACATGTTCTTGATTTAAGATTATAGCTTTCTTATTTGAAAAATCAAGAATAGCATGATTGCTTAAATAAAATTTGACAAGGATCGTTCAATCAATATCCGATCAAGTTAATGAAGCATTGGACTAGCAAGAAGATCAATCTCATCAATGCAATTCATGAAGCACAAAAGATCAAAGATCATATGCCAAAACTTCAAGGGAAAAACTTCAAGTGAAGAATCAATTTGAAGAAACAAATCGAAGCATTCGAAGACTCACCTATGCGGTAATTGAGTGTTTGCGTAGGATTCATGTAAAGTTTCTTATTTAATTATTTATATAGCTCATACATATTGATATATCATTTTTAGATTGATCAAAATCAGTTTGAATCAAAATTTCTTTGAAAACATCATTCTTGCAAAAATCGATTTTCAAATAAATTCATATTAAATTCAAATGTTCATATTTTGAGTTTTTCTAAAAATAGGTGTCTTAGAAACTTATTTTTGAAGTCCCCAAAGCATTAAAATTAATTTTGGAGCTTAAATGCAAAAGTACAAAAATTGAAATTTGTGGCCTTTTGGCCTGATGGACAGCAGGGTCCATCAGTCGACTAAGGAGCTTTGCTCAGTCGATTAATAGCCCAGAATATAACCGTTGAATTTTTGATTTTTTACCATTTTTGGTACCAAACTTTTACCAAACCTCATAAACGGCTATATCACTTTTGGGACTATATATATACTATCTAAGACACATTTTGATCATCTTGAATCATTCATATACTCTATTCTTCATCTATTTTCATCATTCAAAGGTTTAAGAATTATTTTAATCAATCATTAATCATTTGAGTTATATCATCTTGATCAAATAGGATAACTCTAGTGTGAGCTTCAAATTTGTACTTTTTATACACTTGAGAGAGTTATTGTAAATTTATGTGAATCACCAAACAATTAGAATTCATTGTGAGAGGTAAATCTCATAAGAAAAACAAGAAGGTAAATTCTTATTTAGTTTTTATGAGAGGTAAATTTCACAAGGTTAGCAAAAGAGAGATTCTTGTGTGAATATTGTGGTCAAGCAATATTTGTAAAGAGTGTGTGAAAGGATACACTTGTAGTGATTTGATCTTTACCCGGAAGGAGATTGATTTTTGTGAAAATTCTCGGGGAACTAACCGAGCGTGGACTATGGTTTAGTAAACCAAAATCGTGAGGACAAAAAATCTTGAGCTTCAAATCAGTTCAATCGTTCTAACTCAATCTCTTTATTTACTTGCTATATTTATTGATTGAAGTTGCATTTTATTGTTGCTTGTTCTTAGGATTGATTATTTTTCTTGATAAACTTGTTTAGTTAAATTGTTTTACTTAAACTTTTTGAAAAAAGTTTTTAATTCCGCATTAAAGTTTTTAAACCCTATTCACCCCTCTCTAGGGTTGAAATCTGACCAACAAAATCTTTACTAAGACTATTGTATCGCATTCTTCTGAAATGGATAAGTCCATACAATTAGCATCTTAGTTTTATTGAGTACGTATTCTTCGACTTTGCTTCAGGCAAAATTAATCATTCGGGGATTTTCACATAAATGTTATAGTCTAAATCCCCGTATAAATTAGCAGTTTCAATATATTTGATTCTCATAGATAGTATTTCAACAATTGATAGGCAAATTATCAGATATTTGAAATTTATATATTGGATGGGGAATATAATGCTCATAATCAATCCCAAATTTCTGCAGGAAACCTTGTGCCACAAATTGTGCCTTGTGTCTCGTAATTTTATTATTCTCATTTTTTTTCTTTACGAACACCCATTTGTAACAAAAAAGGTTAATATCTTTTGGGATTTGTACTATAGGTTCAAATATACCACGTTCATTTAGAGACTCCAACTCGCCATATAGCAATTTTTCATTTGGCCAATTTTACTTTGTCAACATTTATTTATTGTACGTGGTTATGTATCATTGCCTTTTGATATTTTAATAGCTACTGTATATGCAAATAAGTCATCAATGACATTTTATTTTCTATTCCACATCCTTCTTATTAAATATTGAAATCTCTTTATTATTTGGTACCAACGCCTTTTCAGGAGCTTATGTAATCTCTGCAGGGACTTGCGTCTTTTTCAAGACAATGACCTCTTCTAGGCCTTAAAGATAGTGGATTCTCCATAACCTCTTTTTGAGTAAAATGGAGAACCTTTTGTTGAGTGTTCTTATGGCATGATTACTCAGATTTCCTCTTCTAGGGAGTTGAATCTTTGGAACTTATAGGTCTGTCACGCTTCTCGCGTGGTATAAATTCATTAATCGCCGTATTTTGAATTTGTCATGTATGGACACGAATTAGCAGGTGCATTTATAGCTAGCACATGTAACTTTGTTGTATTTTACTACATCATTAAATCAATTAGTAATGTGTTTGCACTTTATTGCAAAACACTATTCTCCGTACCTTTTCACATTGTGATGTACGTGGGTATAGATGAAATATAATGGGATTATTCCACTATAATTCTCGCCGTTCTTCTGGATTAGATAATTCTACAGGAACTTTCTTATCTCCCCCTAACCGCGAGAATACTTTCTCATCAAAGTAATAATCTACAAGACGTGCAGTAAACACATCTCCTTTCATTGGTTTTAAATACATGATAATTAAAAATGAATCAAATCATATATGAATAACATAACTACTTTATGCAAATTAGATTTAGTAGTTGTGTTTTCGAATACGCATGATAAGCTTGTAATTAAAATAATAAAAAATTAAGTCATAAGTAAAGTTTCACAATGTTGACTAATAAACTTGCAAAAATAATATATATTATAATGAAAAAAAAACCTAACATATCAATATTAGAGGATTTACAGAGGCACAAATATTGTTTTACATTCTTTTAAGAAAAAAATGTTAATTCAAGAAAAATTTAAATAAAATAATTTAATAATCCTTGCAAATACAGGATTAAAAAAAATACACATTTAGTATAATAAACTCTTAATTTGTTAACAGATACCCTTAAGAGTTGTTTGTTATTTTTCTTAATTTGGTAGTTCCAAGATGCCTACTTATCATGCAAATAGTTAAGATTTTTGGGATTACTAAATTTTTAGGCATTTAGCTCGGCTTGAGCTTCTGGCTCGTAATGAATTGTGATTCAACATTAAAAAATATTGTATAATAAAGATTTAATGAGAAAATGCTTAGTTTTTCTAATGGGAGCTTTTGGCTCCTAACACTAGTACAATAAAGACCCGAGGAGAAAATAATAATGATTATAGTGTAAACTTCTGACTCCTAACACTTATTAATAAAGCATAGTAAATTTATTGTTACATTCACTATTTATTTTAATATGATATTCATTAAAGTTAGGCAAGTTTCTTCGGGGAATTGCTTAATAATAATAATCTTTAATAAATATGTTGGTACTATTTGGTAACATTATATAGGCTCTTCAGGAGCCTTCAATTTTTTGTAAAAGTTCAACTATAGTGGATGCATTGTGTATATAAATTATCAGCTCATTGAAAAACTTCTGATTTTTCGATAGTAGCATATGATATAGCACCATCTAAAAAGTGTATTATGCAATTCATAATCCATACTTTTAAATAAAAGAATAAAAAATAAATGACAATTTAGGTCTTCTGAACATAGATTAGTTTTGTTCTCAACTTTTCATCAAAAGCCTCTTAATCAAGAGGAATGCAATTAGCAATTTCATAAAAATAATTTCAATTATATGATATCAATTAAATATACACTCATCAAGATCTCCTCATTCAGTATGAATGTTTCCACATTATTAACAGAGGTCTTGTATTTAACTACCATATATTTTGATACAGGGTTATGATTTAGGGTTCGACGTTTCTTAATAAACCAATGCAGGTGGTTCTTGAATTTAATAATAATTTTTTTTCTACCTCTACTGGGACAATTACTATATTTACCTCTAGTAGAGAAAAACTAGTATCCACCTCTTCTAGGAGGAATTATTGCACCTATTTTCTTTGACATATATTTTGACAAGATATGACACTTTTTTAAAAAATTGCCTTAGAACTAATTATTGTAAAATTATGATTTCATTAATATATGTTTGTTATATTATGATATAAGGAGACAACAAACTTGCCTAGACTACTTGAAAAACAATAATCTTGATAATGCTTTTTTTGGAATATATTCAAGGCATAATAAATGAGGAGTCTTTAATAATGCTGATTTAGGAGCAAATTATCGAAAATAAAAGAGTTACTGAGCCATCGTCATAAATTCAATCTATTCATTACGAGAGTTAACATGATGACCATTTTCTGGTGGTCATACCCATCCTTTAGGGATTGCCAAAGACCTAATAAATTTTTTCTTAAGTATGTATAAATTGATGTCTAGAAAGTTAAGAGCAGATACTTTGTCATATAAGACGTTATACTCGTAAGAATAATGAATTGCAGGTTTTTGATTAAAACAATATATGAAACTTCGGGTTCATAAGAAACAATAAAACTTTTGGTTTTATATAAAAAAAACTTCGGCCCTAAAAATTCTGACCTTATATGCTGATCTATTATGTTTGTAATAATTTATTTATTACTTTGAACAATTATAGAGAAGGGGTAAAATAAGATGATTATTAAGTTCAAATAGAAAATAATATAACAACAACATGCTTATATATAAAGTCATATATAATTTTAATTAAATAAGAACTTAATAATTATATGGGGCTTTAGGCCCAAATTTAAGTTAGCAAATTCATGGGGCTTTAATTCAATATCATCTTATATCAAAATTTTATATTTGATTATTAAGGCATATTGTAATTGGAATTTCAGGTCCAAATTTAGAGAACTTTAGATCTCTAAATAAAATAAAAGCTTTTGGCTCCAAATATAAATCATAAATCTTCGGGTCCAGAATAATGAATAGGAAAGTTTAATTCTCAAATATTATAATAGATTTTCGGGTCCATAATAATGAATAGGAAACTTCAAGTCTCAAATATAAATTATGGATCTTCGGGTTCATAATAATAATTAGGAAACTTTAGGTCCTAAAATAATAATGATTATGAATTTCAAGTCCTAAAAGTATAAATCATGAAATTTCAGGTCCAGATTATTTATAAAATAGAATGTTTAAAATCTATAACAATAATAGAAAACAAAACAACATAAATCGTAATATTATGAAAGAAAAGAAAATCGTAAATCTGACCTGTATGAAGAAAATCGTAAATCTGGCCTGTAGTTGTATAGGCATTGGTCATATTTGTTTTTTTGCATTCGATGTTATTATTAAATATTTTTTTTATCATTACCTCTTCCAGTATGAAGAATACTTAAAGGAAGAAAGGGGCACCGTTTGCTTGATGGTTCGAAGTATCTAATGAAATTATGTAATTTAACTTTACAAAATTAAATAGTTTTTCTTAATTTTTTTAACATAATATTGTTATCACAATGAATTTTATTTTGTAGATCTCAATGAGTAAATTTTAAATTTATAAATTTAATTAAATACTAAATTTTAAATTGTGGTATTTTATGTTTTTTAAAAGTTAATGAGAGAGAAAGTAGAGGTGATTATTTTGTGTCTATGAAATATATGTAAGTATGATTTGATATTTTTATCTGAGTAAAAAACACATCTAATGGTAAAAAAAAACCTCCAAAAGTGCTAAAACAAATTATGGACCATTGCCAACCTTTAAACCAAAACCCACAACTTATTTACTATTACAACCACAGCCAAAAACACCACAAATAGGGGAAATTTTGCCAAGTTCTCCATTTTTGCTTAGTTCAAGTTATTCTCATTGAACTTGAACTAAACTCAATTATTGTGTTGAAGGTATATAATGAGAAACATATGTTTTTGTCTTTTGTTCTATCAAGGCAGTAATATAATTAATGGGGCACAAGATTGGAATTATGATAAGCCACACGAAAGCGACATAATCTTGAAATAAGGCAATAATTACTCAGAATTAGTAGATAAAGTTTATTCTGTTATGGATATTATCCGCATGCCATCCATGTTAAAGATGACTTGTAGATATCCCATTTTTGTAATCATAGCTACTTGCAATTACTTCATATCCATTAAATTAAAAATAATGGAAGCTTGGAGTTTGTAATGGCAACTATTTTCAATAATCTCGTTTTTAATGTAATTGATTTGAAAATAAAAAAGTGGATTTGAATTACGATGTGTACACAATTGGCAAAAATTTGCGATTGTTCGGACTGTGCAAATCACTACCGTCAATACAATATACCATTCTGTCCACTGAACCATTACATCACCACGAGTTTAGTAGCCCTGTCAATGAGAGCCAACTTATTACTTTCATGGGTTCCATTTCGTAGCTATCACAAAGCCACAACTTCGGTGTCACTAGCAAACAGGGTCACAAATCATTTTAGCTCACATTTGAGTCCATGGTTGGGGGCGAAGGTGGTATAGACTATAGATTATGACTTGAATGCAAAATACCATGCTGGAAAAGATGTGGACTCTAAATTTGATAGTATTAACGATTACAGCAATAGTGAAAGTGATAAAGAGGAAGAACCGAATGAGGTTAGGTAGGTTAGTGATGATATACCGTCATTCTATACACAATTTACAGAATTGCTGAAGGGGCTAATTTACGAGACGAAAGTGAATTTGTAGACTGTCGTAAAAACATTCATAATCAATAATTCAAATGAATTTATTGTTGATGAAGTTAAGGTAAATATATATGGACAATTAGGTGTAAATTACATGAAAAAATGGTGCAAATGATGTTTTTATGCATATAAGATTATGAAAAAACCTAGGCAATTTAAAATAACCAAGTACGAGGGTCCTCACACATACATATTTAATTATTTGAAATTAAGTCACAAACATCTGAACTATAAGTTTATTGCCAGCAAAAGAATACACATGGTGGAGGTTTTGATCATGCCTTTAAGGTTCGCGTTATTATCGTATTTATATATTAATGATGAATATGGCTACAAAGTTTTGTATTGAAAAGCATAAAAAGTAAAGCAGAAGATGATTACCACTTTATTTGGTAATTGAAAAGAGTCTTATATGATTATGCTAAAATATTTTACAGTTATTAAGTTTAACAATAAAGGGACGATCCATGAGTTGAGAATCAACCACTTTGATGGGAATTATCGTGTTTTTGACAATAAATTTTAGGCCATTAATGGTTCAATTGAAGGTTTTGTGCATTGCTGCACTTTTATTAGTATAGATGCGACATCTTCAGGGTAAGTATAATAATAAGTTATTTATTACAATGGCCATGTATGCAATTGAATGAATTTTTCCACTTGCGTATGGATACGAAAATGAATAAAGTTACGATACTTAGCATTCTTTTCTTAAGTGGCTTTGGTATTATGTTGAGAATGAACGAGAAGGTATATGCTTACTTTCTGATTGCTACAGGGGTATACGAGCAGTAATAAATTATGACAAAGAATTTTAAGTGACGAGAACATACCATTGGTTCTGCATGCGTCACATTCGTAGTAACTTCATAAACAAATATAAACCAGATCAAACGTTAAGGGTAATAATGTGGAAGATTTCTATGCTTACCAGTTGCCAAAATTCAATCATTATATGAAAGCATAAAATAGTATGATGAACAACAACATAATGAAAGAAAAAAACTGTGGAAGTGGGTAAATGGGATTCCACTCAAAAAGTAGACTTTTGTTTATGATATAAGATGTTGGTATGGGGTTAACTTAACAAACATATTACTCTCATCTCATTTATATCTCATTCCCATATCACTAAAAAAATTGACTATCATCTTACTGATACATTACTATAAACCAAACATAAGCAATTCTTTCAGAATAGATGATTTGGTTCCCCTTATTCCATTTAAAATCTAAAGGGAAATACAAGATCAATTTATTTGAAATCAAGCTCTTAAAATCATATCAATGTGCCAGAGGTTGTTGCGAACTCTATCTCCTCTTTTGAGGCCAAGAAATTTTGTATTTCGATGGCCTAATCTTGAATTTCTATATCATTCATCACTAGCGTTCGTGCCTTTCTACTTATGGATGCCTTTGTTTTATGTGTATTTGCGGTACTTGTTAAATACTTATCATATTCCTATTGTATTCTCACTACATTTGTACATTACATGAAATAAATATGTATACTATGACTACACTCTATTTGAGTTTTGATTTGAAGTGTTCGGTGAAGACTAGAGGGTGGTTATATCCAGACAAAACTCATTGCATCTATTGAATGAGTCAATTGACAAATATATCCTTTTGATAGTAAAGTTCAACTCGAATAAGGTTCTAATGGATAACGGCCTCCATGAACCAATGCAGTTCTCATGGGTAACTAATGCAAATAGATCTTTGCATGGACACGACTCAGAGAATTTACTGAACATTGTATGCTATACTGCCAAATGGAAAGCAGAGTCGTTGAACTCAGGTATTGAATACAATACTGAAGATATGACCACTACTCTAGATGCGCAGTTACAAATGGAGTCCGATTGAAATTATGGGTTCTGTTTGCGTTTGGTGCTTATATTTTATTGTGTTTTTCTTAAATTGTATTATATTTTGTGTTTTGTGCGTAATTTTGTTATCTTTTGTTTTTGTTTGACTTTTTCTCTATTTTGAGTTCATCCGATGGATGAAAATGCTTATTCGTCTGATGCATATGACAAATAAGTTTATGTTCATTTTAAATTTCAATTATATGCAATGGGTTTATTTGAATGTTTTAATTTTTCATGTAGTTTTTTATGGTTTTGTTTAATTTTAATTATTGAAAAATATTTAATGAATTTGTTTATATAAAATTAGTGGTTATGTCTATTGAACAATGTAACAAAAATAAAATTAACATATAACATAAAATACGTGAATATAACAAAAAATGAATAACGTTATATTCAAAATAAATTTAATAAAGTTAAAAAATCTATTGTGTTTTAACGAATCAAGAATATTTATTTAAGTTTATACAAATTGTGTATTTCTACACATATGGAGCTATATGTGTAAAAAAAATTAAATTAATAATAATATAAGAGAATAAAAAAAATTAAAAATAGCAAAACATAGTTAGACTCTTAATTTGAGTATACATTTTTTCAGTACATAGCACATGCATACCTTAATATTTTAAAAATTTGTGAAACATATGAGGACTATGAAACTAAAAAGAATTTTAAAATACAAATCATACTTCAATAATAGTAAAACAAATAAAGTAAATTATATAAAGTAAAGAAGGAAAGAAAAGATTTAAAAAAAACAACAAATTTATAAGAAAAGCCCGCATAAAATAATAAAAAAAAATTCATGTGTAAAAGTGTGAGAACACATCATGTTTTTACAATTAAAAACATGAGACCAAATCAAAACGTGACTTATTCTCACACTTTTACATTGTACTTTTTTTAAAAAAAATAAAAAGAATGTGAATTCCTCTGTCATTTTTAGCCTTAAAAACATTTATTGTTCTCATATTTTTACCTTTAATTCCATCCACCCAAATGAGTTGAAAAGTATACTGTCCACTCAAATAAAATTGAAAACTACTCTTTGTGAAAAAAAATATCTTTTTAAACTATTTGTATTGCTGGCCACTGTAATGTGAGTGGAAAATATGAGGTGGGAATCGTATCATTCCTATGTAAATTGTATATTCAGCAACAAATTTTTGTCTTTAGAAATATATTTCAATATTTTAAAGAAAAAATCTCATCGTTAAAAAAATAGTCCGTTTATGAACTACGTCCCAGCATTGGACCCTTAATATAAGCATCTAACTCCATTTCTAAGAATATATAACTTTATACTGTTATTTAGACGATTATATTATCCATTATTACTATTAATTAGATTTAAAAAGTACATAATTTTACTAGTAAAGCAACCACAATGGTAAGGTAGGGCAAATCAAGTTATCCTATGAGGGCACACAATGGTTAATTAAGGAAGATATATGGTCACATTATTAAGTAGTATAAGAATATAGTATACCTAAGTTTAACTAAGTTCCTTAATATATGTCGAATAGTTAGGTGTTTGGATATTTTATCTCTCTTAATTTTATACCATGTCTTACTTTTACATGCTTTCTATAGCCTCACTCTTAAAATATCGCATATTTATTTATTTCATTTTACTATTCTATTATTTCATAACTTAAATAGATAAATATACCATACTTGCTATATAATTAAATTTTTCATTGTGGATGCTCTAATAAGAGACTAACAGTTTTCCCACAAGATATATTATCAAATGCAATGAAGATATTCTTAATTAAGTTTGTATACTACTATTTGCCTATAAGGCTCCGTTTGATTGCAAGGTGGAAAAAGAAAATAAATTGAGTTAGTTTTAGTGAAAAGATGAAAAATAAGTTGAGTGATAGAGGTGATATGCTCTTGATTTTTAAGTTTTTCTATGAAAAAATTTTCTTTACTTGGTGGTGAGTAAAAATTTTCTACCAAAAATATTGATGAATTGAGGATATATATTCATAAAATGACTAACATTTCTCACCTTATTTTCTATCTTTTCACACAAACTAACTAGATTTATTTTCCTTTTCCATCCTTGTAATCAAATGGAGCCTAAAATGTAATTTTACAACCTTGGATTTAAAATATGGTGCAACTTTTGTAGAAAACCATACTATCTCCGTTGCGTATAATAAAATTGTAAAAAAATTACATTTTAAAAGGATTTTACAGTAACCAAGCCTCTTGGCCCAGTGGTATAAGGCTACCACTGGGACAACCTTGGGTCGACTTGGAGCTCCCAAGGTCGAATCCCGGCGTTCCGCCACGAACCGCGAGCGGAGATTGGTTTTCAACCACAGAATCTTCGACCCTCGCTCCCCTTTCCTTACCCTCCATGCTTAAAATATATTAAAAAATTAGATGCTTGCAAACACTCTTATATAAGAACTATAAAAGGAAAAAAAAGTTAAAAAGTTCAGACACATCAACAATAATGAAACGAGACAATTTTTGGGTCCTCAAGTTTAATTTCGATACTCGTGATCAAGAAAATGATCGGGAAAAATAATTTAAATGGTTTTTTTATTTTTAAATTAATTATCTCTAGTTTTACTAAAGTATAGTATTGCATTATATTTTGAAAAGTTGTATTGAATCTATTTAAAGTTATTATCACTTTAAAAATAGGTATAATTGTTTAGACAATAACACCGTCCAATTTAAATAACGAAAAAAAACAAAAAAACCCAAAGATTCTTGCTCTTAACCATACTATTTTCAAGTTTATGTGCTAATTATGGGGATAGAGTGAATTAGAGAAATCTTAACAGAAATACTTTAACTTGTCTAATCTAAATAAGAGTAAAGTTTTAGCTGTTGTGGGCACCAAACTTTTTGTCTGAAATGGCACCAAACTCTGTTATATTTGCACATGGTTCACAAGATATATTAAACTACTTGCCCACCAAACCCACTTTTTGTATCATATTAAATTGGAATCACATGTATCAATAAACATTTTTTTCATTCTCAAATTAATTGTCTTAGTTGGTTTTTTTTTTTGAATTTTTTTTAAACTAACAGTGTAGTATGTTTTTGAGATATAATCATTGCATTAGATTTTAATATAAAGTAAATTATAATTAATGTTTTTTTTCAAAAAAATATTAAGTTAAATATGAATATTAATTTGAGACAAAAATTAGAATCTAGAGTTACTTTAGAATTGTACAAAGTACCCATTTATTATTTTTATTTTGTTGGTAGGACAAGAGGCTGAAAAAAAGAGAGAAAAATCTTTGTTTTCAAATGAATTATCATATATTTTTATTTATGACTTCCTTCAAAGGAAAAAAGGCTGTTTTTTTTTTTTGCAATTCTTTTCGCATGTAAGTTTTTGTGAAAAATTATTGGGTGAAAGTAACATTGGTTATTTGTTTTATATATTTGTTTCTAATTATTTATGAAGATAATGTGTCCATCATGCATCAATCAAATCTCTTTATAAAAATGAGATAAGAAAATTAATAGATTAATGAAATAGAAGCAGCACTAAATATCATGAGTGCTGTTACTCTCGATAAATAAGCCAATCATGCATGTTGTTGTTACTCTTGATAAATAAGTGACCACTTAATAGATAAGACATTCACTTTAATGTGAATAATTCAAAGTTTAATTTTTATTTATTTATTTTTTGTAACTTGGACTAGGTTTGTATTTTTCATTATGTATCTAGTGAAAATAATAACTAATAAAATATTAAAGAAAACAAATGAAACAATAAAATCAAGAATACAAAAGTTATCCTTTCAAAAAGAAAATTAAAGAACAAATAAGTTTGTTTACTAAAATGTTCCAAATCTTCATCCATAGTAAAACTAGTTTTATCGCTTGTACTTAAAAAATTACAAAATTCATCATAATCCATTTTTATTGAGGAATAGTAGTAAAGTAATAATTTGTTTTTGACGATTGTAAAGTAATAATTAATAAAAGAAAATAGGTATGATCACATTTTCGTCAAACATTTGGGTTAAGATATTTTAATACAATAAAGATTTTTTTTATTATAATAATCAATGGCAATGACAAAAATTGAATTAATTGCACTAAGATTGACATATATACCTATATCAATAATCTAAATTGCTTCACAACTTCAATTGTTTCTTAATTTGTTTATTACATTCCTTATACATTAAACCTTTTTTTTTTCCTTTCTTTATTGGATAATATCAAATTTCTCTAAAAAATTATGATTTTTTTTTTAATTTGGTTACAAAATCTTTATTGAAATTTATGAGTTTCACTGGAATTTTTTAAGAAAATTTTATGCAAAAAAATACAAAATCTACTAATGATTTAAAAAAAGTTATGTTAAAATTTAGAAGTTTACAAAAAATATTGTATTGAAATTAACAAGTTTAACTGTAAAAAATTATGTTAAATTTAGAAGTTGACTATTAATTTTTATTGAAGAGTGACCAATGTTATGTTATTAAATTTTAAATTTAAAAAGAGAAAATAATGTTGAAAAGCATTTTGCCTATAAATAGGTTGAGTTGGCAAAAAAATAATAAAAAATAATAATAATTAAATAACTAAGACATAGTAAGAAATTATGACAGGAATAGCCCATTATTAACAAAATTTATCTTTATTAAGGAAATAATAAACTAATTAAGAAACTCTATATATCAACTTAAAAAACCAATCTTGAAAATTGACTATTCAAAATTAGCTGATTGAATCAAATTCTAGGGTTTGCTGTTGTTGGCTCAGACGTTTCTGGACTCTCTCTCTCTCTCTCCCCCCCATCGTCTTTGGGCTTTTTACCCGAACGTGTTAGAGAGAGAAGAACCACCACAATACCTAACTCAACAAATCTCATCGTCATTATCAATCATGAAGCTTTTTGGGTCATCTTCCAATTGAAGTTGCAGCAGTCTCCAAATCCAAATCTAGGGTTTCAAGATCCTTCTTTCCCCCAATATATCGATAAATAAAAGGTATGGGTTTTAATCATTAAATTGTGTTTGTATAGCTAGCTTTTCTTCCCAGCTTCGTTACTGATTCTTTAAAATCATTAAATTGTGTTTGTATTTAGTTGTGAGTGTTTATTTTTAATCCTTGAGTATATATGTTTATTGGGCTTATCAATCTTTGTTTGTAAATTTTGGTTGTTTATCATGTAGTTTTTAGTTGTATTTGTTCTTAACTAATGGGTTTGAATTTGTTTGTTATGGGTGAAATTGTTTTCGGCGGGGTAATATTGCTAGTGTTATCGTTGTTGATTAGAATATTGCCATGATTTGTTCCGTTACTGAGCCAGGTGCACATCGTGCACAAAGCTTAAGGGCTCGTTTGGTTCGAGTTTTAGGAATGGAATGGGCATGGAATGGGTATACTTGATTCCTGGAAAGTTTCTTTCCTGGCATCTAGGATGCCATGCCGATGTTTGGTTCAACCGGGAATAGGAATGGAATAAAGTATCAATTACAAAAATACCATTCTTTTTATAAGATGAGAAGACATCACATATTAATTTTTCAAAAGAGACAATTACTATAATAAATTACAAAAATTACACATGCCTAGCTAATAACTATCCTACAAAAATTACAATTTTTTTAATTAAAAAAAAATTACAACAGGAAAAAAGAATGGAAAAAAGTTCCAATTTTTTTTTTATCATTTTTGTGCAGCAACATAACTAAAAAAAAATAGTTTCAAACAATATTTTCATACACGGATGAAAAAAGAATTATTTATTCATAAGGAAGAGTGTTATTTTGGTCATAACATGAAAAATTAAAAAAAATGCTCATTGGTAATGGTTTATTCCTTATGATTTAAATGGGAGAACTTGGGGGGAAAGGTTTGTTCCTGGAATCATTTATTCCGGACTTAAAACTTGAACCAAACACGGGAATCGTTTCGGAATGGAATATAGCATTCCCGGAATGGTTTAAATCTTGAACCAAACGAGCCATAAAGGTGTACTTAAGCAGAGTTTAGAACAATTACACAATAATTTACAGCAATCTAAGGAAAGACTATCAAAAGGTACATAGATAAGTGTCATGAACTTATGATTATCATTAAACGGGGTAATTTACGGTATTTTTGAAGGGTGGGTCAATAAAATGTGTTAGTAATAGCATCATATTTAGGAATTAAGGAAAAAGGAGCCGGGTAATGGGGAGGGGATAAACAAACCTTGATATCGTTGTCGGACTTCAAAAGGGAAAAAACAAAGGAAGGAGAAAAAGAGAAATACATGTTGAAGTTGTGGGTTGTGGCTATGCTCCCTTAGGGTTTTGAGCGAAGGTCTTACTGTTCCTTAAGACTTCTAAAGGGCAGGTTTAGGCTCAACAATGACTTTGGTCAGAATATTTTATGTCATTGAATGGAGTCAATATAAAATGTCAACAAAATCAATTGCCGTTAAAAACTTCAATCAGGCGCAAAACACGAGCACCTCGAGCCTTGCACCTAGGCATTTAAGGGGAGCACCTTATTGAAGTTGCCTCGACTAGGCGTGAGCTTAGGTTAGCTTTTGACAACTAGGGAGTTTGCAATCTTGATGCTATGATGTTTTAATGCCTAGAGCTGGATCTTTTCCCTTATCCCCGTTTCTAATACTTATTGTTTGTTGATTTATTACTCCTGGGTCTTCTAGTTTGGTTTCTTTGTTTAAACATAGCATGAATGTTGGTCCTGTGTCCTTAGTTTTTTAAATTGAAAACAGAGTGAACAAAACAAAAAAAATTATCTATAGACAGCTATTATTTGAAGATTCACTTTTTGATTATGTGCGTTAGTGTGTGTTTATAACCATCTAAATAACTTAGCCTTACTCTTCTGTCTGCCCAGGGGTCCACCTTTTCTTTCTTTTTTAATAATTAATTTCTCATTTTATTTCTGATATTGGTTTTTTTGTATTTCAGGTTTTTGACTCCCATTAAAACATTGTGGATAATAGCCTACATAAATGTTCTTGGAGTTATGAGATTATTCTTACCATGCTGTTCTAGCTGTCGTATTCTCTGTAATAAAGCAGTGCAACATGCCATCTAATTATTTTTCAACACTTAGGGTTGCATTCCGGCAGGGAATCCGGAGATCATATGTTGGGTTAGAAAACGCTCTCGAGGACTCTGAGGAATTTCTGTGTGGCCAAGGGAAACTGTTGTTTGGCAACTATAGGTTGTACCATTCTGTACCGTCCCAAATCTTCACTGATTTGCCCGTCTTTTTACGTCCTGGTACTCTTGCTGCCGCCCAATCTAGTTTGCATTTAGTTAATCGAAAAAAGAATATTTCAGTCGTTGGAGCACTTTCTCGCACATTTTCTATTCCGTCTGTATCGGGCCCTTCATTTCAGGTTTGTGGGTACCACGTTGATCGCTTGCTATCTGAGCCTAATAATTTTTCTCCGGAGAAGGCACCTATGGCTCTTTCTAGTTCTAGTGCTTTTCTTGGTGACCGTGCTTTAATTAATTCAGTTTCTAAACGTGGCCATGTCGGTATGTCAACCGATAAGAGTTCTTGTAGTTCTTACATCAATAGAAGCTTCAACAGTTGCATAAAAGCAAGCATGAGTTTGAGTAATAAAGAAAAGCCCAACGATTATTTGCTTTATGGATATTTTGTATATCATGTTGCAAAGAGGAGGGGCTTCTCCAATCCATCCCTGGGTTTTGGATTTCTTGGTTTCCACACCTCATCAGTTGCGAATTTATCTGCTGGGACAGCTCCTGATGTGTCCTTTGACAATGCCGTGCGTGAGGAACAGCTTTCAAATTCTGCAGATAATGCTGAAGCGTATGTTATCTTATTGAATTCTTTCCTTATTTCGGTTTCCTAGTTCATACATGACAAAATGTCTATCCTCATGTCGACACGAAATTTGTTTTTGGTCCTAACTTGAGGTTTGCTGGCGCCACACACCATACGTCGTAAGGAAATTATGTTTCTGGGCTTTTACTTCAACAGAGCGTGTCCTCCCCCAAGTCGCCCGCCCAAGTTATTTACGGTCATTGCACCCACATATAAGCCAAGGACCTCCCAATTACGTAAGTGATGTGGGATATGTGGGTTGTCACAAAATCCCTTGTTAAGGCCTTAACATCCTCGTCAGGTTGGGGTCACACACAAATGATGTCGGCTTGTTGTGACCCACAATATACACACACTCACACAGTAGTGGGCTTGGTCTGCTCTGATATCATATGTAATAAACCGGGTGCTCCCCCAAAATGGCTCAACCTGTGTGTTTAGGTTGATGGAACCCACATATAAGCCAAGGACCTTTTCATTACACAACTGACGTGGAACATGTGTATTGTGAAATTAACTACCAGAAGATTCAAATTGGGGAGCATAGTTTGACCTTTAAGAAATAATCTAATTTGTAAATTTAACACTTGTTATCAAAGATTTATATCTCCATTTAATGAATTATGTGATTTGGTGTTGACTATAGGAAAATCCTAGCAGAGAGAACTTTGAAGCTAAATTCAGGATCGTGTTACCTTCCACATCCTGATAAAGAAGAAACGGGTGGGGAGGATGCTCACTTTATCTGTACGGATGAACAAGCAATTGGTGTGGCAGATGGCGTCGGTGGCTGGGCTGATCATGGTGTTAATGCTGGGATATATGCACGGGAACTAATGTCAAATTCAGTAAGTGCAATTCAAGAAGAACCCAAGGGTTCCATTGACCCTACGCGGGTCCTTGAGAAAGCTTATTCTAGCACAAAAGCTAGAGGCTCATCAACGGCTTGTATTATTGCACTCACTGATCAGGTAAGCTAGGATTAATTTGCTTTGGAATTGGTTCATCTTGAAGGCCTGCTTTATGTAGATATTGAGGATTTGTGTACCGTAAACTCCATTATTTGTTGAAAGGAATTTAACATTATGCCTTGTTATGCAGGGTCTTCATGCTATTAATTTGGGGGATAGTGGTTTTATGGTTGTTAGAGATGGATGCACCGTTTTCCGTTCTCCTGCGCAACAGCATTCTTTCAACTTCACGTATCAATTGGAGAATGGCAGTGTTGGTGATTTGCCCAGCTCTGGTGAGGTCAGTTGATTAATATCTCCAAAAACATTTTGAGTATCTGTATCCTGAATTACATCACAAATGCACTTTCTTTTTGTGATCCTGAATTACATCTCCTAGAACGTGTTCTTGAAATCTTTTCACAGAGTATTTTCTTGCCCTTAGCATTCTCAAAAATAGAACGACTATACAGGCGCCTTAAGTCACCATAGAATGTGCGGGCAAAATTCACATAAATGTTTACCCAAAATTTTAATAAAGAGCCCGAATCCATAATAACGAGGCAGTAATAGCGTAACTAAGGAATTTTACCAGGACTTTCTAGTCGTGATACCATAGAGACTGACGTAGGTTAGCGTGTGCACCTTATTACATGCAACCAAATCCCAGCTTATGGTGATTACGAATTCAAAGTAGCATCAATTTTTGTTAGTGATTTTGGTTGTAGGATTTAATTTCACTTAAATGTCGACTTAAGATGGAATAATAAAACAGCACAAAAAAATTCATGTGTTTAGAATTTTATACGTAATATACTTGATTGATGGGTGAATTTGTATAGAGCTAAGAAATGCTTATGTTAGTGCAGGTATTTACAATTCCTGTGGCTCCGGGAGATGTTATAATTGCTGGGACTGATGGGCTTTTTGACAATTTGTACAACAATGATATTACTGCGGTGGTGGTTCATGCTGTGAGAGCTGGCTTAGGGCCTCAGGTGGCTGCTCAGAAGATAGCGGCATTGGCACGACAAAGGGCACAAGATAAGAACCGACAGACACCTTTTTCTTCTGCTGCCCAAGATGCTGGTTTCATTTATTATGGTGGCAAGCTTGATGACACTACTGTTGTTGTTTCTTATATTACCAGTACCAATAATGTATGATCTCTCCCTCTCTCTCTCTCTCATGTGTGCGCGCGCGCACACGTTCGTCTTTGCAATCTTGAACCTGACCTATATCCTGATAATCTACGAAGTAAAGATTTAAGGGAGAGGAAAATAAAAAAAATGTTTGGGTCAGTCTTACCTAATTTGCAGAACGACTAGTGGGTTAGCCTTAGTTGTAATGCTATTTTAGGTGGCAATTGGTTTTGGAACATAATTGCGGGTCACTTTCAGTGCAGATATGTAAATAGTACAATGGAGACTATGGAATTGTTGGTAGTTCTGATGTAGTAAGAATATTTGTCTGTATATAGGAAACTATACATCTCTTTGCGTATGTCAGTGCAAGTCAAAATAGGGGAGTAACTTGATTTAGCGTTTTGGGTAGTGAATGCACCCTGTATTATGGGTGGCCGCGGTTCGGTAACCGAACCGAATTGGTCAGTTTGGAAACCGAACTGACTTGGTCGGTAGTCATATATTCCAAGCCGTAAACCACACCAACACAGTCAGTAAACCGAACTTTTCGGTTGGTTCGGTTGATTATACCGAGAAACCGAATGGAGAAGAAGAAGAAGAGAAAAATTGGGGTTTATACTGAGTGGAGATTAAATAATACAAAACCAAAATGAAATTCAACAAAAGTGCCATTGATTCTAATTTGTTGAATGAAATAATACTAACCATAAACTGACAATTGAGAAGGAAAATAAAGATATATATCAGTCAAAACAAACCAATACTCAAAGAAGTTTTGTGAATTTAGGCTAACAAATATAGAAAAATTAGAAAGTGGATGAATTTAGGTTAACCAATACCCAAAGGGCTTGTTGATTGTGACTTAGCTGTAAGAGTGAGGGAGACGGAGGATTGAGGGACTGAGTGAGGAGTAGAGCCGTAGAGGACGACGGGGCAGTGGAGCCGTGGAAGACTGGTGGAGCTGTGGAGGGACTGAGGGACCGGCGGAGGCTGCGCGCCACTGAGAGTGTGACAGTGAGAAAGTGAAGAACTTGGAGTGAGAAGTGAACTGAGAAAGAGGCTGAGAGGGTTTTGTTTTGTCATTTGTGAACTTAATAATTAGTAAAGTAAAGTTATAAATTTATAATATATATTAATACTTTTAATAAATATATATACTATATTACTATATGCGACATTAAAATTAGAATTTTAGAATTAGATCCATTCTGCCTTTATCTTACTAACAGACTGAAACTTAATAAATATAAACATATATTATATTTTTATAATTTGGTCGGTTGGTCATTCTAAACTGATAATGTGAATAATGTAAACTGCTACTTGTACCGATTATGGTCGGTTGCCGACCATCGGTTACCAACCAAAGTGTGTTTGGTTCAGTTACCAACCGAATTCGGTCGGTTTTCGGTTCCCGGTTTAAAAATGACACCCCTACCATGTATGGGGTCGTCTAATTTGCTATATGTAGGGGTGGTCCACAGATTAGGCAACATTCTTCTCTCCTACTACCGCTGTCTTAAATTAAGAGACTTCCTTCGACTTATTGTTCTTTTTAAGGAAATGCAGGTATCATTTCAATCAATTGTCAATAGCAAAACTTATCTACTATTGTAGAATTTGGTACAATGATTATGCCCCAAAAAGAAAGTGGGACCCTGACTTTGAAACATTATATTAAAGAAAGTGGGATTCTTAATTTGATTTAGAGATCTTATTATACTTCTTTTAGTTACATAGTGATTTCATGTGATAAACACCTAGTGTTTTATGTGCCTTACTGTTTTTTGCTTTCTCATTTCTTTCACAGATTAATGCCTAACATTCACAAAGGGTTGTGCAAAGTGAATTCTGATGCTTGGTCCATATTTGTTTTGCAGGAAAAATCCAAGCCACTAAAGTCAGCTTAGAGATTGCTCTCGTTGTCTGTTGTGTTGACAAAGAATCAATCACTGAGGCATGCAAATCAAAGAATCAATCGCTTAGGCATGCAAATCAATCATTTACCTTGTGAGTTCGATGCTTCGAATGGAAAAGTTTTGACAAGTGGTGTCTCTCTTGGTTAGGTGAATGTGCACGCCTTTCTTTTAAAATTTCTTTTGTAAATATACTAGTTTTCTACAGTCTCTGTCTTCTTGTTTAGGACGCTAGAAAAAAAAAACACAGTAAAGAAGAAAAGAGAGAGGAGGGGCTGAAGAGGGTCTCGTAATAGATTATACTTAAGGCTAACTTCACACGAGCGCTTGCCTATGTTCTATACGCAGTGGTTTTTGTTGTAGTTTCATTGGACCTAATGAGAATTTGGAGATCTTGTGAATTTGATGCAAATTTTACTACTATGGCATATTTGTCATTGTAAAAGACTAATGGAAACCTTTCTTTCTCCCTTAAATTTTTTTTTTCTCGCCTTGTCGAAACAGGAAATCATGGAGATGATTATAAATGTAATATGTTTACTTTCTGAAAGGATCCAAAATTCTGGAATGGCTTGAAAAGTGAACTTGTAGTTTTAAATATTTGGCCTACTCAATTCAAGTAGAGTTGGCTCCAAAAGTAATGCATTACATAAGTGTACAATTTTAAGTAGTATAGTTTATTTGCTACATAATTTTTTAGCAGTGGTGTACGATTCGTAATTGTTGTCGTCCTAGCAACTTACTTTGTAACTTTTTCTTTGTTCAGGTAGTCTTATCTTTTACCTTTGCGTTGACTTTGATATTATGTTCCTCTAATTAGGGTAGGGGGCTACTCCTTTTTTCTCCTTGTGAATAAGAGTTCAGATTCCTTCACGTTGACTTTGATATTCTATTCCTCTAATTAGGGGCCTACTCCTGTTTTTACCCTGTGAATAAGAAGAGTCAGATTTGTTTTTGAGACATAATTAATATATTGCTTTTTTTAAAAACAAAAAAAGGCTATGCTTGCGAAATTTGTGCATTCTTTATAAATAAGGAAATGCCAGAAAGTACACTCTTACTTTGTGGGTACTTTGTGGGGGAGTTATATTTGAAAATTTACTAATTTTGTCATTAATGATGAAAATTGAAACAGACGACTAAATTGCTCTTTTTTAATATACAAGTGATAGGTAGATCAGGATGCTTTTAAGAACAAGAGGAAGAGGCGGATATTGAAACTTGACGCCCAATACAAATAACTATCTTTTTAATTATTTGATCGTGAGTCCATATCTCACTGTGGAATTGAACTTTTAAAGCTTTCAATTTTTATTATATATTTATTAAGTCATTATATATAATAATAAACTCACCTAACATTATTAACATCATATTAGCTAGTGCAAGTACGCAACGTGATTATAATAAAAGGAAAATAAAAAGTCCACTTTTTACAACTAAAGCTAGACAAGGTCCACAATCTGATTAAGATAAGATTGGATCCAAAAATTTATATAATGCAAGTATGTAACTACCAACCTATTTAATATTCCAACAAAAATCATTTCCTATGTACAATTTTTATCCCCTCAAGTTAATGTCTCACTTTAATGATCCAAACTAGAAACATAAATAAAAATAACTAATTATAGCACTATTTTTATTATTATTTTTTATTTTTGTTTCATTAAAGTAATGATGAGGGGGAAAGAGATAAGTAGATTAATGCTACTGTAACATAAATTACTTTCATACCAACTGAGCTAATCTCTTAATCCAGCATAAATTTATTTATATTTTACTTTTATGTATTGTGTGTGCATATTATATACCCTAAAGTAAATATATGTAATAATTTAAAATTATGTGATAAAATTAGTTGAGTTATAAGATGGAGTAGAACATGTGAATAATAATAAATAAATGTAATAATACTTAAAAAGTTATTGAATTTTTTTTGAAACGATGTATTAAACGAGTGAATTCAATAATCATTCAAATTTCTTAAAAAATTAATTATTAATCTATAAGTTTTTGTTGATTCATATAATGCGTAATTATGAGAGCTCCAATTAGCACAGACTAAAATAAATTAAGAGTATTATAGTAGGAGGACAGAAAAAAACCGAGTGGATACCAAAAAACCGTGTGGAGCACTTACCAGTATTTGAAAGAAGTCGACGAATATACTTTCCTCGTCTTCGTGGTTTTTGCATCAATTAGGCATGCCCACAGTGAGCAAAAAATCTCACATTCTCTAGGGTTTTTGTCTCTCTGAAACCCACCCCCCCAATAATTTCAACAACTATATCTAATCAATTTTCTCATTCTTCCATTCTTCGAGTATGGCGGCTCGTAAAGAGAAGTACAGTCAACCAATGCGCGGATCTCGAATCGCCGTAGCAATTGGGATCGGTATTGTCCTCGGTTGCGTCTTCGCCTTCCTTTTTCCCCATGGATTATTCACTCCTACTCCCCCGATTCAAAGTCGCCGACTTTCCAAATCCAATCTCCAGGTGAGTAATCTCTCTGTCTCTGTCTATATCTATTTCTCGCTAAATCTATCTATCTATCTATCTATATACACATGCATGTTTGTTAAAAAAAAATTTGTTTTGTAATTGAGACTTCACATTTTAGGTTAGTTTCGAATTTTTTTGCTGATTGAAGTGTTGTTGACTTTAATTTTCCTGTTTTGAGATTTTTGAATCTATAATTTATGTTGTGGGTTTGAACTAGGCTAAAACCACTGAAGGTGAATAATCTTGCCGGAACTAGTGTCGACTGTGCAATCAAATCAGAACTAGAGCTGAATATGTTAACCATTTCAAAATTAAAATACATTATTGATGAGTTTTAGCCGCGGGCGATGTGTTATATTGAAGGATTTTTCAATTTTAGCTAGTAGTAATAGGTCGACTTCGCAGTTGTCTTGTATAATTGTTTGGCTTATATGGTAGTTATGATTTGATAATTGTGTTTTAGCCTCGTATGCCCTAACCAAGATTCAACTGTAAAGGGGGTAAACTAGCCATTATAACGATATAAGATAAAAAGGAACAAAATAAAATCCAATTAAGGGGGAAATGTTTAAAACTTTCCTTGCAAAATATGTGGAGCAAAGTCTTATATTATTACACATCAAATGCCTTTCCTACAAAATGAATTTTGAGATTACATTGAAATGCTAGATTACTAGTAAAAATATTTCCTTCACAGTTGAAGGGGCACTTGCTCCTCTTGTGATCCTGGATTCGCCCGGATCATAGAACAATTATGCAACTTCAGTTTAATTGATCTCAATGTTTTGTATGCACAGTATTTATAAATGGATTATTTCATAGGTTGACTCATCGTCCTGCGAATCAACGGAACGAATGAATATGTTGAAAGCGGACATTATGGGGTTGTCGGAGAAGAATGCTGAATTGAAGAAGCAGCTCAGGGCTCTCACAGAAAAGCTACGGCTAGCTGAAATGGGAAAAGACCATGCTCAGAAGCAGGTCATGGTGTTGGGTGAACCACACAAAGCCGGGCCTTTTGGTACTGTTAAGGGTTTGAGAACTAACCCAACCGTCGTTCCCGATGAATCTGTGAACCCGAGACTGGCCAAGATCTTGGCCGAAGTCGCCCTTACGAAAGAGCTTATAGTTGTACTTGCCAATTCGAACGTGAAAGATATGTTGAAGGTACAAGTCTCTAGCATCAAGAAGGTGGGTATACTCAATTATCTTGTTGTAGCTTTAGATGATGTAATTGCCGACTTTTGCAAGTCAAATGACGTCTCTTTTTACAAGAGAGATCCAGATGAGGGTATTGATTCAGTTGCAAGGGTTGGAGGTAACCATGCTGTCTCGGGCCTAAAATTCCGAATATTGAGGGAGTTTTTGCAGCTAGGTTACAGTGTTCTTCTCTCAGACGTTGATATTGTATACTTGCAAGATCCGTTTGATCATTTCTATAAGGATTCGGATGTGGAATCCATGACCGATGGTCACAATAATATGACGGCGTATGGATATAATGACGTCTTTGATGAACCTGCAATGGGTTGGGCCCGATATGCTCATACTATGCGTATATGGGTTTACAATTCTGGCTTCTTTTATATAAGACCGACCCTTCCTTCGATCGAGCTTTTGGATCGTGTGGCTAATAGGCTTACACATCAGCCAAACTCGTGGGACCAGGCCGTTTTCAACGAAGAGCTCTTTTTCCCTTCCCATCCTGGCTATGTTGGGCTTCATGCAGCTAAGAGAACCTTGGATTACTATCTCTTTATGAACAGTAAGGTCCTTTTCAAGACAGTAAGAAAAGATGCGAAACTGAAAAGGCTGAAGCCGGTTATTGTTCATATAAATTATCACCCGAATAAACTTCCAAGAATGGAAGCAGTTGTCGAGTTCTATATTAATGGCAAGCAAGATGCACTTGATTCTTTCCCGGATGGCTCTGAATAGTTGATCTCGTTCATCCACTGGTGCGTTGATCCACTCTCTTTCTTTCTTGCTTCACTGGTTGAAGGCACTCTAACTAGTTCCACCTTATTGGTAATGTGTAATTGCAATTGTTTTATTTCACCATCCTTGGTTTCCAATTTTTGTTCCTTTTTGTTACACCAACTCTAGTTTAAATTTTCAGCCAAGTACCTCCGGCAGATGAATGTGATATATATGTATACTTCTTTTCATGAATATTTCTATGTTGAGGATGAAGTGTTTGTTTTATACTCAATACTTTCTTAATTGGTAGCAATTGTAGTTCCTCCGAAAGTGGGAGTTTGCCATTCTTTTTTAGGCACGTCCCAAATGAAGAGTACAGCTTCTAAAATTTGTATCAAATTTGAAGATGGCTAAATAACTCTACTCTGAACTTAATGTCTCAAATATGGTTATTTTCTGGGGCTTATTTATGAGCCAGGACAATTGCTTCTTCTTCTTCTTCTTCTTCTTCTTCTTCTTCTTCTTCTCAGTTGTCTGTGTAAGCAGGGAACTTTATTTGGACAACTGTAATTTAAAACTCAAGTTGTTGCAATTAGTGATCTTTGGCATAAACTTGATGTGTTTGTTATTACATGAAGAGGGTTCAATATCTTCGGGTTATGAATATTTATGTTTTCCCTCGATTCACTTTGAGTTTGGTACTTTTTCAAAGAAGTACTAATTTGAATTTAATCATTGGTCAAGCATATAACTTTATTTTCTATTATGAGATTTGGTACATTAATTTTGTTCGAGGAAGAAAATGAGAATCAATTTGACATTCTATAAGGTAAAGTAGGGCTATTAATGCAAGAGAGTTAGTATGTAGCTGCGCCACTCTATGGCCTAGTACTCTCGAGTCCGTTCACGGTGCAACTGGCATCTCCGGGTGGTAAATCTGTGTCGATGGTGAAGGTACATGTGGCGCTACCATGTGATATTTTGCAAGTCATATCTCACCACAGTTGGCCGGAGCATTGCCGCGTGATATCCCGGGTGATTGTATTTCCCCCCCTATTCCTTAGTGCTCCTTGGTGTTGTATATGAATGATAAGAATTCTTTCTAAATTTGAAGTGAGATTTAAGATCGTATTGACTTCTATTGGGGGTTTATTTGCCAGTCCATTTCCATTCTGTCCGGCATGAAGAAATTGGAGTTGTTTTACGTTGAAGTAAACTGAAAAACCCTCACACCAGATTCTGGTTTGATGATGTAAGATTTTATGCAGTGATTACGTCTGAAAAGGAGTAACTTTGATTTAGAACATCTTAAAATTGAATAGTAGATTTATCATCAGGGATTGAGGGAGTATTAAAACAAGCTTTTGCAAAAAATTAAAGAGAAATGAGCTACTTTGTTTCCACATCTTTCACTCATTCTAAGAATTCAAATAGAGTAACAAAAATAAAATAAAGATGGTGTTTTGATTATATCCATCAACATGAGCAGCAATGTTTGTTTCTTTTGTGTTATTTTAAAATTACAATCACTTTACTTATTTATACCAATCAATGGCAATAAGACGTGTTAAAAAACTGTTGGCACTATAATTAAAAGTATACTCTCTTTTTTTTTTTTTTAGTATACAATCAACGCACTAAATCTTAAGAGTTCGCAAGCTATTTTTACTTTTTAAAAATCTGTAACATTAAAACTAATGCATCCTTACAAAAAGAAACATGGCCTGCCTATCTATTACCATTAACCAAGGCAAGCTCTCCCTGTTTTCCATGGATAGTTTTATTAAATGAATACTAGACAGATTATATTGCCTTGCAAAGTGAGTTTAAAATGGTTGCTTGTTCATTATAGAACAACTAATTTTTTTCATTGTACGTTAATTGCAAACTCAAGAGTAAGACCGGCCATTGCAAAAGTTCTCTCTTATTCGATTCAAATTGACAGTCTCATTTTTCTTTGTCTCAAATTAATAATCTTATTTTTCTTTGAGAATTTTAAATGGACAATTCTATTATTTATTTGAGATAGAGCTAATAATAATAACAAAGAACGTATCTTATCTTGGTGGCTGGAAAAAACCAAAGAAAAGAAATAAATAATCTCAATGAGCTGCCGCTGTCGTTCGGACTAATTGTTTTCCTATCCATACAAATCAGATTCTCTTCTTTCTTGCTTCCTATCCCCAAAAACCCTAACCCCACACACTTGCCTGTCTTCTTTTCTACTGTCCTTTTCAAAAATCCACATATCTAATCTTTTGCACACAATCTTTGAACTCAAACTGATCCTATAACTCAAAATAAATTCTAGTAATTCCACTTTAAAAGAATTGCATTCCTTATCATTAAACACGTGAATCAAATTCCCGCCAACTTCTTAATATTCGAAACTTATCATAATTTTGATTTCTATGTGAGTGATTGCCAGTTACAAGAAGTGGCAATTGAGTTTGAGCGGTAGGATAGGTTGGTGATTAATTTAATTATTGATATGGATAGATTTTCTCGGAGAGAAAGTTCTTCGTTTGAAGACCCTAGTTCTTCGTCGGATTTTGATTTTGACGATGTTTTTGGCGGGCCTCCGAGGCGGTCTTCTTCGATTCGATACAGTTCCAGTGGATCGGTGAATTCTGGAGATATAGATTTGTCTTGGAGAAGGTCGGGTTCGATCGAGAAGAAGGCTGTGTTTGGTGATCAAAGTGTGAATCGTGATGATTTTTACGATGACATATTTAGAGGAGATGAATCTTACGCATCACGTAGAATGTCTCATTGCGATCAATTTGGTTCAGATCATTTCAGCACTTCATTTACTACAGCTCAATTAAGGTTTCCGTAATTTTGTTCTGATTTCGTTAGTTTGAACTAAAAGTTGATGCATCTAATGTTACTGTTAAATTTATCCGAGATTATTCTTTTATCCGAAATTGACAGTTTAATTTTGAGAGTAAAAAGGAAAATGACTTTCTTACCGAATATTCTTTTTGGCATGTATTACATGAGTTATACCTTAAGGTATAGGTATAACTCATGTAATACATGCAGGTATGAATATGCAATAAGAATACTCGATAGACATAACACACTAGCACTGGTCAAAAAGTTTTCGTAGAAGGTAGTTATATATTGTTTACTTGGAACTTTCCGTTATATTTTTCAAGCTTCATTTAACACAAACTATTTTAATGACACTACTAATGCTTTTGATTGGTTTAATTGAAAATAATTGAATTTTATAGAATTGTTTGGCCCAGTAACAACTTTCTTTGAAATATAGAACCTTAGAAGGGGACGGTTTTATAATAATTAAATGCAAAAAGATAAACTTAGGTTTAACCATTATTTAAAAAATTCTAGTCAAGAATGAAATTTATTTAAAACGGTAGCGGGCTACACAAATGGAGTGACCCTATTCTTGACGAGGTTTGACACTGCTCTTCACCATCTCCCTCGAGCTCTCTCGGAACTACCTCTAAAGAACAGTTGCGGACCATTGCGCTATAAGGCCATGTGTGAACCAAATTGTTACTGGAAACTAATTCCATGTGAATTTATTCATTCAAAAAACACCAAAGATGGAAAATCTGAATTTTTCAACATTTTCCATGGAAACAAAGTGCAGTCAAACATACCTTCACATTTTGATCATAATACAATTATTCTTCCCTATTTTGCAGCCTTGGGGCCAAGTTGAACAAATCAATTGACCTTCTTCCTGCTAGATTCTCAAGCCAAGCAGTCAAAGTACTGGATCGGTCGAGTAGTACTGATGTCAGGCTATCTTTTCGGAGCAGTTTATCCCATGAATTTTCTCCTTTGAGCGACAAGTCATCATACACAGTCAAATCTGCTAGAACAGAATTCAGAAGAAATTTCGAAGAAGATCCAAAAAGCCCAGAAGCACCAATTGATAGCAGCAGCCCACTTCTCTTCTCTGTGAACAACTGGTCATGCAGAAGAGCACCATTGGTTATTCCGCTTTGTGGGAGAAATGGTTTAAAGTCAAAAGAGAGAAGTAAGTTTGAAAAATGCTCAAGCTCAAATGGCAGGATAAAAAATGACAGCATGGTTATCAACTGTGTTATATCCTCAAACACCAAATCCTTTGAAGGCGAGGAGCAACACAAAACAAACGTCCAGAGTGGAGTAAAAGCATGCCAAATAGTTGGTGAAGAAGCTGTTAATATGCAATGTACTGCCGAAAACATCCTTAATGGTACCATCTGGAACGACAGAAGAGAAGAAATAAGACCTTATTCTCTTTCCAGGATTGGTTTATTTGATGAACCAGAGGAAAAAGTTTCAGTAATTACACAAAAAGCTGGCAAGCCTGAAGAGAAAACAAGAACGGCTGAAGCAAAAGAAAATGAGGCGAAGCTGACTAAATTGTGTCGTTCAAATGTGGGTGCAAGTGAAAATGTGAAGAGACCTGATGCGAATATAAATAGTAATTCAAATAAATCAGAAGTGAATAAGGCTAGTGTGGAAGGTCCACCTACAAATTCAGGAGGCAGTCTTGGGAGAAGCAGAGTTAAGGGAAGGGTCAAAGAATTTGTGAACATTTTCAACCAGGAAGCTCTGCCAAAGTCCCGGTTTGATTTTCACAATCGAAGTCGGAGCTCTGGATGGGAGGGAACGGCAATTGGTGGACCAGATTATGAAGTAAGTGTAACAAACGGGTTGGATATCAAAATCCCAGATGTTTCCTTCATGGTTTGTACCCAACTTAAAAAGTTATTTGATTTCACTAAACCAGTATATGGAATTGATTTGTATAACGCTCTTCTACAATTGTAGTTTTAGTGGATTTGCTAATTATATCTTCTAATGTCTTTCAGGTGGACAAAAATGTTGAAGAGCCAGAGAATAAACATTCTCACATAAAGACGACAATCAAAGGAAGTATTGATAATCCTTCTAGTCATCAGGACTCTTCATCATTTTCTGGTTGGACTTCTGTTTCTTCCCTGTTACATATTCTTATCATTTAGTCCCAAGTATTCAGTAAGAATCCACAATTCACTGCAGAGTTCATGATTTCTTTGTGCTCTCTTTTCAGATCCATTTCCTCGCAGTTCCAACTTTACCCTTGGAAACATGGATGACCCTTTCCAAGTCGAGTTTCTGGTATATGAGATTCTTTCCCTCGTAATTGATTACTTCTCACTCTCAGCTGAAGCGTCTCTCATTGACGCAGTACCTTTCGCTCATTGTTTTACCTCTCTTTTATCAATGCACTTGTTTTACCTAAAGTTAATGTTGCTGATCAAAACAGATTGAAGAATTGCCTAATGGTGACCACAAATTTCCGAATCATGATATGCAAGTAATTTTCTTCACTAAAAGATTGCTTCAACTTTATTTTAGTTTTATATAAATATAACCCATTGTTACACTAGTAATACTTCTTTTATTGCAGGTTTCGGATGCTAAGATTCAACAATGGTCAAATGGGAAGCAAGGAAACATTCGCTCTCTGCTCTCTACTTTACAATATGTATTTTTCCATCATCAATTTTTCTGTTTGTTTATTTTTACTGAATTTAAATTAATTATAGAAAACTCCCATAGTGCAATGCTGAACCAAAGCTGTACAAAACAACTTCTTTATCAGGAAAAAAAAAAGAAAAAAAAAAAGGAAGGGAAAAAAATATATTATTAGCCCCCTTCGAATTTAAGATTATGAGATCCCCTCTTCTTTTGATCACACCAAAAAATGTAATCGCAAGTTTCGAATTAAGAGTCTGAGTTTGACTTTTATTATAATCAAGGTTAGAAACATAATTTATGTATCATCACAAGTTGATTACTTCTTGGGAAAAAACAAAACTCTTAATTGGAATAGGACCAGTAGTAGTAATTTTTTCATACTAACAGGTCTTCTTGAAATATTTGTGTACTGGTTGCAGGTTCTTTGGGATGAGAGTGGATGGAAGCCAGTGGCCCTTGTTAACCTAATAGAAGGAAGTGCAGTAAAGAGAGCATATCAAAAAGCTTTATTATGCCTACACCCCGATAAACTACAGCAGAAGGGCGCTGCTCCTCATAAGTTATACATTGCTGAAATTGTTTTTAATACTTTGCAGGTACTTCAAATAACTTTATTTGCAAAGATCGAATTAATTGGTTTACATGGAAAATGTTAAAATTATTGGCGCTATTTTCCATGGGAAGAGAGGATTTCTGATATATATATATATATAAAATAAAAAAACACAACACATGAGGGAAAGGTGTTTTTAAATTACGTAAAAGAAAATATTTAAGCTGAACCAAGTTGTACCATAGAAATTGATTTCACAAGGAAAAAAAACCCTCAATCAAAGTATCAAACGTCACTAAACAGAAGTTATTCATTACGTGCAGGAGGCATGGGATCATTTCAACTCAATCGGTCCGCTTTGACAGCTCAAAAGCTAATAACAATGGCAGAATAGAGTCTGAAAGCCAGTGACATGGTGCTCATTATATTCAATTGCACATGCAAGTATCATTAGTTTGTATATAGGTCCACGTCTCAAAATAAAATTTTCAAACTTCTTGGACAATGAACTACATAGTCGACATTGCTGCTGCTTTGTGATATATGAAATAAAATCATTCCCACAAAAAGATCTTGGGCATGGCAATTACACTATTATCCAATTTAATCATGGCTCCTCATGAAGCTTAGCTAAAAATATATATCATACTAAACTGTTGACAACTATCTATGAAGTTTACATGTAGGGTGACTATTATCAAAGCAGTTACTATGATCAAAACAATTATGATTATTATCAAATCAATTTATAATATTAAAAGTATACGGCACTTCCCAATGTAATACTTTTCTCTGGCAAAACCATAATTGCTTTAACAAAATAAGTACCCTTACATGCATTATTAACAAGCAAAACAAGATGTTTGATTTATTAAACCATCTTTTAGCAATCTAAACTTGCAGGATGTATATCAAAATATCAAAGGATAGTCATATGGCCAATTATGCCTTTACTAGAGAATAGTACTATTTTTGAAAACTACCGTATGCTTCTAATGTTATATATTGCTATAGCAATAACCAAATTACTTTGGCAATAGAGCCAACCCTGTCAAAAACTCGATTGAAGAAACTTACAAAAGGACAGGTTTGGAGAATGTCACTGAATCTGTGGGGCCCACAACATTGCAATGTTCATTCAATATGACAATATGAATGCTTTGCTCCAAAGCATAACTAATTTTATATAAGTATGCGTCAACTAATCTTTTCAAAATTAGAACAGAAAAAAAAAATGTATATATACAATCTGGTGAATCCAAATTAGCGTTGACAAAACATACCTGCAGGAAGATGAGAAAGATGCTTCAGATTAACAATACGCAACTTTTACCACTTGGATACTTTCTAGGACAATAAATAATCAAATATCTAAGCTCTTAAATGGGAATAGGCTACAGATATCCACAATAATATCAATACACACTGCTTAATGACCATCTCTATAAATGGGAAAGTTAAAGAAGTTAGAGCACAACGATTTCTTGTCAGTTGCATTATGTTCAGAATGTCATTTATAACGAGAACTGAGAAACCTAAATATCATTTATGAGAGCCAGTCCATGAAATTATCAATCGTCTTTCTGATGCAAAACAGTAGGCTGTCTATTATTACCATTGAGAGCAGCATGATATACTCGCTTCTCTGCCAACCCAATATCCGATAGTATCAAATTACCCTGCGAAAACAACGACAGCAAATAAGACCAAATGGTACAATATGGAATTATAATTAACTTCGGAGAAAAACCAAATCAAATTATTTGGATAATCGTTCAATGTGAACAAAGTTGAAATCCCACTTATAGCGAATAGTTCATTCTAGTAAAACCAAGTCCCAACCAAAATAATAAATACTTGCCACACTCTTTTCTAACGCACCCTTAAACCTAATTCTTGATGTTAATGTACATTTTTCATACACTTGAAAGTCATGTGATAGAGCTTGGTTGAGTAGTTAAGACATGTTTTCATAGGAAAGTCATGGGTTTGATTTGTATTTCAAGTAGTATTTAATTTTCTAAATTAAGAAAGGTATTTCGTTTTTCCAGGTGCATGCCAAAAATAACCGCCAAGGCATACTCATGATTACTATAATAGCTAGATAGAGGAAATATGACTCCAACAATTAGAAAATTAATTAGCCCATCAAGTAAAGCACATAGTTGGATATGCAATATCCTGAGCCTTTCTCAAATGTGAATCTGCTGATTTTTGAAACATTATATCTAAGTAAATCAACCAGATACTGAGAAGAATTGGATGCAGCAACTTAGACTACTATAGTTGATGCAATGGTTTAAGATAAATTGTGCTTTGATATAGCCAGAGTTATATATCTACCAAGCTACCGGTCAATAATATACAGTCAAAAATAATATGCCTGCAATTCCATCAGGATTTAGAACTACAGTGCTTAAAACTAAGGGAAATACATACCTCACGACCCATCAACCTTCGTACATTCTCGGCATAAAGTTTTGGATCATCCTTTTCTTGCTGCGAAGGGTAATAAACTGGTAATCGTGTCACCTCAATATAATTTACAAATTGGCAGAGAAGATAAATGACATGGCGCACCTGCAAGTGAAGATATGTTTTCAATCCAGTTAATAGAAAATTAAAAAGGGGGTCAAAGATGGTGACAGTTTGTCATAACATAACTTTTCTTGCGCTTACAGCATAATTTCTCCCAAATATTTGGAAAAGACATACTACCTTGGTCCCAAATTAAGAGTCACTACTAGAATTTCACACTTTTGTAAAGATGCAATACAACATAATCAATGGTCAAGACTAAAACTTCGTTAGCTATAGTGAGATTTGCTACACGGATTTTAGAAATGTGACTCTTAATCTAGGACGTCGGAAAATGAAATATGGTACACAGGGAGTAACATATTTTAGAAATATAACCGTAACACGAGGTTCAACATGCAATCACATAGCTAGTGGTTTATATGTTTATAACAAGGGGTAAAAATAGGCAAAACAAAAGTTTCAAGCAAGAGGATGAATATATTGGTACAGTACTCACCCCGGATATGGTGTCCCAGGCAGGACTAAATCTCTGGTATGGATATCTTAAAATCACAGGAAGAACTGGAGCCTTTGACAAAAATGCGCCTGTCTTAAATGGAAGGAGAAAATCACCGTTTGTAGTTGTACCTTCTGTAGTTAATATATGCAATCAAAGCAATTAGAAAACGTAAGCGATGAATGCAAACAAGAGGGTCTTGAACTGAAAGCAAGCATATTATCCAGAGTGAAGACGATGTGGGGGAGTTAAAAAGTTATTTCAGAGTCTCGTGTATTGCATTCTCTCAAACTGGTACTATATTTTAGAGTAAACAGGAGTAACCATATTTCTCCTTTAAACAGAGAAACTCAGAGATGAGAAACGTGGTTCCAAGTTAATGCCAGATAAAAAATATTTCGGTTATAGTTTTCTGTGCAATGTATTTTCTTCAGAACCTGAGAAAAGAAATGAATAATAGATATACTCCCTCCATCACAAAAAGATAGTCCCATTTCCTTTTCGGAACATAATCAATGTACCAAATGAACAATAGAAATAAATTGAATTCTTGACTGTTGATTTTGTTGAAATCAGCGTTTCCTTAATAAAGACAAAAGGCAAAGTGGTACCATCTTTTTTAGAGGGAGGGAGTAATATAGAAATCTGTTAGATCTCAAATCTCAACTGATTTGACAACTCTTATAGATATATAAATGAATGCAAGATAAATTGGAACTTCTTTCCCTAATTCATTTCATACGCAATATCTTGCAAATATGTAGCAAGAACTTGAAATATTTTCTTCTCCTTCCGATTTACAGACTGGAATACCATAAGTCTTAAGTTAAGAAGAAAGCATTATTGAAGAGGGAGGGGGAGGGGGGAATGATGACCTGGAAAAAGCAACATCATGGGAGCAAACTTATTCTGATGAGCTTCCTGAATTCTTTCATTCACAACACCTGCAAGCAACAAAGGGCTAATATGTTATAAAATGCAGCTTCAGAGCGTATATCATATGATAAATATTCGAGGTCATTTGTTAGTCAGCAATGAACTAATCACACTAATCTTAATAAATAAAATATTCAGGGTAATGTCATCAACTCATTCTCTGAAGCGGATTTCACTTACTTTTTTTTATTGGAATTGACAGAATTCAAGTTTTTTTAACACAATAAATTTTCAATCAACCTATGATATGTATTCTTCATGAAGTGAACCACCCAAGAAATTTTGAATGTGAACTACGCTTTGAGCCCAACTCCTTCCGTGGAAAAACATGATGTAGGAATTTAAACAGCAATAGCTAATGCATATTTGTGAAGGATTTATGTGTACCTGAAACACCCTTGAAGTCGGATGATTTTGACTCCCGCTGGACATAGACACAACCAAGGCACTTGCTGTAAAAGTTCAAAAACAA
Source organism: Lonicera japonica (assembly GCA_021464415.1). Lineage (NCBI taxonomy): Eukaryota > Viridiplantae > Streptophyta > Magnoliopsida > Dipsacales > Caprifoliaceae > Lonicera > Lonicera japonica. The sequence goes on along the minus strand of CM038466.1, from coordinate 65,897,304 downwards.
ATAATAAAATTAAAATCCGCTTACCAATTCATTGCTATTATTAAAGATAAATGTCTAATGCATTCTTAACCCACCTGATGAGGCCAACTAGAGGAAGTTTCCCCACTGATCTCTTCACCAACAAAATCCACAAAGATAACCAACAAATGTAGTGGAGAGAAATTTTAGTTAGATAACCAAACATTTTTCGAGAAAAAAATAAAAAAAATCTAAGCATAACATGGCAAAGGCTAACAAACCTTGGCAACAAAGCTCGGAAAAGAGGAAGACATGTGGTACAATATATCCAAATATGATATATGATTTGATACAATTGCCCCTGGTCTTTCAGGCTCCTCAGATTGATCATTGCACTCAGCCTGATGAATTATATAGAAACAAAGGTTAGTAACTGTTCAACGAGTCTCCACAACCTAAAGTCCTAAACTTCATTTACTAACCAAGACTAACCTTTGAACGGGAATCAAATTAATAAATGCTAAAAATGTACAGCATCATCCAGTAATTTCTCATAAAACACAGAAAGAATATCTTCTTATTCGGCCATAATTCATATGGAACAAATCAACCATGCACAGTTGACATCTTTGAGTGTATATCTATTTCTTAGCTCCTTTTCCACTCTTACTAGATTATAATCATCCCTATGCTAAAAATATGTTCCACATTAGCTTGCTAATGATATAATTACCTAGAGTAAATGATTAACAACAATCGTATTAGCATCGTCGGTCACTCAAACATGTGGCTAGCCTCATTAATCAAAAATCACGCTAGACCACTGTTGCCTAATTCGTGGAACCCCATACATATTGTGAATGGGGTGCACCAACCATAACAAGGTGCGTTCACAACCCAAAACGCCAACCTATAGCAGGCTACGTATACGTATGTACCCGTATCAAAGCATGCCGGAAGTTATATAACATTGCCCTATACATTACGTATGTCCAACCTATAGCACTACTCTGCCAGTCCATCAACAATAGTTCCAAAAAACTAACTGAAATCATTGCTCAGAGTTACTGACTAAGCACATAATCAAACTGATCTAAAATGGCAAATAATCATTCCACAAAGTACCAAATGAATACAGCTCATAATTAGTAAAAACTCCATATAATTCACCATAGCACTATTAGACCAGGGCAAAGGTACCTCAGTATTCAATTTGTTATCACTACACGGATTCCGATAACTTTCTTCAATTGAATAAAACCCTAACACAAACAACATACACCTCGCTAAAAACTTCCCACTCTGAACAATAACCGCCCTCCTCCATCCTCTCATATTAGCATAATCCTCCTGTTCATCCTCCCGATTCGGATCCGAGAACATAGTACACAATCGGCAAATCAAGTAATACACCACCAGCACCGCCGTCGCCAGCACCACTCTCACCGGCACCACCGTCACCAGCGCCATTCCGAGCAGTACCTTCTCCGTCCACGGCAGCCCGCCTCTTCCCATGGTTCCGTACACGTCGTGACGGACATAGGCGGCGAATTTCTCTTCCATCTCCTCGATGGTTAAATTAGAGTTTTGAGTTCCGGTGGTGGTGGTGGAGGCATCGCCGGTGATCGGATCCTTCGGTGGTGGTGGTGTTTGGGGGTGAAATTTGGGGTTTAGTTGATCGAGTTCTGATTCCACCATATCTGAAACCCTAATTGATGATGATGATGATGATGATGATGATATGAGTGTATCTATTGGTTGGCCATTGTTGTGGAGCTCTATGCCTGTGCCTATGCCTATTGTGATGAGACAAGAGTAGTGTGTGCGCGCTAACTTCGTCTTTAGGTTTTGTCGTAATAAAGTAAACCAAGATAACGTGCAAGATTTTTTATTTATTTTTAATTTCCTCTGCTTCTTTCGGACAAATTTTTGCAAGAATTTCACCAATCAAACTTTTTTATGATTTTGTAGTACAGTAGTGGTTGTCAAATCTACCATCCGCCGCTTAAAAATGTATTTTATATCTCTTTATTTATTGAATATGTTTAAGATTATTTTTTTAAAAAATATTTTTGGATAAATTTATCTATTACCCTTGTATTTTATTATATTGATTCAACAGTAAACGTCCAAGTGCGGAGACAACGATGGATTGACAAGTTGAACAACAAATATTAATTTTGATCGATTGAAATGAATTTTAATTATATAATACTTAAAACTAGATATGATAAGATCAAGATGCTCTTTTGTTAGTTTATAATGATAAATATTAAAATCTTTTAAATCAACAAAAATATTAAAATATTATTTTGTGTTCATTAAAGTCATATGCTTTTGCGCCAAAACATTTTATTTGTCCATTTGTCAAAGTCCTATTTGTTTAGTGTGGATCACTTTTGTGTATACATGTTAAGAGTATTATACTTAAATTGCGCCTTCGTTAAACTATCCACTGTATATCCACCGTAATTATAATATAATAAATGGTAAAATATTATTTTAATTGAATAAATTTCTCTTTAAAAAAATTATAAAATGGAGAGGAAAGGGTGGCATTCACCCACCTAAATAGAGACGGGTGAATGTCACTTGCTTTTACCTCCTCATCCTTTCCCCTCCCCCGCTTTCTCGATTCTTTTGTTAAATCAAATGTAGAAAGAAAGATTAATACATAGAGAGAGAGAAGAATTATATGTATTTAGCTTAATTGTTGAATTAAATGTAGAGAAAGAATAAATGATATATATTGGGGGTTACTATTGACACATACTAAAACACTCTTTAACACTTCAACATTGACTCTGCCCTTAAAGACAGAGTATAAACATTGGCTCGACCCCTAAGGACTGAGTATGTGCTCATACTCGGTCCTTAAGGGCCAAGCTAGTGTAATTTTTTTTACCCAAAAATAGCTTTGCCTCTAAGCACGAGTATGTGCACATATACTCGATCCTTAGGAGTCGAGTAAATAGGACGGAATGTTAGTTATTGTTTTGGTGTGTGTCAATAGCACCCACCTATATATCAAAACTCAATAAAAAAAATGGGTGGGATGAAGAACGGGTGAATGCCACTCGCTTGTACTAGGAGGGGCTAGTGACAATCACTTGCCTAACTAAAATTTAATCAACTGCTAAATTTAGCTGGACCTTACCATGTGTGATAAATTTTTAACAATTTTGTCATACCTATAATAGACTCAAAATTGTTAAATATAAGTTTATATCATACTCACAGCAGATGACTTTAGCTCATTTGAATTGCAAATGCCAAAAGGATAAAATTGACATATTTTATCTCCCACCGTAAGTAAAGTAACGGTAAATGTGTAGTGTAAATGTTAAAGTTAGTAGCCGACTAAGTTTTACACTATATGTTGACTTAATTTGACACACTTGGACGACACATTATGTGTCGTCTAACGTTTCTAATATAGATGAGGCGACATGGTATGTCGTCCAAAGTATATCATATAAATAGGGTGATATGATGTTTTGTGACAAGGGAGATGGTACTTGGGGCGATCATCTGAAAGGATATTAATTTGAGACGACGCATCATATCGCCTAATGCAATCTTTTAAAAATTGATAAGTTAAATATTCATTTGTACACACTTTTTAACTTTTGCGGTGCATGCGGCCTTATTGCATCATATATCATTTTAAAAAACCCCAACCAGAAAATTGAGTGTCTTTTGCCATCTTCGATTGTCTCATTCTTAAATTTCAATTGTCTCATCTTAAATGCTATATTCTTTATTTTTTATTTTTTTGTATACAAGCAGTGGGTACAAATAAAAAGCGATTGATACATCTGAACAGTTCGAAGAGGAGAAATGGGCAGAAGCAGAGCTTAAACCTAGGCGTCTTAACTAACTGCTATGATAGACATTGCTCCTTGCCTATCCTTTTGTATATTATACGCATAAATTTCATGCAAGCGTATAAATCAAGAGGTGAAAGAATTGAAAGGTCCAAATTTTGGTACCACATCATATCCACGTTGTTTTTAAAGAGTCCCATACGCATCCACATATTTATTACTTACCTATATCACCCATGGAGGCACTTATAGACAAGCCATTTCAACCAGCAGGTTATAATTTTATTTTGTATTCAAAGTGTTTAATTTTATTTTGTATTCGAGGTGTTTATTGGATTAAAGTAGAGACATAATAGTGGCATTCTTAAAAATTATGAATTGAAACATGGCTCTTAATTAGGGACGAAGAGAGTAATTAGTTCGAAATAACACACAAATATGCAATAAGTTTAACCTACCGTCACCCATACATTCAAATCCAAGTTTTTCCATAACCACAACAATATCCATAACTAACACAAAGTTGAACTTGATAAGTTTAAAATGCTCGGAACAACAGAGGGATTATTTATGTTGATATTACTGCTACTATGACTCATGGATATTTCACTTCTTGATGCTGCCTCGGATCCCAGGTTTAGGAGCTGAGGATGATTCTGGGGCAAGGATGCTGTGGAGATTGCTGATCTTTGTGTCATCAAAGGGTATCTTTGGGTGCTTGGAATCATGGTGAATCTGCATCGACTTAACGTCCGGTGCTGTAATCTTACAGTGCGGGCACTCGAACTTGGCATGTCCACCCTTTACCTGTCCTGTTCGATCGGCTTGACCCGCCTTGCCTCCGCCTCGGTTTGTTGTGGCAGCGTCAATTTTGGCTTGGATTTCCTTGGCAGTGTGCTTCTTTGGCTTTGCTTTCCCTGTCATGGCTGGAGAGCCTTTCTCTCTGCTCTCTCCTTCTGCGTGCGGTGGCTGTTCCTTCAAATAAAGAAGTGTCAGATTGACAAGAAAACACAATTGCCACATTAATGCTTGACACCAACTGGATGGCAAGAAGTTTCTTAAGGGTGAGAGGTTTATGTACATAAGTAGATTCACGAATGCTTGTATATATTGTGTATGTGTATAGGCAGGACTGGTCCCCGAGTATACAGGAACTTTGTACAAAAATTGAAACTTGAACCCCTTCTCTCATATACAAGATAATTCTTGGGTCATTATTCTAATAGGTGTTTCAAAAATTGGGCCCCTTGAGCAAATTACAAAAAATGTTACTGTAATAAGGGCCCTATGGCCTATGCGGTTGCCCACCCTGCACAAAAGCCTCAAGGACGCCGAGAATTTAGATGGCAAATTCAGTTGCAGCGGCTTTGGCGGTGTGTGGGGTTGGTGTCCTACGGTGGTCTTTTAGGCGCTGGTCTTTATGCAGTTCCACATCCATTTGTATAATTTGTATTACACCATATATGATATTCAACACCATTTGCAGTGCTTATTTGGTTCAATTTTTCATTATTTCCATGCACAAGTTCAAACTCTTTATGCAGACTAGAAGTTTTATTCCAGGGAAAATAAAAGACTATTTGATAAAGCATGGATCTGATGCCATCTCGATCATACACAAAGCATGAAGGTTCTAAGAATTGGTAAATGAATCAATTTGATTAGATAACCACATGCTCATACCAAAAGTAGCTTCCAAAATAAACAAAAGCCACCATAAAATACTAGGCTACATAACCTTGGTTAGAAAACAGCCCTTCCTCACAAAAAAATCAAGATATTTTGCAAGAGATAGAACTCAAAACAATTTTCAAACCATTTTTAGCAAAATGCAATAAGCTAAAACCCAAGCAATACCAGTATGAACACCCAACAGAGATGCACATGGATAACGGGATAGGGATTTTATGAAAAAAGTAGGATGCATGGGGATTCGTTGAACACTTGAATATTATATATATAATAGTACATACAAGTAAAAACAACAATATACTATTGTTTGCAGAATTGTTATTTTCTGGTCTTTTTCCCGTTAGCTGCAAGTATATACATGCAGCTCACATCTCATCATAGTACCATAAAGCCATAAAAAGAGGTTCCAGGCTCCAGTAACATGAATAAAACCTCACAAAAAGGGGAGAAAATTTTGTCGTAGAACCAACATATATTTTTTAATGAACAAATCTAAAGTAACAAGAGATAAACAAAGTGCTACGAGTTCAATTTTCTTAGGGTTTCAGTCCCAAAATATCGATCGCAATCAAAGGCACGAGTAAATCAAACAACTAATCGGGACGAAAACATAGAAAAAAATCAAATAATGACAATATCATCAAAAGCAAAATCACATAAACCAAAACAAACAAAAATAAGAAGTAAAGATCTAGGGTTTATACACAACCGAAGCAAAAAAAGGTTAATCAAAAATAACATAATCAAAGATCTAGGGTTAATATACCTGAGTTTGGGTTTGATCGGGATCGCCCCGCTGGTTAACCCTAAGGAGTTGTTCGAACGGCTCTGTTTCAACTTTGCGAGGAGATATAAATGGAGCTTCATAGGGATTTTATACAATGTTTTAAGGTAAATTACAGTAGACTCCCTTCAACTCGCGATTTGACACTTTCCTCCTCAAACTAAACATATTGGCATAAAACCCCCTTATTTTGCGTACTTTTTATTAATTTTTATACACTTTGTTCGAGCATCCTTTAAATTATTTTTTATACACTTTGCATAAAGAGAAGGGAATGGAAATAAATACTTTTAGAGCAATTTAGACTTAAGTACTTTCATAATGGGCGAAATTAGACTTAAGTACTCTATTGTTTTAAAATTAGACTTTGCTGCAATTTCATCTACCTCAGTTAAACTTTAAGCAGAATCTAATTGTGTATAATTTAATTTAACTTAACCATAGTTTAAAAATATCAAATCCTTAAAAAAAAGGGAAAAAACAGAGAGGAGAAATCAGAACCCACCCGCTAGAACCCATCTGCCCGCTCCCATCGGAACCCACTTGCCCACCCCCTTTGGAATCATAATTGACCACCCCCACCCCTCAATCAGAACCCCACATGCAATCCCTAGGATTTCTCTTCTCTCTCTCTCTCTAAACATACATGTATACATACATGTGTATGTATATCTTTATAGATGAATATTCTATAAAATCAATGAGTATTCTGTGAAATCGAAGGTGGAGGCGGTGTTGATGATAAAGGGTGGACATCGAAGGTGGAGGTCATGTTTGATGATGAAGATCGGTGGTGGAGGTAGTGTTGATGATGGTGGTGGTGTGGATGACGGAGGGTGGAAGTGGTGTTTGATGATGGAGATCAATGGTGTAAGTGGTGTTTGATGATGGAGATCAATGGTGTCGGTGGTGTAGATGATGGAGATCGGCTGTGGAGGTGGTGTTGATGATAGAGATCGGTATTTATGGCAGAGATTAAAGGTGAAGGTAGTGTTGATGATGGAGATTGGTGGTGGAGGTGATGTTGATGAGGGACATTGGAGGTGGAAATGATGTTGATGAATTTTTGTTAATTTTTTTTTTAAGAAATGTTAACTATAGATAAATTTGGTGAGTTAAAGGCACGTGCTTTGCATGTGTCCGTTAGTTTTGGACGGAAGATAGACGGAATTGTATCAAAGTCTAATTTTGAAACAAAAGAATACCTAAGTCTAATTTCGCTCATTATAAAAGTACCTAAGTCTAAATTACCCATACTTTTAAGAGGGTAAGAAATAGAATAGAATAGAATGTAATATAAGGAGATAAATTTAATTTTATTAATGTTTGGATAGTTAAAATGATAAAAAAAAAAAAGAATAAAAATAACTCTCGTGTGGGTAGAATAAAGAAAAGAAATGAAAAAAATATATTATAGTAATATATTGTTAATAAATTGTGATTAAATATGGAATATGATAAATTAATCATTAAAAACTTTTCCTTCCAATCCTCCCAATATTAAAATGAAACAAAGTAGAGGATTTATAATCCCCCGTTCTCTTTACTTCCTTTCATTTCATTCAATAAATCTATCCAAACGAGTTATCTAAAACGCTCTTTCTCCTTTTTCTTTTCGTTATCTCAATCCAAACAGATTGTAAGTGTTGGCATAGAACCCAATTTGCTAAAAATAAAATTAAATTGTTCTATTGTAGGGGGAATGAGATAAAATCTTTTCAATACTATGGCACCGGTTTGTATTATGGTCAGGGCCGGTTCTGAGTTTTGAAGGGATCTAAGCGAATTTTTTTTTAGGCCCTTTTGTATTTTTATAAATTCATGTATCTTTTTTAAAACAAATAATTTTATTTTTGTATATTTGTGTATTTTCTTGAGTGGCTGCTATGCTTGATTTTGATTTTTTTTTGTTCCATTGATTTTGATTTAATGTGAGGTTATTTTAAAACAAATAGTAAAGGTACATTTAATTTTTAATTAAAGAACATCCATTTAAGTTAAAAATATTTTTTACTACCTATTATAAGGCACTTCTAAGAACATAAATTTCTCTTTCAATAGTAATTTTCCTACAACAAATGGAATTCATATTATTGGAAGCTATCATATATAGTGGTCTTAAACAATTACATGCTTTAATGGAGAATGTGTGTTTAAGAAACCTTTTTCATTGACCAAAACACCATGCCACTTTATGATCATTTTAATTGCTTAATTTTGTTTAGTAAATTGAGCAACATGTGAAGATCGAAGAAAATATATTGTGGATTTGAAGAGAACTACATTTTTTTTTTGCTTTTGTATTGAAAATGCTTTTAATGGATAAACTCAATTGTAAAATTAAGTTTCATTAATAATTGATGTGCCAAAATTAAAAAATGAGCGTGCCTGCACAATCATACGTGAATAAGAGAGTTTTTATTAAGATGTGCCCTTATAATAAGTAGTAAAATGTAAGTTTAATTTACAAAATATATGAAAGTTTAACTTATAAACCCTTACCAGCAGCCTTAAATTAATTGGTGGTGTTTCATTTTGTTTTGGTGTAATTGGTCACTTGGAGTTTTAGTATATAAAAAGAAATAAATGTAAATTTAACTTAGGCAATATGTACTATAATTAAGTAATTGACGTACAACAACCTTATTTTTATTGGGGAAAAAAGAAGGTTTCTTTGCCTGGGGAGCAAGTGCATTAAAACCATCCAATCTTGAGCCATTAGTCGCTAAACCAGACACTACTAAATGTACTCTTCTTTAATGGAAAATTATTTTACCTATCATAACATATATATATATATATATATATACGGGCCCAAAAATATTGATGGCCCTACTATATTGAGGGTCCTAGGTGACGGCCTGGGTCATCTATACCTAGAGTCGACCCTGATTATAACATAATAAAGTACTGAAGATCCAATCCAAACTAATCATACCGGCTAATTCAATCAAACTTTAGATTTTTTGGACTTGTTAAATAAAATTGGATTTATTCTTTAAAAAACCAAAATTATTATTTCGATTTTAAGTTTCAGGGTCCTAAACCAAAACGACTTATTTATATATGAATAGTTTAAAAATTGCCTGACGAAATTAGGCATGTTCAAATTCCGATTCAAACCAATCGATTACAAGTTAATTTGATGGGTTTGGCATCGTCAGTACAAGTTATGTAATAAATATTTTGTTTTTAAAAACACAAAGTAGGTTTTACAAGCGCACTCAACAATGTTAAACTTAAGTTTCTTTAAAATTGGTACAACACGTCAATCAGATTGAGTTTTGGTACACTCTCTCCTCCTATTATTTTGTTCTATTCCCCTTACCATCTCTCTCATCTTTTCCTATATCTATACTAGTAGTGTTATTTCAGTTAATCGGCGTTAAATCACCTTTTACCTACCTATATCAAAATTGAAATAAGAAATTAAGACCACTTTTACTAGTTTACTAGTTGGTATTTACAATTTAAAACAAATACCAAGCTACTAAATTTCTTGGTACATTCGATATTTTCGGTAAATTTTCGTTGTCGGTATTTTCGGTTTCAATAAATGGTATTACAAGTGTAAAATTTTATAAATTTTTTGGTTACTATAGACGGCAAGAACATTGTATTGGAGATTATAGTTTCAAACTAAAAGTGATAATAATTTAAATACTATTTACTCGAATAGTTATAATTCAAAAAAAATTGAGTAATTAATATCATTCGAGATTTTAAGTATAAAAACTTGTTTAAAAAAGTAGTAATTTACAAATATTAAAATCTTAGGTATTTATAGCAGTGCATCCGTTCAATAATTTTGGAATTAATGTTTTGGTGTTATTGGTATATTATATTTTCCCATATTTTTAGTATGATAAATCAGTATTTCGGTTTTTTAAGAGGAACACCCATACCATATTAAATTTTTTTGACTTTTTATTTTTGGTATTTTGATTTTCAATACTTCAATAAGTGATGGCAAAATTATTTTTCTTCAAATCAATTTGGCCAGTTTCGGTGAAAACCATGCCTAGTGACATTAGGGCTATTTTATGTTTTAGGTCAAGGAGAAATTTTGGGAGACCTAAATCGAATAGAACTAAACTTGTCATATTCGGTTTTGATTTTAGGATATACCAGACCTAGACTAAGACCCGAACTAAGTTCGGGTTTATTTGGATATTAGGATATAATTTTCCTTTAAAAAAATGCAAAACAACATAGTTTTGCTAGGGTTTGATTTGGTTATGCAATGGACCCAATATCGAACCGAACCGAACTGAATCTATCATTTCAGTAATTTTTTATTTTAATTTTTAATATAACTGTTTAGATCGATTGATTTTTAAATTTGCCACAGCAGTGACACCCTTAATGTCCACGTTCTCTCTTTCTTTTTTATTTCTTAAAATATCACATAATATTTATGTTGTTTTATTTTTATCGTCTCACTATTTAATACCTAAGAGTATCTCTAGCAATACCCTATATTCTAAAGAGCATAGTCTGAAAAATAATTCAACTATCAACTCCAACAATACTATCTATTTGTAACAGTTTACTAATTTTTTATTGTTTTTATTTTTTTCTACAAAATTATTCAAAAGATTAAAGTTGCATAAGAAAACATTGAAACTACAAATGGTAATTAATTTATTAAGTAGAGTGTCAAAAAGAATAACTAGATTTGAAAAGCCAAAAAGGCTAGCCAAATTTGAAGAGCAAACGAGTTTTGTTAACTGTTATAACTACATCTCTTGGAGTACTAATTTAAAATTTTCACTCTTTATAATAGAGAGTACAAGAGCATTTATAATAATGAATTTAATGATATGATAAGTATGGTATATTTTTTCATACTTAATAAAGTGGTAAAATAGTGGTATGGTACTGTTATGGTAAAAAGAGATAAATATATATATATATATATATATTACGGGGTATTTTAAGAGAGATGGTGTAAAGAAATATAGTAAAAGTATGAAAAAAAAACACCCTAAAAGTTAATGTGAGGCACAAAAAGCCACAATTTTTGGCATTTATTGACTTAGATAAATTTAATTTTACCATTTCCTTATATTATAAATAGTGTTGTATCATTCATTCTTAAACAATTACATGGACATATAGGGATAACTTTACCCTGCTTATACAACAAATCTGAATCACTGTGAATGTAACACTTCAGTCTCAATTACCGCACTAACAATGCTATTGGAACCTAAAGGAGTCACTAACCCATTTTAGACTATCCAAATCAAGTTAATCTAATAATAAAAATAAATAAAATACCATGCTGACTTGTTGAATTAAAAATAATAGGTGTGACAATAAAAACCAATTCAATCATCACAATAGAATCCGAATATAATCATGTTGTATCTTTTTCAACTAAACATGTTAATACTCTAAATATGCCTCTTTTGGAAGACTAACTATTTAACCAGTAAACATGATTTACAATCTAATGGTTATTAAACAAGTAAATAATATATTTCATATAACTGAAATATTTATATCATGATATTTATATCTTCTATGTACTTGTTTCACATCATATTAACTTGATACATTATCACGTATCACTTGCCGTCATTAAGATATTTACCATAACAAGTACAAGGTATTAAACATATACAATTTAATATACATCACAGCGAGAGTATAAAGCAATATATACATTAACCAAATATGCCATAGCATATCCCATAGTAATACCAATACAAAATTAACAGAGGTAGGTGGTATCATAAAACTATAATGCAAACCCAACGATTCTGTACTCATTACGTCAGCCTTGGTACCTACATATATATATATACATTTAAAACGGGGTCAGCCTAACAAGCAGTAGTGTTGGAACAAAAATATATCTTTATATAAAATAGCCTTTTAAAATAATTTATCATTTATACTGCAATAGGATATATTGAAAACATTTACTTAATACAAGTAAATCATGCCATACTATGTATGACGTTCTCGTGCTATACAACATGTGAACAGATTTGTGCATGCATAATAATCATGTCCATCTTTGTGAACATATAAAAAGTTTAATGTTGATAGAGAAATCCAGAATAATCATATCTTATATGCAAATAACAGTCCATCGTGTATTGCTAGATAAACAATACTTTTTACACTGATATCAAGTCAAGGAAATGTATCATTCATAGGTACATTACTGAATAACACACTATCACATAAAGTAATTAGTACTGATATTGTTGTCTATATTTCGAGCTACACACCTTTGACTTTAGACGGCATGACGTTTTACTTACCCTTCGAAGGTTTAAGGATTTTCAACCAATGAAAACACTCACTACTTATTTTCATAACAACATAGCATTAATAATATATAACACAATTTTTCACAAAAAAATCACTACATATATACATACACTAAATACTGAACTTGTCAACTACCACGATAATAATATACATTTAATACTGCTACTTGCAGAAGACAAGACAATAGATAGTTCAAAGACCAGAAGCTACGCGCAAATTCTCAATTGCCAATATAATAATAGATAAGCTTTGGTTGTTTTCTTTCACTATGAGCAAGAGAATACCGCCAGATATACTAAGTTTTGAGTACAATATAATGCACTACCAAGTGCCACGTATTGTGTCGTAATATGCAATACACTTTATTTCACAATTTATAATTTATTGTGTATAATATACAATTATCTCTTTTGTACACATAACATTTTTATCAAAATCTCTTTAATCATATCAATTTTTTTCTAAATAAAGTATGATGTATACTCATTACTAACATCCAATTTATATATTTCATTATTTTTTCTTATTAAAATCAATACTTTAACTTAATATTACAAACTAATGTTTTAGGAAAATAAGTGAAACACATATATAAATTGACAATCTTTAAGATTACATCATAATATGCTCCATATAAATTATTATAATATTCCATAATTAATACAATAAAACCAAAATCTCATAAATATACCTCAAAATATATAACTTTTAACAATAATCAATGCAAAGTTATGCAACCTTTATTAAAACATTGAAAAAATAATCACCAATTTTCATAGAGCACATAAGAGATGGAAATCAAGTTGGTCTATAAAGCCAATATTACCATTCGGTCCAAATTGAAACCCTCGATGCATAGAATAATTTTCGTGTATAAACCTTAGATAAATACCGAATCATGGAACTTTAACTACACCAAATTGAGATGAGGATTTTGACATTTTATAAAAAGAAATGAAAGCAAAGCTCTCGGCCAAGAAGATAGAACAATAAGTGAAAATTTTAAAAATAAAATGGTGATTCTATTTTCACCCTTAATAATACTTAATTTTACTACCACCCCTTATTCGGTCATTAAACATTGAGTAATGGCTTGTTATTCGGTTCGTAAGGACCGAATATAAATTTGATTATGCTTTACACAACTCCTAACTATCAAGTAATAAGTTTATACTCAGTTCTCAAGAACCGAATGTCGTCTCCTTACTCGGTGCTAAAGAACCGAATGACCAGTGGAAATAAAACTAAGTATTATAGGGTGGAAATAGAATTACCCAAATTAAAAGGCTAGGTTAGTCGGCTGAGTGAAAAAAAAGTTCGTGTTAATTACAATTATTTATCCTATAGTTTTATAACTTTATTATTTTAATCCTGAATTTTTATAATTTTACATTTTAGTCATTTTTTAGCTTAAATAAATTTTAATATCTCCAATAAGTTCCTCATTAAATTCAAATCTCGAGGCAAGTATTAAAAATATTTAAACACTTTCAAAATCATTTTCAAGGTTTTCACATGTCAATTTGCCTATGTATCAATTAGCCACCATAATAGATTTACATATATTATATGTAACTCAAACATAATATAAGCACATATATATCAAATAAAACTTATAATTAATCATCTAACATGATTTATTGATATTTAACAAATAAAACTACAAAATATTGGTTAACACATAAAACAAATAAAGGTCTAATACATCATTTATATATTCCAGTGTTTTAAAAGGCGAAGGCGTAAGCCTAGGCGTTTTCATGCCAGAAGGCGAGGCGTAAGCCTTTCGTGCAAGGCATTTTTATATTAAAAAAAATTAAAAAAAAATTACAAGTCAAACAAATAAAGTCTAAATATCAAATAACATTATCTTAAGAAATAAAAGTAGATACTACAACAAAATATAAGTCTTTAGAAAGAAGAAAGTAAATATAAGTCTTTAAAAATTCCAATTTAAAAATTATTGCTGCTTGTGACCTTTGTTTTTCTGTTTTTTTTTTCGGAAATAAAAGTTAGAGTCATTAAAATATTAAATATAAAAACCAAAAGGCAAAGTCAAAATGGGGATTACGGGCTACAGAGTACAGAGCACAAGGCAGCTGGGGTATAAATGGTTCTGATTCTTCTGAATCTCTTATCAAAAAAGAAAAAAAGAAAAAGAGGTAGAAAGGGTGTTATACCGTAAACGAAGGTCGAAGAATGAAGAGTTAAGACAGAAGACTATCGTCTCCTTCGTCTCCCCTGGTAAGCAGCGTCTCCTTCGTCTCTCCTTATTTCTCCTTCGACTCTCCTTCTTTGTCCTTCGTCTCTTCTTCGTCCCTTCTTCGTCTTTCCTTCGGCTCTCCCTCGTCTCTCCTTTGAATGGCACAAATTGGATTCTAGGGTTTTTTCCCGTTTTAATTGATTTAACAAGTTAGGTTTTTTTTTTTCTAATTTCACCCAAAACAACGTCGTTTTGGTGTTGGGGGAAAAAAATACACAAAAGGCGTAAGCCTCGTGGAAAATGCATAGAAGGCGTACGCACTGCGCATAAGGCGTAAGCCTCGACGAAAAGGCGTGCGCATAGTGTGCATATCGCAGTTCTCATTGAGCTTTGATGCCTTTTTCCGTCTAGGCGTACCGATGCGCACCTCGATGCGCGCCCAGCCACGCTTTTAAAAACACTGATATATTCAACCCAACCAGTGTGTAACCAACATACGTCACATACTAGTTACAACCTAATTACCACACTTGGACTGATTAAATCCCACTATAACATATGATTCGGACATTTAGTCTCCTATAACCCATAGTTAACCATAATTAAGACACAGGATGTCACAATGAATGCTTTTAGGATGATAAAAAATCTCTTGACGATGCTTTAAGCGGAGTAAATATACATTAAATAAGACTTATAATCAATCATTTAACATGATTTGTTGATATTTAACAAATAAAACGTATAAGACAATAATAACTACAAAAATACTAGTTAACACATAAAACAAATAAAGGTCTAATACATCACTTATATATTCAACCAAACCATATATTAATTAACTCGATCCAACCAGTGTGTAACCAATATATGTCACATAATAGTTACAACCTAGTTACCATACTTGGACTAATCAAATTCTAGTCGAACATATGATCCAGACATTTAGTCTCTCCTAACCCATAGTTAACTCACAATTAAGATACAAGATGTCACAATGAATGCTTTTAGGATGATAAAAAATCTCTTGACGATGCTTTAAGCAGAGTAAATATACCTTATGATGTGTTTGGTTGCCAAATTTTTTATGTAAAATTTGACAAAAGATAGAAAATGTATACTTTTCCATTTTTTAGTGGTGTTTGATACCCAAATTTTCTTGACAATTCTATTTTTGCCTAATTCTATGGTACAAGTGCATAATATATAAAAGAAGAAAATAAATTTTAGGTAAGGTCAAAGGACAAAAAGTCTAATTTTAGATAAATGTAGGCAATCAAGCACTAAAAAAAATGCATCATTATATATTTATATGCGAAAAGTACATATTTTCTATTAAGAAAATAAATACAATCAAACACTTTAAAATATGTTTTTATATAACAGAATTGCCTAAAAAAAAGTTGCCTAAAACTTTAACATTTTCCATCTTAAATCATGGTGGTTATTAGGGGTATTTTCGGTTTCGATCGGAGTAAAAATTAGGAGATCCAAATTCAAACTGAATTTGAAAGTTTGATTTCGGTTCTGTGCGATTCGGTTTATAAATATTTCAAACCCAAAGGCAAACCAAACTTTTTAGTTCGGTTTTATGCGATTTTCATATTTTTTTTTAAAATTAAATAAATTATAAAACAATACTTATTTTAGTTAAGAAAATAAAAATTATACTTACTCTTACTTATTTTAAATAAAAAATATTAATTCTTATAATTATAATAGAATTTAATATTTATGATAGTTCAAAAAATTGATTTTTTTTATATTTTATAAATTTTAAAAACATAATTTTTTATATAATAAAATAATATTATTTTTAAATGATATATATAATAATTTAATTAGGAGTGGTGATGTTGACACCCCCAAAATCTCTTGAAAACACTCTCACTTTTCATTCGGTCCTTAACAACCGAATAACGTATACGTTATTCGGTTGTGAATGATCGAATATAAACTTGAAAAAATTTAGAAAAACTTGAAAATGCCTTATTCGGTTATCAAGAACCGAATATATAAACCTATATTCGGTCCTCAACAACTGAATAATAGACACTTTACTCGATTGCAAATGACCGAATTAAAGTAGGAATATTACCAACCATTTTTAAGAGTACCAACATCGCCACCCTTAATTAGTTTAATTTGATTTTACGATGTCACGTTTCCATCTCCTTGTCAACTAAAACGTATTCAGATTTGATTCATTTGATTATTTGAATGGATCATGATGTGGATTTGAAGTTGGGCACACATAACAAGGACGCGTACGAAGCTACCTACAAAACCACAACATTTCGACGGCTCCAATCTTCACGTCGTTGCTTCGCACCAATTTCAAGTCACCTCGCTCTCTCGCTCTCTCTCTCTCTTCCTCTACAATCTCCGGAATTTCCATGGAAACCGTAAAATCGAACCCCAATCCATCAAACCCTAAACCACCATTACCACCACCCAAATTACCTCCCAGGGATTTCCTCGACCACCTCGAATCTTACCTCGCCAAACGCGACGGCGTTGACAAGCTCCTCAAAATCTCCCGCTACGCCACCAAGATCATCCTAGCCTCCTCCCTCCTCCCCGAAACACTAACCCTAAATCACCGCCTCAAGAGCTTCGAATCCAGCATCGGCCTCAGCCGAAAGGCCTTCCGCCTCGGCAAATTTGTCCAAGACATAAACTCCCTCCGTACCTCCAAATTCGATTCCAATCAATTGATTGCCCTCTCTCTCCTCGCCTATTTAGGCGAAGGAACTTATTACTTCGTGGAGCAATTCGTTTGGTTGTCGAAATCGGGGCTGATCGATGCCAAATACTCGCGAAAGTTTGGGAGGATTAGTGCCTGGGCTGAGTTGATTGGATATGTCGGGAGTATTGGATTGAAAATTAGGGATTTGAGGGGGATTTTGGAGGATGAGAGGTGTTTGGTTGCGAGTATTGATATTTCGGTTATGAGAGAGGTCAAGTGTGAGGAGGAAAGGGAAAAGTTGGGGAAATTGAGAGAGAAGAAATTGTTGAAGAAGCTTTCTTTGGTGCAAGATATGGCGGATGGATTAATGGCTGTGGCTGATATTAAGGACGGCAAAGGGAGGTTGTCGGCGCCGATTTTGATATCGTCGGCCGGGCTGTTGTCGGCGATTATTAGTACGCATAAGAATTGGCTGTCTTGCTGATCAGTTCAAATTTGTTGATCCTTGCATTGCATCACACTGCTCTCTGATTAGTTGATATATCCACGTAGTTAAATATTTTCAGATTACGAGCAAGAGAGGACTCTATTTAATGATACGGCATTCACATAAATATTAACAATCAACGAGTACGATCACACATTGAGAGTAGGCTTAAACAAATTTAGACTCTGTTGATCGTGGATTGATTTTGGGAGTTTAGAGGGAGAAAGTATTTGTTGTTGTTTTGCTATTTGCTTTGCTGAATGACAGGGATTTTAGGGTCTGTGTTAGATATAGAAGTTTTATTTGTTAGTGCAATTTATATGAATTTCTTACAAAAAAAAAATTGCCAAGAGAGTGAGAGAAAGCTCTTCTTCTCTGTAATGTTATACTTGTAATTTCTTCTTGAGAACACTTGGGTTTTGATTACCTCGTGAATAATTATTGAATAATAAATTGCACACTTCATTATCTTGAAATCGAGGTGCAGACGGTTGTTTTCCAGTCGGAATTCTCTTCGTTTTTTTATGTGAAAGTGCACTCCCATTTCGATCGTTGTGTAACAAAAAAGAGTGAATATATATGACGACTAAAGTGATATTTATGCCAATAATAATCAGAGTCCATGGGTTGGAGGGGCTGTCAATGATTTATAGGCGTATTAAACTTGGTTCTGAAATTGTAACAAAAAGAAACATTTTATCTTGAAAAAAGACTAAACCTACAAAAAAAAAAAGAAAGAATGGACTTGGCTTCTTTCACGGATAAATTTTTTTTTTTTTTAAGAAACTTGGTAAAAATAATTTCTATAATAAGCAAATCATGTTCACAAAATTTTATTAAAAAATTCAAACTGGAATTGGCATAATAAAAATTTGATATATTTGTTCATTTTGAACTATTCAAATTTTGGATTATCATTTCACTCATTTGTAGGTTGAATGTTATAATAAAGTTGTGTGGAGATGATCTATTCATTATACATATCGTTTTTATTAAGTTTTATAAAAAAATTCATACATTTAATTCTCAAATTAAATCTTTTGAACATAATTAGATTGAAAAATAATAGAAAAGAGTCTAGTCCAAATTTTTTTTACAAAGTTTATCATTATGAGCATGTAAGCATTATATAGAAAAAAGCAATTACCGACATTGAAATAAAGTTGCTGATCAACTTGCTAAGTTTGCCGGGGATGTGCATGATTTTACAGGCTTTATTTCTATTGCTTCTTTACTCTGATTAAACTTGCTAAAAAGTCGGCTGTCTACCTGGATTTGATCCAACCCTTGGATTGATTGTATACTATCTCAAAACTGTGAATTGCGTGAGAGTAGAATATTCTAAATTCAGAGGTTAAAAAGGGATCATCGAATCAATAGCTTGGTTATTTTAGAGTAATTCCTTATCTTGAAACTATGGTGAAAATCTTGTCTAACAGTCCTCAACTAGAGAGACTAACTGTTTATGGTGAGAATTTTGACCTTGAGGACCTAAATGTGTGTAATTTTTAATTCATATACGAGTCAATTTCTTAGAGTGTCATGACGTAACTCGATCGATTATACTCGTTAAAGAGACAATTTTTAAAATTTAATTCTCTAAAAAAAATTTCACTAGAATAAAATAAGTGAACAATTAAAATTACTAAAAAATTTGGGATAAACTTCTATACATCTTAAAATAGATACAAATCATTTTTTTTATTTAATAAAAATTACTTATGTCAAAAGCTAAAAAGAAAAAAAAAATTAAGCAACCACCTAAATTCATTAATAATAAACCTGTAACTGATTCGTTATCATTTTGTATTAAACGAGTAAACTGATAACCACTCAAATTCGTTAAAAGTTCACTCATTAGATTATAATTTTATGTTCGATTTGTATAATATTATCATTCACATGTAATTTTGTTAAGTCTAACTTCGATATGTTGTTCCTTTACTCAACTTTATGTTGTTGTATCTCCCTTTTAGAAATGCAAAAAGAATTTGTGTGAACCTATCTATAAATAGCTGGACTATAAATAAATAAGATTATGTTAACGCGTGCTTTAAGGGTACATGTTAAATAAAAATTCTCATACAAAAAATTATTATTTTTATTTTTAGTATCTTTAACGTGTAATCTTAAAACATATGTTATACTTATCAAAGAGTTCGAAAATAAGAGAACCAGTAAATGGATGGGGATCCTGTGGGTCAAAAAAAAGGTTCTAGAGGCTGATGTGGATTTTCTTAGATTAAATGGATCTTACGGGCCTAATCGTATGTTATAATCTCTTTTTGACTTATTTTCATGGCTTTCTCAAAGTGAAGAAGTTTTTAATAAAAGGCAAGTTTTGTTATAAAAAAAAATGTAAAGAAGAAATATTGAGCAGGACCAGCAGGTTATATAAATAGCCGTTGGCTTGGCCACTTTATTTGGTAGTGGCGGTGGGCTTAGGAGGATATCCCTTTTTCGTAACGGTAAGGATGAATTTTGTAACCACCGGCTGCTTCACACTAACAACTGAATACGACCCCTTGCCTACGCTTCCAACTGACACTTACTGCTAATTTCATTTGATAAAACTAGCGTGTAACATTTGTTTTTCTATTTAAAGAATAAAATTAAACTCCATCATAAATTATTTTTGTGTTAAAGTTTGAATCTCGATAATTAAATAATAAAACATTTCTAGGGGCCAAGTCAAAAGTAATTTCTTATGAGTCTTTTAGTTCAAGCAGTGGAGGATAGACTACCTTTTATTAAACTGAAAAAATTTTAGTTTAATATACGTAACTTGACCCCATTAATTCGAAGTGTTTAAATTTTTTTTAAGAAAAGAATGAAATGAAAATGTATTTGATTCCAATTGCAAAATATTGAATTTCACGTTAACTATATATATATTATAGGGAGGCAATCTTCAATGGTCATTTCTACCCATGCAATTTTTTATGATAAAAAAGATAAATAGACAATATGTTCCAATGAGGTTTTCTATATCTATTTTTATATGAGGTGGAATACAGGGAATTTTTACATAAAAGTGTTGAATATGACTTAGCACATTCTCATTGGATATTATAAAATCCACTAATTCTCTCTCTTCCAAAATAGTATATATCAAATAAGAAAGAAATGAAATACAATTAAAGACTAATTTTTTTTATACTTTTTACCCATAAAAAAATTGTCAACTATGTAAAAAATATATTTTAAAATGATATTGACAAGTAAGATTGAAATGAAAAATTACTTTACAATGGCCTTAAGTGATGATTTATAAAAGAATAGTACACGTATTTATACACTTTTTTTTTTTGTTAATCATAAAATATTGGTAGTGGTTCAGTTAACATAAGATTTTTTATTAGAATATAGGAAATGATATCTTGTGAAAAATATTATGTTGTAATTGAATTCATAAAACTATCCTAATCTTGTAGGTGGGGAGAGATGGGAGCATGATTGGGACAAAGAGTATGCCGACAAACTGTTATAAGGTTGTTGATAATAATATGGTTTTCTTCAAAATAAATTGTGCAATAATTTGTGGGTGGTGTTATTTCCACCCCACAAACTACTTGCTTTCATTCCCACTCTCACTACCATTCCCACCAACTCTCTTTTACTCATTAACACTCCCACTACTTCCTTTACCACTCCCATTTTAATACACATAGATTAATGATTAATTACATTTAACCATTAATCATTAATCCTCCTCCTCCTCCTCCTCCTTCTTCTTCTTCTTCGTCCTCTTCTTCTTCTCAACAATGGTTTCTAAAATTTTACATTCATTTAACCCTTAATGCAACACAAACTAATTATAATTAATCATTAATTCTTCTTCTTCTTCTTCTTCTTCTTCTTCTCAACAATGGTTTCTAAAATTTTACATTCATTTAACCCTTAATACAACACAAACTAATTATAATAAATCATTAATTCTTCTTCCTTCTCTTCTTCTTCTTCTTCTTCTTCTTCTTCTTCTTCTTCTTCTTCTCAACAATGGTTTTTAAATTTTTGCATCCATCTACTCATTGGTCCCTTACAACCGTGGCCTCCTTGTATCATATTTTAGCTCTCGGGACCTTACATCGCCCTCTAAAAATCGAGTATTGAGAACAATTTCGGTTCTCTATGACCGAGGTTCATCCACTTCCTCGATCCCTCACAACCGAAGTATTCTGGACTATATTTTTAGCTCTCGGGACCTTACATCGGTCTTTAACAACCGAGTATTTTGAATAATTTTGGTTTCATAGGACCGAAATTCATCAAATTGCTCGGTCTCCTAGGATCGAAGTTGTCTGAAATATAATCAAATTACACATTCGGTCACCGAAAATCGAATAAGTGCTTAAATTTCGGTTTCCCGTAACCGAGGTAACCTGTTCTAATGCTCTAATTCGTTTTGTTGGTACAATTTTTTTTTGATATTAACTAAAGAAAATAAACATTAAACATAATAAAAACAAACATATCTTTCTTTCATTAGGTTTTTCTACTTTGATAATCCTTGATTTGCTATTCTCTACCATTCTCTACAACTTAAGGTTTTTTTTTGTGTGACATTAATGGAGATTTTGTGTGTTTTTGAGAGTTACTTTTGAATTTTTGTTAGCTTTTGAAATGAATTGAATGAGATAGAATGTGTTAATTAGATCTGAATTTTTGTTAATTATTAATCATTGAGTAAAAATCATAGAGAAGAAGAAGAAGAAGAAGAAGAAGAAGAAGAAGAAGATGAAGATGATGATGAATAGTAATTAATGTTAATGAGTAATTAGTTGGTTGAAAATGATTAATTGAGTGGGGTGAAAATAGGAGTTTAGAACTTTTTTTTGGTGGGAGTGGAAGCAAGTAGTTTGTGGGGTGAAAATAGCACCACCCTAATTTGTGATACATACTTATTTTAGGGATCAGATTAAAAACTTAGGTTGTATTAAAAATAAAAAATAAATAAATAAATAAAACTAAAGAGTTAACCCACACGTGAGCAAGAATGACCGGCTGAAGGCGGTTTCCATATCCAACAACATCTCTGTTTTAAAACCCCATTCAGTTTACTCGTCATTTTCCAACCTCTCTGCTTAATTGCCACACTCTTCACCTCTCTGTTCTTCAAACGAAAAATTCCTAATTTTCAACCAATTTCTCTTCCTTACGTTTCCATTCACTCCATTTCTAAGCAATCCCTTCCTTTAAATCCCACATTTTTCATCTTCTTTATATCAGAACCCAATCGCCTTTTCTTTTCAGGAATGCCTGTAGCTACAGAATTCCGTTCACCAGTTAAACCCAGCTCCGAAACTCGATCGATATTAGGGCTTGGTGGTAACAGAGTTAAGGTTTTCGAAGAATCGAAGAGAAAAAAGGGGATTTTGAAGAAAACAGAGAAGCCAAAGCCGGAAAATGTTGATCGGAGCAATAATGTGGCGGTGGATAGTTATTGTTCATCGGATTCTTCTTGCAGTGGGTCTTCGGTTAAAACTGGGAGTTCGAAGAGGAGAGTGAAGAAGCCTAACGTGTTCAAGTCTGTGAATGTTGAGGGTGCCTTGCCGTTGAAGCGGTGTGATTGGATCACACCAAACTCCGGTTAGTCACTCTTATAAGCTTGAAATTATTTGTTTTCTTCAGTTTTTGTACAAACTTTTTGCCGAAACTGATTGTATGCCACATTTTTAATGTGCTGTTTGTATTTCTTTTTATCTGACTGATGCAACAAAAAAATTGTATTACCTAAAACTATCACATGACAATTTGAATTTTTTATGATGTCTCGGTAGTTACCATGACGAACCAATATTTTGAAAGTAAAGTATGGTCAAGTGCCCAAAACTTACAAATTGTCATGAACTCATGGTAATTTACAATGGCAAAATTTCAAAGCTTCATCTTGGCATGGTTTTGGACTCATGACTGAGATGTTTTCACAGACTTAATGGTGTATTTGCTATATCTGCCTTCTTTTTTCTCAACAAGTAGGGCGCCGTGCCATTGTTCAAGTTGGAAACAAGCTTATTCTTAGAGAAAAAAACAGAAGTCCAAGGAGGGTTCTGCACTTTAATTGCTATGGAATTCAATTAACAATGCAAATTTAGTATTATCCTTCTTCATTCTCCTATGCAGATCCACTTTATACTTCCTTTCATGATGAAGAATGGGGAGTTCCAGTTCATGAAGATGGGAAGCTCTTTGAGCTGCTTGTTTTGTCACAAGCATTGGCAGAATTCACCTGGCCTGCAATTCTTAACAAGAGAGACACATTCAGGTCTGTAATAGTATTTCAACCAACTCACAAGTTCCACGATATATACTTCTGCTCACGTTTGACGATCAATTATCATTGAATTGAATCTCTTTCCAGGAAGCATTTTGAGAATTTTGACCCATCGTCGGTCGCAAAGTTCACTGAGAAGAATTTTGTTTCGATGAGATCAAATGGCAGCAGCCCATTGCTATCTGAACCAAAGTTCCGTGCAGTTGTTGAAAATGCTAATCAGCTACTTAAGGTAATAAAATTATGCCATGTTTGCCTAGGGCTATCTCTACGAGGCTGGTCAGAAGATATATAGGGAGTATTATTTTTTCAAATACAGCATACTTCTGGCATCCTTATTTTAATAATGCAGTGGTTGCATATTAGGTCCCTTGTAAGACCAACTCTAACCCAAAACACCATTTTGGTGTTGATTTAGCACCAAAATGGTGTTATTTTTACACTATATTTTTTTTCAACTCTAACCATAACACCAAATATAACGCTAAAAAGTATATTCTCTCCAAAAACAGAATATTCTCTGTATTATTCTATTATTTTATATTATCATATAAATTATTATACTGTACTAATTATTTTATTATAGATATTATTATTAATTAACTTATAATAATTTAAATAATTATAATTTATAAAACTAAAAATCACTAAATTAACATAAATTTAATTAGAATAAATTAATTTTTTTTAATAAAACAAATTATTAATATTTCTAATTAAAAAAAAAACTAAAAAAATTAAATTAGAAGTATAAAAATGACCTAATTGATATTTATAAGTAAATAACAATAAAGATAAAAATTGAAAAAAAAAAAAATGGTGGGATGCCATGGGGTGAATAGTGTTGCACCAAATATGGTGTGAAACTATTTATTGCATCAAATTTGGTGTGGTATTTGGTGCTACCTTGAAGCAATTTGGTGTAGAAATTACACCAAATTTGGGGGGATGGTGCTACCTTGGAGTTGCTCTAAGTTGTGTTGATTTTGATTAATGCTTGAAATATTGGGTTATTTGTAAGTTATACAAATTTTTAAACAAGGGTTATGTGCAGTTGCTCACCTTGCACGCTCTCAAAACTCTTTGGTTACACAATGACCTTAACATGTATATGCAATTTTTATGATGGATAAGGGAATTTGTTAATTTTACCAGCGTCAGCATTAAACTCCCTGAATTCTCTTGCTTCTCATTGAACTGGAGAGCCAAACCTAACTAAAGATTCAATTTTTGGTCTTGGCATTGATTTGGTCACAAATTTAAGTGTAGTTCCAAAGGTATTGTTTTTCATTTTCTTGATTTTGCAGGTCCAGAAGGAATTTGGTTCCTTCAGCAACTACTGCTGGCGCTTCGTGAACCACAATCCCATAAGAAATGGATTCCGGTATGCACGCCAAATACCGGCTAAAACCCCCAAATCAGAACTAATAAGCAAGGATTTGATGCAGAGGGGATTCCGTTGTGTGGGACCCACCGTCGTGTATTCATTCATGCAAGTCTCCGGTATGGTTAATGATCATCTTTTATCGTGCCCCAAATACCACGAGTGCAATAACAAACCAGCTAAAACAGATTCGAATTCCAAATTCGAAGAGAAGACAGAACTGCAGGCCGAGGCGGTTGAGAGCCGAAGCGTATCTAATGACTGAATTACTTGAGGTTAAACACTTCATTTTGTTACTAATGTTCAGCTAATGGAAATCTATAGTGAGAGATGAAGACAATAGATTTTCTAGTAAATTGTTTCTTGTGTACCATTCCCGTTTTACCTAACCATAAATAGCAATTTTACTAATGTAAGAAATAGTGTGGGTGTCAGCAATACGTTAATATTAGTGATGTTCCTAGACAACATTTGTTTATCTTTTTTAGTTAGGCTTGTGTTTTGTATATGTTATATTGGACTTTGCTGTTTCTTTATGCATTTATGTAATAAAATCAACATGTTTTGGTGGATCTGTTAAACTTCATGAAATTTATAGGCACCGGTAATTAATTATAACCAATACTCCATTTCTAAATTGAAAGTCTATTTTAACTTCTTAATCTTTTTAAAGAGTTGCAACACTTTAGAGGTGCAAACTTCAATCCAACTGCTCCACTATCTGATCGTACCCCTTGATGGAAGCTTCCAAATCAATGTACTTATATGATTAATTTTGATGTAGCTATTTTTTCAAATCGTATATTTATTGGGGTTGGGGCTATAGTTAGAAACCATGAAGGCAACGTTTTGGCTGCTATATCTCGTAAGTTTAAAGGACATTCAGATGCAGAATTAGCGGAGGTTAAGGCTGCTCTTATTGCTATGAAGTTCGCCATGGAGATGGGCTTTTGTTTTTGGAAGATTGAAGATGCTCGGAATGTTTTCGACAACTTATCTCTTTATGGTGAAAATTTATCCAAAATTGGTAGTTTTATCGCAGAAGCTCAGTTGTGGTTGCATCAATGTTTTAGTTTTCATGTTTCTTGGTACAACCACATCGCTAATACTATTGCGCACTCTCTGGCTAGGCACGCTAGAAATGTTGATGAATTTACAATATGGTTAGAAGTGTCCATGTTTTTTGAGTTATGATATAAATGTTGACTTGTTTTTCATGAATGAATGATTCAATGTTGCTTTCTAAAAAATAAAGAGTCCACTAATTCTAAATTAATCAATGGTCGAGAACACAACTTATTTAATATTGTAAATTTGGTCCATTGAATAATTTTCAAATTAAAAGTTTATGTTCAACTTTCACACTTTAGAGATACAATAATTTCAGCTCACCCATAGAAAACGAGCAAAACTTGTTTAGTATTACAAAATTTAGGACACAAAATTTTTTCAAAAAATAAAGCTAAACTCTTAATTTAAAATATTCGAAAATAGAATAACATAGACTTCAATTTGGGACGGAATAATAATAATTCAGATTCCATGACCTTAACATGAATTGATGTATATCTGTGTGGGGGCAGGGCTGGGTGGTTTGCGATGATGCACATAATGGGCGAATTTATGTGTTGGATTCATTGAATTGAAACTTTAACCAAGGAAATTTGGAAATGGTGGGCATTTAATCAAAAAAACATGACATGTTACATAAGCCATCTACCAGCCCCATATGGAAACAACATACAAACAAGAAACAACAAAGCTCTACCCTTGCGGAAATACGGATAAGATATGATAATTTCAATATAGCAAACAATGGCCATATAAACATGACCCAAATCTACCTACCTTCTTTTTTGAAAGAAACACAAGCCTACCTCCTAAGTCAATGAACTCCAACGACCATTTTCTTTTTCCTCCACAAATGTTATATATTTCCATTTCCTTTGGTGATATAAATGCAAATTTGGTGCTTTTGATACCTTGTTGAGCAGTGCGGACCTTACCAGGTGACGCAACCGGACACTCCCACAAGCATGCATTACATGGACCGTACCTTATAAAAGGTATAACTCATGTAATGCTCCAATGGGAGACAATGGGAGTATGGTTCATACTCCCACCAACATGCATTTTAGTTTGCAAAGGTATAACCCATTCAATTACCGCAAACTTATCATGACACAGCCGCATATTGCATATACAATTATAAGGTCATCCACAATGGTGGAATCAAATGCAACCAAAATTCTATATTTGAACAACAAAAATCAAACGACTAACTTGATTGTAAGAGTAAGCTAAAACTGTCACTTTTAGGATTTGTGATACAAAAATAAAAGAACATTTGTAGGGCAAACACTATCGATATAACAAAACCAATAAAAGAAAATAAGCGAGCCAACAATCAACAAAGTTGCCACACCACAACATGCATCTATAATTATGATAAAACCTCAAGCGTCCACCTTTTGGGAAAAAAATCCCAGAATTCAACAATGGAGATAAAAGGATGATTGATCCCAATGAAAACACAGATATCTACATGTAAAGTTTGTGAAAAGCACCCCCTAAATAATTTAAAAAGGGTTCTATATGAGCTACATGATGAAATGAAAAATCTAAAAAGGAAAACGTTAAAAAAGGGGAAAAATTAAAAACTCAACTCGTCCTAAGATCCAAGTTCTTCATTTCTGCAAATGACAACCTTCATCTCTGAAAACTAAGTCCCCCAAACACGAGCCGATACTTCCACAGAACTGCAAATGCTAGGAACACTAACAGGTTCACTAAATCCTTGCGTTCCCACTGCCAAGTGTCAGCTCCAGATCGTCCAAACCCACCTCATGAATCCTCTCACCTTCCCACGGCTTCACTGCCACATTCTCAAACTCAAACTCCACCCCTTTCCCTTTCCCTTTCCCCTTCTCCAAGGCCGCAGCATCACTAGTGGAGATCCGATAAGCCATTGGCTTCATAAGATTGAAAGTTGGAGAGGTGGGACCCATTGTGGGTCCGTGTGTTTGGAACCTGACCCACTGGCCTGAATCAACAGTGGAGGAGTCAGACTCATCGCGTTCAGGTATAGTGGCCCCTGCGGTCATGCGGTAGCGCCTAGTGGGGCTCACAGGGGCAGATGCGCCGAAAAACGGGAGGTTGAGTGAGGAAATTGATTCCTTGGCAAATGATTCCCAATTGGGATACTGCTTAGGAAGCCTAGCGGTTGGGGAAGAAAGGGGCGGGGTTACAGGAGCACTATTTGAGATTCGGAGAGGAGGGAGAGAAGAGGGAATGGAGCTACGGACGAAAGCAAAGGGGTATGATCCAGTGTTTGCATCTGCACGGGATGGGCTTGGAAATGAGGAGGATGATGGGCTTGGTTGGTATGAAGGAATAGGGCTAGGAAATGATGAAGATGGCGGACTTGGTCTACGGGAAGAGCTCGGTGTGATGTTGGCTGAAGTAACTCCAATGTCTATTGGTGATGGCCTTGATCCCTGAATCATAATTAGATGATTTAAAGGTGGTATTAGATAAACGAAACTTTTTAGTGACAAGCATTTGATTTATTTTTCTTGATTGAGCTTCACAGATTGGTAACAAAGAAAATGTTTGCTCTCCACTTTTAGGTTAGTAGTTTTGGACCTTGGTGCTTATAAGAACATAAAAAAAGGAATCAATTACTCAGTTCAAAAGCAGTATTTGGTTTAAACCAATACATTAGAATCTTCAGCCAACAGGAATAAATAATACATAATGTGCACAGAAAGATGCCAAATTGAGCTTTTGAGCTAAAAAATTGCTTTTTAAGGAGGGAATTTGGATTGGGACCCTAATTCTGAACTTTTACTGCATTAAGGGTGTGTTTGGGAACCCAATTGTAAGGTTTGGTGTTGGAATTGTGAGTAAATTCAGTCAAACTTGTACTAAATTTGCTCCAATTCTAACTCTAAAGCTTAGAATTAGGGTTCCCAAACACACTAAGAAGTGGCAGATTACAGGGCATTTCCAATTTTTTTAACATGAATAACAATAATTGAACTACTAGATCCAAACTCAACCCTCCTTTCCCCCAACCCACAAACATAAATCTGAAAAAAAACCTAAATCCAGTCCAATCAATTCACAGATCAAAACCCAGAAAAAACTAATGGCGTGATTAAATTGGGCGAAAAAGAGTAACAACCTGTTGATCTAAAACAAACAAAACCCCAATTGCCAAACACACAGATCTAAATTCAATTACCATGACCCCATTAACATAGATCAATAAAATCACAAAGACATATATCTCTAGAGAGAAAGAGAAAGTGTTTTAGAGAGAGAGAGAGAAGAGGAAGAAGAAATGAAATAACCTTGCGATAAGTAGTACCATCAGGTTCAACAATCCAACCAGCTTCATTGCAAAGAGCTTTCAACACCTCATTGTTATCACAGTGTTTTGGGAGATTGTAATTGGCTTGTGCCCTAAGACCTGAATATATCTTAGCAGCTATAGCTCTTCTCCTCCTCTCTCTCCTCCTATTATTTTCTCTCTCCCTCCAAGATGGTTTTCTCCGGCCTCCGCCAGCAACCCCGGCTGCGGCTGAGGAGGAGGCGGAAGACCCACCACCACCTCCACCTCCGCCTCCGCCTGCTTCTCCTTCCCACATCATTTCTGTCTCCATTTATTTTCTTTCTCTTTCTTTATTACTGTAGTACTGAGTGGAGTTTCAAGTATATCTAGAAATGTATTTATACATGGAGAGAGAAGAAAGGGGGGGCGAAGTGTGAACAGGGTTTAGGAGTACAAGTGTAGGCGTGTAGGGATTCGCGTAATACGTTGCAGAGAGAGTGAAAAAGAGAGGATGCAAGTGCTCACGAGGACTACGCCTTCGACTCTCTCTCTCTCTCTCTCTCTCTCTCTTTTGGAACTGCAAGTGTAGTAGAACAATCTCTCTACACATACATCTCTCTCTCTCTCTCTCTCTCTCTTTTTCTTTTCTTTTTCGGTTGTTTGGCACCTTTATTCTTGTATTTAGTTCAGTTTTCGCATCCTTCAATTAATTTTTATTTGCTGGTCGTCAAAATATTTTTTTCTTTGGAATTAGTTATCAGTATGTACCATAATTCAATCAATTATTTGATTTCATATACGTGATCTTTTAATTTGATAGTGTAATATTTCTTTTATACATTTTTTATTTTCTAGCGGTATAAATTTACTAAAGGAAAAAAAAAAGAGTTATTTATTTTAAGGTGATCTCCAACTGTCGTTGGTATTTATTTATTTATATAAAAAAAAGTTGAATGATGATTAACATCTCTAATAAGCGACAAATGAACATTATTAAAGATGGCTTTTATAGATAAGAAGCAAGGACACTGCATTTATAAATTTCAGTTATAACGTCTTTAGCTGTTTGACCAATTGTTCCTTATATATATATATATTGTCTGAATATTTTCCCTATCTTAATTTAATTATCACACTTTAAAAAATTAAAAAATTAAAAAATTTTAAGATATAATAATTACTTCAAAAAAAAAATTTATTTTTAAAAATACACTTTACTTTTCTCCTAATAAAAAAAGGTGGCAGAACCCAAAATAAAAAAAGTGGTATGAACTTAAAGGGTAATATTAGAAATAATAAAAATTGCTGTAATTAATAACCTACTAAATATAAAAAGTGGACAATTATTTTGAGATATCCAAAAATAGAATAGTAGACAATTAAATTGGGACGGATGGAGTACTTTCTAGTATTATGGAAAAAAATTTGATGGGGGCAAAATTGGATGGGATCATAGGGTCCCAAAAATAAAATGACACGTGTCCATTTTTATTTATTTAAATCAAATGAAAAAATGAAAAAGAAATTAATTTAAGATGACAGTAGACACGTGTTGTTTTATTATTAGAGACCCCATGACCCCATTCAATTTGGCCCCCATAAAAAATGGGTGATGATATTGCCCATCCTCTATTTTATCACTAACATCCTTTAAAATATTAAACCATTTATTTATAATGACATTCCAATATTTTATCACTAACATCCTCCATAATTAAACTAATAAATCTTTTTTACTAGTACACAAAATAAGTTTTAAGTATTACACAATGGTTAAATTACTTCTCCTTTGTATTAGTACCATCTCTATTCCCTAAACACATCATTCTCCATTCCATAACCGAGAGAGTACGTGCTATCTCGGTTCTTCTGTACCCAAAGTCCAAAAACCATGGAAAGTAACTCAATAAGGGGTACTTGATCCAATGTTCTGGTATATTAGAAACTTGGATGAAAGGTGAAACTCAAGAATAATAGTGAAGTTGCTTGGAGATGGAGATGGAAGAAAGGGTTAACAATTGAGATGATGGAGGTGCTTGCAATGAAGACAAGAATCATAAGGAAGATGTAAGCTTAGTATTCTTTTTAATAGATATACACTTTTCATGTTATTAATTTAATAAAATGGAAAAAATGAGGAACATTGTAGAACAGAGTATGTTCAGAGCAGTGATCGATGTCGTTCGTCCCATTTAAATCGAAGAAGATGAAGTATTTCGGTCCACTTAAATCGAAATGATATTTTTGAACACTGCTATATCCAAGGTTCATTCGATTCATTAAAACCGAATTATGTCATTTATTTCGGCCCTCTTAAACCGAATGAATATACTATAATCGCGTATCATGGACCGAATGATACTGGATACACCCAATGCTCATTTGAGTCATAACCGCCGAGTTATGTCATTTATTTCGGTCCTTTTAAACTGAATAAATGTACTATATCCGCGTATCATGAGCTGAATTATACATACGAATTATACAATGCTCATTCGAGTAAAAATTGTCGAATTATCTACATTTTTTCGGTCCCCTTAAACCGAGTAAATGTACTATATTCGAGCATCATTAACCGAAGTATTCATTTGGACATTCGCTACACCCAGTGCTCATTCCAGTCCCCTGAAATCGAATAAATATACTTTATTTCGGTCCTCTAATGTTTTATATTTAGTTCGAATATCTTGTAATTATTGATGTATATTTTAAAAATTTTCACCAGAAACTAATTGTTGCCATTAACTGTTCTAGGATTCACTTGACTCCAACATATGGGGAGAATGTGAATTGTTTGAAAACATTGAAAAAATTAGACCGAATGCTCTTAATCGTAAAGAAAATGGGGTTGAAGACAATTGTAAAGAGAATTGTGTTGAAGAAAATTGTAGCAATGAAGGTGAGGCTAGCAATATGATTGGTTTCGATGAATCTCTTCAATTTTCAGAGATAGATGCTACGACAAATGAGTGCAATCCAAGTCCCTATATTGACGCCAGCTCTTCGTTTGAAATGAATGAAGTAAGTATATAAGACATGTCATGCAATTTTAGGGTTATAACAAGAAATTTTTTGATTGTTTGCTATTTTTAAGGTATTTCAATCACGCCATACTTTAGTTGATTGGGCTCAAGCTAAAGGTAAAGGGATCAACATTATAATCGTTACTCGAATCTCTGACCGTGGGACAAGTAAGAGGAGTGCAAGGCTACTTTTAGGTTGTGAAAGAGGATTAGTATTTCGTGATCGGCTTCCTGAAAAAGGTCCAAGAAAGAGATATAGTGCTACAAAGAAATGTAATTGCCCTTTCTTATTACGGGGTGTGAATCTTGGGTGTGATCAATGGAAGTTAAAAGTGATATGCGGAGTTCATAATCACAATTTACCAAATACTTTAGTAGGACATCCGTATGCGGGAAGGTTGAGTAAAGAGGAGAAAAAATTTGTTAGTGAGATGACTGTTGCTGGGGTGAAACCAAGGGACATTCTTTGTGGACTCAAAGAGCGCCGTAAAGAGAACGTATCAACAATGAGAACAATATACAATGCTAAAGCGAAAATGAGAACACATGCGATGGAAGGTAGGAGTGCAATCCAACAACTAATGAAGATTCTCGTCAATAAGCACTATGTGTATTGGTATAAATGTGACGAAGCAACTGACGAGGTTTTAGACTTGTTTTGGGCAGAACCGAAGTGTGTTTTGCTGGCTAAGCGTTTTTCGTCTGTGGTTATTCTTGATTGTACTTACAAGACCAATAAGTACAAAATGCCCTTGTTTGCAATGGTCGGAATTACATCGACCAACAAGACATTCTCCATTGCGCATTGTTTTCTTTACAAGGAGCTTGAGGATAACTATACATGGGCCCTTTCAAGGTTGAGGATATTGTTTGAGGGGAATGAACTACCAAGTGTCTTTGTCACGGATAAAGAGTTTGCGTCTATTAATGCGAAATGGCAAGTTTTTCCTGAAGCGCGTCATATGTTATGCACATTCCATATTTTAAAAAGTGTGGAAGAACATTGTAAAAAACTTTTTAAAAATGGGTCTGTTTGGGAGATTTTCATTAGAGATTGGAGTCATTGTATGATGGCAACATCAGAAGAAGAATTCGACAAACGATGGGAATAATTGAAGATAATATGGGCGGCAGAGTTTCCAAAGCAATTTGAGTATTTGGCAAATAACTGGTTTGGTCACAGAGCTACATTTGTACTTGCATGGACTAATAATATAAAACACCATGGCAATAGAATGACCAATAGGGTTGAAGGTTCGCACGGTAAGTTGAAGAGGTTCCTTGAGTCCGGTGAGGGAACGTTTGACACAGTGTTTGCGTGCATGGCTAATATGTTGCGCCTACAACTTATCGAAGTGGAAGCCACGTTTGAAAGGAGTCTTGGATCGGTCTGCCAAAGACACCATGGAATGTGCTTCAAAGAAGTCAGGGGGAACATTTCTATGTTTGCATTGGACTTAATCAAAGCGGAGAAAGAAAAGTTAATTAATATTAGGTTAGATCCATCTGCGTGTGATCATGTTATTCGAACAGTTTATGCGTTACCATGTGCGCATCAATTGTTGCAATATGGCCGCGAGAATTGTCCTATACCATTGGTCGCTGTTGATGAACATTGGTATAGGCTCACAATCTTAGAGAATTCCCGAGATGAAAGTGATCTTTTCAAAACAGCAGAGATGGTTTTATTAAAAAAATTGTATGATGAATCGACGGAGGACGAGAAGAAGGTTCTTTTGAGAAAACTAAAGGATCTTGCCACGCCGTACTTGGCATCACTTAAAGAGACAACTCATGTCGTTCCTAAGGGTAGACTGCAAGGCTTGAAAAGAAAATTGACCCAAAAGGAAAAGAAACATGCAAAGTCAACGAAGCGGGACCCGTCAAGATTTGAGTACGCTATGACGGGTGAAGAGCGAGAGAAAAAATTTAAAGCAATCCCTGATAAATGCTCACAAGTTTCGAAGGCAAGGATAAAAGTTGTTCAGAAAACAGAGGTGCAGAAGACTGAATCGCCATTCAAATCTTATAAGCAATACATTCCCACAATGATGCATCCATTCATAGAAGACCTGAAAAATGTACACGGTGATGGCCATTGTGGGTATAGGTCCGTTGCGAAACAGATGGGATGGTATGATGATGAGCAGGATTGGAAGGCGGTAAGATATGATTTACTGGTGGACCTAGCAAAACACAAAGATCTCTATGACGCTGTGTGGGGAATGTGGTTCTATAATGATAATCGAGCCAAAATTGACTTTTTTCAGTCTCGAGTAGACGATCCTAAATATTGGATGATGATGCCTGATACGGGTTTCCTAATAGCGCCGGCATACAATTGTGTGGTTGTGTTGTTGTCAAATTTGCAAAGTCTAACTTTTTTCCCCCATGCTGAGCCGCCCAACGAGGGATGTGAGATTCGCGTCATCTGTCTAGCGCTTGTGCAGGGTAACCACTTTATTACTGTCAGGTTAAAGGATAATTCACCCCTTTCCTCCGTTGCTGCCATGTGGTATGTACTTCGAAGTGGCGAGGCAGCCAATTGGGAGGAACTTTTTGCCGACCGACTTCAATTCTATAAAGATGGATATATGGTTGTCCCTAGAATAAAAGACTCAACAATCATTATCAAATGATTCCTGATTGCAAAGTCTTTTGTTATTTTGTTTTTTTTTTATACATGTTGCATAGATAGTGTTGTATAATTTTGTGAAGGTCCTTTGGTAGAATTGTAATTGAATATTGCATAGATAGTGTTGCATACAACCAATATCTAACATGTATATTTTGTGGACAAATTGCTGAATGATTGAAAGTTCTGAATGATTGAAAGTGCAGCTCGCATTGTCCTTATCTTATATTTGTGGGTATTGTTTACATGTTTTATGGATTCAATTAATCTTATACAATATTTTGCTAAATTAAACACACTGTCTAAAAGTGGTTCTCTGTCAAATGTTCATTCGGCTAAGTTAGACAGAAATATTTCATTTTACTCGATTTACATTGACCGAATAAATATCTTTGTCACTCTAATTATAGACCGAATGAGTCTCAAAGACATGGTCAATAAAAAAGGTTCTCTCGGGTTATATAAGCCGATATAATGTACTACATTCGGTTCACATGGGCCGAATGACACCCAAAACACTGTCAATCAACAAAAGGATAACTCGGTTTATCTTAGCCGAAATAATTCACTATTTTCGGTATTCATGGGCCGAATGGATTCAAAAAATCCACTTCTCATAGACCGAATGACTCCCAAACTCACTTTCAATTACCAAGGAGTTCTCGGTTTGAATGGGCTAAATATAGCCATTTGTTTCGGGTTATATTGGCCAAATATAATTACTTTATTCGGTTGGTATGGAGCGAATGTCCCCTGGACATGGGTAGATGAAATGTAGTTTGTGTATTTGGCTCTGGATAATCCATCCATTGTAAATCCATGGAAATAAAGTTACAAAATGTATTTAAACTTAATTATATTTAACTACAAAATTATGTTACAACCATATAAAAATACAAAATAAAGTTAAACATAATTGTTTTATCCTACAAAGAACTTAAACTAGAGTATAAAGTTCGAGTGAAGTGAGGGGATGTAATATTGAAACTATTTCTTTGTCTTCTTTGCCCGGCTATGTCCTTTTAGTGAGGTTGTGTGGTCGTGCCTAGTTTTCGTCCTCGGTTCAGGTGTTTCCTCTTGTTGATTTGTTCCTAATCTTGTAGCGGTAAGGATGTCGTACACTTGATTAGTAACGAGAGAAAGGTTCGCCTCGTGACTGCCACCAAAGAGAGCTCCCTTCAGCAATGAACGTGCGGTGTCAACCACTGCTTCCTGCATTGCGTAACATAATTAGTACCAATGTAACATTTAAAATGCAAGCATTATATTTTCTTACCAATTTGGACAAAGCTTGATCTTGTCCACCACTTATCTTTACTGGCGTTGTTCGTAGTTACAAGGGTTATATGCGGGGATGTGTGATCTTTAAGAACCACTCCATATAGTTGCTAGCGCAATCCCATGGGGAGTTGACTGGTACGGATCGCAATTTCTCGTTCAACAGATGATTACGCCAATTGTCTTGTTGCCACCGACTGCTCGTTGTATAGACCACCTTATATGCATTACTTGTCTTCCCTCGCGTCCCTCCTTCTTTAGGTTTAATCATCGGCATAGTGGGAATCGTCTGAACTCGACCAAATTGCCTAAGCACTCAGTCGGGATAATAACCCTCAACCACATCGAACGAAACAATCAGCCCGCAATAGTAAGAAACCTCATGAAGGGGGTGGGCATCTCGATGGTCTTTATACGGATCCCAACATACCTGTTAAAATTGCAACGAGTATAGACTATTAAGTGTTTGCTTAGTCATCAAAAGAAACTTCAAAAATACAAAAAAAATACCTCGCTCTCAATTAAGTCGTCTATCATTTCCCTTAAAGCTTTGATTGCCGTGTCCGTATCACCACTACATTGTTGAGGTTTCCACTTGCACATTCTTGGCTCCATCTCCGTGTATTCCATATTAGGAACAGGGCGTATACAATAAGTAAAATGCTCAAAGATCCAAGCCTGAATTATATGTTAAATTTAATTAATAAAGCATAACTTTAAGGTGCATAAATCAACGAAGTAATTAATAAATATTGCAATATACCACTAGAAGGGTCATACACCCACTGATCGACCGAACACCAGCTCTCGATGCAAGCCCGAGCTGACGGTACGTATATGCTAAGATTGCCATACCCCATACTATTTCACCAACCCTGTTCATGTCTTTCAACGCCCCTAAATAGTAAATAGAGACTTTGGTTTTTGTCTTGTCGGGGAAAACTACACATCCTAACAAGTATAAGAGGTACCCCCGTGCACATTGATCCAACACCTCCTCGCTTGAATCCTCCCTAGCTCGACCTTGACAACACTTTTTAATCCATTATAGCCTAACCGCAAAGCAATTATCATATTCCTTATTAAGAACTTCTTCGCTAACACCCAATAGTGAAGCCGCAATGTCAATCGCCTTCTTGCCCTCAAGTTCTTTTCCTACCTCCTCAGGATTAAAGCAAGTCCCCTCCACGGGAACACCAAGAATAGTCCTCACATCATCCAAAGTAATGGTCATCTCACCAAACGGGAGATGGAAAGTGTTTGTGTTTGGTTGCCATCTCTCAACAAAGGCTGAAATGGCAAGTAGTCAATGCATCTATAGTTATGCTCTATTAAAGCACTCAAACCACTTCTTTTCACTCGATTTTTTACCCCCTTGACCTCGTTAGAAAGAGACCAAGATCTCAACTTTCCCTAATGGGACGTGGTTGATAACTTCCTATTTGCATCCTGAAATATTGGTGAGCCACATCATTATAATTTATATATGTACATACGTATCAATATGTTGTTAGTAAGCAAAACAAAGAAATACCTTTTCTCGCTTCCAAATAGCATGCGCTATATGATATTTAAATAATGTGAGCACTGATTTCTCTACCGGGCCACCATCATCTTCTTCAGAGGGACCGCTAGTACTCGGCCCTTCGACAACCTCAGTTACGCACACATCAGTAATGGGTTCAACTGGATCTGCTTCATCTTCATCCTCTTCAACATCATATTCTCCTAACATTCGTCGTCATCCAGTTTGAGTCGAGGAGACTTCACTATGGCGCTGCAATTCCACTTGACTTGGTGACAACGAAGGAGACTCAGTCGGATTTTGAACTAGAATTTTCTCTTGACTTTGGCGCAGCAATTGCACTTGACTTGGTGATACAGACTGAAGGTTAGTTGGATTCTCAACTAAAATTTGCTCAAGAGGATTTGCCGGTGCTTCTGTCACCGAGGCAGCTCTCTTCCCCTTACGAGTATATTGTTGAGTTTTTCTCTGTCTCTCAGAGGCAGTCATTGGATTATCCCGACCCATGCTTAAATAAACATAAACAAGAATAAATTAGTCTACACATCAAACACAATCAAAACAGTGTCACTCGGTAAACATGTTTCGAAAATACTACTCATACTCGGTCCATATAGACCGAACTTGAACACTAACTTCGATAGACATTGGCCGAATGGATAGTTTGTAATACCCAATCCTCATTCGGTTTACATATCTCGAAAAAGTTGATAACATTCAGTTTACATAGGTCGAATGTACCAAAAGAGGGCAAAAAATTCGGTTCACATGGGCCGAATGTACCAAAACAGGGCAAAAAAAAATTAATCTTAATTTATGTAATCCGAGATCTGTTCTTATATTCGAATTACGTGAACCGTGATCGGTGTTCTCACTAGGTTCTTACTTTCATTAATATAGAATGCCATAAAAACAGAGCACATGGAGATTGAAATAACATATATAATACAATATATATACACACATATATACATATATATATACACACATAACAGAGCACAAAACAGAGCATAGGGAGAAGGAAATATTACACACAGATATATACATATATATATACACACACACACTACAATGGCACAAAAATAGAGCATATAGGACACTTACTTTGAACTTAAAACAACAACGATGGTTTAGGGAGGGAGAACGACGGTGAGGAGAAATAGATGGCAGTAGAGCACGCTTGTGAGTTTAGGAGAGGGAGAGCAACGATTGAGGAGGAAGAGGAGGAACAGCAACGACTGGGAACGAACCACTGGCGAGGGAGAATGAAAGTTTGAAAATAAGGGTTTACTCTTTTTGTTTTTATTTGTTACGTTTTTTTTAAATGATGGTAGTAAAGTTATTGGTTAAAGATAATTACTTATTTTAATGTTAATTATGTGTGTTAAGGGATAATGACAAAAAAAGATGTAGGTGATGTTTATGATAAAAAATAATATATAAAAGGATGTTTGTGATAAAATAGAGGATGGGCAATATCATCACCCTAAAAAATGGACTCCTAGTATTACAGAGTGTCTGGACTAATTTTTGTACATCTCAACTAATCTTTATTCGCGAAACAGTGGCCAGTCGCTGGCCACTAAATGTTTTTGTAATTATCGAAATTCAATTTGGGGAGCTCCCAGTCGAACCTAGTACTAGTCTCAGTGCACTACTACTGGCCCACTTACTGTTGGGGTTTTTTTTTTTTTTTTTTTGTAGTATAATTTTAAATTACTGTTATATATATATATAAAATCGTATTTAATAATGCTTGTGAGGGCACCTTTGTTTTTTAGTGATTTGTAATAATTATGCCATTTTATGTAGATAGCCACTTAAATAAAGTATCGAGAGTGTTTTAATCGGACACGTTCGAATCTTATCAAAGGGATTTGTGGTGAGGTTTTTTTTATTTATAATTAAGGGGATTGATTTAGACCACTCTTAAAAAAAAATAAAAAAAATTCTTCACTAATTTGTTTGATTTATTTTTTTCGGGTATATATTATATATTTGATACATGGCTCAATTTATTATTTTTATTTTTTATATTATTTTTCATGTTGCGATCAAATATAACTTAAATTTAAAATTAAGAATTTATTTTTTTTATAACATAATCAATATACAAAAAAGATACGAAAAGAACAAGTTTTATTAGAAATGATTAATAGTGACGAAGTAGTGTAATTTTAAGAAATGTAATAATGGTCCAATATAAGCACTATGCCTGGACCCTAGACATTTGACAATGGAATTGCATTTATGCATAATTAGTTCGCCCCACCAGACAAATAATATCCTGACAAATATTACACTTACAAACTAAAGAAATTAAAGGTTTAGCTAGAGCATAACGCTCCTCTAGAACTGGAAGAAATTGCACTACATGCTTCTATCGCGCTCGCAACAGGTCATATTTGTTCTACTGATTAGAGAACCAGGTAAATTTCATCAATTCCAACAACTAGGGGTTAATCAAACCGTGTAAATTAACCGCCAACCGAACCGACCTGTTGGTTTTACGATAACGGTCAACCGAGCCGAACCGCTAAATACCTAAAGGGACAATTAAAAAAAAGGTCTTATTAGAGAAAGATTTTCACACTAAAGCCAATGAATAATTTTTTTGTAAATAAATGGCCTATTTTTTATTTTATTAATAATATGACGTGTTTTTTTTTTCATTATAAAGTGACATCTCAACCCTTAAAATAAACTAAAAAATACCAATATGCATTAAAATATGAATTGCAATATAAATTTTACAGTCTATATTTTACTGCAATATGAACTTTGCAGTTCATATTTTACTGCAATATGAACTTTGCAGTTCATATTTTACTGCAATATGAACTTTGCAGTCCATATTTTTAGTGCAAAGTTCATATTGCAGTCCATATTTTACTGCAATACGAACTTTGCAGTCCATATTTCTAGTGCAAAGTTCATATTGCAGTCCATATTTCAGAGCAATATTCATATTTTCTGTGCAAATTTCATAAAGAGGGGGTAATTTAGGTAATATATAACATATTTTTATTAATTAAATGATATTTAAATTTATTCAAATACCTTCATTTAAAATATAAAATAAAATAGGCCTCTTACACTAATTACCAATTAAAAATAGGCCCTTCATTCAAAAAAATATTATTCATTAGAGTTATAGTAAAAATCATTGTGTAGTAAGACATTCTATCTAATTTCTAGATACCTAAAACCGGTCGGGGTCAATTCGGTTAGTCGGTTATTGTCGATTTTGGGCTTAAATTTAGGCTGTTTTGTATTGTTGGGCCATGACATTAAAA
Source organism: Lonicera japonica (assembly GCA_021464415.1). NCBI lineage: Eukaryota > Viridiplantae > Streptophyta > Magnoliopsida > Dipsacales > Caprifoliaceae > Lonicera > Lonicera japonica. The sequence continues at coordinate 65,855,625 of CM038466.1, read as the reverse complement.
TCAATATATTTAGTTTATATATTTTTTATGTATTTAATATTTAACATATAATATATATATATAAAGAAATAAATTTAACCAATCAATAGTAGCATGACACGTGTTATTTCGGTTCAGTTATTACCAGTTTCGTAACTCCGCTAACTGCCAACCGAACCGACCCCTATCGGTTTTCATTTTTTTCAACCGAACCGGACCGAAAGTCTTAAATAACCGACTAAATCAGTTCGATTCTGTCCGATTTTTTGGTTTTTCAATTTTTCTACACACCCCTAGCAACAACACAATGCCACATTAATCCATCGTGAAAAAACAACGCACGCGTGCCAATGAATACACAAGTATTGTGTGTTATTTTCTCCCATATGGGAAGAAATAGGCAACCTAATACTTAACAGACAAAACTAGCATTTACAAAATTAGAAATTAATCCAATGAAATAATAAGGCAAAAGCTAGTATTTACCAATTTGCAGACTGTCCAAATATCTCCTTAGAGATGCAACATGAACAAAACAGCTAATTTCTCCAAACAAACTCGCAAGTCATTCAAGATTACTAAACTTACGGCCCAAATAAATCCACAAAAGTTACGCTACCATACAAACATCTTTCCGAAAAATTCACACAAATCCCAAATAAATTAATAGCCCAGTTCATCTTCTGTATAAAAGACCTTCACGGTGGGGGGTGGGGATGGGTGGCAAATTTACAAAGGTTTGACCTTGCAGTAGCGCTATATGCATCGAGTGAAGAAGGTTTGCCCCACGTATCCGCCAGACATTGCCCTTCTCACATTGGACTCAAACAACTTCGGGTTATCTCTCAATACTGCAGCAGCATCAGGATTAAGCGGATCCTCGTGATTGGGCTCCTGCACAAAAACACAGGTTCAGTTAAATATTGTATATATACGACTCTATTCCTTCCAATATTCCCTCAATCTAAACGAGGTACAGCAGCAGACTAAGGAAATACCGTGAACAGATGATACAAGCCATAGATAATAGTGTTTATATTTAAGACAGGTTTCCAGTCTTCTCGTAGAATGTTAAGGCAAACATTTCCTTCCAAGTCAATATTAGGATGATAAACCTGAAAAAATATCATTGAAGTAGTTAAAAACAATAAACATAAGTCCATAACCAATGAAGAAATTGGGTTTCTTCTTTTTTTTTTTTTTTTTTTTTTGTGTACCTTAGTCTTGCATTTGACCTTTGGTGCTTCGTGAGGATAGATAGGAGAAATTTGGAACGAAAATAAAAATATTCCGCCTCTGAAAGCAGACATGCAATAAGATAAAATACGGAAAACTATGAATATTTCCATAAAACTACAAACACGTATGGTGTTCAAATAAATGTATGTATAATAATAGTAGCAATAAACTAACAACTGAAGTAGTTATATCAGACAACATGTATCAGCTTTAAATAGTTTTCTAACCTATAACAAGCTGTGAGATACTTGGAAAGGATTATTATTACTTACAGATAATATCCTTCATCAGGCCGAATGGTGACTTCAAAGTTCATTAGGTCATCCTTGCCATTGGGGAATGCTATGCTACATGTCTTTGGAAGGTTCAGTTCACTGATATCTACAAAACCAAAACGATGGTAATAACAACAACAACAATAATAACAATTGCCGAGAAATAAGTTGCAATGAATGGAAAAGACGACAGATCCTTCTGAGAAACTATAACAAACAAATATAATCTTAATATGTTACTAAAGATCGCATAAGGGAAATAACAAGAGGTATAAAGTGGGGCCAAAGCAAATCTGTTGACTGATGAAAGTTATTTTCCTCCTCTTGGAAAAGTAGCTTTTTTGTTCTTGTTTTGAAAGTACACAAATGTACAATAAGAACTCCCATCGTACAACTACTCCAGTTGAAGAAACAGGTTTTTTTCTCGACAAATTACAACGACAGCTCCACTTCTAATCTATGAGATAAAAAGTATTTTAATTATATTGACATTATTTGATTTTGCTAAAATGTCAAATATGTTAACCATTAGTAGAGGCTAAAACACCTCTATGAAGACGTAATTCTCCTGCACTTTGTTTCTTGACAGGAGGTTTCCCATTAGAATTTTCAGCAAGTTCCCTCTGCTTCTCCTTTACTTTGAATAATCTAATCATTAGTCCTGGGGAAAAAAAAAAAAAAAAAAAAGAAGAGCCCACAATAAATTGGTTAAATAAGCAAAGAAAAGTTCATTATCTTAAAAGGATCATTCGAAAAACTATCATACAAGCCCCTACAAATGAAAATCATCAATAATAATATTTCAAAAACAATGGTTTGGTAACAACCCCTGACTCACCCCCAGTGCCCGAGTCCCGACAAACCCGAACAAAAAGGACAGAAGAAAAAAGTTACTGGAATCTGACATTATCAACTACACTCGAAGAAAGACGTGGAAGTCTGTTACATTATTCCCAATATATTACTTCATTAAAAGCATGAGTTTACTATTAAGATGATCAAGGCTTAGAGGGATAAAAAAAAGTCTTAGGAGGGATAAAAACAAAGTATATGTTCTAATACTTTACAACTAGAAAGCTTTGAAGCTTTATCGGTTTATCCCCGGCAGGGAAGCAAACGATTATAACAAACAAGTGAAACAACAACTAAACCAAGGTTGGCAAAGAACCTCACATGTAACATCTAAAGAGAGAGCAATGCTACATAACCCCAAAAGAAATCTCAAAAGCATGACCCGAAAGCGTGTAAATATATCTCAACCACTCATCACTTTCTCTCTCCCAGATTGCAGTGCAGATGTGCAGTTCAAATTCATTTGGTTACAACTTTTAGGACCATTTTGGGCCTAACCTTAGATTAAGAATAATAATTTAACTTGAGGGAAAATCCATCAAGAGAAAAAACATTAGAGAGCAACCAACATAACATTTGTCCAGGTATCAAATTCACTAACTAGATTTAATAGGCAATTTATTATTTAAAACAACTACTTAACCCTAGTCTCAAAATATAATCATTCTAAATATTCATTATAACAACTACAACCATAACAACAAATCCTATTACAGAAAACCCAGACAAAAACACCGCACATCACTTTTCAAAAAAAAAAAAAAACCTAAAAATCAAACAAAAAAATCAAAGAGCAAAGGAATATATCAATTGTGTACGATCCGATTAACAACTAAACAAGATCTATGTACGTATGAATATATTTTGTGGATTATACAAAAATCAATATATGTATTTGTATTCATTTGATTGGTAACAAAGAGAGAGAGGATAAATGAAGCTAACCTGTTCGAAGAAAAAGCACACAGAGAAACAGAGAGGGGATTGATGGGTGGGTATCAGATTTAAAAGGATTCAATCAAAATAAAAATCAAAATTTATGATAATCTGATAAAGTAATGAAGGCCTGAAGCGGAGGTCCTCTTATGAATCATTCGTTTTCTTTTGTTTTACCATGTGAGATGGCAGGGGCGCCCCATTTTAGTAGCGTAGAAAGCTAATTATAATGACAAAATGATTTTATCCGAATAGAGGGATTGAATCTGAAACAAAACCTGGCTCATCCAAACACACACGTTTATTGTCATGTATAATTTTAAAAATACATAATATAATTTTTTAAATCAGTAATATATAAAATATTATTTTAATAATATAGCCATTTTAAAATATTTAAGATTTAAAATATTTTTTTTGGTATCGTTATTTGCATTTTGTATAAGTACTTTACTATTTCATAAAATATTTTCAATGTATAAAAAATATCTTAAAATATACATGTACGTATAATATCACTGAAAATAATTTTAGAATGTTAATAGTAATACTTTATGATATTCTTTTGCTTGTAACAGAAAATAAAGTTTCAACAATTGATAAAATTAACCAATTTTTGGAGAATATTCAACACATTAATACTGCATTTGATTACTCCTAAATACTTCAAAAGGTTTGTTGTTAAAATATAGTCAATTGTCATTATAAATAAATAAAAAATTCTTATATTTTCTTAAAGAGAAAATTGAATTTTGGGAGAGAAACAAAAATTTCAAACAATCTCACTTCAGTTTTAAAGACGCTTTTATTCTCATAAATAAATTTTAAACACATGTAATATGTTTAATTTTAAAGATTTGTTAATTAGTCTAGTGGTTAAGAATATATGTTCTTAAGAACTAAAATAAATCTTCAACCCATCTCTACATAGGAACGATAACAAGTTGGGTTTATAATAGATTTGGCCAAACCAAACTTCCACCAGCCTTAATATCACCCTTACTTGACCAGAGCAAGTTTTATATTGAAAATTTTGAACTCGATTCGACCCGCATTGACAACCTCAATCTTGTGTAATGAATAGAGTATTATAAGAATATTAAATGTAAAAAAACACTATTCGAGACAGAGTGGATCAAATGAGTTTATTTTATTTAAATACAAACTCGACCCGCTTAAAAAAAAATCCTTAAATCTGATCTGTTCGGATTAGAATGGGTTAAAAATCTATCAATTTATGTCATTTTGCGTTCCCTATCTCAATATCCTTCCAATTTGGATCTTCCTTTAAGAAAAACATATTATAATACAAACTAATGCTAAATTGTCCGCCCAAATACATGATCTTTTTTTATTTATTTTTTATAAAAAATATCAAAGACAAAACCAGAAATCTTTCGAGAAAAAGACTAACACTTAATAAAAGGTGAGGTTATACTAATTTTTTTTTAACGAGTGTCAGTGAATATTTTTAAATTTTCCCACTGTCCCTTAGGGCCGGCCAAAATATGCGCTCCTTTATCAACTTCTCCGGTTGCGACATGGGGATCTAATCCATTGTGGGCCCAAACAACAAGTGGGTGACCTACATTGGGCCACGAGTTATATAGGCCGACGTTACAACATCCCTCGACCTTTTTCTTTCTTCTCCTTTTTTAAATGTGCGGTGAGAGCACGAACGAAACTAAAAATTAATTTCGAGGTAGGTTAATTTTTTTTCTTAAATACGTAAAATATATTAATAAATTAAAAAGTCAATTGTTTGAAAAGAATACATAAAAATACACTAAAATATGATAAGATATACCAACAAAATTTGAGGATTATGACCATATAAAAATAAAATTATAAACGTTTATGGAAGTAAACTAAAATTTAAGAGACCATATTAGAACATTTTCAAGAGACTTTTTATTTAGAGTATGATATTTATAATAAGTAGCAAACTTAATAAATCATACTCTAACAGATTATGTAAAATATTAAAATACAGTAAAGAGTGTTGTTACTTGTTAGGTTCTCTAGATTTTGAAAGCCAATTTAGCTCTCTACTTATTATTTTTCTTTTACTTAAATAACGATTATATATACATATATATCCACAATTATATTTTATTGGTCATATTCTCTTTCCTTCTTGTAGTATTTATTTAATACACAAAAATCTCATGTAGGAAGAAAAATGCTAGCATTCTATTTTTCGAATACGAAGTCTTTGATAATAAATAAATAATTTATAGAAAAATAAAACAATTTGATTATTTTATGGAAGGGGTAGTACTATAATTTTTAGTATACCAGTTTCAATTTATTTTAGTTTATTGTTTAACTTTAATTAATGCATAATATACTTACATTAAATTTGGTTATATTTATAGTTGTCATCATAAATAAAAGAAATATTAAAAATAGCCGAATAAAAAATAATAAAATAAAACAATAAAAAGCATTGTTGGAGTTGCTCAAATTAGAATGAGAAGGTATACTTCAACATGGGAAACGGTAGTAATATTATAGGCACATTGATATAATGTACCTGTAATTGAGAAATCACGGACAACGAAGTTGAGGGATCGCATCCTTTAGAAAAGCAACATCAAGATTAAAAAAAAAACACATCTAAAGGATGTTTTAAACAAGAAATGGATACTAATTTTCTTTCAATTTCGTATAATATATACATATACACACTACACATACTTGCATATATTTATTTGCATAGGCTTTGAATTTGTGTAGATTAATAAATTTTTTCAGAGACTTCAAACCTAGTATACCAAAGATTGTGAGTAGAGATACTAGATCGAGTCAATCAAGCCGGTAATAGTGTGCAAAAGAGTTGTTTAAGTACCTACTTATTTGAGCATGTTCACAAAGTTGAACAATTAGTGGGTTGGTGGATCTTATAATATAATTGATCATCAAATAAATCATCCAAAAGTCCACAGTCCTCACTCTTTTTCTTGCAATGGATTAAAAGTCACTGTAATGGTCTCAGTGGAAGTAGCTTTCAAATTATTAAAAGTGTTAAAAATTATAGCCCAACTGCCTATATATATATATATTTTCCAATGTCAAAAACTCAGAACATCTTAATTTTCAAATAGTGAGATGAATTTCGTGCTTTTAATCCTATCTGTTTTACTTGGATTTTGTCATTCCACCACCTCTCACTACCACCCTCCTCCCCCGCCAGCTCACCATCACCAACACCCTCGCCACCGTCACCATCTGAGTCCGCCACACGTGCTACCACAGCCACCATCACATATGTCAAAGCAAAGGCCGCCACCTCCACCACCAGCGTGGTTCTATTTTTACTCTCCACCGCCTCCTAGTCCTCCATGCAACCCTGCAAAGGCTGCACCTCCACCACCACCTCATAGACGTGCAACTTGATTCCTAGTGTGAAGTGCAAGTAGATACAAATTAAATACCGGGACAATCTTGGGGTTGACTTAGAGCTCCCAAGGTTGATTCCCGGCGTTGTCAAAATAATGCTTGACCAGCGACAGTCACAAACCGCAAACGGAGATTAGTCGAGGTGCGCGAAAGCTGGTCTAGACACTCCGTGAGAAATCAAAAAAAAAAGTACTTGCAATTACGTTAACTTGTATAAACTTTTATTTCAGTAACATATATTGAATCGCTTGGATTTTTACTTTTCACAGGGTCTATTAACAATACTAGCAATGACTACAGGCACTTTGTGGAACCAAGCTACATTTTAGATAATTTTCTCCTTTAAATTTCAGTGTAAAAATGTTATCAAATGCATTTAACAACAAATTTTGGTTTCCTTTTGAAAGAGTCTAATGTTTGATGTCTAGACCTACAAGCAATCTGCAAAAGGCTGTACAGAGCTACTCTGGGCCCAACTTAGAAACAACACTGGCCACTGGGCCTACTCACTATGGCAGATTTTATTGGAACCCAAACTTATTCCCTTCGGCTTGGGCAGGTCTCTACAATTTTTTAATTTTACTTGAGCCTTACATAAATATACATAGTAGTCAGTCATAGAAAGATGAAAAAAAAAGACTAGGCAACGGAAAGATGAAAAAGAGAATGAAGTTCCTGTGGCTAGAATCTGAGTATGAGTGAAAAAATCCACCACTTTTTCCACTATACTAACACCCCCATATGTAGATCTCAACAAAATTGAAGTGGCAAATGAAGAAAAAAGAAAATATTCCTGTATTAAAAAAACAAAAGGAAAAAAAAATTCTTACTTTTTCAATTGTGGAAAATTGATCAAATTGATAAACTTTAGATGTGGATGGAAACCACTTATACATTAACACTAAAGAGTTTGATTCATGAGATGATTTACCTAAAACACAAACATTTTATTAATATCGCAAAGACGTGACAAAACTATTAATCAAGAGTTATGAAATTCAATAATCAATATGAAAATAAGGAGTCGTATCTCTCCAAAGATAAAGCTAAACGAGCATGAAGAGCTAATTCGTTGAGTGCAAAATTAAACACCACATCAGCACTGTTAGTAAACCAAAAAAAAATATGCAATATCTTTTAAAACTAAACCAAACTCATTAAAACCCCAAACACCCCAAAAAAAAAAAAGATCAATTGCACATTTATGTGCGGTCGTTCTCCACTAAGAATTTGGCAGTACCCAAGTTGAATGTTGGTTTGCATATATTCTTTGTCCTCATTCATTCGAAAGATTTTTTGGTGGTTACAAAATCGTGTCAAGTTTTTTATTTTTTCTATATTGTCTTTATGGCTTTTTATTTTATTAAAAAATATTTTACATAGCTTAAGTAAAATGATTTCACTCCCCCCCTCTTAATTAGTGTACTACATATTAACTTTTTAATTATTTTACTTTAAACTAATTATATATATTTTTTCCTTTTTTTTAAAAAAAGGGGTACAACATGAGGACTTTCTAAGGGATCACCCATCTTATTACTATTCTCTCTGAAACTAATTATACTTGAAATGCACATATATTGCGTTTACACAAAATTCTAATAATAAAAGTACATGATGTTGCGTCGTATTTTATCAGTATTGAATATACAGAGGCACATGTAATATCTCTGTGTATCTTATACATTCGCCTCTAAATAAGAGATTATATATTCATTGTTGGTAATAACTCTGTGTATCTTATACATTCTTCTTTAAATAAGAGATTTTACATTCATTGTTGCCAAAAGGCGCGGACAAATTATAAAAAAAAAAAACTATTTTATATTATTCTTTATTATTCGAGAATGGGATCTATTTTTTTTTTGGCAATCAAATTACCTGCCCCTGAAGACATATTAAATGCATGGGCTGTACTGGGGGATTTTTTTGCTTTTAAATTTTACGTGCAATTGATTAAGAAAAATAATTGAGCTGTGATGCAAACTCCACTAGTTACATATAATCCCCAACAAATACCAACCCACTTGGATCCTAAGTTCTCTGAGCTCTGACTAGAGTGGCATATAAGTCAAGTAGGACATGTGAGTATATATTATAATACAATAAATAGCAAATATAACTTTTATAAACAAAAATATAATTTATTTAAGAGTTAGTATGATTCTGATTTCTGAGTGTAATATGGCTGGAAAGAAAATAATCTTATTATATCTAAGTTGTTTAAAATAAAGAAAATAATGATGTTACAACTAACTAAGAAACTCAGTTGTTTAAAATAAAGAAAATCAATAATTTTACGACTGACACTTCATAATTAGGAGTGCTAAATTATGCGTAACCGTCGGTCCACTTATAATATTCTTAAATATTTACTTTAAAACAATTATTTATAAAGTATTATAAACATAAGGAAAATGTATCGATCCCATGCGTTTTTAACCCCCCATTTAAATGGGACGGATTTGGATAGGGATTTATCCAACCGGATCAAATTCAGATTGGCCAAATAAAATTCATTTGACCCGTCTCACTCAAAATATATATAATAATTTTTTATTTTTAATACTCTTGTAATATTTAATAATAACATCAAGATAATCCGGATCAATGCGGGTCGAAACAAATTTAGATCCAAGTATATATATTAACAAATATATTGGATTCGAATTTAACTAAACTTAACCTAATCATGATATGTTACCGTTCTTAAAAACACGTTGCGTGTATAAAAAGATATAACCACCTCATATGGCTAAACAATGCCAATCAATGTCATATATTATTTATATTTGCTGGTTAGGGACCACCCTATCCATAATTAGTCTAAGAAATTAGAATTGCAACAACACGAAATAAAATATAGCAGTCTGGGACACCCGCCAAAACGTATTTTAATACACATGGGCCAACAACTTCATTTCCTTTTTCCACCAACTGGCCAAAGTCACTCGGTGTAGGTTTTTGTTTAGCATGTTACCCAAATTGTTTGGTGCATTATTTGTGTTCTTATATCTTCTCTTAGCGGTGTAAAATAAACCAAATTATTTTTGGGCGAAATATTATATTAATGCCAATGTAGTTTTTAGTTTTACTAGATCGAGCAATCAGTGCTTCGAAATAACACTAGGATATACCCGTATCCGAGAGCACGAAATAATAAGTAAAATAGCAATTATAAATAAAATAAAAATTTACAAATAAAGTGGACATTTAGATTTATCTGAGACAATTGTGATATTTAGATTGTAAAAGTTGGCAGTTAAATCAATGAATAGTAGATCCCTGATTTATATTATAGATTTTCCATTTTTTTTTTAAACAACATCCCTCGTAAGTACACACACTCTATATTTAAAATTTAATTATCTCTAAATTTTAACTCCTTGTAAGTTGTAACTTGGAAAAAAAACCTTTTCCACGGACACCTCAGGTTATTCCCCCCTCCCTCTTTAAATCGTAATAATTGGTTGGAATGCGCACTACAAGATTGAGAAATTACTAAAATAAAAAAAATTATTTTCCTCTTTCTCAAGAATTACTTTGCATATTTGCCAAAATTGGCCTAGTGACAGTAAAGTGATGCCAAAGTTGAGACTTCAATTTCCATTCATATGATTATATGCGTGTGGTGTGAGTAAAAATTTCTTTGTCAACAAGATGAAAGTAACACCAAGCAATACTAAATATAATTATTTCCCCATTTTCATCTCTATATATAGATTCAAAATAGGCCTTGTCAAGTTCGTATGACCTCATTTTTTTTTTTTGAACCTTTTCAAACATATCATTTTCATTTAGATATTTTTTTACTTTATTTTGTCCATTAAAATATAAATTTATGTTGATAGATTGGTTGTAATTGACATGCCTACATTTGCGTAAAAAATGTAAGGTTTGGAAAAAACGAAAATTCTCAATCACGCGAAAAGAATATAATATAGAAGATCACTTGGATTGTAAGAGTATTTGGCTCTTGTGATAAATGTTAAAAAAATATTTCCGTTAATTTGGTAGATACAACGGCTAAATTTTAATTAGATTTTAGGTGAATTACTACATTTTTTTCTTGTACCTTTTATTTTGCATATGAAAAGTTGCCTGTTGCATGACAAAATTGTATATATTTTTTCACACTAGACGAGTAGACGTATCCTGTATGATTATCCGGTTCATAAAATTGATAATAATATATTTATCCTAAAATCTCAAACTTAATTAGATCGACTAATTGTTAGCCATAATAGTTCGTCAGTAATAAAATGATATCACGAATTTTATATATTACATATGTTTGGAAAAAAAAAGATTCTTAATTGTAGATGTACAAAAAGAAATTGTTATTTGAAAACTTAAAATATATATCATATCATAATATAATTATAATATATGAAAAATGTTAAATGAGCTTTTGAAAAATTATATGAGAATTTGTGCAAAATTTAACGCATAAAGATATCTTATTATTTTTTGTAACATATCCCATTACATTACATTAATGGAATCATTGGAACCGCTTTTGAGATATAATAAAAAAGTAGTTGTGTTTGCAAATGTTAATTAGGTAGATGTTGCGTTTGTCAAGATGGATGAGCTGTCTCCTTCAAACTCGTATTCTTAAGCAAACACATTTAACAAAAATTATAATATGACAGGACTCAGAAGGTCAAAGTTGCTAATAAAATCTTTTAATGCTTTGCTAACACAAACAACCCCAAGTTGAAGTCTTACCCAAATGAAGACTCATAGTTTTGGTGTTTAGTTTGTTAAGGATGATTAAACTTTTGTCCCTAATCCTCTAATTCAGACTGACTTGGTTTAAATTTGGTGTTTGGAAAAATACGTTACGTAATAACTTAATTATAATGAGAACTTATAGTGTTGAAGTGTTTTTTTTTTATTATTTTTTTCAATTTTCGTGTGAGTAGTATATTTATTTCAAAGCATGATATATAATAACTCAATGCATTTTTATTTTTTTTTGTTAGATAGAAGATATTAATATTTTCGATTAGAATATGACGCAAAGTTTAACTCTAATGGGGAAGTCTTATTTGGCAGAGGTAAAATTAATTAGGAAAATGTATTATATATATACAAGAAAAACATTGTAAAGAAAAAAAAAATTGTTTTTTTTTTAAATTACAAAAACCAAATGAAAATGATTTTAATAAAATTAGGAGCTAAGGGTATAGTTGTTTCGGTGGAATGTGTGTCCCTAACTGAAGAACTTTTAAAAATTAAAGTCTCGTGAGTTACAATTAATAACATAAGATTTATTTGCTTGCAGATTTTAAATATTTAATTTAAAATTTATTTTTAAATATAATCTTTTAAAACTATTTTGTAATTTTTTTTTTGTATATAATATATTATTTTTAAAATTTTACAAAAAAATATAATCTTTATTGTTTATTCATTTTAAAAAAAAATTAAAATACAAAAGAAAAAATAAATATTTTTACTTAAATAAAGTTTTAAAATTTAATGAACCAAACACAATTTATTTAATTTTTTAAAAAAGGAACACTTAAAAATATTTTTTAATAACTCAACGAACTACTGCCTTACCTTTCATAAATAAGAAGATAAATAGAGTCTCTTTCAAACTTACGAGTTCTAAAATGAGTCATAAAAATGTCACGACTAAAAACAATAAAATATTACACAATAATTAATAGTGATTGAAACCTCACTACTTATTTATTTTATTATTTATGCGTATTTAACAAATGTCTCATAGATATGACCCAAAATTTTTTTTTTATGGAAAAATAGATAGATAAAATGTATAAACTCAACATAAAAATCCATTGAACTTTACCCACTCTTCACACCATTTCCGATTTTTTCTGCTTAGTACAGTGTGAAGAAGCAGCAGCAAACACCATTTCCGTTACATTGTAAAAGAAAATCAATCATCCCCAATATCAACAACTAAACTCCACTCCACTCCACTCGCAGAACCCATTTCTAATTTTCTCGAATCAAAAATCTCTACATTCTTCACTTCACTCTTTTTTTCTTTCTTCTCACACTCGATTACTTCAATAATACACCTCTATAATGCCGGTGATTTGATGGAACCGAGGTTGTTATTGGTATTGCCGTTTAAATTCAATAGATGGAGCTAAAGTTTCGGTGTAGTGGATGTATTGATTCTACGAAACCCAGGTTTTGGACTAAGATTCGATTCGCTGTCTTTGTTCTCGAGGTAAGCTACCTTAAATAACTTTTAGAAAGTTTAGTCTTAGAACACTGTTTGGTTGCTGAGAAAATGTCCGGTGTGAAAGGGAAATATTTTAAAGTCTGAAAAATTGATACTCCAATGGAGTTTTAAGCTCCCAAAATTTTCTAAGTGGAGATTCGGAGGTCATTGTTGAGTTTTATTAGAATTTCAAGACCCCAATATTTTCTATTTGGGTAGTTAGGTACAGAATTTCTGGTTCCTGTGGACTTCACAATTTGCTCTTTTGATTTGGTATGAGCTAGTATGAGTCTAGAGTGTAGACTTGTAGATGCCGGGTAATAGCAAAATTCAAATTTGTACCAACATTCTTTTTTAGTTTTGAAATTGTTCATTGGGAACATAATTACATAAATTGGTCTTCCTAACGGACATCAGTTGTCCACATAATAAGGAATTTATTAAAACTTAGTTTATCCTTCGCCTGATACAATACATTATTTTAGGACAAACTTATCCTACTTATCCTGCAGATTTGGACCGGCGTGGAAGCTCTTAACAACATTTCTTTTATGATATTTTAAAATTTTCATATGTTTCAGATTTTTTTGATTGTGACATGGTTTGAAGCTGGTAACGCGAAATCCCAAGAACAATTCCAATTTCAAAACGTCAAAAAGGGCGGTGAAGATGTAGTATCACATTCTTGCATTCATGATCAGATAATTGAACAAAGAAAGAGGCCTGGTCTGAAGGTATACTCTATTACCCCACAGATTTACAAAGAGTCTAGTACCTCGAAACCCCTTCGAAGGGCATTGCTTGAAGCTTCCACATCCCCGGGCCAGCAAGAGTATGCAAAGCAACCTATAAGAATATATTTAAATTATGATGCGGTCGGTCACTCACTGGATAGAGACTGTAAAGACGTTGGCGACATTGTGAAGGTGAGTGCTATAAGTAGATGGGAGTCAGGGACATATTTATCTGGCATGAAAAACTAAAATTTCAATTTGGCTATTATTAATTGGTTATAATGTAATGTATTGTGACGAGGATGAATTTCATATGGACCAAAATTCTATCCAATACAAGGTGGGTGATCACACTAGAAATGTTAGTCTTTTATGACAGATGCATACGTCCCTCTAGAATTATCGAAATAGATATGATTTTTGGCTTGTGCAGGGGACATGGCTATGAATTAATCTGGGACTGTGTTTATATATATTTTGACCAGCTCGGAGAGCCTCCTCTAGCTTCTCATTCGAGCATGCCTTCTTGCGATCCTCATTGTGATCCTCCAATATCTGGTGACTGTTGGTATAACTGCACTGTGGATGATGTAACTCGGGAGGACAAGAGGCAACGCCTTCGTAAGGTACATGTTCTTACTTTGGTTACTCACTTTCTTAAACTGCTCTTTAGTTCTGAACTGTATTGTGTGAGTAACATTTGTTTTACGACAAATGTACTGCTTTTTTTGTTGTACATTGATAATTCTCAAATTGGCTCCATGTCTTCTTATGGTTTTGTGTAATATTGATTCACAAAGGATGGAGAGTGTTCGATTAAGCTTTGAAGAACCTTTTTCTATTTAGTTTGGTTAAGAGACTTGGGTGTTCCATGTTTTCATGATTGTTAGCAGAAAACGTACCCAACATGTTCAAAATTGTTAACAAGAAAAAGAACCTTTTTTTTCTCCCTTATCTGTATTTTGGTGAAGTACAATAGTATACACAGCAGGTTAATGCAATAACTTAATATAGGCCCTAGGGCAGACAGCAGACTGGTTCAGCAGAGCCTTAGCTGTTGAACGCGTTAAGGGGAACTAGCGGTTGAGTGGATATTCTGCATGTGGACAAGATGGGGGTGTCCAGCTTCCAATGGAATACGTAGAAGGTATTGCCCGTTGCACCAGATGCCAATCTATAACTTCAGTTCCGTTTGATAAAAATAATTGGAAATAAATTAAGTCTTACGAGAAGTTGGAAAAAGAGATTGAGTGATTTGGTGAGATGTTCTCCATTTTTTCTTCTTTTTCATAGTTTTTTTCTTACCCATTTCCTTAAGAATCGGATTTCTTGGAAAACCTGAAAACTATAATAGTAACATCTCACCAAATCACATCTGTTTTCCAATTTCTCATAAATATTAGTAGTGTTGTCAATCATTTTCCAAGTTTCCAACTTTTTATCAAACACACCCTTCATTTCATTTTATCTTTTTCATTCTAGTGATGGGTGGTACCCTTTTGTTATTCTATTGATGTCCAGAAAGCAACGTTTCTTTTAAAATCTGCAGAGGGTGTTGCTGATGCGGACTTAGTTCTTTTGGTGACAACGAGACCCACAACAGGCAACACCCTAGCTTGGGCAGTAGCTTGTGAACGCGATCAATGGGGTCGTGCAATTGCTGGTAAATTTTTCTTGGAGGATGATTCTTGTGTATGCCACCCATATATGGTTTTAAATAGCGGCATCGGGATACACAACGGTAATGGTATCGGTGTAACATACCGGACATGTGTCACACTTTGATTGGTTCGTAGACCGATCCATAATGGCATCAAAGGGGCCAAAAACCATTATGTATTGTTATCGTCCATTTTTCAAGACCGTGATGCCACCACATGTCGAACCAGCTGATTGTAGTGTTCAATTTGTAGGACACGTGAATGTAGCTCCTCGCCACTTGACAGCTGAAGCAGAAACTTTACTTTCAGCTACACTCATACATGAAGTGAGTTGGCTTTGATTCCAATCAGTAATTAAGTGTAGAAGTATCTTGGTTATGTTGACTAATGAGTTTGGAGCTTGCCCAGGTGATGCATGTTCTTGGGTTTGATCCTCACGCCTTTGTGCATTTTAGAGATGAGAGGAAAAGACGGCGTACTCAGGTAGATAAATACTACCGGAAAACTGTACAGAAGGAAAAAATATTTTCTGACACTTTATTACTCTCTCTGTCTAAAAAAAGACAATCCCACTTCCCTTTTCTGGATGTCTCAAATTTATAGCCCCTTTTCCTTTTCAGGACATAATCAATGTATCAGATCACAATAGAAAATAAGTTATATTCTTGACCATTGATTGGGTTGAAATTAGTGTTTCCTTAAATAGTACCAAAGTCAAAGTGAGACTATCTTTTTGAGATGGAGGGAGTATGTTCTATGTACTTTTATGTGGTCATTTTTACCAATGTATTTCACTCTCCCTTTTCGGGTGTTGAGGTTTTATTCTATCAGCATTTTGTTTAAATTCTTTGTTCGTTTTCAACATGAGTCTAGTATTTATTCTAGTTTCCCTTGTAGGTTACTGAAGAAGCCATAGATGAAAAACTTGGGCGCATTGTAACTCGTGTACTGCTTCCCCGTGTCATCATGCATTCACGCTATCATTATGGGGTACTTGATTCCTTATGTTTTTCCTTGGATTCATTTTTTTAAAGGGAATTTCTTAAAAAATCCTATTTTTAAAACTTCTTTGTGACTTGAGTTTTTCCAAAACAGAGCAGCCTGAGAACCCAAAACACATTGATAAGATCTTCATTGGCAGGCATTCTCTGAGAATTTCACTGGTTTAGAGCTTGAAGATGGTGGAGGACGCGGCACATCAGGTTATTTTATCCTTTTTTCCCCTTAATATGTACTTCCAAATTGTTTTACTCCCTCCATCCGTAATTATGAGTCCATTTTTGACTTTCACATTTTGTAGGAATGCACTAGTTTCATCACAATCAGTGGTTTATTGTACAAGTTGTTTCCCGTCATCAGTTTCGATACATTGTTTATGTTCTGTAAAGGGAAAGTCAACTGTTAATTTGGGACGTCCTAATAAGGAACAGTGGACTCAATTTGCGACAGGGAGAGGGTATTAATTGTGGCTATCAACATTTGTATTAGCTAATCTACATTATCGTTGTATAGTTTGGGTCAAACACAAACCAATTCAAAACCATAATGACAATCTTGGCACGCTACTTGCAGGAGATTGGGCTTTTTTTATGTGAATTTGCAGGAAAAAGGAAAACTGGGAGATTTGCTGACACTAAGGGTGCATTTGATAATAAAAAAGTTGGGAAACACTACTAATTAAATCAGGAATTGGAAAAGGATAAAGAGTAATTTGATGAGATGTCCTGTTACTTTTTCAATTTTTCCACGGAATCCAATTCTTTGGGTGACGGGTTAGAAATTTTTTACATGAAAGAACAGATGGTGAAAATCTCACCAAATCACTCGTATTCCAACTTCTTGTAAGAGCTTGATAGTTTTTCTAATCATTTTTCAACTCTTTTATCAAATAGACCCTACACAAATTTGATATACTTCCTTTTAATGGCTATTTGAGGATTAAAAGGTTGATAATTTGCTGTAGGATCCCACTGGGAGAAGAGGCTTTTGATGAACGAGATTATGACAGGCTCGGTAGATACAAGATCAGTAGTTTCAAAAATGACGCTTGCTCTTCTAGAGGATAGTGGATGGTACAAGGCTAATTATAGTATGGCAGACCGTCTCGAGTGGGGCCGCAACCAAGGGACCCACTTCATTACCTCCCCTTGTAATCTCTGGAAGGGTGCATATCATTGTAACACCACGCAGTTATCTGGTTGTACATATAACAGGGAGGCAGAGGGTTACTGCCCTATTGTAGATTATAGTGGGGACCTTCCTCAGTGGGCCCGTTATTTTCCGCAGGCTAATAAAGGTTTGTTCATAATCTTCATTTTCCCACCTTTTCTTCCTTAAGAGGGCTCATTTGGTTTGAGATTTAGCAACGGAGTTGGCACTTGAAATTTGAGATTCCTTGCCAATGTTTGGTTAAGACTGGAACCCTCCTTTCTCGTAACTTGCATATATGTTATTGAACTTTATAATTTTTTAATGAAAACTAAATACCATATTATAATGTAGGGTCATGTTAGGGCACACGTTAAGCACCTATAAATAGAAAGAATAAAGTCCCAACATGCATTAAATTAGGCACAAATTTTCATGTATGGTGGTATTCTTTCCATTCATAGTGTGCTTAACATGTACCCTAGGGGTGTGCAGAATCCAATCCAATCCGCTCAAACTGACCAATCCAATCTTGATTGGATTCGGTGAAGCTAGTGGATTGGTCCGATTGGATTGGTTTGCGTTTTAGAAAACCAATTAAACATTGGATCGGTTTGGTTATCACCATGGTGAAACCAATATCAAACCAATCCAATCCAACCTCAATTAAAAATAACACTAGTCCTTACGTAATTGGTTATTATTATACACTAAATTATTAATATAGACCGCTTACACCTTGTTATTGCTACATATATAAAAGAACCTAATTAGTAAATCATAATTTATTTATCTTTTATTTTACTGATGAATTAGACTTTAATATAGAATGACTTAATTTAGATTTTTATTTTAGTAATGAAGAGAATTTTTTATTTATATTGTCTTGATCCTTGTGAATTTGAAGTTGATTGGATTTGTTTTGCATATTATTTAAACTTAAATAATCTTTACACAAAAGATATTAGTTTCGAACCACTCCAATCCAATGTCAAATTGGATCGGATTCTAAAATATAAAATCATGTTGGATTTGCTTGGTTGGTGGATTGTAATAAATATATTGGTTTTGAACTGATGCACACCCCTATTTGTACCCTAAGGGCACACGTTAATATTTTCATGTAATGTATTATGAAATGTTACTTTATTATAATGCAAAGAAAAATGTTTAATTACTTGTTAAAATAAGAATAATTTGGTAGAAAGCAAAAAAGTATTTAGCTTTCCCGCCATTGAATATGATAATGGAGACGGGGAATTTTCCTCTCCAAGGAATCTTGGATTCCTTTCCAAAACTTCAATCAAATGTTGGAATCTTGAATGAACTGGAATTTAGGGTTCCAGTAATAATCCAAAGAACAAACCAAGCTGAACCTAAATGTATTTGTACAGTATACTGATAATCTTTAGAAACAAACCTTTACCCTTACGATTTTCATGGCATTGCAGGTGGCCAGTCTTCATTGGCCGATTATTGCACTTATTTTGTAGCTTATTCTGATGGATCGTGTACTGACATTAACAGTGCACGGGCACCTGACAGAATGTTGGGTGAAGTGCGAGGAAGTAGCTCAAGGTGAGATTTGGTCAAAGAATGTTGGAGACTCGCAAATATTTAGAATTCAATTGTGATTAATTTATCTTGTCATCTATGTTTATAGGTGTATGGCCTCATCATTAGTACGTACTGGATTTGTAAGGGGTTCTACCACTCAAGGAAATGGTTGTTATCAGCATAGGTGTACATACAATTCTTTAGAGGTACAGTTTAAAGGATCCGGAATATCACGCTACAGTAGAGTAGTAAATCTAGACGGTTTGTTTAAGATTGGATGACTTAGATTGTGAAAGATAGTGTTTGCCTCTAGGAGGCATTCATTTAGGCAGAAACTACCAGTCAAATTTGGAACCATCAAATTTTAAACTAACGGTTCAGATGTGTGTAACACGTGGGACCTGCAAACATGTCTAGTTCTTTGTTAATATTCTTTTGATGGAATTGTCAACTTGTTCGTTTTAGGTTTTTGTTGATGGCATTTGGAAAGTATGTCCTGAAGCTGGTGGACCGGTTCAGTTTCCAGGCTTCAATGGCAAGTGTATTCCCTTATTTTTGGCGATCAATTATTTGTTTGTATATTCTACAATCTCAGAGTTTATATCTATATTTCAGGTGAGCTGATCTGCCCGGCTTATCATGAGCTTTGTAGTATAGACCACATTTCTTTATCTGGGCAATGCCCCAATTCGTGTAATTTCAATGGAGACTGTGTTGATGGAAGCTGTCACTGCTTCCTTGGGTTTGATGGTTATGATTGTAGCAAATGTAAGCTCTTTTACCTCTCATCCTACTCTGCGATACGAGGTGTCTCTCTGAAAGGCGTCCTTTTAACAAAAGAACGGACTCTCCTTTTGAGGGAGCAAATGGTTGAATTTTTTGATGAAATTTGGTGGAGATGATTTCCATAACGAGTAGATGATCCACCAAATTTCATCAAAACATTCAGTTGGGAAGTAGGGATGGCCATCAAAAACTTCAACCATTTAATTTACCCTCTCAGAAGAGGGAGTCTGTTCTTCACTTAAAAGAAGGCACCCTTCAGAGACACCCGGTACGCACATATATGTGTGTGTACATAAATATGTTTTCCTACTTGTGGATTTTGATTGCAGATATCTGTCCTAAGGATTGTTATGGCCATGGCAAGTGCCTTGAAAATGGTCACTGTGAATGTGAAAACGGGTACACTGGCATTGATTGCTCTACTGGTAAAGCACTATCTTTTGAAATTTTTGTTTGGGTCTCTTTTTTTAGCCACACTGCTCAATTGTGGTTAGAAGTATGTATGGTCTCTGCACACATCCAGAACTAACCAGGCAATAAACTGAACAAATAGTTGTGTTCGAGAAATAAAAAAAAAAGGTGGTTATTTTGACTTTTGCATGTACCTACATTATTATTTTTTTATATAAATACCTCGCTAATGCTCGAAAAGTAGAGTTGGGTACTTTATAGTTACAAGCCTTAACCATTCCGCAACAAAAAAGGTACCTAAATTTAAAAGAAAAATAAAATGGTACCCATTTTGTCAAAAAATAAAATAAAATGGTACCCAACTCTAATTTCAAACCTCCGCGATTCTCTCTCTCCCTCCCTCTGTCTCTCTCTAACATTGTTTGTGGGAATTGTATGCAGCGGTTTGTGACGAGCAATGTAGCCTGCACGGAGGGGTATGTGATAATGGAGTGTGTGAGTTCCGTTGCTCTGACTATGCTGGCTATACGTGCCAGAACAGCTCGACGGTCCTCACCAGTCTCTCGGTTTGCAAGCACTTGCTAAAGAACGATGCAATGGGCCAACATTGTGCACCGAGTGAACCAAGTATACTGCAACAGCTAGAAGAAGCTGTTGTAATGCCTAATTACCACAGATTATTCCCAGGCGGTCCTCGAAAGTTGCTAAATTATATTAGAGGCCGAAACTGTGACGGAGCTGCTAAGCGCCTGGCATGTTGGGTAAGTTTCTTCATATTTATTATCTTGATAGTTGGGGTTTTGATACTAAGAATTGATTTTATTCAGTTGCCTTTTGTTTCTTGATCTACACTCCATGTGGATTGAGGGAATAGGAAAGGAGGATAAAGAACGACTACTTATCTTGCATTTGGATTGATATATCAAACGTAAAGACCAGGATTACTTATCACTTGGATCGGGCTTCTCTAGAGTGATAGTTGAGCAAACCTGAACCATTAGTTTAATATGGAATGTCAAGTGATGGAATGGGTGGGATTACTTATCACTAGTTGACCCTCATTCTGATTTTGTTAAAAAATGAGGGCAAATGGATGGAACAAACTTAAATGAAACTTTCGCTATCCCAAAAAAACAATACGCTTATTAATTCTTTGAAAAATACTTTTACATCCTTGTTCAAAAGGATATACATAAAAACCAATAGATAATGTATTCCTTTCCTTTCCATTTTTCTCCTAAAGAGTCTTTCGGAGTATTGGGGCAAGAGTCTTGCCCCAGTACTAGGTTTTGTAGTTCCACTTCATTCATGGATGCGCACATGCAAACATTATCATATTCTTCTAGGTTAATTCTTTGTGTTACATATGATTGAGATATTTACATTTGTTAATCTTTGTGAACCAGATTTCTATCCAGAAGTGCGATGAGGATGGTGATGACAGGCTAAGAGTGTGCAACTCAGCATGCCATTCGTATAATTTAGCGTGCCGGGCATCGCTCGATTGCTCAGACCAGACCCTCTTTAGCAACGAGGATGAGGCTAAGGGTCTGTGCACAGGGTGGGGTGATATGGATTCATGGTTTTAAGTCCCCCTATGAAGCAACATCACTCCTACTAATTCAACAACTTGTGTATCAACACCTCAAGGCCCAAGGGCATTTCTGTAAATTACCCACCCCCTCTCATTTTTGGCTTTTTTTTGGGGGGGTTTGTATTTATAGGGAAATGGTGCCATGTATTGCAAGTTTACTAGAGTAAGGTGTTGTTTCCCTAGCCAAGAATGCATTTAGAAAAGATTAGGGTTTTATTGGAAGATGTAGATGTAGAAAAATGGAAAAGGAGGGTTCGGCCTAAGGCCCTTAACCCAAAAAGAAGCTAAAGCCTCTTTATTTTGTCGTATTGAGTTTCCTTGTTTGTACAAGTGGTTGGATTTGCTTGAAATTTTATTTTTTTAGAGCATCCAAAAGGCAAAAGTATATATGATATTCAGCTTTGCAATGTGTATCCAAATCCAATGACATTACTATAACAAATTATGTATGTAAATGAATTGTAGTGACATACTGACATTGACGATATAACTTACTTTCAAAACCGTGCATATTGGACTTTTGTTGATTATATATAACTTTTTAGAACTTCTATTGTAATATTGTTTCTCTCCAAATGCACTCTTCTCGGAAGTGAGAGGGTGTGGGTTCAATTTTATATGGAGTGTTAGTGCGCAATCGATTGGTATACTCCTCCATCCTTCAAAAGAGAATAGATTTTTCAAGTGAAAGCTTCGCAACAATATAATGATCCAAACGAAGACAAATCTTCACATAGGTGGTTGAGAGTGTCATAGGTGTCACAATCGCTTATGTAAATATAATAAATTTGTACAAAGACTGAAGAAAGACAATTAGTGCAATTTTTTATTTTTTTTTAGGAATTTCATAACATTGAGGCATTAATCCTTCTTTTTGTAACAAATAGGTCTCAATATTGCTA
The DNA here is from genome assembly GCA_021464415.1 of Lonicera japonica. Classification (NCBI taxonomy): domain Eukaryota; kingdom Viridiplantae; phylum Streptophyta; class Magnoliopsida; order Dipsacales; family Caprifoliaceae; genus Lonicera; species Lonicera japonica. The sequence continues at coordinate 65,832,941 of CM038466.1, read as the reverse complement.
TAACATTTGGCATATAGAATGCGGATATATGGGAACAATTTGCCAACAAGTTGGGACACTAACCCTGTCGTAGATATTGCCATAGTGGAAGACACCAAAGAAGACACGAAGATTAGGGTTACCACGGAAATTTGGTTTTCCCCTCTCTCCTCATTTTGGGATTTCTAGGAAATGGTGGATACATGTATATATATAGGTGTATATATATGTTTGCGTGTATGTTTATGTATAGCTTTGGTAATTGAAGGATGCATTTACTAAAAGTCTTCAAATAGCATTTCTTTTGTTTTAAAAGCTACATTTATTCACAAATTTGTATTTTTTTTTATGGGTATTGTTAATGTATCTTCATTCAAACACTAGGATTAAAAACATTTTGAACAAATTCCCTATTATTAGTGACCAATTTTTTGAGCAAGTGAGAAAGAGAGATCAGGTGTAAGAGTTTAAGGTTAAAAGTTTCGAGTAAAGCACGATTAAAATTGTCTTAGTGCCAAACTGCCAATGCAATCTATTTTTATATAGGGTTGTCATATTGCCAAACAAATATTCTCTTTGCTAGAGCATAATATTGTTTGATAAATTTTACTATATATTTCTAAAATTATACATAGTTCTAGTAAAAGAATAATTACTTTGGTAATAGTACCAAATATTATACAATTGGTATACATATAACTCTAGATAAGTAGTGTTGATGATACTTGTTGGTGCGAAAAACTAGAAAATGTTAGTTTTGACTACACAGTAAAATAATTGGAATAGCAAATAAATGAGTTAAGGAATTCAAAGATATATAGAGGAAGTTCGCCTCATATGAAAATATGGGTTAGTCCTCCTCTTATGAATAGAGCCAGGAGCTCGAGCTACTTTGTATTATGATAGTTGAGTTGATATTACAAACTTATAAAGTCTCTCTAGCTATTCTATCATCACATGGTTACAACAAAAGTATTACTAGGCCACACGAGTTCTCGACTCACTATACTAGAAGCTCTTTCACGAGCTTTTTAGCTCATTTGTCCTGTGATAAAAGCTTGGTTGCTCAAATCTTTCTTAGTGGCTCGTTGTTTGTTGCTCAATTTATTCGTTGTTGAAGAAATAAATGCTTCCCATATATATATATATATATATGGTACAGAGGAAATGTGTGGGACAGCCCTCATAGGATGTTTGAGGCCATCACTGGACATCACAAATTCTGACACTGCTTCTCCATAAATTTCGGTGCATTAAATGCAGTTGTTATGCATTTAATGAAATTGAGGGAGTCTTTGTAGTGTTAGTGGAGTTGGTAGCAGTCGCCCATATTGTCTGCGACTGTTCTAACACTGTGGTTGACGAGAAAATTCCAAAGCTCGTTAGAAGAGCTTTTGGTCTTTAAGCTTCGTAACTTACTGTACAGAAATAATCTTCAGACTTGGTACCCAAACTCTCCGGAGCTCAGGGTTGTAAGCAGCGTTCAAGCAAATCTATCAAGCTTCCTTTATCATGGTAAACTAGTATGTTAACGTGGATGGTCACGTGTCTTTCTGTAATTGGCAGAATAAATTAATTCACTTTATTTACACCATCAATATTGCGAAATTTACCCTCTCCCCTCCTCTTCCTTTTTGTGTTAAAAATAAAAATTTACTACCTTAAACTCTTGTGAGTTTTGTTTGATAAATAAAAATTCTCTCTACTTTAAAAACAAATGATGTTCCCGAATATTTAGGAGGAGCCAAGGCGCCCTTCGTGCCCTCTAAATCTATCGATGCTGATTGATCTGCACTCAGATTGATATTCGTATAGTCCCAGACTTACAATTTATAGACCTTAGTCAAAGTTCATATTTTCTTTAAAAACCATAATTAATACACAAGATTTATGGTTGAAAAATAAGTTGAATATCTTTTTATTTTGCTTTGCGATAAATCTACGAGGGGGCAGTGATTAAGGCGAATCCTAGCTACTACACATCAAATACCATATCTATAAGTCTGTATTATTAAAAAATACTAAATTGAAAATATTAATGTAAGAACTAAGAAATATGAAACATCATACCCCTCGAATACTAGCAAAATGAAAATGAGAGTGAGTTTTTTGCACCTTTTACTGCGATTCAGACCACAAAACTCAATTTTACTTCTAAAGTATATCTATTTACGGATGTATCAAGAAAAAAAAAAAACAGAAAATATTAAATTTGCGTATCTGTTACTTTTATCCGGTTATAAAAAAACTAGGAAACCCGAAATATTATTTTTGCGTCATCACTATTTTTTGTTTTGTTATAAATAATAATTATTTCATTTCTGGGAATATAAAGATAAAGAGAGATTTTTGTTGTTGACGGTTCTCGCCCTCCATTTCGATCGTCCGATTAGATCAGTGAGTCATTATCTCCGATCTGAAGGTATGTAACTCCTCCGACATAAATCTGTTCATATATTCTTTGATCGCATTAGATCTTATGCTTTGCATAGAGTTGTGTCTGTGTTTGACTTATAACCTCTTTACTCATTGAATGTTAATCAATAAATACCATCATAAATTGGCACTTCCCGTTATGAAAAACTTTTGATTTGTTTACTTGATTAGGTTTATCTGGATTTTTTTATTTTAGATCTCCGTCCTGGATTTATGCAGTTGAAACTACATCATAAATTACAAGTTAAATGTGATCTTTTAGATTCTGTGTGTTGAATTTAAAGATTGAGATTATATTTTGCTAGATGTCTTGATTAGGTCTACTTAAAAATGTGTCTGGGTTTGAATTATAACTTCTTTGCTCGCTGAATGTTGATAACTAAGTAATTGCATCATAAATTGGTACTTCATAGTGTGGAAAACCTAGAAACAAAATTATTGATTAGTTCCTTCAACTGAAATCTATTTCAGATTCTCGATGAATAATTATATTTTATACGATTAGGCTTTACATTGTTTGTGAGGAGGGTATTCTAATTATTGAAGTGTTGATACTCACAACTTTTGGGAATAGAGTACCGTTGATTCTGTGAGATTCTTATGTTAATTCTTATACATACTTTAACTTGGGGTTTAAATGATTTGTATAACTGTAATTTTGCAGGTGAGTAATGGCAAGTGGGTGTGGGGAACCGACACGCTGGCCATCCCGTAGTTCTTCCTTCCCAAGCAGCAGCGATATTGGTAATTTCGAGTGCAACATTTGCTTTGATTTAGCCCAAGACCCAATTTTAACCCTTTGCGGTCACCTCTTTTGCTGGCCTTGTCTTTACAATTGGCTCCACATTCACTCTCGTTCACGCGAATGCCCCGTTTGTAAGGCCCTTGTTGAGGAGGAAAAGTTGGTTCCTCTATATGGCCGAGGCAAAAACTCAACGGACCCGAGGTCTAAATCACTTCTTGGGTCCGAAATTCCTAGTCGTCCAGCTGGACAAAGACCCGAAACGGCCCCACAACAAGACCCAAACCCGTTTCCGCAAAATGGGCTTGGGCTCATGGGGGGTATGGAAGGGCTTGCTTCTATGAGGTCCACAATATTTGGGAGTTTAAGGTCATCTGAATTTGGTGGGCTTTTTCACCCATTGTTTAACGCACAAATGCATCGGAATCCTGCTGCTGCATTGTATGGGGTCGACTCTGATTTCCATTACGGGCATTCTAGGGCATTTCCTCGTGGCCATTTGCATGCGTTCCCCCGGCCAATTAGTCTACAACAGCAGGTGGATTTCGCTTGGAAGTTGCTTGTGTTTGTGCTTGCTTTTGCGATTCTTGCACTGTTTTTCACATGAGGTAAATTCTGTACTATAGATCAATTATATTGCCGATGGATTGTCTAGGATTGTTTACCTGGTAGTGTATCTAAGTAGGCTTATATTTTCTTTCCTAGTTCCTTTGGTTGGAAAATTGTTAATAAGATACTTCATCGGAACTTTTTAGTTTGCAACTATATTATATCTTGAGAATGTGAAAGTATTATCTGCTTAGGATGTGTACAGAAAGATCTCTGTCCGAGTCACGCGCGTATGGGATAGATAAAACCTTTGGGTAAAGTTTGGTGGCTGTATAGGACAAAATATTGGACGACTGAAATAAAAATGCACTTTTAAGGTCTCAAAATGAAAGATATATGAACAATAATTTATGCATGAAGTCATAAAGACTTTTGGCACAGGTAGAAATGAACCATATCCTCATGGGAAAAGTTCACAAATACTTTAAGGAGAGTGTGCCTAACCATGTACAAGCCCAATTCTAAGAACAATAAAAGGATATTTCGTAAACTTAAGAGGAGCGTCTCTTCAACTTTTTAAAACATTTTTTTTTTGGTATACTCGTGCAATATGATAGTCCATTTCTGGATAGAACAGCCAAAGGATTGGGCATTTGAGAGTGGTTAATGGCTGATTTTTTTTTTTATTTTGTTTTGTATGAAATGTGGTAAAGATTATATCCCTGTGAGTAGATCAATTTTTACCTAGTTTTTTTTTTTTCTAGATATTCAATCTAGAAGTTGGTGAAATTACTATAAGCTTTGGAATGAGAAACTGTCATTTACCTCACATATTGCTTGGGAGGAGTAACATGAAATAAAGAAACGTAAAGGAGAATTTGTTGTACCAAAGTTTGTCAATCTCTTGAATGAGTTAGATTTGGTTAGAGTTGTAGGGATAGCACTGGCACTTACTGTGGAGGGTCTTATTAACACCATTTCCTCTCCTAGTGGCATATCCCACACATTTTATAAAGGGAATTGGAGGTAGGATGCCACCTACGTAAGTCATGGACTGGTTCCATCCGCTCCCTTTTCTGTGTTGGTGACTTGGTTTTCTATATGACCAACATAAGACTCGACTGGTTAGATATTACGAAGGTTTGGTGAGCGCCATGCTGAATCTCCCCATCATTTTCTTCTCTTCAACTTTAGCCAATATCAGTTCACTTGGTATTTGCAGCTTTATCGTTGAATTTCTCATCTTAATAGGAGCTTTTGAAAGAAGTAGTAGCCACATTAGCAGCGTTATATATATGTCAACGATTATAAAATATATTAAAGCCAGCTTGTGTGTAGCCATTTTATTAGAATTATTGGATGATTGGGATTTACACTAGTTTACTCAACAATAATTCCATGCACACAAAATTTAGTACATTAAATGATGCATTAGATATTGGATTGGTAAACAGTTAAAATTATTTCAATTGCTTTTTAGTAACAGCAATTCTTGAACAATTAAATGCATTTTGTGTATTATTTGTATATATAGCATTACTTTAAAACATTGCCAAGATAAAGGAAAGGGAAAAATGTTGAATTTCACCTAAGTATTTTTATTTTTTGATAAAATCACCTAATTCTTAAAATTTTAGTGGTACCTTTTCAAGTGTTCGAACAGCAAATGTGCCGTAAAGTCGATGTTAAGGATATCGGTACTAGGATCAGGGTTTTAGACTTTTAGTCCAAATAGTTGCACAATAGTTGATCCGCACAGGGCATCAAGGGGATGAGCACTTTCAGAAGGAAAAAAAACACCTGAATCAGGGTTCGAGCCCTTACAAACCAACCACCGCACACACACGTGTCTACGGAATCTGCTTGTTCCGGAAAGAAAAAATGATGCCATAGAACCGGAAAAGGAGCTTCTATGAAAATTTATCTATGTATAGTTAAAGGAAGGCATTGGATTTAGTTAAGACACCAATTTTTATTTTACTCCTATTGGTATTAATGTGGAAAAAAGATGTTTTTTTAGTTTCCCACATAGTGTTCGGGCTAGCTTTCTAACACCTCGATTAATCTCCACTCGCAGTTCGTGACTGCCGTTGGCCAAGCATTATTTTGACAACATCGGGGTTAAACCTTGAGAGCTCCAAGTCGATTCAATATTGTCCCAGTGGCAACCTTATATCACTGAGTCAAGAGACTTGGTTGTGAAAAAAAGATGTTAGATGCCAAAATTTGAGTTCACAACTTCTTTGCGACTAAGAATAATCTTAACCATAGAGTTGCTCCCTTTTTGTTTTTTTTTATATTGTAATTTAAATTTATAGGTCCATTAAAATCAGACATGCACGACTATCCATGTGTTCTGTGTCTTGTTTTTAAAATGAGGGGGTCTTTGGTCCAGTGATATTATCCTTCAAGGTTTTGGCGTGAGGAATGATAGAGTAATGGACTAATTACCACAATTGCTTAAAATAACTTAATATATCAAAATTTGAGTAAAAATAAAAAGTATATTTGAAATGATGGGGAAAGATCTAAAGATGACTCTTTTTTTGGTCTTTAAATGCGGACCAATCATTTTGAGGGGACAAACGGATGAATTTTTTTATGAAACTTGGTGAAGATGATCTCCATGATTAGTAGATCATCTCCGCCAATTTTCATCGAAAAATTCAACCGTGAAGTAGGTTAGCTAAAAATCTTAAATTTTAACGACTAAAAATGCACATATATATCAATTTTTCAGTTAACCTTTTTTCCGATTGAATTTTTCGATGAAAATTGGTGGAGGTAATCTACTAATCATGGAGATCATTTTTACTAAATTTCATCAAAAAATTCATCCGTTTACTCTCTCAAAATGACCGGTCCGCATTTAAGGACCAAAAAGATGGTCCACTTAAAATCATTTCCCTTGAAATGACTACTAGAAAGTATGACTTACTCCACCTCAAATTGATAGATTTCACTTTAATTTCGGTACTTGTTAATAAAACTTTTAATTTTTAACTTAATCAAGAATAAAAGTTATTGTTTATTATGAAATTTGGTATATTAATTATATCTGAAAAAAAATCAAAACCATCCATCTGATACATTAATTCTGAAAAAGTATGCATAGCAGAATAACAGGATATTTAGAAAATGGTTATCCCTAATCATACTGATCTAATCATGGGTAATTGGCTATTAATTACATTCTAATCAAGTGCTTTACCGCTGTTATATAATTTTATTGACATTTTTATATGTTTTTTAAGATTTATTTGTGATGGATTTTGGAGTATTATTAGCATTGCTTTGAAAAAAAAAGTTAAAAAGAAAAGAAAAACAAAGATTTTTTTTAATTTTTTTAAAAAAAAGCCAATTGGTGAAGCATCTTTGCAAGTTGCTGGGGGGTATGGGCACTGTTTCATGACCCACGTATTAAACAGTGTACAAAGACTCCGGTTTTGTTTTGATCAGCCTCTTGTCAACCCTTATCAGTCCGCAATAATCTATTACACACAATCAAGTCTCTTGGTACCGGAATATAAATAAGATAATTTTAGCATCGACTTGATGTTTTTAAAATTAATTTTTGTCATTGTCAAAATAATATTTGTTAGCGAACATACCGCAAAGGATTAGTTGAGGTGCACAAAAACTGATCCGAACACTTTGCGAATTGACCCTTGAACAAAAAATAAATGTTACACACTTGACGATTTGTGCTCTTGTGTCGTGTTTGTACTTGTATGTTAAAAAAAAGACAATAAGAAGCATTTAGATATAAATACGGCACCAAGTTGTGTTGTTTTGCAACACGATTCATTTATAAACGATTGACATGATATAATTGCAATTTGGGAATGGATAGCACAAATACTAATTCTTAGTGCAATTTCATAAGGTTGATTTATTTCGTACTCTGATATTATTATTTGTGTTCAAAATTGGCCTCCTAATAAATAATATAGAACATTATTTTTGAATTTTTAACATGTGTGGTAAGATACACATAAAATGGTAGGGTTTATATCTAAACTAGAAGAGGAGTATTGAGTATTCTAGGTCAAATACTATAAAGTCTATTACGGGGTAAACGGATCGGATATAGACCAGATATTACACTATTCATTATCCGTATCTTTTTTAAATTTACTATCCAAATTCTTATCCGTATCCCTTCGGATAGTATATAAAACTATTCTTATCCTTATCTCATTAGATATCTTGGATTCGAATAATATCCCTATCAACTTTTTTATATATAACTTAATTTTAAAAATATATTTGACTACATAATCTTTCAACTCAAGAAGTATAACGAAATATTGCAAAAAGTATTAAAATAATTACTAATATTTTATATCAAACTTTTAACTCAAATAATGAATTTCTTTTATATGATCCAATAAGATTTACATTAAAATTATAAGATATGACAAATTAAAGTTGAAAATTATTACGATTTCTGGAAATGGGGTAAAAGGTCTTGTGTGATAATGTTTTTCACAAAAAATCAGGGGAATAATATTTTTTTTAAATAAGGGCCTAATTTTTATTATTTTTCTAAAATAAGAGCCTATTTATTAACTTTGTTTTAAAATGAGGGTTTTGACCAAAATTGTGTTTTGAGCAAAACTTTATTTTGTACAAAATTGTGTTTTGTGCCAACTTTAACTTTGTAATCCAAAATATTTAATTAGAAATGTGTTTTGCACGATATCTTTATATTTTTTAACAAGTATATTTTTATGTTTCACTTATAAAATTCTAAAACAACGTCAAATAAACCCAAATACATAGTAATGTTTTAGAAAATAAAGAGTGTAAACTTAACTTTGTAAAGTCGCAAAACTATTATAATGTGTATTTTATTAATAAATGAGTTTTAAATATGTAATTTGTTGAAATTATTCTAAAGCATTGTCAATTAAAACACTTTTTATAATGATATGCTAAAAAAAACATGTAATGCAAACTTAATTCTGCACGACTCCATAAAAAATACAATTTAAAATTTTACTGCAAAGTTAACTTTGCATTTCTTTTGGAGTTTGGTCAAATATAAGCTTTTTGATTTACAAAAATATTATTCATTGGTTTTTTTGCAGATAATTTTAAATTTGTTATGCTCTCAAACTTTCATGCTAACAAATCACATATGTTGTAAACAGTCTTTCTATTTCTTTTCCTTTTTTATAGGTTTTTTTTTATTTTAGTTAATTTTTGTTTTGGTAAATTGGGCTAGCTTGTACACACTAGATTAAATTTTGATTGATTTTTTTTTGAAATGGAGAGAGAAATATATAATATATACTAAATTATAGTGGATCCGCTAAATCGGATATTCGCAAATATGAATAATCCACATCAGATACGGATTATTCAAGTCGAATACTATCATTATCTATATCCATATTCATTTTCTCGGATATTTATAAACACTATCTAAATTCTCTTTTTTAAATATCTATTCAGATAAATATCCACAAAATACGTATTCGAATATCTATTTACACTCCTAAAGTCTATAATGAAAGTCTATGCCTAATTTTTTTCATCTGTTTTTGCTGACCCAATTTCGTTATCGGGTTCCTGTCGGTGTTCATAAATCACTATCCAATGGGCCCATATGCAATCACTATCTTCGAACTTTTTTTCCAAAGTAAATTACTTTTTGAATGAATTTGTTTATTTACTTCACTTTTCAATTTATTAGTTAAAATAAAACACTTTAAAAATAGTAATTTAAAATTATTATTTTAAAGGTAAAAACATAATTTGCAATTACTGTTGATAAATAGTGCAAATCACAATTTTAAACAAATTGACTATTCTCTAATATTGTTACATATTAAAAAAAAAAGTCGTAATTTGATCTTACTATTTATCAACAAAAATAATTATTCCAAATAACTATTTTATTTTTTAAATAGTTATTTCAAATTATGCTATTTTGGTTAATAAGTTGAAAAGTGGCTTAGAGCATCTCCAGTGATTGTGTAAAAATTGATGTATACATCTTATGTGTCAACCAACTTTTAAACAAAATTTGAAGTCTAAAAAAAATATGCTATAATGAAAATTTTGTAAAATTGAAAAGAATCAATAAGATATAAGCAGATGTTACATGTTATTTTATATAACTTTTTTTTTCTTTTGAAATTATATATACATAATATTATAATTACAATGGATCTTGATTAGTAAATTTCAAATATATAATTTCTATTAAAATTCTTGTTTTGTATTAAAATTTATTTCAATTTAAATATTTATAAAAAAAATTGAGGAGTGAGAAAGCTGATGTGGTATTGTAAATTAAAGGTGTATTTTACACTTTTATTTTACACAAAACTCATTTTTAAAAAATTGTTGAAGATGATTTTTTTTTTACAAATTATGTAAATTTTATACAAAATGAACTTATACACTATCACTGTAGATGCTTATAATTTTCTATTTAGTTCAAAAAGTTAATTAGTTTGGCAAAAAAAAAAAAAAGCCTCTCTCCTTACCTCATCTCACTCTGTATATCCTGACCAAGTACAAACCAGTTTCTAACCATAATTTTTTATTGTCAAAACGTGAGATTTTTTTAGCAATGAAAAATTTGTCGATGTTCTTGATGACCTTTGGATTTAATTTATATGATGAACTTTGGTCAATTATAGGATGGCAAATTATTTAAGCCCTGCATCGTTACTCTAGAAATTGTTGTTATAATCGTGTTATGGCAAACCCATGTTTAAGAGCATCTCTAACCGTAGTGTATAATTTTGGTTTATGTAAAATTTACATGTTTTGTGAAAAAAAAAAAATAATCTCTAGAAGTCTTTTAAAAAACTTTGACACCTAGAATTTGTGTAAAAAGGTTGTGTGAAATACAAACTCAATTTATACAACCACGTCAGATAATTTCCCTCATCCCGTATCTAGAAATAAATGGATTTTAAAAGCAAGGGAAATAATATAGGATATAATTTAATATTTACACAAAAGTTTAAAACAAACTGTTGGAATACAAAACATTTTTTTTATTATTTTTGTGTAAATCCCATTTTGAGACATAGGATTTGTACTGAATTTATACAATACGATTACAGATGCTCTAATTTAATAGTTTTGATATACCCCTTTTTTAGAACGAAAATTGGATAAATATAAAGAATGGATAAACTCTCCGATTAAATTTATTTGTATTAACTTGGTATATTCAAATTGGTTCGGAATATGGTAGAAAGAGTTATGTTATAAAAGGAATTTATTTATTTTAACCAAAAAGAAGGGAATGATCATTTCGAGGAGTAAATTAATGAATTTTTTTATAAATATTTGTAGAGATAATTTATATAGTGAGTAGATCAGTTAAACCAAATTTCATAAAAAAATTCAACCAAGAAGTAAGTGTTTTGAAAAATTGATATATATAAATACACATACATTTTCGACTGTTGAAATTTTTTATAATTATCTCACATACTTCTAGGTGAATTTTTTTTATTAAATTTAGTGGAGGTGATATACTCACTATATAAATCAACTCAATAAATTTTTATAAAAAAATTCATATATTTACTCTTCTAAACAACCATACCTTCTTTTTATAAAAGTGAGAAAATCCTCTTTATAGCTTTGGGTAGAAAAGGTGCGAGCAATTTAATTTGGTGTCGGAAACTTGGAATATAATAGTGTAGGCTAATGTTTTTACTTTGTTTAAAGAAAGCAAGTAGAAGGGCTTGAAATGATATTGAGAATGACTTTTGTTTTATTATTAATTGTGATTAATGATAGAGTTTTACCCCGTAATTAGTTTTCTACCCGCTCGATGGGCAAGTGTTTTTATAAATTGTGTACATTTTATGTTTGGATGATTTTGAAATTATATATGTAGGTTAATTTTTTCTCTAATTCTAATTTCAAATTTTAGAATCGGATTCTTAAATATACTTCTATAGGATTAGACTAACATATAATCAACATGATATGTTGACATTTATAAAATTATAATTACATCAAAAATTTAAAAACATACGTAAAATTGTCCTTCTAATTTAAACCCTATCATACAAAAATTTTTCATATATATATATTTCGGAAGTCTTAAGAAGTAATGAATGCTAGTTGATACTGGTTCAAATTATATTATAACTCTATTATATCATGCTTAATGGTTGGGAGTTTTGGATTCAAAATTAATTTCAATTAACTCACATTGTTCTTCAAGCTAGTTTTAACTTAGTAGGCTTTTAAAAAAAACTTCCCTTTTACCTATAATTTGAGGCACAAGATTTTCTTGTTTTACAATATCAACTTACATAAAATAAACTCTTATATTAATACTCAAAATTAGTTAGGCCAAACATAACATGATAAATGTGCGGCCATTAGCTAATTTACGAAGAAATAACAATTTTAATACCAAAATTATCTTGTCAAATTGGTTTATTGAAAAAAAAAAGGAAACAAATACACATTTTCAACAAGAAAATTACAAAAACCATAGAAGATAAAATTATTATTTCATATTTGAAGTTAATTCTATATAAAACAATGAACACTTATAACAAAAGAAAAAAGTTTTTCGGTTCCTGTTTTTCTTCAAAAAATTATCCCAACTTCTCTTTCTCTAATATAAAGTTGATCACCTCTATTTGATTAGTTTATTTTTACCCTTTTATCTCTGATCAAATGTTATATATATATATATACAAATAGGAAGTTGATACGTTACATGTTTATAAATATGTATTATGAATGAGAATACGAAAAAAAATAATTATAATTCTTGAAAATTTCACAATTTTATTAAAAGAAAATAATAAGACATTAATGTGAGAAATAAAAGTGTTGTATTGAATAAAACACTTAATACAATTAATAACATTAATATAAAAATACTTATTTTTCTAATTAATGTAGTAATTATAGAAGAACTTCCTCCATTTTGCTATTTCATAATAGACGAGTAATAGATGATTAAAAGTGCTTATTACTTTTGATTATCCCTTATTTGATCTAATCGAAACATGATTGAGCATTCAATTATTTGGTTATTTATTGAGCTATCAATTTGTAGTTGACATTTTGCCTCAAAATGGAAGCAAACATGGCAACTCCATCCTATAGAGTTTGGCAAGATGTTTGGCTTTATGCTTAATTTTTCAATGTTCCGACTTTGAGAATCACAATGTCATATCACCCCTCCCTTTGCCCCCTTCTTCTTAGGTTGAATAACGAGTATATATATATATATGTATATATTTTTGTAATAATAATAAGAATAATATTTTGCTTTACTCGATCGATGTCTCACGTTTAATTTGAAAGCAATTCCGAACTAGTTATTGAGTTGGTGAATGGTGGTGCTTCTCCTTTAAAGGAGATGGCAGAAATTTTGTTTTTCGTCATAGTCTTATAACTCGAAACAATGTTGCTCATGCTATAACTTATTATACTCTATTTATTTATTAGAGCATTGGAAACTTGAGATTCTATGTTTTCTGATGGATTTCTTAAAGTATTTTCAACTGTCCTCTATTTTTGTTTTAAAATTAAAATTTGTGTAAAATAAACTTTCATTTTACAATATTATATCAGTTTTCTCTCTCTTCATTTTTTTAATAAAATTTGAAAATATAACAATTTCAAATGTAAAATATAGATTTTAATAAAAACTATAAGTTTGAAATCTGCTAATTAATACCTATAAATCAAGATTATTGTGATTGTAAAATTATTTATAGGAAATTAAAGAAAAAAATAGTAAAAACTTGCTTAAATTTATATTTAATATGTGTTGTAATTTTATTAGTTATTTCAAAATTTATACAAGACGTTACAAAAGGATCATTGTGGCTTTTTTTTTTAGTGTTCAATTTTTTGTAAAAATTAAATGATATATATAATTTATATGTTAATTTTTATGTTACCATTAGAATTGCTCGTACTTGATTGCAAATGAGAATATTGTAGATTTGTAGTCCCTTTTTCCTTTAAAAAATAATTATTAGATGAGAATAGGACCACGCTTTATTCTAGGCCACCTAAATAAAATTAATTATTGCATGCCCTTCACACTGAAAGGAGCTTGATTAATTTATAAAAAAAAACTATAATAAATGCAATTTATAAACACGCAGGTAATTACAGCTGGATTTACTTGTAGATGTGGACCCACTGTTTCTTTTATTCTAGTACACAATTCGAAGGTAAACTATCGAAATGAGAGATTTTCACTTTGACAATGAAACTTCAACAACAACACGGTTTCAATAATTTGCGCAATATTTCAAATTCCACCAAAATAATGAGAAGGTAGTTTCACTGTATAATTACATAAATGAAAATTTTCATTTATGTTGTGCAGATCCAAAAAATAGCAACTCTCCATAAAGGGTTTGCGGGCAATGGAGATGTAGTTTTGAAATTTGTCGGGACAATTTCAAAATTCTCAAATGAATATTTAAATAGTGAAAACTCTTATTTATGTAGCTCGCTATTATCATTTCATAAAAAAAAAATATTATGTACTCAATCGTTAACTAGACCTTTTGAAAATATGTATATATATACTTAGATTTAATCCGATAAGAGTTGAAATGCAAAAAAAAAAAAAGGATGAATCAAAAGTCTAAGAAGAATACAAGATTATTGTTATTATTTTAGTGCTATCACAACTAATCTCACCTAAAAAAATTTGGTCGAAACTCATTGTTTTAAGAGGTCTTGTATTTCTCCTTGTAACAAACTGTGAGTATCCAAACATTCTTTCTTTGCTGACTTCTAATCTTGTGATTCAAATTTTCAAACATGCATCTAGAAATATAAAAATTTTATTTTTATATATCTTTTTGTAAATAAAATAATCTAAATGAAACTCCAAAATAGTTCACTTATTAGTATATATGAATATACAATATACTAAATCTCAAATGGTAAATAAGTTTTCTCATTGATTGTTAATTATATAAAAGTTAATAATTTAATTAAAAATTACAAAATAGAAAAGGAAATATTAATTGAATACCAAGTGAATATTAATGTAAGGGGCCAACCTCAAATGTAAGACTCAATAACAATGTGTGGACTACGAGTACGACTAGGTCTGAATCCAACAAACTCTTATTTGAAAATTATTGACTCTCTTGCAGCCATCTACAATATAATTAAATTAAATGTGAGACTCATTTTTTATTTATTTTTTCTCTTCTGCCTTTCTTAATTGTCCTCATTTTGGTACAGTTCAGTACCTGCAATCTTTGACTTCCAATTTTCCTTATAATTTTGTTTCTAGAATTTATCCTAGCTAGATTCATTTTGTTTTAATTTGTTTAACAGATTCACTTTCTACCAATAAAATGTTACAATCAACAACTTTCAAGTCCTGCATTTAAATTTTATTCTTTTAGGAAAAAGTATTTGAATAAGTTATTAATTTACATTATTACTATATCATTGCGAGTATTAATTAAGCTCACTAAACATTTACTTTAGATGTGTGCTAGAATTTGAATTTTGAACTTTCATCTTTTAGTTAGAATTATTTATTAGTATAATTAACAGATAGTTGCTTATAGTTTATTTTTAGATGCTTCAAATACAGCTTAAAAAAAACTTTTACCACGCCAATTAAATATGATGACATACTTAATATTTTGTATAAGAGATTTAATATATTTCATATTAACACGACATAGATATAACATAAATCGTGTTTCGTATCTCGTTGTTGCTAAAAAAAAAAGCCTTGCATCCATGTTAAAATGTAATACATTACCGTAGGTATCTTTTATTTTCTCGCAACTTATGCATGATTTTTTAGTTTCTTAAGAAAAAAATAAATTGAAAGAGACTTTCATAACCATAATGCATAGTACTCCACCTCTCTGTCCTCTTATTTAAAACAAAACCATATCTTTTCATTTTCAAAATCAAAGCTGATGTACACTATGTCTAAACAACTACTTTCACCCCTTCTCCTCTTCTCTCTCTACATTTCTTTCACCACCACCGCCACTTCCCAACAATTCAAACAAGCCCCAAAATTCTTCAATTCCCCAAATTGCCCCTCCCTCTCCACCGCCAACGACATCTGCTCGGAAACCGCCGTCCACGTGGCAATGACCCTCGATGCCGCCTACCTACGTGGTTCAATGGCCGCAATCCTCTCTATCCTCCAACACTCCTCTTGCCCCCAAAACACCATATTCCACTTCATAACCTCCACCTCATCCAGCGCGTTACACCTACACGCCACCGTTGCAACCTCATTCCCCTACCTAAAATTTCACCTCTACAAATTCGACGAAGCGGCCGCCGCCGGCCACATCAGCACCTCGATCCGGTCAGCCCTCGACTGTCCGCTAAACTATGCCCGCAATTATTTAGCCGAAATTTTACCTCTCTGCATTTCGAAAGTAATTTACCTTGATTCTGACATTATCGTAGTTGACGATATATTGAAACTCGCCGGCACTCCACTTGGCGCCACCGCCGTTGTGGCGGCGCCAGAGTACTGCGACGCTAACTTCACGTTCTACTTCACCCCTACGTTCTGGTCAAACCCCTCCCTGTCGTTGACTTTTGCGAACCGGAAGGCGTGCTATTTCAATACAGGGTATGTGCTGGGTATTTTCGCAACAAAAGAGTTCCAAAAAATTAATGTTTTTCTTATTAGGATATTTTTTTTTTACTCAATACTCTTGCACTACATTTTAATTAAGAATATGTTTTTCTTATTAGGATATTTTTACTCGCATGTAATATGTAGTTATATCTTTGACTGACGGTATAAAGTATAACTTATGTTACAGATGTCAGTTGTAATAATATATAATATATGTCGGTAAAAATGTGCGTTAAGAATACTTTGCTGCACTTGTTATATTTTTTTTTGTTCACTCTCTTAACTTCTTTTTTTCTTTTTACCTCTATTACAGGGTAATGGTGATAGATTTAAATAGATGGAGAACTGGGGATTATACAAGAAAGATTGAAGAATGGATGGAGCTACAGAAGCGGATCCGGATCTACGAGCTCGGATCGTTGCCGCCGTTTCTGCTGGTGTTCGCAGGGAATGTGGCTCCGGTGGATCATCGGTGGAACCAGCACGGTCTCGGAGGGGATAATTATGTGGGAATCTGCCGGGATCTGCATCCGGGCCCTGTGAGTTTGTTGCATTGGAGCGGGAAAGGAAAGCCGTGGGTTCGGCTTGATGAGAAGAGGGCGTGTCCGTTGGATGCTATTTGGAGTCATTATGATTTGTTGAAGACGCCATTTTCGATTGAAGCTTGAGCTTAAGCTTCCATCTGGGTCCGATCCGTAAGTGTATAAACGAGTAATTCGATATAGACACAGCACGGGATATCACCGGTACAATATTAGTGATTAAGATAGCGTGACACCAATGCAAAGGGTCGGCAGGCGACTAAAGTTATATGTCACAATTTTGAGTTAAAATCAAGACGAGAGTTACACATCACTTGATCTAGGATGCATATTCTCAAACCGAGTTATGGTTATTCATCAAGTGTAATTGGGTACTTGTTGAGATATTTGGGGAGGATTAAATTCTAAGTTTAATTAGGATAGGTTAAGGAAACGAATTCACAAGAGTGAATGGGAATTAAGTGTTAAATTGTTTATATTAATTGTACCAGAACAGAATTGTTTATAATAATGTATTTAACGAAATATCATAATTTGTTAATCTATCTATCTATAAATTAAAAGTTCACGCTCACGCTCACGTTACATTAAAATTAGTATATAACCACCTTTATGCATGTATAAAATATTAAAGATTAAAGATAAGACCGGGCAACTTTCACAACCACTCTTTTGTATCCTAGTAGTCTAAATATTTCACACTTTTTTCATGTCATCGTCATTAATTTAAAATTCACAAATCACATCCATAATCAATAAGATTAGATTAGTAGTTTAATTTGATTTTAAATAAAAAGGATCGTGAAAGTTCTATTCTAAAACATTTTTAAGAGAGATTTTTCTTTTGGTTTATATGTATTTGTTCAAATTTCGAGTTTTTATTTATTTATTTATGGAAAATGAGTTGGAATAATATGAGAGATTCTATTGAGGCGGTTTGATTCTGGATCCCATGATCGATATATCTTCTGGCCTACATTAATTTTTTATTATTATTATTAAAACAAGAGGGCAGTTTATTCTCTGTAGATAGACTTTGAAAGTGGAATAAGGATTTGTTATTAAATCACTACTGAATTAGCCTACTTGCATTTTATTTATATAGGATTGGAAAATTTATTTGGAAGCTACTGTCTCTATTATTATTTATTAGTTTTCTAAAAATATTGATTTTTATTTATTTAATTTTGATATAGACGTAGAGTTTGAGTTGAGAGAGAGGGATTGGAGGTCGTGGATGCAGGTAGAACTTAAAATCTCTTATTCTAGAAATTTTGTTTTTCGTCAAAATTAATTTTAGTTAAAACAGTTCAAAAGAATGAAAGATACCGGCCTCTTTTCAACTTTTGTACTAAAATAGCCCTAATATTTTATTTTTCTTATTTCATGAAAAGGAATGGGGTGGTTACGGGTATAGATAAAAATAAATCAAACTATTGGCACACAGCTAACTAGTTTGAGCTTAATTAATTTAACTTCATTTGTTAAACTAATAAGTCGAGCCCAAGGAATATATAAAAATTTAACAAACTAGCTCGGCCAACAAATTCAACCATAACGTTGGATAGTTAAATTAACTACTTGAACTATAATTTCTACCAAAAATAAAATAAAATTGAACCATGACTGTTGCATAGTTAAATTAAAGGTGGTGGTGGTGGTTGTTTTTTCTTTTCTTTTTTTTTCTTTTTTTTAAAAAAAAAGGAGAAAGAGAAGAAGAAGAAGAAGAAGAAATTGAAGCCCCTCCAGGCCCATTAGAGCGTATGTAGTCTTCCTATAGCACAGGCCCAAACAAAAAAATAAAATAAAATAAAGTTTGGCTCGTAGTAAATTGTTGCTGCCCAGGATCGAACTGGGGACCTTTTGCGTGTAAAGCAAACGTGATAACCACTACACCACAGCAACTGATGGCAAAGAAGTCCTCTATGTAGTAATACACGGATACGTATCGTTGCATCATTATCCCCTCTCCTTTACAATTGGAATTAGGTGTGGACATTCAATTTAATTCGGTGATTTTTATACCATTTGCATTAAATCCAATCCGATGCCAATGTTAAAATTTGGCATGCAATCCAATCCGACACGTCTTATCAATTAAATTAAATGTTGGATTATATTAGTTTCAATTTGATTCAATTGAATAAGAAACAAGAGGGAGTCAATATGACAAATTGGCAATGTACCCACTAAAAAATTTTCAAATTGGCAAATACGACAAATTGACAGAATAACCAAATAACTTGTAAAATCTCAAACAAAGAGTTGCATGATAAATAGAATGCTATGACCATCAATAACACAAATGCATGTAGCATTTCTAAAAAAGATACATATACTAATTGGATTGGTTTGGTTTGGTTTGGTTGGTTTACCCGGCCCCTAAAATCGAAACAGATCTATTTTAATTTTTTTTGGTTTTCCAAAAGTTGATCCAATCCATAAAATCAAGAAAAAATGGATTGGATCGGTCAGTTTGGTTAGTTTGGATTGAATCACGCCCTCCCCTAATTTGAATATTGTATCTATCTTTGCACTGCTTTTACTAAAATAGTAGTATCTCATTACATTGATATTACTCCAATTTTGAATAATTAATATATATATATATCACCTCTTTAATGAGTATGATCTGTGCAAATAGATTAGTCTAGTAATAAAGGCACCCATCCGAACTCGGAATATCTTTGGGTTTTAATCACACCTGGGTTTAGGGGTATTGTGGCAAATTCGAAATCTGAACGATCAAACCGAGCCGATAGTTAAAAATCAAAAAGAAAAAGAAAAAAACGATAACGAAACTGAAACAAAGAAATTGAACTAAAAACGAATAAATTTGGTTAAGCTGTGAGGTGTGCGAGTGCAAAAACCGAATTGATTCAATTGTTATATGATGTCATTTTGTTTTATATGACATAATATGATGATGCCTATATATTGTTGCTTGAATTTTAAAAAGATGAATGTCTTCTCAAGAGTTATTTTGAACCTAATTAGTAGTTTTCAAGAACCCAATGGCACAAAAATAATTTGTATTTTTACTCATTTAATTTACAAACAAAGAATTTGATAAACTAATTACATTCCAAAACTTAAATTCTTGTCTAGCAGAATCTCGTTCACACTAAATGAACAATTTGGTGCTTGAATGCCACAATTTTTGGTGTGGATTTGCTAGGCACAAAAATCTGTTTTGTGCCAATTAATTCTAAGGTTCATTGGCACTTTTTTGGAGGCTGATGTACTTATGAATATTAATGTTTTTTAAAAATATATATACAAAAATTGAATAAATTAGAATCAAAAGTTTTGGTTTGGGTTTGAGTTAGGAAGATTAATAATTAAATCAAACTGAATCAAAACCGGATTTTTACATTCAGTTTTAGTTTGGGTCTCCGTAATCTTTATCCCGATCGAAGCCGAAAACACTTCTATCTGAGTTCAGTTAGGTGGAATGGGTGATTTTACTTTGTTTCTGATATAAAAAGAAGAGACTTGGACTTTTATTTTATGAAAAAAAAAAGAAAATAATAAAAGAAAAAAAGAAAGAAAGATAATCTTATTATATTTATGTGGATTGGGCCATAATTTTTGAAGAATATAGTCATAGAAGATATGTAAGCCCATTTTTATTGGACAATCAATTTATTAAACTAGTACAGTAAACAAATGTTAAAAATTTTATTAGAAAAAAAAGGTTAAAAATGAACTTTTAATTGAAGAAGTTTGGC
The DNA here is from genome assembly GCA_021464415.1 of Lonicera japonica. NCBI lineage: Eukaryota > Viridiplantae > Streptophyta > Magnoliopsida > Dipsacales > Caprifoliaceae > Lonicera > Lonicera japonica. The sequence goes on along the minus strand of CM038466.1, from coordinate 65,812,352 downwards.
CTAGCAGAAACGATTCCCTTCTGTAGGGAAGAGAACTCAGTTTTAAGTCAACTAAAACTGTGTTCTCTTCCCTACAAAAGGATATCGTTTCTGCTTTATCTAATTTATTCCCATTTTCTCTTCTCTTCCCTACAGAAGGATATATCTTCCCTACAGCAGGATTATTCCCATTTATCTAATTTATTATGATTTTTTAATAATTTTTTTGTTATAATACTTGATTAGAGTTTTGTTTTTAAAAATAAAATAAAATGAAAGAACAAATAAATTATTTTTTTCTATGTATGGGAGAACTCATATATTCAAGGGAAGAGCATGTATTTTAATTTATAGCATATATTCGAGCACTATAAAAAGGGATAATTCTATATAAATGTCCAAATTAGTCACCAAGCACATTCCAAGCACTTTCATGGAAAATTCTCTTAAAAGTCAGTTTCAGCAACAAAAGGTAAAATTCCACTGAAAAAAGTAACTTTCCCCGAAAATAAACCAGTTTTAGAAGAAAGTCACCCTACCTCTCACTAAATTAGGACCCATTGGAAGTTTCTTTGCGCCTTCACTTTGTTATTTTTCATTCATTTGGCATTTCTCTGCAACTAGACGTTTTATTCTCGAGTAAGTAAGACATGCATGTACATAGAGTTGGTGTTATTGTTAAAATAAAATATATACTTATTTTTAAAGTAAGGTACAACTTTAAAAGTATATAATATAATTTTTTAAAATAATATTATACTTTGATAAAAAGATACTTGATTTGACAATATGAATAATCTATATATATATATCCCCAAAAATTACATCTACCAATTTTCCAAATTTGTTATACAATAAAGGAGTACTCACTATTTTCTTTCTGATACAAACATTACAACATTAGAATCTACTAGTTAAAAACTTGAATATAAATTTTTATATATATTCAATTATAAAAATTAATTACAATGCCCACTACAATATATATTGATTTAAGTCTACTCTCTATAATTACGATACGAATCGAAGATAGGACTAACGCAACAAATAATAAATCAATAACAAACTGAGACATTGATTTTGTGTGCATAAATTTATTTATTTTTGCGTATTTACCGGCGTGATTCTTAAAATGACAAATCATTTACACATACCTTTACGGACACAAATTAAAATGCCTATTGAACAAGAAAACCATTTTAACAAACATTTTAAGTGTTTATGCTTTGTTTAATGCTTGCCTGTCATTTGTCTATATAAATTAAACACTTATTCCAACACACTTAAAACTTTGGTACATAAAATAGTACTGTGTCATTTTTTGAATAAAAAATTTATTTTTTGTGTATCTAGCATTAAAAATAATATTTTAAAAGATTGGCATAAATATCATTTTTTACACTAACGTCCTTTTTGATACACATGTATGTATATATATAAATTTTTTTGCGTGCAGTGTGATCTTTTATTCTCCTTACCTTCTGAAAGTACCGACTTTGCCTCCTCTATATATGGTTGTTTCATATCCTTCTCTTTCTTGCACAAAAACTAACAACATACCTAAACAATGAAAACTCTAGACATTAATATTCCCAAGCCATCCAAATGGTTCTCTCTTTCTCATCTCCGGTCAAAGCCCAAATCTCCAACCCCTCCTCTCTCTCCTTCTCGGCCTAAAACCGCCACCAAAGAAGCCGATTACCAAGATGTTTTCCACTTCTTCGACAAAAATGGTGATGGAAAAATTTCAACCCAAGAACTTATTACTTATTTTCGATCCATAGGCGACTCTGTATCCCAAAGCGAAGCTCAGAGGGTGATAAGTGAGTTTGATGTCGATGGTGATAATTTACTAGACTTTGAAGACTTTGTTAAGTTGATGGAGAGAGATAAAGAAGAAGGTGGTAGCGGTGAAGACGATCATGATCTCAAAAGGGCTTTTGAGATGTTTGAGGATGAGAAAGGGTCTGGGTGCATCACACCAAAGGGGTTGCAACAAGTTTTGAATCTACTTGGAGATGAGAAGTCTTACGAGGAGTGTGAGGCTATGATTAAGGTTTTTGATGTTGATGGAAATGGAGTTCTCGATTTTCATGAGTTTCATAAGATGATGGCATGAATGAAAACATAAAGTTTAATTTGCGGATATTTTTCATAAAGAAGGGTACTTGAACTTTGGACGGCGCGTTTGGTGCCTGAGCATACTCTTAACCGTTTTACTAAGTTGTCTATGTCAATTGTAATACTTTGGTATGTTATGTGGGAGTCTTAATTTCATTCAAGGGAATGTGTGACCCTAAGTTGTAATTTACTGGTTGTGTCTATTTATTTAAAGACACAAATTAAGGGTGGTGCTATTACCACCTCCACAATTACTTGCTTTCACTTCCACTTAAAAAAAGAACACAATTGCTTGCTTCCACTCCCACTTTCTCTAGTTTTACTAACATTAGTTTTTACCTGATGGTTAATAATTAACTATTAACTCATTTCCACCCCACCTCTTGCATAATTAACCCATTTCATCTCATTCAATCCATTTCAAAAAACTTATCCCACCACATTGAACGTACTTCCCTCCAAATTTCTTGATCATTTTCAACCAATTTTTATTTTCATATTCAGTTAAAACAATATTAGTTACCAAAATTTCACCAAAAACCCACAAAAACTCCATTGATGCAACACAAAAAACCTTAAGTTGTAGAGAATGTTAGAGAAAAGAGAAATGGAGATTGACAAGGTAGAAAAACTAATGGAGAGGTATGTTTGTTTTTATAATGTTTAATGTTTATTTTGTTTAGTTAATATGAAGAAAAAAAATTATACCAACAGATCGAATTATAGCATCAGAACAGGTTACCTCGGTTACGGGAGACCGAAATTGTAGCACTTGTTCGGTTTTCGGTGACCGAATGTGTAATATAAAGACGTGAAGGAGAATAATATTTCGGTTCTATAGAACCGACATTTATAATTTTTCTCGGTCCTTAATGGTCAAATATATGCCTATTACTCGGCTCTTAGGAGCCGAGATAGTGAAAAAAATTCTAAAAAGGTTATGTTCTTCTCCAAATACCTCAGTCCTTAAGAACTGACATTTATGTATTAACTTGTTCACCAAGGACCTAGTTAAGATAATATACTCGGTTTTGGTCAATCAAAATCGAATATTAGTCATGCGAAAATTTATTAGATTTTTTTATGTGCATGCTGTGTGTTCTCTTGATTCTACAATATGGAGAGATTGTTCATTTATTCAAGCAATTGATTTCACTTAAATTGCAAGAATATCCCAAAATCCAAAATGTGTTCACACATTTAACGAGTTAGAGCCTCCAAATTTAATCAAAAATAATATTGATGGTGGTAATGGCCAAAGTTCCGAGTATATGATTATAGCTATGCCTCTTGATTCATATTTTAATGGCATTGATTGTAATCTTGATAATGGTGAAAGTCGTCTTGACCCCAATGGCCGTTGTGAACAACCTTATGAGCTTAAACCTGATGATGATTGTTTATTTGATCTCTCGCTGACCACTTGGGAACAATCTCTCTCAATGGTGGGTAGCAATTCAAGTCATACGAAGAATAATGTCAAAGAAATTAAAATTAATGTGACTCCAGTATTTGCAACCGATGAAGTAAGTATAAGCGAAGTTATATATTGTCATATGATTTGGAGATTTGGATTGAGTTAATTTATTGTGTATAATGTATGTTTTGTAGGTATTTACTTCTCGATATAATTTAGTTGATTGGTGCCAAAGTCAAGGAAGAGGCATCCGAACTATTGTTGTTACATTGAAATCTGACAAAGAATTGGCATTCAATTGCGTGGTTGTGTCAATTTCAAAAACATTGAGTGTGACATTTTTTCCACACTCAAGCCCTCCACCGGATGATGGTAGACACCGGCTAGTATGTTTGGCGCATGTCCAAGGGAATCATTTTGTAAGAGTTAAGTTGAAAGACGATGCATCGCTTCCTTCCTTTGCTGCTTGGGGGGAACTTTTTTATAAGAAAGAAGCAATCCCTTGGTTCAAAAATTATGTTGATAAACTTATTAAGCCAAAAAAGGATTTAACAACAATAGACGCACCAATCGCTCTTGGATGATTGAGTGATTGGTAAGTCTATTGTAAAAAAAATTATTCTTTTTTTGATGCGAATATGCAAAATATGTCGCATATAAAGTGTTTGTCATTACATGTGGTTATTTGATGTTCATAAAGTTTGAATGGTGTAATTTTTTTTTTCATGAATTGTAAACATGTAATTTTTTTGTATATGAATGACAGCAGCTTTTAGTAATTTGAGTAAATTCGATTTCTTTGAGCAATTTGATTAAATTCAATTTTTTTTGGGTAATTTGATTAACTTACAGACAACCTCGATTTTAGAATATCAAGGATATTGATGAATTTCAGTCCTAATGATACCAAGGTTAGTGATCGAAAGCTAAAAAAATGAACCAGCATACCTCGGTCCAAGGAGACCAAGGAATTTAAGAAACCTCGGTCATAAGGAACCAAAATTATTCATAAACCTCGGTTGTTTGAGGTCGAGGTTAGTAACCGAGAGCTAAAAAATGAACCAGCATACCTCGGTCCAAGGAGACCGAGGAATTTGAGAAACCTCGGTCGTAAGGAACCAAAATTATTCATACACCTCGGTTGTTTAAGGCCGAGGTTAGTAATCGAGAGCTAAAAAAATGAATCAGCATACCTCGGTTCAAGAAGACTGAAGAATTTGAGAAACCTCGGTCGTAAGGAACCGAAATTATTCATAAATCTCGGTTGTTTAAGGCCGAGGTTAGTAACCGAGACCTAAAAAAATGAACCAGCATACCTCGGTCCAAGGAGATCGAGGAATTTGAGAAACCTCGGTCATAAGGAACCGAAATTATTCATACACTTCGGTTGTTTGAGGCCGAGATTAGTAACCGAGAGTTAAAAAAATGAACCAGCATTACCTCTGTTGTTTGAGGCCAAGGTTAGCAACTAAGTGCTAAAATATGAACCAGAATATCCAATAATTTCTTTGTGATATATAAACAAAAACAAGTATATAATATCCAACTCTTTGTGATATATTACCAAAATAAGTATATAATATCCAACTGATATCTATCAAACCAAAAAGATGGTATCCATCAACATAAACTAACAATTAGCAAATATATAATATCTATCAACCAAAAAACTATATAGTTAAGTTTAACAATTACCAAAAATTAAACAAGTTAAAGGCCAATGTAAGGTCCAACTCCTTGCGATATATAACCAAAACAAGTACATAATATCTAATTCCTTGCTATATATAACCAAAACAAGTACATAATATCCAACTGATATGCATCAACCAAACCAAAAAGATGGTATCCATCAACCTAAACTAACAATTAGCAAATAGAAGATAACCATCAACCAAAAAACTACATAGTTAAGTTTAACAATTAGCAAAAATTAAATAAGTTCACAGAGTTCTAATAAAAGTTGATAATATCTCCAAATCCAAAAAGTTAATTCTTCCTTCTCCTAGTCACATATGTCTTCCCTTTGTCTTTTAGTAGAGGTCTTGTGGTTCCCGATGGAGTCACATTATAATCATGCTCTTGGGCTTTCTCTGGTGCCGTTGCGTTCAGTGCATTCAAAAGTATGTCATATGCATTACGTGCAACAATAGAGATATCATCCGCCTCGTCACCATGGAACGCTTCATATAGCATTGATATTACCTTTTTAACTTTTACTTGTTGCATAAATAATTTAGCATTTACAACTTAGTAGCTGGAGTATCTATACTATATAGTTTTATTAAACATCGAATGAAAATATCAATTAAAGCATAAGGTAATGTGCAAAGGGATCAGTCGACTTCAGCAACATAAAAAGAGGATTGGGGGATATATAGATAAGAAAAAGAAAAAATATATGGTCAAAAATACCACTGGTCAGTCAAATGGTAGCACAAACAGATGCTATGCTTCACTCAAACTGTTATTTAGTATCCCATGAGTAAGTATATTAACTTGTAACAAATAAATTTTGGTTGAATGTTAATTGTGATTAAAATGTTGTAACTGTATGCATTGCAAAATTATTGGTTGATAATTGGTTATGAGTGGTTCTGTCTTTTCAAGCTTGTCTATTTGTGCGTCAACTAAAAGTGCATTGGCATAAATTATCTTATTTGTTATTGTAACATAGTTTTGCACTAATCTATTTTTAAAGTTTGTGTAAAAACTAGAAATATTGTTTTGAGATGTCAACTATTGTTGTAAGTCTATAAATTTGTAATATTGAGATTTTTTATTTTATTTTTGTAAAATGCAACAATAGAAAACATTAAAAATAAAAAAAAACAAAAACAAAAAAAAAACTAATTTAACAATACACCAGCACGGGTTTACTAACTAGTAATGGAAATGAAAAAGAATGGTACTACATTAATTACATTGGCAATGAAAAAATATACCCATATCATTTAGGGCCCAAAAAAAATGCGAAAATTAGAACACTGAACTAACAGATTGGATCTTTAGTGTAAGTAAGGTTATGTCTTAATAAACCCGTTCCACCTAAAGGGCAAACATAGCCCAAACCCTTCAGCCCATTAAAACTTGTATATTTTTCGAATCCCACTATCCCATTAAAAATCAGAACACTAAAAACTGAATTTATACTCATGCTTAATTACTGGACCATCTATAATTTTTTTAAATATACATTTGCGTAGTATGTAAAAATAATTACATATTTAGTGTAGTGTAGACTGTGTAGTATTCTAATAAACACGCTCTAACCAAAGGCAAGAAAATAAGGAATCACTCATTTTTTTTTCACAGATAGATAAGATATGCTGAGATCCCTGCCAGATGAATCCTTAGTTGGATTTTTTTTCATGTTGTAGTTGGATTGAATCCTTAGTACTTAGGTCCTCATGGTCATTTAGAATGGATAGCACTATCCCCATGGGCTAAAAAAATGTTGTTGCAGATTTGGGTCATATGTCAGTTGTGTGTTATATGAGTGCACTGAAAACATGTAATTCTTTTTACTGAATGCTCTTTAGGCTAATAGGAGATATTGGCTTATAATTTTTTTACTTAAGATACATTGTTGTATTTTCTTCATGCTTCCCATTCAGATGCCATAGAACTATTGGATTGAATCCTTACGGAATTACAAACTCTGATCTACTCAAATGGTAAAAAAAAAAAAAAAAAAAACCCACCCAGAGTACCACCTTCACTTTTCGGCCATCCAAATGGTCTTTTACCTAATTCTCTACCTCCTCTTGTCTTTCGTAAAGAAGGAAACATTGAATCGCTTGTCAAATAAGTTTACGAAGGTGATTTCTCATCTGTTTTTCTGTGATCTATTTGTGCATTGATTTGATTTTTGTTTGTTAAAGTTTTTTTTTTTTGGATTTTCGTTGCTGTGAAAATGTTCTAGCTTTAGAACGTGATATCTACATTATCACCATGATATTAAAGAAATCCCCAAAACAAAAAGTTGGGAGGAGAGTGGAGGTACCTTTGGTCAGAGTGGCGACGGAGCTAGGTCGGAGTGGTGAGACGGCGAGGGAGAGCGAGGCGGCGAGGGAGAGACAAAGAGGGAGAGTGGTAATTTTTAGGGCTTCATCATAGAGAGAGGGATAGTGAGAAGGAGAAGTAGAGTTTTTAGGGATTCAATTTTTAGAGAAGGTAATTTGATGTCTTATAACTTTTAGTTAGTTAATTAATTAAAGAAAAATTATCATTAATTATATATATTAGAAGGTGGGAGTGGTGTGAAGATTTATGGGAGTAAAAATAAGTAAAAGTAAGTTAATGGAAATGTTATTGGGAGTGGGAGTAGAAGCAAGTAATTGTGGGAGTGGTAATAGCACCACCCAAAATTAAACACTTAAAAATAAAAAGAATAAAATTTCAACTTGCAATAAATATAACATGAATTCCCATGCATGAGTATATTCTTTACATTCATACTATGACTAACATTTTTCGTATATAGATATATGTAATTAGCATTTATTTTAAAGGCACGCATTTAACTTTTCATTTAATTAAATAACTATTTTACTTGTTCTTCCAAATTAATCCTCCCCATAACATTTAAATGTAAATAAAGGGTAATTAACAAATATGACCCTTGAAGTTTACACAATTCTCTCGCTTATCCATGAAGTTTAATTTTTAGTTGAAGCATCCTTAAAGTTTCTAATTTATCCCTCGCTCATCTAAAACTGGATACCCCGTTAAAAACTTGGAAGGAAAACCTCCGAGAATAATCCCTGAAGTTTGAAATTTGTCCCTCGCTCGTCCAACCACGTGTGTTTTCCGTCCAAGTTTTTAATGGGGCATCCAGTTGTGGACGAGCAATGAAGAAGGTAGAAACTTTAAGGATATTTCAACCGAAAATTAAACTTTAGGGACAAGCGAGAAAATTGTGTCAAACTTCAAGGGTTATTTTGCTAATTACCCTTAAATAAACATAACCCAAATTGTCTATATATCAAAGGGGAAGAGGAATGCCTAAAATTGTTGGTTATGACACTAAATTTAATGTTTTCATTTTCGCCCCCTATAATTTTAAAATAAAAATATCATTTAGCTATATAGAGGTTAAACCCTGAATTGACCTCTAAATTGGAGAAAGATACATTTTACTATTGAGCCTTCGTCATTTATTAATTAGTTTCCATTTTAAGTTTGATAATTAAAGAAAAAAAGGGGCACTGCGTCGTGTGCGTATCTAGTTACATGAAGCCAGAATCTATTTATGTGGTTATTGAAGCCATGTTGAGTAGGTTTTTGCTTCTTTTTTTTACCTTATTTCACAAAAAAAGGTTTTTATTGCAACGATTTTTACAGTAACATAAACAAAAAGATTCCAACCATTGTTGAGCCAAGGCAATATGCTGTCAACATAAATTACTTTTATTTGAATATCACACATTATATATGCATAAAATTTTAAATTATATGCGTGCACAAAATAGTATAAAAATAATTCCTAATGCAACAAAAAATTACTCTTTTTTTTGTACAATAACAAAAATAACTCTTGCCCACCTTATTTTTTCAAAGTACAATTAGCCATTGGCTTAATTTGTTGGTCTGATAAAAACTCTAATGGGGAGATGAATAGGGTTTATAGTAATAAATGCGAAATTTTAAATTACTTTGATAAATATTTAAACAATATATCAAGTAATAAAAGCATGCAAGATAAACTCAATATCAAATAATAATGATAAGTAAAAAGGTTGAGTCTAGAAATATTGAACCATAGAAGTTAAAGACGTTTTGTTTACGTATTTCGATTGTTTAGACCATACATCCGTGCTTGATGTCAGTACCCGATAAATTCCACTATAGATCCTCCTACGGGTGAGGAACAAACTAGTTACAACAACCTTCTATTCAAGCAAAGATAAAACCACTTAAGTGTAATTTTTCTGAGAACACTCAAACAAATGTGAGTCTTCTCATCATACTCAATCACAAAAAACCATAGCTTCTTACTTTTTGTGACGGATGGCAAACCGACACAAAAAGTAAAAAACCGTCACAAAAACGTATTTGTGACAACTTTGCGACGGTTTTTGGTGTGTTACAAGTTAGGGCATCGCAAAAACTCAAAGACGGGAAAATGCCGTTTCAAATACTTTTGTGACGAATTTGTGACGGTTTTTAGGCCGTTACCAAAATGTTGTCATTTTTGACACTTTTTGTTACGAATTGTTTGTGACGGGGTAAACCGTGACTTATGCTATTATTGTAACCACCTTGACTGTTACAAATAAGAGTATTTGTAACAGCATTTTGTCCGTCATAAAAAGTCTAAAGTCTATAATGTATTTGTGACAATATATATTAATCATCACAAAAATGTATTTAGCATAATGCTATTACAGGGCATTTGTAACCAAATAGACATTTGAAACCTGTATTCATTAATATATAAATATAAACATGTAATGTAACAATTCAATTCCATCAAATCAAACACGAATGAAACAAAACTAAATAAAGCCAACCAAACAATCTCAATCAAATAGAATTTTATATAGCCTAAACCAAACCAAAACATTGTATACAAAATTGTTGTCCTTAATCCGAAATTACAAAATAATGCATACAATATAATTCAAAGCAAACAAAACATTGTATCATTTAAACTTGGGTCTAAAAAGAAGGCATGACAGCAATCTCAAGTCGCACAACTTTCAAACTGCAAGGAGTTTCCCTTTTGAGCCTTTACTAGCCCTGACATTTATATAAGTTTGAGAAAAATAAAACCACCATGAAATAGCAAAAAGTGAGGAACAACAACTACAGTACATCCTTAGTGCATAATTTGACCTATTGCAACAGTAAAATTAGATGTAAAGTTCCATCAAGCGTGCAGCAGGTAAAACTTAGTTAAGTAAATAGAACACTCACATTCAACTAATGTCTAGTCAACCAAATCTTTCAGATTTATCCTCCTACCTATTTATGTTTGCTATTGGCTTAATTATTTTCAATATATATATATATATTTATCAAAATATGAAGCATTTTGCAGATTTACAGCAACTCAATCCCTCGTTCATGATCTTTTCTTAAGGTAGTTGGTATTAGTAGTGTCAATAGCTTATTACGGGTGCCGATGACCAAAAGGGATATTAGAAATGTACTGCTATCTAGCAAACCTGTTTTCACTGTTTAGGATGTTCATATTTCTCCAGGAACCACGTTTACTTTCTTTTTCGTAAAAGTATATATATCATAAATTATTGTTTGTCAACACTTATTCAAATATACCAAAATTAAGAAATAAAATTTTTACAGCAACTAATAGGTACGGTAAAACCACATAATAGTGGCATAGAGTATGAAAATATCTACACTGAGTAATAAATTTATCACTGAAGTTTATTGAAGTAAGCAAGGTAGTTATTATCGTGTATTGGTACCGTATCGTTTTCCAAAAAAACAAAATGTATTACGTATCGTGTATCGTAATATATCGTAATTCGTAAGATACACTTTAATTTGATATACATACAGGCATATCTTTTTTGATCTACATATATGTATTGTGTACAATAAACTAAACAAGCCATGCATTAAAATTAGAAGTTATACTTAATTCTCTCTACATAACTTACATAATTACACTAGCAGTACATAACTCGGGCTTAGTAGTTAAGGCCCACTTAAACTGTTTCAATAGCTCTGGTGAAGATATATGATCAGTCTAACCTCCTAGTATTAAATTTAGAACTTTAACTCCTAAAAATCATAATAATCCAACTTTTAATTATCACCAAATAACCAAATTATCAACACCCAAAGTTTTGTATCTGCAATATATATATATATATATATATCCATATATACAAATTAACAATAAAAGATGAAGAGTAGACTAGCCTCTATATGGGAGCCAGGGAGATCCCAAGTTATAATATCACGTGTGGGTACCGGGGGGGGGGGGGTGTTCACCAAAGTATTTAGAACTCATTCCTCACTTCCAACTGAAATGTAAATTATACATGTACCATATACTTAAAATTTCATTAATCATAAACCAACTTATTAAGTTCATGAGCCAAGTGTCCATTTCATAGAGTTTCATAAAAAACAATTATCCATATCTCAAGTTTATTTTTATGAGATGTATTTTTGATTATTGATTAAGCTGAAATTAGTGTGTTATTGAATACTACCAGAGTGAGACTATTGGTTTTAGACGGATGGAGTATTAAACACTATGTTGTTTGGGAGAAGAGTAGTATACAACCTACATACTAGTTGTAACTGCAGTATACTATCTATTTAGTCTTATCTGCAGCATATATGGTAGATTATCACATCTTATAAGCTTCTAATTTGAAAATTTGTTTCCATAACAGGATATAAAATTAATGCTAGTTTTATCCAATAGAAGTGAATCATATCTTATCCTATCATAGTCCAACCTAAGAATACAAAAGGAAACATATTTTAAAATTCTTTAATGAATCCCCCGCCCCGCCACCCCCTCCCTCCTCAGGTACTAGATGTAACTATGGATATAAGTTTGTGAGTATAGAATATATATTTTTTTAATCCAAATTTTGTTAAGCATTTTGATCAACCATTCCATTGAGCAAGATACTTTTCTCACGTCAGAAGTGTTTAAATTTAAGAATTTATGGTTAGCAACTTCAATCATCACGTAAGATACTTTTCTCACATTACGAGCATTTTAATCGAGCATCCCAAACAAGATACAAATAGACAAATCTCAAACAAGATACAATTAGAAAAATCTCTAAACACCATCCCAAACAAGATACAAACAGTAATTACACATACTCTTAATTTTTCCATTAATTACTCTTGAAACTAAACCCTAATAACACATACTCTTAATTTTAAACTAGTTATATATTTTGAGAGAGAGAAAGGGGCCTTACTTGAAAATGGATTTCGCCAGTTAGGGCTAGGGATTTAGAGGTAGAACCTCAATAGTGAACAACGGTGGTAATGAGCGACGGCAGAGAGTGACAGTGGAAAGGACTAGGGTTTCGAGATGGAGAAAAGGTGATTGTGGTGATGGTAGTTACGATGGAGAAGAGGTGGCAATGGAGATGAGGAGGGGTTTTGAGCGGGAGGGAGGAGCAGGATAGAGGAGGTTTTAAGCGGATGAAACGAATTTGGGGATGGATTCTTTCTTAAAGTTAATTCGTTTTTCTTATTTTTTTTTTGACCTGACTAGCATAGTTTTAAAACTTATAGACATATTTTAACCACAAATTTGATAAGGATACTTACTTTTATTTAAACTTTGTATTTAGCATTTTTTTTTAAAATTCACTATCATTAAATTTATAATTACAAAATTAAGGCTATTTTTTATTTATTTTTTGTGTTTTACACAAATCCATTCATCTGACATTTGTATCATTGTAAAATTTGATTCTTCATTACCAATTAGAAATAAAATATACTCAAATATATAATATATTAAAAAAAATTATAAAGAGACTTTAAAACTATTAAAGTATTAAAAGAGATTAAATGAATTCTACACTAAAATTCAAATACTCAATTTGGAACATCCAAATAAATTGGACTTTTACACTCAATCATGTAACATTTGTATCAATCTTAAATTAGATTTTTCCATTACCAATTAGAAATAGGATATACTTAAGTATATAATATTTTTTTTATATTTATAAAAAAAGGCTTTAACTATTAAACTATTAAAAGAGGCTAACTGAATTTCTAAAACTATAACTAGTTTTCTTATAAAATTTGATATAGTGATTATTTTATATATAAAAAAAAACTAAAATACTTATAATTTCGAACACTGAAAAAATATTGGACTTTTAATTTGAAATATTTTTAAAATATGCTTGATTAATATGTTATGTTTAACTTTAACTATGTCAAAGTTATTAATTTAATTGATTAAGGAAAGAATAAGAAATAATTGCTTAAAATATATAGAATTTATTACTTTGTATGAGTTAAAATGTTAATAACGATAAAGATGGGTTAAAATTTGGTAATATTTAGCCTTAATTGAATATGTGGATGATAATTGACTATAAGTTTTAATAAAACTATTTTTTATATAATTATTTTCCTTTTCTTTAATATTATTTAAAATGAGATTATTTTTTATAGCAATTTGTTAAGCTGTGACAAATGAGATTATTTGCCACGGTTTGTATTTAACCGTTGCAAATAACTTCTTATTCGTAACGGGAATGTACCTAGCCGCTACAAATAATTTTATTTGTGACGGGATTAAAATCCGTGACAAATAAATGTTTTTAGTAACGGTTTTGAACCGTTACAAAAATATTCATCACAAAAGGTCATTTTTCTTGTAAACTATGAGAAATTCTCTCACAAATGAATAATAGAAGTTGTTTGGTGATTCACACCATTTAACAATAACTCTCAAATTGTTTACAAGATAGAAATGATTATCAATATTGATTAAAGAATGTAGCTTAAAATGATGAATATGATTAATAGATTATTTGAATCTTTACAATATTTAGTAATTGATGAATATAGAGTATTAGAATAGATTCTCAAGTGTCTAAAAATGAGTTTAAAACTTCATATTTATAGCCCCTAAGTCAATATACCCATTAGAGGGTTTTATGAAAAGTTGTTGCAAAAGTATAGGCAAAAAATACTTTTTCGATGGCTAGTTTTTGGTCTAGTAGTCGATTACTACGTGTTACTATGTAATCTACTACTACCTTTTGCCGGGACCCATTTTCGTCAAAAAACCAAATGAACCAAGAATTGTTTCAATGCTTGGGGAACGTTTTAAAAAGTTTATAAGCACGTTAAATTTATTTTTGAGCTTTGAAACATCCGTTTGATTTAGTTATGAATTAAACACGAAAACCAATTTATGTAAAAATGTGTTTTCAAAGTATTTTAATTCAAATTTGTTTAATTCAATATATTAATGATGAATGATCATGCTAGAGCTATAGAGATTGATCAATTAGGGGTGTTAAGGCCAATTCGAAAACCGATTAAATAGACCGAACCGATCTGAACTGATCCATAAAATCCCGAATTGAAAAAAACCAAAACCAAAATCGAAATCGAAAACAAGAAAACCAAATAGTTTGGTTCGGGTTCGGGGCTAGCTTGTCCAAGATCAAATTGAACCGAACCAAATTATGTATAAGAAAATAAAATATGCTAATATATACTCTAAGAACACACGTTAAGTATATTATGATACAAAAAAAATAAACATTTATAAGAATATGTTCCTTATTAATTTGCATTTTGTAATTCTTTAAAACAAAAATCATTAATGTGTGCCCTTATTATTGAATTAACTACATAATGTTCAATTTTTTTTATCATATACATGATGGTAAGATAATTCATAATTTTTTTTATGAATTATTCTTGTAAATGTACAAATAAAATAGAGAACATGTTTTCAATATGTTTGCTTCTTATTTCTAGAAAACCATGGCTTTAATTTAAATTTGAATCAATCTTACATTACTATTCCTTTGTTATGTTAAATTCATTTTTGAAAAAAAAAAAACTTATGTCAAAACCGAATTGAAAAGTTTGGTTCAAGTTTGGGTTTGGAAGATTTAGAAACCGAAATCGAATTGAAACCGATTTTTTTACATTTGGTTTGAGTTTGGGGTACCTTACTTTCTATCTCGACAGAAACCGAAAACACCCCTATGATCAATAAAGAAACTTTACATTAAATCTAAGCATTCACTTATTTAACAAATAAATGAGTTTTCAAATGCTTGATTTGTTTCTTTGTTCTTCATTTGACCGAAAGTCTTTTCATCTTAATCTTTAATTATCTTGTGAGGAATTTTTGCGTGGATTGAATAATCTTCAATGGAGTTTAATGGTTCTTTGATATTCCACATGTGATCTATAAATATGGAGTTTCCTTTGTAAAACATTTGCCTTTCTTGAATTTTGAAATTAATGAACTATAAACTTATTTTAAGAAATATGTTAAATTACACATTATTAAATTATTATTATTATTATTATTATTATTATTATTATCAAAATATGATTAAGACCTTCTAGATCAACAATCTTGCAATTTGTAACAGGGAGGCATTGGGTTTGACCCACAAAAATGTGGTTATCGAACTCTTTGTTGGTCCGCCTTTAGTGTGATAGTTATATGTCCACCTCTTATCATAGTTGTGACTTGTGAATTTGTTGATTCATACCCAGTGTTAAAAAAAAGTTGTATTATAAAAATTATTATTTTTTATATATAAAAGTACAATCATTTAGGGAAAAATACATTAAATCTCCCATGTGGTTTGATGGGTAAATGAGTCATCCCTTTAGACTCTTTTACTCGACAATAAACCCCTTATACAAAAATTCATACCCAGTGTTAAAAAAAAGTTGTATTATAAAAATTATAATTTTTTATATAAAAAAAGTACAATCATTTAAGGAAAAATACATTAAATCCCCATGTGGTTTGTTGGGTAAATGAGTCATCCCTTTAGACTCTTTTACACAACAATAAACCCTTTATACTATTGTCGATTTTCACTTTACCTTACCCCAGTTAGAAATAGTCAAATTTTCAAATAAATGGATTCACGTGACAAATAAATTGTCATAAATGCAACAATCCATCCATTGAAAACACAAATGGAAAAAATACCCCATTCTTTATAAATATGTATTCATCTAGTTTCTATCTTGAAATCTTTCATATCCCTTCCCTTATCTCTCTGATATCCTTTTTTAGTTATTTTTTTCTCAACAACTTTAATTTTCATTCTTAACATTTATGGTAAGATTATCATCCCCATTCTTATTAATGCTAAAAGGAGTAAATTTTTTAATATAACGTATGATTGAATGCACTTTATTTTATCATTTTAGTACTTTAAGAAAGTGACAAGAAAGCTTTCAAAGTGTTAATTTTCTTTTGTATTTGATGTGCTAGAATACTAAACTAGTGCAATTAACCCAATCATTAGCTATAAAGTTCAAATAATATAAAAAAGAGGGGCAAAGTGTAATTTTTTTTAATAAACTCAATTATGCAAAAGTTTAGTTTATGCTAAATAATTTTTAGGGTGCTGGTAAAAGCACCCTGATATTTTAATTTAAACACCCATTTTTTAGGCACCCATATTTTAATTTTAAATTTGAAAGAGTACACGTACAATTTTGGCACCCTAATGATAAATGCATGTTTAAAATAAAACATTTTATTTGCAACAAACATTTTGTGACTAAAATTCCGCCACTAGTTTTTTTTTTTTTAAATTAGAGTTGAACGCAAAATTAATCTTTTTTTTTTTAAATTAGAGTTGATGTCATAGCCATAAACAATCAAGAACCCTAGATCAATTTAAGTCATTTGTTATTAGTAGATAGCCAAACAACATTTACAATTTTTTGGAAAGGAGATTTTCGTTATAATAGGGAAAATCATACTTTACAAATGATACATAATACTTTTGTCTAGGCCATGAGGTTACACAATGCAACTAATTGAAGGTGCCCAGGGGGCCTTTCAATGACTAACATTATTATCATCAATGCTTTGTTGCTAGTCCAAGTTAATAAAATTTAACATTATATATATGTGATTATACCAATGCACAACTAAACCCAACCGCACAATCAACCTCAGATACATTTAAGTTGGTTGGAGCAATTAATCAAACACCTTATGTGCATTTATTATATGCTCATGAATACTATATTATCATAACAAAAATTCCACCAATGCATAACCAAACCCAATAGCAAAATCAAACACAAATAGATACAATTAAGTTGGTTGGGACAATTGATCAAACATGTTTTGAAGTCTATGAGATAATAGAAAATATATAACACTATGAATATATATATACAAGACAACACCCACATATATATATATATATATAATGTAAAGAAGTAAAGAAGAATATCTTATCTTACCTAGAAGTTGTGTTGAATTGAACGATGATGAAAAGAGACGATGATGAAGCAAAAAGATGAAGAAAAAAGACGCAACGACGAAGGAAAAAAAGTTTGTAAGTTGAATTTGAGAGACTAGGTCAGGGTGCCTTCAAAACACATGACCTAATTATATAAATTATATATTTTTATAAAATGCATGTTTAAATTGAAATATCAGGGTGCTTTTACTAGCACCCTAATTTTTATTTTCAAAAAAATAATAGAAATAAGCACATCTAAAAAAGGATGGGGCTATTGACACATTTTAAATTTTTCTATAACACCCTCTCTCCTTCCTCGATACAATAGGACCGAGTTATTATTGAAAAAAAAAAACTGGCTCGGCTCTATTGCACATAAATAATGTGTACATACTCGGCTCTATTATATCAAGAAAGTGTGTCAATACTCGGTTCTATTGTACTCAGTAAGGAACGGGATATTATAGAGAAATTTAGAATGTGTCAATAGTTTCACTAAAAAAATTAAAGTGATTATTTATCCATCTTGAACTCTATCTGATCTCACCATTAATTATAATTTATTAAAATAAAAAGAGATTAATGTAACCTCATTTTAAAAATTTGTCGATTTCTAGTCGCATTGAAATAAAGTGAAAGATAGCAAGGATCAAGTCGAGAAACCTTCAGTCATTTACCATGATGTTTACTAATGCGGGAAAATTACTTATTGACCTGACCACCTGTCACCTGATCATCCTGATGATGTTTTCAAAGTTACAACACGGTGCTATATTTTAAGTTGAACATTTCCCCGAATTTCGGTGTGCAAGAACAGAATTTTTTACTTTTCCACGCAGAGTCATATCCCAAATTGACTACCGTTCTACCACTAAAACTATGCATACCTATCATTTCCTACTTTTTTTACTAAAGAGAGAAACTGCTTTTCCAACTTGAATAGTAGAGAGAGAAAAGTAGAAAGGAAGAGAGAGCGAGCTGCAAAAATGGCGAAATCGAGTGCTGATGATGAAGAACTCAGGCGAGCTTGCGAGGCAGCAATTGAAGGATCCAAAGAGAAGATCACAATGTCTATTCGGGTTGCCAAGAGCCGCGGGATATGGGGCAAATCATCCAAATTTGGCCGTGGTCACATGGCTAAACCTAGGGTTCTAGCCATCTCCAGTGAGCAAATCTATCCACCTTCTCTTTCTCTGTGATCTATATTAATTGTAGAAACAACTCGCAATTTACACAGTCTCATTGATTTTTCTAACTATGGTCTTTTCTCCAGTTCCATTTTCAATTGTAGATAGAAGTTGCAATTTTCACTATCTCGACAATTTTCTCATTATGATCTTTGCTCCAATTCCGTTGGTAGATAGACTTGCAGTTTTGACTATCTCCTCAATTTTCTCCCCATGATCTTGCTCCAATTCCCTTGTTTAATTGTAGATCGAACTTGCAATTTTCACTGTCTCATCGATTTTCTCAATTCCCATTGTTAATTGTAGATAGAACTTAAAATTTCCACTATCTCGTCAATTTCTCAGTATGATCTTGATCCAATTCCTATGTTTAATTAGTTAGAACTTTATATTAATTGTAGAAAGAACTTGCAATTTCTACTATCTCGTCAAATTTCTCAGTATGATCTTTTTGCTCAAATTCATATGTTTTATTATAGATGCAACTTACAATTTCCACTATCACCATTTTTTTCAGTATTAGAACCTATGGCATGCATGATGTGTGCGCAATATTGTACTTAGTCATTCTTTGAGTTAAAACATGTGATTGCATTTGGTCTAAGTGGTAAAAATACAACTTTTTCATACTCAAGATCGTGGGTTCGCGCCCTGTCATTAACATTTTTCTATTCAACAAAAAGGGGAAGGGGGTCAAAGGGAGTTTTAATAATTAGAATAGGTAGACCAAAGGGTGGCTGGTGTTTAATAAATAGTTGAGACGATCTTGCTCCTATTCCCATTTTTTGTTCCTTTGAAAGTTCATCCCAAAGCATTTTTTGATTTGGTCAGAAAAACGATCTCATAGACTTTATCGACTATTGAGGAGTAAGGAAAGGGCTTCCATGACAATGAGGTCATTCTTGCGTGGGCTTGGGCTTGCTTTGATGATGGGTAGGCTTGTTGTGCTTGACCCTTCTGTGGGCTTTCATCGAAACGGGCTGGAGTCTTCATTTGTAGGATTTTCTTTGTGATGGTTCAGGTAGGTTTGGGTCTTTCATTCGGACCTTCTTGAAGATGGGCACCCTGTGGGCGAATGTGTATAAGCTTGGGCTTTCTTAATGTGGCTCATTTGACTACTCAGTACATGGATGTCAGAGTCTATCGGCATAGCATATGGAATATTTTCCACGTAAGCTGGTTGTACAAAGTTTGTTTGTTCATACTGGCAGTGTGATTTGGGTTTGTTTGTTCATACAGGCAGTGTGATTTGGGGAGATTTTGTTTGCTCCACAAGCTTACTAACCAGAAGACACCACATTCTCATATGGGTGTTGTATAGGTAGAAGGAGCTGGTACGGAAAAACCTTCTGTATAAGGTTCGAAATGGCGAATTGAGGTAGAGTAGACCGATGATCCTATAGTCATTTGGCTTGTTATTGAAAGATGCCAGCAGCCAACTCAAGAGGTTACTATCACTCCGAACGGAACTAATTGGTGACAACAGAGCAGTAATGGATCCTTTGAGTTTGGTAATTGAACTGGGTAGAGATTTAAATCCGTTGAAGGGCAAGTGAAGCAGCAATTCTATGCTGGTGAGTTGGACTTTGTTTTGGGTTGGTTAGTTCGGCTTTTCACTAGTGAGCACACCTATACTGGTGATGTGAGATACTGAGATAGACTGATGAGTGATGACTACTAGAGTCTGTAGTTTGCCAGCACCTATATATACATTAACCTGCCCATAACATGAGGGCATTGGGCCTTAGGGCCCAACATACTCATTGGTCACTTTTGGATGGGGTTTCCCTCTGGTACCATATGTAACACCACGGGGTCTCAGCTAAAATGGCCAGTTTAAGTTGTTAGTTGAGTTCCTTGAATCAACATATAAGTGAAGGACCTGCCTATTACAAAACCATTGTGAGATGTGGGTTGTTACACCTTAGCTCTTGTTAACATTGAAGGAGTGCGCCAAGTGCAAGCCTGTGTTGAGGAATATTTCCGTTAGAATTGAGACTCAAGTTTTGATTGAAAGAAATATGATTTTTGTAGGTCCTTTGTTCATTGTTGTGATGTGCTTAGAAGTTAGATAGTTAGACGAACACATTTTGTTGGCAATGCTAGGGGTGTACAAAAACCCATTTCCGCTTGGAATGAAAGGCTGGTCTAGCTAAATAAAGGCCTGGAAAAAATTCATAGTCCCAAGAAAAAAATAGGGTTGGGTGTGGTAAATTATTTCAAGGCCCACACATGCCCTGTCCAGTTCGTGTCCTTATTTATATAAATGTGGGTGTATACGTAAAGATTGTACCAAGTGACAAAGACCAATGATTTAATGAGGTTCCTTGACATTGCTGGAATTCAAATCCAGTGATTCTGAAATCGGAATATGTAGCTTTTTGGCTAAAATATTAAGTTTTAATGGTTGAAGTTCATGTGGAAACCCTGTTATGCCTACTTGTAAGGTTTTTGCAAAAACATTCATGATGTAACGATATTTTAGCTAATGACCAATGCTTTAAGTTGCCCCTTTCCTTGGGGGAAAGTGATGGTCATTTTGTGCTTACAGCTAGCCAAACTCAAACAGTAAAGTTTGATATGACTCATCTACACCAGTGCCCTCCCTCTCTTGTTTCATGTTCATGTCGATAATTATTTACTTTAGTAGTTTCTAGCTGATCTCTGCAGTGTTGGGAACACTAGAACCAAAAAAGAGAGACACATTTTATTTAATGAAATATGTATAATTTGAAATTACACTCTAGAATTACTTATATGACTACATATAGTTACTTTGTGTAGACTGGTCCATGACTGTCTGGGGTTTATGCAGCAAAAGTAAAAGCTCAGCAGACTAAAGCTTTTCTTCGAGTCTTGAAGTATTCAACCGGAGGAGTTCTTGAGGTACATCCCAAATTTATATCCGCAGCTCTTTACTTAAGTAATTTATGAATTTTAGGACCTTAAAGTTGAAATTAGGGCTGGCCCGCAAGATTTAGAGTTTGCGAAAATCTTTTGGAGCGATGAGGCAACAGTCAATACTAACTCCTTTCCCTGGGATAGCTAAATTGGTTTGGAATGGGATTCCCAGCCTAATGCGAGTTTGGAAAGCAGGATCCCTCTTATATATCATGTAAAAAATTATTAATAATTATTTAATAAGATTTATTTTTTTTAAAGAAAGGATGGCAGTTTTGCAAGCAATTCGACCACAACAATAAATGACATAAGATTAGAACAAAAATAACACGAAACGTTGTATTGTGTTAATACATTTGTTTTTATGTTGTATCGTGTTCATGTTAAATTCTTACGAGAAATTGCAATAGTATCTTGCACTTGGTGTCTTAATGGGATGCGGAAATTTGTAAAAGCTTCTCTGTAATTTATCTAGGTCCGCTTAAATAAAAAATTGATTTTGTAATTTTTGTTTTTTGTGTTGAGTTTCTTTAACCATAATATGTCGTGTCTCTGTAAAAAGCAAAACTGAAACACACGAATTGCCATCCCTAATATTGTTTACACCATTTGATTGTTTATTCTAAACTTTTAAATGGTTTAGTTAACTTTTTGCAGTATGAATATAAAGGGCATTTAACAGTAGTATAAAAGATAACAATAAGACCTGCTGCTGCTTCAAGGCCCACAACCCCCCATCTCTCTCTAACTTAATGCAAATATAACTCTTAAATTGTGCAGTTGTATTTTGCTAATCAATTCCATATTTAATGGATTAAAGTCTCAAATTAAACAATTTAATAATCCAAAGAGGGACAAGTGCTAGAGAGGGTTTATTTTTTATCAGAACCAAACGCTTTTATTGATATATAGAAACAATAAAAGCGTACAAAGATAGAACCATTTGGTGAACCAGAGGTCCACCATAACGGCAGCCATCAAACAAAAGAACAATCAAAACATATACAAGATTCTGCTAAGCATCAATCCACAAAATAAAACCCCAACTGCCTAAAGATCAAACAGCCCTAAATTCCCAACAGCCTTAACTTAGAGCTGCATCCCAATATCTAGATATGTCTGAGGCAGATACTATGCTAAAAACATTAGACAAGAGTTCCCAGAGAGAAGCCAATGATTTGATTTTGCTTCACGCTTCATGAACCTCCATAACCCTGTCCTCAAAGACTCGAGATTACGTTCCTTCCACAAGCACCAAGCAGTAGCCATTCAGCTTTTCTCAATTCAAATGCGGTGACCTTGGAATAACTGAAGTCAATTCAAATTCCCACCGCATCCTATTCCATATGTATTGTGAAAGATTACAATGGATTAGCACATGGCCAATGGACTCATTATCACATTTGTAAAGAATACACCAAGATGGGGAAAGAGAAGATATGGTTGTTTTATTTGGTGCAAATCGTAAGTGTTGATCCTCTTCCATGAGGCCAACCAAGCCAAGACTTTCACCTTTGGTGGTATGCCAACTTTCCATATAGCTTTGTATGGCACAAAAACATCATCCGGAGAATTGATTAGTACATCGGAGGACTTACAAGAAAAGAATCCCGATTTATCTCCCACCCAAATTTTTTTATCCCTATCTGTCCTAGATAGTGGAACAGTACCATTATTTTACTGTATCGTGACACAATATTGGTTTGGCACCCACCGATATGTACCGGGTTCGGCCGATACTTTGAACCATGTGTATATACTTATGTATTTTCTCAGAAAAGCTTGTGTTTTCACATAAAACTCAAGCCTGGATCATATATTGTAAGCCATTAGAGGCATTAGTGAGAAAAAGTAAAAGATTTACTTACACACATATATGTAGATGTATATGTATTTATGCATGTATCTACAAGTATTAAGGAAAAAGATGAATTCACTCTAAAATTGGTGGTCACATTTTTCCATTTCTACCCTTTAACCAGAGCTTGTGCAAAATTGCAAATCATGTGATGTAAGTTCTGTAGTTTTTTAGATGGAAGGTGTATTTTGAAACACTCAAACAGTATAACTTCTAAATTGAGGGTAAGAATAAGGGCTAAATTAAGATCTGGGGAATATTAGAGGGTTTATAGGTAATTTACTCAAAAAGGCAATACATAACTTTCCTGGAACCTAATTTAGCATTTCTAGTAAATTAATTTGTTGTTGGCTATTAAGATTACAGAATTAGTTATCTTTACAATTTTTGCAGCAACTTTGCGACAAAATCAATTATACAATCATTTCATTGCAAATAGTGAATCGATGCGCATCTCTTACGAATACTGATACCGAAACCGAGTTGAAAATTGGGCGCACAAGTCTGCACCCGAAACCAATACTTTGAATCATGATCTTCCTCAATTCTGTAATCGGATTCATTTAATGAGCCTGTTTTTGTATTTAAGTTTACATGAAAGGCATGAATGACAGGTGAATAGTCTTAATAGCAAATTTATAATAAATACGTGGAATCTTTATACAGTAATATCTTATATTGTGTGGGATTTACGAATGAAGTGCTTGAACGTTTATTACTTTTAGTTGATGCTTCTTAAAAGTATTCTTTGCATGTGTAGCCTGCAAAACTATACAAGCTGAAACATCTTTCAAAGGTGGAGGTTGTGGCCAACGACCCCAGTGGATGTACGTTTGTGCTGGTATGTTTTTCTAAATGAACTTTGAGTTCCTTTTGACTTGCAATATCCATGTCTTCAAAATTTATAGGGTGCAGTCAGTATTAAAAAATAAACAATGTACGCTTAACCTTATGCTCTTGACCAAACTTCCTGAAGGGATTTGTTAACCTAAGGAGCCAAAGTGTTGCTCCATCTCAGTGGACCATGCGAAATGTTGACGACAGGTATTTTTTCAGGAACTTTGGCATTTAGAAAAGTCAAATCTTTGATACATTCATATACTCCCTCTATCCCTAATTAAGAGTCCATGTCTGGCTTTCACATTTTTTAAGAATGCACTAATTTCATCACAATCAATGGTTTACAACGAAACTTGTTTCCTATCATGAGTTTGGTATGTTGATTATGTTGTGAAAAGGAAATTGGACTCTTAATATGGTACATCCCAAAAAGGAATAGTAGACTCTTAATTTGGGTTGGAGGGTGTGCTTTTTGTTCTATTCCTTTTTGTCTATGACTTGTCCTTTTAATTTACTTATGTTTTAGGAACCGCCTTCTAATGTGCATCTTAAACACCTCCAAAGACGTACTAGGCCGTCTTCCCAAAGTTGTTGGCATAGATATCGTCGAGATGGCTCTTTGGGCCAAGGTACATATGAAAGCTGTCCGCTTTCAATTCTATTAATTCCAACTTTTGTGGTAGTAAATTCCAATTTATTAACTTATTTTATGTGGATTTGATCTAGGAAAATACGCCCACAATTCCTAAGCAACAGAACCAGCAAGATGGGCCTGTTGCAGCTGATGTGGTTGAAACTGACACAAGAGTGACTGTTGAAAGAGAACTTGTGTCTCAAGTTGAGGAAGAGGACATGGAGGCTCTTTTAGGCACGTATGTGACTTTTTCTTTCCTTGTCCAGCGTTTGATATGTTTGTTATGCATATGGTTAGCTTTCTGTCTGCAGTTCAGTTTTGCTTAAATAGTTGAGGTTTAGATACATTACAAACAATATAAACCATAGAGGCATAGATGCCTTTATGGTGAATGTGAAGGAAAAACGTAGAACGTTACTTCACTCCAGCTTTTCATTTGTCTGTGGTTGTGTAACAGAAACAGGGGAATCTGTAAATGCCCAAAACCCTAATCCTGAGGTATTCTTAATTCTAAGTCCCTAGATCTTTCCTAAATAGGTTAGGAAGTGGACTCCTGAACAAAAAAGGAAACTTTCATGTTTCAAGCAAATCTCTAAATAAAAGGATACTAAATAATGACAGAACAATTACCTAAACTTGGACTCAAATGATGAAGGAAATGAAATGCATAAGTAAAATAAAGAAAGTGCTGCTCTATCTCGCCTCCATTCCTGCTATTTAGCCTCTGATTCTGCCGTTTTAGGGACTAGGGTATCATTGTAAATGTTGGGTTCTGCGAGGGTTGTTATCTAGCACTTTTGTTGTCATCAATACATAAACTAGGCATATGAATTAATAATTCAAAAAAAGGGGGGAGTGCCAAGCTCGAATTAAACCTTCTCCTTACCACTTAGGTTGCTGCATACATTATTTTTAATTCATTCAGCTCAATTATGTCAAGGACCACTATGTGGAAAGGTAGACATGC
Source organism: Lonicera japonica (assembly GCA_021464415.1). Lineage (NCBI taxonomy): Eukaryota > Viridiplantae > Streptophyta > Magnoliopsida > Dipsacales > Caprifoliaceae > Lonicera > Lonicera japonica. Next base: position 65,786,496 of record CM038466.1, on the reverse strand, counting down.
ATACAACACAGAGTTCATGGAATTTCTTTTAGGCAAAACCTGAAACATTAGGAGATGGACAAAGACGTTGCATTGTTATATATGAACATATTTGCTTATATTATTTGATAGTAGAACTTTGTTTAGATATCTAGTTCAATTAACAATCAATAAAATCTCGTGTGTAAACTATATTATGCAAAGTGCTCTTGTAAGTACTCATTTTCTAAAAAAAAAGGTACCTACAACACTTTAAGAGAAATAAATAATTGCCTACTAGGCGGTAATATAGTTGATTGTAACTCTAAGGGGTTGCCTCAGCAGTAAGGGTGTACTTGGAATTGTGTGGTTAGGCGCATGATCTCAGGTTCGATTCCTCGCTGTGTCAAGATTCTTGGGGCGTCTCCCGGTCGATAAGTGGCAGGCCTCGTGGGGTTAGTTTTTTTTTTTTTTTTTTTTGGTTGGGGGGGGGGGGGGGGCAGAAACCCCGGATATCAAAAAAATAATATATATATATACTTGACTGTTGTCTTTTTATTATGCATTATATTTGCCTGATGCCCCCCCTTCCTTGTTGTTTTGTTCTTTCTATTGCCCTTTGTTTACGAATAATAAATCCCTATTCAGACTCGCTTTTGCTTGCCTATGAGTTACGTGCTCATTCTTCAACAGGCACGCAGTCGGAGACTACACATCCATTTCAATTTAGACTCACTGTGTCATGTTTCTTTTTCTCACTATCCAAATCTCATTGCAATTAGGCTGGGGTAAAATTCATCTTGCCTCCATTATGCAAGCGATACCCACTGTTTTTCATCAATATTTTTCGTTGTTTCTTGTCAGAATTATGTTAATCTATTGAGCACGGCATTGCTTGCAGTTATGTAATGGGTATTGGCGAAGCAGAGGCATTTTCTGAGCGTTTGAAGCGAGAACTTCAAGCTTTGGAAGCAGCAAATGTGCATGCCATCTTAGAAAGTGAGCCACTCATAGATGAGGTAACACTCAACTGAAACAGTGTGCTTATGAGTTTAACAACAGTATGCTAGTGGAGCTTATGGTTCTTCATTTAGAAATCAGTCCTTTTAACTTGTTTTCGTAACCCAGTTAGGCTTTTCAATTCAATATGAGCCTCTTACACCATGCATTATTGCATCCCTTGTAGTGTAATCAACATTGTGTCACTCCCAGAACCCAGCTATATGATGTGAAATAACATATCAAGTTTCATCATTCCCTTCTAGGCAAGGTCATCTCTGGTATACAAACATCTGTCCACAATTTGTTTCACTGTACCTAGCTACCTTAATCTTTGCCTGTTCCTTCTTATAACTAAACCTGCAACTCCAATCATCTCCCCATTCCCCCAAATTTGGGGATTAATTTATGAAAAACATTATATTTAGGGATGAGCTCTCCATGTTTTCCTGATATCTAAATGTTTGGAGTTGCGCTAAAGATTTCTGGTGAAAGGTCTTATGTGGAGATCTACTCTCTCAATCAATTACTCCTCTTTGGAGCTTGTACTGAGGCATTGTCAAAAAACCTTTTTTATGGCAGCAATGTGGTGTATTTGGCTGCAAAGAAATGCTCGCATTTTTGAAGATAAGGAATGCGATAAGGAAGGCATTTGGGATAGGGTGATTTATTTAGCATCTTTGTGGGCGTCTCTTTCTAAGGAATTTTTAGGGTTGGGGGTTGACATCATTACGCGAAACTGGGCGGAGATTTGTTTATATTAATTGTCTTTAGCTTATGATTCTCTGGCTGTTTTTTGTGTTTTGTTTTTTAGAGCCTTAGTGGTGTTGTTTAAGTGGCGCTGGTGTGCTTGTGGGGTATCTGTAGGGGACATCTTGTCCCTTCTTCTGTAAACTTTTCTATTTTAATATAATTGGTTGCTTATCAAAAAAAAAAATAAAGCTCCTGGCCCTTGGTTACTTACTTTATTTTTGTTGGTATTTCAATCCTGCAGGTACTGCAGGGGATAGAGACGGCCTCAAGTTGTGTTGATGATATGGATGAATGGCTGGGCATTTTTAATGTAAAGCTTAGACACATGAGAGAGGACATTGAATCGGTAGGGATCTCTGAGATACGATTTTTAAGAAAATTTAATTTCTTGTTGGAATGACTAAATGTTGAGATGTATTAACATATTTAAGTCATTCCAACAAGAAATTAAAATGTGTTGAAAAAACTAGAAAGTAAATTCCACATCAGAATCTTTTTCAGGATTGTTTGAAATGTATTAGCACATCTTATGTCGTGTTTCGTCCAAACATTCTGATAGAATTAATTGAGAAGAGTGAAGTATTAATATCCAAAAAGAAGGAACTTACAAAATTAGTTAGTCTTCCCGATATTGACAGGCCGAGTTGGGTTTCAGTTCCCTGTTGACTTATGTTACACAAACACTTAGGTCCGTTTGATAAAAAGTTGGAAAATAATTGAAAGCATTACTAATTTTTATGAGAAGTTTGAAAAGAAAAGAGGGATTTGGTGAGATATTCTCCATTCTTTTCTTATTTTCCAGGCAAAAAATTTCTTAGCCGCCCCCAAAAGAATTTTATTCCATGGGAAACCTGAAAGTAATAGAATATTTCACCAAATCACTTGTGTCTTTCTCTAACTTCTCATAAAAATTAGTAGCGCTTTCAATCACTTTCCAACATTATTATCAAACACGCCCTTAATTTTGTTGTTTTAAGTGTTCTCTGTGTTGATTCTTATCTTTTTTCTTTGTGTTGATCAGTAACATTTGCCTCTTGTGGTTGCAGATAGAATCCCGCAATAACAAGCTTGGAATGCAGTCTGTAAATAATAAAGCATTGATTGAGGAACTTGATAAGCTTCTTGAAAGATTGCGCATCCCTTCTGAGGTATTCCTAAATTACTTCCTTTGTTCAACTAATAATATAAACAACTGAAATTATAAATATATACTTGTCTTTTTGCAGTATGCAGCATGTTTAACAGGAGGTTCATTTGATGAGGCACGCATGCTTCAAAATATTGAAGCATGCGAGTGGTTAACTGGTGCTTTACGTGGTCTTGAAGTACCCAACTTGGACCCTATCTATGCAAACACTAGAGCGGTATTATATTTTCCATGAAAATGTTCAAATTTCTTTATTTGACCACCTTTTGTTGTTTGATAGCACATACTCTCGTGATATAGTTTTTGGACAAAGTATTTAATAAACACAATCATTAGCACAAAAATTAGAAAAAATCAACGTAAAAAATGGCATTTTCCAAGTAATTCTTTCCCACTTAAAATCTTCTTTTGTAGTTAAACCAATTAAAAACAGCTTTATATCGACATGTAAGCAGATTATTAATTGTATTGATCTTCTTGGATGAAAAAGGAAGGAAGTATTCATGAATTTATATATTCCTTGTTTAAACATATCACGAGTTAGTGTGGATATTTTTTAGAGCCTTTTCTTATTGCTCTTTCTGTCATATTCATGAAATGTTGCATCGGCAATACAATGCATATTTCCATTCATCTGCTCGCGTTTATGCTCCTACCCAATAATTGAAAAATGATTTTTCTGTGCCTGCATTAAGATCGAAAACTTTTCGTCAAAAAGAAGGAAATCAATCAGAATCAAGGAAAAAAAAATAGAAATAGTGCATCAAGATCTATGTTTGTGTCTTTTGAGTCTTTCTAAGAGTGAAATGAAACTCTTGCAGGTTAGAGAGAAACGGGCAGAACTCGACAAACTTAAAACTACTTTTGTTCGGAGAGCATCTGAGTTCTTGAGAAACTATTTTGCTAGTTTGGTGGATTTTATGATAAGTGACAAGAGTTACTTCTCTCAGGTATGACAAAAGGGCTTTTTTTACTGTGCCCACTAATTTTAATGTGATTTTAAGACTTTACACCCTCCGCCCTGGTTTTCATAATCATTAGACTTTGCGCCCTGCATGCAGTATGTCTATTTTATTTTTTCTAACTTTAATTCTTTGAGATTATCTGGCATGTAGGGCCAAAGATAACGATTATGAAAACAAGGGGAAGTCTAGTTTCACATATAAAATCAGGGATGAAGTAAAAATAGCCCATGACAAAGAGGATGTTGCTGTGCCTGCTTTGCGGGCTTTGTTTGGTCAGAGAAAAAAAAGAGAGGATGTTGCTTGATCATCGATTATTTTCATTATCTGGATCGAGAATTCTAAGTTTGATTTTTTTTTTTAAATCTCAGAGGGGGCAACTGAAGAGGCCTGACCATGCTGATCTACGGTATAAATGCAGAACATATGCTCGTCTTTTGCAACACTTGAAGGTGAAATTATGTAAATTACACCGTTAACCATCATTGATAATAGTTATCCTTCTTGTGGACCCCCCCCTTTTTCTCTGAAATCCGTTTTTATTTTCCTTCAATTTGCAGAGTCTTGATAAGAATTGCTTGGGTCCATTGAGGAAAGCTTACTGTAGCTCCCTGAATTTGCTTCTGCGCCGTGAGGTGAGAGGAAAATAAACCTTTTTTCCAGTTGCTTTTCTGCTATTGCTACTTATCTTTGTGTTGTATGTTGCATTTTCGATTACCTCTCCTATTGTATGCCTTTTGTTTGGGGGGGGTTTGACTTACCCCCTTGTTCTTAATCTGAAATTAGATTTATTGTCTTGTTTCCATAATCATTAGACTTTCCCCCCGTCTGTGCAGAGGAATCTCAAAGAATTACATTTTTTTTGGGGGGGGGGGTGTTCTACTATTTTTCCTTTTAACGTAATATCTTTGACTTAAGTGGTTAAGCCCGATTCTTATCATCTTATGTAATTCTTTGACATTCCCTGGTCATGTGGTGGGCAAAGTCTAACGATTATGAAAACAAGGAGTTGGTCTAATTTTGCCTTTAAAGTGGCAAAGTGAAAAAAGCCCTTTTCTTTAAATATCAATTAGCAGTGTTTGGCATACGCTTGACTATCCGATGGAATTTACTACTTCCATTTCTGCTCTATACTCGGTGATGAGGTTGGGACTAGATGTTGGTTTACTTTAGCATCAAGCCATAATTAAATCAATCTGGACCGGGTTTAATCTGGTTTAGGACAATATTGGTATCTATGGAAGTAGAAAACTGAAATAGACTGCAAAATCGATAAAATGATGGATCTGGGCCACACACACCCAATTAGAAATAATTTATGATATTTGGTGTTCTGCGAAATAATTTGCTGCTGCCTTCTTAATAAGTTCTCAAATTGATAATCCCATTTCCTTTTTAGGACCATAATCAATGTACAACTTCACAATATAAAATAAATTGAATCCGTGACCATTGATTAGGTTGAAATTAACGTTTTCTTAAAAAGTGCTAAAGTCAAAGTGGGACTATTAATTTAGATGGAATGGGTACTTCCTTTCACATGATTTGGAGCTCTATTCCTAGTAATTTAAAATTGTAAGGCTAAAATATAAATTTTTACTGGTAATTGGCATTTTGCTGACAGTTCAGAATTATTGTAAGTCTGAAGACATGGTGTTTAAACTTTCTATTATTCTTGCAGGCCCGGGAGTTTGCAAATGAGCTTCGTGCTAGTACGAAAGCATCAAGAAATCCAACTGTCTGGCTTGAAGGTTCTAATCAACAAAATGTGAACAGTGCAGACACGTCTTCAGTTTCCGAGGCTTATGGCAAAATGCTCACAATATTTATCCCGCTCCTTGTAGACGAGGTTATAAACCCTAATGGATTATTCTGTCCTTTCCAGGGGTATTTACAGGACGGGTTGGGTTGGCTCAGTTTTGAGCATATGTCTCAGCCAATGTTTTAAATCGCGGTAGCGTAACGCGTAGCGTTTTAGTTCTGGCATAGCGTAGCGCAAATAAATTGTGTAATAGCGTAAGCTATTCGGGACATGAATAGCGTTATAGTTAAAAAAAAATAAAAAATAAAATTATACTAAAAAAATTAGTAAATTACATATATATTTATTATTATTTATTTATAATAAGATAATACTAAGTTACTAATTAATAAGAAATAAGAAATAGAAAAGCCTTTACAATAATAAAAAGACATGAATTAGGCTAAAAATTGTAAATGTTTCAAAAAAGGGGTACAAAACTAAGAAAATAGGGGGAGGGGTTAAAATTGAAAATAATTTTGTAAATATGAACACAACCAATGTTAATTAAGTCATTTTTATTAATAAATTCAAAACCCTACTAATTTTAACCGAGCCCTACAGCCGCCCATCTTCCAGCTCTCTCGATCTTCCATTACAGAGCGCCGTCTTGTTTTCTCTCTCTCTCTTCCTCTTTTTTATGCTTCTTCTTCTTCCCCTGTTCTTCTTCCTATCTTCTTCCCCTGTTCTTCTTCCTGCATTCTTCCTCTATTTTCTACTTCTTCTTCCTCTGCTTAAATAGCAACTTCAAGGGGAGAAACGTCGACCGAGGTATTCAGCTTTCAAAACATATTAAACCTAATTTAACTTTCCTTCATAGCATTCGTTTTTTTGTCGATGGCGAGAAAAACCCACGCAACAGCGTGCCACGTCAGCGCTATTGAGACGCTTTATGTTCCAAACGCTATCTAACTCACGCTACATAGCGTTGGCCGTGAAATTTAGGCTATAGTGTGTGACGTAGCGCGCTATAGAACGCTATTCAAAACACTGGTCTCAGCAGAACTGATTATGTCAGTTTTGCCTAACATGTTAACCAAACCAAACCAACGGCTAGGCTAAAAAGGAACTGCAGTCGGTTTTGGGACATGGGCCTACTTCTCATTTTTGGCTTTTTTCATGGGCCTATTTAATTCTTGAATTTTTTAGATGAGCCTCTTTATATTGATAGACCTGTTATCTTTTATTTTATTCTCATGGAAGATTCACTACATTATCTATGTGATACAAGTGATATGACCAAAAAAATGCTCCCAAACCTATAAAAATTGTACACGTGTATATCTCGGGTCGGATAGTGTAAAGATATAGAAAAGAGATAAATATTATTGAATTGATTGATATAAAACTATTACAATGGAGACCCTTTACATAGGGTTATAAGAATGATCTAAATAAGGAAAATATAAAAACCTAATTAACCTAGAGATTTAGAGATTGAATAGTCAACTCTTATAAATGGTAACTATATCGATGACAACTAGCAAATATATGTTATATATGTTAACAGATAGGTTTTAATCAGCTTTCCGCACCTCAAAACTGAAAACCAAACTGATCCCTCAGATTCCGTATTTCCCAACCAAACCAAACTGTGAACCTTTAAAAACCAACCGGCTCCGCTTCATTTTTTTTGATTTTTTAAACAGCCCTAGTCCTTTCCTGTCTTCTGAAATATAAATTCCCCCTAATTGAAGCCCTTGCTTGTTTCATTGTTCAAACTGCAGAGTTCTTTTTTTGCGCACTTCATGTGTTTTGAAGTTCCTGCACTTGCTCCCCCGGGCAGTGTTGCCAATGGTGATATAAGTGGACCCAATGATGATGACAACGATGATGATTTAGGCATCATGGACATTGATGACAATGACACCGAAACTGGTAACTAACTTTTGTAGTGTGCCTTGTTCTTGTTCAGCCATATTGATTAGTCTGTTGAGCCATTACTTTCCCCTGATTTTTGCAGCAAAACCATCTGTGGAGCTGGAGGCGCTAAATGAATCACTTCGTGATTTGCTTGATGGAATACAGGTAATTTGACCATATTGGTTGAATGAAAAAGGAAGAAGTTAGTAGAAGTGATAAGTGTCTTCGCGGATTGTTGGGTGTTTAAATTTCTTAGTGGTGAGGGTTCAAATCGTGTTGTAATCATATATTTTCATGAAAAAGAAGATTGCAGGGTTGAAATTGGAATTAGAAAACATGATGGGGCCTCAAAGGCAGTTGAAATCCGTCCTGGCTTTACATATTAGTATAGATAGCTATCTGAAGATTTAGTTGCTGTAAACGTCTGAAATAGAAACCTCTTATCATAAAAAGAAGAAAAGAATTAGTTATTGGTTTCCAAGGATTCTACTCTCTTGAGTGAAAATTATCTTTCCTGAATTTACATAAACTTTTTCTTTGACAAAAAGATTTTATTTCTTCTACTGAATTTTAGGAAGATTTCTATGCTGTGGTGGACTGGGCATACAAAATTGACCCCTTGCGCTGCATATCTATGCATGGAATTACAGAAAAGTATATCTCTGGTCAGAAAGCCGACGCTGCTGGATTTGTGCGCCTCTTGCTTGATGCCCTCGAATCTCGGATTTCTTCTCAGTTCACCCGCGTGAGTTGCAGTCTTTTTATTCTAAACAATGCGTTGCCATCTCATTCTTGTAATGTTTATTTTGGTTTTGACTTTTGGAGAACATCTTGTGCTTGGTTATATGCTTGTTATTTTCTCACTATATTGCCACTTCAATAATTCTTTGTGTATCTAAAAAAACAAATTGTCCTTCTTATGTATCGACATTCACCAACTTGGAGTTGTAAACGATTTGCAGTTTGTAGAAGAAGCTTGTCACCAGATTGAAAGAAATGAACGAAATGTTCGGCAGATGGGCGTCTTGTCATATATACCAAGGTATCCAGATCTAATTGGTTCATTTTGTATTTTTGTATAAGTTTATTTACATTTATACCACTTTATTGGTTGAATGATTGAAATAGGTATGACGGAGAGGGGTAGAGTTGCAAACCATTTATATCGAATTGACTGCTTTAGAATTACAAACTACTCAATTAGCCAATTCAATAAAGCCTTGTCCCTATTAATTGGAGTTGGCTATATGAATTATGTATCTTTTTTCTTTCTTTCTTTCTGTTTTGTCTAGCTTAACATCATCCAGTTAAATATGAGTAATCATGTGTTTCTGAAGATTTAGAGAGAAAAATTATTTTATTCCATGATAATAAAGATTGAATACAAAGCAACTTATATAGAAGAAAGACACGACTCCTAACTGACCTAAAATACCTCTCAAGGTGGGATATAACCCACAAACTCTCTAACTAGAATATATCAAATAAAATAACATAAATAAATAAAATAAATAATACTAAATTATCAATACTCTCCCTCAAGTTGGTGCGAAGATATCTGTCATGCACAACTTGTTTACTTGAAATTCGAACGGTTGCCTTAACAGGCCTTTGGTCAAAATATCTGTAACTTGTTGATTAAACGGAACAAAGGGAGTACATATTATTCCACCTTCTAGCTTCTCTTTGATGAAGTGCCTATCATTCTCAACATGTTTTGTCCTATCATGTAAGACTGGATTGTGTGCAATACTGATAGCAACCTTGTGATCGCAATATAACTTCATTGGGAGACTTATTGGCCTTCTAAGTTCTTTTAAGACCCTTTGTAGCCAAAGAACCTCACACACTCCTTAAGCCATTGATCAGAACTCAGCTTCTGCACAGCTTCTAGCGACAACACTTTGCTTCTTGCTCCTCCATATAACCAAGTTGCCCCAAAGAAACGTACAGTAGCCAGACATAGACCATCTATCAGTAACCGTTCCAGCCCAATCAGCATCGGTATACACCTCTATCCCTCTTTTATCGTTCTTCCTGAAGAACAAACCTTGCCCTGGGGAGTCTTTGAGGTAACGAAGAATTCGGTACACAGCCTCTAAATGCTCTTCACACGGTGAATGCATGAACTGACTAACCATGCTCACAGCGAAAGCGATGTTAGGGCGCATATGAGACAAGTAGATTAGTTTCCCAACTAGCCTTTGGTATCTCCCTGTTTCGACTGAAACACTGTATTTAACATCTCCTAGCTTGGTATCTAGTTCTATGGGAGTATCCAATGGCTTACACCCACTCATCCCATTTTCTGCTAGTAGATCCAATATATATTTCCGTTGTGAGATTGCAATACCATTTTTTGAACAAGCCACCTCTATTCCAAGGAAGTACTGTGGGTTGCCAAGATCCTTAATCTCAAATTCTCTGGCAAGATTTTGCTTCAATCAACTCTTTTCTTCAACATCATCCCCGGTCAAAATCATATCATCCACAAACTATGAGAACAAAGAGCTCGTTTCTTGTGGACGTCTTTGTGAAGAGAGTATGATCAGACTGGCCTTGAGTATACCCTTGGCCCTTGAGGAAATTCGTTAATCTTTCGAACCACGCGATAGGGGATTGTTTAAGGCCACACAAAGACCTCTTTAGCTTGCAGATTTTGGTCCCAAATTCCTCAATGAAACCAGGTGGAGGTTCCATATAGACATCCTCTTCTAAGTCTCCATTTAAGAAGGCATTCTTCACATCTAACTGATTCAAAAGCCAGTCTAGGTTAGCTGCAACAGATAAGAGAACTCGAACTGTATTTAGTTTTGTTACTGGAGAAAAGGTTTCAGAGTAGTCCACTCCATATGTTTGAGTGAAGCTTTTAGTTACCAGGCGAGCCTTGTACAGTTCCACTGACCCATCTGAGTTGTACTTCATAATGAATACCCATTTACAACTAACAACTGTCTTTCCTTCTGGATGTTTTACTTTCTCCCAAGTAGCATTCTTCTCCAGCGCTCTCATCTCCTCATACACCGCTTCTCTTCACTCGGGAACATTTAGAGCCTCCTGAACATTGTTAGGAATAACCATATTCGACACTTGAGAGATAAACGCAGAATAGGAGGGTGAGATATTTTTATATGACACAAAGTTCGAAATTGGATATTTAGGAGATTTTGTACAAGCTCTGACTCCTTTCCTAAGAGCAATAGGAAGATCAAGTTGATCAAACTGATTTGACTCGGTATTATCTTGAGAACTACCTTCAGGTATCTTGGAAGACTCATCGTGAGTATCATGATCCACCTCCAGGTTAGATTCTTGGGGTTGCTGAGGGATGGTTTTTTTCCTTCCTTGTTATGGATTTTTCTTAGAATAAACAAGACTTTTATACCGTTTTGCACACATCTTTGGTCCATCGGTAGTCAGATTTTGGGATGACACTAGCTCTGGTTGTTCACCAACATCAACACAAGTATCTTCAATATTTAATTCATTTGATTCCCAAGTTATTAATGAATAAAAATTTGCTTAAATTTCGGTGTGAATCTTGTGAATTAGTGAAACATCAATGTACTGTTTTTCCGTCTCAACCATATAAGAAATCACAACCTTTCACCTTGATTCGTAGTGATGTTTAGGGTCTCTCTAGATTGCCTACTTGGTCCGGCAAACGTTGGTTTGTGACTTTCATTGATGACCATACTAGAGTATGTTGGGTCTTTCTCTTAAAAGAAAAATCAGAAGTTAGGAATGTGTTTCAAAACTTTTACAACATAATACACACAGTTTCAAACCAAAATTCAAATTTTTCGGAATGATAATGGGAAGAAATTTTTTTATAAGATGTTAGGGGATTTTTTAATAAAAAATGGGATAATTCATCAATACTGAAAGTTTGGATACCCTAACTTATAATGCCATAGCAAAATCTGACTATCACTTGAAACAGAAATAGAATTAAAACAAGTCTGCCGGTCTTGCCTTCAAGAGGTAGATCCGTTATTGAAGAAGTAGAGACCCCCATCATGTTTAGCAACCCCAATCGTCTTTCCTAAATTTGAATCCTGAAATTCACAATAAGAGGACCAAAAGTTAACTTGATAATTGAGATCAATAGCTAATTTGCTAATATATATAAGATTATACGATAGATGAGGGGCATATAAGACATTTTTAAGAGTGAGAGATGGAGAGACAATTATGGTTCCTTTGCTAGCAACTGCAGCGAAAGAACCATCAGCAATTTTAACTTTCTGATTCCCGGCACACGGAATATGACGAAAAGAATTCCGAGGTACTGGTCATGTGGTCAGTGGCCCCTGAATCTAATATCCAGTTGCTATGAAATTTGATACAAGCAATTGTAGCTGTAAACTTATTACCTGACTGAGCTATAGAACATGAGGAGCCAGAGTTTCCTAAGGAATGAGATTGAACCATTTTACGCAGATGCTCTATTTGTTCCTTTGTGAATTGAAGTGGTTTTGAGGAAGACTGCTGCTCTGAATCTGCATTGCTTGTTTGAAATGCTCATGTTCCTTCCCCTTGTTTTGTAATCTCGCTTCTTCCCAGTTGCTGGTTTGCCATGAAGCTTCCAACAACTATCCCTTGTATGACTTGGCCACTTACAATGATCACACCACAATCTCTATTTTCCTCCCCGCTTATCATCGTCTACTGCTCTATCATGAACTATCAGAACATATCCTTCACCCTTTACACGGGTTTCAAGTTCGTCTTTCAACATCAAACATCGTTGAGCCTCTTCTCTTTGTACCTTTGAAAACACTTCTCTGATAGTAGGCAAGGGTATCCTGCCTAAAATATGATCTCGAACTTCGTCTAGATCCTTGTTTAGTCTAGCCAAGAAGACAAATACATGACCTCGCTCAACCTTCTTCTTGTAATGAGCGTTATCATTTGGGTTTTCCCACTCTTCGGTTTCAAACAAATCCAACTCTTGCCATATGGCCATCATGTCGTGGTAGTAAGCTCTAACCCCACGATCCCCTTGTTGCATCTTCCACAACTGGTTATTGAGTTCGAACATTTAAGAATGGTTGTCTAGATCAGAATACATTTCCTTATCTGCTTGCTAGATATCTCGAGCAGTTGGCAAGAACATGTAGGGTTTACCAAGTCTAGCCTCCATAGAATTGATCAACCACGAGGTAACCATTGAATTCTCCTCACGCCATAATTTGAAGTCAGGGTCGTTAACCGGTGGTGGTACCACCTCACCATTCACATAACCTAATCGTCTTTTTCCTTCAATAAAAAGCCTCATTGATTGTGCCCATTCGAGATAGTTTTTTCCATTCAACTTGTGACTGATGTTTGCTACCAGGTTTTCATTCACTGAATAAATCAATGCAAACTGCGATATAGGATCTGCATTGTTGGACGTAGAAGACTGACTTGTGGTGGACCCACTAGTCAAATCTGTGAGACTCGGAACAGTAGCATCCACCATATCAAGTTTATAGTTCATATGGTAAGGGATTTAAACTATCCAAACCAAAAAACAAGGGACTGAACAGTACCACACAAGGCTAGAATAGGGCACGAACACTACCACACAAGTGAATCAAACTGACCAAGGCCAAATTTGGACGGAACAGTACACCAGGGCTAGAGTATGGTGCGGAACAGTAAGACGACGGAACCTAGAGAATTTGGTGATGATCGGAGCAGCCACGTGCTGTCACACGCGGTGAATGTCAACGGCGCATGAGATCCACTCGCGGGAATAGGTGGCGCGTGCAGGCACGTGTGACATCTTTTTCCGGCTCTGCTTTCGGGGATTTGCTCGTCGGTGGATTCCGATCACGCTTGCGTGGTTAGGTTCTGGAAGGGTCAAGTATTACGTATGCCAGTGAACAAGGGACGGCTAGGGTTTTTCGGCGTGGGTAGGTTATCACGGTTAGGGTTTCTTTTAGGCTTGGCTAGACCTAGGCTGCGTATGGAGTTCTTAACCTACCTCTGATACCATGAAGATTTAGAGAGAAATTATTTTATTCCATGATAATAAAGACTGAATACAAAGCAACTTATATAGAAGGAAGGCGCGACTCCTAACTGACCTAAAATACCTCTGAAGGTGGGATATAACCCACAAACTCTCTAACTAGAATATATCAAATAAAATAAATAATACTCAATTATCAATAGTTTCTGTACCATCTCCACCGGGCTTATTGTAGGGATACATTTTCCCTTGGCAAAATTGTTTAGATTGATTAAATTACTTCTCCCTACTAGGACACTTATTGGTCCATGTTGGACCTAGGAACCATGGATATGGATTATGGACAAACCTAGAAACAACAGCACATGGACACAGCAAGGATACAAATAAAGTAAAATGATACATATACATATATATGCAGGCCTGGCTATAAAACGGATGGTCCCTTCAACTAATTGAAGGACCTCTCTTTTGAGACGGTAAATTATTGAATATTTTTGATAAAATTTGTATAATCTTCATGCTAAAAGATCATCTACAACCGAATTTCAGAAAAAAAATTAATCATTTAGTAAGTGAGATGATCATCAAAAGTTTCATAGACGAAAATGCACACGGGTTTGCACATGCTGATACGCAATAATCTCATTTCTAGATTGAATTTATTTATGATTTTTTTGTCTGTAGATGATCTACTCACATAGAGATCATATCCACCAAATTTCATCAAAAAAGTTAACCATTCACCCCCCTCAAAAAGGAGGTGCTTCAGTTATCTAAAAGAAGGATCATCTTTTTTAGAGCCATAAACGTGTTTGTATTTCTATCAATTGTTAATATTTTTATCAATAAAATTTGAAAGTTTGATGAATGAGTTAGAGAGTTAGAGACATTAACTACAATAACCTAAAGAACATGGATTCATGCAACCTACTTCTCCTTGCTTTCGACTTAGTCCGTGCTTGAACCTTTGCATCAGGAAAGATGCTTGCAGGCAGCCAGGCACCTTCATTTTGTCGAAGTCAAAGTGCAGCCAGCAACACTAAAAGAAAGAGAGAAAATAAAAGCATTAAATAGAGATCCAAGCTTTTACAAATTACACAATGTTCTATTCATTATTTGGATTTTGTAATATAAAAAGACAGAGAGGCAAAGAAGAAGAAAAGCCTGCATATAGAAAAGGGCGAAAAAAGTAGTTGAAGCTTTTGAAGTTGTTCAATGTTGACCTGAACCCTAGCTTTGTTCTACTTTATTGTTGATTAACTTGCAAAAAAGCCCTAGTCCTTTCACCTTAATGGACTTTAGTTCTCTTCAATGTACATTATGAGCCTATCAACTTTTAAAATTACGGAAATGAACTGTACACACTACTGTGAAATGAAACTTCCTTGACCTTAAAAATTTGATCACCTTGTTTTCGGTGTAAATTCTTATGCTTTCCCATTCATAAATGTTGACAATTAGGAAAAAGACTAAGTTCCATGGCATTCTTTAATGTTAGCTTATGCTGTTTCTATGTTCAGTGTTCAATTATTGGTAATACATAATTTTCAATTGGTTTATACCCAATGCATAGATTTGCGGCTCTTGCACATCGAATGGAGACGTATATCCAAGGACAAAATAGGGATTTGGTTGATCAGGCATACGCTAAATTTGTGAGTATATTCTCCCCTGAGGCTTTGACAATCATTATTGTTGTTTTGAGCTTATAACAATCCAAACAATGTACTATCACACTGTAACAGAATACATTGCTTGATTGCAAGTAGTTTGTCAGAATAAATACAACTGTGTAGCACCTTAATCCTTTTTCTTCTTTCTTCTTTAATTTTACAAGAACACAACTTAAATATTCTGTTGCCTGTAAATATTTTCGACAGGTTACCGTAATGTTTGCGACTTTAGACAAAATTGCTCAAGCAGACCCAAAGTATTCTGATATTCTGCTGTTGGAGAACTATGCGGCATTTCAGAATAGGTACTCGTGACCTATATGGCTATATATATTTTTCATATGATTTTGTAAGTAGGAATTATGATAACATCATTAGAGCTGTGTATTTTTTCCATTACCAGTATTGCCCATAAATTGATTGGAAACAATTGCCTGCAGTCTGTATGACCTGGCCAACATGGTGCCGATTTTAGCAAAATTTTATCACCAAGCAAGTGAAGCCTATGAGCAAGCTTGCACACGTCTTATCAACGTGATTATACTTTACGTAAGTGTATTCCCTTTTTCCGTGTTGTTCCATTGTTCATTTGTTTGTTTGTTGTATTAGTCATTGTTTTTGTTTAATTTTATTTGCAGCAATTTGAACGACTTTTCCAGTTTTCTCGAAGAATCGAGGATCTGATGTACACAATCACGATAGAAGAGGTTAGTGCCTGGCTGATTTTTCATGCAAGCCCCAAGTGCCAATATCCTACAGGCCTGTTTGGGCCTGTTTGGCTATCCCTCTCCAATCATGAACCAGAAGAAAATTTACATTTTTCACATGTATCTGTGTTTGGTTGTGAAAATTGAACCATTGTAGCTATGGTAATTCGAGTTAATTCATGAAAACTCAAATTAAGTCATTACAAGTAAAACATGCAAATGCCTAATTCAAGAACTAATGAATTTACATGAACATTAAGCAATCCTAAATATGATTTTATTTATTTATTTATTTATTTTAAAAAAAAATTAGACAATTTACGCAACTAAATGGGCCCTACTTGTCTTTGTTTTTTCGCTGTGATGTCTTTTTGTTTGCATTTTTGGTTACATTATGTTAGCCCGTATGTCCAAAATATTTATGCTCTAGGAATCCCTAATTGCTAGTTCACATATGAAGTCACATAATTCATGCCAAGATTTTGGAATCACAGGATGCCAATTCCTCTAGTAAAAGCTAAGCTTTAAATGTTAAATTACCAATTCATGATTTTAGAAAAATACAAACGCTTGGACAACCGAGCACTCTGTTTTGATTGGGTTGAAAATATTTTCTTCCTGGTGAAAAATGGTTAATAACATTTTCAGCTATTTGGCGTAAGGTTTACTTTTTTTGTTAAAAATTGCACAAATATACTTTTTACATTTATTCATACTTTTTGTGAAGAAAGAATATTTTCGACATAGTTGAAAATACTTTTGACCATTTCTGTTACCTAGGTGAATAATTGTTTTGCCCGAACCAAATGTGCCCTAAAAGTGTTATTACTCTATCATTTATAGATTGCTATATGATTATGGTTTGTCTTGTCTTTGGAAGCATGTGTGGAACTAGGGTAGAAAATATTTAATTTCTTGGCAATTCTTTTTCTTGGCAATTGAATTTCATGGAAAAGCTTTTAAAGGTGTTTGATTGTATTTATCTTCTAGGTGGAAAATATGTAATTTTTCATGCAATGATGACACATTTTCCAACAGTTGGTGTTTGATTACCCACTTTTTGCATAGAATTAAACCATTTACCTTTGAGCCCTTTGCCACCTTACCTAGAATTCATTTTCCTTGGGGGAGGGTAAGAATGCAATGCCTTTGTAACATGGAATTAGGTGAAATTGGAATTGCCTAGAAAATTAGGCAATCAAACACTACCAAAAGATGGAGAATTATGTATTTTCCAAGTTTTCCATGGAAAACTTTGCCAACCAAACACACCCTCAATGTCAAGACTTACAGTAATTTGACTTGAAAAATTGCAGATCCCTTTCCAGCTTGGATTGTCGAAAATGGAACTCCGGAAGGTTGTCAAATCCAGCTTATCAGGGGTAAGTCATTTGATAAAGCTTTTGAACTCTTGAGTATTTTGTTTCCAAAGATATTTGCTAACATAATATTTTGCTTGTACAGGTTGACAAGTCCATCGCTGCTATGTATAAGAGATTACAAAAGAACTTAACCTCAGAGGAATTGTTGCCTTCATTATGGGATAAATGCAAGGTATATTTTTGGGCCTTGCTGTATGTTACGGTTTATTCACGGGTAATGAAAAATGCTAAGCATGATTAAAATCTTTACAACCTTATTTCTCACTCCTGAGCATATCAAATTATCAATGGTACTCTCTTTAAATAGAAAATTAATTAAAAAAAATAGGTTGGTTAAATATATCTAGGACACTGACCTAACACTGAAAAATAACATTTTTGTTCCATACAAAATTAAATAATAAAAGATTTGCTCAATGAACTAAAAATGCTAAGTTTCTGGAGCCACACTCGAGGAATTTAGATTGTTAATGTGTCATCATTTGATTCTGATTCTGTGATAGAAAACTGCTAGTTTATCGAATATTGGGGTCAACTAGATGTCTTTAACATTTGTAATGTTGTTTTCCAATTAGATTAATGTTTTAAAGAGAGTTAGTTATGTATATATAATTGTTGGTGTGCAAATTTGTTGACCCCATTCCAATTATGGTCACAGTGACCCTCTCTTTCTATTGGCCAAGTCATCCACATTGGAACCTCGTCATCAATTGCTTAAATTTTTCTAAGGACTCCAAAAGGACTAAAACATAAAATAGGAAACAATAATAACCTAGAAATCTAGAATTTTTCATCTTCCCCGAGTTCTCGCCGGATAAGGCTACTAATTTTGCTGAAAAACTCATAGTTGCCGAATGGCTCTCATGCCCACCATCCATAGCCATTCAAATCTTTATTCTAACCTGATTTGATGCAGGAGGGTTTCTTCCAAATTGTTTATATAATTTTTGATTTGGAGATCCTTGGATTTGTCTCAAATCTTGTAGAAAAAACTTAGAAAACAATCTTCGACGATTTCTATTTGTAATTAATCTAAAATAAATTTGACTCTTCTTTTTACACGAAAAGATTATATATATGTATATATATATTATATAGATAGGTAGATAAATTGCACCATCAATTTGTATTCGAGAAAATAAAAAAGATGCTTCAAAATCCAAAATCAAATTATCGGGGTTAGTTTGAGCAGTGATCTATGCAAATATTTCTGGTATGAATTGAAATTATGTTTTGCAGCTGGTAAAGAAAGAAAAACCTAGAGCTTGGAGAAGATGAGTTTTGTGTGTTTTTCTTATTAATTTGTATTTATAATGAAGCCCTTTTGGTCCTTAAAAATAAAACTTAAACAATTGATGTCGTGGTTCCAACATGGATGACTTAGCCAATAGCAAGAGAGGGTCACTGTGACACTACTTGAAGTAGAGTCAACAAATTGCACTTTGAAGAGTATCTTATCACATGCCTCAACTTATTTGCTATCATCTCACACAAATCAAGTGTTTTTATTTTTACTTTCCATGTTATCAAACGGAGCCTAATTGTTAGGCGAGTTGAAAGCTTTTTAGAAGTGGGGTGTGAAGCAAGAATCCGTGGGTGCATTTAAACTTCCCCTTTTATTATTTGGCTGCATTGGGGGTAGGAAAAGTTTTTCTTTTTAAAAAAGGTGTGGGAACTTAACCCATGTATTAATGAAGAGTGATGGACAAAGGCCCACAACTTCTCTGAGTTGTGCTATTCAATATTAGTTTTTTCTTTTAAATTCCGATTTATCTTATTGTTAAGAGTTTTGTTGCACTACTAAACTTCTCAATGTTTTTGAAACACACTAGACATTTATATAGATCTACAAATTTGCAGTTTGTCTATCCTTAAAATGACTTATAAATTAGACAATTCAAGCAACCAAACAGGCCCTAACAGTAGTAAAAGGAATTTTCTATCAACAACTGCTGATTTTAATTGTTTTGACAGAAGGAGTTTCTGGCCAAATATGAAAGCTTTGTGGAACTTGTTGGCAAGATTTACCCAACAGAGACCATCCCTTCTGGAGATGAAATGAGAGAGCTCTTGCGAAATATGTCTTAGAAAAATGCAATTTGCTCTTTTGTTAATCTCTTAAAGGACTTTAATCAATTGCCTTTTTTGGAGTGTAGAGTTGTGCTTTCAAGTGTATTTGTGTGTGAGATCACCTATAGGTAGATGTGTATCTCGAATAAGTAGCCCTAGTGTTTTTTGCTATTTTGTACTTTGGTTGCTCGTAATTTTATTGTAAAGAGAAGAAAACATTGACCATTCTGAGTCATGGGATTTTATCCTAGTACAGTGACATTTCGTTTATTCATTTGTTATAACAGGTGCACAAGTTTGTGAAAATGCCGTTTTCTGTTTATGGTACCTTTGCTTTTTATATATGCATGTGAACGAAAATTTTAACTACAGAAAAATTTCCATTCATGCACTTGAGTTACCAGTGCAATTCTTGCGCTTTTACACCAAATGTGTGACGGTTAATAGGGAATCTTTCCAGGGGAGTGCAGTAACAGTTTACAACGGTGACCAGGATGGTCAGGTGAAGAAACACGTCTAAAAAGTATTAGGGTCATAAATGTTATTTTGAGAAGTTTTTGGATCATAAATATAATTTTGAAAGTTGCGTTGTAAATATAGTTTTGGAAGTTAGAGTAGCATGCAAACAATTTCAAGCAGCGTGAAGGGCATTAACACGATTTCAAAAGTTTTAGGGCCATAAATAAAATTCTAAAAGGTTTGAGTGCAACAAAAACAATTTCAAGAAATAAAAAATTGAGGGATAAAAACAATTTCAGGAAATTTGAGAAGCAATAACACAATTTTGAGATTTTTTGAGCGTGATAAAATACTATTTTAAAGAATTTAGAAGGGTATAAACATAATTTTAAAAAGTTTGAGAGGTATAAATAAATTCCAAGTTTGAGGCCATGCAAATATTAACGAGAGCTTTGAGTGGCCAAAAAATAATTTAAAGGGGTATGGGGGCATAAACACAATTTTGAGGGACAGAGACTATTTTAAGAATTCGAAGGGTTATTAACAAAATTTTAGAAAATTTTACGGTAATGCAAATATTAACACAAATTTAAAGAGTATAAGTACAATTCAAGATATGAGGTGTAGAAACACAATGTCGAGAGTTTTTAAAGGTTAAAACATTGACAAACTTTTAGGATCCATTTGATAATGACATAGAAATGAAAAATAAAAACACTTGATATTTATGAGAAGTTGAAAAATAAGTTAAGATATGTGATGAGATATTTTCTTACTTTGTATCTTTTTCTATAGAGAAATTTTCTTTGGTAGTTGAAGAAAAAAAAATTTACAAAAAATTATGAAAGACGGGAGATATATACTTGTACAATAAGTATGAAATTGAGAGTATCTTATCACATGATTCAACTTATTTATTATTTTCTTACTAAATCAAGTATTTTTATTTTCCTTTTCATATTGTTATCGAACGAAACTTTAAAGAAAATTTTCAAGAAATGAACTATTCTTAGTCACGGTTTTATTCAGTGACGAACTACCAAAGCAGTAGAAAAATTAAGTCATTGGAACCTTTTGTCACAGCCATAAACAGTGACAATTTTAGTCAACAATTCTGTCATGATCATGAACCACATAACAAAGGGAGTCCAACTAACTTAAATAATTTGTGTTAGCCCCCGTTTGTCTAGAACTTAAGTTGGGACAAAGCATAGTTCATTACCACAAATTTTTTTTTTGCGTTGTAAGTTTTTCAATATTTTATAGCCCTTGAAAAATCTTAAAATTGTGTTTATAATCCTTAAAATCCATCAAATTGTATGGTCCTTAACCTTCTTGGAATTTTGATTATGCCCCTAAAACTTTAAGAAATTGTGTTAATACCCCTCTAAATTCTTAAACCTCTGAATTCTTAAAATTGTGTTTATGCCCCTCTAAATTCTTAACTTCTTAATAATAATAATAATAATAATAATAATTTAAACTTCTCGAAATTGTGTTTTTTACCTTTCAAATTTCAAGAAATTTTATTTTTACCCCTCAGACCTTTTCAAATTGTGTTAATACCCTATAAATGCTTAAAATTGTTTATATCCGTGTTTTAAAAGGTGTAGCAGCGCGCGCATTAGGAGGTGCCTTAGGGAGCTTTTTGGCAAAAATGCACTTAGGCCCAAAAAGTTGTGCGGGTTGCACAAAAGGCCCACACATTTTAGTGAGGGCTTACTCTTTTTGTTGATGTGTGCACATAAATACGCTTACGCATTCCAAGTGTACGCATAATGTCTTAGTTTAAAAAGGAGAAAAATAAACCAAATAAAATATTAAAATACAAATGGGACTTTGCTATTGCTTTAGATGTGTAGTTTAGCTTTGTGGGGACATAATTTTAGCATTTTCTTATGTGCCGAATTGGCCTTAGCATTTCCTTATGGGCCGAATATGAAGGACGAGGTCCAACTATCATAAAAGATGAAAAAGATCACGAATGAGACCTAACAACGTAAGAGGCAGTATAGAATATTTGCCAAGTAAAAAGCGATAGTTCACCAAGCAAAAGGGACAACCGCCGAACAAAAGATAATTGACTTAAAAAAGATTCTCGACATACAGACAGAGAATATGCCAATATAAGCCTCCTAACCAATAATAAAATGACACCTGTGATAATATAGCGTGATAAATGCTTACTGCATGAACAAATGACAAGATGACACGTGTAAAGTGCAAAGAAGTTAGTTATAACAGATGTGCTCTCCTCACTTGGAAGAATGAGGTGAACATCACAAGGACCACAAGGTATACCCTGAATGGTCATTTCACTTGTAACCTAATCTAACTTGGGGAGCACGAAAAAAGATATATATATATATATATAAAGGAAGGGACTCTCTAGAGTGAGTAGTGAGAACGGAGGAGAGAAATCAATAGAAACTTCATCTTAAAGCTAAATCCAGTTGCCATCTCTACCAACTTGAGCCGGACCTGCTCTGGTACACAAATCCACCACCCACAAGCTTAAATGGGAAATAAAAATAAATAAATAAAATATTTATGTATGACTAGAGCTCTACTACTATATTAATTAGGTGTTTTGTTTAGTGCAAAAAGGAGATAAAAATACACGAAAAAATCATAATATTAATATATAACTTGAACTCTACTGTTGCATTAGATTCGAAGCAAATCCTAAAACTCAAAAATGAAAAGAAAGAACAATGAAGCATGGCTGAGAGGAAAGGGCCTATGACGAGAGAGAGGATCCTTCAATCCTCTATTTCGAGGTCTATTCCATTGTAATAAGTAAAGAAACATCTCAAGTTCTGTTATATCTCAAATTCTGCTATATCTCAAATTCTATTTTTTATATATTTTAAACTCTACTCATGATATTATTTTAATACCTTGCCTCTACAAATAGAAGGAAGTGCTTTGATTTTATGTTAATTTTGGTATCTAGTCTTGTTTTTCTAAAGACTTTGTGCTATTAGGTATTAGTTGGTCATATAGCATTGCCAAGTGTGACATGTGAGCACTTGAGTTATTCTCTAATTATTTGTTTATTTCTTATTTTCTCTTATTAAGAAATATTTTATACGAAAGGCTTACACCTCATCTTTAAACAATAAAACACATCGACTTGTAATTTTTCCTTTTAAACTTTTTATTACCTTCACACTTCTCGATATCATTTGTATGATGCTCAAACTTCTTGAAAATTGTGTTTATTCACCTCAAACTTCTTGAAATCGTTTTTTCTCCCTCAAATTCTCAATATCATGTTTCTCTCCCACAAGCTTTTTGAAATCATGTTTTTAACCGAGTCAATTATATGTTAACAAGATGCTTTACTTGTCAGAGTTTTTTGCCGCGACAAATGTATTTGGAAATGTCACAACATACAAATTTATTATACATCGCGGCATCATTAACCATTACAAGCCTTCCCTTACCTCAATCGTCAGATAAGGAGCTAGGATAATATTACTTTGCTATGTCACAGTTTATGGCTGTATCAATTTTATGGAGACCAACTTACAGTATAATTGTCAAGGTCACCATGACAGAAGAAAACCGTGACAAAACTCGGTCATCATGAATAAATTTTACTGGTCATTGATAAAGTTGTCACAGGCAATCGTGCAATGGTTATTTGTCCGGAAATCGTGAAATCTACTAACAATTCTGGTTTCT
Organism: Lonicera japonica; assembly: GCA_021464415.1. Lineage (NCBI taxonomy): Eukaryota > Viridiplantae > Streptophyta > Magnoliopsida > Dipsacales > Caprifoliaceae > Lonicera > Lonicera japonica. The sequence goes on along the minus strand of CM038466.1, from coordinate 65,763,067 downwards.
GTGATACAATGATTCTAAAACCATGACAATATTGCCACCAAAGCCCACATTGTACAGGGTATACCTGGACTAAAATAGCTTGACAAATTTCTTATGCTTCCACGGATTTTAATTTATCACAATCCAAATTTATTACTACAATGAATCTTATGAACTCAAGTTCATACTTGCAACTAATTGTTAGTACTTCATTGTCCCAAAAATGAAGTTAAATTAAAAATTGTTAGTACTAAAAATTTGATTATGCCTAATCTAAACAGGGAATGTGGCATAAGGACTCACTTTAAGACTACCCATCTTTTGTGGATCTTGAAGAAGTCAAGATACATAATAAATGCCTTTAAAAGGGTCCCAGAACTGAACTGAACAACTGTGGCAATGCATATCTTACATAAAGTTTTGCAACTCTTTCTACAACGTGGTACCTCCACCATCTGACATGAGAGACGCAGCTGCGGCAGCAGCAGTCGGAACAACCCCTGTGGAAATGCCCGGTTTTGACAAATGGAGTAACCTGAGGAATTAAAAACTCTCTTTTAAAAAAAAAAGACGAAGAAGAAGAAGAAAGAACTACTAGATGATACTATCTACAAATAATTTATATAACCATGATCGATGTATGTTTGTTTTGAAGCTTCTTCGCATGCTAAGATCAAATTTGGATAGCCAAGTTAGCTTATGTGTACCTATTTAGTGGGTGGTTAAAGTTAACTATAGGGCACTTCACAGTGATTATTCAAAACAAAGGAATAACGGCTTTGGAATAATTCTTTTACCATATAATAAATAAAACTTGGCACCCACTATTTTGATTGGTAAAAAGATTGACAAGTATAAATATATCACCCAAAATGTGGAGCAAGGGCATTTAAATCGTGTAGTCCTTGTGTATATAATATGATTGTGTCGTGTAATAACCGAGTTCTGGTCATTCATTTGTGTAATCGTGTCATGTCTCGTTCAGAATAATGGTTCAAAGGATCTGCCAAATGCAGTACGCACCGGTTTAAGAGGTTACCTAACCCCGAGTCGAAACACATGTGAAACCAAGGTAAATTGGTATGACTTGCTGAAACTAGTAGAAATACATGTGAAACCAAGGTGAATTGGTATGACTAGCTGAAACCATTTCTCTCTCCGTTGCTGTTCTTCTCTTTTGCTCGGCTTTCTGTCATCGCTCCTCTTGTTGCTTACAATTCGGTGACTTTTGCAGTCACCTTCACTCATATTTTATTTTACCATAGTTGTAACTTAATAATTTTACAAAATCATAAGGTTTTTCCTTTTATTGAAATTTCAACTTTATAATTGTAATACCCTGACCTGGGGGGTTAGACACTTGGCAACAAAGGAATGAGAGTAAAAAATTCTACGGATGAAGAAGGCCACGTAGGGCCAATGATTTAGATAAGATATAAGCACTTGGGGAAAGGCCACTTGGCCATCGAGGAAGTTAGAGTAAAGCATAGCTGTTAAAATAGTACAATTAGTGATACGAATTGTACGATTCATGTACCCAGTGATACGGAAACGTATGGATAATCGAAATTGACATAGAAACGCAAAGAATCATGCGATTCGTGATACAATTCACAAAATAAAATTCACGATTCAGACACATTCACTTTTGACTCTTGAAATTAAATTTCTTCTTACAAAAGCTTGTTCTTATTTTTAAAATATACTTCTATATACTTTAGTTCAAAGTATACCCCAAGTGCAATTTGGTGATTTTTTTGCAAGTTTTATGAGGTAATTTTGCACTTTTTTTCAGTAATCAATTGGTATATGAATATTTTTATAGATATATGAATATGAATAATATCACCCAGGATATTATAAAATTTTCTCCCTAACTTTTATATTGTTTTTTAATGTATATAAGGTAAAAGTTGCAAAACCCAAGTGCAATTTGATGTGTTTTTTTTTTTTTGCATTTTTTACACAGCAATTGCACTTGTCCTTCTGTATTCATTTGGTATATGAATAACTAATGGCAATTGCACTTGTCCATTATATTCATTTGGTATATGAATAACTAATGTAAATATATGAATAGGAATACAATCATCCGATGATATTATAATATCTTTTCCCAGTGAAATATTTTACACTTGACTCTTATACTGATGAAAATCTAATGTATTATTTTATTTTATTTTTGGAAAAGGGAATGTCTAAATCTCTTCCCTTTACTATTTACTACATTGTGTCTTTTATGTATTTACTATCTTATTTTGCTTTCGCACTGAATCTTACGATTCGTGATATGCAATTCATATGTTTTCAATTCACGACACAATTTACGATTTTAAAATAAGTAAGAAAAAGGGTGTATTTCTACGGAGAGGAGAGAAGAAAGGTATAACCTTACTTTTTCCAAGTAACATATAGTCTAATGATATGATAGATATCTAAAAAATTATATATTTCTACCCTTTAGCATTTACTACATTGTGTCTTTTATGTATTTACTATCTAATTGCTTTCGCACTGAATCTTACGATTCGATAAACATTATGATTCGTGATACGCGATTCATATGTTTTCAATTTGTGACACAATTTATGATTTAAAAATAAATAAGAAAAAGGACGTATTTCTACGGACAGGATAGAAGAATGGTATAACCTTATTTTTTCCAAGTAATAAATATATAGTATAATGATATGATAGATATCTAAAAAATTATATATTTTATATATTCTAATATTGGTATACCTTTTTCTTTTATTAAAACTTTTACTTCATAATTTATACAATCACAGTACTTGTGATATTGCTATAATTGATCTATCTATAATGGTGATTCTATATTTACTAGGTTTGACAACTAACATGGTGATGGGCCCTTAGCTGCTCAATATGGAATGAGGATAGTTTATGATGCAGTTAGTACTACTCCTAGTAAGCTGAGTGATTACATTAGAACTGGAGCATGGGATTTCCCAGTCGTAGTCCCTAGAGATTTGGATAGGGTGATCAGAACTCTTCCCCCTATTTGTGCTGCTACTGATGACACGGTGGAAGGGACACCCAGTGGCACTGGTGTATTTACTAGTGCTTCTGCTAGGGATGCTATCAGAAGGAGAAGCTGTATTGTTCCCTGGTATAAGGTAGTGCGGTTTAAAGGCTATGTGCCTAGAATGGCCGCCATTTAAGGATGGCATTTAAAAAGAGGATGTTGACTGAAGATAAATTGAAGATGTGAGGTAGTATTCAGGGTGACCAGTGTGTTTTGTGTGACAATGCAGGGAAAAGTATACAGCATTTATTCTTTGAGTGTCCTTATTCCAGGTTTATTTGGAAAGAAGCCCTTCAAAGAAATGATGTGCACAGAGAGGTAGGCAACTGGGATGATGAAAGTACTTTGTATTATGGAAACCAGAGGATCAGATTTCAAAGCCAAGCTGAGAGCTTTAACACTGGCTGCTACAGTCTATACTCTGTGGGAAGAGAGGAACTGCAGAATTTTTAAACATACGTCTAGCAGATGGGAGCAGGTTTTGTACAATGTGGAAGAGATAATCAGAGGGGTAACATGGAAATGGAAGAGTAAAAGGAACCTGAGTCATTGGACTTTAAGGAATGGGATTTAAAAGGCAAAATTTTGCTTGTCTAGATGAGGCAGAAGTTATGCTAGGTATAGGCTTTGTTTGGACTATTAGGCTTTCTGTGATTTTACTGATGTAATCTGTTTTTATCTGATGTACTTGATTCTTTGATTAATATAATTTTCAAATTCACCAAAAAGAAATGATATATCTATAAGACAAAAATCCATAATTGTACTATAATTACTTATGAAGCTTATTACTTAGATCGAGATTGTCATTCTAGGCATAATTGGTCTAATATTGTCATGTTCTTTTTTGTTCTGATAAGATTGAATTGATCTATTGTCGAATCATTTTGTAACATTGTATTAGCAAAGTGCAATGTTACCATCACCGTGCAAAATGCAATTTGTACTATATGACAGAATTATGCTTATCTAATATGATCCCTCTTACTGATCTAAACTTTTAGCATTTTTCTACAAATTTTCCTTTATATATATATATATATATTTGGCCTTCTAAATAGTTAATTGTTGCATATCACCTGAAACCAATACTTTGAAGTTTGAACCATGTTCACAATGTCTACTCGACCTAGAGTTACCAAAAAGTACAGAAGAGAAGTTGAAGAAAAATACTTACGGAGCGAGAAATTCACAGAAACCTGCAACTGACTGAGCAACGTCGGTGTAGTTTTCTGGAGCAGGGGCAGTCACCTCGACAAGCTGTATGCCGGGAGTTACAGGCACAGCCTCGTCGGTTGAATGCAACTTTAGCATCTTATTGACCGAAGAGACAGTAACGGTTAACTGGTGAGCACCTCTTTGAAAATGGAAGGCAAATCCCACTCTCAGCAGCTCATGGTCTAACTTGTAGCCAAGTGCATAAAATAACCGGAGCACGTTCTTGCTTGCTTTGCTTTCCACCATGTTCCTTACCAGCACTGACATTTGTTCAGCACCAGTACCTTTTATTGCGCCCCCCAAGTGTTTAACAGTCCTAAGCATTTAAAACAAAATAAACAGAAGCTAATAACCAGTTAAAAAGTAAACAGAGCTTTAACCAATGTAAAGTTTAACTAACTTAACCCTTATTTTGACAAACCAATTCATTTAAAAGAAATAAAAACAAAAAAATATATATACAACACTTGTAGCAAACCCCCCCCCCCCCCCACCACCAAAAAAAAAACCCAGAAAATCCCTGAACCACAAATGGAAGTGCACAATTCTTCTCTCCGAAACCTTTACACAATTGCATAATACATTGTTTCTCAATTTCTCTCTCAGAAAAGAAGGGTGGGTTGGGTATATACTCTTATGCGCGTTCCTTCTTCGAACCTTCAAAAACTCACCACTTCAGCAGGGTTTGTGCAATTTGTGAAGAAGACTGCCCAGACTTTTTTCCTTTCTTTTCTTATTTTCCTTATCTCCCTAGTTTACCAGTACTGTTTATCTCTTTTAGTTTTTACCTTTTTAAATATGGTTAAAACTCACTTGCTAGGCACATGTCCATTACATTTTAATGGATCTTAATGGAAAAATACCTAAGTCTAGTTTTGAGAAAATAAAAATACCTAGCTCTAATAACAACACTACAAACAAGTATAACTCCATTCTTTACCAAGTGGGTTCCGGTTGCTCAAGATCACATAAGAGTCGAACCTCTGAAGCTACAGAACCTGAATGTTAGCCAGAAAGCCACCAAATGAAATCATCAGTAGGCTTATAACATGGGTATTTCACAAGAATTGGTAGCTTAGTACTTTCAAAATTACAAAATCTGAAGTTTTCATTATAAAGGTTTTCCTAAAAAATTCTTTAAATTGTTTTATGCATATAAGCTTCAGATATCGAGTTAAGACCAATATATAAATTACCATTCTTTAAATCGTATATTTAGTGTTGCAATAAAAATTCAACATTAAGGGGACTAAATCGTGTACCTAGGTTTGGGCCACTTTTTAGGCACAATTCATGGATCCGTAAGCGCTCTCTACGAACACCACAAAGACCTTGAAGAAGAATCTCTAGGGCTTCAACATGCTGCAAGACAAATATGGTTTCTTAAATTTTAGTTCGATCAAAACGGATCAGTACTTTAGAGTTGAAACAAAGTTAAATAAGGGAGAAGTTACAACAGATGTAATCATGAAATAGCAAGAACACGAGAACAAACATTTTGGAACAAAAATAACATATGAAAAATATACTAAAGGGAAAAATAGTAAAACAAAACATGATTTCAAAAAAATTGAACGCACTAGAGAGTTTGCATGAATACCCAAACATTAGTAAACTGCTGGATACCAAACACAAAATTACTATATCGTATCATTGATATAATCACAATTGCGCGAATTTTCAATATCAGAAAAGGTGAAATATTTAGGTGTGCATATTTCTACATTAAACTAGTGTGCAATTATTTTCTACATCAGAACCAGAAACCACCAGGTGGCTGGACTTGGTAAAACTCTCATATCAGCATCTACTATAAGCAACACAAAATGCAGAGGTTTTCATGTTTATATTCTTGTCAATCCGGTGTTTACATTCGAAGAGGGTTATCCCTATTCAAATTATAAGCCATTGGTGTCCCTCCCAAGTCCAAGTCAATAATTGAAGAGAGACGGTGAATCTTCTCATTTTGCCCTTTTCTGGTCTCCTTTCAACACATAAATAACAGTAGAGGGAAAATCTGTGTACATATTGTTGAAGAGCATGATATATATTGTTTGCCCACTACCTAACAGCTTAAGCTTTTGGGTGAGATGGTTTATAATATGGTATCAGAGCTCAGGTTCTGCAAGATCTCGGGTTCGAATCCTCCCGCTTGCATTTGTTTCCCCCTTTGCGTTTGTGCAGTATGCACATTATTGTTTGTGCACAAAGTGCACCTTTGGTTTGGTTTGTCTAGGGGAGTGTTGAAGAGCATGATATATATTGTTGGCCCACTACCTAACAGCTTAAGCTTTTGTGTGAGATGGTTTCTAATACATATATTACTTAGTATATTCATTCATGGTGATCGGTTTTAGGATGACCACATGTTTTTTTTTAAAAAAAAATTGATAAGAAACAATATTTCATTATTAAATCAAAATAGTACAAACTAAGAGGGGACAAGGTGTCCAACAACAAAACATAGAACCCAAGAAAAGAAAATTATAAAACCAAAAACCACAGTCAACATCACACCCTAGAATAGATTATGCAATGTAACCCTATTCAAAAATCAAAGCTCTCCAATTGTTCTTGATGACTTCCAACCTATAGTTTTTGAAAGGCTTGGTGTTGTAAGCCCACAACGAAGCAATGAATTTGACTCTTTCCCACAACCACTCCTTTTCTTCTTCTTTTCCTTAGAAAGTTCTGCAATTCCTCTGCATCCATAATAACCAAGAGGAGGCAACTTTGGCACATCTCCATAACTCCCTGCTCTTTGTTTTGTCTCTGTAGCCATTAATTTCCAAAAGAAGAAGATTCTCCCCATCTCTCGGAAGGGCCCAACTAAACCCAAATTCTGCACAAACTTTGATACATGGTGTTATACCATAAGGCTTTCAAATGCCCAGATTGTGCCTCTAATACTACGTTAGTATGCCTTCTGTAGGACCAATATGCCTTCTGTAAAATAATCCTGTCATTGCACATAATCCTCTGGCACGTCATTTTCTTACACTAAATGGATTTCAATACAAATTATTTTCTTTTTCTTTTTATGTTTATTTTCTATACTGATCATGGATTCATGGGTGTAATTTGAAATGTATGCGTAGGTAGACTAAAAGTTATGGCATTTCTAAGTTTGAAATTGGAAACATGGCAAGTTTCTCTGTCATTAGAAAAAGATTGCTAGGATTCATACAGGAGGGATGGAATTTTGGGAGAGATCTAAATAGCAATTAAATCATCTAAAACCATTACTAACCACTCTTATTAAGTAGAGTTTTATACAAAAGATTTACAGTAACTCCACCTGTGACTAAGGCTGCAAGCAAGCCTGCGTTTTGCCAAACCATAGGTTGTTCAAGTTTGCTTCCTAAAAGATCAAGTCTTAAAATGTGATGATCTTCGCTTGTTTAGAACACAACTAAACATCGAACAAGCACGTATTTATCCAAGCTTGAGTACCTTGCGTCATTTGTACAGATGTGGAGTATTTAAGAGCTAATTGGGTTAAGCTCAACATACTAACGAGTTTCCAATCATGCTCCATTTTGTTTGTTTCGCGAACCAAACTCAAGCCTCAACTGAATCGATTGCAAGTTAAGCCCAAGTACCTTGGTTCATTTTACAGACCTATCCATAGCCATTTTATTATTTATGGAATCTAACCGAGAGATATCATAAGGCAATTTCAAAAAACATCATTCAAATGCCATCCTAGGCCCATAAATATAATTTAACCTTGAAATCCGGTCAACAAGGGAGGGTTCCAAGTGAAGGGTGCCCATGTGCATATATATACACACTAACCACTCTAAGTCTAGTCTTCTATTTGGAACTCGGGTTCATTACAGCCCACCGTGCTCCGCAACCGTCGTCTGCGACAGTCTACCCTATGGCGGCCCACTATACTGAGACTAATCGGATGATAACCTTTTCCCACTTGGTAGCTTCACCTGTCTACTAGTATTCAATGACTTACGCGTCCTCTTTACGCCAGCCCATGGGTATAACTTTACCTTGAAAATCGATTAACAAGTGAAGGGTACCCATGGGCATATACGCCACTCTTACTCTAATTTTTTCCATGTTTGACTTGGTTTCATTGGCCACCACAGTAGCAACCGTCACACTTCACAACTGTCGTGGACGACAGCTATTTTTTTCCATGCCCCACTCTATAGTGGCTACTCTACGCCTCTGGACACTGGTCTGATGGTAGCCCTTTTCACCTCAATGACTTGGTCACACTTGACATTATGGATGTCAAGGCATTGGTGATTTGTGGAGTTTGTCGCTCCTTTTTGTTTTCAAAACTACGTTTTGTTAGGTTCACATTTTGAGATATGTTCAATGAATGAATTCTATTGTCTTTTTTACATGTAAAGTTAGAATGTTGTAGTATTATATTTCTAATTATATATAATCAACCGCCTACTCCCACTTGAGGCTCAGTAGGTTATAGCCCTTTTGTGCTCCCAACTTTCACCTAATGCTGTTTAGAACATTGTTTCTAAATTAGTCTTCTTTTTTCCATGTGCAACTCGGGTTCATAATACTTTAATTGTTTTGATTGCAGTATTACATATCCGACAATGTTATGCAGACTAATTTACAAGAACATATAAAAAAAGTCTACTTTTGAAACTTGCCTGTGTCTCTATGATTCCTTGAACCACGCACTCCATCAAATTTGCTTCAGTTCAATCCCAAATTCCCTCTATACCTATGCAGTAGAAAACAAATTTTGAAGACAACTATAGAAAAATGCTTCTGAATTAAAATAAAAGGGAATGAAAAATTGATCATGGAGTTTAGATTCGGAAACCCTAGAAGTGAGGTAAGGGAGAAGGGACACCCAGCCTAGCACGGCAGCAAAGAGAAAAGCTAACCAATGAAATTGCCTTCATCAGTTCATCCATGATCTAACCAAAATATATATATATATATATTACAAGGTTAAAACAGTGCACTAAAAGTCTAAAAAGAGTGCACTAAAACATTACAAGGTTCAGACTTCCGAGCATTAAAACAAAAACAGAGCACCATATATATATGCAGTGATACTGTGATACAACCAGTGCACTAAAACAGCAAAATATCACCATAATGGCATAATATTTCATTAATCCACATTTAAAACTAAAAAGTTAACAAAAGATTAGTCTACTCAAGTTATCAAAGTAGCAATATTTAGTCTACTCTACTCAAAAGATCAGTCTACTCAAAATATCAAAGCAGCTTTCAATAGTTCAATCTACTCTCTCATCCATATTTAACATATATAAAACTCCACTTTGGTTTAGGACAAAATCAAACTAAAATTAAGCATCGAAGTATCAATATCAACTACCAAAGAACTAAGTATGCATACAGCACATAATTTCTTCTAACTATGAAAAGAGAAATCATCTCTAAAATTATTAGGGCTAAATCATATATTAGGGGTTAGGGCTAAACCTTACTAAACTATCAAACATCACTGTATCAACTAGAGAAGTATATAAACTAGCAACTAAATCAAATATACACAGGAAAAAAAAACGAGATTGAGTTGAGTACCTTGGAATTTCGATTTTTAGGACAAGATTTGATTTGAGAAGATAGATATGATGCCGAGAGTGGAGACTGGACTGCTGGGGTGTGGCCGGTGAGTAGACTCTGGAGTGGCGGCTTGGTGGCGGTGGACCGTGGCAGGAGAGAATGGAGCGGACGGAGAGTGGAGAGAAGCTGAGCCAAGAGCCTGAGAGTAGAGAGAGAAACTGACAGCAGAAAGAAATAGAAGGGGATATCGAAAAATAGGTTTACGTAAAAAAACAATATTTTTATAAATTAAGATTTACATTTGATTAAATTTTTATAAGAGTGTAAAGTTAATCTTGTAATAAATTTTTAAATTACATTTTTATGAAATTATATAAAAATAAGTTTGCACTATATATTTTTTTAATTTATTATTATAAATAAATATTTAATTGACAGTATTTTAGAATAATTTTAACAAATTATATATTCAAAATCTATTTATTAATAAAATAAATATAATATATTTTTTTAAAATTATGCAAAGTTAAGTTTGCGCTCCTTATTTTCTAAACTATTATCATGTATTTGTTTTTATTTGGTGTTGTTTTAAAGTTTTATGAATGAAATATAATAATATACTTATTAAAAAGTATAAGCAATCATGCAAAACAAATTTGCATTAAATTTTTTTGATTACACAATTAAGTTTATACAAAACATAATTTTGTGTAAAGTTAAATTAGTATTTAATCAAAACCTTTATTTTAAAATATAATTGATAAACATGCCCTTATTTCTAAAAAAATATTATTCATTGATTTTTTTGCAAAAAATGCAAGATCTTTTACTTCAATTCTTGATAAAAGAAACCGAGAAAAGTGAGAAAATCAAATGGAGGTTCAACTTAAAAGCATTTTAAAAATCTTTTTTTTTTAAAAAAAAATAGTTGGTTCGGTTCAATAAAACCAACCCATGCATATGTGCATATCATTTTGTGCTAAAATGACTTCGATAACCGAAGTTCGATTTCCATTTAAAATCGATTCGGTGCGGATTGATTTTTTATAAAACGGTTCAATTTTTCCGAGTTCATTTTATAGAAAATTAGGCTAAGGTCTCATATATTTCAAACCAATTTACTCAAGGATACGCATTTTAAATCAATTGTTTCAAGTCCCAACTTTTTAAATAATGACATTCTTTTTAAAAAAGTCCTCCAAATTTATTTATTTTTTTCAGGATTTTATTAAATATTTAATTCTCTGATATTTGTGTATATTATCAATTTTACCTTCTAGTAAGATTATCTTTAATGCCTTATTTTCTTGTGTAGTTGTTTTGCGTTGCTAAATGTATTGTTTCAGCGAGTTTAAATTATATATGGAAAACTTATCGCATTCTTTGTTTTGTCAAAAAATGTTACCGTCTCTCTTTCTATATATATATATTTATCTCTTTTATTGCACAGATCTTGAACTCGAAGTATCTCTGGTTTATTGGAAAATCATTTAGATTCCTCTTTTTTTCTTCATTTTTTTTGTAACTCTAATTTTCATTCTTCTCTCATTTAGTGTGATATTCCGATCTTAAATTGAAGGAGTTGATTATTCGAATTTGAGTACGTTATTGTGAAAGTGTTGCCTTTTTTTTTCCCTACATTGGCATTTGGCTAATATGAAAATAATATGAAAATCTAGAATGTTCTCCTTCATCTTTGAGGCAAGTTCAACCATAAAACTGGATAATTTCATGCTTGCTATAAAAAAAATTTGCCTTGATTTTACAACTGGGTAGAGGCATTTTGTTTTACATTAATACAAGTGTGTAATCCACACGATGTGTGGTTGTTTTAATTAACAAAATATGTAAATGTTTCAAATTACATAAATATAAAAATATAGTGTATAATGGTAAACAAAAATAGTCATGTAAAAATACCCATGTTATGTAACTTCAAAAATATAAAAGTAAATTAATTACAAATAGGCAAGTAATTCAACAACCCAATTACATAAAATAAAAATAAAAAATGACATGTATAAAAAGTAATTTTGAATTAGTGCAAAATAACTAATATACGTAGTTGAGAGAAAATGATAGAATTATAAATAGCGAGAACTTAAGTAAATATATATTATCATAACTAAATGAAGACGAAAGATGTACAAAAGTAATTAAAAATTGTATTTCTCTTTCAAAAAAAAGTAATTAAAATTTGCATTAATTGCTATATAGATTGCATTAATAAGTAATTAAAGATTGCATTAATTGCTATATATATATTGCATTAATTGCTATACTTATTCCATTTTACTATATAGTAATAGAAGATTTTATTTGAGCGGAGGAGGTGGCCCAGTGGTAAGCCCCTCCCCCGAACTCCCGGGCAACCGGGGTTCGAGTCTCACCAGCTGCAGAAATGCAGCTCCCCTTTCCCCTTTCCCCTTAGGTGTAGGAAATTTGATGTGTTCAAAAAAAAAAAAATAGAAGATTTTATTTACTTTTGCATTCTAGACATTTTAAGTACACACATACATACCAAGCATCTTAGAAACCGTCGGGCATTTTGTTTTTAGTTAATTCTCTATTTATGCCTATTTACCACCACTCTAATATGTCTGCATGCAATATCTTAGTTGATTCATGTGCATCATGGAATTTTAAATTGATTTTCTAGTAGATTATCGTAATAACTTTTGAATTTTTGAAAGTCTAAGTTTGACTTCCAAATCTTAGATTTTATTGTTACCTTGATTTTAGGTAGTTCGGTCTAAATTGTTTTTTAGTTTTTCGTTTATCTAGAAAATTGTTTAGGCGCTTTTTTTGGGATATCACAAGTTTTGCATCTTCTTTTTTTTTTTTTTTTTTTTTTTGAAAGCATATCACAAGTTTTGCTATTTTCTTATAGTATTTTATTTCATCTTTTATTTAGCTGGCCATTTACCAAAAATTAGTCATTTATTAAAATCTTTGGTCTTTAAACAAGTGCCTAAAAAAGGCATCCTTGAGTAGACAGAGAAAATGACATTCGTTCTTAGAACTAATTGCCCCTTGATTTTATGTTCTTCGATAAAAAATGCCGGCCTTAATCGAAACACACCTAAAGAATTCTATATGAATTTCAATTTCGTGGTTTCTTGCATCTTTAGAACCTTTTCTGATAGCCAAATTAATACAAGATAAATGCATTTTATTTTAAATATTAATAAGTTACTTGTGAATTATACTTTCTTGTAAAAACTCTCCAATAAAAAAATTAGATAGCATAAATAAAGTCAAAACTCATTTCAAAATCTTTTCATATTTTCTTATGAACTTTTATTTCACTAAAAAACTACAAATATAATATTACTTTTAGCCACTTTACTAATTATTTATTATATTATCAAATTTACACATGAGCGCATTTGTACGCAAAATTAGTAACGCTGAAATGTCATATAACCCTAACCAACTTAGAGAAAGCGAGTAGTCCCATAGCTTAGGCAGTAGAATTAAGGGTCGCAAAACCTTTTACTTTAAAATACAGGATACTGAACTTATTTTCTAGTTCTAGTCCTTAAAGTTGTTTTTCAAGAAGATATTTAGTTAGTTGGGAAGTTATGTTCACTAAAATTCCGTTTGATAACAATATGGAAAATAATTAAAAAAGTAACTGATTTGAGTAAAAAGATGAAAATAAGTTGAGAAATATGGTGAAATGCTTTACATCTTGTACTCATTTTTGTGAGTATATGTAATTTATCCTCCACTATGGTTTGTAAAACAAAATTCTCTACAACCTCCAAAAAAAATTCATAAAAAAAACTAAAAACTAAGAGTTAATCTCGTAATATCTCTCAACTTATTTTTCATAACTAACAATATTTCCCTAGCGGGAATAATTCCACCCAAATGTGAGTGAAATATTTATGTTGTGAGATACTTCATCTCATACTTATTGTTATAAATAGATGTCTTGCATTCGTTTTTATCTTTCATTCTTTTGTCAAAAAGTATTCTTCAATGCCACTAAGCAAATATTTTCCTAAGAAAAATATCATAAAGTAAAACAACACCTCCGCACAACCCTTAACTTATTTTGCAACATCTCATAAAAATTAATTATTTTTCTATTACTCTACCCTGTTATCAAATAGAGTCATACTTTTTAACCTTTTTCATAAAAATAAATTTCTTTATGAGAAAAGAAAATTCACATAAAATAATGAAAACTAAATGACATTTACTCAAACATGAGCATGAAATAGAAAACATTTTATCTATCTCAACTTATTTTTCAACTTTTCTCACAAATTAATTGTTTTTTCTATTATTTTCATGTTATTGAAGGAGCCTTTTTTTTTTTTTTTAACAATAGAATGTTTAGTTATCATTAAATATTTTTTGAAAAGAAATATGAATTATTAAGACTACCGAATAACAAATTCAGCTACTTCAAATTGTCGTACATAGCCACCATAATATACAACAATCAAAATAAATTATGTTAATAAAGTTATATTCCCTCCCAAATTAAGATTCCGTTTAAGAAACATGATAAATCAAAAATTGTGCGTAAAATGCAGATTACTTATAATCTACCTAACAATAATTCAAAAAATATCTACCAACGTATTCTTAAAAGAAAAAAAAAAGGAAAAGAACAAATATATCATCTATTTATTATATAAAGCTATTTCATTGGCCTTGAACCCATGTAAAGATTTTTAATCTTCCGATTTTCACAAAAAAGTTTATAATATTAGCGTAAGCAATGAGATTTAAACCCTTACTCTTGCAAGGTTATACAAGGCCTCAACAACTGTGCCATTTGCTACTTTGTTAACTTCTGTTATTTTAAATCACTTAATAAATCTGCATCGCAATATCTAGTATTATAAATGGCAACAGAATCTTCTTTTGTGGGCATAAGACCCGCTCTTTCACAAATTAAAAGTCCCGTTTCTTTTTCTATGCCTCAACTCTCAAATCAACTGGCCTGTTTCTCAGAAAGTGGCCTAATAAAATAGTTTGCTATGTACCAAAATTAGCCTATGTTAATGATAGGAGACCAATTGCAAGATAAAAGTACATCAAAATATGAAGCTAAACAAGTTCAATTGACAACAAACACAAAGCCCATGTAGATTTTTACAGCTTTCTCTTCACACAAAAAAAGGTCAGTAGTTCTCTGAAACAGGTCTTGAAGGAAAGAGCCTAATAAGAAAGGTCAATAATGACCAGAGGCAAACTAGGCCAACAACTTGGAAAGTCACAACCATACCATATAAAGCCCCACTTTTCTCCATCAGTTCTGGGGTTATTGGAGCCCCCCTCATTGAACTCATTAACCTCTGAATGAAATTTGCAGCTTTGCCCAACTGGTACAATCTATATACCTGCCAAAAACAATTCGAATGCCTCAAAATCCTCATTCTCATATACAAGATATGCATGGTGTATATGCCAGTCCTGAGGTGTACAGGGCGCTACGCAAATTTTGAAACATGAAACCCTTTTTTCATATACAAGATACTTCTTGGGTACGTATTCTAACACTGTTTTAAATATTGGCTCCGTTGCATAAGTTATAAAAATTATTGTCGTAATTAGTGCCCTGTGTAGTCAGCCTCAGGGCCGGCCCGACATGATATAGCTCAAAAAGGGTCCCATGTGTGTATCTTATATTCCAAATAAGTATCCAATTCCTTTGTGTTTTCTCAATGGAAAATTTCTTTGGTGGTCGAGGAAGAATTTTTTTTTCAAATAAAATAATGAAGGATGGAGGAAATCTACTCATAAAAATGAGCATGAGATGGAGAGCATTTCATCATTTCTCAACTTATTTTCCAACTTGTTACACAAATCAGGTGTTTTTCTTATCGTTTTTCATGTTGTTATCAAATGGAACCTAAATCACTTGATCAAACATGATCACACTGTTTTAACTTTCAAAAACTGTTTAAGTATTAAGAATTACAAGGTACAATATTGCACGAACATCGAGTGTGCCACATGTTCTAGTTTTGAACTACAGATGTATAAAATACATATATTATATTATCACCTTATTTTGCCATATTTGAATTTTGGACACAAATTTGTTTTAGATATGTCACCATAGTGTATTGTATCGGGTTACACATACCCTTATACATAGTTTTGAAGTAAAGGAGTAAATGTAGTATGAGAGTCATGTACCTCAAAAATAATAGGCACTAGAGGCCAAGAAGAGGACCCACGGTTTTCAAGACGACTCTCTAATACAAATTGTGCCAGACAACCAGCTAAGAAAGGAGCCACTGAAACCACAGCTGGGAAGCGAATAATAGGCCAAGTGGCACACGCGGCAAAGACCGGTGCGGAAAGCTTTATGCCCATTGCGAAGTAAGCAGATGTCAAGTACCCCTTGAGGCCTGTGATAAGGCTCCACCTTTTTGCGCTAAATTGCAGATATGGCTTTTGAACAAGGTCAGTTACTTGTAGGAATATCGCAAGCCCAATATAAAACATGACTTCTGAAGTGAATGAAGTAACAATTTCTGCATAACCATTTCCAAGAAAGTGATGAAGCTCATTTATGTTTGTACAGATACAAAAGAAGTCAAGAATATTAGAGTACTTAATTTTTTTTTCTCTAAAACAGAATATAAGTAAAAGATTTTTCAGGCCCTTTACATGTGCACACAAGTGAATATTTTAATTTTGTTCACATAATTACCCGCCATCAGTGTACAGCATATGTGATTAACCGGCCCCATGTATGTATGTATGTGTTACACATGCAAAAGAAACATGAACATACATATATGATATAATAATAATTTGTTTTTCAGATAAGTATGTAATTTTAGTTTTGGCTCTTTAAGCTCTGCTCTAACCTACAAATTCACACAATTTTCAAATACTGAACTTATGCATTGATTTCATACACAAATGCGCCATCAATTCACATTTTTACACATTGCCACGACATACTTTAGAACCATCCATACAAATTTAGGCTGACAGACTATCATTGCTATAATTGAATAGAAGTAAACTAGAAACCATCTATATCTTTAATATTGTATGATAAAGTTAATTGAGGTAACCTAAAATTCAATCTATTGCATATTTCAAGAATAAGCACATAATTTGAGACAAAAGTGGACAACTCATTGAATTGGAAGAAATCAAAATTCTACCTGAGGTAACCTCCCCCTTGACTAAGCCACCGAATACATAGTTGACGACAAACTGTGGCAGCAACAATGATGAAATTAAGGCAATAGGACCCCAAATCCAAAGAAAAGAGCCACCACTTTCCTCAAAAGGGGCAGAAACCAATCTATCTTCTTCAACCAAGTGATGGGTGATCCCACTAAACGAAACAGAACCCGATTTACCACGAAAAGGTTCCACTCCATCAACATTAGTATTTTCCCGTCCTGAGAAACTCAACTTATCCTCTTCATTAGAACTAGAAGCGTATACAACAAATCCTCTGGTCAACCTCGAGAGTGAGGACTCCTTTATTCTCTGATTCAAACCAGGTAACAAGTATGCTGAAAAAGTGTTCAAGTTAGACAAGAAATTTGCAAATAGCATATTATAAATTTTCCTTAGATTAAGGAGAAAATCTAGTGAGACAACTAGGCTGCATCTGATTGATTTACATGGAAAAGAATTGAATCCTTTGGAATTGTTTTACATCAGAATAAAAATACTCATGGAAATTAAAATTCAGGGAGCTGGTTTTCTATTCCATAAAAAGGGGAAATTTTAGGCTAAAGAGAAGTGTGCCGTGGAATTTATTGCTTAGCAATTTTAATGCAATCATACAGAAATATTGGGCATTTTCTGTGGAATATATGTGAAATCAAGCATACCCTAGTGTTTTAAAATCTACATTAAAATTATGGTTTAAGTATTTAATGAAAGAACACACCTCTCAAATTAGCCCTATAACTGCAATAGGCTAAAGTATGAGATGTCAAACATTAGTAATTGAAAAGGTTCAAATTTCATCATTTTTCTCTGACATTTTCTTAGCAACTAAACAAACCATAAGGGTGCGTTCGATAAAAAAAGAAAAGTTTGAGAAATGATTGAAAACATCACTTATTTTATGAGAAATTGGAAAGAACAAATAGTGTGGTGAAATATTATATTACAATAAAATTCTTTGGGCAGTGGAAAAGAAAACTTTTCAGTGGAAAATAAGGAAAAGATGGACCACATCCCACCGAATCACCAGTCTCTAAAACTTAATTGTTTTTCCAATCGGTTTCCGAACTTTTTATCAAACGAAGCCCTAAATGTACTGAAGAAAAATTGGGGTTTCAAAATTGAAAAATGAAAAGATAACATACATTTTGGTGCATTTTGTAACAGAGGCTTTTGATATCTCAATCCAAAAAAGCTACTAGAAATCTTCCTCGGCGCCTGTTAAAGAAACAGAACCCACTAATTTCAGTCCTTCAATTGCTTAATTTGCTGCCAAAATCCACAAATTTTAAAGTAAATGAAATTCATACATATGCAAACAGCCTAGAACAATATTACACAAACATACCGCTATAAAAAAATATATATTGAAATTACTAACCGTACGCTGATGAGATAAGAGAGGTTGCTTTGGAGAAAAAGTGAGTGCTGGGGGCTGATTGTGAAGACAAAACGAAGCTGCCTGCATCCCCATGACCTATTTGATTGAGTAGGGTTTTAGCAGAGGAGCTACTTTTTTCTCCCTTCCTCTCTGATGTTTCTCTTTTGCACCGCTTAAACCCTAACTCCCTTTGCACCGCTTAAACCCAAATTCCAAAATAGTTCATTTTCTTTTGGACCCCGCCCCGTGCGCAGAGGGAGTTATGAATTTATTTTATCTTTTTTAATTTCAACCCATGTATTTTCGATTTTTACTAGAACATGTGGTGTATAGCTATGCAATATTATTATGCGGGTATTTTTGGCAGGGGTAGCAATTTTAAAAACAAAATAAAATTTGCTCGAAATTAATACTTAAATTTGTGTTCGTGTTGCTTTTGTTAATGGTGGCATTTTTGAACGGAAAATCGATCAAACTGACCGTATATGATTGGTAGCTAAATTGAAGGTTTTTGGTTAATAATCGACCAATCAGTTATTGACCAAACTCAAACTCAATTCCGGTTTAGTTTATAACTATATTTGGTATATACCGGTCGACCGATCAAATATATAAAATAACAAAATTGCTTAAATTATATTATATACATAGAGTTACGTTATAAAGAAGGATTTTATTACTTTAACAAAAAGAATGAATTCTCATATGAATGGTGTAAGGTCAACAATTCTACTATTATGAACTGCTATTTACAAATGATTTAATTGAAGGACAAGTAAGTGCGAGAAAATAGAGGAAGAACACAAAAATCTTTGGGAATGGTTGTTCTCTTAGCAAATGAATGGTATGTCTTTCACCCTCTGGTAATGGTTATAATGATTTTATTGATTAAAAATGGAATTAGTTATAAACCGTTGAGTTAGACACAGTACAAGCACTAATCCGTATATGTTGGTTATTTTTTGAATGTTCAGGTTTGGCGGGGGCTAGTCTGTTTTATAAATACAAGGGACTAACTGTTACAAAGAGATAGATGTTGTATTCCCACGATTAATAAAGAGCTCAACCAAAGGCCAAGAGCTCACTAATGTATGTATATGAGCTCGAACCTTACTATATACTTGGACTTGATAATTTTGCTCCTTTCAAAGGGGTAAATTGATGAATATTTTTATGAAAATATATAAAGATGATTGATATAGTGAGTAGATTACGTCCACCAATTTCATAAAAAAATTCATTTAGTTACCCCTATAAATGGGCATCCCATTCTTTTTGTTAAAGTGTTGGAATTACTCTTTATAACATGCCAATATATATATATATATGGAGCATTTCTGGTAAGGATTACTATTCACGGACCAACAGTACGGATTGACCTATTTGGCATGCTTCCCGATAGATTTTTTGGTGGGGATGTTCTTCATTGTGTGTAGAACATCTCCACCAAATTTCATCAAAAAAATTTAACTAGGAAGTAGGTTAACTACATGATTGAAAAATATTAGTCCAGAATTAAATATATAAAATCCAATATTTTTCAATCATGTAGTTAACCCACTTCCCGGTTGAATTTTTTGATAAAATTTGGTGGAAATGTTCTACATACAATGAAGAACATCCCCACAAAATTTCATCAAAAAATTCCATCGGGAAGCTTGCCAAATGGGTCAATCCGTACCGTTGGTCCGTGAATAGTAATCCTTACCAGAAATGCTCCATATATATATATATATATATCAGTACCAGTCTCTTAAGGATCGTCCATAAGTTAGCTAAGTTAATGACCGTCCATTTCGAGGGATAAATGGATGATTTTTTTTATGAAATTTGGTATAAAATGATATCTATTACGAGTAGACCAATCTATACAAATTTTCATTAAAAAACTTAATCGGGAAGTAGGTTAACTAAACATCTAAAATTTTAACGTTTCAAAATACACATATATATCAATTTTTTAGTTAACCCACTTACTAGTTAACTTTTTTGATAAAATTTGGTGAATACGATTTAGGCATTATAGAAATCGTATCCACACAGTTTCATAAAAAAATCATTCAATTTACCCTTCCGAAATAGACGGTCTTTAAGAGAAAAGTCTTATCTCTCTCTCTATATATATATATATATATTATAAGACTATTAATAATTTAATATACATATAAATGTGTAAATTATTACTTATTTGTTATTATAAACTATTACTAAGTTATTAGAATTACACTGTTACTATTACTTTACTCAAAATTCAATTATATTACTTAGTCCCTTAAAGAAAATTAAATTAAAAAGAAAAAAAAAACCCTCACTCAAAGACGTACTCCGTCTCTGATCTCTCAATTGTATACGACTATAGGTAAGTTATCAAAGTGTTGCTTTTGACTAGCAATGAAGTGTGGAAACAATATTGTATGAATGGTTTTGTTGGATAATTTGCTGCCTTTTGAATCGTAAGATGTAGTAATCTGGTTAATTACCTTCTATTTGATAATAATATAAAAAATTATAAGAAAAATATTTAATTTATATAAAAGTTAGAAAATAAGTTAAGACATATTATAATAAGATGCTCTCTACCTCATACTTATTTTTATGAATATATATACTCTATCCTTCATTAATTAGTTTTTGTGTAAAAAATTTATTTCTCAACCACTGAAGAAAAAAATTCAAGGAATAAATTCACAAAGTAAGAAGATATCTTACCATATGTCTTACCTTATGTTCTAACTTCTCACAAAAATCAACTATTTTTTATTTTCTTTTTCATTTTGTTATCAAATAGATCCTTATAATATGAATTTTGCCTTTAAAATGTTGAATAGAGGTGAAACTATGAAAGCATGGAGGAGGTGGTTTAGTCGGTTTATATCTATTAATAACCAAACCAACTATTACTTTCAGTTAAAATGAAGATCGGTTTACCATCAAAAAACGGTGCGGTAGCTGTTATAAATATATGTATACCGAGATGGTCAGTTTGGGTAAGAAACCGACCAATTCGATTCGGTTAGTAAACCAATGCCACCGTTGGTTTTCGTGTCTAGACATTTTGACGCAATGTCATGTCATGTCATGTTCGTGTCTAAATTTTGGAAAGAAATTGACACAAAATTATAATTAGGTCATGTTGATTGCGTCTGCTCATGTTAATCGTGTCTAGATGGGTAAAAACCTTCATTTTTACTCGTGTTAAGACATACTTATTAGGATGAAAAAATCATGTATGTCACGTTGTGTCATATTTGTGTCAGCTAAAAATAATGCGAGCTCGTATAATGTCATGTTCGTGTTTTCGGTTTTCTAATTGTGTCGGGTCATGTCAGTCAAAAATACAACCAAAAAATACGAATTGCCGCCCCTTTTTTTAGCTTGGGTCCAATTAAACTTTAGTCACCAAATCATTGTTTATTAGATTTTAGGGACCAAAAATCGACGGACATTTACATTCTATTTGTGCTTAGGATCCGGGGGTTTATAATGTGGCTGATGTTCCAATTTTGTCCTTGCGCCGGTCTAAACAAGGGGAAAACTTCGACAAACACTTGTAAAAAATTCTTACATCTTACAGACACCCCTCTTTCTAACCTTAATCATGAGCAATTGGAGGCGTAATCGAACGAATTCAGCTGTCTAGGTGCTATTTCTCGGTGGGTTGAGCATTAGAGTATCAATGTAAGGTTTATATATATATTCAGGTTCCCATGAGCAACAATTAATGGCGAACAAGTTAGTGTTCTTTCCTCTAGAAGCTTAATATATTATGCATTATTGTACTCTATATTAATTATTATACTCTTAGTATGATTTTCGTTTAGTTTTACTAGCTGGGTGGTAAGACTTTTTTTAATTCATTATATATAAAGGGTTTAGAAAAGGGTAAAACCCTAGCTAATTGACCCCTAAAGATCGATCGACTAGCTCTTTTTGGAAATATTACTGAAAAGAATATGTCAATTTATGGATTTTGTTATTAAAATAAGCATTGCATGTGGAAAGGATCCTACAGGCCGGCAAGTTACATGAAGATAAGTTGTGTCAAATTACGAAGGATATGGAGTTGTTGGACATGTGGTGACAATACAAGCTGGCATGCATGGACCTAAAACTTCTGCCTTTATGCTAATTTTTAATGCGACCCCACTGATCGAGAGTAGTGGAAGTAATGGGGTTGGCCGGCCTCTTGTGATAGCTTTTACTCCCCACTGCCACATGCAACACCCAATATACACGGTACGTGTTCATTGAAAGACTACCCACGTTGTCATTCTTGAAGGATAGCACAAACTCTCGTGGTTTTGTTTTTGAGTTACTGTTTAAAAAGTTTCATACCAATTGGAGCATGTCTATTATTATAAAGTCCTTATTTTTTCTTTATCCTAGTTGATGTGGGATTTTGACTTGTTCACTCAACAATCCTCCCCTCAAACAAAATCCCACCAAGCCTCCCCTTAAACGATCATTTTTTATCCATTCTCTCCTTTGGAAAGACCCACCTCATCGAGTCCATCAATCTCGTGAGCATTTTTTCCTCTATCCCGGTCATCTCCTTCTCTTACGAGCACACCGCCTGTCCAATAGAGCTCAACCATGATCTCTCTTTCAATCGGGGGCTCACCGCTTTTGTTTGGGGCTTAACTTGAACCTTGCTCTGATACCACATGTAGGATCGTTGGTGGTATGGGGCACCCAATTATAGTTGAAGTAAAAATTATAAAATGAGAATTTTGATTGGCAAATTGTAGAAGGATTTCACTATAGCAAAAAGATTACAAGAATTTCTCTGTAAAATAAGGAGGGCAAAATTGACAATAGCATCTCTCTTATAATAGGAGAAAACAGTACTCTCACTCTAACTAGGGGTGTTTTTAATTTCGGTCGGGGTAGAAACTAACTACTCCAAACCAAATATAAAAATTCGGTTTCGGTTCGGTTTCTAAAACTTCGAAACCCAAACTCGAACCAAATTTTTCGATTCGGTTTTATTCGGTTTTAACATATATTTTTTTTTTTCTAAATCAATTTAACATAACAATGTAATACTAATAATAATGTAAGAATGGTTCATATTCAAATTAAAGTCTTATTTTTTTTAGAAAAAAGGAGCAAACAAATAGATACTATATTTTTTATTTAGTTACAATTTTATTTGTACATTTACAAGAATAAAACACATTAAATAAAATGATGAAATATCTTACTATCATGTATGTGATAAAAAAATCTTAGCTTTGTGTAATTAATTCAATAATAAGGGCATGCGTTAATGATTTTTTTTAAGATTATCACAATATGTAATTAATCGAGTTTCTAAGGAGCTACAGAAATAACAGTGGAGACTTAATAACCCTGTGAGACTTTGAGCCATTCATCATTTGTAGAGGGTATATACGCAAACTCGGAGTCATAAGATGACTCAACTATTCTTCATACCGTATTAAGTCGTTGCATAGTCTCATTATTCTTTTTCATATTTTGATTAATTACTGAGAATGAAATCTCTTTCAAGTTAAGAGAAACATAGGCCTTGTAGTTTATTTGAGACGTGATCATCATGCTGACCCATAGAGAGGATAATAGGCCTTCTTTCTTTTTCATAATAAGCCTTCAACTGTCATATATATTTATCGCTAATAGCCTTTTGAGCCTGTAAAAAAACAACATTTTCTTTGTTTACCCATATCCCTAAAACCTCATTTATTTCTGAGAAGTTAGGAAGATTGTGAAAGAAGAAAGGGAAGGGAACAAGCTAAATCCAAAAAAAAAATAATAAAAAAAAATGAAGATAGAAAATGTTCGAAAAAAGGAAAAAGAAAAAGAGAATGCTTGCAAAATTCAAAGTTGAATGAAGTATATATTCATATTGTTCCCTACTAAAGTGATATTAAAGACCCTACCTTCTCAGAGATAATTATTCCTTATGCCCATATTTAACCCGCATGTTAACCTAATAAAGTCCTATTTGATCTATGATTAGGTATGGTAGGATGTGGAGAATATATGAGAAAGTGCTATGGTGGGTAACTCGACATTCTCAAATGAAGTATTAATATTCCTTCTAATGAGACTAAATATTCATTCATATGCATTTTTTTCTGATTAGTATGTGAGCTATTTGAATTTGAAATCCTTCTCACATACAAGAGAGATATTAATAACCAAATTTCAGAGTGCTATTTTTTTAAGAGAGTATATCCAATGAGATTTGGAGTTGAAACAACTTTTTCGAAGGCAATGTAGTAATTCCTTTACTTGGATATGAAAAGTTCTATTAGATTGGTTGTCCACACACGCACACTTCCTTTTTGAGTTTGTTTTGTAATGTTTATTTTTATATTATTTTAGTAGCTCACTACATATGGTGAATTGGACATTGCCGATTCTTGCCTTTCGTAAAAATAGGTGGCGAGGAATTCTTTGAGAAAAAATAAGGGAAAAATCAAAATTGATTTCTATTTTTATAAAGTTTGGAGGCGTCTTTACTGCAAACCCTCACAAGTCTATAACTCGTCCACTTTGGTAACTTAGTGGTTTAAGGCCTTGTTGCATACGGTAAATGCAATCAAGAGTAACCAGCGAAAGTGTTACACCTAAGTAGAATAGGATTTTATTTTTTAAGTTTTTTATTTTGGTCCCTTATCTATGTTTGATATTTTATGTTTGCTCGAGGACTAGCAAAAGGTTGTTTGGGGGTAATTTGATAAGTGCCCAAAATTGTTAATTAAACCCGCAAATAATATTTTGTTAGTATATAATTAATGCTTAAATTATGAAGGATTAATATTTATTTTGTCATTTTGTAGGAAATAAGTAAATTATAATAAAAGGCCTACAAAGGTGGAAGAAGTCTACTGAAGATCAGAAAGGAAGATAAAGAAGAGAGAATATTCCAATTCAATATTCTTTCCTAATTTGAATACAACTTATTTTTCCCTTTCTTAATTAGAATCCTAATTGAACTCAAAGTTGTTATTTGTTCTACAATTCTAGTTTCCTAAACCTTGTAAACTTCTCTCTCTCATTCCTATATATAGACCCATTCTCTACACCTAAAGATAGAGAAGAAAATATATAGAAAAATATATAGGAAATAGATAGAATATAGATATTATTATAGAGTTCTAGAGAGAGAAAATCCTCCATATACTAGTTGCCGTGCGGCCGAAGTATTGAAGGAGAAGAAGTGGACAGCGTAAAGCCGTGCGGCACACGCCAGTTCGAGCATCATAAACAGGGACGCTTTTTAGTTTTTTTTCTAATTTTTTATAGTTTGTATTTAAGTACTTTAGTTTTAATTTTAGTGATGAATTATTATTTTATTTTAATGTGTTATTTATTTAATATGCTTGGCTAAATTATCTCCCAAAGGGGAGGGATGAAACCGCCATGGATGTAATGGGCTTAATTTAATTCTAATTGATTTTTAATTATTCATCCCGAATTAAAATATATTTTAAAATTACCATTACTATAACATGTGTTTTCTTTCTAGTATTTTAATTATTTTTAAAATAAAGGAATGATCTCTTGTGATCACTAATTTGGGGATACAGGCGATGCCTATTTTTATTTATATTATTTTAAAGAAAGAATGATAGTGATTTTGAATTTGTTTATATAGTAGGAATGAATGTTAAAAATATAATTAGATAGTTTTTTGTTTATATCCATGGTGGTGGATTCTCTTTCCTTGGGATTTCTTATTATTGATTACTTGCTTGATTTAATTTAATTAGTTTAGTTTCTTAATTTAGATAATTTCAAAATTAAAATTTGAAAATTATTTTAATTTGGTTCCTAAAATATTGGATTTAGACAAACTCTCCTACTTTTAAGATATTAGCTTGGATTTGGATTGACTCCTACTTATTCGCTATACTAATTTAATTAATTTTTTATAAAGTAGGATTTTTATAGCATTTAAGTGTGGAATTAAGCAACGATAAATTAATTATAAAAATTCTCCTTAAATCAATTAGCACACCACAAACTCAAACAGAGCTTATTGAGTTTCGGTTTAGTTTTTTTGTTCCAATTTTTTTTGTAGTTCGTCTTTTTAACATATAAGTTCGGATGTAGGTTTGATCGTTCAATTTTTGAATGGGCACAACACCCATATTTCCACCTCAAAGAAACTCCAGAACTTTTTAAAAGATTTACAAGGTTCCATTATATTTTATATATATACATATATATACTTCTATAATATTCCATATAACTCTAAAATACACTACAAATTCTCTAGAATTGAAATTCAGCCACTTTGAATTAATACTAGAGTAATCCATGCAATTCTTCACTTGCTTTGAATTACATGAGTAATCCATACAACTCTAAAATACTCCACAAATTCTCTTGAATATGTCTCTTCTTAAATTCATTGGAACTCAAATGAGTGCATTACCACTAGCCTAACCCAAAGTGCAGAATAAAGTATCTCTAGTTTATTGGCAGGGTTTGAACAATGTCCACTTTTGTGAAAAGTGAGCACTTATAACGTCAACAACAACTTATTAATATATTAAATTAGCATTGCATACATGATATTTGTGTGAAAGGTAGTTATATAATTTGAAGTTTTTTAAATAAATGATTTAACGATTAAGCGTGAACTTATGTGGCTATGTTCCCTAACCAAAATTCCACCCCATTAGCAATTAATTTATTCATAGAAAAAAATAAAAGAACAATTAAAAATAAGATGGTACTAATGTGTATTTTAAGAACATGTAATAAAAGCATCTATATAATAAGGAAAGGTTTTTTTGACCAAGCTTTTTTTAATTTTTCAATACAATTAATGGCTCATAAACACTTTAAACAAGATATACACAATATAGATCATAGGATATGGTTTATCTCCAACAAGTAATATTCACCTCAGATGTATTTATTTATAGCCAATATTAACCATTATATATACTTTTTTTCTTACACATTGTTTAAACCAATACACTAATATACACACAATCATTTTTACTCTCACCTTTTCTACACATATACACCAATTCTCTCTCACTTCATTTTTCTCTCACGTGTTATTCTCTGTCACATATTTTCTATCACTTCATTTACACTATCTCTCTCTGACTTCCTCTTCTTCACTCATCATGCCGGAATTAAAAACACTTCCATCATCGCAACTAACATTGTCGAAACCCTCTGTCTCAAGTCCTTTCACACGTAGCCGTCGATCTACTGTGCAACTAAGCCGTCGCCTTTCATACCAAGTCGACGATCTACGTCATGCATGCTTCAGCCTTCATCTCCACAGCTTCGTACAACACCACTGCAAGCTCCGTCTCCACTGCTTTATTCAATACCACCTTCTCCTCCGCCTTCTCCATTTTTATATTTTTTTCTAAACTTTTTTCCATTTTTTAAAGCATGTTCATGGTGTATTGGATTTGTATAATCACTTTTATATAGTAGGAATACTTCTAGCTTTGTATAATTTTTGGCCTTTTTTTAAAAGCATGTTCACGTTGATTCTTCATAAGTAGTGTATTGAATTTGTATAATCACTATTATATAGTAGAAATCCTTTTGGATTTGTATAATTTATGGACATAGATAGATAGTAAAATTTTGTTCGATTGAATCTTTTTTTTTTATTGAAATTTTTTTGTTTGATTAAGTATGGAGCTAAGTTAAATTTTATCACTTTAAATTTGTTGGATCAAGTATGGAGCTAAGTTAAATTTTATCACGTTAAATATCAATTCAAGAAGTGTATTAATTATATAAAAAATGTCCCAAAGATTACATAATCACATATATAATTTCTTTTATTCAAACTAATTATAGTCTCTTGCTTAAAAAAAAGGTAGCCGCTATTCGCACACCAAGAATTACTTGGTAATACTCCAATATTAAAAATGCTTTAGGTGTCTATTTGCACATCACTCATTTATATTTTTACCCAATGGTTATTTACTTAAAGTTAAAATTAACCTTCCTAATTACATATTATATTAACTTATAATTACTTTGTCAAATTCAAATGGAATTAAATGCTATCTCACGTTTAATTTCCCTTCCAAACGCTCCACCACGCCAAAATCGCTGGACTATCTTTTTCTTCTCATCTTCTTGATTGAAATGCACAAAGACTTTCATTGATTGAAGAAAATCAAGTATTAAAGCAACACTTTGTAGAAGCAAGCAAGAAACGCTAAACCCATGAATAGTGGCGAGAACACCATAGAGCTAAAAAAGGAAGGTAATGAAGAACCTAAAGGTGATATACAAGAAAATGGTGATGAAGGAGATGTATGCTTAGTGTTTCGTATGTCATTGCGTT
Source organism: Lonicera japonica (assembly GCA_021464415.1). Taxonomy (NCBI): domain Eukaryota; kingdom Viridiplantae; phylum Streptophyta; class Magnoliopsida; order Dipsacales; family Caprifoliaceae; genus Lonicera; species Lonicera japonica. Next base: position 65,734,432 of record CM038466.1, on the reverse strand, counting down.
TCTTTTTTTCATATTTAAGCAATGAATACATACACAACACTCTAAAGCATTGAACAAATATACCTAACTGGAAATACGATGACAGTCGCTTGACATGGAGTGAATTATAGTAGTTCATTCGTTGAAAATGTAGCGACATAGGAAAATTTTGCTATCATGTCCACTCGCTAGACATCAGTAGACAGTCATAGCTTGTAACTCACTTCATGATAAGCGAGTATGATAGGTATAATTACCAAACATGTAGCGAGCAGGACAAATTTATTTTTGGGTGTTCATTAACTGAAAAAATTGCTTGGTAATTTGGTATTACAAGAGTTATAATTGGTTAATAAACTAATCTTCAAGTAATTCTATTATTTCATTATGTATATTGCCTTGAAGAAATTGACTTTTGCCAATATATCGAATAAATTGACTTTGGCCAATTTGAAGCAAAATCTCTTAATCCCGATTGCCTTAAATTAAAGCTTTGTAATTGTGGTGAAACAAGTGTCGATGGTGGGGACGACTAATCTTTAGAGGATATGATGTGTCTAGATGCAATTTATTATGGTGAACATAAGGTTGATGTTGGCGACCATAATTCCGACGTTGGTGACCAGCCCCTCATCTTTTCCATTAGTGACCAAAATTCGGATAATGATAAAGCTATAAAAATTGATGTTATTCTAGTATGTGTAACAAACGAAGTAAGTTTACTTTATAACTTGACTACAATGCCCTAAATGATTTTCTTAATACGGATTTTCTTAAGTAGTATAATATGTTATTAATTTGTTGTGTATAATGTTTATTTGTCTAGGTATTTCCTTCTCGCTATAGTTTGGTTGATTGGTGTCAAACTTAAGGAAGATGGATAAAAACTATAGTCGTAACTACAAAATTCGACCAAGGGGATGGTGCTGTGAGGAGGCGTCCAAGGCTATATTTAGGATTCGAAAGAGGAAGGATGGCTCGTTCCAAGAATATTGCAAAGAAGAGAGAAAGTGCTACAAAAAAATGCAACTGTACATTCTCACTCCATGGTGTGAATATTGATGGAAATAAGTGGAGGCTAGAAGTGCGCTGCGGTGTTCATAACCATGAGTCGCCCCATAGTTTGGTTGGTCATCCGTATGCCGGAAGATTAAGCCAAGAAGAGAGAAAATTTGTCATGGACATGACTCTTCTTGGAGTAAAACCAAAAGACATTTTAAATGCACTTAAGCATTGTAACAAGGAGAACGCCTCCATAATGAAGACCATTTACAATGTAAATGCCAGTTTGAGAACTCATGAAATGGAAAGAAGGAGAGCCATGCAATAATTAATGAAGGTTTTAATGGAGAAGCACTATGTGTATTGGCATAGGAATGACAAAACAACCGAAGAGTGACATCAATAGCTAGGACGTTCTCAATTGCACATTGCTTTTTACATAGATAATTGGAGGATAATTACAAGTGGGCCCTTTCAAAGTTGAAGTTGTTATTTGCCATGCATGAAAGTGTTTGATAATTTTTTTGTCACTTTTACCCTCGTATGTGAAGGGTCCTTGCAATATAATATTTTTTTATGCGAATATGTAACTTTTTGTCGCATAGAAAATGTTTGATACATTTCTTTTTTTGTATGAATAACAACATTTTAATCCTCGCATGTGAAGGGTCCTTATAATATAATTGCTTTTAAAGATACATAATTCATTATTGTCGTGAGTGTATTTGATTGACTTTTCACTTGGAACACAACGTAAACCTCACTCACCAGATAACGGGCGAGAAAGTGAGCCTTACTCGCTTGGCATCCATATTCTGGTTGCACCATAGTCACCCCATATTTAACGAGTAATATACTCGTTAGATGTCAAGCTTAGTAAATTGGACAGTAAGTTTTATTCATTCTAGGTGCACCCCAGCCACCCAATGTTTAGCGAGAAAGTAAGCCTTACTCACTGGACATCCGTCTTCTGGTTTCACTATATTCACCCAATGTCTAGCAACTATTATCACTTTAGGACATGGGGTTAACAGATTCTTCTTCTAATACTAGTAATGTAAGTAAATTACTCTTCTTTTTCTTTGCAATAATTAGGATAATAAATTAACAAGAAATAAATAATCAAAACATACATGACAATATTTGTAATATCTACAAATGGTACTTAACTAGATAGTGTAATACATTAAGCCTAATACATATACCAAATCCAAAGCAAATACATTAACAAAAAAAAAGTACCAAACATAATTACATTAAGCCTAACACAACTACATTTACACAAAACCACTAATTTGTTTTCTTTGGTGGTGGGGCTTTGACTTTTCTGGAGGATCTGCATGCTGGCGGAGCTTCTGTTGTACTTGCAGTATCTGTCGGGTATCCTCATGTCTTTTCTTTCTCCTAGTCTCTGTCGTGGCATCCTCATTGTCTTGTTTCGATTCAGTTTTCCTTGCATCCCCGAGCATATTGTATGCCTCTTTCGTAGCTTTTACAAATACAATGTGGACATCAAACAAAAACAAAAGTCCTTTACTAAAAAAGACACTCTATAATGGGGCCATTGGTTGTTCCAGTAACTCAACAAATCGAAATTTTCTTCTTATAGTTCCAAGTAAAAACCATTATTAAATAGAGCAAAACAAATACAACAGGGAAATCATAGAGACGCAAAAGTCATTTGAAAGAGAAGGCACTCTATAATGGAGCCCCATGGCAACTAATGGAGACATGATTACATGAAATGCATTACTTTTGTATGGGAAACCAAAGAAACATGCATTTAACATGTTCTTAGCTAATGGTGTATGTTCCCAGATAAACTATAAGTAAGCGACAACTCGCTGGACATCAGTAGATAGTCATAGCCTGTAACTCGCTCCATGATAAGCGAGTATGAGATGTACAATCATTAGACATGTAGCGAGTATGACCAATTAACTGACTACTAGCATTTTCATGAAGATTTTATGTCAAAAAGTGCACAACCTCATTCCCAGTAGAAACAATCACAATATTCAAAATTAAATCGGTATAATAAATATTGTTATACATGCTTGACCAAATCACTGGAATATAAACAATACCCATAAATAGGAATCACTATAATCTAAACAATACCCATAAACAGAAATTCTTATGTCAAAATGTAAAACATACTTCGTTCGTGATGTTGAAGACAGAAACAACGAGATGATGATGCCGATAGTGAAGTAGTTGAATGATGGTGCTTGAGATGAAGACGAAGATGAAGAAGGGGTAAGTCTGTGAGGAGGAGTAGGTGAGAGAGGTTAGCGTGGGGGAGAGAAATGAGAGAATAGATTGTGCGTGCATTCCTTTGAAAAAGGAGAGTGAGTTTTATCCCTTTTTTTAATTTAATTATTAACTTAATTAACTTATGAATTAATGTATTTAATTAGTTAATTACTTTGTGTAATAGTAGGAGTGGTGGGAGTGGTTTTGGAGTGGTGAATAGAAAGTAATGGTACTTTTGGAGTGTTTCTAAACAGTGGAGTGAAACTAAGTAAAAAGTGGTGCGTGAATAGCGCCTGTCAAAAAATAAAGAAGAAGAAGATTAAGCTAATCATAGTCTAGAACGTAGGGCTCTGGGTACTCCAAGTTCCCCATCACCTTTTCAATGTGATTAGATTATTAGAATAATAAAAAATACAAATGTGATTAGACACTTTTTTAAAATATCTATTTTTTTGAATTGAAAACTTAAAAAAATTAAAATTTATTTCTATTTAGATAATTTTAAAATCTTTTGTTAAAACAAGACTACAACAATAAAAAATTACCAATCTTATTGAACTCTTTTTTAAAATAACCTTTTTTTTGAATTCAAAAGTTTTAAAATTTTAAAAAAGTGTGATTAGACACTTAAAAAAAATTCGTTGAATTCAAAATCCATTAACGAATTAATAAATTGTAAAAATTAACAACCATTTACGAATATTTGTATTTTAAAAAATACAAAAGTTTTTAACAGAACAAAATCATTTAATATTAAAAAAGGAAAAATCATATGAAAACTTGTGAAATAATTCAATTAAAAAAGAAAGAAAATAAGCTAAAAGCCAAGAGAGAGAGGTAGACAATCCAAGCATGTGAGTAGGGTTAGCTGCCAAAAACTTTCCCTACAAATTTTCTTGCTTTTGCGTGTTATGAATAACATTACCCACCCTCTTTGGTCTTTGTTAAATCCTTTCAATCCAATTACCGTACAAAACCATACCCCTTCATTTGTTCTCTCTCTAAATATTTCTTTACGTGTAAGAAAAATGTGATTAGACACTTTTTAAAAATAATATCTGTTTATTTGAATTCAAAACTTTTAAAAAAAAAATTATTTAGATTTAGATAATTTTAAAATCTTTTGTTAAAACTAGCCTACAACATTAAAAAATAACAATTAACAAGTGAGTAAAAATAAATTGTGAGTAGATTAACATAACAATTAACAAGTGGATAAAAATAAAATCAAAAGAAAGACGAAAGTTTTATTTTCTCGAGAGTCCTCGACTGAGATTGATAACGTGGGGCCCGCATAAATACTTCTCCATATTTGTACCTAACATAGATCATATCATAGGCCGTCCAATTTACTAACTTCTAATTTTAAAATACACGTTTCTTGGAATTCAAAACTTTAAAAAAAATTGTTTAGATTTAAATAATTTTAAAATCTTTTGTTAACACAAGCCCAACTCTTTTATTTTTAGAGCCTTAAATCTATCAAACAACTTTATTTTTGTCTTAAAACTATTCAGATTATATGTTGAATGCTATTTATTTTCAAGTGTACATGTTGAATGCTATTTATTTATTAAAGAAAAAAATGCAAGTGTACATGTTAAATGGTGTAATTTAATGAACACAATTGTACTTTGCTTATACTGAATGTTAAATAGACTTTAATATTTAACCGTTTGAATAAAAAAAAATATTGGACTTGCTTTTACCAGGAAAATTTGAACGGATATAAATGATTCTTGATGCAACACTTTAAAATTAAATTTCAGGTTTAATTTTACATACGACACCAAATTTTATTTTAACAAAGTGAATTTGATTTGCTTTTTAGTTTTTTAAGGACAACTCCTCTTTGAATTAATTCACTATAAATATCTTTTACGTTGAAAAAATTATGTTAAAAAAGACACAAAATCCTTTTCTCTTTCATGTTACGAATAAAATTGAGGAAAATTATAAACTTATAATTTTTTCATGTAACTTCTAATGCAGTGTGCGCCGTCGCAAATCCTCCATCTAGGATGCCTTCCAATTTAGCTTTACATGGTCATGTAAGGTTCTTAATTATCTAACTTTAATTTATATAATAAGGAAATGTTTTTTTGACCAAGAATAATTTAACAAATCAACTCAATTAAGGGTTTAGATAAATTTTCAAAAAGTTATCTTTTGTTTTAGCCACATGATGTAGTTTATCTTAAGAATCAAATCATACCCATTAGATTCTTTTGGTTCTACACAATCTCCACCATTTAATACAAAGAAAAACATAAAATAATATACATTATCACACACAATCATACACACTTAACCACATCAACTTTCTCTCTCCTCACATTTTTAGAAAACTTTGAAAATATAATAACTTTTAAGCCAAATTTTAAAATTTTTAAAAAAATTATATATTTTAAACATACTCATTAAGATCTATATAACAAGATCCATTGTGATTATAAAATTATGTTAAAAAAAATATTTTCTAATAAGAATTATATATAATGAATTCATTAGAATTACTATTTCAGTCATATTCTTAATCTTTAGTAATTACAAGTCATATATCGATATACCCATTGATATCAACTTTGAAAGAACATGAAACGTAATTAGAGTTCTCGAGACTCAAGCTCTAGTTGGCTGGTCGAGAATTTGACCATCTTGCCAACTTTATTACACCTAATTGAATATATCTTTAGTAATTTTTGGTAGCAAAATATTAAATTGAATCATGTACTTTTTTTAAAATCACATCCAATAAAAAACAATTACAATGAAAAAATTCTTTGAATTTCATTTTTTTATTTGTATGTTTTTTAAATGCATTTTAAATTAAATGATACATCCTAAACATTTTTGATTAAAAAAAATTAGTGCGATGTGCCGAATGGTACGGACATACCCTAACACATATAAAAATGACGACATGCTTTAAATAAGACAAATTTTCATGTAAAACTCAATTTTTTTTTTATTTATAACATATTTAACATTTATTTCTATATCACAAATTAACATTTTCCAAATATCCACCTTTCACAAGTCCCCTGGGCGAGGCGACGTTCAAGAACTGGCTTTTGTCAGAGACGTTACTGTTACCGTTGAACCAATCACCGCCTCACCAACTTCAATCTCAAACGTATCATACCTTAGGAAAAACTCGGTCAAAAACAACCTCGCGGTCAACACCACAAAATCCTTCCCAGCACACTGCTTATTCCCCAGGGCCGGCGTATCCGTCTCCGGTCCATTTGACCACAACACGTACTTCAACAACTTCTCGCCTTCGCCAACGAATCTATCCGCCACAAATTCCTCGGAGTTCTCAAAAATCCTCCCATCTTTCGTCGCAAAAGGCTGGTACCCGAACAACATTTCCCCCTTCTTAATCTCAAATGCTGAATCGTGAGATTCCACCACAAAGTCCTTTTTAGCTCTCCCGTACTGGGAGGCTACAGGTGGCTCGATTCGTAGTGTTTCATATACTACGGACTGAGCCACCGGCATCTGCTCCAGCACTGCCATTGTTATATTCCCGCCAGTGGATTTCACGGCAGATCTAATCTCTTTTGCTAATCGGGCGTGTAGTTCAGGTCCGGCCGATCCGAGCCATTTTATAATGCCCGGGAATAAAATCTTCACCCCACCGAACGAATTGAAACATGTGGCGAAGACGAGGTTATGGCAAGCCTCCTCCCTGGATACGCCAGTTTTTTCGGCTTCGTCGAGGAAAAAAGTAGATGATTCATAGAAGAAATTGTAAAGTCTCTGGTAATCCTTTTGCACTAAAAATGAAGGAAGAGAAAAGGTGCGGATTAACAAATCCTCTATAAACTTGGGGAGGCCAAGTGTAAGTACAGGCGCGAGTTGTACCCCCACCCATTTTTCAATCAAGGCGGGCCCTTCGGTTCCGAGTTCTGTTGTTACCGGATTTTTCCCGCACAGAGCGCGTGCAAGAAAATTAAATGACGCTTGATCGGTGGCGTCATTTAAACTTACCTGTTGGAAAATATAATTTACAGTCAAAACTCTGCTGGAATAATACTGAGGCATTGTTGTCTCCCTAAAAGATCTAAATATATGAGAGTTTAGAGAGTTATATGTAGTCAAACATTCTAAAAAGAAAAGAAACAGGTAACAAAGATAATTATCTTGCAATTTTTTTTTTTTTTACCTTCTAGATAGTTTAGAGCTAGTAGCTCTATACAGCTCAATATATAGTCGTATATCTGAATAAATACAATTAATGCACTACAAATAAACTTACCTTCTTTTTCGATTTCAATTCGCTCTCGAGACTGTTGAACGCATCAGCAAAGCAACTACGAAACTCGGGGATTACTCTGTCTCGTCGTGATTTGAGTAAGAAGAACAATAGCTGCTTCAACTTGGCGTGACTCGGCTCAGCAGGATCGAGATAAGATAGGATCCTGTAACCACCGGTGAGATTACTTGATGGCTTGTATGTACCGGTGAATAAGTCCTTTTTTTCGACCTTGGACATGTCGAATAGTACAGGGAAACATTTGGCGTCTAATAGAGCGATGACTCTGGAATCCGAGGCAATGAAGGGTCCCGGGGGCATGTTGGTTCTGAAGACGGTAGATTTGTACTTTTCAACGCGAGATTTGAAGAAGTCGTCTCGGCCTTGGTTGTAGAAGTAATCGTTTCGGTCTTGAATCGGGCCGAAGAAGGGGAGGCCGTAGTCGCCTGGTAGTGGTTTGATAGGGAGTGTGGTACTGGCGGATCCTGGTAGTGGTGCCGTAGTGGAGGATGGTGGAATGTTGGTGTTTTGGGAGATGGAGGCGGTGATCGGAGGGGAGACGTGGCGGCGGGAGAGTAGTTTGGGTGATCTTGGCAGTGAATGGTGGAGTTGGAGATGAGGGAGGGAGTGTGTGGAGAATGGTAGTGCCATTATTGGGAATTATGAAGGCCCGGTGATGGTGATCGATGATAAAATGATTTATGGGATTGTTTGCCACAATTGAGGTGAGGTATGTAGTCTATATATAGATTTTTTTTTTGGTTCTTTAACAAAAAATATATAGATGTTTGTATGTTATCGAGAACGATTATTTGGTTTTTTAATACCAACGATGTACACGTTTGAAAAAATACTTGTCGGCAGTACATATTGTTTGGTATTTGGGAAAACAATATCGATCCCAATGAAGATTTGCACTGTATATGTGATATAAAATTAACAGAAAACTAAGATTTTATCTTTTTTGGTCTCACCTTTTTAGGGACACAAAATAATTTTGAATTGTCACCTAATTTTGGAAAGGGCTCAAACCCTACCCACCATGTGAATACTAAATAGTCATGATAAAAAAATTATATTTTTATGATTGTTATAAAAATATTGATATGTGGATATTCATAACTAATATTGTAAAATAAAATTTATCCCACATTAGAATTGTAGTATGCATGAGGGATTATCTAATAGTATATATATTGGATTTATCCCACATTGATTATGTAGAGAAGTAAGGAGGTTAGCTCTTAATATAAATAGAGCTAACCCCTACACATATTGGATATCAGTTGAGTAATAAGATTTCTCTTATTCTCTTATTTCTTTTTCTCTCTATTATTTTAATATGTTATCAGCATTGGAGGTCATTGCGAAAGCAGGCCACCATAGTTAAAATTTTTTCCTTCTTCTTGAAGGCCGGCTGGTCATGCGAAAGCATGTCACCATAGTTTCAAATTTATATTTGTTTTTCTTGGAGGCCAGTTCAATATCAAGCATCGTAATTTCTTCAAACAGGTCAGATCTATAATTTTTATTTTTTTTTCTTTCATAATATTATGATTCATGCTGTTTGTCTTTTTATTATTGTTATAAAAATTGAATATTCTATTTTATAAATAATCTGGACCTGAAGTTTCATGATTTATACTTTTGGGACTTTAAATTTATAATCATTATTATCTTGGACCCGAAGTTCCACGGTTTATATTTTTGGAACCTGAAGTTCCCTATTCATCATTATGGACCCGAAGATCCATAATTTATTTTTAGAACCTGAAGTTCCCTATTCATTATTATGGACCCGAAGATCCATAATTTATATTTGGGACCTGAAGTTCCCTATTCATTATTATGGACCCGAAGATCCATATTTTATTTTTGGAACCTGAAGTTCCCTATTCATCATTATGGACCCAAAGATTCATAATTTATTTTTGGGACCTGAAGTTCCCTATTCATTATTATGGACCCGAAGATCCATAATTTATATTTGGGACCTGAAGTTCTCTATTCATTATTATAGACCCGAAGATCCATATTTTATTTTTGGGACCTGAAGTTTCCTATTTATTATTATGAACCGAAGATCTATAATTTATATTTGGGACATGAAGTTCCCTATTCATTATTATGGACCCGAAGATCCATATTTTATTTTTGGGACCTAAAGTTTTCTATTCATTATTATGGACCCGAATATCCAAAAATTTATATTTAGGACCTGAAGTTCCCCATTCATTATTATAGACCCGAAAATCTATAATTTATATTTGAAGTCAAAGGCTTTTATTTTATTTAGAGATATGAAGTTCTCTAAATTAGGACATGAAGTTTCATAATAATTATTTTGGATCTAAAGTTCTGTAGTCATAAATTTGGACATGAAGCTCCATAGTCATAAATTTGGACCTGAAGTTCCAATAACAATATACTTCAATAATCAAATCTGAAATTTTGATATAAGAGGATATTGAATTAAAGTCACATAAATTTGGTAACCTAAATTTGGGCCTAAAGTCCAATATAACTGTTAAATTTTTATTTAATTAAAATTATATATAACTTTATATATAAGTATGTTGTTATATTATTTCATATTTGAACTTAACAAATCTCTTATTCTACCCCTTCTCTATAATTGCTCAAAGCATTACAAACATAATAGATCAGCATATAAGGTTAGAATTTTCAAGCCCGAAGTTTTTTTTATAAAACCAAAAGTTTTATTTATAAAACCAAAAGTTTTATTATTTCTTATGAACCCGAAATTTCATATTTAAGTAAGAACTTGCAGTTCATTATTTCTTATGAGCCTAAAGTCTCATAAGATAAAGTATCAACTCTCAACTTTATACGTCATCAATTTATACATACTTAAAAATGACTTAGTAATTTTTTTGGCAATCTCTGAAAGATGGATAAGACCACCAGAAGATGGTCATCATGCCAATACTCGTAATGAATAGATTGAATCTATGACAATGGTTGAGTATGACTTTTTATTTTTGATCATTTGCTCCTAAAGCAGCACTATCAAAGACTCCCCATCTATTATACCTTGAATATGCTCCTGAAGTAGCAAATATTGATAGAATCATAATTTTAGAACAATTAGTTCTAAGGCAATTCCTGAAGTGGTGGTAGAAATGGTAACTGCCCCAGCAGAGGTAGAAAGAAAAATCAATGTAAAATTCAAGAACCACCTGAAGTGGTTTGTTGAGAAGTGCCGGACCTTAAATCATAAGTATATACCGAAATATGTGGTAGTTAAATACAAGACATTTATTAATAATGTGAGACAATCATACTGAATGGGGGGGAGCATGAAATTATTTTTTTATAAAGTTGCTGATTACACTCCTCTTGATGAAGAGACTTTTGATGAGAAGTTGAGAGCGAAAAATCAATTTAGGTCCAGAAGACCTAAATTATCATTTATTTATGATTCTTTTATTTAAATGTATGAATTATGGATTGCATAATACACTTTTCAGATGGTGTCATATCATATACTATTATTGAAAAACCAGAAGTTTTTCAATAAGTTAGTGCTTAATATATACAAAAAGTATCCACTATAGTTGGACTTATACCAAAGATTGAAGGCTCCAGAAGAGCCTATATAATATATCAACATATTCATTAAAGATTATTATTATCAAGCAGTTCTTGAAGAAACTTGCTTCACTTTAATGAGTATCATATTGAAATAAATAGTGAAGGTAACAATGAATTACTATGCATTATTAACTAGTGTTGGGAGCCAGAAGCTTACACTAGAATCATTATTACTTTCTCCTCGGGTCTCTATTGCACAATATTGTGCATTATTACTAGTGTTAAGAGCCAAAAGCTTCCACTAAAAAAAAATTAAATATTTTATCATCGAGTGTCTATTATACAACGCTTTTTAGTATTGAATTACTCTTTATTATGAGTAAGAAGCTCAAGCCGAGCTCAAAGTAAAAAATTTAGTTATCTCAAAAAAAAAAATTCAACTCTTTGCATGATAGGTAGGTATCTTAGAAGTACCATATTAAGAAAAAAAAATAATAAACAACTTTTAAGGGTACAAGTTTACTAAATTTGTATTTTTTTCTACCATGTATTTGCAAAGGTAAACTTGTTATTAAATTATTTTATTTAAATTTTTTTTTTTGGATTGACATTTTTTTTAAAAAAAGAATGCAAGATGATATTTGTCCCTCTGTAGATGCTCCAAGACTATAGACACCTATTGGTATGTAAATTTTCTTCATTCTACTATATATTATTTTTTTTACAAGCTTATCATGCAAATTCAAAAATGCAACTACTAAATTTAATTTTTCCATAGTTAGTTTTATTATTCATATATGGTTTGACCCATTTTTAATAATCTCGTATTTAAAATCAATTAAAGGAGATGTGTTTATTGCACGTTTTGTAAATTATCACTTTGATGAGAAAGTATTCCCGCCGTTGGGGGGGGATAAGAAAGTTCATGCAGAACTATCTGTTCCAGAAGAACGGCGAGAATTATAGTGGAACAATACCACTATGTCTCATCTAGACCCACGTACATCACAATGTGAGAAGGTACGGAGAATATTGTTTTGTAAGAAATTGCAAACACATTACTAATTGATTTAATGATGCAGTAAAATGTAACAAAGTTATATGTGCCAACTATAAATGCAGTTGTCATAATTAATATCCATGCAGGATAACTTTAAAATATGGCAATTAATGAATCTGTACAACGCCAGAAGCGTGGCAGACCTATAGGTTCCAAAGATTGAACTCCCTAGAAGAGGAAGTCTGATTAATCATGCCCTAAGAACACTCCTGAAGAGGTTCCTCATTTCACTCAAAAATAGGTTATGAGAAAATCCACTCTCTTTAAGGCTCCTGAAGTGGCCATTGTCTTGAAAAAGATGCAAGTCCCTGAAGAGACTACATAAGCCCCTGAAGAGGCATTAGTACCAAATAATAAAGAGATCTCAATATTTAATAAAAGAGATGTGGAATATAAATAAAATGTCATCGATGACTTATTTGTATATACAGTAGCTACTGGAATATCAAAGGGCAATGATAATAATGATATACAACCACGTACAATAAATAAATGTCGACAAGAAAAAAATTGGCCAAATGAGAAATTGCCATTAAGGCACAATTTGAGTCTCTAAATGAAACGTGGTATATTTAGACCTATAGTACGAACCCCAAATAATATATTAACATTTTTTGTTACAAATGGGTGTTCATAAGAAATTAAATTATAATAATAAAAAGGAATAAGGCACAACTTGTGGCACAAAATTTCCTGCAGAAACTTGTGATTGATTATGAGTATAATATTCCCCTGATTATGGATCCAATATATAAATTTTAAATATCTTATAATTAGCTTAGCAGTTGTTGAAATATTATATATGAGACTCAGATACTGTGAAACTGCTAATTTATACGGGGACTTAGACTCTAACATTTATGTGAAAATCCCAGAAGGATTAATTTTGCCTGAAGCAAAGTCGAAGAGTACGTACTCAATAAATTTAAGACGCTAATTGTATGGACTTATCCATTCCAGAAGAATGCGATACAAATTCATTCCAGAAGAATGTGATACAATCGTCTTAGTAAGATTTATCTAAGGAATGAAATAGAAACAATCTCATTTGCTATGTGTCTTTATAAACGAATAATCAAAAATAATTTTCAATAGTAGCAGTTTATGTGGATACATTACTCGAGACTCCTGAAGAGTTCGAAAAAAACTGCTAATTATTTGAAGAAGGAATTTGAAATGAAGGACCTTGGAAAAATAAAATTTTGTCTCGGCCTGCAGATCGAGAGAAGCACTAGTGGGATATTAGTCCATCAATCTAACTATACTGAGAATGTATTGAAACGTTTTGGTATGGACAAAGCACATCCACTAAACACTCCCATGGTTGTCCGGTCTTTAGATGTAAAGAAAGATCCATACCGTCCTAAGGAAGATGATGAAGAAGTATTGGGTCCTGAAGTACCATATTTAAGTGCGATTGGTGCCCTATTATATTTAGCACAATGTACTAGGCCGGATATTTCATTCTCAGTTAATTTGCTTGCTAGATATAGCTCAACACCAACTAAACGACATTGGATTGGTGTCAAACATATCCTCAGATATTTACGAGGAACCACTGATTTAGGCTTATTTTATTCACATAATTATAATGGTTCTGAGTTAATAGGATATGCAGATTCAAGATATCTTTCTGATCCTCATACGGCACGATCTCAAACAGGTTATGTATTTCTTAGTGGTAATACCGCTATCTCTTGGCGATCTATTAAACAAACTTTAGTAGCCACTTCTTCTAATCATTCTGAAATTTTAGCTCTTCATGAAGTTAGTCGAGAATGTGTGTGGTTGAGATCTTTAATCCATCATATTCGTAGTTCCTGTCAGTTGTCTTCTATTACAGATGTTCCAAGTATTATCTATGAAGATAATGCATCGTGTATAGCGTAAATTCAAGAAGGTTTCATCAAAGGTGACATGACTAAACATATTTCACCTAAGTTCTTCTTCACTCACGAGCTTCAGAAGAATAAAGAGATTGAAGTCAAGCAAATCCGTTCAAGTGACAACTTAGCTGATCTGTTCACAAAGTCATTACCAACGCCGATATTCTAGAAGTTAGATTATGATATTGGCATGTGTCGACTTTATAACAAAAATATATAAATGTTGTCATTAGGGGGAATAAATAATCAGGGGGAGCATCCTGAAGTATGCTACCTAATATTTGCACGCTGTACTCTTTTTCCTTTAACTAGGTTTTGTCCGATTGGGTTTTCCTAGTAAAGGTTTTAACGAGGCAGCATATTGTGCATTTGATACCGATTCAATGATCCGGAAGAATGTTGTACTCTTTTTCCTTCACTTTGGTTTTTTCCCACTGGGTTTTTCCTTAGGAAGGTTTTAATGAGGCAACTGTCATTGAATTGTGACATAATGGACATCTAAGGAGGAGTGTTATAAAAATATTGATATGTGGATGTCCATAACTAATATTGTAAGATAAAATTTATCTCACATTGGAATTGTGGTATGCATGAGGGATTACCGAATAGTATATATATTGGATTTATCCCACATTGATTATGTAGAGAAGTAAGGAGGTTAGCTCTTAATATAAATAGAGCTAACCCCTACACATATTGGATATCAGTTGAGTAATAAGATTTCTATTATTCTCTTATTCTGTTATTTCTTTCTCTCTCTATTATTTTAACAATGATGATATTTTAAGTAAATATGATTGCGATTGGCTTGTATGTTGCCACTAAAAATTTGTTTTATACAGTAATGCATTTAGTGGTGAAAAATAATATTTATATTATTTTATAACATAATTGTATTCACTTATTTATTTACTTATACATATTTATTATAATTAAATGTAATTTGTAGTGGTAAATATTGTTTTTTTTAATCATAATTAATATTAATATTATATATTGAGTCATATAATGATTCCTGTAATTACACTTGGAAATTACTTTCTTTTCATTTTTTTGTGAATTTTTTAAAATACAGTGCCTGTAACTTTAAAATATTAATTAAAAAAAATAATAATATAAGATTATGTACAACTAAATATCTAGTTATCTATACTTGGTCCATTCTATATTTTCATTGGAGTCTGGATTCCGCTGCAAGTTGGGTAGATATTTAAATTTATTTTGGGTGGAAGTGCCCTTTTATTTCACGTGTTTCTCGTTCTTATTAATGAACAATTATCGGAAGATCCTAATAATAATAATAATAATTAATTATTGAAGGATAGGTTGTGAATATGGAGCTGCCGGGTCCATTATTTCGGATAAGATTTCCTTTTTCTATCTTCAATGTGTTTTTCTGAAAGGGAAATATTCACTCACAGCTCTCTACTTACAATTATTGTTCTATATTTTGTGAATTGTTGTCATTGAAAACCATAATTTTAACATTTAAATTGAGAAAGCTGATTGAAAGAGCTCTTTCTAAAACCATAATTTTGATCGATAGAGCATCTCCAAAAAAACTCTACAAAATCAATCTTTAAATTTGTTTTCTAATGATTTATATATGTAACATTTTAAAGAGTATATTATTTATAAACTATAGAGACTATTTAAATTTTAATATATTAATAATTTATTGAAAATGTGGAGCTTTTAACATTTGATAGGTTAGTATCTCTCTTAAAATCTGAAATAACTCATTGAATATTTTTTCTTGTAAAATATAAATACTTTTATTAGAGATGCTTTTAAGGTGTCATCTTTTAGTCTATTGTAATAAAAGATTGTCTGTTCATAGAGGAATCCTTCAAAAGTTATTTCCCATTTAAAAGTTTCTTGCTTTCATCATATTATTAGAGTATCTCTAATAATAATCTTTATTTTAAAACTTATTTTTTTAAAATAAAAAGTATCTTTTAATGTAGAGAGTATTGTTTGGAAAACGACTTAAAAACTATTCTCTATATTTATTACGTTATTATTGTTTTGATCCATGTTAATTTGTTATTTTTATATTATTGTGCCCTCAAATTTCAAATATATATAGTCAAATAGAATAAATTAGTAATTAGAAAAGCTTCAGTTATAATTAAAATACATAAAACTAATCATTGAAATTGAAAAAGTTAATTTAATTTGTTAAATATTAAACATGGGCAAATTGTCTATTTCTTTGTTATTATTATTATTATTATTATTATTATTATTATTATTATTATTATGTTATTGATTTATTTGTTTTTGAAAAAAAGAAGTTAGTAGAAACATTTATCTTATTGAGTAAAACATGTCCCAATCGGACAAAAAAGAAAGGGTGCTAGTAAGAGCACCATAATATTTTAATTTAAACACCATTTTTATAAAAAAAAAAGGTAATTTATATAGTTAGGATATATATTTTGAAGGCACCATGATATCTCAATTCAACCTACGGCTTTCTCTCTTTGCTTCATCTTCATCTGAGCTAGCTTAGAACTTTGGACAAGCTAATGGCCACCCATTCATATCTCAAAGCCTCATTTCGCTAAGAGCATGGCCCGGCAAGAACTGGAAGCCGTAGAGATTTGCTTTCTTATGTATGTAGAGCTTTTCTACAAATTTAACCAAGCCATTGGTTTTATATAATTGAATATATTTGCTTATATAATTATATTTGTTATACAAAATTATCACTCCCTTAATCTTAAATTAAGAGTTTGTTCCTAAAGAAAATGGTACTCTTAATTTGAGATCCCAAAAGAGAAATTGAGTTAGAACTTTTAATTTGAGATAGGAGGAGTATTTATTTTGTTTGGATATTCACTCATTTTCCCCGTCAACAATGTTCTTAATTTAGTTCAGCCCAAAAATGTTGAATTAAATCAAAGAAAGTTCATGGTCCTACTGCCCGGTCCTTCCTTGCATAGATTGCCAAAGGAATTACAGTTCTTTATATGTATGTTATGAAATAGTTAAAGATCCTAAAGGACGTACGTGGTTTCATTGAGAAAATATGCATCAAATGATTTTGCACAATGAAGCGAAGCTACTTTTCTTTAGAGGAGACACTGAAGAAAGAGCGCGCATGTTGATTTGGATTTGATATTAAATTTCAAAACTAACATCAAATTGTGTTAGACGTGAATTGTTTAAAAACCACCAGATTGGAATCGACAAACTCCCCTAACACTTTCATATCTAATTGCCAGTGAGTTTAAATTATACATTTTACTACCACCGGTGCATTAAAATATACATTAATATTTTAAATCACAAAAATTAAAAAGTACAGATTTTTTTTTGTTAGTTTGAGTTTTATTGAAAATAATTATGAGACGAAAATGATATATAAATATGGTAAAAGTTTTACTAATTCTAGTGGCATTTTTACGTTAAACTCTAATTTTAGAAAAAGTTTAATTTTTCGTGATGGAATATAGTGACGAAATATTTGTCGCAAATATAATATTTTGTTCTATGCATGCATTTGTTATTAGGGTGCCTAAACTGTATGTGTGCTCTTATAAATTTAAAATTAAAATATTAGTGCCTAAAAAAAAATGTTTAAATTGAATATTTAAAGTGCTTTTACGGGCACTCAAAAGAAATTGTGCCAAAGTGAAGAAAGGAACTGATTGGGACTCTCTTGACTAGATAAAGAGGGAGAGAATGATGACCACACATACTGCCTTTCAATGAGAGGATGCCAACTAGCCGCATTAAAATGATTGAGTTTTTGTGTTTGGCCAATGTTTTTGAATTGTTTTGCATTTATCTTACCCATTTTTGTAATTAGTTGTTGACTTGTTGTCCCAATCTTTTGAATAATTATGATTTTATTTTTTATTTAATTATTTTAGTTATTTTTAATTTATTTATTATTTTTTAATGATGTCCATTTTATCTTCTTTTTTTTTCATAAATAAATGACAACTTAAAATAATCACAAATTATATTGAGTTAGTTATTAATAGGATTACACAATTTTCAAATTTAAATCAAGAAATTGTATTTCAAATAGTAATTTTCTAAGTAATAATTACCTAAAAGTTTAGGTCAATAACTAATTCTAACAGTATTTCAAATACCTGTAGACATATTAAAGAGGAAAATATACTATTGCCATAGTCATATTACAAATATTAGACATATTATGGATTTTAAGTTTATGTAAAATGAAAACATATTATGAACAAATATTTATTTTCAAAATATAAAACAAATATCTTGCAATTATGAACACATTTTGGCAATATGAATATCCAAAGATAATAATCATAGACATATTTCAAGTATACATCAATCAAATTATAATATATCTCAATCTCAATATAATATGTCTAAGCCGTACACCTTACAATATTAGTAAACCAAAATTTTAATATGGTAGATATAATACATATTTTAAGTTTGCGTAAAATGATAAGTTTTCAAAATTGCACCTTATACAATGTGTTGCATTGAAATCAGTTCTTGATTCGTGCATAGATGAAACATATTTCGAATAAATATTAATCTTTAAAATATGATACAAAAATCTTGTGAATAAGAACACATTTTAGCAAAACAAATGTCCAAATATAATAATCTTTGAAGTATTGTATCAAAAAAATCTCAAAGTAATGTATTAAAAATAAATAAAAAACATTTGACTGTACATTGCAATTAGATAAATCGAAAAACAAAAATCTTCCAAGACAAATTCTTGCTCAGCAATTAATTAATATTTACAACTCTACATATCTATGTACAATCAATATTGTTGGTCAGAAATTAACCCTAAACGGGAGTAAATAGGGTTTAAGAAAATAAATGCGAAATTTGAATGAATTTCAAAAAATGCTTAAGTAATAAATGTATAACTATATATCAAGGAAATATGTCAAGCAAAATAAACTCAATGTAAAGCAATAATAATTGATGAAAGATTTATTTAAGGACCGAATTGACTAGATTGATTTTAGGGGTTTTATCAAAAACAATTTTAAATTTAATAAGCGAAATTAAAATTCTAGGTCTAATCAATTTTACTATCAAAATATATGTTGTATTTTTTAGTAATTATATCAATCAAGCAACTACACAAAAGCAATCCATAATACGAGGAAGTAACGAGTTATCTCTACTTATGTATGACTAATTATTGGGACTAACTGACAGTACTTTACTATAATCAAAACAGAATTATAGACTCAATAACTTACAACAATTACTTTTCCACAATTTATGCAACAGTCTCCTTAGTTTCTTGAACGTAGAATCTAATCGCAGCTGTCTTGGTGTAACGCTTCTCGTTTTTTCAACTAACTATTAGCATCTTTCTACGTACTTGATCACAATTCTTAACCCTTGTCTACAATCTCCTTCTTTATCACAAGTTAGTCATTTTGCTTACCCTATCTCCAATTGCAATCGAAGTTAATCCCGCAGGACCACGAAAGTTTGAAACCTTAATTTTTAAATTTAAAGAACAATAGGATCGGCATGTAAACAAAATTTATGTGGTGTCTTAAAACTCTCAACAATTAATTATAGCGTTTGTATAAATTTTTTTTTTCTTAAAAAAGTTTTCTAGAATCATGTATCTTTTGTCTCAAAACAATAGTTTATATTTATATAAAAGTTTTGAGTTAAAGTTTTTTTTAAAATAAATTAAAAATATTAAAAATAAATTTTTGTAATAAAAATACATGTTCCAAAAAAATATAGTCGAACCTATACATATTAGAAAATTCTTGAAAAGTAATTCCATCGGCTTAATTTTACGCGGGACCAACAATTCTCTTGCGGCCCAGTCTTATATGCACGGCTTCCTTTTTCTTAAATCCATCCGTTGACTTTTCTTTTGCAAAGCTTATGGGCTTGGCCCATTTAATTGTTTAATGCACCAAAATGACTAAAAGAAAGGGGCATTATATAAGATACTCATAAAACAATATATAAAATTTAAGGGTTATTTTATTTATTATCAATTAATATTTAGGTTGAATACTCCGAAATCTAACATGATATTAGATAAATAGATTCTCGTTATTTGTGTTTATCAAGATCGATTTCGCCGTTTAAAAAAAAAACGGCCGTCTTCAGCTTAGCCACACGGGCAGGCTCCACGTCACATAATATAAACATTCTCGTGTTATGCTAAAAAATTACCCCACACGTGAGGGGGAGTGTTGAGATTGTTAATCCCACATTAGAAAAAAAATAGATCATCATAAAACAATATATAAGATCTAGGGGCTACTCCACCCATTACCGATTGGTTTTGGGCTAGATGCTCCGAAATCTAATATGCTATTAGAGGAATAGATCCCCATTATTTGGGTTCATCAAGATCGACTTCGCAGTTAAAAAAAAACCGGCCGTCTTCACCTTATGCCACATAGACAAGTTGGGGCTATTCCACCAATTGCTAATTGGTTTTGGGCTGGATACTCAGAAATTTAACAATGCTTATGTGGGAGAAATGAGAAGGGAGTTATCCGAAAAAGATGGTGGTGATGGAGGAGCACATTCAGAGATGAAGGAGGTGGTGTTGAGGATGTGGGAGAAAGGAGATGGTGGTTATGGAGGAGCAAAATAAGAAAAGAGGGAGGTGGACGTGGTGGTGCAGCTGCAGAAGAAGGTGGGAGAATTTCCTCCATTTCACATAATGAAGAAAAATAAGATTCGAGAAACGTACAACAATTGTAATATAAGCCTTTTGGTTTGATTTAGGTTACACATATTTGAAAATTTAGACCTAAATTATACGGGTTTTCGTTTCTAATAATATATATAGGATCGAGCCTAGTTTGGTTGCTTAAGATCCAATTTAAGAAAGAGATTGAGAGAAGAGCAGGGGCGGAGCCATGTAGTGGCGAGGTGGGGCCATGGCCCCACTTGGACTTGTTTGAAAATTTGACTAAGTACGGGAGTTTTTTTGTGATAGCATAGAAAGTCAAGGATCGATAATGTAATAAAACAAAAGCTGTTGGGCAACGGTAGAGGGGCCTATGTGCGATAAGACTAGGGGTGGGAAAAAAAACCCGGGAACCGGAGAACCGGTAAGAACCGGTTCGGTCCGGTTCTTGAAAATATATTAATGATTTTAACGGTTCGGTTCTTGTTGCAAAATTAACGGTTCGGTTCTTGGTTCCTCATATTTTATATGTGTATTATCCGTTAAAGAACCGTTATCTTATTTATAATTTTATATATATATATATATTAATATATATATAATTATTATATAATATAATATATACTTTATTATAATAATAAAACAAACTTTAACATTTAAAATTTAATAAATTACAAATGCACAGAGCACTAAGCAGTGGTACTGGTCTCCTGTCTCCACTCTCCACTTTCTTTTGTTTTGCCTTTCTTTTCTTTGCCCGAAGTCCCGAACCCTAGCCCCCTTTCCGCAGCCACCGACGAGGCGACGACTTCGTTGCCCCAAACTCGCCACCGACGACTTCACTGCCTCAACCCCGGCCATCTCAGCCCCAATCCCATGTCCCCGTCTCACCACCGACGACTCCATCTCAACCCGAATCCCGTGAAAGGTACTCGTCGCTGCTCTTTTTCTCTCTATCTATCTCCGTCACTGCTCTTTCTTTCTCTATCTATCTCCGTCGCTATACCTCTCTACCTCTCTCTCTCTATCTCCGTCACAGACTCACAGCTAAAGGCTGCGAGTTCGAGTCCCCTCACCTCCTTTGCTCGGCTGCCCACACTTAAATCAAGTGATATAATAAGGTAATAATTTTTAAAGATTTTGTTGTTTGCTTACCACTAGGCAGGTTGTTGTTGTTTGCTTACCAGTAGGCAGTAGCTACTGGAATTGTTTCAAAATTCAATCAAATTGTTAACGGTTTCTCACTGAAGAACCGGTTTATAAACGGTTCTTAAATAAATATTGGTTCTTAATTATAATTCGGTTAATTTAAGTTTTGTGGTTAATTTTTAATAACGGTTTTTTTCTTGTTAACGGTTAACCAATAATTTCGAGGAACCGAACCGTTATAACCGGTTCGGTTCTTAAACGGTTCTTCAATAAAATATAGTTGGAACCGAACCGTTATAATATTAACGGTTCTTCAAGCGGTTCTTCGTAAAATTCTCAAGAACCGAACCGGTCCCACCCCTAGATAAGACTTAAAAGTTTAGGGGATGGTATTTGTAATTAGCGGATGAATTGGGGGCTTCTTATAATACCATATTTTTTCTTTGTTTAAAATTTTTTGAATATTAAAATTTAAGTGTTTTAATATTGATTTGCTTTTTAAATTGTTAACATATTTGTTTGTTGGTTATATTTATTATTGTTGATTTGCTTCTTAGATTATTAAATATTAATATTAATGTTGGTATTTGCTTTTAGGTGTTTATTAATATATTTGTTTGTTGGTTATTATTTATTAATGTTGATTTGTTTATTAAATTGTTAAATATTGATAATAAATTTTGTTATTGAAGTTGATTTTCTTATTAGATTATTATTTGATAAGTTAATATTGAAATTAATATATATTCTTTTTGGTTATTGTGGTTGATTAAATATTGGCTTAAAAAATTTCTAAACAAAATTTTTTTTTGACCCTTTCTGAATAAAATTCCTGACTCCGCCACCGGAAAAGAGGGAAGATAAATATATACCAATGAAACTCTGCATATACAAAACGATTTGTTTTAAAGTTGAAGATACGGATATATTGGTCAATTTACAATTTTTTTTTTAATAAAGTTAGAGTACCTTAAAAGATAGAGTGTTAACTAAAAGGAAACAGGGAGGTGATTAAGTCTAATTATGAATTAATAATAAAGGGTTAACTAAAAAAATCCTTAAAATAAAGAGTTTGTTGGTGGCAATATTTAAGTAAAATGCTGGCTATTTAAAGAGCATCTCAAAGAGTATTCCCCCCCTCCGACACCCCCTCTCAAAGAATGATGCGCATATGTAAAATTTAATATGTTCTAGGTTTGCCGCCACTTCCACCACGTGCAGAAGGCCTCGTGACTAGCTCATGTCGCACCTTTTGTAGTGATGGTCAGTACCCATATGTCCTTGTTTGGCCTGAAGAATGGGTCGGTTAATTAACATATCCAAAACCATTTTCCAAACCTTGTCCAAAGCAAGTGACAAAAATGTTATGATCTTAGCAAGCAATACGTACTCGATCTAAAGCAATAAACATATATATATAGCTCTTATTTAAAAAAAGGTTTTGACTAGGCTCGACAATTTACATCACGACACGGAATCGAAACGAATTTACCAGGTTTAGGTAAACCCTTAATGGACGCGGGTCATAATTGAGTTGACCCGACAAATTTGTTTATTAAACGAGTCAATTTCATGTATATTCAAAAGACCCGAATAAAACTCGTTTAACCCGGTAAGAATATATACGAGTCGGTTTTGGGTCGTATAAACCCGTTTTTAACTTGTGTAACTTATATATGATAAACAAATATTTATGAAAGGGTTTTAAAATCTTTTAAATTTTCAATCCAATTACAATATATGATGGTTTTTGGTTGTTGTTGCTCTCTCTTTGTTTATATATATAAATTATTGTGTGTATATTTTAATGGTTAATTATTTAATTGAATTATTAGCAGGTCACTAAATATTATTCGTATATGACCCAAATCGAACTGTTTATCTTAAACGAGTTAAACGAATCAATTCGCATAATTTGTTAATTAAACGAGTCGTGTATGAATTTGAATTTTTCACTCGTTTATTAAAAGGGTAGTGTACGGGTAGGGACACTTTTCACCCGACACAATTTCAACTCGACACGAAACTGACCCATACACGACCTGTTGCCAGGCCTAATTTTGACCATATTAGGTACCCTAGGGTCCCTCTTGATGGGGTTGAAATGTGGGACCACTTAGTGTTGCCAAGCATATCTCGAATTTAGAATTTTAGTTTTGTAATAAATGCATGTTGTTCATGTTAAGATTAAATCCTAAGAACCTTAATTTTGAATCGCGTATCATACCAATTACTAAGAGATAGAAACAGAAATGTGTACCCGAATCCATGATGATGATTTAATTATTGCAGCGGATTTTAATGCCAATTTTGTATAGCAAATTGCCTTCCAACCCTTTCCCCTTTGATTTCCTTATTTTCTCTTCTTGAGAGGATGTAGAGAATATGAGAATAACCAACTCTCTTTTTGTCTCTTGATGAAGAAGACATATATATAGGGATGGGTTGGGGACCATTGCATTAATTACATTAGTTCACTTGAACTATCCAATAATTCTATTTTCGCCCCTCATAGAAAAGAATTCACATAAGTGCATCTACACATTTGTTCCATAACAAAAATACCCTTAAGCCTACTTAAAACTTAATTAGATCACATAATTAGAAGGCTTCTTAATGATAACACACATTGATAATTTACATGTGTGGTCCCAATTAAGATTAATATAAAATTAATCTAACAATCTCCCACTGGACCACATATGTAACTTAATAAATGCATTTAACTTTAGTGAGCTCATTAATTCGTTATCATAACTTGAGGGTATCCCAACAATCTCGTTCATTGGCTATATTAATATAGGATCAAAGCGGTCTTTGTTACATTAATCGTAATTGAACCCATCAATGGTCACGTATACCAACACAGTCAAATAACATAGATCAATCATGGATGTGTAGCATGAAAATTACATGTAAATGTGATCCACACATGCCTATTTCCAACTGGTCCTACTTAACTTCATTGAGATCAATACTTCAAAATACTTAACAATGTGTGATAAACTGAATACTTTATTTCTGCAGAAAATAAACTGAATGTAACTGTAGTTAACATAAAGCAACAAGCTAAATACAAACTCCCACTAAACTAAAGTATCCTCAAATAGATTGACACCCATATGAGCAGTGTGCTCGTGAAAGACTTTGGGTGGTAATCCCTTGGTAAGCGGATCCGCTATCATGGAGTTTGTTCCAATGTGTTATATGAAAATCTGACCACTCTGTACTCTTTCCTTTACAACGAGAAACTTGATGTCAATGTGCTTTGACTTTGTCGAGCTTCTATTGTTATTAGAATATAGAACTGCTGATTTATTATCACAATACAGTTTGAGTGGTCTTTCAACACCCTCCAAAATTCGCAGCCCAGTGACAAAATTTCGCAACCATATTCCATGATTAGATGGCTCATAACATGCTACAAATTATGCAGCCATGGTGGACGAAGCAGTGAGCGTTTGCTTAGCAGACCTCCACGAAATCGCTCCACCAGCTAACAAATAAACATAGCCTGAAGTGGATATCCTGCTCTCTTGGCATCCAGCAAAATCGGAATCGAAATACCCAATGATCTCTAACTGATCCGATCTCCTATATGTGAGCATGTACTCCTTTGTTCTCTGTAAATACCTCATAACCCGCTTGGCTGCCTTCCAATGATCTATGCCAGGGTTACTTAAATATCTGCCTAACATGCCGACTATGAACGCAATATCTGGACGCGTACATACTTGAGCATACATTAGACTCCCTACAGTCGACGCATAGGGAATCTTCTGCATTTCTTTAATTTCAAGGCTATTCTTCGGGCATTGACTGAGACTAAACTTGTCTCCCTTAGTGACTGGGGTTTCCCCTGGTTTGCAATTTTACATGCCAAATCTATTGAGAACTTTCTCAATATAGTTCCTTTGTGACAATCCCAATATACCCCGAGAGCGATCCCGATGTATCTCAATTCCTAACACAAAGGAAGCATTACTAAGATCTTTCATTTCAAAATTCTTTGATAGAAATCTCTTGGTGTCATGCAACATGCCTATGTCATTTGTGGCAAGCAATATGTCATCGACGTACAAAACCAGAAAAATGTGTTTACTCCCACTGAACTTGTGATACACACAATCGTCAACAACATTCGTTTCAAAACCATATGAAGCAATGAATTGATGAAATTTGAAGTACCACTGACGAGAAGCCTGCTTGAGTCCATAAATGGATTTTGTCAATTTGCAAACCATATTCTTTGGGTCTCCCAACACAAAGTTTTCTGGCTGCACCATATAAATTGTTTCTTCAATGTCGCCATTAAGAAATGCTGTTTTGACATCCATTTGATGCAACTCAAGATCAAAATATGCAACAAGCGCTATAATTGTCCTAAAAAAGTCTTTCGTAGAAACTGGAGAGAAAGTCTCTTTAAAGTCAATTCTTTCCTTCTGAGTAAAGCCCTTTGCCACAAGACGTGCTTTATACCTCTCCACATTACCATTCGAATCCCTTTTGGTTTTAAATATCCATTTACAACCTACGGGTTTCGCAC
The DNA here is from genome assembly GCA_021464415.1 of Lonicera japonica. Taxonomy (NCBI): domain Eukaryota; kingdom Viridiplantae; phylum Streptophyta; class Magnoliopsida; order Dipsacales; family Caprifoliaceae; genus Lonicera; species Lonicera japonica. Next base: position 65,708,095 of record CM038466.1, on the reverse strand, counting down.
CATCCGGTAATGGAACAAGTTCCCAAACTTTATTATCTTGCATAGACTTATACTCTTCATTCATGGCTTCAATCCATTTATGAGAGTTGGAACTTTGCATAGCTTGACGGAAGTTGATTGGATCATCTTCCGATATTCCACTTTCTACCTCCTGTTCTTGAAGATACACGACATAATCGTCCGAAATTGTAAATTTCCTTTCTCTCATGGATCGTCTTAATGGTGCAGATTCTTGAGGTTGTTGAGTTTGTTCCTCAGAAATGGGTTCCTCGGGAATAATTACCTCATCTTGAATGAGGGGTTGAACAACATTGCCCTGTCGAGGATCTGAAGTAACTTCTTGATCAATGACGGGTATAGAAACTTGCACATTGTCAAAAGTAGTGGTAGGAATTGGGATTATTCCATTTCCTTCCTCAAAAACAATGTTCCTAACTTGATTTCTCCTCCCAAACTCAACATCCTCAAAGAACGTTGCAGTTCCTGGCTCAAAAATCGACTTACTAGTATCGTAAAACTTGTAGCCCCGTGATCGTTCTGCATAACCAATAAAGTAGCTGCTAACCGTTTTGAAGTCTAATTTTCTTTCATGAGGCTTATAGGGCCTCGCTTCAGCAGGACATCCCCAAACACGCAAGTGCTTTAGACTAGGCTTTCGCCCAACCCAAAGCTCATACGGCGTTTTTGCAGCTGCTTTTGTTGGTACCCGATTAAGGATATAAGTTGCTATCTTTAGAGCCTCACCCCAGAGTGACTCTGGTAAAGTAGATTGACTAATCATACTTCTTACCATATCCTTAAGAGTCCGATTTCGTCTCTTAGATACACCATTCATGCTAGGCGACCCTGGCATAGTGTACTGTGGGACGATTCCACATTCCTCTAGGTATTTAGCAAACGGTCCTGGATGTTGTTCACCTGAGCCGTCGTATCTGCCGTAGTATTCACCACCGCGGTCAGATCTAACGCTCTTTATTCGTTTGTTGAGTTGTAACTCAACTTCAGCCTTAAATGTTTTGAACACATCCAAAGACTGCGATTTTTCATGTATAAGAAACAGGTTACCATGTCTCAGAACAGACCAAAACATGATATGTACATTTCTTTTCACGCCATGTGGCATATTTGGTACAATCCTTTTTCTTGTGTTCGGTCTTACCACAAAAAAAACAACCATTTTTAGTTTTTTGTTTCTTTTGCTCCGGACCCTTAGGAACATCAACTTCTTTTCCCTTATCCTTCCTTTTGCCCTTACCCTTAGAGGTACTAGCCAAATGAGCACTTTCAGTCCTTTCTTGCTTCAATCTTTCTTCCTCTTGCACACAAAATGAAATGAGCTCATTAAGAGTCCATTTCTCCTTTTGACAGTTATAACTGACCTTGAATTGACTAAATTGTGCAGGCAGAGAAATTAGAATTAAATGCACGAGCAAATTATCCGATAAGTCAAGCTTTAGTGCCTTAAGTTTTGAAGCAAGATGAGACATCTTCATGATGTACTCCCGAACATTACCCTTGCCCTTATACTTCATTGAAATCAAGTTCGCTAAGAGCGTACTTGTTTCAGCTTTATCGTTTTTGACAAAACGATTCTGAATTTCCTCAAGGAACTTAGTGGCAATGATATTGTCATCTGTAATTGCACCTTTGAAGGCCTCTGGAATCCCACGCTTCATGATCATGAGACTTAGCCTATTTGAACGATCCCACTTTTTAAAATACGCAATTTCTTCAGAAGTACTTTGTTCAGTGAGATCATTCGGTTTCGGCATTCTCAATGCCAAGTCTATGTCCATGCAGCCAAGAATAATTAGTATATTCTCTTTCCAGTCTTTAAAGTTTGTTCCATTTAACATTGGAACATTGTTCATGTTTGCAGATATAGAAGTAGTAGACATTAAAGCTGAATAAAGAACAAAAGTAAACTAAATTAACAATAATACTCACATCAAATAACCAAATAACTAGTCTATAAATTAATTAATTATATCGCAACATCTCAAGATACCTAGCACAACATTAATACCAAATCTTTGGATAGTGATATTAACTGTAAGTGGTACTCTTGGTGTAATGATCAAATATTGACAATAAAGTATGTCAAACAATAAATCTATCTTTGGATTGATTTATTATTCATATTAAGTTACCTTAATAAGTGTCACATGTTTATCATCACATGTGTGTGTGCAATTCGGCCAACTATTAGAGCCTTTCTTTGGACCGGATAATACCCGCATGAATCACACAAACACATACATTATATCTAATTATTCCCCGAAGATCAATCTTACTCAAGAGAGGTTACTTTGGCAACATATTGTGTAAATTGATATAAATAAAATATTAGATAAATGTAACCATAAATGTTGTAAATAATTAATTAATTTTACTGTCAGATACCCTATCACCGCCAAAAACAGTGACAAACTGAAACTGGTCACAGTTATAAATTGTGACAATTCTGCATGAACTTGTCACTGCTAAAAACAGTGACAATTTTGACGTGCGAAATAATAACTGTTTGTCTTCTTCTAAAAAATTTCTCTCCCCACCTTTTTTTTTTTTAATCCAAAATTTCAATAATTTTACTTTAATATATATACCACAGATCAGAGCCGTTTATACATGTAACGGCCACAAAACAGAAACATACATGTATATATATATATATGTATTGCATTTATCATTTTAATGGTAGTGAAAGAAATGAGTAAAACTAAAAAACTCATTAAAGATGTTCTATATCAAAAGTGAACCTTATATTAATATAAGTTGCAACATATATATATATATATATATATTCTATTATATCACACAAACATATGTATGTATATATATATATACTCGGCAAATACATATATACATATATTATAAATACAATCACACGGCAATTGCCATTATTCACATATAGATATACTTACGGCAAACATATATATAACGAGCATATACACATCCATGTAACTTCTGGACACAAACTTCAAGGCCATAAAAATTAATTCAGGGAAAAAACTATATCATGACATCCATATATTCATTATGCATATAAGGTTAAAAAAAAACATGATGGAAAAAAAATTCTAAAATAACCGAGTGCTTTAGGCATAAAATTCAAGGGAGAGAAGAACAATTGTGTAGTACTAGAACATTCGGCCACCGAATCTAAAAAGGTCAAAAATGCAACAGAATCCAAATCGCACAAAATATATGGTTTATGAACATCAATTGCACGATTAACATGGATATCTCTAATAATAGGCACGATACCAACCTCGCTCTGATACCACTTGTTAAGATTAAATCCTAAGAACCTTAATTTTGAATCGCGTATCATACCAATTACTAAGAGATAGAAACATAAATGTGTACCCGAATCCATGATGATGATTTAATTATTGCAGTGGATTTTAATGCCAATTTTGTATAGCAAATTGCCTTCCAACCCTTTCCCCTTTGATTTCCTTATTTTCTCTTCTTGAGAGGATGTAGAGAATATGAGAATAACCAACTCTCTTTTTGTCTCTTGATGAAGAAGACATATATATAGGGATGGGTTGGGGACCATTGCATTAATTACATTAGTTCACTTGAACTATCCAATAATTCTATTTCCGCCCCTCATAGAAAAGAATTCACATAAGTGCATCTACACATTTGTTCCATAACAAAAATACCCTTAAGCCTACTTAAAACTTAATTAGATCACATAATTAGAAGGCTTCTTAATGATAACACACATTGATAATTTACATGTGTGGTCCCAATTAAGATTAATATAAAATTAATCTAACAGTTCATCTTAGGCCTCGTTTGGTTCACGGATTTGAGCACTCAGAAAATGAAAGTCTTTTATTTCCTTTGTTTGGTAAGCACAAATTCTAGAAACACTTTCTTGACAAAGGGGAAAGTAGAGAGTAAAGTGATTCTTCTCAAAATCCATGGGATTGATTTTCCCTTGTGACTTTCTAACATTTATTGCAAAATTTTTGGACAACAATACTTCTACTTAAATACTTTCTATACTTTACCAAATACAAAAAAGAAAAACTTGATAGGAACTTTAGTTTTTCACTTCTATCGAAAAGAGAAGGGAACTAATTTTCCTTTCGTGAATCAAATGAGGCCTTAATGTCTCTTTGATAAATGGGCAGGTCCATAGCCGAGTAAAAATATATAGGCTATGATTGAGTTGTGCTATTTTTGATGCAATTGTGATTTGAATCAGCCATGCATGCCAGCCCGTTTCCATTCATGATCCATTTATGACTGCTGCGATAGTGTTCCATGAGGCATGAACGCACGATCGTAAAGTCGAAGGAGGAAGATATGACACTTGAAGTTGTATTTTGAATAGGTATCGCGTTCTTCTTCTTCTTATTTTTTTTTTCAGAAATAGGTCTACAGTTTAAGATTATGAAAAAGGAATACTTGAACTCAGCTCGATTGCAAGACAACTAGACAAGTACTCAGCAGTTATAATTAAACATTAATTATATCGTCATCTCACTAATTAGTATGTAACATACACATTTTTCTCATTTTATACACGACTACCAACCAAGTAAATAATCATGAAAAATAATAACATGTGCTCTTAGTACATGTTAAAGTTACTATAAATGAAAATAATAAAATTTTGTATGAGAATATGTGTTATATTTAATGCATGTTTGGGGTTAATTATTTTGAAAAATAAGTACTTAACCTGTGCCCTTAGGTCTCGTTTGATTCATGTATTAGGGTCACTGGGATTAATAATACCAGTATTAATAGTACTGGACTATTAATCCTGATATTAATTTAATACTAATACCTTGTTTGATTCATGCAGTATTAATACTGGGATATCTTATGTTGACGTTAATACCATGTTTGATTCTGTAACTCGTATACGGGATTATATTTTTGACTAACAAAATAAAAAAATTTTAAAAAAAACTTTTAAAAAAAATTAAGTGAAAATAATAATAATATAGTAGTAATGGCATTTTTGAAAATATATGATTCATTTTTCTTAATTCTGGATAAACAATACCACCTCCCCCTGGTATTAAATTATATCACAAAGAGTGGTATTAAGTTAGTACCGGTATTAGTAATCCCAACACATTTGTGCGAATCAAACAAGGTATTATAAAAAGTAGTATTAACAATCCCATCTCATTTTTTAATACCCGAATCAAACGAGGCTTTAGGGCACACATTAACATGACCCAATAACCATTATCACGTAAATAATGCCCTCTGAATATGAAGTGGTCTTACATATATATATATATATATATATATACAACACACCTTTCCTCAATGGCAAATCTCATTATCATTTTATCATCAATATGGCCTTAATTATACTCTCCCTTGAGGAGAGGGGTTGGCCCAGTGGTAGGCAACCTCCACCCTTGCCTTGAGGTCAAGGGTTCTACTCATGGGGTGGGAGGGGAGGGTTTTTCTTTATTTGTAGGATTAAGGGAGAGACTTAGACCTCCCTTAATTTACAAAAAAAAATAAAAATAAAATTATACTCTCCCTCACCTATTACAAAAATGGTATCAACTATTTTATTGACGCCTCATTTCCCATTTTGTCATCGCCATTACCATCGATAAACCCAATCTTGCACCACCCTCAATCCCCAACAACACCACACTAACCCGCCAAACTCCCCATCAAACCACACTTACGTGACTTCGGCCGAGATCACCATGCCGAATATAAATGGTAGAAAACAATGAGTTGGTCTTAGGAAATTTGGGTTTATTTATTTGAAGGAATTAAACGGATTTTATTTTTATTTTTTGTCTGGAAGATTATGGTTGGTTTATGTGTTATTTTTTTTTTCATTTATGTTATTTAAAGGATCGACTCTTTTTTTTTTAATAGAATTAGAGATGGCAAAATAGCCGGATTGTTATTGACCAACCCAATTAATTTCATAAAAACCCAACCTAACTTGTTAGAATATAAAGTTTTTATTGGGCCAGCCCAATAAAAATCCATTATTACTGGGTTAAATAGGATTCTTATTGGGTTATTCAATGACAAACCACAAAATAAATATCAGGCTTAAGTTTCTTTATATGCTTAATTATCAAACCACCGCCCTGACTCCACCGCCCACCGGCAACCACTACCGGATTGCCTGTACTTTCACTATGGATGTGTTTGATTGCCATAATTTTACATAAAAAATAGGGCTTTTATACTCAAGTTGCCACTTTTAGAGTGTTTGATTGCCAAAATTTTTTAGGTGGTCAAATTCCATTTTTTGACAATCATTGCCTCATTTTCCACTGAACCCTTGAAAATATTTTCTTGGGAGGGGGGGGGGGAGATGTTTTCAATTCTAATTCTAGGCAAATGTGCACAAATTTCAAGACAAAATTTTATCTATTTTTTACATTAAAAATGTCATAACTTAAAATAAAAAATTCAAAATTTAATATTTAAAATCTACTAATCAAGATCAATTAAACAAGATCCATTGTGACTATATAATTATGTAAAAAAAATAAGACCAATATTTTTTTCTACATTAAAAAATAAGACCAATAATGGAAAAGTACAATATTTTTCGGGTAAAAAATTAAGGCAATCAAATACATTTAATTGATATTTTTCATGCAACTCAATTCTAGACAATTCAATTGCCTAGAACTTATTTTCTTTCCATGCAAATTCCATACTTGCAATCAAACACACCCTAAGTCTTTTCTTCCTTTTTCCTCCCAGTTCTCCTTTCGTTATCTATTTTCTTTTATTTTAACTTTCTTTCCTTTTTTTTTACTCCTTTCTCATTTCTTTAGGAAAAAATGTAATAGGTTCAGATGATCGGAATATATAAAAATCCAAAAAAAAATAAGAGGAGCTCTTGTTACTCTCGCCGAAACTCCGATCACCATTGCTGGAATTCCGATTCTGATCACTCTCCCAGGGCTCCAATCATCCCCCCGCTTGCCCTAGCCACCCTTAAACCTCGCTTGAGCTCCAGTCACGCTCACCGGACCCCTGGTCACTTTCGCCGGAACTCCAATGGTGTTTGTTGTTTTTTCTTTATTTGCCTTTTCTTCTTTCTTTTCCTTTTTTTTCTCGTTTTTTTTCTTCTGTTTTTTTATTTTTCCTTTATTAATTAGCAAATATGTGCATCAAATGAAGATATTAAAAACGACAGAATATGTGCCTATGGTGTATATGTTCGTACGTATAGGGGTGGCATTTTGTGTTAGATCTTCTAAGATTTAAATAACCATAAACCTTATAATCGTTCATGTCGTATCACCAAGAATCAACAAGTGAATATGTGAAAGTGTACCTGAATCCATAGCGTATATTTGTAGCTGAGTGGTTGGCCTTTCGGATCTGCACGTATTTTTTTAGAGAATCCTTTAAGCTTCTTTATGCTCTCTGTGATGATGGGGGTTCAACAAGGATAAGATACGTACGTACGATCTGGGAACCATAACCATAATATATAGATAATAAATCTTACTATTTATTTAGTATTTCTATTTAAACCCATCATAAAAATATAAATTACCCTTAAGAATCTACACATTAAAGGTTCATATCCTATTAGATACATTTAAGTCCAAACAACTTAAACCTTATTTGATCACTTTTAAAGTGGATTTAACCATGCGACAGTTCACATCACATAATTATTTCACATATAAGCCCAATGTTGGATTAAGGATCTAATATTTTGTACTAACATTATCGTACCAAACCGTACTATATTGTACCATTACTAAATTATACCAAAGTTTCGTAATGGTAAAATACCGACTGATATTGTACCATACCAAAATATTATGGTGTAGCTGGTACTGAAAATCAGTACCAATGGTAAATCGTACCGTATCGAAATATTGGTACTACCATATTATACCGTATTATACCATACCAAATTGTACCAAAATTACCAAAATAGCAAATATTAAATATCCCACAATTAACTTTACATACACACGATACAACAAACAGATTAGAGAGTCGGATATAATTATTTAGTCTTTATTAACTTTATGGTGTGTTTGACATGTTAGATCATAGAGTCGAATATGATTATTTAATCCCATCCAAACAGGATAAAACAGTCCCACCTTTTAGGTAGGATAAGAAACTCTAATGAGATAAATAATTCGCTCGAATATCCAATCCTAATAAATACTAAACATGACATATGATACAATTATCTTATCACACCTTTTTATCCTGCACGTTAACGCAGCCTTAGGGTTTAGTAATGTACCAAGTACTATCTACAGAGCCACCCATCTCTCTTCTCCATTCTCTATGTTCAATACTATAATCTTCGTTTCCTCTCATCTATTTCGACTTTTCACAGTTCTCTTTATATGTTTCTCTTCAAGTATATATTATTTGTTTGAATATGAAAATGACTAACTGATTTGAATTAATTACTTGATTTGATTCCCAAGATGACATCCAAGATCCAAATTAAGCCATGTTAGTGAATTTAAACAGTGAACAACCATATTGTTGTAATGCTAATTTCTTAATTATTATTTTCCCCATTTTAAAGTGTTAAAAAGGAAAATAATGCTTATATAATTTAAATCAAAATTTGAACAATGAACTCATATTTTATTAAAGTGACAGCTATTGTATTATAATGCGGTGCAACTTATATTTTATTAAAGTAGCAATTCCTAGAATGATGTTATGTTGAAATTTTAAATTTTTGGTATGGTACACGGTATATACGGTATGGTATGTTATTGTACTAAATCCACCCTTATGTATATGTTTATGTGTGTATATGTAGTGTACAAGTATGTATGTTTGTTTATATTTGTGTGTAAGACTGTATATTATAGTTTCTATCTTCTATGTTAGCGTTCGTGCAAAGGAGCAGGGGCCTATGTGCTTTCCGTAAAAGGAGGTCAAAAAATTAACGAAGAGAGGGTTATAGGGAAAATAAAAAATATAAGGAAAAGAAAAATAAGTAATTTCTTTCTCATCTAAGGGCTCGTTTGGTTCAATTTTTTAAATCATTCCCATAATGTTTTATTCCATTCCAGAAGGATTCGATTATTTGGTTCAAGTTTTGGGTTAGGAATGCATTATTCAGGAATGGAGTATTCTTTCAAAGTTATTCCTCTGAAATGGATGGAAATAGATGATTACTCTAAGTATTCTCTTTTAAATTTTATCATAAAATTTTCTCTTAAGATCAAAATATCCATTTTACTTACCAAGACAACTTTTATTTTTCATTTATATTATTTTTAAAAGACAAAAAAATGTTAATAAACTATCATCATAATCATCAAAAAAATACATATAATGACTTTTCACAATTCTTAATAATAAAAATTTTAATTTTACCGTTGTAAAATTGTTAGAATTTATCTTTTAATTTTATAAATGAAAAACCTTTTGGTAATTTATACTATTCTCATTTGAACCAAATATAGAGAAGTAATTCAACGTTCCAAGACAGAAGAATTCCTGTCTGAACCAAACATTAGCAAGGCATCGTAGTTGTTAGGAGAAAAACTTTTTAGGAATATAAGATGCCTATTCTATTATCAAAACTCGAACTAAACGAGCCCTAAAAGTAGACAATTGATGTTTTTCTCTTTACTGTTATTTCTCTTTCTCTCTTTCTACGACCTCAACTCTCTCTATTGAGCTCTATTGATGAAGCTACAAAATAATAATAAAAAATCAACAAAAAATAATCCCACACTTTATCTCTCTACCGAGTTCAAAGAATTGAGATTTGGCTTTTCTGTTCGAGTTTCTCTTTCTCAACGGCCAACTCTCTCTTTACGGGTATTAGTATACTTCTTACTCTTAAATGAATCATGCATATTATCCACTTACTAATTGAATAATTAAGACATTAGAAGACTCAGTTAACTATTGGGACAAGACGGGGGTGTTACAATAGGCTCCATTCGACCATTCTTTTGCTATTTACTCATGGGACAACATCTCATCTCTTTCCTTCGTCATGCAACACTCCGACCATTAGTCCACCCACCAGCCACCGCGCCTCCACCAGTCACTCACTTCTTTCTTCTAAAAAACACTTATGTTGTGATGAATTTTAAAGTTCTAGAATATTATTAATCAGTGTGCTAATAACCACACTTTATATTAGGGGTGTTAAGGCCAATCTTAAAACTGATCGAACGGATCGAACATATCCAGACCGGTCCGTAAAATTCCTGAACCGAAAAAAATCGAAAACAAGAAAACCAAACCAAAACCGAAAAGTTTGATTTGGTTTTGACACTAGCTAATCTAAAACTGAAGTGAACCGAATCGAATTATGTATAAGAAAATAAAAGGCGTTAATATATATTTTAAGGGTACACGTTAAGTATACTATGATATAAAAAGATGGACTTCTATAAGAATGTATTCCTTATTAATTGCATGTTGTGATCATCCTAAAAAAAGCCATTAATATGCTTGTCCTTTTTATTGAATTAACTACATGATGTTAATATTGTTTTTATTACATATGTGATGGTAAGATAATTCGTCATTTTATTTACAAATAAAATTGTAGCTAAATAGATAACATGATTTTTATATGGTTGCTCCTTATTTCTAAAAAATTACTCCCTCTGTCCCAAATTGCTAGTCCATCTTTCCTTTTTTGGATGTCTCAAAATAAATGTTCAGTTTTCATAAACGATAAAAACATACCTATTTTGCTCTTTTGTACTTTCAATTTTCAAGTAAAAGTTTTGAATAAAGAAAAGGGTAAAAAGGAAAAGTTAATGTAAATTAAGCAAAAAGTGCAATGATGATGTTGGGTCCTTAATAAGTTGAATTTCCCACAAGGGACCAGCAATTTGGGACGGATGAAGTATTACTTTAATTTGAATTTGAACCAATCTAGCTTACATTACTATTAGTATTTTATTGTTATATTAAACAAAATTAGAAAAAAAAATAATATTAAAACCGAATAAAACCGAACTGAAAAATTTGGTTCAAATTTAGTTTTAGAAGATTTAAAAACCAAACCAAACCAACTCAAAATCAAAATTTCACATTTTATTTGAGTTTAAAATATTTAATTTTTAGTCTGACTGAAATTGAAAACACCATGTACTTTGTATTAACAGGAAAATTTAGGGTAGTTAAAAAAAAAATAGGTAGATTTAGGGTGTCAGACTAATCTCACCAGAACCCCAAGGGGTTGGCCTAGCGGAGGCGGGCCTGGATGTGTGGTGAGGCGCATGTCGCAGGTTCGATCCCCCGCGAAAGCATAACCACTTGGGGCCAGCCATCACCCATGGAGCACGGACCGACTCTTAAGCCAATGCGTCCGCCATGGGGTTTAGTCGCCTTGTGCAGCGGTGGCCTGTATGAGGATCGGGGATTAGTCGGACCGAAGGTGCGGATACCCCGGGGCATGGCAAAAAAAAAGGGAAAATGGGTTCAGAGACCTCATTTCATTATTTTATACAACAAAAGGACATCATACATTAACTTAATGAATGAAGGATTCTTTCATATTATTGTTTTATTGTAAGGACAATTTTGGCTTTTAGGTTAGTTGTAAGTATTTTGTCTTTTATAAATTAAATAATTTAAGAATTTTAAAATGACTAAACTACCATTTCCTCTTTCAACTCATAATCCCGCGCGCGCAGAAACAGGTAGGAAGGATAGGCGACACAATTCGTAGGGAGAGGCGAGAAGAGAGGGAAAAGCACAGTACGATTCAAGAGAGGAATGCTATCATCTTAGATTGATGGAAAGTATCATAGATCGACGGGATTAACGAAGAAAATGAGAAGAAATTTCTTAGATCCATGGATGTTGAAGCACTATCTAGGTATAGCTTTTTTCCTTTTTTCTTTTCATGTTTTTAGTTGTGATTTTGCTTCGTTTTGGTTTGTTCTAGCTTATATTTAGAGGATGTGATGAAATAGCGTTCAATCAATCCATGTATATTTAGATTATGGAGGATTTGATGAAATAGCAATTGAATGCTCTGTTTTCGTTTTTCTTTTCCTCCTAACTACAGAAAAACTGCAAAATTGATTTTGCAGTTTTTTAGTTTTGATGATATATTTAGATTATAGAGAGCTATTACGTTTTTTGCTTTTATTTGTGTAAAAGTTGTAGAAATATTACTTCATTTTTGTTGTTTTAGCTTATATTTGGTAGATTTGATCCAATAATGAGTGATTGTTCATGTTTTTAAAGTTAGTTTTAGCATCCTTGTGATCTATCTATGTATATGCTATGTTTTTTCTTTTTCTCGTTTATGCAAAAAAAACTGCAAAATTGATTTTGCAGTTTTTCAGTTTTTGATCTAAGTTTTTTTAAGTGCATTATTTCTGCATTTGATTCTTATGTTGTATGTTTTGGTTAGTTTAAATGTGTGATTTCATTTGTGAATGAATGAACATACATGTTTGTTAACACATTCTAAGTTTTTATGTCTCATTTTTTTAGGGATATTGATAGAGGCATTATAGGCGTGGTTTATTATAATGGTTGTTCTTTTGGAATTTGATTGTTTCTTAGTATGAGTGTTAAAGAACTAAAATGTTTGGTGTGCGAGAGGTGGTCCGATATTAATCCCTTGTGTGTAGACCTATTTGTTACTCGCAATGAAAAAGAGTTTGTTTTAGATGGGAATGATGAAATTCAATGCATGATTTGTTTTGCAATGGTAAAAATAGTGAAAAATACAGATATTTTTGTTAGGCGGACAAAAGGTTCTAAATTTTTGACGTCAGATGATCAGTGTGCTAGTAGTTTTTCAGGTTCTATGAGTTGTGTTGATAAAATTGAAGCACACGAACCACGTAATTGTAATGCTTGGGCTAATACTATTATAAGTATTGGACAAAGATTTTCGGGAGGAGCCATTGAGTTTCGAACGAGTTGAAAAACTCTCTTGTGTCTAGAAGTTGAAAAATGCTTGAAGGAGAAGATTAATGAGAATTCGACATGGAGGGTTGTCAAATCATCTGATTTGATCTTTGAAGTTATAGAGGAAAAATCTTATCGTGTAAATCTTTTGACATGGGAGTGTGGTTATAATTCATGACGGATTGATGGCTTCCCATGTTCACACGCCGTTTTGTGTATTTTGACCAATAAGAAGGTTGTTTATGACTATTGCGATCCTTGTTTCTTTACGTGTAACTTTCATAACTCTTATGTTTATACAATTTATCCGGTGCCAACTTCTGACTGTCCTACTAATATCTCTGATGTATTAAAATTTTTACCTCCCGATTGTAAAACTCAACCCGGACGTCTTAAAAAGAATCGAATTGAGAGCGCCAACTCAAGTACAAAGAAGAAACAGAAATGTGGAAGGTGTAACCGTTATGGATATCACAATACGAAGACGTGCACTGCATTAATTGTTTATATTTTACTATGGCATAATATAATTACATTTAGAGAATTTTGGAATTTTGAAATTCTTGGTATGATGGTATTTGAGAATTTTTTCATATTCCTTTAATTTTGATTTTAAAAGAACGTAATTTTGATTTTGATATATGAATGATGATGTTTTTTTATTTTTGTGGAATAAACAATATCAAGATGTTGCTATTCTTTGCAAGTTGTTTATTTAAATACGAAAGACATTGATTATCTATGCTAAATTGCACTCGAATTTAGTGCAAAAGAGTTTTTGCAGTCAAATATTTCTGGTAAATTGCACGCGGATTTAGTGCAAAATTGTTTTTGCAGTAAAATGTTTCTAAAGATTGTATGCGCATTTAGTGCAAAATCGATTTTGTAGTGAAATGTTTCTAAAGATTACATGCGCATATAGTGCAAAATCGTTTTTGCAGTGAAATATTTCAGTGCAAAAACAATTTTGCACTAAATGCGAGTGGGCGTTTGATGGCACAACTCGTAATTAACCAAAAAAGAAATAGTTTTTTCTCATTTTGGCTTAATTTTAGTAAGACACATGTCACGATTATATTAATTGTCCTTATTTTACAATAGAAATATAAGGTGTCCTTTTAGTGATTTTAATTTTGTAAGAGATCCTTTAAACTCATTGCCTAAAAAAAAAAAGAATAATCTCACCAGGGACTACCGAATCCTCGCTTATCTCGATCCGTCCGAGCAGAGTCACGCAAAATCTGGATTCCGCAACAAGTCGGGTAGATATTTTAATTTTGTATTGGTTGGAAGTGCCCTTTTATTTAACTTGCATCTTGTATTTTTTTCAAAATAATGAACAATTATTGAAGGGTCCCTCAGGAAAAAGAAAAAATGACCTGTCAGATGCCATATCCACCCCCTTCAATAATTAATTTATCCTTTTATTTTCTCTCCGAGTTTTTTCAATAATTAATTTAGTCATTAATGCTTGTTCAGAGCTCTCTCTCTACTCTCGCCTCAAACCTCAAAGAAAAAACTTTCTCACAGTAACAAAGTTGGAAAAAGGGTTTTCCTTCTCTTTGTTACGGTTTAATCCTTGAAAACTCTTTTTTATATTTCTTAATAAACATGAACAACGAGCGTACTTGTGTACAACTTTTACAATTACAATAAAAATTATTTATTGTAATTGCAATTATTTTCATCCAAAACTCTGACTTGCTTTTTTAAAATGAGAAATTAAGTAGATTGCAAAAGCTCCATTCAAAACCATAATTTTCATTGTTAGATGTCACGTTTTGATCCAGCACACAGCAAAATATTGTCTGTTAAGAGTGTCCTTCCAAAATCATTTCCATTCAAAGGTGTGTCGCTTTCATCAGCTTAAGCACAAGGGAAAAGATAATTCCCCAATGAACTCGCAATTTCCTCCCCTGGAATTGAGGCGCGTATGCAAAACTCATTTGTTCTAGCTAGTGCTGCTGCGGTGCTGCCACTTCCACCACGGAAGGCCTTGTGTTGCTCAAATGGCAAGGCATCTCAAAGCAAGCTCAGAAACTTTTTGTAGTGACTATCGGTCCATATATGTCCTTTTTTGGCTTGAAGAATGGTTGATTAATTATTATCATATTGAAAAACCCTTTGTAGACCTTATGCAAAGCAAGTGGCAGGTATATGAGCCTGTTGTGATCTCAACAAGCACAACGTACTCTAAAGCTGTAGACATCACTCCTATCTAAAAGATAAAAGTTTTGACGATATAGAGGATCAAGGTACCCTTAGTCTTGCCAAGAGTAGCTCAAAATTAATCTACGATTTTAGTATTGTAATACGTATTTGTGTCCTTGATTTTTTTCTTTTTTTGGAAAATAAATTTACGGTTTAAAATTTTGGGAAAAGAACACTTGATCTCCACTCTCTTGATTATATGACAACTACGAAGTCTAGAACCAAACATTTATATGGTCAATTAATACGTAAAATCGTAAATATATATAATATTTTTCTTTCTCATTTTATTCATGACTAACGATAATGACCTCTGCATGTGGAGTGGTCTTATATATACAACACAATCTTACCACAATGGCAAATCTCATCACCGTTTTGTCATCACTATGGCCCCCTTATCCTCTCTTCAACTCTCTCACCCATTACAAAATTGCTCCAAACTCTCCCGCCGCCTCATTTCCTCTCCTGTCACCGCCACTGTCACCGATAAACCCAATGTTGCATCACCCTCCCAGGCAGCACCACCTGAAACCATCGAACTCCCCATCAAACCACTCCTAGGCGACTTTGGCCTCCCCTTCATCGGCCCCATCAAAGATCGCCTCGATTTCTTCTACAACCAAGGCCGAGACGAGTTCTTCAAAACTCGAATCCGAAAATACAAATCCACCGTTTTCAGAACCAACATGCCCCCGGGCCCCTTCATTTCCTCGAATCCCAAAGTCATTGCTCTCCTCGATGCCAAAAGCTTCCCCGTACTCTTCAACATGTCCAAGGTCGAAAAGAAGGATACATTCACAGGTGAACCTATTAGCACTCTATACAAGTGTTCTAGTATTCTAATATGATCTTCAGTGATCCTTTTTGCATTTTTTGTGACATTTTATATTCTTTTAAGGTAGATTTTGGAGCGTTAAAGAGTATTTGATTAGTGTGCTAATAACCACACTCTATTAACAGGTACATTTACACCGTCAATTAATCTCACTGGGGGCTACAGAGTCCTTGCTTATCAGGATCCTTCCGAGCAGAGTCATGCAAAATTGAAGCAGCTAGTGTTCTTCTTACTCAAATCTCGGCGAGATAGAGTAATCCCCGAGTTCCGCAATTCCTTTGCCGAAACATTCAACAGTCTCGAGAGCAAATTTAAATCGGAAACAAAGGTAAGTTTAAATGATGCGACCGACCAAGCATTGTTTAATTTTCTTGCACGGGCTCTGTGTGGGACTAATCCGTTGGTGACCGAGCTCGGATCTGACGGTCCGAAATTGATCGCAAAATGGATGCTGGTACAGGTCGCGCCACTACTGACACTGGGCCTCCCTAAGTTTATAGAAGATTTGTTACTCCACACATTTTCTTTGCCTTCATTTATAGCAAAAAAGGATTACCAGAGACTCTACAATTTCTTCTACGAATCATCTACTTTTTTCCTCGATGAAGCCGAAAAAACTGGCGTATCCAGGGAGGAGGCTTGCCATAACCTCGTCTTTGCCGCTTGTTTCAACGCATTCGGTGGGATGAAGATTCTGTTGCCAAACATTATAAAATGGATCGGTTCAGCCGGACCTGAACTCCACGCCAAATTAGCGAAGGAGATTAGATCCGCCGTGAAATCCGCTGGCGGGAATATAACAATGGCGGCATTGGATCAGATGCCATTGGCACAGTCTGTCGTGCATGAAACACTCCGTATGGAGCCGCCAGTGACAATGCAGTATGGGAGGGCTAAAAAGGACTTTATTATCGAATCTCATGATTCCGCATTCGAGATTAAGAAGGGGGAATTGTTGGTCGGGTACCAGCCTTTTGCGACGAAAGATGGGAGGATTTTCGAGAACTCCGAGGAATTTGTGGCAGATAGATTCGTTGGCAAAGGCGAGGAGTTGTTGAAGTACGTTTTGTGGTCGAATGGACCTGAGACGGATACTCCAGCCCTCGGGAATAAGCAGTGTGCTGGGAAGGATTTTGTTGTGTTGGCATCTAAGTTGTTTTTGACGGAGTTTTTTCTAAGGTATGATACTTTTGAGATTGTTGTTCGTCGGTCGGAGTTGGGTTCGAAGGTGATGGTAACGTCTCTGTCGAAAGCCAGTTCTTGAATGCCAGCGGGAGGTGAATTTTTTGTGTTTCCGGTGTGGACGATGGGGGTGATGGTTTTGGTGGGGACTGCATGTGGTGGGGGGTTGGGTTGCTTGAAGGCTAATATGGGAAAGTAAACGTTTGGATTTTGTGAAACATGTGGGGGTAATCCACGTTGTTGATGGGGTTTGCTGACAACTTATCTGGGTGGTATATGTAAGAGATATGTTGAGCAGCGGAGGCTAGTAAAATAATTCCTCATATCAATATATTATTTCTAAGATTGATGTTTATTCTGTTATTTTTTTTTTTTTTTGATGTTTATTAAAATCTATAATATTCTAAAATAAAAGTGAGTGGAAGCTGTTATCTATGATATTGACTATTGTGATTTTATCTCTATTAAGTAATTTTATTTTGAGTGAAATGTCTAACTAGTAGGGTTTGAAAGGAGATTGAAAACTTTAACTATTTTTAACTATTAAACTAACAATAATTTTATCTTAATTTTGTATTTAAAAAAGAATAAGAAGGGCATACGCATTGTGTGGGCAACCTTATCTTGTTCATTGTGATATCATTATTTTGTATTTGCATACGAGGACTCGACTGTGTTACTTATTTTTTCATTTTTTATTTTTTTAAATAATTTTAAATCTTTTTCTTTTAATTATAGTAATTGGTAAAAACGCAAGGAAAAGGTGATTTTATTATAATATATATATAAAAAAATCTTGTGTTGAAATTTTATTCATAAGTTGAAATAGGCTATACATAGGCTTATGTGTTGTTCATGCTCAATCCGAATTATTTTGAGCAAGTTCAAATCTAGCTTGGCCCAAAATAAAATTCACTTTACATATTCATGCTTAGATCATAATTTAATACAGGCTTCAGGCCCAAGTTCAAGTGAGCCTATATAAGATTTCTAAGTATGGTTTAAAAATTTGCAAAGACTCAGTATTAATTAATACTAGAAATAAGATAAAATGACTTGCGTGATAATGTTTTTTACAAAAAATCAATGAATAATATTTTTTAAAAATAAGGGCCTAGATATCATTATCATGCTAAGATAAGGGTTTGTTTATCAATTGTGTTTTAAAATAAGGGCTTTGAGCGTTTGACCGAGTGCAAACTTTACTTTGCACTAAATTGTGTTAAGTGCAAACTTAACTTTGCACTAACTTGTGTTTTATGCAAACTTAACTTTGCAATCAAACAAATTTAGTGCAAATTTGTTTTGCATGATGTGCTTATATTTTTTAACAAGTATATTCTTATATTTCATTTATAAAACTTTAAAACAACATTAAATAAACACAAATACATAATAATATTTTAGGAAATAAAAAGTGTAAACTTAACTTCATAACTCTGAAAAAATTATTATGTGCATTTTATTAATAAATAGGTTTTGAATATGTAATTTGTTAAAATTATTGCACTATCAATTAAACACTTATTTATAATAATATGCTAAAAAACATGCAGTGCAAAGTTGATTTGCATGATTCTATAAAAAAAAATACTTCGTACAAATTAAAATTTTATTGCAAAGTTAACTTTGCAATCCTTTTGGAATTTGGTCAAATATAGGTCATTAATTTTAAAAAAGCAGTATTCCCTCTTTCTTTTGCATAAAACTTTTTTATACTAGCCCTATTTTTTAATATCTCGTAATTGATAAGCATCCATAAACCATTATATAGTTCGAAAAGTGTAAAATATTCTAAATAACATATAAATTCTAAAAATACCATTACATCAAATTTTTTCAAAAAACTTCACAGTTAAATGACCAAGTAAAAGTGTGTGAGGCATGGAGTTGAGGTTTAAACCCAAACAACGGTGGATATTTATAGTATATTACACACTAACATAACTTATTACGAACGAGCTGGTCTATTTCGGGTTAAGCACTTAAATTTTAAGTTCAGCCAAAAATTAATTTAGGCTTAAATTTTGTTCACACTCGGCCCGAATCAAACTTAATAAGACTTGACCCACAATTTAGCTGGCTGTACGAGCCGGCTTCCTTGGCCCAATTGATAAACCTAGTTATACAAATGGTGGTAGCTCTTTCCAATCAAATTGTTCCTTAAAAGAATTTTTGAAACTGCTATTAACGGAGTTTGAATCCGCATCACCCCTATTCTCAAACTCTTCAATGAAGATTTACTTTTGCTCTGGTTCTTTGATAACTCTGCTACTTTCTTATCACTCTCGAGCCCTTCTTTTTTGGAAAATAAAAATATCTTTTTCGAAATTACATTACAACTATCCATGCGAGCATCGTTAGTAGGTCCTCGAACTATAAGCAGCAGCTTTGGCAATATATTGTGACAATATAAAACCCCAAATTTGGATCGACAAATATTTTGTGATTACTCTCTCTGTTTTAATATTCATTTATTTTTTTCAAAAGGAAAGATATAATCTCTTCTCTTTACTATACACTTCCAGTGAGACTAATAACTCCGAATCTTCTAAATTTAATTATGCGTTTTTAAGACTAGATTAATTCA
This sequence comes from Lonicera japonica, assembly GCA_021464415.1. NCBI lineage: Eukaryota > Viridiplantae > Streptophyta > Magnoliopsida > Dipsacales > Caprifoliaceae > Lonicera > Lonicera japonica. Next base: position 65,688,398 of record CM038466.1, on the reverse strand, counting down.
AGGGTTATTGAAAAATATGGTTTATTTGAAAGAGTTTTCTTCAAAATAATTAGGGAATGATATTTTTGTAAATTAAAGGCTATATTTGCCTAAACTCTAAAATAAGTGCAAAGTTAATTTTGCAGAAGGTTTTTAAATTATATTTTTTATGAAATCATGCAAAATTAAGTTTATAGTACATGTTTTTTGGCATATTATTATAAATAAGGGTTTTAATTGACAGTGTTTAGAATAATTTTAATAAATTACATATTTAAAATCTATTTATTAATAAAATGCACATAATAATTTTTTCGAAGTTATGCAAAATTAAGTTTGCAATCCTTATTTTCTAAAACATTACTATGTCTCTGTGTTTATTTGACGTTGTTTTAAAGTTTTATGATTGAAATATAAGAATATATTTGTTAAAAAATATAAACACATCATGCAAAACAAATTTGCATTAATTTTTTTTTATTGTAAAGTTAAGTTTGCACAAAACACAATTTTGTGCAAAGTTAAATTTGTACTCGGTCAAATCCCTTTATTTTAAAACACAATTGATAAACAAGCCCTTATATCATAATAATAATAATTATATCTAGGTCCTTATTTGTAAAAAAATATTATTCATTGATTTTTTTGTGAAAAATATTAGCACGCAAGATCTTTTACCTTATTTTTGAATCGCTCTTTTAAAATTAAATTTAAAAGTCTACTAGTCTTTATTTTCAAAATTATGAATCCAAGTTAGTTTTAAAATACAAGTCCCTTACCAAAATTAATTGCACAATATATGTTAAGCAAATTTTGTTTTTGACCTGAATTATGTTGTCGAATGATGATATTAGCGTACAGAATTATGAAAGTAAATCTCTAACTCTTTTAAATTAAAGTCTTGAATAGTTGTTTGTATGATAACGGTGGTTTGCATCAAACCTAACTAAAATGCTTGTAGCAACTAGTGGGAGTACTCTAATTGGACGAACAAACACTAGTCTTGGTTTGAGTAGTGAAAACAGGGACGGAATCAGGATTTTAAGTTTGGGGAGACGAGAATATAAATGAACCAACGGTAAAAAATAATTATCACAAAAATTATTCAAACTAAATTTTAACATCAAATAATAAAGCAAGTTAACGCAAAAATATAATATACATAATATGTCAATATATATAATTAGATATAAATAATTGAAGAGGCCATACTTAATCTTTTCAAAATAATTTGGGGGACGAGCATTTATAATTTTTTAATAAATACAAAATTTCTATTATATCTAATCTATTTTTAAAAAAAATTGGGGTGGCGTTGGCCCCCTCTCGCCCCCCCTAGATCCATCACTGAGTGACAATTTATTAAACTTTTGTATTTATTTTAAATAACTTGTTTAACATACAAGTATAGTACAGGTGCTACTTGTATATAAATAATTAAAAACATAAAAGATTAAAAGTGATAATGACCCAATTGTGAAGCACAGTTTCAGCTTTGTTTAATTGGAAGCTAGTGCTCAAATCATATTGCTTAAACTAAAATCAAAGGAATTATTTCCTTCTCTATATACTTTCAAAGAGGAATTGAATGGTGTATAATCTATTTCCAAAAAATCATAAGATAGAAGAAGTTCATAATTATGGTATCGACAAGGAATAGATCAAGCCCATATATATATAAGCAAGCATTAGCAACTCCTTACAGACCTAAAATAACTGAAATTTTATATGAGCAGGTGTGTCGCAGTGATAAAGAATCCCTACCCGAATTTTGAACATTCATGTTTGAGTTTCACCTGTCACAAATGTAGAGCATCTTTCCTTTTCCTTAGGGCTCGTTTGGTTCGAGTTTTAAATCATTCTCAAAAACTTACATTCTATTTCAAAAAGATTCCAATATTTGTTTCAAGTTTTAGGTTAGGAACGGAGTATTCCTTCAATGTTCTCCTTCTTAAATGGATGAGAATAGAAGTTTACTCAAGATATTTTATACTAAAATTTCCTCTTTAAACCAAAATATTCTTTTTACTTACCAAGACAACTTTTTTTTCCCATTTATATTCTCTTTAAAGGGAAAAAAAATTGTTTTCAAACCTTTTGTTTTATTATTATTAAATACATACGACGACTTTTCACGGTTTTTAATAAAAAAAAACTTAAGACAACTTTTTTTTCCCATTTATATTCTCTTTAAAGGGAAAAAAAATTGTTTTCAAACCTTTTGTTTTATTATTATTAAATACATACGACGACTTTTCACGGTTTTTAATAAAAAAAAACTTAAGTTTTACCTTTGTAAAATTGTAGGACTTATGTTTTAGTTTTATAAAATGAATAACATCTTGATAGTTTACACATATTTCATTCATGTTCTCGTTTGAACTAAATATAAAAAGGTAATTTCACGTTTCAAGAAAAAAGAATTCATGTTCGAACCAAACATGGGCAAGACATCCTAGATGCCACGAAAAAAGCGTTCGAGGAATTTAGAATGCCTATTACATTCCTAAAACTCGAACCAAACGAATCCTTAATGTGATATTTCATATAACAGGATGTGCACTTCATAAACTGGAAGAGAGAAATTTTACATTAGTGAATTACATGATTGAGCAAACTATTCGAGGAGGGCGAACTTTCGTCACTTGGCCACAAATTGTCAACAGAAACAAGTGATAAGTCCTTCATACTTTCCATCGACTTCACACTACCAAACAATTCGCACTTATCAACAGTCAAATCCAACGATTTATTGCATTCATCAGATAATGAAGTGCAAGAAGATACCCCTAAAGAATTCGCAACTGTTTCACTTGAAAATGATGCCCATTTACTAAGCATAATTTGTTCTAGCTCTACCGCCACTTCCACCATCGAAGGCCTCGCATCGCTTTGAAAAGCAAGGCACCTAAAAGCAAGCTCGGCCACCTTGTGTAAAGATGAAACTGTCCAAATATCTTTGTTTGACTCAAAGAACGGGTCAATTATCGTATCCAAAAGCCCCTTTCCAATCCTATCCACGGCAAGGGATGCTAAAATCACTTCGTTAGGCGGCCGAGAAAAGTCGACTGCCTTTAACCCTGTTATGATCTCAACAAGCACAACTCCAAAGCTGTAAACGTCACTCTTATCTGACAGATGAAAGTTCTGATGATACTGAGGGTCAAGGTATCCTGGTGTCCCCTGTGGGGCAGTCGAAACATGGGACAACTCGGTCCTCCCTAGCCTAGATAAACCAAAATCTGCGATTTTAGTTTTGTAATTATAATCCAATAAAATGTTGCTCGACTTGATGTCTCTATGATATATTGGCGGATCCATAGATGAGTGGAGATAAGCTATAGCTTGTGCAGTCTCTGATGCAATTGCGACACGAATAGGCCAGGGAAGCCCATTTCCCCTCTCTTTTTGTAAATGTTGCGATAGTGTTCCGTTAGGCATGTACTCGTAAATAAGAACTTGTTCGCCTTTGTCAATCGAGCAACCCAAAAGGCGAACTAGATTCGGGTGGTTTACAGAGGATATTAGCTTGATTTCATTAATGACTTGTTCGATATTATCTGTGTTGGCTCTGTGTTTGATTCTTTTAATGGCAACCCATTTATCGTTGTGGAGTTTTCCCGAGTACACGGTTCCATAGGCCCCGGTTCCTAGGCGTTGTTTTTCCGAAAAATTGCTTGTGGCTTTTTCTATTTCTTTGTATGGGTAGATGGCAATGTCGATGCCTATGGCTTCGGATAATTGTCGTTTGGTTTTGCTTTTGGTTTTTGAAATGGCTCGCTTTCGAATAAAACAGCAAATTAGAGCTATGCCGATTATTAGAGAAGCTCCAACTGAGATACCTGAGAAAGGAAAATTTCATATTTTAATTAGACTGTCATGTACTCCTGTTTTTCTAAGCTCGCTCTAGATTTGGTTCTCCAAATTTTTTGTCACAACACCACAAAGTTTCTTATTGAGTGCATGAAAAATAAAGCGTCTTTTTTCCTTTCTTTTCAATTAGTTAGTAAAAAAGAAGCAGATTTCACTAGGAGATTTGTAGTCAAACACTGTAGCAATTTTTTCTTCTTTTACTAAACAAAACAAAACAAAATTCAAGATGTACGTAGCTCATCTTAATTATGTTCTTATAAAGTAAAATCTCAAGATTTCTTTGTTATATTTATTTGAAAAATAATTATAAATAGAGATATATAGCAACACTTTTAGAAACTGATACTTGAGCTTGAAAATTTTAAAGATGCAATTATGGAAAATACTCTCTTTGGCTAAGACTTAATTTCATAAATACTAGTCGTAGAATCGAGAGATATTATAAAACAGATACTCATAAGGACCGTATCATTTAAAAAAAAGAGACGTGGACCATGTTCTAAAAATCCTTAAAATCAAATACTGAATCCTATCTTATAAAGCCAAGGCCAAAAAAAAATTAAAACTAAAGAAATTACCTCCAATTAAAACACCAACTCTAGTTGTACCACCACAACGTCCAGACAAGAACTTTGAAGGATTGCATGACGAAGACTCTGTTAATTTAAACAAGCAAATAATTCATCAAAGTTATTAACTTGCAGATATTTTAATTTGTCAGCTCAATTAATAATTGAATATATCTTGTTTTCGAAAAAATAAATTAGATAGATCTCCACAGGAAAGAAAATAATACACGGGGCCCCCACTTGGCCATTCCACATTTTCACTACATTTTCTCGGGAATGATGTTGACTTTAATTAAAGAGAAATTATTTGGACAGCTATATTATAAATTATAAACAAACACTAATTTCAACCAAACTAAAAGTCATAGTTCTTTTTTTTTTAGATTTAATAATATAATATTGACCGTATCTCAAAATAAAATAATTAATTTAAAAATAAAGAATGAATGGAACGAAGAAACCTATAAACCATAGCATTACTCTCAAATCCTAAGCAACCATGATTAATCACCACCTGTGAAACTTCTTTGCTAGTTTGGATATATTATACTATACAGTAATCAGACATATATATTTCAGACGGAATAAACGAATAAATTTTTTAATTAAATTTAGTGAAAATAATTTTTATCATTAGTAATTATTAATTTTCACTAAATTTAATCCAAAAATTCAATTGGAAAATGAGTTAACTAATTTATTTCTAGTAGTTGAAATTGTAGATATTTAGTTAATTCATTTTCTAGTTAAATTTTTGAATAAAATTTGGTAGCGATAATCTATTAATCTTGAAAATCATATTTACTAAGTTTCATCAAAAAATTCATCTGTTTATTATTTTAAAATAGTTGTTTCGCATTTATGGATTAAAAAGTTACTCCTTCAAAGTAAGGCATGATATATATATATTCATATTTGTGTGTAAGTGCGCACGGATAAAAAGTCAGCATATTCAACGCGTTCAATATGTAAATTGGTCTTCGGTCTATATCAAATCTATCATTATCAAAATTCTTTGTAACAAATGAGTAATCCCCGAATTGAAACATTATTATTTTATATAAGATAAATAAGTCTGTACAAAATTATTTATATATTATGCGGTGCTGTACTAAATGAATAATAATAATAATAATAATAATAATAATAATAATAATAATATTTATTTTTTTGGTTAAATAAATATATATATATATATATATATATATATTTAATAATATGTTTTGTTCAACGTACAAGTCCCACGATTTGGCTTCTAGTTAGTGTCTTAGTGAATTGTATGACTATGACATTAGCATCCTAAAAATCAGCTACTTCTTGACTTCATTCACCTTCTTTTATTTAATTATTTATTTAATTTGTTCTCATAAAAGTCCAAAAGTATAAAGTTTAACGACTTAATGAGATAGCTAGTAAAGGCCGTGGCGAGTAAGTAAAGACATATTGAGTTAGTAGGGTTCTACTTTTATCATATGGTACTATAATTTGACTATGTTCTAAACTCAGCCGTGGAAGAAAATAAAAGTTGATAAGATGAAATTGCACAATTTTAATACTTCTGTTTTTTTAAGTGTTCCTTTGTCATCAGCCAGTTTTATGTTATATTTTATTAATTAACTTTCTCAATATATTTGAAGTTACCATGAATTTACAATAAAAATGGAAGAATAAAATCAAATATGTTGTTACAATTTCAAAAATTCTACACACATAAATAAGATTATAACTTGGCTACCGCGTGCTTTTTGATTGGTGAGAGGTGATGAGTTTCATTCTTGCGAAAGACGAATTTGAAATTTATTTATTTTGGTGGTATATAAAAGATTGACGAATTGTGATGTAATTTCATTTAGTGAGCAGCAATTTTTGTGTTTTTTTCTTTTTTTTAATCACATTTTTCACTCAAATATATAATTGTAATCTAACAATAACGTAGACATACCTTTTTGGCAACCGGAGCCACCTCTGTACCCATCGCCGACGAATCCACTTAAGCACCGGCAACGATACCCGTCCGTCCCGTTGAACGGCGCCACAATCCGAACACACGTGGCATAGTTGGAACAATTCTCACAATTCCCCTCAATCCACCACTCCAACTGAACCACCTCAACGTTTAAACTCACTGCTGAACTATTACCTAACGAAAATGTCGAAATCGCAGAAAATAACGATTCACACCCACTCCTCATCAAATTCAAATAATCCATAAATAAATTCGTCTTATTCTGCTCCGAGTAACAGCTAATTGAATTATTATTCTTTGACCCACAATCAGGGCCGTAGCTACATAGACAATAATCAAGTTAGAGCCAAATTATATTGCTATTAAATATAACTTACATTTCACATTATAGACAAACATTAATTACTACCTAACTTTAGAAAAAAACCAATCACAAAATTTCACCAGTATCCAAATGGTTAGTATGCATGTAATGTATAAATTAGCCCATAAAAAGCATGAAATATTCAAGTTCTCACAAAAATAAATAAATTTTGACATTACTAACCAAATTTCCTGGTTACGCCATTGTTCACAATCTGTATTCTCAAACCGGGTTTGGATCATAGTTGTTGGAATTAAACACACTGTCACCGGCGAGGTGCAGTTCTGGAGGAGAATCCCGTTGTGGGTCGTTGGAGCGTAGTTCCGGCCGAAGAGTCGCCTGAGGGAATTGATCGGCCGGCCGCAACTCGCCGGAAGGTTGACCATGATGTTGTCGGAGGAGAATGATCGGACCTTGAATTCATTGATAAATATTTCGCCGGCGCCAGAGCAATTCAGGGGGATTTGACAGTCACCGGAGAACCCAAACGGCGACGGAAGGTTCTTTACTTGGTGTTGCCCACATGATCGTATACAGTTTGCTGATCTTTGGGCTTCGATTGATTGAAGGAAACAAAGAATACAGACGAATATGGTAATTTTGATTTTCAACATAGTTTTTGTAGAACATGTAGAATCAAGAAGAAAGTAAAAACAGAGTATTTTATGGTTTTGGAAACATAATGGTTTCTGCTTATATCAATGAAACAGAGTTCTCAATATTAATGAGATAATGAGAGATATTATGACTTAAATTGAGAGAACCTTGAAATGAGGGCTTTAAGATGTTGATTGGAATGGATTGAAATGGAAAAATGGATTAAAATATTGAAGAAAGATGAGAGAATATATGAAATCATAGGAGAAATTTTCATCTTTCTAGGCCTCCTCGTCCTTTTTTTCAAACTTGTGTGGGGGCAGTGGATTTATGCGTTTTTTTTCCTTTTCTCTCTGTTTGACTTGTTAAATTACTAGGGTATGCTCGTGTCGACAGTATTAAAATTGATTGTGATAATTAATAAATGAGTTACTATTATACGTTATTATATATATTGTGACAATCGTAATTAAATTTCTTTTAAAATTAAGGTGTTGGGTTAGCATAATTTGGTGAAATTCGAGTTGGGAACTAACTAACATGTATAATAAACGGATCGTGTCGAGTTAATATAGATAACATGATTAACCTGAAATTGACATATTTAAACTCGGTTAGACAGGTGAAACAATTTTTATTTATTTGGGTAATGATATTATTACTATACAAAAATACTTTAACACTTTAAAATCATCTTTAATGACTAAAAAGTGTCCCAAAAAATTCATATAAAATATCACTAAAAATAATGTTAAATTATTAGAATATTTTTGTGAAGGGCTAACATCATTACCTTTATTATGTAACTTACTTTAAAATACTTATTTGACGCACAATTTAATTATATTAATCTAGTGATATCGGAAAATATAAATATTACATTAATGCTTGACCAGCTGCCGCCACGTACTGCGAGTGGTGATTAGTCGAGATACGCGAAAGCCAGCCCAGATACCCCATGAGGTAACTCTCGAACAAAAAAAAATTATGTTAATTATAAAACTATTAATTTGTACCCTGGTTTACACGCAAATATACTTGCCCGTCCCCCATCTCTCTTCTGTTCTCCCCTCTTTCTCCTCGTCTCCATGTGTATCACAATCAAATTTTAAAATTAATTTTTTTTTAAAAATCAAGTAAAATTTTAGAATCAGAATTAGGATCTTTAAATTCAAAATTCAAACACACATTAACCTGACATAAAAATATTTTAATTGAAAACCTAGCCATCAAAACCCAAGAAATTTACAACCTCCACCCCATCACACTTCTTGATCCCCACCCCACCGTAACTCTACCCATAAAATCCATAAACTTCGATCAATAAATCCATCTTCAACAGAACTGAATAATCCAATTAAATAGTATCAACAACCACTAAAACAAAGTAAAGAGGGAAAATGTAAAAAAAAATAAAAAAAATGAGCAGGGTAACAATTAGGGGGAGAGTTTTGTGAAGAGAAGAAAATTTTAGAGAGAGAGAGATAGAAGGGATATCGGTGAAGATTAGGAAAGAGAATTTTATCAAAAAAATGTTCAAACTTCAGAGAAAGAGAGAGTTGGGTTGTAGGTCATAGTGAAAAAATAAAGAAAAATAAAATTGACCTAGATAAATTTTACACCACTGGATTTGTTGGAACCACTTATAGCCGCACGATTATTATTATGGAACCACTTATAGTCGCACGATTATTATTATTATTATTATTATTATTATTATTATTATTATTATTATTATTATTATTAATAATAATTTCCTTTTTAGCATTGGTGAAAAAGTGAGTCATATTATGATTATTTGTCAACTAAATATAAATTTTAACGATATAATAGTTAGATTTAAAAATCAACTTCCTTATATTTGTTAAGCAAACACAAAATTTTAAATTATTTTATTTTCAAATATGTAATTTTTGAATTTTAAAGCTAAATCCAATTTTGCAATCTAAACGCACCCTAAAAGAAAATAGAAAATAAATTAAAATGGAAGTAAATTTTGATTAGGAATCTAAATTAAAATGGAATCTAAATTAATACAATTATAAATTAATTTTAATTGGTGAATATACTTCTCAATTTTGAAAAGGGTAATGTTATCAAGATTTGTTCAAAATTTTCATAAATTAAGGCCGGATTAATCGTAAGATATCGTAGATAGAAACAAAATCACGCTTGTCATAATACTTATAATCCACTACGAGCCAAGATCGTTACAATCTTTATATGATAAGCACATATAATTTATGTGTATAATATCTTTTGACACATTTCCTTAATCATACTATCAAGAAAAAAATTCCATCATATACATTGTTTATTAATTGGTTGTCTCTATTATATTAAAATTATTTTACTAAATTATTTGACAGTCACATTATGCCTTGCTTTTACATCTCTTTTAAGTCATATTACTAATTCCACTTACATATTATGCATATAATAATTTTACGTTTCATGACAATCATATTACTGATTATTCGTAATATGTCTGTTTCTTAAATGGGCTTATGTATGTAAGAATATGAATTATTTGACTTTATTCAAAAATGATTATATTTCATCTAACTATTACAGTTCATTTATGCAGGAATATTGTGTCATTAGAAAATTGCTTATTCTTTTTATTTATCAAATAAAAACTTATTTTACAATGGACTATCATAAAATTTGTTCTTGATAGTGGTCACATCATTTACCAAGTTCAATTAGGGGTGTTGTCAGAAATTCGAAAACCGAACGAACGAACCGAACCAATCCATTGCGATCTGAAATTTTTTGAACCGAAAAAAAAATCGAAATCGAAATAAAAAACCGAAACCGATTGATTTGGGTCAGTATGGTTTGGGGATTCGAGGTCCCCAAATTGGACCGAAAAAACCAAATCTTTTTTTAAAAAAAATTTGCTAACTTAATGTAATTACTTAAGTTGTCTTACAATACGTTGAAAAAAGAAAAGAAAACTTTCTTAAAATATTTACATTATATAAATGACCCAACCCTATGGATTATTTACATTTACAAATAATTACTTAAGCTAATTATTAAAATAAATACATTATATTAAGCTAATTATTAGTGCAATTTTGAACTAAAGTTTTAACAATACAAAAAAAAAAACTGAATGAGACCGAACCGGACCGAAATTGAATTATTTGGGGATGGTTTGGGTTTTATAGGTACGAAAATCGAAACCGAACCGAACCGAACCAAAACCGAACTATAAAGTTTGGAGATGGTTTGGGGTACCCTAGTTTCTACCCCGACCGAAACCAAAAACATCCGTAAGTTCAATCACCGAATGGTTGACATTTGTTCTTGACATTTTAAGAGATTTAGTGCTTGTTTGGTTGAGATTTTAAAACATGTTTTTTAGATAAATTTTTGGGAAATGTGAAATTAAGTTGAAAAATGAATTTAATTTTTGTTGGAGTTTTTTTAACAAATTCAAAAAAACTCATTAAAAAATTCAAAAAATAGTCACAATGGCTCTTATTTTATAGATCTCGATAAGTAGATTTCAAATATATAATTTTTATTCAATTCCGATTTTTGAATTTAATGTTATGGTATTTTAAAAATTTTATGAGAGAGAAAGTAAAGTGAAGTAAATTTTTTGTTGGAGTTTTTTTCAACAAATTCAAAAAAACTCATTAAAAAAATTCAAAAAATAGTTACAATGGTTCTTATTTTATAGATCTCGATAAGTAGATTTCAAATATATTTTTTTTATCCGATTCCGATTTTTGAATTTAAAGTTATAGTGTTTTAAAAATTTTATGAGAGAGAAAGTAAAATGAAGTAAATTTTGGGAAGTGTGAAGTAAATTTCAAAAACTTGATTTTAAAATTTCTACCAAACACCACCTTAATAATTAATTGTTAGAGAGAGAATAAATAAAATAAAAAGATGTTGTATAAGTGGAAAAAATATATTTTCCACCTAGGACAAACATCAAGTTCCTTGATTTGTATTATAGATTTCATTCTTATTTATTATTTATTTAGATTAGTTTCTTTTTCTTTATTTTTTTAGATTAGTTTCTTTTTCTTTGATTATGTTAGTTTCATTTTTCTAATTAGATTGGTTCTTTCTCTTTCCTTATCTCTTTGAACTCTATATATAGAACCCCTCCTTTGTGTATTTTATTCATTCATTAATACAAGTTTATACAATTCCTCCCATCTCTCTCTAGTTTATTTATTCTAACATAGTATTAGAGCTTTATTCATAAAAATCACTGCCACAACCTTTATAATCACCATTGCCACTGTCGCTGCCATCATCCCAATTAAACCTTGAAGCCAATAAATCTCGACATATATAACCACTGATCCAAATCCGACAAAACATAGACCACTTTCATCGTCTTTCAAAGATGATTCCAAAAATATAAAAACCAGCCCCAGAAACCTTCTCACGCACCCTCACGCGCAGCGTCTTTAAATACTGGTCCGTTCCGCCAATCTCACGCGCCGTCGCCGTTAATCCATCACCATTAACTTTAACGGCGTCAGCCTTTTTTCCATTAAAGTTAACGGCCGTTATCGTTACCGTCATTGTCAGTTAACTTTAATGGCCGTCAGTACTTTCCGTTAAAGTTAACGGCAGTTAGGGTTTTTCATTAGAATAAACCAGTGGACTCCTGTTAACCGGTTTTGCTCCTTTTTGATTGGTTCTCCGATCAATTAGACCGGTTCCCAAGGTTCTCGACCGTTCCGGACTCAACCGCAGCTTTTGTTTCTCTATATTCAATCTTTAAATAGCAAAACCAGGTTAAGTAATCTATTATTTACATCGTTTCCTTATTTTTTGTCCAGTTTTCATTATGTTTTACATTATGAAAACCTCTAAAATACCTATCACCATCAAATTGGATGGAAACAATTATAATCACTGGTCTATTATGTTTTAAAATTTCTTGAAAGGAAAAGGGCTTTGGAATTATGTTACTGGCAAAGAAATTTGCCCTAATGAAACTGATGCAAAATTTGCTGACTGGGATATCAACAATAATAAAATTTTAACTTGGCTTGCCAACACTGTCATCCCGTCCATTAGTCGTCAACTTGGAAAGTGTGATACTGCAAAGAAAGCATGGGATTTTTTGGTACACAGATATGTTCAAATCAACTTTGCCAAGAAAATACAAACTAGAACAAGATATACGTGTTCTGCAACAATAGCCAGGCCAATCAGTATCAGATTTTCATTTTAGCATGTACGTTATCTGGGATCAGCTTGAGCTTCTGAAAATTCAATGGACAACAGATCTAGGTTTATGGGAAACCTTTTGTGAAGAAACATGTCTTGTTCAATTCCTCATGGCACTACGGGATGAATTTGAACCAATCCGGCCATCTATTCTTCATCGCAAGCCTCTCCTCTCTATTGAATCAATACTAACATAATTAATTACCAAATAAATTCGAAAGGGTATCACTCCAAATATTTTCTCAGTATTTGTTGCACCTTCGGTCTCCAATACCTTATATGCTGCATCTCCTCGTCTGCAGAATCAACATTATCGATCACCCAACAACACTTTTTCTCCACGTCCTCATCAGACTCCACCTCGACCATCTTCTAATACCCAAGTTCAATGTAACTACTGCAAAGGTTTTGGGCATGTAGTCAAGTACTGTCTTTCTCTTACATCACGGTATATGAGGGGACTACAAAACTCAACTGGATCATCTGCTGCCGCACTTGTTCCACCCACTTCAAACGATAATCAATATGGTAATAATCTTATTATTACAACTTCTTTCTCAGTCTCATCAGGTACATCTTCGTCTGCTGCCGCATTTGTTCCACCCTACGCACTTTGACTCATTCAGTCCTATACACTCATCTCCTAAAATTCACACAGCTGATGGTTCTATTATTACTGCTAGTCACATTGGTTCTATTAAAAATACTAATAACCTGTCTACTCTTGAAGTTTTCTTTGTCCCTCAACTTTCAATGCAATTGCTATCTGTTGGGCAGTTATGTGATCTTAGGCTAATCATTATATTTTATTCTTCGGGTTTTGTTGTGCAGGACCGCTCGACGGGAAAACAAATTGGGACAAGCCGTAGAGTTGAACATTTATATGTTATAGATAGACTTCACATTCCACGACAAACCAATGCATCCTCAACAGCATTTACTTCACACCCATCATTTTTTATATGTTGGCACTTTAGATTAAGACATGTTTCTTTTTCTCGTCTTAAATATATGATTAATCAATGGTTGTTAGGACTAGCTACATTTGATAAAGATCATTTTTTTATGGTTTCTATTATTTACACCCCCCATTTATGTCACTAACACCACTATTGTCACAAACACCCCCCTCATGCCAATTGTTAATCACAAATACCCACCACCCAATTAAAAGTTAATACAAACCTTAACATTGATTAACATTGAAAGAGAAAAAGATTCTCTCACCTTCTCCCGCTCGTCTCTCACCTAATAACAGGTGAGTGGATTCATACATACTCACCCCATATTAAGTGAATGTGTTGCAAGTGACTCACCTAATATAAGGCAATAGAGTGCAGAGTGTACTGGAGTATTTTTAAATTAGACTCACCTAATGACAGGTGAGTGGATTCACACACACTCACCCCCACATTAGGTGAATGTGTTGTAAATAGCTCGCTTAATAATATACACTTGTCTCACATGGGGTGAGTGTGTCTGTACATAATCGCCTTATTTGAAGAGAGTTGTAACTAGATTATTCTCCTTATATAAAGCGAGTCAAGCCTGAACAGAACTCATTCTATACTATATTTTGGGGATTACATCTTTGTTTCAATTTGGATGTTATAGAATGATGCATGAAAGCTAATATACACATTAATACACCAATAATAACAATTATAATACATCTTTGGCTTCATTTTGGAGTGAAATTTCATCACTAACTTTTTTTTGAACTTCTTCTTTCTCCACTATCTCATAAATATTGCTTCTTATTTATCATAATCCAAGCTTCAAACTTTCCACCAATAATGTTTGTGCTTCGATTTGATTGTGATTTCTTGATTTTGAGAGCTCAAATGATAAAAAAGATAGTCTATTTTCTCTCTGTATTTTTAATTGAAGCAATGAAATGTGATTGTGAATGGGAAAAAAATGAGAAATATATGTTTAATTATTTGGGTTAATGTTTGATTAGTTTATTAAAAAATGAATAAATAGATAGGTTAATGTTTTAAGTATTTGATAAATAAGTTAAGTAATGGTTAAGTGAGAGGGTGTTTGTGACAAAAAAGTGAGGTGTTGAAAAATGAGTTTTATTTAATTATAGATGATGGTGTTTGTGACAAAATTGAGAGGTGTAAATAATAGCACCCTTTTTTATTGCATGTAAATTGGCCAAACAACCAGCTCTTTCTTTTAATAATAGTACTACAGTTTCACCTTCTCCTTTTAATCTTGTGCATTCTAATGTGTGGGGTAAAACTCGTATTGCCTCTATAAATGGCGCTTTATATTATGTGGCTTTTGTAGATTATTATTCTCGTTATAGTTGGACTTATTTACTTCACTCTCGTTCAGATTTTCTTAAAATCTACATTGGGTTTGCCACCATGATTAAAACCTAATTTTCTAAAACCATCAAAAAATTTTGTTCTGATTTTGGAGGCGAATATTTGTTCAAACCCTTCTTTGACTTCCTCAAATCCCAAGGGATTCTTCCTCAATTATCATGCCCTGACACCCCACAACAAAATAGAATTGCGAAACGTAAACACCGTCACCTTGTTGAAACTGCCCGTACTCTCCTTATTTCATCCTCTGTCCCTTCCATCTTTTGGGAAGAAGCCGTCCATACTTCTGTTTTTATTATAAATTGTATTCCCTCTCTTGTTACAAATGGCATTTTTCCTTTTGAGCGTCTTTATGGAACTAGTCTTGATTATTCTGAACTCCGTGTCTTTGGCTCTACCTGCTTTATCTTACTTCCCAAAATAGAGTGTACTAAACTCACACCAAAAATAATTATGTGTGTTTTTTTAGGTTACAGGATTCAACAAAAAGGTTATCGCTACAACGATCCAATTGTCAAAAGACTTCGCATATCTCGACATGTTACCTTCTGAGAAAATACTCTATATTACAGTCTAGCTCAGAACCCCACCTTATCCACTGACTCTGCTCCGTCAATTGATCAATTCCCCGAGTCCTCCCCAATAGAGGCCTCTTGTATTCCACCTACCCTAGTGATTGTCCCTGATCCAATGCCAGTTAACCCCATTACCACGATGTCTGATAACTTAAATGCTCACAACTCTTTACCTTACGCTGACTCTGCTTGCCCCGATGGCGGTCCTTTATTCAGACCAACTTGAGATCGTCGGCCACTAGCCTATTGTCTTTACATGAGCCCCCTTGTTATCGAGAAGCATCCTCCGATCCCCTATGGCAACAAGCTATGGCCAATGAACTTGTTGCCTTAAAGCAAACCAATGCATGGGACCTCATACCCCTACTTACTGAAAAATTTGCTATTGGGAGCAAATGGGTATATAAGATTAAAATTAAAGCCGATGGTTCTGTTGATCGATATAAAGCCTGGCTTGTTGCAAAAGGCTTTACCTAGGAATATGGTATTGATTATGAATAAACTTTCACTCCAGTAGCTCGTATGACCACAGTTCGCACGCTTATTTCAGTTGATTTTATCCATAAATGGGCAATTCACCAAATGGATGTCAAAAATGCTTTTCTTCACGGCAACCTTTCTAAAGAAATATACATGTAGCCCCCTTCTGGGCTACGTCACTCTCTTAGGTAAGTTTGCAAACTTCGTCGTGCGCTTTATGGTCTAAAGCAAACACCCCGAGCCTAGTTTAAAAATTTCTCCACAGCTGTTCTTTAACATGGTTTTTCTCAAAGTGCTCATGATTCTGCCATGTTTACATGTACCTCTCCGCAATGCATTGTTGTTTTTCTTATTTATGTTGATGATATGATTATCACTGGGGATGATTTGGATGTGATATGCAAGCTTAAAACTTATCCGTGCTCTTGCTTTGAAATGGAAGATCTGGGAATTTTTTGCCACTTTCTTGGTATTGAAATTGATTACTTGTCCATAGGTTATTTTCTTTCTCAGGTGAAATACGCCTCTGACATTGTTCAGCGTGCTGGTTTAACTGACAACAAGATTGCCGATACTCCACTTGAAATGAATGTCAAGTTCTGTACTTCTGACGGGTCTCTGTTACCTAATCCTACTTTATATCGACAACTTATTGGCAGTCTCAACTATCTCACCATTACTCAACCAGATATTAGTCATGTTGTTCATATTGTGAGCCAATTCATGTCTGCACTGCGCTCTGTTCATTTTGATGTTATTCTACGTATTATTTGGTACCTTAAAGGAACACTATTTCAAGGATTACATATTTCATCTACTTCCAGTCCTGTTTACAAGGATATTTCGATTCCGGCTGGGCAGGTGATATTATTGATCGCCGATCCACGACAGGATTCTGTATTTTTCTAGGTGACTCACTCATCTCGTGGAAGAGTAAGAAACAAATTGTGATTGTCCGTTCTAGTGCTGAAGCTGAGTATCGAGCCCTTGCTCATGCCACTTCCGAAATTGTTTGGCTTTATTGGTTACTTCGAGATATGGGAGTCAACCTTCCTAATCCTATGGCTTTATTTTGTGATAATCAAAGTGCAATTCAAATAGCTCATAATGATGTCTTTCATGAACATACAAGCACATTGAGGTTGACTGCCATTTTGTTCGACATTACTTCACTCAAGGAACTATTCGCTTGTCATTTGTCTCGTCCGAGTATCAACTTGCTGATTTGTTTACCAAGTTACATGTGATTGCTCGGTTTTACTTTTTTGTGTCCAAACTTAGCATGCTCACCAAGCCTTCTTAAGTTTGAGGGGGAGTGTTAAATTATATTTATTCTTATTTAGTACTTATTTAGATTAGTTTCATTTTCTTTGATTATATTAGTTTTCTTTTCCTAGTTAGATTAGTTCTTTCCTTTTCCTTATCTCTTTGAGCTCTATATATAGAGCCCTCCTTTGTGTATTTATTCATTCATCAATACAAGTTTATACAATTCCTCCCATCTATCTCTCTAGTTTATATATTATAACATGACTAAACTATTTAATGAATGTTGACGTTAAATCAATGAAAAATTTATAACGAATTTGAATTGTTTATAAGTATATTTGATAGACACATTTACTAGATAGCTTAATAATTTTTTTTGTATGAACTCTAAAACTAGCACCTTTATTGTAAAATTAGACTAGCTTATTACCCCTGTGATGTACGAACATTGTAAGAATTAGTATTTTTCATAAGTATATATATATATCGCGTTTATTTTTGCATATAAGGGATGTTAGAAAAATTATTTTAAAAAATTTTATAAAACTCATTTTCTATATATATAATTTAATTTTTATCTCAACTTTTAAAGTAAGAGGAGACCGAATATGCATATTTTTTGTTAATTATATTTGTTTGACATTGTACATATAAAATTGGATTAAAATGCTAGTGGACCTTGTGTCTAATAATAATAATGATGATGATAATTTTGTAATTACATGCTTCTAAGGACTTTTTGAATGTTTGTGTGCTAATCACTAAACAGATCTCGTCAATATCGGCGTGGTAAACATTAATTCAAAATCTTAACTATGAATATCAAATGATTGCATGAAACAACACTAATATTTATATTAAGAGGGTGCTGTTTGTTTCTCCCTGCTTCTAATGGATGATAACATTTGAAATGCAACATTCAACATTATAACGAACCTAACTTGAATCTTAAATTTGTGACTTTTATTTCATTTTGTCCATGTGTGTGTTCTTTTATGAAAGTATAATGCAATGACTAGGGTAGAATTGTCTAAATAGCATATATGGGTCAACCGTATCTACTCATAAGTTCATCCAGATAATAATAATAAAAAAAGAAAAAAAAAACATATTTTTGATACTTTTCATACATTTATTCAACATTTAGTATTTAAGTTTTGGCCTATTTTCGAAAAAAGAGATTAGTTCGGGTGCACATAAGCTGGTCAGACATTCTTATTGTTGAAAAAAAAATGAAATTATTCAACTTTTTGAATTAGCAGTGCAATAAGCCCCATAATTTCTTAATCATACCATGCATTCAACTCCATCTATTGGGTTATCAGCTTCCTCATGACGTGCCCAATCTCAAGGTTTCAAAGATCATCTGCATCATCATCACATGCATAAATAAAAAAAAATCATCATTTTTTAATTCGTCATCTAATTTGAGCTACTTCTTTATTAATCTGCTTACCACATACATAAAAGTCAATCGACTTGTATTCATTCCAACTGATTAGCTCCTCCGGCCTTGTCTTCTCTCAAATCCTAAAATGCCATCCTAAAAGAGTAGAACAAAAGACCAGCTATTAGCACTAATAAGTTGCATAGGCGGAAACTATAGTTAACTCTCAAATTATATTTGATCAAGTGTACACTTAACGCCTTTCTCAAAAGATAATCAAGTATGTCATTATAAGTCTTTAAAGAAGCTATTATCTCCATGATTTCGCACAAAATTCTAACACTCTTCCTCCTGTGTAATTTAGCAACATCGATGTCCAATTCAATCAAAATTGAAGAAAGTTTACACTTGTGCTCAAGAGAAGAACGGTCATAAAATTTTATGTTTAATCCATACCTTTTCACTATGTTGCATGTGATGATCTAAAAAACAAAAATAGATTTTAATGAAACCTTGCAAGGAACACAACGAGTTTATGGATATGAATAACAAATGAAGATATTATGGCTAACTTAGAGGAAAATAGACTTTTCTGTTTTGATTATTAGGAGAAGAATGAAGAGAGAATGACAAATTAATGTAAATGAATTACAATATATAATGAACTATTTCAATCTCTTTAGCTTCCAGAAACAACAAGAAAGGAAAAGATTATATGAAACTTTAATCTGCAAAAGATATTGATGGTTAAATTCTAGAAAGTGGAAAAGGGCAATTAATGGTGACATGAATTATAAGAAACGTAAGGTGTGATTGAGAGAAAATGTGAGAAGTGGGAGCGGCGTGAAAATTGGAAAAGGCAGAAATATGATAAGAGTGCCTTAATTAAAAACATCATTTATTAGGGTGTTTAATAATTCTACGGATGATTACAGCGCAATTGAATGAGATATTAATACGGAATAAATAATAGGGGAGAGAAGGAGAACTTCCTCCGTTTTACATATATGTTATATATTTTCATGTATACGTAATATTTAAGATAAAAAAAGGAGTAACATTAATGAGAAGCAACATGAAGAGACAAAAACTCCCCCCACCAATTAGGCGGGTCTTCTAGCCAGACAAGACCATCAAAAATTGACCTAGTAAATTGTGCCAATGCATGGGTAACGCCATTTACCTTCTCTCTTTAATTACAAAAGACATGGCTAAATTATTTAAGAATGATCAAATTTGATATATCTGCCTCAATGGCTCCAATTGAGCTCATGCCTCCTCACCTTGCCGAATCGCATTAATAACTTTTAAGGTGTCTCATTTGAGCGCTATATCTCTGAAACCTACATCAACTGTAAACATAATCGTCTTTTAAGTGGCCACAAATTCAGCAGCCTCAACAAACGCCACTTTACCACCCAGTTTACTTATACCCGCAAAAAACTCGCTTAGTAATCACGAATCACCACCCTAATTCTGACATCATTCTGTTCCTTGACCCAAGAAGCATCAAAATTAACTTTGAATAAATGAACGAGAGGAGCCTCCCATTTTAAAGAAAGAGAAAATGAACCCTTAGGAACTTGCGCATTTGCATTTTTAAAATCCACCTATAGAGTCTCCACTTCATTAATAATGCCACTGGGGAATCACTACGAAGACTTATGAACCGCCAAGTTACGCTGATACTAATTGAGCTCATTTGAGCTCATGCCTATATCTCTGAAACCTACATCAACTGTAAACATAATCGTCTTTTAAGTGGCCACAAATTCAGTAGCCTCAACAAACGCCACTTTACCACCCAGTTTACTTATACCCGCAAAAAACTCGCTTGGTAATCACGAATCACCACCCTAATTCTGACATCGTTCTGTTCCTTGACCCAAGAAGCATCAAAATTAACTTTGAATAAATGAACGAGAGGAGCCTCCCATTTTAAAGAAGGAAAAAATGAACTTAGGAACTTGCGCATTTGCATTTTTAAAATCCACCTATAGAGTCTCCACTTCATTAATAATGCCACTGGGGAATCACTACGAAGACTCATGAACCGCCAAGTTACGCTGATACCAAAAGAACCACGCTACCAGTGGCGGATCTAAAATTATGTGTCTAATGGGGCTTAGTGTAAAAGTTCCAAAATTTTTCTACAAATAAAATAATGCTAAAAAGATAAAAACATAGTACTTCTATTCATAATTCATAACAAAACTTATAATACAAGTTACAATTTTCCACGACGAATTTTCATATTATGAAAACATTGCATTATAATTTCATTATCAATACAAGTAATCAATAAACAGTCCTTAAAACAGATTTTTAAAACAGCAACAATAAGGACTAAAAATAGATTTTCCAGCACAAAAAACAGCTTAACAAAATCAGCAAAAACAGTTTATTCGCATTAACAAAATTCTCAGCAATAACAAATTCAACAGCAATAGAGACATATTTTGGATCAGCAATGGCATAGAATTTAAAACAAATTTCTCAGCAATAGAAATAACAGCAATGCAGCAATAATAACAAATTCTAAGATCAAGAATATCTAGACAGCCTCAAAGATTAAAGATCAAATCACATATACAATGTAGCAGCCAAGTTTAGTTTAGTGTAAAAGTAATATAAGAAAATTTTCGCAGTAGTAAAACTAACTGATTCAACAACAATAATCAACTCACAAAATCAAATTAGGAAGAAAATGATAGTACCCAATTTGAAGAAAATTGACTAAGTAGATTCTATAAAATAGGCTGATTTAAAGAAGAAAAACTTTTAAATAGCATATCCGAATACAAATACACAGCTCAGATCTGTGTATACACAACCATGACACCATTGAGAACTCACAGCCACGGCACCACCGAGTACAGCACCACAGCACAACCAAGGGTACAAAATAGATCCAAAAACCTCACAACAGATTTCGGGATACACACAGCTAAATATAACTTCGGATCTTCCAAGGTTGGGAGAGGTTAGGATTTGAGAGAACGGGAAGAAGAGCTGTGAAATTGGAAATGAAAGGTTTGGAGGTGCTGTGTTCTATTTTTGGAGATGGGAATGAAATTGGGAGAAGACTTAATGGAGATGATGTGTTCTGGTATTATTATTTTTTTCTTTTTTTGTAAACCTGGCCTTCCAAGAGGTCGTCCAACCCTCTTATCCCTTTGTGCGTCCGCCTCTGCACGCTACTATCACAACCATATCGATAATGCTAGCATCAAACTCTCACACCGCTTGCAATTAATCACACCCCTCTATAACTTCCCAAAAACGATCCCCTAATTTATGCCCACAAACCAACCACGCTTTCTTTGCCTACACATAGTCCCTAAGCGCATGCATACACAATATTTGTGTTACTTTAACATAAATAATTTAAAGAAAAAAAATTAAAAAATGTGTAAACAGAGCAAAGAATCCTATTGCTCTCGTTATTAGTAAGGGTTTGAATTTCATTACTTACTAAACAATAAAATATTTTTTACAAAATAAAAGCTAGCCAAGATAATATTTAAAAATAAAAAATTTGACATATCTTCAATAAATACCGAAATAACGTCCCACTTTATACAGCATATATATATATATATATATATATATTAGATAGTTATGGACTTCTTTTTTCGAGAAGCCAAATAGTTTCATAAACTTCGCTCTATCAAATTCATTAAATTTTTTATTTATCATGTAGTAAATTAAATAGTCGTCAACAATTTTAAGAGTCAAACATCTACATATATGTATTGATCAGAGCCGGTCCTATTCATTTGTAAACTTTGGGCAAAACTCAAAAAGATCCACACTCTTATAAATAAATAAATTATTTTTTGTGCGCACAAAAAATACATTACAATTGCAAAAAGTCCTGCAAAATACCTTACAATTAAATATCAAATTCTCTCTTATTATTTTAAAATCAACATGAATGAAAGAAAAAATATTGGTGTTCCTCTAATTCTTTCTAGTAGTATGAGAAGATTGAGATTGAATATGAAAAGAAATATCAAAGAAGACTTAAAAGAACTGTTTTCTTACTCGCAATTAAAACTTTGAAAGCCTAATTTTTTTTCCCATAAAGTTTTGTTATTAATTAAAATCTTTATTTTTTAATATATATAAACAAATATTTTTGCCCCTCTAAAATTTTAGGTTCTGGTCGGTCGGTTGTCCTGTCAATTCTACCTCAAGACCGGCTTTGGTATTAATTCTGAGAAACGGAAGCAATTGCCTTCCTAAAACCGGAAGTCTGTAAATAGTTTAAAAATATGTGCAGACTTTTGAGAACGACTACAAGTTTAAGTCTTTAATTATAAATAATACAAAATTGAATATGCATAATATGAACAAAATAAATTGTGAATAAATACAATGAGTGCCAGTGCAATATTAAGTTACGTGCCATATATAAACAGCAATATAATATGCAGATAGTGCATATGCTCTTTACGCTTCGTCTCCGTCCTCCACTACAATCACTTGCGCTAATTTATGTGGAGTAATGCTTAATGGGTCTTTAAACATATAAGGACAAGTCGGGTCGGGTTTTTTTCTTAAGAAAAAATCTATAAAAAACCTATTCAAATTAATATGTGATTTCATTTCCACAAGCCAACTTCAAACAAACTTGTTAATGTGTAGAGCTCGAGTAATTTGGTTGCCTATCGAGTTGAGTTCATGAGATTAACAAACTTTAATTAACTTTGTTCGTTTATCTTATGAGCAGGGACGTATGCAAGAATTTAATTGAGCTACGAACGTAAGAGTTTTAAAAATGCATAAATATTTTTTTTTTCAAATACTAAAAACCACAAGCCTCATCTACATAGTTGATAAATGATAACTAAGTCTATATTCATGAATCATGATACATAAAGGTATTTAAAGAATTAAAGGCAAAATTTTACTTACTTTCATAAAGAATGATCATCAGAAAAAAACGGAGCAAAACGGGATAATGAACTGGCAAAAGAAAGATATTTTGAGAAGCAGCTGCTGCTCTTTTAGCTTTTTACTTTTTTAAATCTTTTAAATACCACAACACACCTTGTATTGTTAATGTTTATTGCATGTAAGCAGAGCCAGTTCTGACTATTTTAAGGCCCCGGACGAAATCTTAAAATGTGCCATCTTATAAATAAATATATTAATTTTTTATATTAAAAAATAAATTAATCTTGTTTCAATGATAAAAGTTCTCATGCCACCAAAAACACATTAAAATTGTAAAGAACCCTTGCAAAAACACTACAATTAAATATTTAATTCTTTATATTGTTAATATGAGCGAAATAAAAAAATATGGGTACCCTCTAATTCTCTCTTGTAACATGAGAAGATTGAGACTGGATTTGGGAAGAAAGAATCAGAGAAGAGCTGAAGAGATGGTTTCCCAATACGCCGTTAGAGTTTTGAAAACTTGAGTTTTTTTCTTGGAAATTTGCATTTTAAACTATTTTTTTTAATATATATAAAGAAATAAAATATTGGTGCCCCTCTTAATTTTTAGGTCTCGGGCGGTCGCCCTGCCAATCTTGCCCCAGGCTCAGCTCTGCATGTAGGCCCTCCGGCAACTTACCAAAATTCAAAAATGCAATAACAAACCTTTTACTATTGAGTTTCATTACAAAAAGGTCCATCTTTTCGGTAAATATTTTTTCCTAGTAACTTTTTTCGGAAATTCCAGGAGTTACGGTTGTACCCCCTCAGGTCAGTGTGTGCACGTCCCTACTTATGAGTTGGATTTAAAAATTAATGAAAGACTTAGTCACAAGCAAAGCTTGAGAACTACCTTGTCTCTTTTATAATGATGCTTTTTCATACTTGATCATATCAATGCGCATCCGCGCGCTCTTTTCTATTTTTTAAAAGGTAAAGTTTTAATCTCAACTACGATTCATAATTTAAAAAGTTAGGAACGCATTTGTTGTAGGTTTAAGATTCTGATGGGTTGATACTCCTTTTTCTTAAATTAGCTTTCTGCTACTTTTTTGTGATGAGAAATGATATCATTTTGACTCCATGGGAGGCTTCGGTTTTGAAAATGAAAAGGTTAACAATGCAAGCGCCACAGAATAAATAATTTTTGTCAATAATTAAATTGAACTGTGCATGATCCTAGGATTTTGGTTGGACCAAAAATATTCACCACGTAAATTAAGGGAGAGGCCCAAAAGAGCGTTGCTGGTTTGCTATCAAAATTCAGAAGGTTGTAGTTGGCCCATACCAAGAAAATCAATGGAAAATTTTGAAATTTCCTTTTACATTTGTTCTAGTTATAAATCCGTGGTATATATATATGCACAGACGACGTTTAAAATATTGCTACTAAAAATAACTAAATAAATATGAGTTCAAATTAAAAATATCAATTACGAAAAATATTTTTGGGCAAACGTGAATTGAGTTTCTTAGATGAAATAATTCTCTTTATAATTATTGCAACACAAGTGATTATACTTAAATAAAAGAAATATACGGTCCTTTTACATAAAAGTCAACAATAACAGCTATAATAAAAAGGTTGTTTCATAATTGAAACTTTGGATAAATTTAAATAAAAAAAATGATATCAGTTTTTTAGTATGGACAACCAAAAAAAAAGGGTCATAAAAACTAAAATATTATTGGAATTATCAAAAACTATATATGTTTTGTTTTTAAGAACCAATTCGGCTTCTAATCTTGCAAAAAAATTGGAACTATTCGCAAAATACAAATGGAACTAAAAAATAAAAATAAAAAAATAGGTTGATTGTATAAAACAATAAGAAAAGAAATTAAAAAGAAATAGGTTGAGAAAACCAAGAACCTGGATTTAACCACAAATAGAAAATAAAAATAAATATTAAAATACTCAATGAAATGTCAAAAAGGATACTCAAATATATAAAATATACAATATAAAGTTAAACCAAATTTAAAGTTGAAGAAATATAAAATCCCAAACCCTTTTGAAGCTAACCACTATTGTTAAAATGAATGATAAAACAATTCACGAAGATATATACTCTTGCTTATGTCAATTATGCCCATATCAATACTGGTGTAAAAAAAAAATTCTACGTAACATATTATAAAATATATATTATATTATATTAAAAATTAAATTAGATATGAGATATTGATTATTAGAAAAAGTAAGAATATTAAAAATATTAAAAAAATTAAAGCATATTTATCATGTGCCACTACAATGTAATAAATATAGTAAGTTTTACGATCTATATAATGAGATATAATCTATGAAACATGGATACGGATGCGGGTATCGGATACGACACTGCACCATACAGTGACACGGAAAAATTAGAAAAATATAGGATACGATATGTTTTAGATTCGAATAGTAAAAAATATTTTATAATACATATATTTAATTATTCAGTTATAAGAATTTTATAAATTTATGAACAACATCATTAATATTCATAAAACTAAAACAAACAATTGAGCAATTTAATTGCATAATAACTTAAAAGTAAATATAATATTCTAACTTAAATACTAGCTAGAAGAATGATAGAGATTGAACAACAATAATTATAGATGAAGCATAAAGTGTTTTGGTTGATAGTTTTATTTTCTGTTAAAATGGTTGATTTATTTACTGAGCTGTAAAGGGAAACCACAAGTTTCTTTGGGAGGTTTCTATATTAAAAGAATTATTTGTTATTTTTAAAGTGACCCCAATAAAAAAAACTTACAAAACTTACCCCGCACGTATCATTCCCGTATCCTTGTCGCATCCCTCTCGTATCTCGCCGGTACTCTTCTCATATTCGAAATTTTACTCTGATACGTATCCTATATGTGTCTCACTGTATCGACAACTTATTCATGTAAGATATATATCTGATACTCCGACCGTAACTAAAATATTTGTGAGTTAGAGGATATAATAAGACAGCCGTACATATCATATGAAATGGGGAAACCAATAGAAGGAATCAACAAAATATGAGGATAAGTTCAAAGTTTGCGCCACTTTTGATTGCTAACACTTTTTAAGCAATACTTAATAAAAAGTAATCGCCACCTTTACGCACAAAGTTTGAGATTCGATCCATAACCACACTGTGTAAAAACAATTAAACAAAAGAAGTTTATACAATATAAAGGGATAAGATAGGATGTTGAAAAAAAAAATAAAGATGAATAAATCAATATCCCTTCTTATCTACACAGGGACATACATAATTAGGGAAAGGTTTAAGTTACGTACATTTGATGTAAAATAAAGAAATTTTACATTCGTCAATAATTTTTTTTATTTTTTAATTGATCGATCTAACTGTTAAATTAATTTGTTATATATCAAAGATGCATGTAAAAGACTAAATCAATCGGAGATGTAGAAATCCTTCATCATAATCATGCTATATATTGAATTATGAACCTTATAAAAACTAAGAGTAAGTTTAGTGATTATATAATTACAAATATTGGATTGATTTGAAACTTTGCATGCTTGATAAACACAATAAAATTAACTTATCTAACGGTGGAATTCATAAATTACAAATATGAGAAAAAAGTTGTGAATGGGCGTAAATTTTCTTCATCATATATCGGTGTAACTTGAACATTCTCCAATATAAATATAAATAATAATAATAATAATGAAAGCGAGTGGTGTGTCTTAGTGATATAAAATGTTATAATATAATATAGTCAAGAGCATCCCATTACAAGTGCGCATGTGTATCCCATGGGATGAGGGGTGCATTGCTATACAAGGAAGAATTTGAAAAATAAAGTTTAAATTAACTAATTAATTTTCTACACAACATCAAACACAACTTAAGATTGAAAATATAAAAACAAATTGTGAGTAGACTAGCCATCAATACAGTTCACTAACATAGTTGGGTACTACTCTTTCTTGCTATACAAGCTTAGGACACCGTCGAAAATGGGGAACATGCAACTCCGGTTACCGGAAAAACAGCTCCGACAAATACGGACTCACCACATGATGGATAACTAGGGTGAAGCAAAAGCATCATCCACCCATTTCTTCTCGTCAACACTACTCACTACCTTACCATTACCATTACTTTCATTGTTATCGGTTTTTGAAGCCAAAAACGAACCAAAAAGAGCTTGAACGCTGGCTCTAAACTTGTTGGCGCGCCTTTTTTGGCGAATGCGACGCAGGACCACATCTTTGTCGAGTGGCTCGGAGGAGTGAGCTGGCTTTAAGTAGATATGGCTCGATATGTGGCTTGAGTTTTCGGTGTTGGTTCGATCTTGATCTGATGATGCAAGTTTGTGTTTATTTTTGGAGACTATTGAAGACATGATTGTAGTAGGAAAGATTTTGAGGGGAGAATGCAGAAGAGTTTTAGGCATTTGGTTTGTATATGTAGAGGAGAGAGAACTAGGGGAATATTAAATTTGAAAAGATTAATAATAAAATAAATAAATAAACAAAGAAGCTTGGTCGGTTAATAGATTCTGTTAGTATAGGGGTTCGAACTTTAAACCAGCTTTGTGTTGAATTTCTTGAATTTTGGGTGGTTGGGAAACCAAGCATGTCCAGGTGTCCTTTTTTAAGTGATTATAAAAAACTTTGAAACAATATCTTTCCGTTATTTCGAAAGAGTAAGAGAAAAAAAAATAAAAAAATATTCTAAGTACGAACCAAAAATAAGTTTCTTTGTTTCTCTTAAATTTCAGTATAAGTATGGGATTCAAATTCACATATATCTTATAATAACAAAATTTCGGATAGAGAATATAATGAATGGTAAAGATGCATTACTTTTAATTTAACTTTTAAAACTATATAATATTATTTTATAAAAATAAAAACTAAAGTATCGTACGAAACGGAATATATTCTAAAGAAAATATAAAAGATAATCATTTTTTTCCACTTTTTCAACACTTGATGTACCACTAAGAACACTAGAATAATTTTTGCATATAATGTAAATTTTTCGTGTTCCACAATTGCAGGTATTTAAGAATCTTATTGAAAAAATAATAATAAAATTATGCAAAAAAAAAAAAAGGAAAGAAAGAAAGAAAGAAATGAAGGAAATAATAAAAGCGTGAGTGAAAGTATGGACTATGAATTGATACTTTTGTCATAAGCCTGAATCGGCCCACTTGGCTGAAAACTCTTGGGCTTGAACCAAGAATGAGTCTAGCTTTTGATTTTACTACTTAAATTATCTCATTTATAATTATTTTACTACAAATTAACAAATTATAATTTTTTTCATTTTAATGAAAAAATTGTATTAGTGTAATTTTTTTCACATAAACTTGTATGATAGTTACAAGTTTTTGTAATTTCAACTATATATTTATATTTTCTTATTTAATGTTTTAGATATTAATTTAAGTTTCTGATTTTATACACTAGTTCATTTTTTGAAATCAAATACTCAAATTAGATAGTTCGCAAATCAAGCAATTTAAAATTGTCCAATTCGTGAACTACAGCTAGAACAATCAAACGGGTAATGCTTTCTTTCCTTTGATAATTGCTTGAGCTTGCTTGACAATTCACCGAATTGATATCTTATAATTTGATGCTGTTGTGAGTAAAACCAAAAATAATCCAAAATTTATCATCATCTTAAGAAATGGAACGCAGGCATGAAACTGATATATATAATTCGCAAGTTATACATTTAAGAGTTACTATTGCATCTGATTATTTACTAAGTCCATCTTAAACTACAAGTCTTTTCCTAGACAGGTCACTAATTTTAACAGATTTAATTGTTAAAAATTAAATTTATTTATTATTGTAAAATTTGGTACATTATTTATTTT
Source organism: Lonicera japonica (assembly GCA_021464415.1). Lineage (NCBI taxonomy): Eukaryota > Viridiplantae > Streptophyta > Magnoliopsida > Dipsacales > Caprifoliaceae > Lonicera > Lonicera japonica. The sequence continues at coordinate 65,658,989 of CM038466.1, read as the reverse complement.
TCAATAAATCAATGAACTTTTAATTTAAAATATTATAATATTAAAAGATAAAAAAGGAGGTCTAATAAGATCGAGAAATATCACAAACAAAAAACCAAATGAACACTTGTTAAAATATCAAATAATAAAATTGTATGGCCGAACATCACACATGAAAAGGCAATAGTGCAAATCATCTTCATAAAGTACAAATATAGCATGAAGGTTAAATCAATATCATATCAAACAATATAATAAAATCTCAACAACTACTAGCTTATTGATAGAAATTCCTTAGCAAAATTACTCATTTTTGTTGCTCTGCGTAACGTTTATCCTCTAGTCATTTCTAGTAAATTCCCTAAAATGTGGGCTCATTTGGACGTTGACCCATGCAATCGCAATATGCAAATCGTTACCCTTTATTCAATTGTTTCTTGATGAAAGGAATGCTAATTTGGTTAAAAACAATTAACTTTACAAGATATTTTGTTCGAGTGGCAAGAACATTTATTTAAAATATTGCGCCCCCCCCCCCCCTCCCCCTTTTTTTTTGGTGTTACTATCATTGTAAGAAGAAGGGAACTATTTTCACTTGCATAATTACAATTGGTAAGATTCAAACTTAAAATGTCGAAACACAAGTGAAGATTCTGAAGTACCTGAACATACAATTTCTTTTTCCCTTTGTTTTTTGTACTTATTTTAATTCATCACCTTTTTTTCGTATAATATTTTTCCAAACAAAAACTCATTTTGTTTGTATAAGAAATTGAAAGAAAAACTTCAACACTCCTTGTTTGGCTTCACAATAATGTAATTGCTACATGTTTGGTTCCAATCCTAATGCTATTTTTTACGACAAAAAAAAAAAGTATGTTGCGAAAATGAAATGGTTATTATCCGCCGGAGTAGTAACGTTATGTTGTTGTACATTGTATTTTAATCAATGCTATAACTATACTATGAAAAATAATGATAAACTTTTAGACTAAGATGGACGTATATGCAAAGACAAATGGCAAAATAATAGCTATGGCTTATACTTGGAGATAGAGTTGTATTATCATCTCAGCACTAGCGTCTTCACCTCTAGCACCATTAGAAGGAAGAAACATAAAATGGGGGGAAAGTAATGCATTTACACGCTTTCTAACACTATCCCTACATTTTAAGTAAGAAATCTTGTTGTTATCAATCAGCTCTTGATATTTTCAAGTTATCTTCTAAATTAAACCAAAAAAATCAGTTGGAATTCGTTAATTTTCTTTAAAAAATTAAATAATAATAATGGGAGTAAGTGAATTTTTTAGGGCTAGAGCGAACTTAGGATTAGACAAAAAAGTGACCTAAAATGAACTTACCATGCTCTTTTTTTTTTTTAACAATGTACACTGTAATATTTTTTGTTAGATTGGGCTGAAATATGCTCTGCCAAGTCCTAGTTTCACCCAGGTGAACCTTCCTCTCAAGAATAGAATACCCTGAATACAAAAAACTTCCAGTTGATTTAATAGGTAAAATGGAGAAATACCTTAAAATTAAAGAAAAAACATGTGCATATATATAGAACCAACCCATGTACATGTAATGCATAACTGTACTAAAATACCACATGAGGATTAATGAAGGTTGTTTAATTAGCGTAATCATTTCACCTTCACAAAATTTTGTCAAAATGTTCCATTTAAAATTGGGTAAGGTAATCATCTAAAATTTCAATTGTTGAAAATGAACATATATATCAAACTTTTACTACACCTACTTAATTTTGATTTAAATTTTTTGATAAAATTTTGCTGAAATTATTTACTCATTATAGAAATTGTATTCGTCAAGTTTCATGAAAATATATACGTTCAGCCTTCAAAGCAGACCCTATGGGGCTGAAAGCGTGGAGAGGAGCCATATTCCGAATACCGAGAGCATCTATGTTGTACATATCCAAAATTACTAGTTAGGACTATTAGCCCCAAGTTTTACACAGAAGCAGTTAATAAGCAACGGTAAAGATAATGGTATTAGGTCCCCAAACGTAGCTATTCGATCGGTGTGGCAATTTTATATTTGCTCTTTGAAACGAATTTAATTTATATATGTTAGATAAATCATAATGTAGTGTATAATTATGGAATGCATCACTTGATTTAGCAAAAGTAAAACCTTCTTTTGCAACAACCTTTTCTCATAATATAAACTTATAATATCTCTATATACATAAAACATGACATAGTTATGAATTAGTCCCCCGTATTTGTAATGTATTTAATTTAAAACATGAAAATTCTTCACTTGTAAATATATGAAATAATAATAAAGAAAGAATTATCACATCTCGATTTTTGATCTATCGATCAGGAGTGAGAAGCTTTTAAAACCAATCACATGAAACATTTTTTATTAGATGAGAATAACTAAAACCCATAATACTTTTTCTATACTGACTGCCCATGTCCACAAAATCTCAATAATTTACTTCGCAAAGATAGTCAAATATTACAAGAATAAATCTATACTCAATGAAAATGTGTACTTGCGCACAATTTATAATTATATTACGAAAATATGTAATAAAATTTGAAAAAACAGTATTATATTATGATAAATAGATAATTGCTTTAACATTATATATTACCCTATTAGAATATCAACAGTGTACTAATTAAAATTTATTCACAAATTTATAAATATGACGTTAAATTCTTTTAAAAAATAATACTAAATATATTATAAAAAATAGCCATGCGTCAAACTTTTACGAGTTATTTGCTTAAAAACAATTCATACAAATATGTCACATTCATATAATTTTGTTTTTATTTTTTTATTACGGTAAATTTACCCGGTACAGATGCACTCACAGATGTGCTCTAAAGAATACATAAAGTACGCCATGAACCCACGCCCCCGCCCCCCCCCCCCCCCACACACACACACAAACCAATAATGCCTTTTGCCTCAAAAACCACAGCAATGGGCACCCAAAACACCACCTCTGCAAGGACACTACTTTCTACTTATAGTTACCAGTGGGTGCATTTCACTTTGTGCGTTTGCAGTTAGAATGGAACACGTGGCGAGGGAGTAGTGGCGGTCCTTTTATCAATAGGAATAGCTTTAGGGGCTAGGGTCGCACATGGGGCAGTTAGCTTCCGAAGGTAGTTGATTGCATGGCCCACCTCTAAATATATTTGTCTGCATGCAGACTAATTTTCACGTAATAATGTATGCTCACTAAGATGTGTTAAAAAATTGTAGCTGGCCATGGATAAAAATAGAGTTAATTTTTTTGGGTGTGGCACTAAAAATAAATAATTATAATGAGAGAATTTTTTTAAATTATATATAAAATAGGAAAATTAGAAAGGTAAATATTAACCATACTATAAATAAAAAAAATAATATTTTGCATTAATTTTATACATGTTATAATTTAAATATTTCTATTTATAAAAAGATAACATATACCCTTATGATGCGTTTGGATTCGAGATTTGAGAAAGAATTTAGGTTTGATATTTGAATTTGGAACCTCAAATTCAAATATTTTGTTTGGGTCAAAATAAAGAATTGAGATTTATAAAACTCTTTGAATCCTAGTATTTGATTTTTAGTTTACATCATATCCAAGTAGAAATTTGTTTACCTTCTTCTAAAGAGGGTCATGGTAATCCTTTCATTTGATTGGTGGATGTAATAAAAAGTATGTGGCTCACCAAATTATTTTATTATTATTTAGTGCATTCACCAATTAAATATAAGGGTCACCATGATCCTCTTTAAAAAAGGGTCAACAAATTCCTACTCATCATATCCTCTCAAATCTTAGGGAGATAGGTGTTATTTCCAAATATAAAGTTGGAGTATTAGGAAAAGAATTGATTTTGGATTATTTATAATAATAACATAATTAATTATAAGAAGAATATAATTAGCTAAAGATAAATAGGATAGTGAGTACTTTTCACCATAGGTTATGGTAGGTGGCTCTCTAAATTTATATATTTTGATGTATTTAGAGGAATATTATTATATATACGATGATTAATGTGATAAGCACTTGATGTTCATGCTAATTTGTAGTAAATAATCGTGTGGAGTAACTTGATGGTGCAAATTAATGATGTAATCACTTCGCCAACTGCGAGGGAACACGTGGCCTCTTACGTCAGCGGCATCACCACCCTTCAACTAACGGAGATCAAGAGCTCTGATCATGAGGTATCCAGGAGCCAGAGCTCTGACCAACAACTAGGGGTGTTTTCTGTTTCGGTCGAGGTAGAAACTAAGGTACCCTAAACCCAAACTAAATATAAAAATTCGGTTTCAGTTCGATTCGGTTTTGGTTTCTAAATCTTCGAAATCCAAACTCGAACCAAACCTTTTGATTTGGTTCAGTTTCAGTTTTGACATATGTTTTTTTTAAATCAACTTAACATAAAAATGTAATACTAATAGTAATGTATGAATAATTCATATTCAAATTAAAGTCATGATTTTTTAGAAATAAGGAGTAACATATAAATAACATGTTTTCTATTTAATTACAATTTTATTTGTACTTTTATAAGAAAAAAACACATTAAATAAAATGATGAATTATCTTTCTATCATGTATCTGATAAAAAATTCTTAGCAATGTGTAGTTAATTAAATAATAAAGGCACGCGTGAATGACTATTTTTTAAGATTATCATAATATTCAATTAATAAATAATATATTCTTATAAAATGTCATCTTTTTTGTATTATAGTATAATTAATATGTGCCCTTAGAGTATATATTGACATTTTTTTTTCTTATACATAATTCGGTTCGATTCGGTTTAGTTTGGTTTTAGATTATCTTACCCCAAACCTGAACCAAACTTTTCGGTTTCGGTTCGATTTTCCTATTTTTTATTTCGATTTTTTTTCGGTTCGGGATTTTGATGATCAGTTCAGTTCGTTCTGTCGGTTTTTGGATTGACTTTAACACCCCTACTAACAGCTCTTCCAGCCTGGAGGACTGTTCTCGAAGAATGGATTTACGGAGCTTAGAAGACAAAGCTCTCCCAGCGAGCTCCGAGCTCCCTGGCTGACTACTGTGTCAGAAAAAGGACAGGCGGCATGAGCGACAGCTGCCAATTCTTCCAGATGCTGCAGGGCCTCCCTCATCTTCATTAAATGCATATCTATCGCATTTAATGCGTCGGAATCCCTGGGGAGGCAATATTAAGGTTGATGGGAGTGGGGATGGCCTTGAACCTGCTCCATAGAGCTTCCCCTCACACATCTACTATATTTCATATATATAGAGAATAAGCATTTACTTCTTAGCAGGATGACTAAGAATTAACTCAACAAAAGATAATTATTGCTGAACAACCAAGAATAACAGAAAGAGAGATCGAACACACAGTCGAGATCTAAGTACATAGAAGCTAGAATTTGTGTAGTCATAAACATACTTTCATTTTAATATTGTGATGATAGACTAGTTAAACAAATCTTTGTGAGTCTGTAATAACCACTTCGTTATATCAATAATAAAGCAAAACCGAACTCCTAACTCTATTCCACAAAGAACGACTAACCCATATTTTCATATGAGGCCAACCTTCTCTATACATCTTTGACTCTATCAATTTGTTGTATTTATTATTCCAATAATTTGATCCGATAATTTGACTGTGTGGTCTAAAATACCCTTCCAGTTTTTAGTACCAATATAACTTATTATGATATGCATGCATACACCACAGTGAATATTATATATTACTTAAAACATTAAAATAAATAGTTTCAATTATGAAAAATTTTCAAATTGAACAATTTATCATCTTAACATCATGTAAACATAACTAAAATGTTAAATTAACAGAAACCTAAATACGTGTTAATTTAGAGAATGACCCACCATAACCTATGGTATAAAGTACATATTATTCCACTACTCATTAGTTACTTATCATTATTGTTATGATTAAAATTATAATTAGTTTCGATTTAAATTAAATATAATATGAATCCACTAGGTATAAATAATACATAAAATAAATATACCAATAATTGATATAACAATATGATCTCTAGCCATATATGATTTTTAAAAATGGTCAAATACAAAGAATTAGCTTTTGTAATCTTTTTTATAGTGTACTAATTATTTTTTAAAATACACTATTATTTGTAGTATCTACGCTAGGGTAAAATTAAGTTTATAGTTTGTACGCTATACTAAAAATAAATATAGCATGTTAACAAAATATAGTTTTAAGACAATAAATATTGAGATTTAGAAATAAAATTCTATAATTGGTTAACCAAACACAATATTTAAAATTCTTGGATTTCCAAATATGTTATTTTCAAATTCTAAATTTATGAATTTCAAAATCAATTATAATTCTGCGATCCATACGCACTCTTAAGATACATGTTAACATGACTTTTTAAAATATTAAGAATACAAATGAGAATGGAAAGGGGCAAGTGAGAATGGAGAGTACAAAATTAATAAAGGATAGTATAAAATTGAGTAGAGAACTTTAATAATATGTAAAAAGTGAGAATGGAAAGGTGTGAGTGAAACTCAAAATCAAAGATGAAAAATAGATTAGGTACTTCCTTTCAACCCTTTTGTCAAAATAAAGAGTACAAATGGTTAAAAATAAATTTTCTAGGGCACTTGCACCACTAAACCTTGCGCTAAATCTGCCTCCAGAAAGTAATTAAGAATATTTATTCAAGACAAACTGAGTATGAACTTTGAAGGTAACAAAATAAAATAAGGGTCTTGATAAGGGCACATCTTGCTTTTATCCCAAATATCGCATATATTCTTGACATCACAAATGGGCTACCCCACATTCCATTGATGTTGAACTACCTGTCTGGGCTTTGATCCATGCCCCTCGATTGAGCTATCGCCGATTGTTTTGCGTTTTCTTAGTGATTTATTTTTGATTTAGTGTATATTTTTTTATCAATAAGATGTGACTGAGATACACACATAATCTTGACAATATGTTGCCAAAAAAGGATATTTTGACATCAACATTCCACTCAAATACAACCTACTGAATTAAACTCACATACTCGATGATGATTTGTTGAAATAGTGTGTATTTTTTGGTACCATATAATTGACATAAGTTTTGGGTTACTTGTGTGTATTTTTGTATTCTTAACACCGGCTGTTAAATGGGGCGACCTTTGTAAAAAATAATACTATTTTTGTAATTTGGTATTTTGGGATAGAAGTGTTAGAAGTCCTTATCAACAACCTAAAATAATTAACAAAAAAATAATTAAGATGATATGTATGAAAATGTACAAGAAAATAAAAAGAAAAGAAATGCAACGAAACAGGGAAGAAGACACATTATTTATGAGTAGGCAAGTAGTTCTATTCAAATTATTTTTTACTGTTGTTAGATCAATAAGTTACATTTTTTATTGGCCTTTTTTTTAATGAGGTAGTAACCGAACTAGTTTTTACGCATCTCGACTAATCTTCTTTCGCAGCTTAAATCATATTTGCTGCTGGAGAGTCTCCAGTCGACCACAGAGATTTGCTGCTGGAGAGTCTCCAATCAACCATAGAGCTAAACTCATGGCAATTTACACATGTAAAATTACACAAGGTAACAATAAATTACTTTTAAAGCATAGTGCAAACACTCGTTTTACCATGTTATTGGTGGAGTACTTTTATATAGACATAAATAACTTTTATACAGACATAAACATTTAATATAAAAACTGATATATTAATGTGACAATTAATCACTAATTATAAAAAATTATGATAAGGTTCTTTTAGCCCTTACATAAAAGTTGCATTTGATTATAAGGTTTTATGTCAAGTATTTATATATGCATAACATTATTGTATTAGTTGTGCTTTTGGATTGTACGTGTGTGCAACTTTTCCGGAGCATATACTCTTGTCTGAGTATTTAGGCAATTTATAAAATAACAACTTAATGCATTATTTACTTTGGTGTTTCCCTTAATCATAGTCCATTAAAGGAAGGAAAAAAAATTAGAGATAAAAGTGATCATAAATAGGCACACACCAATTTCCTTGAAATCTTGTCTAGGAAACCCTTCCTCGTACTGCAGATCAAATAAGGATGCACAATTTTTCGGATCAGGGTATTAAAAAGTAGGACTTGTTTGAAAAAAGTTTATACAAAAGAATTAGGAAATAATATTTTTTTAAATTAAGGGCCTAAATTTGATCAAATTTCAAAAGAATTGCAAAGTTAACTTTGCAGTTAATTTTTAAATTATATTTTTTTATGGAATCATGCAAAATCAAATTTGTACTACATATTTTTTAGCATATTACTATAAATAAGTGTTTAATTACAGTGCTTTAGAATAATTTTAACAAATTACATATTCACAACCTATTTATTAATAAAATGCACATAATTTTTTTTTTTGAGTTATGCAAAGTTAAGTTTGCACTATTTATTTTCTAAAATATTACTATATAATTGTCTTTATTTGATTTTATTTTAAAGTTTTATGAATGAAACATAAGAATATACTTGTTAAAAAATATAAGCACATCATGCAAAACAAATTTGCATTAAATTTGTTTGATTGCAAAGTTAAGTTTGCACAAAATACAATTTTGTGCAAAGTTAAGTTTGCACTCAACACAATTTAGTGCAAAATAAAATCTGCACTCGGTCAAAGTCCTTATTTTAAAACACAATTAATAAATAAGCCCTTATCTCAAAATGATAATGATATATCTAGGCTCTTATTTATAAAAAATATTATTTATTAGCTTTTTTTAGAAAAACATTATTACACAAACCCTTTTACCTTATTTCCAATTTTTTGGACAAAGTTTGCATTTTCCTTTTTTTTTTTAACTACCTTGAAATATCAACAATTTTACAAAATTTATATTCATTAATTCCTCGCGAGAGAGATGTATTATTGCCCTAATTTTGGTTCAATTTTTATTTTAGAAAATAATATTCATATTCCCCAAAAAATATTCTATAATTCTAAAATTATATTTAATAAAAAAAAAATCTCAAAAATTTCATATAAAATATCATTAAAAATAATTTTAAAATATTATAATATAATACTAATACTAATATCATTATCCATTGATTTTTGACTTTATCTACTTTGTCCATTGTCCAAACAACCACCGCCATCAATTTCATTTCTACTTCACGTTACCTTCCACTGCTCAAACATTCCCACAATACTGTCTTTTAACATTTTTTACCCAACACATGCCACAGCCATTTCACCTCTCATATACCAAAAGCAAACAAATAATTATATATACATACATATTTAAAATAAAATAAAAAACTAAGAAACCAATATTTACCGTCCGACCCGGATTTTTCGGACCCGAAAATTTCTCTCCACGCAACGATTACGTTTCCTAGCTACACGTGGCATCATCTCCTCTCTCCAAAAAATTCTCCTATTTGTATAAACTCCCCTTCCCCTCCTCTCCCGCCATTGGTCCTTCACATAATTCCCCATCTCTCTCTCTCTCTCTCTCTCTCGGCCTTGGGGAGAAATTATTCTTCATCAACCCATTGAAAAAATAAGACCAGTAATATCTCATCATGGTGCATTCGGACCCAAACTTATCATCGACGGCCAGCGACGATGATTACGCTACCCGCCAGAGCAGCGTATCCGCCTACGATCCCAACCGCCTAAGCGGCGAGGGGTCACCGATGATGATGTCGCCCTGGAACCAAGCCTGTCCTTTCACAAAATCACAAAACTCTCAAATCGACACCAACATTTCCCAAAACGGTCTCATCGGATCACTTGTCCGAGAAGAAGGACACATTTACTCCCTCGCTGCCACCGGTGATCTTTTATACACCGGCTCTGACAGCAAAAACATTCGCGTTTGGAAAAACATGAAGGAATTTTCGGCATTTAAGTCGAATAGTGGGTTGGTTAAAGCCATAATAATCTCGGGTGAGAAGATTTTTACGGGTCACCAGGACGGTAAGGTCCGGGTGTGGAAGGTGAATCAGAAAAACCCGAGTAATCATAAAAGGATTGGGACTTTGCCAACGTTTTTTCATATTCTAAAGTGCTCGATTAAACCTAGCAATTATGTTGAGGTGAAGCGAAATAAATCTTCTATCTGGATCAAACACTGTGATGCAATTTCTTGTTTGAGCATGGATGAAGGACAAGGGCTTTTATATTCTGCTTCGTGGGACAGGACATTTAAGGTGTGAAGAGTTTTTCTCTAATTCTTTTGTTATTTAAAAACTACGTGTAATTTCTTTATTAAGAAATACAATTGAGTTAAACAATTTCGATCAATAACCCTCCAATAAGAAGTGGTAGCATTTTTTAAACTGCGTCTCGCAGGGTTTGAACAATCCCATTGTATTGGAAAGTACAATGATATCATGCGAGTTAAAACTAAAATATTTTTGTTTTTTGTTCTTAAGGTGTGGAGAGTGGAGAACTCGAAATGCGTTGAATCCGTGAAATCCCACGACGACGCGGTCAACTCCGTCGTCGTCACCGGCGACGGGATGGTGTTCACCGGATCGGCCGATGGTACGGTGAAGGTCTGGAAGAGAGAGGGACACGGAAAATCCATAAAGCATGAATTTGTGCAGACTCTGTTGAAGCAAGAGTGTGCTGTTACCGCTTTGGCCTTAAGCGGGTCGGGTACGGTTCTCTATTGCGGATCCTCCGATGGGTTGGTGAATTTTTGGGAACGTGAGAAGCAATTGTCCCACGGTGGGGTCCTCAAGGGTCACAAATTGGCGGTTCTTTGCCTTGCTGCTGCAGGGAATATGATGTTCAGCGGTTCAGCGGATAAAACCATTTGTGTGTGGAGGAGGGAGGGTACCGTCCACTCCTGCATATCTGTCTTGACCGGTCATACCGGGCCGGTCAAGTGCCTCGCCGTCGAGAAGGACCAGGAATCAACGGCGGGAGATCAACGGTGGACCGTTTACAGCGGTAGCCTCGATAAGTCTGTTAAGGTGTGGAGCGTATCGGAGATGTTGCCGGAAAATGCGGATTGGGCCTCTATCCCTTCCGGACGTTATTGATCGGAATAGTGGGACCCACAAGATGGCGTGGACGTGGTCAGTCTCGAAGTGCCACTTGTACATGTTGAGCCATGTTTTTTGTGATGGGTGATATTGTTGAGTAATGATCCCGACTGATTTATTTAACTAAGTTTTGTTTATAAGATGATGTAATAAATAATCGATGATGTCGGATAATTTAGTTAAAATAAATTGGTTGTATCATTATTCAATAGCGTTTGGGTTGGGTCCACACTTGCCATATGTATGGAATTGAAGGTGAAACAGTGAAATTGTTAATGTAATATTTTGGAGTGGATGATGACCGGTAAAGTAATGTAGAATATAATTTTTTTTTTCTTCCATTATTGTACAAAACTATTATCATGTACAGTTGAGAATGAACTTCATATATTGGAATTCATTCAAGCAATGATAATTTAGTATTTTAAGGGTATAAAAATAATTATCAGATCTCATGGTAAATTAGTGTTTTCCGAACTCATACAGATTTTGGGCTCAAAGATCTATTTTTGAAGGTGTTGTTATTTATAATGTTGAGCACCATGTTAGCAATTGTAGCATATTTGTCAAGGCTTTAGAAGATTACATCACGATTGTTAGGAAGTGTGAAGGGCTTTGTCTAAACTCATCACGTGTTCGAGCTCAGTCCAGTTGTAAGAAAAAAGCCCTTAACTCAGAACATTGGTAGCAACACAGTGAAAGTATGGTACCCACGCCCAACGGCTATTTATCAACTACTCACTACATAACTAACCTGTCATTTGAGATATCGAGTTCAAGCATACTTTAGCCGTTGTTTACTTATCAGCTTGTAGCCATCACTATCAAAATTAATAAAAAAATGGTTAAAAGGTGGACGTAAACTAGATCTACCATCTATTAGTTGGGAGAACCATCCTTAACAAAAAATCTATGTGCCATTCCATTTAATCTTCCTTGCGCTTGTTTATAAATTGTGTGGTGGTAATATTCTTTACTCAAAAATACTTGTTAATATTGATAGATTAAAAAAATCATGATATAATACATGCAGTTGCGAAAGCTTCTTCAATTTCAATCAAATCAACTGTTGTGAATACAAAATATTTTCGATCGTAAAATTTGTTATATTAACAATGTCTCGGGAAAAAAAGGTGAAAACTTGAGCAACTAAAGTATAGTTCTGAAAAAAAGAAAGAAAAAGATACAAATAAATTACGATAAAGATATAAAAATACTTTTAATCTCGTCATTATAAACATAGCTACATATTTTATGATAAATCAAAGGAGCAAATGGAAAAAACTGTCAGACTCGTGCACCAAGCTGCTCGAAGTATGGACAATATTGCTTGCTTCCATCACAATTCACAATAACCACAAAAAACAAGCACCACCACATAGATGTTTCTTTGGACACTCCTGCATATTGTTCTTCGTTTTGTTTCCATCCGTCCAACAGAATTTAAGTATCTTTATTGATAACTATATCATTACAAAGAAGGCGTTTCAAAACGTACTGCAATTGATTTTCCACTTCACACCACTGCAAAATATTTTATTTACATGAAAAATTCTTAACGTTAAAAACAGTTTGAATTGAGTTTTCAACGAACCAAGTACATCCTAAGATATTATATGCATATAACAAGAATGTACACTTTTTAAACACATGCAACAAAATACGAATATAGATTTCTCATATGATTTATTTTTCCTAGTACAAATATTTCCTCCAACATTAGAAAATAATGGCAGACAACTATTAGTGCATTAGTGGGATAAAGCATGTCATGATCTGCACATAAGCTTCCTGCCAAAAGAATAACAACGAAAAAAAAAATGTGTAAAGCATAGACTGTCTTCATAGCCGTTCAAATAAACTAAGGTAACTCACCAATGGAAGGGCCGAACCATTTTCAATGAGAGAGCTTGCGCGAATGTGTCCTTGATTCATGTCGTGTTTTTGATATCGGACCCTTCATATGTCCACTTCTACTACCAACTGTGTTAATGTCCGAACTCAGTGGCATCATTGCATCTCCTCCTTCAAGTAGTCTAAGGACCTAATATTTAAAAATTAAGAAAAAAGAAAACGATATAAGTAAAATGTCTCAATTGAAAAGAAGAGGAAAAGGACCAAGCTTTCAAAATGGAATTGGAGCTGTTTTCAGTTCAATATTTGAACTAAATTTACACCAATTCCGAAGCATGAAATTGATGTTCTGGAACACATTCTTAGGGCTCACTTGGTTTACGAAAGGAACTGGTACCATGGATTTGAGAAAAGCTCCTTCCATGGCATATTGGATGCTTTGCCACGAGGAGAAATTTTACTGATGTAGGGGAGGAATCCGGGTTGTGTTTGGTTCGTTCCAGCCTCAATTAAGTGGAAATTTTTTTTCCAGTGTAAAGAGCTTTATGTGCAAATGAAACGTGTCGTGCCTGTTTGGTAGGTATCAGAAATGATGAAAATCAACTGTATTTCTTTTTGTTATGCAGTTGGTTTGCTTCAAAATATTAAAAACATTGTAGAAGTAAATTGCAATCTTTTCATTTACAACGCCATCCAAACACATTTTAAGGATCCTTTTAGCTTTCATTATATTGAACACGGGGATGATTATTTCAATTTTAAGGGAATTCTCCTTTCCTGGGAATAAGACATTCCATAAAGCTCAAAAGAACAAACCAAACAGGGACTCAAAGGAATAATAAAAGTGGGAAGAGGAAACCTTTGACATGGGAGGTCTTGATTCCGGTTCCCGCTGTAGACACAAGGATGCAGCTCGACCAATTGCTTGTAGTTCATTGGGAAAGTTGTTATATTGATAAGAGGCCAAACAGGGATCAAGTAATTGATACTTATATGCCAAGAGATGAACTGGTTGCAGTGTAGCTGAAGGACAGAAAATTTCGGACAAAAAGTTCCGCCCTTCATAGAATAGCAAATCGCTGATTTTCCGACCAGTAATTAGCTCTAATAATACCAGTCCAAAGGCATATATATCAACTTTCTCTGTAACGCTTCCACCATCAAAGTACTCAGGTGCAAGATACCTATAGTTGAGTATGTTTTGTCAGATTAAGCATAAAATCACAGTTTAATCCTTGGGACTGTTTGGTTCGGTGGAAAATTGTTTCACCATGATCCAAATGGGCCCTATGCATGTGAATATAAGGCTCCGTTTGATAACAAGATGGAAATAAAACAAAAAAATAATTGATTTGTGTGATAAGTTGAATAATAAGTTGAGGGATATGGTGAGACTCTTTCTTTTGGGCTTTTTCCATGGAAATGTTTTCTTTGAGTGGTGGTGGTGAAGAAATTTTTTCTACAAAAAATAAAGGATAGAGGATATCTATTCATAAAAATGAGCATGAGATGAAGAGGATCTGACAACATCACTCAATTTATTTTCCAACTTGTCACAGAAACCAATTATTTTCTATATCATTTTTTACCTTGTCTTCAAATGGAGCTTAAATGTTGAACGGAAATAGTTAAGGAACGATGGACTTGTAAACTCAGTGGAAAAGTAAATTGGAAAATTATATTAGCTCATAGAGATGTTCATATGGGTTGGATATGTTGCCACATGACTGAAAAGAGCTAGAAAATGCAAGTACCCTGAAGTTCCAAGAACTCGCTCCACATCACATATATCCCATTCAGCGTGCAACTGAACAAGCCCAAAATCAGCAACCTGAGAAAATAAATCACTTCATATGTTATATTTTGTTTGAAAAACAAACGCAGAGCTTCTAATGCGTATTTTGTTGCACTTCTTTTCGGTGGAAAATGGCAGAAAATTCCATATTTTCCATCTATAGTAGTGTTTGATTTCATTGATTTACAAGGGATCAAATTAGCGACTTGTTTAGCCTCATTTTTTTATTTTACACGTAATACAAAAAAACAACCTCCCATTAAGATTTTGTTTTCCATAGAACATTTTTCCATGTAAATAGAATTCGAAGGAAGTCAATTCTTTTCCAAGCAAACCAATCAAGACATGCTCCTTAAACGCAATTGAGTTCAAGTACCAGAGGTTCAAAATCGTGGGTTAGGAGGATATTATTAGGCCGCATGTCCCTATGAATTATACAACCAACTCGGCAATCCTCGTGAAGGTACCGTAATCCTCTAGCTGTACCAATAGCTATCTTTAGTCGCAAGCGCCAATCTAGATGTATTTTCTTGTTCCCTGTCAAAGAATCATTGGCCAAATATCAGGGTTAAAATTAACAATAATGCTACGTACACAAAGATTACGCAAAAAGCTAGTGCACAAAATGATGTGTCAGTTACTGGATTGGTCAACAGTTAAATGATTTCAACTATTTTCCAGTAGATCCCAATTCTCGACCAATCAAATTCATTGTGTACTAACTTTTTGTTTACTGCTAACCTGTCTAAAATTACTCTTATATTAATGACACAATAAGAAGAATCGAAGATAACAAAGAAAACCGAAAATACCATATAAATGAAATTGCAAAGATCCATTGCAAATATACTCGTAAACTAAAACTCTCTTCTTGCCCTCAATGCAATATCCAACCAACAACACAACATTCCTCTGCTGTGCACAGCTTAAAACCCGAACTTCCCTGCAAAAATCGGAGTCTCCTTGTGACCCGGCAAATTTCAACTGCTTTACTGCAACCACCAGCCCATCCTTTAGAACTCCTCTGTGAACCAACCCGAACCCGCCTTCAGCTAAGAAATTCATATCTGAAAACCCGTCCGTAGCTACCTCTAGCTCTTCATAATCGAACCGTCTTGGTGGTTTTCCAAAAGCTGGTGCCTTGTGTTGGCACATCGAACATAAAGGAGGAGGTACCGAAGAAGTTCTTTGCAAAGAGACCGCCTCTCTGATACTATAGCTAAAAACGTGTGCTCTATCACTGGTTTTGTTTAGTTTATTTAAGTTATCCAGTTCAGTTCTGGTAGTGGTAGATCGGGTTTCAAGGGTATTTCTGTAATTTCTTGTTGGGTTTTTGCCATCACCAATGTGGTTTTGAGGAATCCAAAGTACCTTCTTCTGGTTACTAGCGGTGTATAATTTTCGGGTCATTGAGAGATTTATTATCCTTTCCTCAATACAACCAACGTCCTCCAAGTCCGTTCGTTTATAAATTGGTGTATGTTTTCCCCTGTCAAGTCCTTCGAAAAGTGGGTTTTGTTCATAGACGAGGAAAAAGGAATTCAATGCGTCTGAACTGGAAATTGAATTCTCTCCCAATGATCTTGTATAGGAAGTAGTTGGTTCCTCGGGACTGCTCACGGGTGTAGAATGCTTCATTTTGTGGCCCTGCACAACATCGAGACTGGGCGAAGAAGAAGGAGAAAAGAAGGGAGTTTGGAGTTCATTTGAACATCCTAAATTGAGCCTAAGGACTTTTGGTTGAGAATTTTCCATCACTACAATGTTGCAATGAAGTTCCTCCATGCACTTGTTACGCTCTTGCTTCAGTTTTCTGAATCGACAAACCGAAAGAGTAGCAGTTAATAATTACGGCAGTATACTGTTTTTGTTTTTTGAATTATGAAAATCTAGGACTGAATTGGTTCACAAAAATAAGCACTTTGATCTGTCCTTTCCAGTTTCTTTTGGAAAATCATAGGCAACTTAATGTATAAGGGGCAGATATATCACGTCCGCCAGAAAACATT
The DNA here is from genome assembly GCA_021464415.1 of Lonicera japonica. Classification (NCBI taxonomy): domain Eukaryota; kingdom Viridiplantae; phylum Streptophyta; class Magnoliopsida; order Dipsacales; family Caprifoliaceae; genus Lonicera; species Lonicera japonica. The sequence continues at coordinate 65,642,277 of CM038466.1, read as the reverse complement.
CTTTGTTGTACTTTTAGTAAGAATATGTCTTGTAGTTACTACCTGTTTTTTCATCTAGAATAGCTAAGCTTTCTAGTCCAATTAAGAGGATCTTATCCATAACAAGTGCATTGATGAGTTGTACAGCTTGAGAATGTACAACCCATCAATGCATCCGGGATAAATAAAACCGGTTGATGAAGTCGTCAAATGTAGGATTGCTAATAAACTAATTTTTATAAAACATAAATCTATACTATTACATGTAATTACTTGTCTAATACGATCCAGTTGGCCGCATTGCCTTTTGCTTCAGCTGCCACAGCACCAGCAGGTGTACCCGACACAACTTTAATCCGCACAACAACCTAAATTGTTAAGCGACATTAGTTAGTTCATTATGTTACCATACATACTGAGTTTTCCGAATGCCAAATCAGATTGTCATAATTACATGCACTCGAGATATTTAGGCATCATAATCATGCTCTGTGCGGGGGATAGTAACATAGATAAGATTCATGTATTTAAAGTTTGACGTATATTGCAAGCCTGGAATTTTGGAATATTGTTCGAATAACATTGGAGCCATATTATATTCAATGGGATCAAACTAGAATGATAGCTATATAAACAAATATGATATCCAGAAAGAGAGAATAAAAGATTACTGGTGATCTATTCCTCCAACTATATCATTTTCAAAGCACATGCGACCCTACTATCACTTTTTAAGCTAATGTGTTAAGCATTTCGCATTGGATCCCGACAAGGTAGAATCTTCTAAAACCCTGACAACTCAATCAAATCATTCAAATGACAAAAGGTCAATCAAGGAAAATGATTGTTATATTATATCTCTTTTTTTTCTAGCACCGAATTATGATGGCATCTCAATTTTTTTTTCTGCTTCTTGCCTTTCCACGCGAAACTAGGACCCACTGGGAAAATAAAGCTAATCCCATCCAATCTTTTGACAATAAAAGTTACGTGGTTGTGGGGAAAATTATGTCAAATCTGAATCTTGAGAAATTAGATCTAGCACTAATTGGGTTTCAACTTTTGCACTTTTTATAATTAAAAATTGATAAATTCACGTGTTATTTTGGGTTGGAGCACGACATACACTTGTTTTCTTTTTTAAATTATGGGGAAACTTCATCTACATAAAGAAAGGGGAAGATACTACACTTGCAGCTAATAAGACACAAACTCAGGTTCTCTTAAATTCATGTGGGCATCCTAGTAAAATTCGTCACTCTTAGTGAAAAAAGTTGACCATATGATCTGAACTCTTACGCACTTTATATACAATTTAGCAAACTTAGTTTTGAAATCTCTAGCTTGGACGGGTTTGAGCCCAAACTTTTGGATCTATTTAACAATTAAAGCACCTAAAACGCACAAAAAGTAAAAAACTCGAGCCCAAAAACCCAATTTAGAGCATATAAAAGGCAAAAACATACCGGTAACACATGGTAGAGAAGAAAACTAGATCAAATTCACTTTATAGAAAAGTATTTCCTCAATAGAAAATGCTTGAAATAATTTGAGGGAAAACCATTTATGTGGTCAAAAAGGAAAAGAGGAAAAAAGGTTATTGAGAGTTCAAACCGGAAATTCCCGAGGCAAAGAATCTAATGCATGAAAACTGAAAAAGGAAAGGAAATCAGTTTCCTTTTTGAATTTTTTTTACTTTGACAGAGTTGTTTATCAAGCAATTAACAAAGAGATCAGGGACTAAATTCAAAAAACAAAAAACAGACTGAAGTGTGGCTATTCAGCAATAAATGTTGGAGTCAGTCACCTCGATTTGATCATGAAATTGAAGAACCATCTGAGAACAAGACTCGCAGATCTGAATTATCCGATCCCTCATCATCTTCGAACTCCGGCAATCTCCGGTCAACCTCGGGAATCTCCAGAACTTCCTTCCTGTGTACAAATTCCATTATAAGCAAGCACTAATTACAAACAGAAAGGGCTTTTTGTCTCTGGTCCAGGTCCACTACAATGCGGTTCTAAAATAAATACTGTTTCACAATATCAGTCTCACAGTATCTGTCATGGTATCTATATTTCTCTAAGAGAAAGTGTTTCATATATTAAAGCAAATCTACGTAAGAGACAGATACGGTGAGATGACAAATACTGTAAGGCAACATCTGTCGCCAAAACTCTGTTAAATTGAAGAAACAGATACAGCAAACCCATATCTTTACAGAGACGGCAAGCCTTTAAAAAATAGTATTTGCTTGAGTGGACCGCATCTATAAAAGTTCATAACTCAGGGACCCAATTGTAATTATCTCTGTAAGAAATACATATACTGAAGGCGCGTGAGAATTACAGCACTTACCGGTTTTCTCGGCGGAAAGTACAGCCAGCAAAGTCACGCAATCGCCGGGGTGAACAACGTTAGTCAGAGCCCAGGCCAGTGCGGTCTTCGAGATCACCTTCTCCGCCTTCACGGCCACGATCACCTTCTCCGCCGGCGCGTCTAACTCACGCGCCGCCCTGTCTCTGGCGTCCATTTTTGGCGCGAACATTGCTGATTCGTCGGATTGTTACTACGGCCACAGAAACTGTGAGGGAACTGAAAGAAAATTGAAGAAAAGATTTGAGAGTGGTGGTTGGCTGGGCCGTTAAATGGCCTTTGATGTCGTTTAAATTGGGCTTGAAGTTTGAAGGGCAAAACTGGAAAGTAGAATCAAAGTCGGGTAGCAGAGGGCCCATCTTTTTGTTAATAATTGAAATTGTAATCATATCAGCACTCGAAAAAAAAATAAAAATTCAACACCCTAAAATTATGTTTATTATTTCATATAATTCATATAGATTGTCACTAAAAATAATTTTAGATTAATAGAATACTTTACAGAGTGTTACTATCACGGACTCTGTTTATCTCCATTACTATTCCATTCAATTTCATTTAATGGGTTTTTTTTTACGAAATTTGGTGGAAATGATCTCTATAATAAGTAGATTAATTAATTTTACAAAATTTCATCAAAAAATTTAAACTGGACATAGTTGAGATGATTGTTTTAAAATTTTAATGGCTGAAAATTAATATATGTATCAATATCTATTTTATTACACATACATCCGATTTGAATTTCTTGCTAAAATTTGCAGAATTTATTTATTCATTATATAATTCATCTCCACTAAGTTTGTGAAAAAAAATTATCGATTAAACAAAATTAAATAGAAGGGATAATGTAGAGAAATCAAGTCCTAATATACCCTTGAAATTTGAGATTATTTTCCTAATTAATGAGCCATGATTTTTGTAGGGTAGGCACCAATCTTTGATAATTTTTTGTCTTCATTTAATTTAATTGTTCTCGAATAGGTCCATGCAATTAATGATGTGAAATACTACAATGAGTTCAATACTAATGAAATTAAAAAAAATATATATCTGCTAAATATTTGTTCTACACAATAATTAATAATAATATGTACAAAAATTTGATAAACATCTATTGCTACTTTATAAATAAATTAGGATTACATTATTAGCTTGACAAATTAAATGTATCCTTAACCAATTTGACTGTTTAAGTAATCTTCAGGGTGCGTTTGGTTACACAGTTTTAAAATTCTATAAAAATTATGATTCTATATAATTGCAATTCTTAGAATTGCAATGCCAAAGAATTACAATACTATTGTTTGGATTGTATGTAGTTTTTATTTAGAATTTTATTAGAATTCTAAATTTATTTGTTTGGTTGATTTATCAAATTCATTTGAAAGTTCAAAGAACGTCCGGTACACCACCCACTGCCCGAGTTCAAATAGATCACCAGAACTTCGATCAAGCTGCCGGAGAGCTTTGAGAGTAGGTGCCATCAGTAGGTGATGGTGGGAAGGTTGTTTAGTAGTATATATAATGTACATATAATATACATATACATAAATTTATTTACTATATATATAATACGTGCATATATATTATATGTACTGTAGAAATATAATATATAAAATGTGTACATATGTATTTATATATATATATATATATATATTGTAACATTGTACATTTTTAATACATATACAGTTATAATGGTGGCAGGCACTGTGTGTTGTGGTGGTAGGGGGTGAGAAAAGTGGTTGGGGGTGATTGATTTTAAGTATTTTTTAGAATTCAATGAGAATTAGAATTAGAAAACTATACTCTTCATATGAAATTCAACCTTTTAAAATTGATAGTTGTGAAATTCTATCGGAATTCCAAGACAATGACCTTTTTGTCCATACAAACAATGGAATTCTAAAATCATGCTTTAATTTCAATTCTATAGCATAAAATTGGGGTTGCCAAACATACCCTCAATGTAATCCTTAAAATTTTAGGCAATATACAATTTATTTAATATATTGGGTATATGATCGTATAAAGAGTTCACAGAGAAATCTCTACAAAATTATAACATATGGACTTTACACTAAGATTCGCGTATTGAAAGATGGTTCGAGCATTAATCTGAGTATTTGACTTTCAGAGGTTAATACTAGCGAAAATGAATCACTTGACCTTGTTGCATAGTGGTAAGGGTGCATATGAGAGTGAATAATTTTCTGGACCCATAAAGTGTGTTTTTTCTAGGGGTGTACATTGGTTCAAAATTAATATATTTATTATAATCTACCAGCCAATCCAATCCGACTTGATTTCAAAATCCAATCCAATCCGATCCAATTTGACATTAGATTGGATTGGTTCAAAACTAATATCTTTTGTGTAAAGATTATTTAAGTTTAAATAACATGTAAAACAAATCCAATCAACTTCACAAAGATATTGTCTAAAAGAAAATAAAAATTTACAAGGATCAAGACAATATAAATAAAAATCTAAATTAAGTCATTCTATATTAAAGTCTAATTCATCAGTAAAATAAAAGAGAAATAAATTATGATTTATTTATTAATTTATGTAGCAATAACAAGGTGTACGCGGTTTATATTAATAACTTTGTGTATAATAACAATCAATTAAGTAAGGACTAGTGTCATTTTTAATTGAGGTTGGATTGGATCAGTTTGATAATGGTTTCGCTAAAGTGATAACCAAACTGATCCAATGTTTAATTGGTTTTTTAAAATCCAAACCAATATAATCCACCAGCTTCACCGAATCCAATCAAGATTGGATTGGTTGGTTTAAGCGGATTGTATTGGATTTTGCACACCCAATAAGTTAAATATAAAGAGTAATAATATACTATCTTAAATATAAGCCCAATATATATATATATACTAGTTTACTACCCACCCGAATGGGTGGGCAAATTTAAGACTTTTATACATAATTATAGAATATAATTCATTTGATGAGATAATATTTATCACATATTCCAATGATATCAATACTAAAAACTTAAGATAGAAACTTGGAAACTCGCAATTGACAAATAACAGTAATGTAAATTGTTCACATAATTTAAATCGTATAACATAATGCTTTTGTTGATTACATTAATATAAATTGTTCAAACAATCCGTTTAATGAAGACTTTTGCTGATTACACCACACCTACAAACCAAACTATTATAACATCATCCCAATCATGTAAAGAAGAAGAATAAATAGTACTTACTTTAAAGAACACATAATTTCATAAGCCTACAAATTAATCTTATTTGTTATACAATCACAGTAGTACAGTAGTGAATTAATATTTTCAATTACTGGACCATTATTAATTAAATAACAAAAGGATTATGTTTAAATGCACTAGTGCAGTCAAGCATCTTTATGTTCATTTTTTGTTCAAAACTTTTAAATCATGTTCAAAAGATGAAAAAGTGGAAAAGAGTTCCATCAAATCTACAACACAAAAAAAAATGAGTTGTTAGAAAGATATTTTATGAGTTAAGATTATAAAATACTCTGTCCATCTCAATTTAATCGATGATTAAGGACACAACTCATTTTCTATTCTTATTGTGAGATTTGGTTTATCGATTATGCTATAAAAGAAAATATAAGTATCAATTTGAATATCTGATACATTCTAAAGAAGAAAATCTGACTATCTAATTGAGATGGATGATGGGTCTAAGTTTTAGCATATACACAAAAATAACATAAATCAATTTTTTTCCAGAAACGTATATATATGTGTGTGTGTGTGTGTGTGTATGTATGTATCTATAAGATCATTCAACATATAAAATGGAAAAGAAGGATGGATAAAAATGGTGACAAAACTGAGGAGACTACTGATAAAAATTTATCTTATATATAATTGAGTCCACAAATTTAAGTTTTAACATGCATCTTGATGTTGTGAATCTGCACAAATCATTTTTTTTGCAGAAACATAGATAGGAAGAATTATGCATTAACACCTGAATTAACGAAGCAAAGAATTGTAGGCAGCCGATTAGATATTAATCCTCAAACTTCTTATTGAGGCAAAAAAGAAGAAGACAAAAGAATGGGATTTGCAGAATCATTAAATCACTAAAGAATTATAGAAAAAATCTCTAAAGAAAGGTCTTGATTGATTGGGTTTTACTTGACAAACAACTCAGTAATGTCGTTTCAATTAAAATGGTGAACTGAATTGTGAATCCTATTTTTGAATTGCGAACTTTATCAGCATGTAACTTATATATGATATATGAAGTAAGCGTGTTAGGATTAAAAATTTCTAGTTAATATAAAGAATTAGATCTACAAAGTTTTATAAAGATGATATCTCAATAGTTCAATTGGGAGCCTTAGTAATAAAGGAGTGCAACTTTGATAGATTGAAATAGCAACAGTTGAACCAATGGCCTCCTTTCAAGCCCTACTCCTACTATCTATTTTTCAGTAGCCTTTTGGGATGTGATAAGGAAGATTAGATACTTATTTCTTCATTCTAAAAATTTTATGGAACGCCTTAAAGGATTAAATAGTAGAAGGAAGTACTTTTTACATTTGGACCAGACAAAATACCTTCGTCTCAATCTCAATAGCACAAAAAAGTATAAGAGAACCAAACTACAACATCAAAAAGATTAATGCATATATAAGCACATAATAAAATCAACAAATAAGAATTACATCAAAGTACAAACAAACAAAGATTAGTACCTTTTAGGGCTACAATCTATTAAACTATCTAAGCTGATAGGATCGAAAATTTGCAACCAAAATTGAAGCTTAATTGCAGAAAAAAAATGATGATAACAGGAAAAAAGAGAGACAATTTTGAACTGCTATGTGTAACTAAATTTAGAATAAAAGAAAATTATATAAGTAAGGCGTTTGAAGAAGATTTATTACCAATAGAAGAAGAATGTATACTATGAGATAGATTGTTTTTGAAAGGATAAAACAATAAAGAGAAACAAAGACGTGATGATAAATAGAGACCAATGGAGAATGTCGCAGATATTCCAAGCGTGTCTAACAGAGAAGAAAGAACGACGTTTGTAGAGGACGCGCCTAGAAATTGGAGTGAAAAGATTCACGGGGAAGCAACCACTCCGGTAGAATTATAGATAGTGATCAACTATTTTGGATAAAATGAGTGTTTTATATAGAGAAAAGTGCTGTAACGAAACTGAATCGGAGAAGGAGGTGAGAGAGGTAGATTGAAACTAAAAAATTAGAGTCCATTGAAGGAGGTGAGAAGACAACGATGGAGAAATAAAGAGACGTTTAAATATGGACCCGAGGAGAGGGGTTGGCCCAGTGGTAGGCAACCTCCACCCTTGCCTTGAGGTCAAGGGTTCGACTCATGGGGTGGGAGGGGAGGGTTTTTCTTTATTTGTAGGATTAAGGGAGAGACTTATACCTCCCTTAATTTTAAAAAAAAAAATATGGACCTACATAGAGAGGAAATAAATGCAAGTTACGTGGCATCATATGAAGAGAAGATAGCGTTTTACTTTTATATATATATATATATATATAATAACTTATAATTATGTAGAGTACGTACGTGTCACTTATTCTTACTCATTTTTGGTAAAATAAAAAAATAAAAAAATCAACATATGGCCAAAGAGAACACTCGATGGAAGTTTATACAAATTAAGTGAGACCATGGAGCCATGGTTGAATTAAGTGTTACGATGATGACCCATGAATGAAGCCATGGTTGTTATGGGAAGTTGTGCTGGTGGGCATGTTATTGTCACTACAGGTCACACACACACACACACCAAGCATGTGATGACAGTTATGATACTACATTGTAGTTAATTTTCCAAATATTGTCGTGCCTACATGTACATGTTTTAAATGAAATCATGGATATTTTAGTAATTTTCTATTTCATAAATCTTATAAATCATTATGAAAGAATTTCTGTAAAGTGTCACTATAAATTATTTAAAAGTACTCAAGTACTAAATTAAAATTTGTTTAGCCAAAAGCCGTTTTTTCCCCTTTGAACAGATGACAGTGGTGGGATTTTTAGCAAAATTAAAATAGTTTAGAAAGTGTTTTGTAGTTAAATATGGCAAAACAAGAAGGCGAGTTAGTCTCATACCAGATGAATTGACCTGTTTATTCAGCAGTGCCGTAGATATGCTGGTAATAACTATTTTCGAAAAATTAATAATTATATGTAAAATTATATTTAATCCAATATCCCATTTAGGTGGTCCAGCTAGCTTTAAAGCATGGCAACTGAAAATGTTGTGTATGAAAGCCTCAACACAACCAATCTCAATGGAGTCTTGCCCACATCAAGCACGTATGACCTCAACACCCTCATAAAGTACATAGCAAAACTGCTATTTTTTTTAAAAATTAATGGAATTATTAATATTAGTTGTCATTTTATTTTTCCTGCATATACCAAGTTACGTTGCTGAACGAATTGTATTATTGCGAATTGACGAATTCATATTTCAAGCAATTTTCGATATGAAGGTGTTGATAATCGAGTAGCTAAAATGTGCATCTTCAGTAAGAGCGATTAAAAGAGAACTTCTGTTATTCGCACGGCACATTTATTTTTATTTTTTCGATGAATCTTGAACAAAAATCCTTCTAAAAGAGAGTAATTTTTATTACTCTAATTTTGCAACTATTAATATATTTTGGGTAAATTACATTAAATCCCCTTGAACTAAGTCGGATTTCCAGGTCACCCTCCTAAAGAAAAATACCGACAATAAATCCCCTTGATGTTTAGTCCGTTAATATTTAACCACAAATAAAGACAAAAATGTTAAAAACTTGTCAAAAATTAGCCATTGAACTTTTTTTCCCAAATTGCCCTTCTCCCCTAATTTAAGCACATTTCGTATCACCAATGCCATTTGCTCTCATTTTTTAATAGGTGTTTTTTTTTCTCATGATATTAATTTTTTTTTCAGCTCATAAATTTTATAATTAATTATAACTTTGTCATTTTCATATTTTTGGCTAGTAATCCCATCAAATTTTACTTCATTTAACTTTAATATCTCATGCCATTATGGTGAACATTCACCATTAAAGATTGCGTGAACATCTTATAACACATAACCATAAATAAAGATCAAATAGTTATAAGCTTGTCAAAAAACAACCGTTAAAACATGATTTTCCCCAATTTATGATTTTCCCTTTATTTAACCATATTTCATCACCCATTTCTTACCATTCATCAGTTATGAACACAACTTTTCTTTCATTTTTCTACAGATAAATATTGTTTTATCATTTTTTCCATTAACAAAAACTAAATAAAACATTTAATAAAAAAATAACAAGAAAAACTCAAAATTAAAACACGTATATCAATTTTTCCAACAAATCATAATAGTTACAACCAATATAACCTAAAACAAATCTAACTAATACACATATTTAGATTATGTACACACTAAAAAATAGGAATCAAGCACCCAAAAACTTATGAAAACATCAATTTACAATATATAGATTCCGTTCAAATTAAATAAATAAAAAATGAGTAATGGTTGGATTTTTTTTTGGGAGTCGGGTGTCATTTGGGAAAAGCGCATTAGTTCGGGGTGGGGGGTGGGGGGGGGGGGGGGTTGTTAGTGTAATTTATGCTTGGACATATTTGTCATTTACGCCTTTCTATTAATGACGTGATAACGGCATTACCCGAATAGACAAACTTGTTAGTTCAAGGGGGTTTACTATTGGATTTATTTTCAGGGGGCATTTCAGAAAACCGCATTAGTTTAAGGTGGTTTTGTGTAATTTACCCTATATTTTTATAAGTTTTAAAGGGCTTCCTTATAAATCTTTGTGATTGGTTTTATAAGGAGAATTAACCAATTTATTGATCATTGGGTATTTAGGTGGATTAAATCCTGTATATCAAATTATCAATGGAGTTTGGGATAAATGTTGTACTGACTTCTAAATTCGTACAAGGTCCTTTACTTTTTAGGATATACCTATATTAAGAACTGACAAGAGAGTAAGAGACAGATAAATCTTACGAGTAGAGAGAAGGCGATTGAGTGAGAGGCCTGATGGAGACGTGGGAGGACGAGGAGAGAGGGAACATAGAGAGTGAGGGAAGGGTTTGTGAGTGTGAGTCTGAGAGTTTAAAAAATTAAAACAAGTAACAAAACATTATAAACTTAAAATAAATGATTAATACCTTATAAACTTTTAAATTTGTTAGCTTTTTGGAAATGGACAGTCAGTCGGTATAAACCGCACATATGCATTATGCCTAACAAAAACCGGTATTAGTATTGAATTTCGTTAGTAACTAAGTGGGCGTTTACCAATCAAACAATGTCAATTTGGTTTCCAATTGAAATTAGGGTGTGTTTGATTGGGAGTATTTTCCATGGAAAATATCCATTTTCCACTTGATTTGACAACTTAAGGTGTTTGATTGGCTTTTTTTTCTAGGCAATTGAATTCCCACTTTTGGCTCACACACTTACATTTTCCTTGTAAACAAGGAAAATATTTTCTTTGGGGGGGGGGCTAGTTTTTATTTTCCAGGCAATTGCACGATTTTCGAGACAACATTTTACCCATTTTCTACACTAAAAATGCTATAACTTAAACTACAAAATTCAAAATTTAATAAAAAATTTATATTTAAAATCTACTCATCAAGATCAATTAAACAAGATCCATCATGACTATAAAATTATGTAAAAAAAATACCCATAATTTTTTCTACATTAAAAATGCCACAATACAACCAATATTTTCCGGGTAGAAAATTAAGGCAATCAAACACACTACACTTCATTTTTCATGCAACTCAATTCTAGGCAATTCAATTACCGGTAACTTATTTTCTTTCTATGCAAATTCCACGCTTGCAATCAAACGCACCCTTAGTTGATTGACGGTCGGTTTACGGTTGGTGGTTTAAAAATGCCACCCCTACAATCTATACTATATAAATAGTAAAAAAAACCCATCCCTTCGAGTGTATTTTTTTTTTTTTTTGAAATTAGATAATTAAGTTAAGTTAGAACGCAACAAACAATCCAAACATCACAAGCAGTTAAATAGCATACACAAGTATACAGAGCACATAGAGTAACTCCAAAAGGATCCAACCTTTAGAGTCACCGAATATGGTTATATACTTATGCGTTTTAACCAAGCATAGCGATGTGGGACGGTTGCAAATACCTTTTTGGCTTCATTGCCTTTTTTCTTTTGAAATTAGATAATTAAGTTAAGTTAGAACGCAACAAACAATCCAAACATCACAAGCAGTTAAATAGCATACACAAGTATACAGAGCACATAGAGTAACTCCAAAAGGATCCAACCTTTAGAGTCACCGAATATGTATATGTTAGTTTGTTTGCTTAAATTTCAGAGAGCTTTTTATTTATTTAGTTCAACAGACCTCCATTAAGCTTATGTTATTAATTAATTTATACATTTTACTCAGGCTAAGTTTGCACTCTTGTTACCCATTATTGACTTAGTTGTGAGATCTGAATGCCCTATTTTGCTAGGTAAACAATGGTTGGTTTATAGCTCTTATTAACCGAATCGAACCAATCGACCATCTCGATAAAACTAAAGGTCAGTTTACATACTATATTGGTGCGGTGGCATGTTGACATGATTGGTTCGGTTTACAAACTGACCAATTCGGTTAGTAACCGAACCATGGCCACCCTAGTATAGAGTCTTCAAAGAAAAACCAAAAATAAGTGACTATTCTAAAGAAATTAAAAGTTAACTTTTAATTTGAAACAAGGAGGGGGAGGAAAAGAGAGAGATGAGACAAGGATCAAATCTGGCATCTAAGTATGAATACTCACAATTATATTTTCAACTCCTTAAATTTAAGCCTTGTTAAAATAATAGAGAGATAACTTATTTGACTGATATCTAATATAAATAGGGGTCAACTCTATTTATATTAAGGGTGTGTTTGATTGGTAACATTTTCCATGAAAAATGAGCATTTTCCACTTGATTTGACAACTTAAGGTGTTTGATTGCATTTTTTTTTCTAGGCAATTCAATTCCCACTTTTACCTCACACATGTGCATTTTCAAGGCAATTGAGGAAAATGTTTTCTTTGGGGGGGGGGGGGAGGTGGTTTTTGTTTTTCATGCTTGGACACGGTTCACGAGACAAGGTTTTTGCCATTTTCTATATTAAAAATGCCATAACTTAAAATATAAAATTCAAAATAATATAAAAATTTAATATTTAAAATATACTAATCAAGATCAATTAAACAAGATCCGTCATGACTATATAATTATGTAAAAAAAATACCAATAATTTTTTCTACATTAAAAATGCCATAATACAACAAATATTTTCTGGGTAGAAAACTAAGGCAATCAAACACACTGCACTACATTTTTCATGCAACTTAATTCTAGGCAATTCAATTGCCCGTAACTTATTTTCTTTCCATGCAAGTTCCATGCTTGCAATCAAACGCACTCTAAGAGTTAACATCCTTAGTTCTATAAAAATTTAACCTATGACAAGTTACACTATATATAATATGAAGTAATTTCCTCATTCATAACACAATATCAATATGAGACAAGTTATATTTTTAAACATTACTTATGGACGTCTATGTGTCAATATTTTACAAGAAGCCCGAATTTGATCAGTGATGCAATTTCAAATTATTGCACAACTTTGCTAGTTTGTAATGGGCGGCCATATGTCCAAGCCGTCGCAGTGGGCCTACATTGATTGTCAAAATTGGGCTTTAGGGGTCCATAACTATGGGATGTTTCAAGAATTATCTCTAAAGCCTTTTTTTTTCGGATAACATTCTTATTTTTTGAGGTAATTTATACAGGAACAGGACTTAAACTCGAGATCTTTCATGAATCGAGAGTAAATTTTGGTTTTGGCCATTATTGTTAATCTTAATGGTTGATACTTTTGATAGATCATAACACACACACATACACATTGACCGAGCACAACAACCTTCAAAAGCCGGAACTTATGAAAGAGTTGGAACCCAATATATGCATATGCACACACACATTACAACCCGATGTGGAACTGTAATACTACATTTGTTATACTCTGAACGACTCACAAAGTTAGATTACACTCTGAACGATGTGGGACTGTAATGGTTGATACTTGATAACATTCTTATTGAAAGTTGGATCTCTGACCACTAACTACTCCAACTGGTCTTAAAGGCTAGTTTAATTTGGGTCCATGCATTTAGCCTATATTTAATTTACATGCAAACCATATATCTGTAAGGTGTAACAGTTGAATTTTCAACACCTATCATAAGTGCTAAACATTGTCGTAGCACCACTGACACTGAGTTCATAAAATTAAATTTATGCCACTAGTCAAATAATTTATATATATTCTTTGGATTATATTTATGATATCAACTAAACATTTGTAAAATATTTTATTTGCATGAAAAATATTTTAAATTGAAAATGGTTTATAATGTGTAGAGTTTTCCGTAAACCAAAGTACCACTTTAAGTTTTGCTTGATTGCAACCTTTTCTTTTCTAAAAAGTACAAGGATTTCATAGTTTTCACTTTTTGAAATATTTTAATATCATTAATTTTCAAGGGAAATGAGTTCTTAGCATACAATTTTCTTTATCGTGTTCTACTCGATCATGGAGTACGAAATATTAAATATTTTGTAAATATTGTTTTTCACGCTTAATATCATCACATAAAATAATTTCGAAAACTCAAGTATTCTTTTAAATAAATCAATCAAACACACAATAAAGTAAACTAAGTAACAATAAAAAGTATTATTACCAATTTTATGTTCCTAAATTTCTCAGTGATTTAAAACATTTTGCTTACATACTTCACATATAAAAAATTGAGCTAATTTTGAAAGAAAAAATTTCTTTTCCATTTTACTCGTGAAACTCATTTTTCTTCACCAAATTGCCTTTAGGGAAAACTAAAAAATGGAAAAAATCATTCCAGCTTGGACAAAGGTATTAAATTCTCAACTGACATACGTTACAAATGTGGTGAAAAAACAAAAAAATTAAGTTAGAAATTAATGTGGTAAAAAGACAAAACTTTACGTTACAATTTAATAAATATGATCTTACGTAGGCCATGACATAATAATTAATGTTAACTAATTTGCATGACAACCATTTGTAAGTATGCTCATAGCCACGTGACAATAATGTACTAGAAATTTTGCGTTCCTTTGAAATTAGTCCAAACATTTCGTGGAAAATTAAAAAAAAAAAAATTAAAAATAATTTTGCGTGCCTTTTGAGTACTTTTGCCTGTCTTGGGGGTACTTTCTTGTTTTTTCTACGTTCTCGGTAACTTATCAGCACTTTCACTAATTTTTTTCTGTCTAATTAAATATATAGGTTATTACATATCGAGAATAAAAAATTCACAATATATTAATAATGACCTGTCAATTACATCTCGTGAGATTAGAATTCCTCCCCTATGATTCATGGTGCTTGCATTTACTCATTCGAAGAAACTGTCGTTTTTATTTTTATTAGTTTTGGAAAGTAAGTAATTACCATGCATCTTTGGGATTTGTACTCTTTTAAAGAATTTTTTTCTTTCTTTAATTTTCCAATTGTTATTTTTTTACATTAAAACGGAATAAAATACAAAATTATCTTTCTAGAAAGCAATTTGTTTAAGATTGAGTGGGCTAGCCTAATTTGTCGGATACCCATTCTTTCAGAAGAAGTCCTAAATTCGAATTTCATCTGGAATAAAAGGGATTTTTGTAACGCATGTAATTTAATGGGGGATAAATATGGCCAATATTTGAATTATATTGAATAGACTAACTTATGTAGTAATTTTTTTAAATGAATTGATGTAACAAATAGTTGGTGCTTGCCCGCCACGTTGGTTCAAAGTTGGTCGGTCAGATAAGCAAGTATGTAAAAATTTCATTAACTAATAATGTTGATAATTTTTAAAAGCAATTAAATGTTCAGGATATTAATTAGTGTTGCTGAGACTTTAAACTAATTAAGGGTATAAATAAATATTTCTTTATCACTTGAACTAATTCTCTTGGTGGTGTATAATTGATAGTATGGATATTATTGTAGATTTCATGCACCACTCAATTAATATATATAATGTGTCAACTACATATATATAGTACGTATAATTCCTTGGTCTTTTTTACCACTAAAGTAATCCACCGGCTCTTTTAACTTTTTTTTTTTTAAATAAATTATTAAAAAAATTAAGGAATTTATTATTGTAAAATCTACGGTAAATTGATGAAGTAAATACGCAAACAAATAAAATCCAGTCAACGAGTCATCCCAAAGTCTCTGCTCCTCTCACAAGTCCCAATTAAATACGTCACACAAATTTAATTTTGACAATGTCATTAATAATTTCCAAAAAATATTAAAATGAAACAATTGATCAAGTGGGGCCAACGGCAAATCTCTATATAAAGAGATCCACACATGTTAAATCAGCAAATCTAGCTACTGAAAATAAAGAGCAAATTAATAGACACACTTGAATTTGTGGTTGTTTCATTCCAATGAATTCCATCATAGCTGGAATTTTTGCTTTCTTCTTATTCTTATACTACCTATCATCAAAACTTAAAACTCCAAAGGTAAAAGTACCACAACAAGCTGGTGGTGCGTGGCCTATAATAGGCCACCTCCACCTCCTAGGTGCCTCTCATCAAATGCCCCATGAGGTCCTAGGAGCCATGGCGGACAAGTACGGGCCTATCTTCACCATCAAGGTTGGGGTGAAGCCAGCCCTGGTGGTGAGCAGTTGGGAGGTGGCTAAAGAGCTATACACCATCCACGACCTGGCAATATCATCGCGTCCAAAATTTGTAGCATCTTATATTATGGGCTACGATTTGGCCATGTTCTCTCAATCCCCCTATGGCACATACTGGCGTGAAATACGCAAGATAGCTTCCCTAGAGCTACTCTCTCGACGCAGACTTGAGTTGATGAAGCATGTGAGAGTCTCTGAAATTGAGGCTTTCATTAGAGACCTTTACAAGCTTTGGACGGAGAAAAAAAATGACACAGGTTACACAAATACATATATATACACATATACACATTTACAAATAATTTGTGAAAAAGTATTACTTATACAATAATCTAATTGTATCTATGACAATTATCATGTCTCTTATGGTTTATGGATCTTCTCGTGCCCATGGGATATGATGCTTATTAAAGTTTGCACTGATTTTAATAAGTTTTTGTGTTTACCCAGTGTTTACTACCAGGGCGGAGCCATGTAGGGTCCAGGAGGGGCCATGGCCCCACCTGGACTTTTGGCAAATTTTGGCCGAGTACAAGGGCTTGTGTGTGATAGTACAAAGATGAGGGGCATTTGTTTAATTAAAATGTTTAGTGGGTAGCAGTTCTTTATGCGATAAACTGGATAACTTTGGGGGTCATGTTTTGTAATTCAGTAAAGAGTATAATTGAAAAAAGTCTAGTGGGTAAAGGGGTTTTGTGCGATGAAATATATAAATTTGGGGGTTGTGGTTTGGAATTTATTGTAGGGATTGTGTATAATCATAAAGAATAGCAGGTGATCTAATTTATTTTAGTCATCATTTTTATTTGTTTGAAGCTCAGCCGTAGCACTAGCACTACTGCACCAATGCACTCCGCTTCCTTCTTCTTTTTTTGCGGCCTTTAGCCTCTTAGATTAGATTTCCTTTTTATAATCTTATACTAATTTTTTAAAAAAAATTGAATATTAAGATTTAGGTGTTTTGGTGTTATTTGCTTCTTAGATTGATTTATTAATATATTTGTTTGTTTGTTATAGTAGGTTGAATATTGAGTCGATAAAAATATTTCAAAATATATAATTAATTTTAGTATAGCATTTTTAACTTTTTCGAAATATCAAAATAAAATCGAGAAGTATTTTAGTAAAAAATTGGCCTGTAAACATATTTATTGAGTTTTATTTGGCTTAAATTATTTTTGACCTCCCTGAAAATTATTCCTTATTCCGCCACTGCTTACTACCCATTACAACTTGATTATATATTTCAGAGGAAATATTATAGTTATATAATAATTGGTTTAGCAATAAGTGTGTAAAAA
Source organism: Lonicera japonica (assembly GCA_021464415.1). Classification (NCBI taxonomy): domain Eukaryota; kingdom Viridiplantae; phylum Streptophyta; class Magnoliopsida; order Dipsacales; family Caprifoliaceae; genus Lonicera; species Lonicera japonica. Next base: position 65,624,782 of record CM038466.1, on the reverse strand, counting down.
TGAAATTTATTTCCAAACAGAAAAAGAAAAGGTATTTAAGACAATTATATATGTAATTAATTTAGGAAAAAAGTTAGCCCTAGCTACTTATTAGCAATAAATGTGACGTATATCTTGTAAGACATTTTAAATCTTCCATTTTCAGGTCATGTGATGGTAGAGATGAAACAATGGTTTGGTGAGTTAAATCTCAACGTAATGCTTAGAATGGTTGCTGGAAAGCGATACTTTGGAGATAGTGCGACAAGCGCCGAGTTAGAGGAGGCTGAACAATGCCGGAACGGAATGAGAGAGTTGTTTCGTCTGTTAGGCCTTTTCGTGGTGGCCGACGCAGTCCCCCTTTTGCGCTTCTTAGATTTGGGTGGATACGAAAAGGAAATGAAAAAAACCGCAAAAGATATCGACTTAATTATCCAGGGATGGTTGGACGATCATCGCCGGAAAAGGAACTCCGGCGAAACTACCAGCGATCAAGACTTCATTGATGTTCTTTTGACGACACTTAACGGCGTCGACAAGCTTGGGGGCTACGACATTGATGATGTAATCAAATCCCAATGCTCGGTATATATCTCTCTAGCCAAATGATTCTTATTATTTATATAAGTAAATTGGACTAGTCCATTTGACCATCATACATATATATATATATTTCCCCCCTAAAAAAATACAGATTTAAGTATTTTCTTTTATAATATTATGTACCTACAAAATGGCATTCTACAAAGCTATATATTAAGCAAATTGCATAATTGTATTGAATATACTATATATAAGCACATAAGTCAAGTCCATTAAGGCTAACAATTAGGAAAGTTGCTAATAAACATAATTTATAATAAAGTTAATGATAAACATAACGGAATTCAAATTTTCTTTTCACTCCTTTATTAAACATTAATGCATTTCTTTTAAAAAAATAAAAAATTCTTCAGGTTTTGATTGCTGGAAGCACTGACACCACCACAATTATGCTAACTTGGGCACTCGCTTTGGTAATGAATGATCGCAATGTCTTGGAAAAAGCTCAAGAGGAATTGGACATTCACGTTGGAAAGGAAAGAAAAGTGGAAGAATCGGATATCAACAATCTCGTCTACCTACAGGCAATAGTTAAAGAGACGCTGCGATTATATCCAGCAGGTCAACTTGGAGGCCCACGAGAATTTGACGAAGACTGCAACGTATATGGCTACCATATCCCTAAAGGCACAAGGTTGATAGTGAACCTATGGAAACTTCATCGAGACCCACGCATATGGCCGGACCCGCTTGAGTTTAAGCCAGAGAGGTTTCTTACAACCCACAAAGACATTGACGTTAAAGGACATGATTATGAGCTGCTCCCCTTTGGCGCTGGTAGAAGAATGTGCCCTGGTTACACTTTTGGCCTTCAGATGTTGCATTTGTCACTGGCTAGTCTTTTACAAGGTTTTGAGCTTTCTACTCCTGGAAATGCTCCGGTTGATATGACTGAGGATGCTGGATTAACAAACATGAAAGTCACCCCGTTCGAAGTTCTTCTCTCTCCGCGTTTGTCTCCTAATTTATATTAGTTAAATTTTATGTCCTACAATACTGCCTTATGTCAAGGGTTCGAGTTGCATATATGTTTTAGCTTGGTGACTTACTTTAATGTCTATGAATAAAATAATTTCCTTTTTAAGTGTTCTTTTTTCAAGTACTAGTTAATTATACTTTTTAATATTCCTAAATTTTAAGTTATCACTTTGTCGGTATCTTTGTGTCTTTCTGAAATAAAGATGACATTCAAATATTCATTTTGTAAATGATACAACAACATTGAGTTAGTCAAAAAACTTTTGAGGAAACCTTATTTAAAAGGTAAGACCATTTTCAATGGCTAGTTTAATAATGTAATGTAAAAGTTGGTATTTAGCTTATTAATGAAACTCAAAACACATTGGGAAAAAGCTAAAAATAGTTCTCACGACACACCATGTATTAAGAGAGAAATGGGAATTTTTTGCTCGACAAATGATATATTGTGCACTCTCCCACGACACATTAATTTGAAAGGTAGGAACTTTCTCTCTCTTTCTATTAAATATCTTTCTCACTTTCTCTCTCTCTCTCTCTCTCTCATCTCTTAAACCATGGAGGAAACAAAAGGAGAATATTTCTCTTTCTTCTCACACGACACATGATGTGTCATGGGAGGGCATAAATTCTGCCACATGACAAATCATGTGTCGTGGAAGTGTTATTTTCTTGCTCTGATCAATGATAAATCGTATAGTGTATAAAATTGTCGGTTGCTACATTTGGCTTGGGTTTATACTTTTTCCTCCACTTTTAGCTTTTCACATTACCGAGTAGGGTAGCTAAAAGTGGATATTTCCACTTTTAGGTTAGGCAGTGGATCGGAGATGGTCTAAGGACATTATATATACATATACTCATTTAGATTCTTTTAAAAAAAAAAACTTGTTTGTCAAATTCAATTTACATGTGAAATTTTGGGATTTTGATCCCTGGAATTAATTTCTTGAAAGAAAATTCATATTAAGAGATAGGCATGTGGCGAGAGTAAAACTTTAAGTGGTGTTGCTTTGAGATCGGTTAGTCTAAAGATTTTAAGGTTGTGATCTTTTCACATGAATAATAGTATAATACACAAATTAAATAAACAACTAACCATTCAAAATTAGTATTTTTATTATAGGACACATTCCATGGGATAGTTGGCTCCCTTAGCCTCCTTGGGTGGTGCATCGATTCTAGGAGGAGCTAGATCGTGTTAGCGTGAATCGATATTAGGGAAGCTTATTAAGGAAAAAATATTGTAGAAAATATTGTACAATATTCATTATATTAATTGCTTAGTTGACGTAGGGTAATTACCTTAATTATCTTGTATTCGTTTTTTATATAAATTCCTCCAAAGGTGAGAAGAATAACAACACGATTCATTATCTCAATTCTCTCTCTTTAAAATATTTAACTTGGTATTAGAGGAACAGATCTCCGTTGTTAGCGTTATCATAGATTGATTTCATCGCTTAGAAACGATTGTCTTTATTTTCATATATTCATCCTATTATCCGCAACCTTTAGTTGATTCGTTTATCCACAACCAACTTCCATACACCACCAAACATATACCAAAAGTTTCCCCTCTTCAAAATGATTAATTCGGAGTTCAAATAACTAGATTCGAACTTCCCACGCGTGTCATTGAAAGACACTACTATTGGTCGTCACGTCTTCGATTATCCAGATCTAAACCTACAGGAGTCCAATCCCCAAAATTTTTGTACCATCATTTTCGTTTTTCCCAGATGATCACGACGCAAAAAAAGAAGAAGCCGAAAACAAGCCTGCACACATCCTCATGCACGACCTAAAGTTCCCGTCGCTTTTAACAAACTGCCCCTGGTTTGATCATTAATTTTAACGAAGTTGATTAACATCGTTAGCCGTTATCGTTAAAGTTAACGTATGTTACTGTTGAAGTTAACTATGTCAGCCGTCACTGTAGTGCAACATAATGGGTAACCGGTGTCAGTGTTTTTTACTAAATTGAAGAACGTGTGGGCCGAGATTTATTAGAAGCGTACTTGTAAGATCAAGAATAAAAAGGGTATTGTGTGGCACCAAAGATAAAAGGAACTTGAGCTGGTTCATGCCTTCTTAAGAAGACTCGATGTTAGACATAACAGTGGTAAAATAGAATTCCTGAGAATGTTTGACCCTCCTAGCTTGACTATAGCTTTTGTATACATTCGTAAGGATGAATCTCAACAAGACAGTCTCAAACAAATGCAGGTTGAAGTATCTAGCTTAGCCATTCAGGCTAAGTTATTTGCACCTTTCCATGAAGAACATGGTTTAATTCCTCTTCATCAGCAAAGTCCTCCACCAGGCTCCAATCAACCAAAATGTACATATTGTAATGATCTGGGGCAAGTTTGAGAAACGTGTTGGAAGCTGAATCCACATCTTAAATTTCAGAAACAGGGTTATCGTAAAACAGGGAAAGTAGCCACCGTTTAATTGGTTCAAGAACCAGATTTCTACGGAATAATTTGACAGGACCATTACACCTCAAGAAGAGCTGCCACCACATTATCTATAGCTGGTTGAGGTAAAATTAGTATGATTTTAAAGGTTTCTCATTTTGTTAGTTATGATACTTGGATTATTGATTCTGGCACATCTACATATGACTTACGATAAATCTTATTTTACTGAATTGTCTCCCTATCCAGTGTCTTATATTACTAATACAAATGGAGAAGCTTTTTTTGTGTTAGAAATTGGGTCAGTCCGTACTACCCCAGCATTAGAACTCCATCATGTTTTATATGTCCCTAACTTATATCATCACATATTATCTGTTCCCCAATGTTTTGTGATATTTTATCCCATGTATGTGATTTTTTAGGATATTTTAACTAGGGAGGTAATTGGAAAAAGGGTATCTGAAGGGAAGATTGTTTTACCTAGATCAAATGTTCGCCGGGGAGAGATTAGGAGCACCGTCCCGCGCTACATTAATTTTAAATTCTAAGATATTAAGTGAAGTTTGGTTGTGGCATCGCTGACTAAGGCATCCATCTTTCAGTATTATAAAAAAAATTATTCCTACTTTATTTATTAGTGTTTATGAGTATGTTTTGCATTGTGAAACTTGTGTTTTAGCCAAAAGCCATCGTACTACTTATTCTCCCAATATTTATAATAAAAGTATTAATTCTTCCTTTTGAGTTGATTCATTTTGATGTTTGGGGAACCTCTAGAAAGTTCACTATATCTGGTATGTGGTACTTTGTGTTGTTCATTGAAATATTCAAAATTGTCATAGGTCGTTTTTCTTAAAACCAAAGATGAAGTTTTTTTAGCTTTTCAATATTTTTGTATTCTAATTCAAACACAATATAATAGCACTTTTAAAATCCTTTATTTTAATAATGGGGGGGGGGGATATCAATAATTCCTTTAGCAAATTTCTTCAAATGCATATCATTATTCACCAAACTACGTGTCCACAAACACTAGAACAAAATAGAGTATCTGAAAGAAAAAGCCACCACTTACTTGATATGGCTTGTGCCCTCATTTTTTCTGCTCATATGCCTAAGTACATTTGGGTGATGTTGTACAAGCTTCCTTCTACCACATCAATTGTCTTTCATCCAATGTCTTTCAGGAAAAAAAATCCATTTGAAGTACTTACATCTCATGTATCGTTTACCTTTAGTTCATAACATTCCAACTCGTGTCTTTGGTTGTGTTGTCTTTGTCCATATCCCTAAAATCAAAGCTTCAAGTTAGATGCCCAAGCAATTAAGTGTGTGTTTGTTGGTTATGAGGATATCAAAAGGGTACAAGTGTTATTATCCACTTACTTGAAAATATCGTGTCACTATAGATGTTACTTTCTTCGAAGACATTAGCTATTTCTCCTCTTGTGACTTTGCTCTTTAGGGGGGATTTATATTTTGAAGAGCTATCTCACAGTGAGGAGGAAAATCCATAAGTAGAAGATGATATACTAGCAGATCAAGTTGAGGTACCAATTGAAATCCAGGTCCAAACGCCAGTTCAGTTTGCCCCTTCGACTATATATTACTCGTACCATCGATACCCTCAATCCACAACTCCCTGGTGTTGAAGGTCACTCATCCAAGGTACATCCACCCACTAATACTAATAGTAATGAGTCTAATGTTGGACAATATATGTTACCAGTAGGTTAACCCGTGGTTAACCAGTCAAAAGATATGAACCTATCATTTGTATAAAATCAAAGTATCTAGTTACAAATTACATAACCACTAATAGGTTGTTTAAGTCATGTGAGTCATTTGCGAATCAAATATCTACTGTATCAATTTCTAACAATGTGCATACATGATGACTTGGATAATCCAAACTGGAGGATGGAAATCGAGGAAGAAATGGAGGCATTGTAGAAAAATAATACCTGGCAACTTGTGGCCCAGTTATAAGACAAGAAGGCTATAAGTTATTGTTGGATATTTATTGTAAAGCATAATGCGAACGCTTCTATAAATCGGTATAAAGCCCGACTTGTAGGCCAGAGGTTTACTTAAACGCATGGGATAAACTATAATGAAACCTTTACTCTCGTCGCAAAAATGAACACTATTCGGGTCCTATTTTTATTTAGGCGAGTTTTAACTGGCCTTTTCAGCAGTTTAATGACAAGAATGCATTTCTCCATGGAGTGTTAGTTGATGAAGTTTAAATGGCTTTTCCATTAGGGTATGCGGCAGCATCTCATGGTAATTTTATTTGTAAATTGGAAAAATCTCTATATAGACTCAAACAGTTATCTCATGCGTGGTTTGGAAGGTTCTCACAACTCATGAAGAATGTGTGTTATAGACAAAGTAACTCAGGCCATACTTTTTTCATCAAGCACCAACAAGGGAAGGTAATAGCTCTAATCATTTACATTGATGATATAGTGATCACCGGTGATGATACTGTTGAGATTGATAGATTATAGAGGCGGTTGGCCTCGATCTGATTTTAAAATGAATGACTTGGGTGAACTTAAATATTTTTTAGGAATCGAGGTAGCAAGAGGGAGTAAAAGAATTTACCTATGCCATAGGAAGTATATTTGTGACTTGTTGGCAGAGACTTATTTAATGAATTGCAAACTCGTTGACACTCCTATTGAACAGAATCATTCTTAGCAGAGTATCCGAACTAAATACTTATTGATCGAGCTCGCTATCAGAGATTGGTTAGGCGTTTAATTTATTTGGCCTATATCAAGCCAGATGTAGCTTATGTTAGAGTAATAAGTCAGTTTGTGCACAATCCGAGTGATAGTCAAATGGATGCTGTATTTAGAATTTTGAGATATTTGAAGTCGTCTCCTGGAAGAGGAGTGATGTTTTCTAAACACAATTACTTTCTCGAAGTTTGTGACTTCACAAATGGAAATGGACAAGGAAGTAATCTTGTTACATGGAAGAGCAGGAAACAAAAAGTAGTGGCATGATCAAGTGCTTAGGCTGAGTATAGAGGGATGGCTCACGGAGTGTTTGAATAGATGTGGTTGAGAAGTTTGATGTGTGATTTAGTTTCGAATTGAAAAATGCTATGCAATCGTATTGTGACAATCGGTCTGTTATTGATATATCGCATAATCCAGTCCAACATAATCATACTAAGCATGTGGAGGCTGATCGCCATTTTATAAAGGAAAATCTAGAAGCCAAGCTTACTAGCTTTCCTTTTATCTCCACTGAAGAGCAGCTTACAGATATCCTCATAAAAGGGGTTTCCAGAAAAGTGTTTTACGACTTATTGAGCAAGTTGGGCATGGTTGATGTGTATGCACCAACTTGAGGGAGATTGTTAGCGTGAATCGATATTAGGGATTAAATATCGTAGAAAATATTGTATAATATTCATCGTATTAATTGCTTAGTTGACTTAGAGTAATTACCTTAATTATCTTGTATTCGTTTCTTATATAAATTTCTCCAAAGGTGAGGAGAATAACAACATGATTCATTCTCTTAATTCTCTTTGACTGATCGATGTGCCACAATTCAGTATACTTGCAAATTCATCCGGGCATGTGGATCGATGTTTTGGAGGAGTGGATCGATGCACGAGTGGCATGGCATCTATTAAGCAAATACTTGTCTAATTTTATGTTGTAAGTAAAAATTTAAAGTGAGAGCAGATTTTAGTTTTTAAGTTGATTTTTGAGAGGTGTTCTCTAGAAGAGCTAATAGGGAGAGACTATGGCTTATAATTTGTGTACTCTTTGATCCAATCATTAATATAAGCTATTACCTTAGTGGATTAGTGGTAAGTTTAGCCGATATACCACCCTAATTCTCTTGTGTTTGTTGGTGAGTGTTTAATTTTTGGTTATTGCATGTGGTATGTACATGACTTCATTTATGTCAACCTAGATTGTTTCTAGGTCCCTTTGCATTGCATTATTGCTTGCTTTAGAGCCGGCCGGTTTAGCACAGCACTACATATGGGAATAATACTCATGGTATTAAATTAAAAATTTGGAAAATGGGTACAAAGTGCCTTGGCCATTGGGTTTGTTTGTTGAAACTCCACACTATATTACAATTTAGTACGTGTTGGATACCTCATAAAAGATGCCAACAAAGATTTATGTTTAAAAAAAGAAAATGAGATTTGAAACATTTCTCAAAATTTAAGTTGAGAGTCTAATTTGAAACAAAAGAAAGTATTATCATTAAGAGACAAACATTTTATTTTAAATTTATTAATGCATACAGTAAATAATACTCTACAACACATGAACACAACCAAAAGTAGAGCGAAGATATATAAACAAAGAAGTTTTGGCCAAATTTAAACACTAGCTCCACCCATATATTCCCCCATTGCATTTTATTTTAGGAGTTAAATAATTAATAAAGATGAGAAGCCAAACGTGGCGCAAGAAGAACATCGAGCGGTGTAGCTTTAAGGTTTGTTAGTCCGGCGCTCTCAGTCATATCAACAGGTGCATTAGACGGCGTTGAGATCTCAAAACTATGTAATAGAGTAGCTAGCACTAAGTGTACCATCTGGGTGCCAAAAGTCATCCCGGGACAAATTCTCCTACCAGCACCAAACGGAATCAACTCAAAATGCTGGTCTTTCACATCAACATCTTTATGGGTGGTGAGGAACCGCTCAGGTCTAAACTCTAATGGGGTCGACCACACCTGTGGGTCGCGCTGAAGCTTCCATAGGTTCAACATCAGTCTTGTACCTTTTGGGACATGGTAGCCACTTACGGTGCAATCTTCTGTGAATTCTCTTACTCCCAGTGGTGCTGCTGGGTATAACCGTAATGTCTCTTTAAAGATTGCTTGGAGGTAGACAAGGTTGTGGATATCTGATTCACTCACGTGTCTCTCCTTGCCAACATGGATGTCCAGTTCTTCTTGAGCTTGTTTGAGTGCCCTCCGGTTGTTCAATAGTAGCGAGACCGCCCAAATTAGCACGACTGTAGGTGCATCAGTACCTCCAGCAATCAAATTCTGCAGTGTCAATCATTAATTTCATTTATAATTTAAATTATGATACAAAACTATAAATTCAACAATAGCATTTTTATTTAAGTAATGCTAGTATATATACTTAGCTCGATCAACATATTTAGGGACGTACCACACATGTAGCCTTAGTGATGGTATCTTTATCAAAACCATTAAACTCCGCGCCTTCAACAACATTCATCATGACGCCCATGAAGTCTTGCTCGCCGCTAATCTTAACTGAATCTCAACTCCGGCGATGCTCTTCCAACCATTTTCCCATCATAATGTCCATTTCTTCACAAGTTTTTTCCATTGCCTTCTCGTATCCACCCAAGTCCAAAAATCTTAGAAAAGGAAGGTTATTGGAAACTAAAAATAGTCCAAGGAAATGAAAGAAATCCCTCAATATTTTTTGGCACTGTCTTGCTTCTTTTTCATCATTGGGATCTGTACAAGCACCAAAGTATCGCTTTCCAGCAACCATTCTTAGGACCACGTTGAGCGTCAAGTTGCCAAACCATTGTTTCATTTCCACCATCGTGAGACCTAAAATGGCAATTCATAATTTCTTCACTGGAGAGGCACTTATATATAAAGAACAATAAAATAATCTTGATAACAGTTTTAGGGAGCAGTTGTTGTCAAAGTAATAGCGTCTTTACGAGAATACAACATTGATGTATTTTACACACAGTTGTACATTTCTCGGGGAAGATTTTCTCCGTGGAGGGAACTACCCATAATTGTATTGATTTAACATTTCATTCAATACATTATACATATATGATTCTGCTTGGCCAATTTTCATGTTAATTTCTACTTCTTCATAATTTCTAATGTTACAAAAAAGAAAATGAATATTAGCTTCGTAATTTATTGAAACCAAGCTGTCCATGCGGCCGGAAATTAAATAAAAAAAACTCATAAATTGAAATTGGAAAACGTAATTTTGGTAAAATATATTTTTTATAAAGTAGTAAAATCTGTATTTATTGTGCAACTTCAAAAATTTGTACGTGTGCAGATACAAATAAGTGGCAACTGATTTTTATGCTCTTCACAGCCAGAAGAACTGTCCCGGGTGAAGCTTAGATTTTGTTTTTTCTTTTAACTGATTTTTTTTTATATATATTTCTCTAAGCATGGGCAGATGAGGATTTGTCCCAATCCCGTGAACACTTTTAGTCCTTATATTATCTTCCTGTTTATTTCTATAATCACATGCAACTAAATCAATAAATCAGATTTAAAACGAAAAAATTGTACAATACAAACAATTTATGGTAGGTTACGAACATTTATTGTAAACTACAAATATGATATACCCATTCGATCTGACCTCTGAGAATCTAGAAATTAGGTAGAAGGGCTTATTATACATTGATTTTTACCAAAAATCCAATGAATAATATTTTTTTGAATGAAGGGCCTATTTTTAATTGGTAATTTGAATAAAGGGCCTATTTTTAATTGGTAATTAGTGTAAGAAGCCTATTTTGTTTTATATTTTAAATGAATGTATTTGAATAAATTTAAATATCATTTAATTAATAAAAACATGTTATGTATTACCTAAATTACCCCTTTTTATGAAATTTTCACAAAAAATATGGACTGCAAAGTTCATATTACAATAAAATATGAACTGCAAAGTTCATATTGCAGTGAAATATGTACTGCAATATGAACTTTGCACTAAAAATATGGACTGCAAAGTTCACATTGCAGTAAAATATGGACTGCAATATGAACTTTGCACTAAAAATATCGACTGCAAAGTTCACATTGCAGTGAAACATGGACTGCAAAGTTCATATTGCAGTGAAATATAGACTGCAAAGTTCATATTGCAGTCAATATTTTAATGCATATTGATATTTTTTTAGTTTATTTTAAGGGTTGGGATGTCATTTTATAATGAAAAAAAAAGACACATGTCATATTATCAATAAAATAAAAAATAGGCCCTTTATTTTAAAAAAAATTATTCCTTGGCCTTAGTGTGAAAATCTTTCTCTAATAAGCCCTTTTTTTTCATTGGATTTTTGGTAAAAATCAATGTATAATAAGCCCTTCTACCTAATTTCTATTTTATTTTATAGTTAATTTTCACTCAATAACTTGAGATTACTAGAAATTAGGTAGAAGGGCTTATTATACATTGATTTTTACCAAAAATCCAATGAATAATATTTTTTTGAATGAAGGGCCTATTTTTAATTGGTAATAGTGTAAGAGGCCTATTTTGTTTTATATTTTAAATGAATGTATTTGAATAAATTTAAATATCATTTAATTAATAAAAACATGTTATGTATTACCTAAATTACCCCTTTTTATGAAATTTACACAAAAAATATGGACTGCAAAGTTCATATTGCAGTAAAATATGAACTGCAAAGTTCATATTGCAGTGAAATATGGACTGCAATATGAACTTTGCACTAAAAATATGGACTGCAAAGTTCACATTGCAGTAAAATATGAACTGCAATATGAACTTTGCACTAAAAATATCGACTGCAAAGTTTACATTGCAGTGAAATATGGACTGCAAAGTTTCTATTGCAGTGAAATATAGAGTGCAAAGTTCATATTGCAGTGAAATATAGACTGCAAAGTTCATATTGCAGTCCATATTTTAATGCATATTGGTATTTTTTAGTTTATTTTAAGGGTTGGGATGTTATTTTATAATAAAAAAAAGGCACATGTCATATTATCAATAAAATAAAAAATAGGCCCTTTATTTAAAAAAAAATTATTCCTTGGCTTTTGTGTGAAAATCTTTCTCTAATAAGCCCTTTTTTTTAATTGCCCATATCATATTTGTAAACTACAAATATGATATACCCATTCGATCTGACCTCTAGGAATTAGAATAAATAGTATGTGTTATACCTGAATCATTTCTCTTCTTCGTCCAAAGGTTGTACAGCTCTCTAATAGAGGCCGTCTCAGTCTTAGAAACTCTCACGTGCTTCAGCAGTTCAAGCCGTTGGTTTGAGAGTAACTCTGATGAGGTTATTTTGCATAATTCACGCCAGTGACAGCCACATCGTAGGTGGTAAAAATTTCCTTAGCCACCTCCCAATTGCTCACCACCACGGCTCGGTGCACCCCGAGCCAGAGGGTGAAGATGGGTCCGCACTTGTCGGCCATGGCACCAAAGGTTATGTGGGGAAGCTGTGGACCGCCTAAGCGATGGAGGTGACCTATAATGGGCCATGCACCACCAGCTTGTGGTGGTAGTTTAATCTTAGCAATATTTCTTAGCTTACTTGATAAGTGGTATATGAATAAAATTAGAGCGAAGGCTCCAGCTATGGAAGTAGTAGTGTTTGGTTGTGGGAGGAAGAAATCCATTTGCACAATTGTTACTTCAAATAATTAAATCTCTTGGGCTCTTTTATTTCTGATTTAGTATGTATATATGTACATGTATATATATATATATATACTTGTGTGAGCTAGGGATAACTAGTTCTAGACTTCTTGTTTCCTAGTCATAACTTGCATGTATTTTAATTTTCAATATGATGAGTATTGGTTAAAATAAATATTGTTTAATATCGTAATATTTGGTACGTTGTCACAAAACTTAAATTGGACTTTTAGTCGTAAAATATATAGTTATAATGATTTTAATAATATGTTTAACTTTATTTCAGAATTCAAACAACACAAAGTATTTTTATTATGTTTGTAATCCATGTTCAAATATGTTGGCGAGTGTCATGATCAACTTTGAATTTTAAAGGCGTAACAGATTTGAATTGGCAATGCAACAATTAAATTATTTGGTCGTTTAGACTCAACCGCTACTTCTAATTTTTCTGGCTTCTGTATAAATTTTATATATCTAGTTTAATTACTTTTCCAATAGGATGATAAGAATTATGATTCGGGACGGAAGCAAAGTTAAAAGAAAAACAAAAGTAATACTGAAAATAAGACTTTTCATCCCTTAAATAATTAGAATTTCTCGAAGGTTAATCTTCTTTTTACACAAGAAATTCAAAATTACCAAAAACAAAATAAAGATACTAGAACTAACGACTTTATTATTATTATTTTTTTTAAAGGAGAATTTGTCATAACTTTAGTAACTAAATAAGGAAAATTATATTTAGGAAATTATATAAAATAAAAATTATAGAAATAATAGACAAAAATTGTCTTCATGTGCAGGGACTGTGCTATGCAGGGGCAATGGGGAGCAATTGCCCCCCCTCCCCTTGATTTTCAAATTATTCACTACATATGAGTTGTTTTAAAAATATATATATGTATATATATATATTGGTGTGATTTCAATGATTACTTTTTCTTTCTACTTATGGATAGTTACTGTAATATTAACCATTTGATGGAAAATTAAAAGTTAATATTAAATGAGTAGTTGGCTAATTAATGCACATTGAAGAAATTCAAAGTATTAAATGTAAGGTTAAGTTGGTAACTTGTTGTTACCTTATGACATATCATTTTTTTTTCATTTAATTTTAAGGAAATTTAAATAAGAGATCCATTCAATGATTTTGTAATTCCAATCCAAGATATATTCTTATCCCTTACGCTTATAAAATATGATTATCTCAAAATTTATTTGCCAAACACAAGATATTGATTATTGAACCAAATAATTAACTATTTAATACTACAAAAGATATATTTTAAAAGTGTTATTTAGGAAGTCATACGCATACTTCCTATCTAATCAAATTCTTATGAGTTGTACACATACTTCATTTTACAACTTTCTTTAAATTTCCTAACATAATTCAAATACCACTAATTACATGCACTTTCAATCTACGTTTATTTGTTTTTAATTCTTTTTCCTTCATAATACAATTTAAAAACACATACTCACATAAAGTCAATTCATGGATTCGTAAGGCGATAATTAAACTTTTTTCTAGCACAATGGAAAGCAAAACTTTAATTCTTTTTTACTTTTATTAATTTGAACCAAACCTCAAAAGAATGATATAAAAAAATAAGTAAGCAATATACATTATTTTGATTTAACATTTTATTGTACAAGAAATGGGGCAAAAGATCTTGTGCAATAATATTTTTTGAAAAAATGCAGTAAATAATGGGCATATTTATTTTTAATATATTTCTAAAATAAGGGCTTGTTTATTATTTGTGATTTAAAATGAGGGCTTTGACCAAAATTATGTTTCGTGCAAACTAAACTTTGCAATCCAAAAAAAATAATACAAATTTGTTTTACATAACGTGTTTATATTTTTTTACATGTATATTTTTATGTGTCACTCAGGCAACTCTAAAGTAATGTTAAATAAATCTCAATATATAGTTGTTATTTATGAGAAGGAGAGAAATTATATTCGATATTATTAGAGAGAAGATTACCCACTTATATACATGAGACTCCTACACAGATAAGGAAACTACTACTAATTAGGATTCCTAAATTATCTACCTTCCTAATACAATATTTACAACTTATAACACTCTCTCTCAAGCTGGCGCATAGATATTGATCATGCCCAGCTTGTTACAAAGATAATCAACCCGAACCCTGTTTAAGGCTTGCGTGAAAAGATCACCCAATTGCTCTCCAGTCTTCACATATCCTGTGAAAATTAAGCCTTGTTGGATCTTTTCGCGAACAAAATGGCAATCGAGTTCAATATGTTTCGTTCGTTCATGAAACACGGGATTAGACGCAATATGTATGACATCTTGATTATCACACCACAATTTAGCCGGTACCGAAGTCTTAATCCCTACTTCATTTAAGAGCTGACATATCCACATTATTTCACACACAGGCTGGGCCATAGCTCTATATTCTGATTCTGCACTGGATCGTGACACAACATTTTGCTTCTTACTTTTCCATGAGACCAAATTTCCACCAACAAAGATACAATAGCCTGATGTGGACTTTCTATCCACCTTGGAACCTGCCCAATCTGCATCTGAAAAACCTTCAATACGAGTGTGTCCATGATTGGCGTATAAGATACCACGTCCAGGTGCTCCCTTTAGGTAACACAAAATTTGTTCTAACACTTCCCAATGATGAATTGTTGGGGACGACATAAACTGGCTCACCACACTGACAGAATACGCAATATCTGGACGAGTCACTGTAAGATAGTTCAACTTCCCCACTAATCTTCGATATTTCTCAGGATCCTCAAATAGTTGACCATCTTTTGTCAACTGTACATTAGGAATCATCGGAGTACTACACGGCTTTGCCCCCAATTTTCCTGTCTCAGCTAATAAGTCAAGAACATATTTCCTCTGAGATAGAAAAATACCATTTTTACTCCTTGTGACTTCGACACCCAAAAAGTATTTTAGCATCCCTAAGTCCTTTGTATGAAACTGAGCATGAAGGAAGGACTTAAGAGAAGAGATTCCCATAGTATCATTCCCAGTAATGACAATGTCATCTACGTACACAACCAACAAAATGATGCTTGCTTTAGATTGTTTGTAGAACACAGAGTGGTCAGACTTACTTTTCGCCATGCCAAACGATTCAATAGCCTGACTAAATTTTCCAAACCAAGCACGAGGACTTTGTTTCAAGCCATACAAAGATTTACGAAGATGACAGACTTTTCCATACTCCCCCTGAGCAACAAACCCAGGAGGTTGCTCCATATAGACCTCCTCCTGAAGATCACCATGAAGAAAAGCATTCTTTATGTCTAGCTGATGCAGAGGACAATGATGAGTAGCTGCCAAAGATATAAACAGCCTGACAGATGTTAATTTAGCAACAGGAGAAAAAGTATCAGAATAATCAACACCATATGTCTGAGCATAACCCTTAGCAACGAGGCGGACTTTTAAACGAGCAACAGACCCATCAGGATTGACCTTGACGGTAAACACCCATTTGCATCCGATAGCCTGTTTCCCTGCAGGTAAAGTGACCAAGTCCCATGTACCATTCTTGTCTAAAGCATCCATTTCATCTATCATTGCATTAGGCCATCCAGGATGTGATATAGCCTCATTAATAGTTTTAGGAACAAATATAGAATCAAGAGATGCAATGAAAGAACAAGACGAATGTGATAGGTGATCATAAGAGACACAAGACGAAACAGGATAAGTACACTGTTGTTTACCTTTGCGTAAAGCAATAGGAAGATCATCACTCGTCACGGAATCTGATGATGAAGAAGAAGCTGGTGGAGGACATGAATCTGTAGGCCGGCGTCTAGAGTAGACTTGATGGATGGGAGGTCTGACTGGCGCTGGTTCAATAACGGGTTCAGGGAACGTGATCGTATATACTAACAAATCAACATCCTTCCCCTGACTGTTGGAAGTGGAAGAAGGAAAATATGGTGTTTCTTCCATGAAGGTAACATCAGCTGAAGCAAGGTACTTATTCAAACTAGGGCAATAACATTTGTATCCTTTCTGAAGACGAGAATACCCAAGAAAAACACATTTCAAAGACTTGGGATCTAACTTAGTAACCTGTGGACGGACATCTTAAATAAAGCAAATACTACCAAATATTCTGGGTTCAATAAGAAACAATGATTTATTTGAAAATAGAACACTATAAGGAGTCTCACCATGAAGAACAGATGAGGGCATTCGATTAATGAGAAAGCATGTTGTGGAAACTGCATCAGCCCAAAATGGTTTTGGAACATTCATTTGGAATAATAGGGCTCTTGCAGTTTCAAGAAGATGTCTATTCTCCCGTTCTGCCACTCTATTTTGGGATGGAGTATCAACATAAGAAGTTTGATGAAGGATACCGTTCTGAATCATGTAAGTCTGAAAAGATGAAGATAAATATTCTTTGGCATTATCACTGCGCAATATATGGACAGAAGTAGCAAATTGAGTTTTAATTTCAGCACAAAACGCACAAAAATGAGAAAACAATTCAGAACGACTTTTCATTAAATATAACCAAGTTGTACGAGAATAATCATCAACAAAAGTAACAAAATACTTGAACCCAGTTTTTGACATAATAGGACATGGACCCCAAACATCAGAGTGAACTAATTTAAACGGAGCACTCGCTCTCTTATTGACTCTCGGACTAAGACTACTACGGTGATGTTTGGCAAATTGACACGACTCACAATCTAATGAGGACACCTTATTAAACTGAGGACACAACTCCTTAAGTAAAGGAAGATAAGGGTGACCGAGCTTACAATGAGCCTTGAAAGAAGATGTAACACCCGAACATGCAACGGATTTAGGTATCGATGTGTTAAGGATGTAGAGGCCTCCCGATTCATGTCCTTTACCAATAATTTTCTTCGTCATAAGATCTTGAAACAAGCAATAATCAGGAAAGAATGAGATGCAATAATTAAGTTTACGAGTAAGCTGGCTTACAGAAATTAGATTAAAGGACAATTGAGGTAAATGTAGAACAGATGATAAGGGAAACACAGGGGTTGGGGTGATTGTTCCAGATCCCAAAACGGAAGAAGATGTTCCATCTTCTAAAGTAACACTAGAAAGGGATATATGTGACTGAAAGGTAGAAAAGATGCTAGAATTACTTGTCATATGATCTGTAGCACCAGAATCAATGACACATTTAGATGATGAGGAAACAAGGCATGTATTTGGTTTACCTGAATTAGCAATTGCAGTGACAGAGGTGACTGGAGTGGATGAAGACTTTAGAGATTCTTGGTACTTAGAGTACTTGGCAAACTCATCTGCAAGGATAAGGATTGAGTTTTCAGTTATATCAGTGGTAGATGCCATGTGCGTTGAGTGAGCTCTCTGAGTCCTGTACTGAAGCTTCCTGCAATCCCGCTTTAAATGCCCTGGATTATGACAGTAATGACATACGATCCCTCCGGAGCCTTGTCCCTGAGTCACACTCGCTCCCGAATCATGTGCGCGGGTATTAAAATTGTTACTGTTCGATCCTCCTCCTTGATTGCCTCCCCGATATTGTAACCGCCCAAGTTCAGACTCATTATTTTTGCTAACCAGAGCACTATTGAACGGAATAGGTGGAGTCTGAACTGGAGAAACCCCCTCTGTGCGAAGAACTCTGCTATACACTTCCTGTAAGGAAGAAATCTCAGGACTAGAGAGAATCTGGTTCTTAGCAGTTTCAAATTCAGACGGAAGACCAGCTAAAAAACTCATGATAGCCATCTGCTCTCTCTGACTCTGCTGAACTTTGAAATCAGAGCTATACGGCAATAGCATATTAAGTTCTTCATACGTTTTCTTAAAATCCATAAAGTAACTCATAATGGACCTGTCCTGTTTTTCTGTACGGTAAAAGGCTTTGCACACATCATAAATACGAGAAATATTCCCTTTCCCAGATTATAGAAAATCCAAATAATCCATTAACTTATTAACCAATTCATAATGGTTAATCAAACTAATCACAGTACTATCAATCGAATTTCGAATTTGTAAGAATAACCGGGCATCCTCCCTTAGCCACGTCTGTCTCGAATTATCTGAAGGTGGATCACTAGTCATGTGATCATCTTTATCGATATTACACAAATAAATTCGAATGGTTTTACTCCAATCAAGATAATTAGAACCATTAAGTTTATGCTCAGTAATTTTTTACATTACAGAAACTACATCAGAAACAACTACCACCTTCTGCTCTGACATATTTAAATAATTTTATAGCGAGGACCACAGTTATTATGAACAAAATGAGTCACAAAACAACGTACTAACCATAAACGAGGCAGTGAATAATAGTAAACGAGAGACAAAACGGTACCGAAATTCTTTGGACACGCCGAAAGTAAAAATCAAGCCACACAAGTCTCAGAGCAAACCAATAAATAGGTCAGAATATGAAGTATAAACAGTACTGACCACAAATAGAAGCAAAATCGAATTGTACCAAGTCACCGAATTGTTACCACAAAGGCTAAACCGAACCAAACTCAGATCTGCACCGAATAAAGATGAACTGAGCCAAACCAAGCACATATAAGTGTTGTACTAACTGAGACGAGCCAAACGAGACTGGCCGGAGAGTGAACGGAGGCTCCACGCGCCTCCACGCGTCGGCGCGTGAGACGGCGTCTGAAACAAAAGGCGGCGCGTGAGGGCCACGCGCTGGGCTGTTCGACGCCGGATTTTGGGCGAGTGTTAGACGGTGGATGGCGCCACTCCCTATGTGGGAGGTGATATCAAATATTCGCTGACGAAATTCGAAGTTGGAAGCCCGACAAACCCTAGTCTGCCGTTAACTAGCAAAACAAAACCCTAACCTCTGATACCATGTTATTTATGAGAAGGAGAGAAATTATATTCGATATTATTAGAGAGAAGATTACCCACTTATATACATGAGACTCCTACACAGATAAGGAAACTACTACTAATTAGGATTCCTAAATTATCTACCTTCCTAATACAATATTTACAACTTATAACAATAGAAATGCATTAAAAAATGTATTAGAAAACAAGGAGTGTTAACTTAATTAACTTTGCATAATCCACAAAAATTATCGTGTGTGTTTTATTAATGAATGAGTTTAAATTTATAACTCGTTAAAATAACTTTGAAACAATGTCAATTCAACACTTAAACATAGTAATTTGTTAAAAGATATGTAGTGCAAATTTAATTTTGCACAATATCATAATATATTACAATTCAAAAATTTACTGCAATGTTGACATTGCCCTCCTTTTAGAGTTTAATCAAATACATGTCCTTAATTTACAAAAATATTATTACCCAGTTCTTTTGTAGAAAACTTTTTCAAATAAGTTGTATTTTCCAATATCCCGTTTATTGCATGAACTTGATGCAGCAATTTATGTTGAAATGAGGAATTTTTGGAATTTTGTTAAAGAACATCTCTTAATTAATAAACATTTGTGGTTGAATTTTGTTTAGACTTCTTTTTTTTTGTATCATTATATATAGTTGCAAAAAAATTTTGTAATAAAGTTGAAATTCTTGTATTGATTGTTTATGACCTATGGAATCTTATTTTTCTAAATTCAAAGTGAAAATTTTTCTTACACACATCATAAAGAAAGTCATGAATAGAGTGAGTTTTTTTTTGGGTATATAATTATATATAGTTGTAAAGAAAAATTTGTAATAAAGTTGAAATTCTTGTATTGATAGTTTATGCCTATGAAATCTTATTTTTCTAAATTCAGATTGAACATTTTTCTTACACATGTCATAATGAAAGTCATGACCTAGAGTGGGTAATTTTAATTTGTGATTTTAGTTTACATTTTCCTTTTAAGCCCAAAACATCATGAATATTTATTGGTTGCAACTTCAAAATTTCAAGTTTATATCGATAATGCCATATGAAGCCTTTTACTGCCACTATAGAATGTATAGGAGAGGGTAATGATGATAACACAGATGACAAAGTTTAAAAATGAAAATATATAGGAAATGAATATGGTTATACTTAATGAATACGTGGATATACTAAAAATAAATGATCAAAATTAAAATAAATATTAGATTGATAAATATTTTTTTGTAAGTTTATCTCACCATGTGGATAGGCTTAATGTCTAACGTGGATAGAGTTAATTAATCTTTAAAACTGGGATAAACTGATAAAAGTTGCGGATATAAATAAAATTACCCTTAATTAATTATAAAACTGAAATGATGAAAACACACATAAACATTTATCCTAATCCGGAATTGTGTTATCCTAAATCTGTTTGACAAATGAAATCTGTAAGGAATCTTAAAGTTTAATTAAAAAAATTAAAATAGAACCGATCACCTTAACCTGTTATAATAGGTTAAGAGATTTGCCACCTCACCAATGTACATTAATTATTGTCAGTACCCATTGATAAGAACACAGAGAAGGTTACAATTGAAAACTCGTCTATATATATATAGGGACCTTTGTGCATAACTTTATACTTCGAGCTGTCTAAGTGTAAGAGTTTAAACTTTAAGGGCCATTTGAAACTTTAACCGTCCGTATACATGAGAGCACACATAGGGATGGCAAAAATACCCTTGGATCCCCGACCCAATGAGGGAAGGTATGGGGACAACTAAATAGGTTCGGGTTGGGAATTTTTAAAATTAGTCTAGTTCGGGTATGGGAGTCTTCGCCCCGATATATTTAATTTTGTAAATTTTCTTATTTTGTGCTAATATATATGTATATATGTATATAATTAATTCATTATTCATTGTGTGTATATATATAATTAATTCATTATTCATTGCATATATATATATAATTTCATACATTTCATATATATATATATATATATCTAGCTAGGTTATAAAGAGGGATTCTCTCACTTTATCTAAAACATTATATTATTTCTATTTTCCTTCCTCCTCCTTTTCTTATTTTATTTTATTTTTATTTTTATGTATTTTTTTAATAAAAACATTTATCTAGGAAACCTTGCGGGGATCCATTATTAGACAGGAACGGGGGTTACCCGATACCGCGGATTGAGGATGGAGGCATGTATGTGGATGGTTTTTGGTAGCAGGGGTGGGGGTGCAGGGATGGAAGTCATAAACTCGACCTGAACCCAACCTATTGCCATCCTTAATTACACATTCCCACCCCACCCGTAGCCCACTTATCTTTTTGAATATGTTTTCTTCTTTCTCTTTTTGTTTTCTCAATTCTTTTTATTTTTTTTCACTTCTTCACTATACACCCTCACGGCCCACTTAACCCACACGCTACACAATACACCTGCCGCCGTTCGCCACTGCCACAGTCAACATACCATAGTAAATCTATCTTCTTGATTAATATTAGATCCATTTTTTTAATATTAGGTATATTTCTTGATTAATTGCTTAATATTAAGTATATTCTTAAATAATTGATTAATTATTAAGTTTACTTCTTGATTAATTGCATAATATTTTGGTGATTTTGATCTAAATCCCTAATTTTAATTAGCCCTAAATAGGAAGTGAATTAATCATTTATTTTTTGTATTCTATTAGAAAGAGGGCTAATGAACAAATTCTTGTACTTAGAGAGGAAGAAAGTTGATGAATAACTTTGTTCTCAACCCGAAATTCAATCATCTCCAAATGCGGGGTCCAGCAATGTATAAATTAGATCTTCTCAACCTAAAATCCAGTTGATGAACAAACTTTTTGCATAAGGTCAATTTCTTAACCCGAAGTATTACTATTAGAGTAAGTACCATCAATGGCCACTGAACTATTGGCAAATTCTACCAATGGCCACTGTATTTCATTTAGTTACAATCGACCCATTAAACTTTTAAAAAGTATTGCCAGTGGACACTTCGTTAAATATCATCGTTAGTTTTTGACGGACCATGTCATGTGATCTGTTAGGGCATTTAAGTCTTTTTCCTTTCCTTTCCTTTTTGCTTCTTCCCAAATCTTCTCGATCCAAATAAATATTAAATTTCTCTTTCTAACACCATTAAATTTTGTCCCTATTTTGTTTGAACTTGACAACTTAAAAGAACTATGAAGTGATTGATGATGAAAAATTAAGTAAAAAATTCTTATTTATTCTTTTCTTTTTTCTTATCTTTATCCTCCCTTATCATCTCTCCATCACGCCGACCGCCACGCCGCCATACACTCCCAACACTCCCCTCCAATAAAAAACAACCCCACCACCACCACCACCCCTCCTAGCCTAAAAAGTCATACCACATAATAAGAGAAGAAACTTCCCTCAACTCAAATTCAACCACTGACCCAACAACCCATTGCCTTAATCCACCTAAAAAGTCATTTAAGAAAAGATGAACCATCACACGGCGAACCACAACCCGTTCCACCATCGTCTCTGCTACCTACAGTTGCCGAACCACCCTCAATTCCGTCTAGACTAAGCCCAATTCAACCCTGGAGAACTACCCGGATTATCTTCTAGCCACCTCTTCCGACAAAGAATCACTCCTCTCGGAATTAGACCCAAAACCCTTATTTTTTCCTTTTCCACTTGCCCCAACAAATCCGACGAACTAACTGCTTCAAAATTCCAAAATCTTAATGGGTTAATTTAATTTCAGAAATGGACCTTCTCCAAATCATAACCAAGCTTAAACTTGAGGAAAGAAATGAATACGAATCGCTCATAGTTAAAGAACAGAGGTCGGTGGTGGTGCTTGTGAGTGGTAGGGATGGAGGACTGTTTACTGTTGGTCGAAAAACAATCCTAGAGGGGGGGGGGTGAATAGGGTTTTAAAAACTTAATGCTGAATTAAAACGTTTTTAAAATATTTAAGCAAGACAACTTAGCTAAGCAACAATATTAAGGAAATAGTCAATTTCAAGTAATCAATCCCAAGATAAGCAAATAAGCAATTTCAAAACACAAGCAATAATATAGCAATAAAAAGAGAGCTTGAGTTTAGAAAGATTAAATCAATTTGAAGCTCAAAATTTTTTGTCCTCACGGTTCGGTTTCCTAAACCATACGTCCGCGCTCGGTTAGTTTTTCGAAAATTTTCACTATTCAATATTTTTTGGGTGAAGATCAAATCTCAATACAAATGTTGCTATGCACACAACACTCACAATGTAGCTATCACTATACTTCTCACAAGATATGCTCTCTTGCTCTACAAAGAGACAAACGCTCTTTTGAAATGAAGAATGAATTGTTTGTGGTGATACACACCAATACAATAACTCTCAAGTGTATTTGAAGATTACAAATGAAGCTCACACTAGAGTTATCAAGATTGATCAAAATATATAGTTCAAAAGATGGAAGATTGATCAAAATGTGTTCTTGAATCTTTGTATATTTGAATATATGAATAATAGAGTATTAGAATGATTCAAGGTATGTTATAACATGTCTAAGAGCCCATATATATAGCTTGCAAAAGCAAATGGCCGTTGGGGGTGATTAAGAAAGGTTTTGGGTCTAAGGTATACATTTTCAAACTTTCCAATAGCTAGTTTTGTTGACTAGAAATTCGAATTGTTTTGATAATAGCTCATAATCTAACAGTTGGATCATGCTCAAATTTTGGTCAAAAATGATACGAGATGTTGTCTAACTACTATAAAAATTTCAAAATTATCGGAGTTCGAGAAGGCCTCCATCATACCGTTAGATCAAAACTGTGCGAAAATTGAGCAAATTTTAAATAAAAAATAAAAACGTTTTTGCAATTTAACAATTTAGTTCCAAATACAATTCTAATGATTTGTGAACCTCAGAGATATGTTTCTAAGATACCTATTTTTATTAGAGCTTAAAATATGATCATTTAAAATTAATATGAATTTATTTTGAAACTTGGTCTTTGTAAAATGATGTTTTTCAAATAAATTCAATTTCAAACTTATTTGAATCAATCTTTAAAATATGCATTAATACGTTTGAGCTATAAGGATTTGATCAATAAAGTAACTTTACATAAATCTTAAGCACCCACGTAATTACTGAATTAACGAGTTTTCGAATGCTTTGATTTGTTTTTTCGGATTGATATTCATTTGAAACTTTTTCCTTGAAACTTTTCATATAGTCTTTTGATCATTTGTATTTCATGATTTGCGTTGAGAGATTTGATCTTCCTTGTCTTGTCCAATGATCGAATAGTGAAAGAGTGATCCTTGTCATGTTTTTCTTGAATTTTTTCAAGTAAATGAACTGTATACTTATATCAATAAACATGTTAAATTACACATGATTGATTTATTGTTATTATCAAAATACGATTAAGACCTTAGGTCAACATTTACCATTTAGAAGAAGAAGAAGAAGAAGAAGAAGAAGAAGGAGAAGGAGAAGAAAGAAAAGGAAAAAATACTTAAATGCCTCTAACATATTACATGATAATCACATGATATAATTTTCGTCAAAAACTAATTGTGGTATTTGACGGAGTGGCCATTGGTAGTACTTTTAAAAAGTTTAATGGGTCAATTATAACTAAATGAAATACAGTGGCTATTGGCATAATTTGCTAATAGTTCAGTGACCATTGATGATATTTACTCTTACTATTAATGCTATTATTTTTGTGTTAAAATTTTATGACTTTAAATATATTTTTGTGTGTTTTGAATTCTTCTCCTCCTTAGATAAATTCCTGTCTTCGCCATTATTCATGTGTGTAACATCATACTCATATTAAACGTATTTAGTGTGTATTGATATATAAAAGGTATTTTCAGTTTATTAGCTTACAGTATATTTGATAAATTAACACAATCCCCCCCCCCCCCCCCCCCCCCCCCCCAAAAAAAAAAAAAACTAACTTGATTAGTAAGGTGTGTTTTTTAACCTCAATTTCATTCCATAGAATTGGAATTAGAATGGGGCATGGTTTTAGAATTATGTCGTTTGGATAACACATTTAAGTTTAAATTTAAAATTCTATTAGAATTCTAAAACCATAAATTCTGAAGGATTGGATTATATACTTAGAATATAGTTTTTCAATCCCATTCCTATTGAATTTAAGAATAGAGTTTTTCAATCCTATTCCTATTGAATTTGAAAAGCACTCTCAATCACCATCAACTACCCCCATCCCCTATTCCAACCCCACATAAGCTCTTCCACCCCTCATGCACCCACCCAAACAAAAAAGAAAAGAAAAGAAAAGAAAAAAAAGAATCCAACCCGCTTCCTGAGCAAATATGCACACAATGGCAGCATAATATTTTGTATATAAACAATATTATAATATTTTTTTTTTGTTATGCTTGGTCACAATATGATATACACACTATATTTTATTTTTCTTCTACTCTTATAATATTTTTAGAAGTATTTTTATAAAAAATAAAAATGTATCTTTGTATATATATATGTGTGTGTTTGTAGATTATATATATATATATTGAAGAACATTTGTACTATCGTCAACATTGTTCTCGGAGCTCCGGCAAGATCACTAGAAATTACGTATGTAGTAGTTACCGTAGCTTCAGTAATTGAAGGTGGTAGCGGAGGTTCTTTAAATTCATTATCTTTTTAGAATTTTATAAGAATTTTACAATTAAATTAGGATTTGTAATATAATTCTAAAGGAAAATCACGTACAATTTTTTTGACATAAAAGTAATTAATATAAAAATATCCTAAAAGTAAGCTAATTGAATAAGACCTGCATTGTTTTCTCCGCATTTTTATAATAGTAAAATCCATTATATCAAAGTTAGAACTTGTTTTTATATGTTTAAACCCAAAAGGTTCTAAATTTTTAGTACTCAATTTTTAAATTGGGGGGGGGGGGGGGGGGGGGGGGGGGGGTATCCGGTGATGATTCTAATATAATTCTAAAATCATAAAAAAAAAAAAAAAACTTTTAGTGAAATTTCACTGTCCATTATTATGTTTCAAAGAAGAAATTAGCTAGATTTTTAATTTAGAATGTTCTAAAATGAAACAACTTTTTGTTTTTGAAAAGAACAGTTGCATAAAATTAATTCAAATTCAAACACAATACATCGCCAATAAACGGAGGAGGAGTCACCATCCACTCCTTACAACTAGGCATTGAAAGGGCCGCCCTAGCCAAACTACGAGCTACAATATTTGCTGATTTACGGATGAACACAACCTTACACTGATCTATGTCCTTAGCAAAGGACTTACAATCATCAACAAGTAGACCCACATTAGATAAATTCCACTTAAAACTATGAAATGCTTTAATAAAAACTTGTGAGTTAGTTTCTATTATGACATTGGACTGTTGCCTCTGTTTTAACCATCTGAGGGCTTCGCGAACGTCTAGAGCCTCTGCTATTTGAGGGGAAGTGATGCCTGGTCTTGATCAATGAAAAGCTGCGATAAATTTACCGTTGGAGTCCTGTACAACACATCCATATCTAGTGGCGGATCCAGAACATTTCCTTCCAGGGGTCAACGTATAAAGGTGAAAAAAATATTATACAAAATATACTCATAAAAATGAAATGATAATATTATAATTCATAATTCATAGAAAAAAACCACATTACAATTGTCAACGACGAGTTTTCATATTTTGAAAACGCAACATTACAATTTCATTATCAATACAAGCAAACACATCTTTCTCAATATAAACAAGTAAGCTATCACTCAACCATTGATCTCCCATTCGGTTGCGAAGTGGACCTTTCACAATATTCATAGCAGAAAATGCTCTCTCCACAGAAGCAGTTGCAACCAGTAAAGTTAAGGCTAATCTGAGAAGCAAATGAACATAATTATATGTTCTATGTAACCCTTTCTCCACCATTTTTCTAGCAAGGCTACCAATCCCTTTCAATTGAGAAAAATCGGTCATTGTACGCATATGAGTAATATAAATCTCAAGTTGATCTTCAAGTGCCAAAAGATCTCGGGAATTAAAATCTTGAGGATAAAATTCAGCAAAACGAAGTAATTTTTGTTTGTCAAAAGCTATGAATGAATCATCCGGGCTCAAACATGCCAAACA
Organism: Lonicera japonica; assembly: GCA_021464415.1. NCBI lineage: Eukaryota > Viridiplantae > Streptophyta > Magnoliopsida > Dipsacales > Caprifoliaceae > Lonicera > Lonicera japonica. The sequence continues at coordinate 65,597,339 of CM038466.1, read as the reverse complement.
AAGAAGTAACTCAGTATTTACCTCACTGAAGCGATGATTTAATTCCGCAAGTTGCCACTCAATGATTTGAATAAAGATGTCCACACGGTAATGATGGAGGTGTGTGATTACAGTAGCTCTCCGATGTGATCTCCATTGAGCTACATATGCATCATCCATGTTTGGAACCAAGATATTATGTTTGCCACAAAACGAAGATACTTGATCAAGCAAGGCTTCAAATGCATTCTCTCTCATGTGTTGTAATTGGTCCTTGCAAACTTTGACTAAAGTCATTGCATTTCCAATATCTTGGTCTTTCCTTTGTAATGCTTGTGACAAGTCATTTGTGGCTCCCAATATAGATCTCATGAAAAATAGGTGAAATACAAACTCAAAAGATTGTATTTCTCTCAGTGACCTATTTGCTTCACCTAGATTATCAGTGGAGCCATCCTCAATAATCAATTTCAGCACTTTCACCACAGATTTAAACATGGAGATGATACTAAGTAATGTACCATAATGTGAGTTCCAACGTGTATCACCAGGACGCTTGAGACAAGTTTCTTGATTTAAGCCTCGCCCTGTTGGAAAAGTATCATTTTTTAAAGCTTCCGTAATATCCTTTTGTAGTTGATCTCTAAGCATTTCACGACGCTTACACGATACTCCAACAATATTAACCAAGCTATTGCAAGATGTGAAGAAAGTGGCAATATCAGCATTTCCCTTTGCCACGGCTACAAGAGCTAATTGAAGTTGATGTGCAAAACAATGAATATAATAGGCAGAAGGATTTTCTCTCAAAATCTGTGTTTTAAGACCATTGAACTCACCCTTCATATTACTAGCTCCATCATATCCTTGTCCTCTCAGCATGGAAATGCTCAATTCCTCTCTTGCAAACAATGTGTTAATAGCCTCCTTGAGTGAGTTTGATGTAGTATCGCTAACATGTTGAATGCAAACTAACATAATTTATTCAAACTAAATAACCAAAACCCTTAATTTATTCAAACTAAAATAAAAGTATAGCTCTAATTTATTCAAAATAACTAACCAATACCCAACTCCTAATTTATTCAAACTAAAATAAAAGTATAGCTCTAATTTATTCAAAATAACTAACCAAAACCAAAACCCCTAATTTATTCAAACTAAAATAAAAGTATAGCCCTAATTTATTCAAACCAAATAACTAAAACCCCTAATTTATTCAAATTAAAATAAAAGTATAGCTCTAATTTATTCAAAATAACTAACCAAAACCCCTAATTTATTCAAACTAAAATAAAAGTATAGCCCTAATTTATTCAAACCAAATAACTAAAACCCCTAATTTATTCAAACTAAAATAAAAGTATAGCTCTAATTTATTCAAAATAAATAACCAATACCCAAACTCCTAATTTATTCAAACTAAAATAAAAGTATAGCTCTAATTTATTCAAATAACTAACCAAAACCAAAACCCCTAATTTATTCAAACTAAAATAAAAGTATAGCCCTAATTTATTCAAACCAAATAACTAAAACCCCTAATTTATTCAAACTAAAATAAAAGTATAGCTCTAATTTATTCAAATTAACTAACCAAAATCAAAACCCCTAATTTAATCGAAGTATAAACCCTAGTTTATTTAAAGTAACAAATTAAAATAAAATATCAATAACAAACAACAAATTTAAGGGCACCTTTCAATAAATATACTTGATGCTTACAGAAATAGGATAACATACAAGAATATTCACTAATTAATTAAAGCGCAAAAAAAAAAATAGCATTTACTGCAGCCCGACGCACCTGCTGCCCGACGACGGACGACGGACGACGGACGACAGACGAGTGGACGACGGAGGCTTGGAGAGTTGGAGCTTGAAAGTTCAAACAAAGAATTAAAGATTTGGAGGTTGGATGTTGGATGTTGGCATTGGTGACTTGGAGTTAGGGTTGAGAGTTTAGATAGATGCAAATAAATTTGAGGTAAGAAATGAAGAATGGTCGACGGACCGCTGCTCTGTTTTGTGTAATTTATTTATTTATTTATTTATTTTTGCAAAACGACGTCGTTTTGGCTCCAGCGAATTAAAAAAAAAACAGGCAATTTCCGCAGGCGCGCTGCACAAAATCGAACCTAGCCCAAAATTTAGCCCCATTCAGGCATTTCGTCGAGCACCTTGCGGGGGTCACCTTGGACAGCTCTAATGGAGGTTTTTTGAGTTTGCGGGGGTCAATTGACCACCCCAGCCCCTCTGTAAATCCGCCCCTGTCCATATCCACATTTTGCCAGCTCGGATTCTAAGCTAACATTTAATTGCATTTCCACAAATTTGGAGGAAGTTTGGTCCATTTTGCATGACGAATCTTTGCTGGACATTGTTGAGTCAGGCTAAGAGAATTAGCAACTTGCCATTGATGGATAAGAGCTGTTGCAAATCTAATGATACGGCTTAAAGACTGAGATTTTCCAGTCCATATTTGAGCATTCCGGTTTCGCCATACACTCAAAAGAATTGCAGCAATGAACTTTAGGTTTACAATGGTATTTCTCCGTCTAACTTGATTCCACCAGTTAATAATAGACATCATAGCTGGCAAAGTAGTATACTTAGGCCTCGTTTGATTCGGGTATTAAAATGTGGGATGGGATTGTTAATACCATTTTTTTTATAATACCTTGTTTGATTCGCACAAATGTGCTGGGATTACTAATACCGGTACTAACTTAATACCACTCATTGTGGTATAATTTAATACCAGGGGGGAGGTGGTATTATTAATCCAGGATTAAGAAAAAATGAATCATATATTTTCAAAAATGCCATTACTACTATATTATTATTATTTTAACTTAATTTTTTTTAAAAAAAAAATTTAATTTTTTTAAAAGTTTTTTTTTATTTTGTAAGTCCAAAATGTAATCCCGTATACGAGTTACAGAATCAAACATGATATTAACGTCAACATGAGATATCCCAGTATTCATACTGCATGAATCAAACAAGGTATTAGTATTAAATTAATACCAGAATTAATAATCCAGTACTATTAATACTGGTATTATTAATCCAACTGACCCTAATACTTGAATCAAACGAGTAGGGCTTTCTTCTATTCCAATACCAATTTTTGCGACCAAACATCATTCTGTTTAGATAAACCTTGAATACGACTTCTGCATTGTTCTATAAACGCTTTAAACTTGCGCTTCTGTGCTTCCCCCCACTGCATCAACTCCTTTCCACAACAGTTAATACAAGATTGTATATCTAAATCAAACTCCCCACACTAGACCTTTTTAATCACCTTTTTGCATTCGGATTCATGCCTCCAACTATTCTCAAACCTGAAAACCTTTTTTCGATTTGGCACTACCACCGAAAAGTTCAAAACTATCGCTGAGTGGTTTGATGCTGTAACAGTTGTATTGAGTACCTCTTCGTTGATGAACAACGAGAGCCAATTTGCTGAAGCAAGCATTCAGGTTAACCATTCTTCTACAAAATTTGCAGTACCCCGACCCCTTTCCCAAGTATATTGATGACCCCAAATACCCAAATAAGTTAAACCACTGTCTTTAATGGCTTCGTTAAAACCAATGATAAGATTAATAGAATAACGATGCTTACCACATTTCTCCGATTGAGATGCTATATCATGGAAATCCGCCATACATACCCAAAGAAGATTAGATTTTTGCAAGAGAGCTCAAATTAAATCCCATGAATCACGCCTTCTAGCTCGTTCTGGGTATCTGTAACCAATAAATCGCCATTCAGCAGGATCAGAGTTCTTGATAACAACATCAATAAAAATTTTTGAGAGTCCTAATAGACGCATATATGCTTTCTCATTCCAAAGAAGAGTTAAACCACCACCATTATTACGCCTGGAATGAAGTAGAGCCCTTCAAATCGAAGACGCCTTTGAACATTTTCTACCCACCTTTTATCCACTTTTACTTCCATTAATTAAAAAAATAAGTTTGGGCCTGTGTTTGGATACAAGATCCAATAATTCCTTAATTGTGGTAGTGTTTGTATCAAAATTTTACTACTCTTACTTCTAATATGAATTTATTGATGAAATTTTGTAAAGATGATATAATCATTATAGAGATCATCTCCATCGTAAAAAAAATTTATCCATTTAAACCTCGAACTAGGTTCTATTGGATAGAAGGTGTAATGGAAGGAACCAAGTCCTCTTGTTTTTCCATGGCATGATATACTGTATGGAGGGCCAAAAACATATATGAGCTTCCATTAAAGGTTCAAGCTCTATTCAAGATCCGAGCTCCCATCACTAATAGATGCGTGACACGTGTCGGCACCGGAATGAGTAATGAAGGAGACACTTATCATAAACAAACCACCAACCCACTTCCCACCATTTTCTCCCACTCACGCAAATCATAAGGAGTGGCCATTATCATTAATTGTCCACTTGTAAAGCTAATTCTTTACATCTATAAAATGACTAGCTATCATTTAATAGGGGGAGGGGAACCAACCATGAAAGAACCTACCAAACTCTACCCATCTTATTATTTCTCTCTTTTGTTACTACTATCATCATTATCAATAAAATCACCAACACCATTACTAGGGGTGGATGTACACCAGACTTGCCATTTATGGGCTGGGGGAACCACCCTACCAAAAATCTTATGTGTTTCATGTGCATGTGCTTGATCATTATTTATTATCATCATTATTGTAGGCTTCAATTTATTTATCCAAAATTGTTGACCTTACAATTGGCGCCGTCTATGGGAATGACGTTTACAGGCCAAGTCGTCTCCAAGTTTTTCTTTACAATTTTACATATAACACGCTGCCATGAAATAATTTGCAAAAAAAAGAAGCAACATGCTTCATTACTTTCATCATCAGATAAGACTTTTTATCTTCATTTATGAGCATTTATTTTCTTTTAATATTATTATAATATTATCAGTTCCTCATTATCAACTTGCTTACAAAAGCTCACATATCCATTGATTCAATGTATCAATTATCTTTGTATTGGAAAGGAATCAAAACTTTGTAAAGTGACTTGTAGCAGAGTTGGTAAGGCGCGAGCTTGCAGATGTCGAGATTATTGTTTTTTTGGTGCCACCAAAGACAAATAATGAGGCTAATGACTTGTGATTGCTTTTGTGCTGGTAGAGTGGTTGCTTTTGTGCTGGCAGAGTAGTTTACTTGCTCCTCTTGACTTTTAGATATTTTCCTTTGGGTCTATATATGGAGAACTGTACGAAGATGTTTGAGTGAGAGAAAAAGAGAAGTTGAAAATGGCAGAGGGCAGAAGTTGAAAAGCAGAAAATTTTGGAGTGAAATATGGGTTTTGTTTTGTATGAAAAATATGTTGTATTTTTCATTTGAGTGTTCTTGGTAGAACATTTTGTAACTCATATTTGTATTTGGAAATTAGTATATTGATAGAGAGTTATCTGTGGAGTAGTGGCAATTTGCCGATACCACGTATATCGTTGTTGTCTTCGTATTGTGTGTTTGTTTTTTCTTCTCCATCTTTGTTCGATTGCCTTCTTTGTTAACTAGTGATTTGTAGCATAAGCATAAATCTCAACAAGATGCATGGTTCAAAACTCGGCCACCACAAGTATTTTTTGCAGAGTACTTGCTTTAATGACCAAGGCCAGCCGACCTCACTATATTGAAAAAGAACGCAAATTAATCACCAATTTCGTTTAGCTGAGCTAGTCAGCAATATGGTTTATCGCCCAGAGGTAACGTGTTCGATACTGGGTAACTACTAATTTTTTGTCGAACTCGCAGGTGTCGAGGAAATGAGGGGCTAGAGCCCGAAGGCTTATCATTGAGAGGTTAACGAGTTTCTCATGTTAATGTTCCGAGCCTTCTAACTTGCATCTAAAGCATAGCAAGCCATACACATCAATGTATCGAGCTCAACGACTTGTGCCCGAGTTCTACCAAGGTCAATATGATGATGTTCCTTGAACCGTGACTTTCGACCACAGTTTAGTCAGCCATAAACATTGATGTTCCGAGCTCTATGTCTATGGCCAAGCTCCAGACATCTTTATACATTAATGTTTGAAATTCTATGACTTCCGATTAAAGCTCAAAGAAGCCCTGCATGTCGATTTTTCAAGCTCTCCTTATAGCTGGATTATATGGAGGAATTAAGTGCCTGACCTCAACTTATCGGCCGAACTCAGATGCTTGGTGGGCTATTGGAGGGCCAAAAATATATCTAAGCTTCCATTAAAGGTTCGAACTCCACTCAAGATCTGAGCTCATCTCAAGTCCGAGCTCCCATCACTAACGGACGCGTGACTTATGTCGGCACCGAAATGAGTCATGGAGGAGACACTTATCATCAATAAACCACCCAACTCATTTCCTACCATTTTCTCCCACACACCCAAATCACGCGGAGTGGCCATTATCATTAATTATCCACTTGTAAAGTTAATTCCTTACATCTATAAAAGGACTAGCTATCATTTAATAGGGAGATGGTGACCAACCATAAAAGAATCTACCAAACTCTACCCATCTTATTATTTCTCTATCTTGTAACCACCATCATCACTATCAATAAAATCACCAACACCATTACCAGGGGTGGATGTACACTAGACCCTCCATCCATGGGCTGGGGGAACCACCCTACCAAAAATCTTATGTCTTTCATGTGCATGTGCTTGATCATTATTTATCATCATCATTATTGTAGGCTTTAATTTATTTATCCAAAATTGTTGACCTTACACCATATATCGTGCCAAAGCCAAATTCTCTCACAATATGATACATTGTGTATCGTGCGAGGCAATACCTTACCGGCTACTAAACTTAGTATTTCTTTAGTATTTAGCTTACCATATTAACATATTACAGCATCTCTCAAATGTAATAATTAATTGGGAAAAAATGAGCTGCTACATGGGATAGATAAACAAAATTCTAAAAAAAATGCTCTCCAATGCAACAATCAAGTATTTAGAGGGTCTCTTAGACAATGTATTAATGTCATATCATCTTTTATATCTACCTACTTTTATTTTTCAAGTTTTTAAATATTTTAACTTTTATTTTATAAATAATCTTTTTTTATAAATTTTTTTTTTTGGAAAAGCATGAGTTAAGCTCTACCAAACAAGATACATATTGCATATAAAGTTATTAATTTTATTTTCATGAATTTCCTAATCGAGATTCTTTTGGACAATTGCATTGGAGTTGTTTTTTTTAAGACTTGTACATTAATATTTTTTTTATGCCACATAGGAAATATGCATATGTCCATAGTTTAAAACTCTCCAACCTATTTTTACATTGGAGATGCTCTTAGAATGTACAATGTAAACTGAATATGCCAAATTTAATATATTGGATTATTGGAATAAAGATGGTCGAAGTAGCTCCAAGCCTCCAAATGACCGGTTAATCAATTATGATGCGAGTGGATATAAGAAAAAAATTCGATTAATAGTATTATTTTAATTTACGAGTTTTTAAGCAGAGCACGATTAAAAATAATCCAAGTCAAATACGACTACCTGTGTGCAATACAATTTCATCACTTTATAAAAAAAGAAAGCAGAAAGGCATTAACATAATTTCAAGATTATCTTAATTTGTCAATGCAAGTTTCGATAAACAAATTTAGTGATCCAGGGCAATCAAGCAGTTTAACTTTATTACACTTCAGACCTCCAATTGTTTAATTTTGTACTTTGAAGATTGTTTTTGATTAATACTCACAATCTCCTTTTTAATTAGTGGATTGTCAAAATAATTCATCACTAGTTATGCAAAAGCTATTCCTTACTGTTCTTACTACGGGGCTATTGGAGCTGCGGGCTGTTAAAGTTATTAGTTATTTATTTATTATTTTGTGTTTGTTTCCTTATTTTGTGTTCGTTTCCTTATTAGATTAGTTTTCCTTTTCCTTATTAGACTAGGTTTTTCTTTTATCTTATTCAGCTCTATAAATAGAGCCTCTTTCTTATGTAATGAATTATTCATTAATATAGTATATTTTCTCTCTTCTCTAAATTTAATATGGTATCAGAGGAAGGTTGAATCACCACCACCAGCCACCAGCCGCAGCCATCACTAATCAGATCCGCACCGTCTTATCGATAAATATATCAAAACTCCATAAACAACACACCAAAACCTTCGTCTTTCAAAGACGATTTTGCCGCCGCAAAAATCGTCCCGAAAAACGCTGCCACGCGCTCTCACGCGCCGAGAGTGTAAAACCACGTCCGTCCCGCAAAACCCACGCGCCATCACCGTCGCCGTCAGCCGTTACCGTTAACTTTAACGGCGTCAAGTATTTTCCGTTAAAGTTAACGGCGTCAGAGTTCCGTTAACGCCGTTAATCTTCCGTCAACGTCGTCAGAGTCGCCGTTAACGCCGTCAATCCGTCAGTCAAGTCAGACCGATTCAGCCAACAGTTTTTTGCCCGGTTTTGTTTTTTTTGATCGGTTTTCAGCCAACTCAGACCGGTTCCCTAGGTTTTCGACCGTTCCAGACGCAACTGCAGTCTCCGTTTCTCCAGATTCAGTCTTCAAGTTACAAAACCAGATCCAGTGCACTCTTTTTACCACCGTTTGCTTATTTTTCTGACCGGTTCTCTGACAACCACGACTGGTTCCCGAGGTTTTCAAGCATTCTGAACACAACCGCAGTCTCTGTCTCTCCAAATTCAATCTCTAAGATACCAAATCAGGTCAAGTGCACTAATTCTTACACTGTTTGCTTAATTCTTGTTCAGTTTTATGTTATGAAAACCTCAGAAATTCCTATCACCATCAAATTGGATGGAAACAATTATAATCACTGGTCTATCTTGTTCCGAAATTTCTTGAAAGGAAAGGGCCTCTGGAATTATGTTACTGGCAAAGCAACTTGTCCTGCTGAAACCGATGAAAAGTATGCTGATTGGGATATTAATAACAACAAAATTTTAACATGGATTGCCAACACTGTCATTCCATCAATTAGTCTTCAGCTTGGAAAGTGTGATACCGCAAAGAAAGCTTGGGATTTCTTAGCACACAGATATGTTAAAACCAATTTTGCTAAGAAATATAAACTTGAACAAGATATACGTGGGCTACTACAACAACCAGGTCAATCCGTGTCTGATTTTCACTCTAGCATGTGCGTTATCTGGGATCAATTGGAACTCATGGAACCTCCATGGACAACAGACTTTGGTTTATGGGAAACCTTTCGTGAAGAAACGCGACTTGTACAATTTCTCATGGTATTACGGGATGAATTTGAACCGATCAGGGCATCTATTCTTTATCGCAAGCCCCTCCCCTCTGTTGAATCAGCATTAACAGAATTAATTACTGAAGAAACTCGCAAGGGTATCACTCCGAATATTTCATCAGTTTTTGTTGCACCACCGGCCTCGAATACCTCGTATGCTACATCTCCTGGCCCGCAGAATCAGAATTACCGACCACCTCACAATACTTTTTCACCACGCCCTCATCAGACATCATATCGCCCTCCTCATAATACCCAAACGGCACCACCCCGAGATTATTCCCAGGTTCAATGTAACTACTGCAAGGGTTTTGGGCATGTCGTCAAGAATTGTCCCTCTCCTACATCTCGGTACATGCGGGGCCTACAAAATTCAACTGGATCGTCTGCTGCCGTACTTGCTCCACCATCTCCCCAAACCGGTAATAATCATACCATTGCCTCTGCTTTTTCAGTCTCATCAGGTACATCTTCTTCTCCTTGGTTCCTTGATTCCGGAGCATCAAACCACATGACTTTTGATCCTACACACTTTGACTCATTCAGTCTTATGCATTCATCTCCCAAAATTCACACAGCTGATGGTTCTGTTATTACTGCTAGTCACATTGGTTCCATTAAAAACACTCATAACTTGTCTATTCCTGATGTCTTCTTTGTTCCTCAACTTTCAATGCAACTGTTATCTGTCGGGCAATTATGTGATCTTGGGCTAATCATTATATTTCATTCATTGGGTTTTACTGTGCATGACCGCTCGACGGGCAAGCAAGTTGGGACAGGCCATAGAGTTGGCCGCTTATATGTTACAGACACACTTCACATTCCCCCTACAACCAATACATCCTTAACAGCATCTACCTCACACCCATCATCATTTTGGCACTCTCGATTAGGACATGTTTCTTTTTCTCGTCTTAAATATATGATCAATCAAGGGTTGTTAGGACCAGTTACATTAGATAAAGATTTTCCTTGTGTTGCTTGTAAACTGGCCAAACAACCAGCTCTACCTTTTAATAATAGTACTACAATTTCATCTTCTCCTTTTGATCTTGTGCATTCTGATGTGTGGGGTAAAGCTCCTATTGCTTCTATGGGGGGTGCCTTATATTATGTGATTTTTGTTGATGATTATTTGCTTCACTCGCTATAGTTGGACTTATTTGCTTCACTCTCGTTCCGATTTTCTTAAAATTTATATTGAATTTGCCACCATGATTAAAACTCAGTTTTCTAAAACTATCAAACTTTTTCGTTCTAATTCCGGAGGCAAATATCTGTCCAAACCCTTCCTTGACTTTCTCAAATCTCAAGGGACTCTTCCTCAATTATCCTGTCCTGACACTCCACAACAAAATGGCATTGCAGAACGTAAACACCGTCATCTTGTCGAAACTGCCCGTACTCTCCTTGTGTCGTCCTCTGTCCCTTCCACTTTTTGGGGGGAAGCCATCCATACTTCTATATTCATTATAAACCGCATTCCCTTTCTTGTTACAAATGGTGTTTCTCCCTTTGAGCGTCTTTATGAAACTCGTCCTGATTATTCCGAACTTCGTGTCTTTGGATCTACCTGTTTTGTATTACTTCCCAAAAGAGAGCGTACCAAACTCACACCAAAAACCTCTATGTGTGTTTTCTTAGGATATGGAATTCAACAAAAGGGTTATCGCTGCTATGATCCCATTGCCAAAAGACTTCGCATTTCTCGACATGTTACCTTTTGGGAAAATACTCCATATTACATTCTGGCCCAAAATCCCACATTATCCACTGAACCTACGCTGCCTGTTGATCCATTCCCCGAGTCCTCGCCAATAGAATCCTCTCACCTTTCACCCACTCCAGTATCTGTCCCTGATCCAGTACCGGCTAACCCCATTCCCTTAGTGTCTAATAGCTCCACTGCTGACAACTCTATGTCTTGCCCTGACTCTGCATGTCCCGACAGCGATCCTCCACTTCGACCAATTCGAGATCGTCGGCCGCCAGCTAAGTTATCAGATTATCACTGTTTTCTTTCCGCCCTGCTGTCCCTACATGAGCCATCCTCTTATCGCGAAGCATCCACCGATCCTCTTTGGCAACAAGCTATGGCCGATGAACTTGCTGCCTTAAAGCAAACCAATACATGGGACCTTGTTCCCTTACCTGCTGGAAAATCCGTTGTTGGGAGCAAATGGGTATACAAGATTAAAACCAACGCCGATGGTTCTGTTGATCGTTACAAAGCTCGTCTCGTTGCAAAAGGTTTTACCCAGGAATATGGTATTGATTATGAAGAAACTTTCGCTCCCGTAGCTCGTATGACCACAGTTCGCACACTTATTTCAGTTGCTTCTATCCATAAGTGGGCGATTCACCAGATGGATGTCAAAAATGCTTTCCTTCACGGCGACCTATCCGAAGAAGTATATATGCAGCCTCCTAATGGGCTACCTCACTCTCCTGGGCAAGTCTGTAAACTTCGTCGTGCTCTCTATGGTCTTAAGCAAGCACCAGAGCCTGGTTTGAAAAGTTCTCCACAGCTGTTATTCACCATGGTTTTTCACAAAGTGCTCATGATTCAGCAATGTTTACATGTTCCTCTCCACAAGGCATTGTTGTTCTTCTCATTTATGTCGATGATATGATTATCACTGGGGATGATTTCGATGGAATATGCAAGCTCAAGACCTATCTGTGCTCTTGTTTTGAAATGAAAGATCTCGGAATTCTTCGCTACTTCCTTGGTATTGAGGTTGATCGTTTGTCTACTGGTTACTTTCTTTCTCAGGTGAAATACGCTTCCGACATTGTTCAGCGAGCTAGTTTAACTGACAACAAGATTGCCGATACTCCTCTTGAATTGAATGTCAAACTCTGTGCTTCTGACGGGACTTGGCTACTTAATCCTACTTTATATCGCCAACTTGTTGGCAGTCTCAACTATCTCACCATCACACGGCCTGATATTAGTTACGCTGTTCATATTGTAAGCCAATTTATGTCTGCTCCACGCTCTGTTCATTTTGCTGCTGTTCTCCGCATCATTCGGTACCTTAAAGGGACACTATTCCAGGGATTACATTTTTCATCCACTTCCAGTCTTGAGTTACAAGGATATTCCGACTCTGATTGGGCGGGTGATATAACTGATCGCCGGTCTACAACAGGATTCTGTGTTTTTCTAGGTGACTCTCTCATCGCGTGGAAAAGTAAGAAACAAACTGAAGTAGAATTAATATATTCCCCATGTAAGATGAATCATTAATTTCCAAACTTGTGAATTAAATTTGGTGGGCGACGATGACAATTTTTCGCTTGAAAAAACAATGTTTGTACACACAAGGTGCGATACGCATATAATAATTTAAAATCAAAATTTCATAAGTGATTTAATATTTAAGCATAAAGTTAATTTGTTTAGTACTCTTGTTGAATGCATACATGAGAAAAAAAGAAGATTGTAGAAATACAATTAACAATTTAAAAAATGTGAAATAGTTTCATATGGCAATTGCAATCTAATAGTATATATATAAAATGAGTGGAGTGATACGGTTCTTACGACGTGTTGTCATGTGTCCTATAATAAATACATTAAAATGCTTTCATTAATGCATAATTAATTCTAAAATAAATGTTGTTAATAAAGTAAATTTGGAACCAACGAATTTCTTCATCATATGTATTAATCTGTCTCAGTTCATCATTAATATTAATTAATAATCAATCATTCTTCTTTGTTTCCCTCCCTCCTTTTCTTTTAGTATCCCACAATTAATTCACATACATAGCCCTAATTAATGCATTTTTTTAAACCAAATTAAAAAGCAATGGTTTTTCATCTTCCAATCATTTCGGTATAATCAACATTAGCACCATCATATTAATAGTAATTAATGCTTATTCTTATAACATTATTTACCTTAATTGATGATCTAGATGTTTCTAAAAACTTTTCGTCTCCTTAATTAACTTTCACACACACAGATATATATATATATATATGCTTGTGTTTTTGGCAACTTTAGATTCTAGAGAGAATAAGCATAAAAAGAAAAACGTCTCTGTGAGAATCCGCAAATGTAACCCCGGGGTCCCAGCCTCTAGTTAAGGGTTTGAAACATTAGAAGAAGTTCCATCGATTCATTCGCTTTTATATGGTGATAATTTATATCATGTGTCATTCTATACTATTTCTAGAAGCAGGAATGTTCGTTTAGAATCGCTAGTACATTTTACGAGAAAATAGATAAAAGAGTTATGTAAAGGGAAATGCTACATATATATAAGCATTTTCCTTGCATGTTTGTCTACGAAATCGGAATTTTAAAGGGTTTGGGAACTATATTACAGATTGAGAGGGTGTTAAGCACCCGTTCCGTCTTTTCGGTTTATAATGATTTTATATGTTTATTTTATGTTAAAAAAATAACATGATTTTACTAATATTCTACTACTTTTTAGAATTATCTTATGAAAATTGATTTTGAGAAAAACGGGGAAAATAACAAAAACCTTGTTAAGTTAGTTTCATAGGTAGCAAGTGCATGATTTTGGATTAGTGGGAGCTTAATTATCACTACAAAAGAAATTAATATCTATTGCAAGAGATTGGGAACATATATGCCTTAAGTATGGTTGAATTGATAGAATATTAATACGATAAAAAGCTACGTTTAAGTGTAAAATTTAATTTTAAAATGTACTAGGGCCGGCCAAAGGTTTATGGGCCTAAGGAGAAATATTAAAGTGGTGCCCTTTTTACAGAAATTTCCAAGATTTATCAAAGCCTCCCACCACCTTCTTTTTGAAAAGTTTACGTGAATTAAAATTATGATTAAGAATATTTTAGTACATTGTATTTATACTATTTTTTATTTAATATATTGCATTTTTTTTAAATAGAACAAATTTTATTTATTTATTTATAATTGATATATCTGTTATCTAAACCTTTTAATATCATTGAATAAATATAACGTGGCATCTCATTTAACATTTTGTCAATAAAGCAGTTAACTCAGATACACAGTAAAAAAAGAAAGGCAAAAAATAAATAAAATCCCTATTTTCAACATCTGCTTCCCGGTAACCGCTAATGCAACCACCACTCCACCAATCACTTAGGCCACAGCCGTCGACCTTGGCCCAGCCGCCGCCTTGTAGAGCGCTCCAGTTCCCAATCCAGCCACCACGCTGTTCACGATATCGACAGTATTCCTCACGGCCACCATACCATTCTCTTCCCGGTGTACATCAAGCCAATCACACCAGCAAAATTCCCGGAATGTTTGCTTGAGTGTCCGGACGCGTTCAGGATCCGATTGATTTTAAGCTTCGTCGTGTCGCCTGGCTCCGACGCCTTTACACCTTCGAAGAGGCCTTTGCTAGCGCCGGCGACGGTGTGAGTTATAAAGATGAATACAAACTTTATCTCTCTAAACTATGAGTCAAATTTTCAAACCGGGAACCGGAGAACTGAACCGAAAAAAGCTGGTTCGGTTCGGTTTCTAATATTAAAGTGCACATTTTTAACGGTTCGATTCCCAGTTCCTTGATAAATTTAATTTAAGGAACCGTTATATATCAATACATAACGGTTCTTACGGTTCTTGGCCGGTTCTAACTGTTTTAAGGTTCTAATGGTTCTAACGGTCCCCTGAATAACCGTTAAAATGATTTTTAACCGGTTTTAATAGTTTTAATGGTTCTAACGGTTCCCCGAAGACCCGTTAGAACAGTTTTTGGCCGGTTCTTAACGGTTCCTCGAAGTACAGGTGGAACTGAACCGTTAGAACTGGTTCGGTTCCATTTACAGTTCCTCAAAAAATACACAAAAAACCGAACCGTTAAGAACAACAAAAAACCGGTTTCGGTTCTTCATAATTTGGTTAGGAACCAAATCGATCCCAGCCCTACTCTAAACTGTTTTATCTCAATCCTTTGTTCATACTTTTATTTCTCTAAATTGGATTTGACTCAGCCCTAGCTGGGCTTGTCATTATACTTAAAAAGATTAAAAAAGGGGAGGGGTTCTTAAACATTCACTAATTCATGATCTCATTCACACATATCGGGCATAAAGTAAAGATTATATTTGGGTTTTCATATTCATTTCCTGATTGTGTAGATTTATCTCAAATCCAATATAATCTTCAATTTGTATATATGTATATATGTATATATTCTACCCAAACCAGAATCTCAACTGGGTATGGAGAAAAATCTCAAATGTTTCTTCTTGGTAGAGGAATTCAAGTGAGGTTGGGAGCTTTTTTGCCTTTTTCATTTTTGTTTCTCTATTTTTTCTTAACCTGACTGTGTATCCAAGTTGGTTGCTTTGTTAGCAATTTAAAAGGGTGGCGTTATTTATACTCACTAATTCTGTCACAAACATCACTTTGGTCACAAACACTCCCCAAAATAAATTTCTAATCACGACTTGCTTAATGTGAGGTGAGTGCAGATGCACACACTCGCTCTACTTGAGGAGGGTTTGTTTGTAATAACTCGCCTAACATCAAGTAATGGATTACTGGAGTGTTTTCCAAATAAGACTTGCCTAATGAGAGGTGAGTGCAATTACATAAACTTGCCTTATATGAGGAGATTGCATTGCTAAGCAATCACTTAATATGAGGCAATGGAGGAGAGTGTTTGTGACAAACAAGGTGGTGTTAAAATGTGATTTTAGTTAAATTTTGGAGGGGGTGTTTGTGACATATTTGAAGGGTATAAATAACACCACCCATCTAAAATGCCAAATGAAATGTTACGCCATATTTGTTTATTGGTGTTAAAAAGTTTAGATAACGGATGTATCAATTGCAAACAAATAAAAAGAAAGTTGCTATATTTGAAAAAAAAAGTATAACGTATCAAATGAAAAATAAGTGTAAGTATAATGTACTAAAATATAATTAATCCAATTATTAAAATAGCAACAACATGTGTGTGACTTTTTTCTTACACATCCGAATAATTTTCATGTTTATTTTTTTGAAATGTAAAAATACTAGAGACCATCTACAATCATGATTCACGCATTGCAAGTTTCAGAGTTATGTGTCAACCACGTAGTTAGCATTTTAATTGAAATGCCATCTAAGCATTATTAATCAAGTGTAAAATTTATTAATCAAATTCTATTAGAAATTTACAAAAAATTCAAACATTAGTATTATAATTTTATGGCATTAGAATTCTATATAATCACAAATTTAGTCGTTCAAGCGTTGGTTTGCCTAGATCAGCTATTTTTTATCAGGTTGTTTGTCTTTGTAAGGAAGATTTTATTGTTTAGTTTTCTCGCCCCTTTGGGACTTTTGAGTTTTTTCTTCTTCTTTTTTTTTTTTCAACTAAACATAATCTTACAGTCATTTTGGAGAAGCAAAAAAGATAATGTTGTGGGCCTCTTTAAAGGATATGGACTTTTTTTATCATACTTGTTTTCTCCTCCTTTGGGCACTAAGAGCTGAGGGTCTGGACTGTGTGCTACTTGTAAAATATAGAAGGGCCCATCACGTAAAAATTAAATTTTCATATATGAAAAATTATATATCATTTTGTTGCTACACATGCACATTAGTTTTTCCAGATATTTTTAAGCCTTAAAATTCTTTTGTAATGCTAATAAGCAAAATCAAGATTGTAAAGATCTTAAAGGAGAAGTACAGGAATATTTAATATTTTCACTAAGGACCTTACACTTGTGCATGCATTTACGACAACTTTACTCAAAATTTTATTTTATTTTGGGTAACAAAATTAAACGAAAGAAACACTAATATAATCACAATCACAAAGCAAACATTTTATTAATTGATGCGTGCAGTGCATCCAAGTCACTTGAAACAGAGCATCCTAAATTAACAAGTTTGAGCTAATTTCAACAAATTTAGACAATAGCTAGCTCCAACCATTTCACATTCCATTGTTTTATTTTTTATTTTTGACTTCAATTAATTACTAATAAAGATGAGAAGCCAGACGCGGTGCAAGGAGAACTTCGAGTGGTGTAGCTTTAAGGTTTGTTAGTCCAGCACTCTCAGTCATATCAACAGGCGCATTAGACGGCGTTGAAATCTCAAAACTATGTAACAGAGTAGCTAGCACTAGGTGCAGTATCTGAATGCCGAAAGCCATCCCGGGACAAATTCTCCTACCAGCACCAAACGGAATCAACTCAAAATGCTGGCCTTTCACATCAACATCTTTATGGGTGGTGAGGAACCTCTCAGGCTTAAACTTCGATGGGTCTGACCACACTTGCGGGTCACGCTGAAGCTTCCACATGTTCAACATCAGCCTTGTACCCTTTGGGACGTGGTAGCCACCTACAGTGCAATCTTCCGTGAATTCTCTTAGGCCTCCCAGTGGTCCTGCAGGGTATAACCTTAACGTCTCTTTAACGATCGCTTGGATATAGACAAGGTTGTTGATATCTGATTCGTTCACTTGTCTTTCTCTACCAACGTGAGTGTCAAGTTCTTCTTGAGCTTGTTTTAGTACACTTCGGTTGTTCAGTAGTAGTGAGAGCACCCAACATAACATGACTGTGGGTGTATCACTACCTCCCGCAATCAAACCCTGCAACGTGTAATTAGAAAATTATTAATCAATTGGTTTAGAGATAAGTTTCACGCGAAAATAATCGTATTTATCTTAACTCTAACGAAACAAATATTTTATTCTGAATCAAATTTTGATAGGGACGTACTACACATGTAGATTTTATAATGGTGTCTTTATCAAAACCACAAAAGTCCATGTCTTCAACGGCAGCCATCATAACGTCCATGAAGTCTTGCTCGCGGTTAACCTCACCAGAATCTCTATTCTGACGATGCTCTTCCATCCATTTTTCCATCAAAATGTCCATTTCTTCACCAGTTTTCTTCATGGCCTTTTCGTGTCCACCCAAATCCAAAAATCTCAAAAAAGGAATGTTATCGGACACTAAAAATAATCCAAAGAAATAAAAGAAATCCCTCATTGTTTTTTGACAGTTTCTGGCCTCTTTTTCTTCATTGGGATCTGTATTATCACCAAAGTATCGCTTTCCAGCAATCATTCTTACGACCACGTTGAGTGTCAAGTCGCCAAACCATTGCTTCATCTCCACCACGACGTGACCTAAATGGTGGAAACATAAGGTCGTCAATTCGGGGAACATATATGTCATTTTCAGAAAAATTCTCAACAATGATATTAATGCAATTCGGACTTTGCAATAGTATAGTATTGATGTGGAAGGGTTGTACCATATTCTTTTACAATTGTACATTGCCAGCTAGTAGCGGATCGAGCAACTCATAATTGTATTGATTTAACCTTCTCATTTAATACATATATTAATTGCATGTCCCCAGCCAATTTCTATGTTTGAGATCCTTTCACTTCAATGTTATAAAATTTTAATTGGTTTAAAATAAATAAATTAATTGTATATTTTATTTTGTAAATTTTAAATCAATTAAGCTATCCATGATAAATTCTTTTTTTCTTTTTTGAAATAATTAAAAATAGAAAATAAAGTATTTGTTTTGAGAATTAGTACTAGTTGCGTAACTCTCAAAATTTATTGACATGGATAATTTTTCATATTAACCAAAAGTACATGCTGGTAATGGATATCTCTATGTAGAGACGAAGGTGACACATATAATCTTATAAGCACGAGTAAATCAATAAAGCAAAATAAACAAGAATAGTATTCCAAACACAAACAATTATAGTGCTATACCTGAATCGTTTTTCTTCTCTGTCCAAAGCTTGTAAAGCTCTTTAATTGAGATCTCGGTCTCAGAAACTCTCACTTTTTTTAGCAACTCAAGCCGGCGGCTCGAGAGTAGCTCTAGGGAGGTTATCTTTCGCATTTCACGCCAATAGGGGCCATAAGGGGATAACCCAAACATTGCGGAGTCGTAGCCCAAGTGTTTGGCTGCTAGAAATTTTGGACGAGATGATACAACCACGTCGTAGGTGGTGAAAAGTTCCTTAGCCACCTCCCAATTGCTCACCACCACGGCTCGGTGCACCCCAAGCCAGATGGTGAAGATAGGTCCGCACTTGTCAGCTATGGCTCCTAAGGTTATGTGGGGAAGTTGAGGGCCACCTAAGAGGTGGAGGTGGCCTATAATAGGCCATGCACCAGCAGCTTGTGGTGGTGGTAATTTAATCTTGGAATTTTTATGCTTGGTAGATAAGTAGTAGAAGACTAAAACAATAGCAAAGGCTCCGGCTATGGTAGTAGTGTTTGGTAATGGGAGGAAGAAATCCATTGACACAATTTGTGCTTAGAAGTATATTGGGCTCTTTTTCCCGATTTATCATGCATGTACATACATATACTAGTATGGGGGATAGTTAGTCTTAGAATTCTTACTTCCTAGTCAAACAAGCACGCATTTTAATTTGAGAAATATCATGTACCTAGCTAGAAAATGTTAAATAATTTGAATCGAACATCTAGACTAAACATTGATCTTGAAAACTATTAAGTGTAGTTTACATTCCTATCATGTTGGTAATATGATATGCATCTGCCTTCATGTCAGATATTACATCTTCAGTCTAGAATTATTAAAGATACATTTACATTTGCTTATAGGACCATTTTTAATGTCAAAAATTACTGAAATTATAAATCTCGTATCAGGAAACTAGCTCGATCCTCCCAAAATAAAGAGTTATATATACTCCACCCATTGCCAATTGATTTTTAGTTGCATACTCCAAATTCTAATATGGTATTAGAGTGAAGGCAATTAACCACGTGGATGTTGAGATTATAAATCCTACATCGGAATATAAGATCCTCCCAAATTAATATATAAGAAGAATATCATCAATTGTAATAGATCTTGATAAAGTTTTTTTAACTAATATATAGTGATCACATTTGATATGTCAATTTTTATGTTAGATAATTATGTTTCCTTAAAATAAATTATTGATATAAGAATAACGGGCTGCTAACTCAATATTAATTAACATTGTCTGATCTTGTAATTTTGCAACTATTTAGGCGGGCTTTACGGTCAAATCACGTACGTGTAATATTTAATTTTGGTAATGCAAAATTGGCAACCATGCACTACTTTGCTTTAATTTTGGTTGGCCCCTCTGCATGAATTTTATCTTGCCTGGGAAAGTGATATGATCAAAATTAATTACTTTTCTGCTGGGATGATTATCATTAAACATTGTTTAATTAAGGCGGCTTGGCCCCTCTGCATTAGTTTTATCTTGCTTGGGAAAGTGTTATGATCAAAATTAGTTACTTTTTCTAATGGGATGATTATCATTAAACATTGTTTAATTAAGGCGGCTAGGTGCCCTGCGATCTGCACGGGTGGA
Source organism: Lonicera japonica (assembly GCA_021464415.1). Lineage (NCBI taxonomy): Eukaryota > Viridiplantae > Streptophyta > Magnoliopsida > Dipsacales > Caprifoliaceae > Lonicera > Lonicera japonica. The sequence goes on along the minus strand of CM038466.1, from coordinate 65,576,720 downwards.
TTCGATTTTAGTTAATTCAGTTTTTGTGTTATTTACTTTGCTGCTCTTTAATGAAGCATAGATCTGGTAATCGATCGTGTCGGTTCGGTTTCGTGTGGGTGATTTTGGGTTCAGGTGGAACACTACTAAAATCGAACATGACCCTTTAGTTTAACATGTAGAATTTTAAAATACGAAAACGATTTGTTAAATCAACGGATCAGCCAACACGACCTGTTTCACCCGTTTAGCAATTGGGTGAATTCGGGTGACTTGAACATGTTGACCCATTTCACTCATTAAGACCCGTTTCACTCATTAAGACTCGCTAAATTGTCTAAAATAACTTTTAACCTTTAAGTTATTTACGATGTTAATATCAAGTAGACCCAACATGAAACGACCCGAAATATTAATGGGTGACTAACGGGTCAGTGCCAACCCATTTGTTAATTTGTCGTATCTTATCGGGTCCACCCGATAACGACCCGAATTCGATAAAGGTCTAGCCATTAATTGATAATTTTGTGTCGGATCATTTCGTATTATCGTGTCGTGTCCAATTTTGACAGGTGTAATTAAGGAGAAGGTGGGGGGACATTGTTTAATGAAAATTTCTTGGGAGACCGACTCTAGCCCGATTACACGTGCGAGAGTCAAAAATTTCAATAGTTAAAGAAAATTGAGTAAACCCTATGGTGTTAGCAATCCCTCATATTTATTTAATGGGAGATTCATATTTGGATCTCTTCAAATATAGTTGTTCAAAATAAAAAGTAAAAAGTTGAGTCTACAAGTAAAAACATGGCACCTCTGCATCTATGGATAAACAGAACCTGCCCTGCATTCCTCTTCACCCTCATTGAAAAAAAATCCCTAATTTCATTTGTAGGGTATTTCTCAATTTCCATCCCCTATAAATCTATATTTAATTTCATTTAAGAAATAAAACCTAAATCACAATCAAAATTACTACAATCATCGCAAGTAAAATCCACATAACTCAAATCCCAAGTTCGTCATCAATTATATAATCGATTGAGATTTAAAGGATTTCACTAAGGGTTTGTTTGTTTGGACCACTTAAATCTAAAAACTTAAAATTTTTTAATTTTAAGTGGTATCAAAGTTGTTTGTTAATAATAAAAAAATCAAGTGGCAACTTAATTTTTACCGTTTAAAACTAAAAATTTGCACCAAAAATTTTAAGTGGCAAATTAATCACTTAAAACTGAAAATTTAGAACACACTATTGTAAAATACATACTTTACCCTTCTCGAAACACACAACGCACTCCTCTTCTATACTCGCAGCTCCTCTTCTTTCTTCTACCCGCAGCTCCTCATCCATACCCAAAGCTCGTCTCTCTCTTTACTTTGATATAAAATTATGTCTTTATGTTTTAGAATTTTGTCAGGTTTAGAAATTTTATTTTATGAATTTTTGCATTTAGCGAAGTAATGGTGATTAATAATTTTCATAAATGAAATGAGTTAGATTAGTTGAAAAGTTTAAATTATATGGTATTTTTTACTTTCATTTAGAATTATGTGATCTAAATAAACTAATAAAAGAAAAATTATTATATTAAAAAAAATTAAGTTTTCAAATGTGTTATAATCTGACGTAGCGGAAAGCTATGAAATGGGATTTAAATTCACAATATAGAGAAAAACACTCAAAATATTATTAAAGATGAATTGCCTAAACGATTACAAGAATACTCTCTTATAAGAAATTACAAATGTAAAAAAAGGAAACAAATTCGAAATAATTCAAAAACTGCCAAAAATAAGAAATTGCATAAATTATGGGATTCTGCTGTGCTGATGTCAAGGATCGCGCGGGATTTGACGGAAGTCAAATCGGACTTTCCAAACTCAACTTATTACGTAATTAAGACCTGCCTTAAATAGTAAATACGCGAATGCGGAGGCCTAAATGAAGGATTTTGGCCAAAAACGGACGATCACCGCCAGAGGCAGTGACTTGATTTCTTTGGCCCGTTTCGGGTCAAACTAGCCAGGCCCCACGCAATTCTGGTCTCGTCACTTTTTGGGCCAGGCGGGCTTACGACGATCCAGTGCTGTTAAATACAGGTCCGCTACCTGTTCTACATCATATTCAAACAAACCTTTTTTCAGATACAATTTTGAGAACTAAACAAACAGTTTTTTCACTTTTAGTTTTCTGATTTCAATTTCAATTTTTTATCAAACGCCACCTAAGATGAAGAAAGTTTTAAAGGATTTAGATTGAGATTTGAGATCAGGTTTGGATTATCAAGGAAGTTACAACTGGATTTGGAGCTAGAAGGAAGAAGATAACTTTCAAGACTAGAATATTATAAGCTTTCACCTCTCAACTGGGCATTTGCAGAAGTACTGTGCAGACTTGAAAGTTTAAGAAGGATGAAAAAATTGGGATTTTTCTTGTATTGAATCAACGAGTAGAGAGAGAAGGGAGAGGTGTCGTTTTGTGTTGGAATACAATTGGGGGATTGAGAGGTTACCTAGCTTTTCTCACTTCCTTCTCTCTTTTTTCCCTCTCACGCGTGTGTTGGTCTTGAGTCGGTTTCATCCATCAGTCTCCGTAGAAGTAACTGCTGGATATCTATATTACGGGAAGGGGAAGATCTTAAGAGGACCAATTTGGTCCTTAAATGGGATCAATTATTTTGAGGAAATAAATAAATGAATTTTTTTATGAAATTTGGCGAATATGATCTTCATGATTAGCAGATCACCTCTACCAAATTTTGTCGAAAAATTCAATCGGGAAGAGGGTTAGCTAAAAAATTGATATATATGTGTGTTTCTAATCGTTAAAATTTAAGATGTTTAGATAACTCACTTCCGGTTGATTTTTTTGATAAAATTTGGTGGAGATGATCTACTAATCATGGAGATCATCTTCACCAAGTTTCATAAAAAAAAATCATCCGTTTACTCTCTCAAAATGATTGGTCTGCATTTAAGGACCAAATAAATGGCCATCTTTAGATCATTCCCCATCTATCTATATCATAAAACACCAAGTTTGACCAAATTTATTTTCAAGAAATATAAAAATCTAATGGTTAAAAATATACATGTTATGGTACACATTAACTCTACACCCTTGGATGAATTTTATACGCACATCAAGATGTCACATCAAAGTTAAAACACTCACACCAATAATATACACACAATAAATTCTCACACACTAATAATTTTTTCTATATTAAAAATGACATAACTTAAAATAAAAAATTCAAAATTTAATAAAAAAATAATATTTATATTATATTAATCAAGATCAATTAAACAAGATCCATCATGACTATAGAATTATGAAAAAATAAATAAAAATTATTAAGTAACATTTAACACCAATAATATACACAAAAGTAAACTCTCACATGCCAATAAATATTTTTACATTAAGAATGTCATAACTTAAAATAAAAAATTTAATATTTAAACTCTACTAATCAAGAAATTTAATAAAATAATAATATTTAAATATAATAATCAATATCAATTAAACAAGATTATCTTAAAATAAAAAAATTATAATATTTAAATCTACTAATCAAGATCAATTAAACAAGATCCATCGTGACTACAGAATTATGAATTTAATATTTAAATTTACTAATCATGATTAATTAAACAAGAATCATCATGATTATAGAATTATGTTAAAAAAAATAAGAAAAATTATTGAGTAACATTTAACACCAATAATATACACATAATAAACTATCACATATCAATCATTTTTTATACATTAAAAATGTCATAACTTAAAATAAAAAATTTAAAATTTAATATTTAAAATCTACTAATTAAGATCAATTAAACGAGATCCATCATGACTATAGAATTATGTAAAAGAAAATAAAAAATTATTGAATAACATTTAAGGACGTATTTTATGTGTTTGTACATTATTGATCATCTTATATATCATTTTTAGGAGTGTTTATAATATATCAGTCAATATTTTGAACTATTTTGAAATCATAACAACACACATGATTGAATTATTTTCACATATGGCCTTGAGTTTAATTTTTTAAAAACTAATCGTTACAGCTGAAACAAAAATTAATCGTTACATCTATGTTTATTTCAAATGCTATACAAGTAGTTATTAAGCATAGTGTCAATAGTTATTCCTCATAAAATTAGAGAGGCACGATTTATATGAAATTCTAATAGGATAATAAAATTCTAATAACCTATAGTCAAGCTGCAACAAAATATCTACAAGTTCAAAAATAAAATAAAGTTAGGCAAAACCCATCTCATATACTAATTAAATCGAGAGTGGCATGGAGTATAAGTGTATAACATAAAGGGGTAAAGGTTTCTACTTTCTAATCCCATGAGTAAGGAGATTTTGAGTCAAATAAAAACTACGTAAGACGTAAGAACAAAATTAATTATATATATAATCATGAAAGAGTTCATTCTAATCAAAGCACAATATTGAGTTAGAAGAAGGGGAGAAAGAAGAAATATTATTTGGTATTAATCATGGTATTTGGTATTAAAATTTAGAATAAATTATATTTGGTATTAATGGGACAATTGATACGGTACGGTATACCATGGCATATACTAAAATTTTGGTATAGTATGATATACCATTAGTATTGATTTCCAATACTAATACCGTACCATATTATTTCGGTACGGTACAAATACCGATCAATAGTGTACCATTACCAAAGTTCAGTACACTTTGGCAGTGGTACGATATGGTACGGATTGCTATGATAATAATGGTACAAATATCCACTCCCAATTGTGTCAGCTTCGTTTGAATTATCCATTTTACACCTTACATATTTACTTAAAAATATGTATTTACTTATATATTGCGTATATGGTTAAAAACTATTTAGTATAAGTGAAATTTTAATACATTATATCATAGTTCAAACAATAAATTAAACTCTTATTTTAAGATGTTCTAAAATAAACAAATAAGCTTAATTTAGGCCTCGTTTAGTTCACGGAAGGAAAAACAATTCCCTTGCCTTTCCCATGGGGTGGAAAACTAAAGTTCTTGTTAAGTTTTCTTTGTTGTGTTTGATAAAGCTTGTAAAATATTTAGGTAGGAGTATTGTTATCCAAAAATTCTGTAATAAATGATGGAAAATAACAAGAGAAAATCAATCTCATGAATTTTGAGAAGAATGATTTTACTCCCTACTTTCTCCTCTATCAAGACATTATTTTTGGAATTTGTGCTTACTAAATAAAGAAAAGAAAAGATTTTCTTTTCTTGAGTATTTAAATCCGTGAACCAAATGATATCTTAGAGTAAAAGAATATGTATTAATTGACTAATTCATCAGTTGGTGGTATATGTTGAGGAAGTGATTACAATGAAAGTATTTCAGCTTAATCAAGAGTTCAAATCATACCCTGATAAAATATGCTCCAGTATAATTTATAATTAGCGTGCAATACAAATCTATCGCTTTATATAAAATGAAAAAGAAAAAACGAAGCAGAAAAGTATGACCATAATTTTTAATATTATTATTTTCGATGTATCAACGACAAGTCGACAACCATAGGAGAGTCAAACAGTTGGACTATAATTTCAACATTTGATTAATTGGTCCTCACATCAAAATAATTCGTTCTTTTGTAGATAAGAAATTGGGATGAAATGACATTAATTTAATCTTCCGCATACGACACATCCATTTGCAAACTAGTCAAATTTGGGAGGCCAAAATGACATTTTGTCGCTGTTTACAACACATTCTGTCGCTGTTTACAACACATTACGTCGCTGTGTACAACACCAGCAGCATACCGACTCATCCGCAAGAGTCAACTTAGGATTTTTCGGAGAGATTGATTAATATTGATATTTAGTAATTAGACTGATCGAACTAGATTAATTGAAAATTTATTATATTATTATAATACTAATTTAAAAAAAATAAAAAGTTGGGCTAAAATTCAGTCCCTATCCCTGTTGCACCGTGGCTCAATCCGCCACCACCCACCTAGCTTGAAGAAAAAAATAAACAACTTGATAATATATTTAAGTGGCTTAATGGTAAACTTATTTAGTAGCAAAAGTTTTAATCTTATTTCATACAATTTTTCATTACAGAGAAGATTACATGTTCTTGTTGATAATTAGAATATGTGACGACAAAACTTTGGCATATGGGTTCAAATTAAAGTTCTATATATAAATATAAACATTTTTCCTTTAACATTTTTTTATAATAAACTTTTGTTTTTGAAACATATAATAAACTTTAATAATGAAAAAAATTCTATTTTTTTTTTACCGTGGATGTTGACCTTTGCTAACTTTATTGGGCCACTAATCCTGCTGCCGCTCTCCTCTGCGAGAAGTTGTTTACAGCTATCAATTTTTTTTTTCAGAGAGGTTCAAACCCATGAAAATTCAGAGCGTTAGGGTATTATTTTATTACAAAAGTAATAAAAAAATGAAGTAAGTTTGAAAAGTTTAAACTCAGGGGCGCCTCCCTAAGAAATCAAAAAAAATATAAACTAACACAATTCAATGAGCTTTATAAATCAGCTTATAAAAACTATGCATATCAGACCAAAAAGATACGATTAGCAAAAGAAATAAAGAATATAGTAAAAGTATAACTAATAGAATCTAAATTTATAATTAAGTTTGTCAATGGATCAGATTTATATCCGAATTTGATCCTTTTAATCGGATATGGATTGAGATTTATGATATGTATATCCAAATCCAATCTGAACCCGTTAAACCCTTGATTGACAAATCGGATATGAATTTATGTTGATCCGATCCAAGATACACATTTATGCTTAAATTTATTATATTTATATTTACCACGTTATTATTAATACAAATATAAAAAATAAATATAGCCCAAAAAGTGTTAAATAAGTTTCTTTTTATAAGAGTAGAATAAATTTGATTGTTATTAAGTTTTAACTTTTATATTAATTTCATTATTTTTTATATATTTACAAACTAATTATTATATAATTAAAATTTTAAATGGATCGGATATAATCTGATCCGAACAAATTTGGATATAGATCGATGTTTTGATGATCCGTTACATGATCCGATTCGGACTTGATTTGATCCAAATTCGATCCGTTGACAGGCCTATATATAATTTGGGAGTCATGTCTTGCCCCACTAAAGCGATCGTCTGTGTGGGAGCCGAATCCCACCAAATTGGGGTCTCATGATCTAGCCCTATAGAAGCATACAATCTGTCACAACAGTTCCCTTCATATAAATATAAGAGAAATAATATCGCATGCCAAAGAGAAGCTGCTTACAGTTGTCCCACCTTGTGGCAACACGCCAAAGAGACCGATAAGGAGAGGACTGCAAGCATTGAAGAACCGCCTTTGAATCGAGCTCAATCCAAAGCCTATGCCAACCACGTTGATAAGCACACTTAATACCTTGAATAAATGCAGAAATTTTTGCAAGGAAGGTCATTCCAATCCCAACATCAAAACAATATGCATCGGTAACAACCCCCATGTGGTCTCTAAAATCACCCCCAGCCGCAGTTCTACCTGGGGCACCTTGAGCCATTATGTTTGTATTCAGCATCACCCAGCCAACCTGGGGAGGAAGCTAATGAGCCGAGATAAATAAAGGACACAACTAGGTTTATCTCGCACACCAAGACCACGAAGTATAGAAAGATCCGACGCAGCATGATTAATGTGACCCGTGGTACTGACCGAAACCCTAACTAGCCAGCATATTAAGAAGGTTAGGTAATGGTGAAAGGTGAATAGCTATTCTAAGAAAACCCGCATATTGCGAGTTTACAATCCCATATATATAACACTGTTGCCACCTATAGCTAAAACATTTTAGGACAAAATGACTGGTAAGAAACAAATAACCACATATTTATAATCGTGTTAAATATCTAAAATGGGATTGTAAAGAACTCACAAACAGCGTGCAAAGCCTCCACCGCAAAAGGGCAAGAAAGAAAGAAACAAATGTGTTGACCTTAAAGTCACTAATCTTGTTTTGATAATAACAATAACATTAATAATGTGTAATTTAATTGAGTTGATGTTTAAAGCTATAGCCACACTTATTGATCACACGTGGACAAATTCGAAAAGCCGGAATATAGATCATTCACCAACACAAGTATATTCTTCCTATGCCTCAAACCTCACACAACTACATGATCGATGCTCTACCAAAAGGATCTCTCTCAAGAACAAGAGCCAAGAAAGAAAATGATCGAAGACACTAACAAAGCTTTCGAAGACTCATAAAGTTCATAATTGAGTGAGTAGTTTTGTTGTAAAGATTCATAATTGATTTCCAATTATAGCTCTTAAATTCTTTATCCAAATAGATTGATCAAAATCAAATTGAATTAAAAACTCTTTGAAAAACAAACTCCTTTCATAAACCGTTTTTCTATTTAATTCATAATTAATTCTAAATAATCATATTTTGTGTTTTCTTGAAAATAGGTGTTTTAGGAACTTATTTTTAAGGTTCCTATAGCATTAGAATTAATTTTGGAGTTAAAATACGAAAGTATAAAAATTGCATTTTTTGGACTGATGGGCAGTAGCCATCAGTCGACTAAGCAATGTTGCTCAGTCGACTGATGAACACTGCTCAGTCGACTGATGCTTCCAAAACTAGCCGTTGGACTTTTACTAATTGTGTATTTTTGCCATATTAATCTATTAATCCACTACAAATGGCTATAAGCTTTCTCAAGCTATATATATGAGGTTTAAGACTCATTTTTACACACTTGAATCATCTACATACTTCATTATCTATCTACCTTCATTCAAAGATTCAAGAACATTGTTTTTGATCAATCATTCTTATTTTGAGCTAAAAATTGTTGATCAAATATTGATATCTCTTAGTGTGAGCTTCATTTGTAATTTGATATACACGAGAGCTATTGTACATTGGTGTTTGTCACCAAAACTTGTTCAAATCATTTTTCTGAGAGGTGTATCTCATAGAATTAGTAAGAGTGAATTCTTGTGAAAATATTGAAAGTGTTTTCAATATTTATAAGAGTGTGTGAGAAGAATACACTTGTAGTGGTTTGGTCTTCACCCGGAAGGAGATCGGTTATAGTGGAAATTCTCGGGGAACTAACCGAGCGCGGACTAGGGGCAACAAGCCGAACCGTGTGGACAAAAATTCTTCGTCTTTGATCGGTTCTATCTTTCTATCTCTTGCTTTATTATATTGTGCCATTTGCGTATTGTGCTTGAAATTATCTTTGTTATTGATTGCTTGATATATATAGACATAATAATTTTAAATTGTTTTTAAAAATACAATTAAGTTTCAAAAACCCTATTCACCCCCTCTAGGGTATTTTCCGACCAACAAAATGCACTATAGACTCCAAGATACTCTTGTAAATAAAACACATATTGGCAATAGAACGATATTACAATCGTAAAAGATCCTTTATATACAGACGCCCATGTAATAATCTCCATACAAATAAGAAAATACGTAGCAAGATGTACGGGCCCTACAAGTGGCGGGCTTAAAAAACTAGAATAAACTGCTAGAAAAAATGGTCAGCATCTCTAAAAAGTAGGTCACGTTTAAAGGAATAAGGCTAAATAAGAGTATCCTTAACATCTCAAATAAAAAAAGGGAATCCTTCTACAATATTGGGAAAAGTCTCCAAAACTCAGCTAAAATGTTTCACCTCCTGTTGGTAATGAAGTCATAGAATGCATAAAGAAAACTCCATTATCCTCAATCTGAAGGGTACACAGAAGGGTATCACCAAGTCAATTGGAGCATTAGAACCTGATAAAGTAGTCATTGCTAATGATCCACCTAGCATATAACTCAATGACCGAGACAGTTTCAAGAAAAAAGTCGTGTATACCTAGACCATTTGCCTTAAGCGGAGTATACATGTGATGCCAAGTAATACTAATTGGCTTATGAACCCAAGGATTGCAATTCCAAACAAAATTGCACATCAAAATATCCAACTGATGAATAAGAAAATTCGACCACTTATAGACTATAAAACTGTGAAGGAGAATGGGCTGAACTACCGACCTAACTAAATGAACCCTATTTGCTTGGAGATGAACTTTCCAACCTAACCAACCATCTTAGCTTTGGCAAGATCAAGTAATCCCTATAAGTGAACCTGCTGCGATTTCCCATAAAAGATAGGAACGCTTGAATAAGATAAAAGGGCCTGACCAACGTGGATGTTAAGTCGAGAGTTAATTTGATACGAACAACTTGAACCCTTTCACCAATGAAAACCTAGGATTTTGGCCTACTAATAATTTTCCCCGAGCAGGTACCAGACTCATAGAAAAGCTCGATGGGATTGAAGAGCGAAAAATAATTGCCTCGACAAAAAACCATAATATCATCAGTGTATGTCATATAAGTTGGAACACTGTAATTACGAGCAGAAAACATCATCCTGTGAGAACCCGCGTTCGCGACGCCCGGGGGGTCCTCGTGGGCGGCGATTCCGTTTGTTGTTTTGAAAATCAGGTTTTGAAAAGAATAAGAGTCGCCAGTTTGTTTTACTAAACAAACAAAAAAGGTTTGTGTAAAAGAGACGTATTTATGGATTAAATATCCTCTTATACACAATATATGCGAAACCAGTTGATTCGAAGGTTCGGGGATTAAGTTACGAATCGGGAAGGTGTTAGGCACCCAATTCGCCCTTTCGGTCTCTTGAGTAGGATATGCGTGTGTTATAATTCAGCTCTTGCATGCTATTGCTATTACTTTATAACTTTTCTTGCTTGCCTTAGAAATCGGGATTTTGGGGTTGGGATGAAAACTATGTGTTTCCTAGTTCGCCCATGATTTTTGAAAATAAGTGTGTGTGTGTGTGTGTGATTTGAAAAAGAGAGTTTGATAATAATAGATGCAATGAAACAAGTGATTTTGTAAAGCATTGGGCTTTTCGGAAACTGATTTAATGTGGAATCTTATATTCGATATTATATGAGGCGAGTTGACCGATCGTATACCATAGTCTATAGATTAAACCGGTATAGATGGCACCAGTGCTCTCATAATCGAGTATTTATCACATACACACCGCAATCTATGAGTTAGATTGGATATATAGCGATTATCGATTCCTTCGTATAATAATGCCGCTAATCCGGGCTTTTGAAAAAGTAAGAAAGTAATAATACTATTTTAGAATTGGATTAGGGTTTATTATACGCCTTTAGTTTTGAAAACAATTTAAAAAAGGGTTTTGAAAAGGTATCAAGTAATAAAAATTATGCAGACAAGAATATAAATTATAAAACTGACGAATAAATAAAAGAAGAGAGAGAAAATTATACCCGAGCCTTCTTGGAAGGAGATAATAAGGATCTCTTGGTGTGTACCACGAAATTCCCTTGATTGTTGATGAAAATAATGAATGGAGGGGGGGTCTATTTATAGTAGAAGAAAATACTTGGAGAGCAAGAAAAGAGATTGCAACTAGGACTCTTGGAAATTATCGCGAGACCTTCCCACCGTTGGATCATCCTGATTTTTGGATATGTGTTGGGAATAGAACTCTTCTATATTGTGTAAAAATTTCAGGTCGATCGGAGTTCGGAAAGGTTCCCTTTCGTTCTGATTGGTACGAAGAGTTTGTGTCCGCGTAGGAAAAGTACTTGTTGTAGACAATGTCCCTTGTTTGCACGACAAGTCAGGTTCTAACCGTTGGATCATGCTGAATTTTTGATATGTATTGCCAATATAAGTCTTTTACATCCTGTAAAAATTTCAGGACGATCGGAGTTCGGGAAGGACTCGGTATCCTTGGCTTGGTACAAAGAGTTTGTTCCCGCGTAGGAAACGTACTTGCATACAACAATCTCGATAATTAAACTTCCAACCGTTGGATTATTCTGATTTTTTGATATGTTTTGCCTCCAAATGTTTTCTAACTTGTGTCCAAATTTGAGGCCGATCAGATTTCGGAAAGGCCACTATTTATTTTAATTTGCTACGAAGGACATTTCAACTGGAATTGCGCGGTAGACAAATTGATTCTTGAGGACCCCATGTCCGACAAAGCTAAAATTTTAATATGCTCTTCCCCACAATAAGGCCTATCCACTTACAAGACTTCAAACCATTTTAACTTCGAGAAGACCTCCATTTGACCACCTGAAATAAACTCACGATTTTCTGAATTTTCGGAGATTCGACTGTCGGATTTAGCTGATTTTCGAGTATGTTACTCCTTTTGATAATTTCCAACAACTCTCAAATTTTGAGGTTGATCCAAAGTGTGTGACTCTCCTTTCACAAGTTTCCAAGAGTTTCGACGGTTTTTGATTCCGATAATTTTCGATAATTCTATGACTCCTCATCCGGGGTCCTTTCGGCTTTCTTCTTTGACCTGTATCACATGAACAAAATACATGTGCATCTAGGAATGCTCGTGCGTGCATGCATGTTTATTTCTTTAAAAATTAGGATTCTTGCGAGGGTCGCAAAATGAGGTGTTCACACATCCAAACCCTGCCCTCGTCAACCAGGTACCTCATCCCATGGCTGAACACATCTTTAACAATACAAAATAAGAATGGATACAACGGATCATCTTGACGGACCCCTCTAGAATAGGAAAAATAACCATACGAGACCCCATTTACTATAACTGAGACAAGCAGAATATAAGATAGTATCAATCCAACCAACAAATTTATCCACAAAGCCAACGCAACGCAGAACGGGGTGCAAAAAGCCTCAATTTATAGTATTAAAAGCTTTGACAATGTCAATTATGATCCTAATGTTACCCTTAGTAATTTAATGATTTAACATATTCTAACACTCAGTAACCAAGCCAATAAAAGAGTGGATATGCCTGCCACGCACAAACCCGGTTTGCTCAAAAGAAAGAATCTGATAAGCAATGCCACCCAACATGTCCAGAAGAATCTTAGTGATGATTTTGAACCTAAAGTTGGCCATGGCAATCTGCCTAAAATAAAAAATATGATCGGCGCTTGGCTTTTTTAGAGTAAGAGTTATAATGTTAAAGTTAAACCCCTGGGTAATATGGCCCTGCTCAAAAGAATATCAAAACTGTTCTCACCACCACATCTCCACAAATAATAGGCTAGCAAAAATGATATAATAATCCAGTAAATACATCGAGCCTACGAGCAAAGTGAGGATTCATGGTAAAGACGGCCTACTTAACCTCATCTTTTGACGAAATTGCAAGTAAGATATCATTTTTCCTCACCCGTAATCAACTGAGGAAAAACTCGATCAACCAAACATGTTTGAATACAAGGCTGGTCAAAACAATGGAGAGATGAATAATAAGCTATAGCAAAGGAGCCCAACTCAAATGACCTTATCCCCATTATGGAGTAACTAAATATGACATTGAACATGCCTCACCACTCTGTGAAATATAAAGGCACGAAGATCACCATCAAAGAGCCAACCTATATGAGCTTTATCCTACCAAAAACTTTTTTCATCTCTAGAGTGTTGATATAAGTTTTCTAAGCATTCGCCTCAGCCCGAAGAAACATCTCAGAAGCACTATAGAGATCAATATCTCTTTGAATGTTATAGAACCATTGCTTGGTCGTGCTAACCCTCTCATGGACTAACCCAAACTACTCATGGTTCCAATTATGTAACTGCTATCGTATATGCTTAAGCTTGGAGTGAAGCATATACACAATATCACATAACGAATTAACCTCCCCCAAGCCATTGCCACAACCTGCTGAAAGTTTGGCTGATCAACCCATACAGAAAAAAACTTAAAGGAACAATGTTTTTAAAAAACCACTCTCACGTTAACAAGACGGAAGCATGAGCGAATGATCATTAGCTACCCGTGCCAAAGCACGATAAGTCAAAGTACCTCAGAAACCTATTCATTGCTCGCTACAAAAGACAAGATCCAATCTTGACAACCATAGGTACATCCAGTAAGGCTTTACATTTTGTCTCTGTTTTGAATAATACATGGGTAATTGATTTTGGTTCCACTAATCCTGTGATATCAGATTCTCAACAAGTTACTCCGCTTACCTCATCATCCCATACCTTAATTTCTACAGCCAATGGTGCTCAAATTCCTGTTGTCGGAAAATGATTAGTACCTTTATCTGACACTATGAATCTAAGATCTGTACTAGTAGTACCATCATTAGCTTATAACATCTTATCTATTGCACAAATAACTAATGCTCTACATTGTGTTGTTATTTTTTGGTTTTCTTATTATGTTTTTAAGGACATTCAGATGAAGCAGATGATATGGCACTAGGCGTGGCAAATTGCACTACTTGGACCTGGAGATGAAGAGCATAGATCACTTAAATAAGGCCCTAAGCACTAGTATTTAAGAAAAGAAAGCTAAAGATGAAATCTAGTTATGGCATCTTCGATTAGGTCACGTATCGTTTAACTACTTAAAAAAACTATTTCCAAGTTGTTTAATAAGGTTGATTTTTTTTTATTGTGAGACTTATGAACTAGCTAAAAGCCATCGTGCTTCTTTTAAACCTTCAATAAATAAAAATTTAATTCCTTTTATACTGATTCTTCCGATGTTTGGAGTTTATCTCCCACTTTGTCTTTAAGTGGTATACGATGGTTTGTTAATTTTATTGATAAATGTACTAGAATGACATGGGTATGTCTGATGAAGTCCAAGTGTGAATTAAACATTTTATTTCAGAGATTTCATAAACAAATTAGCACACAGTATAGAACTACCATTCAAGTTCTTCAAAACAATAATGATGGCAAGTTTATAGCTACAAAATTACGGGCGTATCTCAACTTTCATGGTATTGTTCATCAAATTACATCCCCTTATACACCTTAGCAAAATGAAATTTCAAACATAAAGAATCGACATCTGTTAGAAGTGGTCCAAGCATTATTGATCGGAGCCAACGCCCCAATATCTTATTGGGGGTGAAGCACTATTCTTTGCAGCTTATTTGATCAACTACATCCCTTCTGCAACACTTGATTTATAGACCCTTTTTACGTTATCAGCTATGTTTGTCTCGGCACTTTCAATGTCTAATCTTTTCCCACATATATTTGAATGTGTGGCATTCATTTATTTATAGAAGGAATAACATATTAAGCTTAAATCTCATGCTCTAAAATGCGTATTTATAAGGCATGCATCTTTACAGAAAGGGTATCAGTGCTATCATCTTTTAATTCATAAAATGTATGTCACCATAGGTGTGGCATTCCACAAAGAAACTATGTACTTTCACCAAACTAAACTTTGGGAAGATCATTATAAGGGAATTCATTTGTTTGGGAGTACTGATGAGGAGGAGATAAGTTCAATTTAAATATCCCCATCTTCGACTTTAAGTTCACCACTAGTAACCCGACCGACTGAAATGGTACAATCTCCTAACATGTCACAGCAACCTTGGCAACTAAAGATGCACCGCCATTGCCTAACACAAATAACCAATCATCCATTTCATATGACATAAATAACCATTCTTCCACTTCAGATACACTTGATGCTAAGTCCACCCAGGTATCATCTCTTTATATTCCTATAAAACAGCTTCCTAGTCAAGCAACTAGAGGTGTACCTAAACCAACATATGATCCATATTTCACAAGTAAAGCCAAATACCCTATGAATAACTATGTGTTTTTTGATCGATTAACTGCAGCTAATAAATTTTTTATTAATTAATTATCTCATGTATCTATTCTTAACAGTGTGTAAGAAGTCTTAGTGAATCCCAAATAGAAATTAGCAAATGATGAGAAAATGAAGCCCTTAATGAAAAATGATACACGAGAATTGACTAAACTACCAGCGGGAAAGAAACGGGTCGGCTGTAAATGAGTGTACACTATAAAGTTTAAAGCAAATGAAACAATCGAGAGATTTAAAGCAATACTGGTTATAAAAGACTACACACAGACACATAAAATTGATTATCTGAAGACATCGGCACTAGTAGCAAAGATTAACACCGTGCAGGTACTACTTTCATTAGTAGTAAACATAGGTTGGCCTATACAACAATTTGATATGAAGAATGCATTCCTACATGGTGAGCTAGAAGATGAGGTGTATATGGAGTTTCCACATGGGTATACTTCTTACTGAGCATATAGACAATGTCTTCAAGTCTAAGAAGTCCTTATATGGTCTGAAACAATCTCCAAGAGCCCAGTTCAGGAGATTCACGATATCGATGCGAAAGTTTGGTTACAGTCAAAGAAATTATGATCATACTTTATTTTTGAAGAAAAATCATGAGAATATTATAGCATTTATCATTTACGTAGATGACACGGTGGTCATAAGAAATGACCCCCGTGAACAAGAAGTATTGAAGGAGTATTTATCTCGGGAGTTCAAGATGAAAGACCTTGAGGATTTAAAATACTTTATAGGAATTGAGGTGTCCAAACCTTCAAAGAGCATTTTTTTTATCTCAGAGAAAGTATGCCCTAGACTTACTGAGTGAAATTGAAATATCTGCTTTCCAACCATCAAATACCTCAATGGAGGAAGGATTAAAGTTATAAATTGAAGCAAATCAATTGCCGGTTGATAAAGGGCACTATCAGAGATTAGTGAAAAAGTTGATATATCTAGCACACATAAGGCTTGACATATCCTATGCATTTAGCATAGTTGGTCAATTCATGCACAATCCGGAAGACAAACATATGCAGTCACTTATGAGAATTATTAGTTATCTTAAGGCAGCTCTTGGAAAAGAATAATGTTCCAGAAGAATAAAGACTTCTTAAAGATCAAAGGATACACTAACGTTGATTGGGCGGGCAATATAGGAAACATAAGATCTACATCAGGATATTTCACATTTTTAGGTGGAGATCTTGTCACCTGGAGAAGTAAGAAACAAATTGTTGTATCTCAATCGAGTGCTGAAGCAAAATACCAGGGAATGGTTGTCTGAATCCAGGAATTATTGTGGTTAAAACTATTATTGATGGATATAGGTTATCCTCCGAACGAACCTATGATTATATACTGTGATAACAAAGCAGCATGTGATACTGCACATAATCCGATTTAACATAATAGGACAAAACACGTGGAAGTGCAAAGATTTTTCATTAAAGAGAAATTGGAAGAAAAAATAGTTTATGTTCCTCATGTACGCTTCGAAGACTAATTGGCAAACATATTCACTCAGGTAGTGACAAAGCGAATATTCACTAGCCGAATTAGCAAGTTGGGGCATATTCGATAAATGTGCACCAACTTGAGGGAAAATGTTAGAATATATATAATAAGATATCAAATGTATATATAGTATAGTTGACTACTTAGGGCCTGTTTGGTTGTTCTTCAAATTGCGAATTAGATAATTTACAATTAAGTAATTTACGAAAAAAATATTTATTAGTGTTTGGTTGTGTAAATTGAACAACCGTAAATATGATAATTCAAGTTGATTAACAAAAACTCAAATTAAGTCATTTCAAGTAAAACTTGAAATTGCCTAAGTTTAGAATTAGATAATTCATTCCAACTGTATTTTTTGAGAAGATTTAGCTTCTACCCGTGATGTTGATGTATTTAGACAAAATTTTAAATAAAATAGAACAATAGAGAACATTTTTTTAGTCTAACAATCAGAATTTCTCGTTTAAAATTTTCAAATACTACTTGAATTAGAATTGAATTATTTATAAATGAGTAAATTCACAATTCTTCAATCAAAAATTAATTAATTTTAAAATTAAATAATTTACGCAACCGAACGGACCTTATTAATTTCTAGAATGATGTGCAGAGATTTAAGCTTTCATGTATAATTGATTTTCATCCCTATATAAAGAGATCTTGTATTCATTCTTAAATCATTCTCTGTACGAAAATAGAAAAGAGAGAGGAGGCAGGTGTGATGTTAAATCCATGATCCATCAATTAAAAACTCCAATGAAATCCCACAAAAATGCAGTCTCTACTGACGGCCGTGTATATTTGGTGCATGCGTCCTTTTTTCAAAACCAAGGAGTTATTTTTCCATGTCAAATGTCTATCATTATTAATTATTCTAGTGGAAAAGCTCATGTACTTCCAAATCATTTTGAATAAATCCATTTCGTGTCGTTATCCATTTTGAATAAATCCATTTCGTATCATTTTGTCAAAAAAATAAATCCATTTTTATTTACTTATATTAACTACTTAATGGTTTATCATGGTCCCTTAAAAAATCAAAGTGGTCTATCACTACCATCAGTAATTATTAAGTTGTAAACTTGTAATATTAAACATTGATTAAGTTGAGTTTAGTATTTTTATAAGAAGTACTCAAGTTAAAAATTTAAAATAAAATTATTAATTTAAGACAAAAACATAATATTTTCTTACACACCAAAATTTCTGCTGCTTATGGTCGATTTCCATGATCTCTTTCAAGTATTATTTGCTTAATTCGCATCGTTTAAATTTATTTATTTTTGGATCATCTCTACTCTATAATTATGGTTGTACTCTTGCATAATTGCATTTATTTTATATATGATATGATTTTGAGTAGACAATACATTGCCTTAAAAAGTTTCCGGAATTTGTCTTTCCCCATTTCTATATCATTACCATTATGGTTTTTTTTTTTTTCAAAAATTACAATATCATTTGTTTTCTTAAAATGGGAATACTAACTGAACTGATTGTAAATTTGGGTCTCCTATATTTTTATAAGATTAAAATATTATAGTGAAAATGAGGGTCTTTAAATACATGGAAAAACTTTGAAAATATTAGCAAAAAATCACTACAAGAAAAATGGGCTTATGTGACACCCGTAAGTCATCACAAAAATGGTCAATTTCGTCACATTTGAATATATGTGACGAATTTTCGGCGTCACGGAGGGCGTCACCTATAGTAAGTCACTAATTGTATTAAGTGACGAAAATTTAGAGGCGCCACGCATTCCTATGATACGTGACAGCTACTTTGTCACTTATTCAAGGAATAAGATATTTATTTTGTCAACATTTGTGACAATATGTGCCTCACTTTTTGTTAACATTTGTGACAACATGTTCCTCACTTTTTTGCATGAAATGTGACGCTTTACGTTATCACACTATGTTCTTTTTTGTAACGAAATTTTCCTCACTTTATCCTTCTTATCGTGAAGACTTTTTCCTCACAAATATAAATTTTTGTGATACTTTTGGCGCCACATACGATCTTCATATTGTGACGACTTATTCCTCATATATGAGTATTATTTGTGATGATGAGTTTCTCACAAATGCATTATTTTTGAGATGTCTCGGCGTCACATATTGTAGAGATTTGTGAGGTAATTTTTCTCACTTTTTACATCATTTATTCCCTGTTTTTTTATTAATATAATAAGAAAATACAATAATATATAGGAAAGACAACTTGATACATGTTTATAGAATTACATATATGTGCATAAACCAAGAATACGTCCAAAATAGTTACATAACAAAAAATGCCAAAAATCATTCCAAAGTTAACCTAGTTCATGTTTAACATAAACTTTTCCTCAATACATGTCGAGGAACAAAAAATAGGTAGAATGCACCAAAATCATTCATGTTCAAAATTAAACAAAAAGACTAAGTTCCTACATTGAGGTTATAGTCACCTAATTCATCACCTATGGCTAACCTAGTTGATGTTTAACATCAACTTTTCCTCAATACATTTCGAGGAACAAAAAATAGTTAGAATGCACCAAGTTTATGCATGTTCAAAATTAAACAAAAAAGATTAAATCCCTAAATTAGTCATCAAGGTTATAGTCACCTAATTCATCATAGTAAGGAAACAATACAACGGGCCACATACTGTAAGAAGTACTCATGTTCCCAAAAGGATTGAACCCATCAGTGGCAAGGCCTAATCTAACATTTCTTGGGTCTCGAGCAAAGTCAAGGTACATTTTATCAAACTCTCTCCAAGCAATAGAATCAGCTGGATGCCTCATCATACCTTCTTCATCAATTCGTTTATCTTTGTGCCACCTCATATCTTCCGATGTATGTCTTGACATAAACAATCTTTGTAACCTTGGCTTTAGTGGAAAATATCGGAGCACTTTTCTAGGAACCTTCTTGCCATGCTCACGTTCATTATCCTTATACCTTGGCTCATTGCATATTGGGCATTTGTCTTTCCCTTCGTGTTCCTTATAGAACAATGCACAGTCATAGTAACATGCATGGATAGTTTCATAACCCAAGCCAAGACCTTTCAGCAACTTCTTGCACTCATAGTATGATTCGGGAACATTATTGGGTTTAGGGCACATCTTCTTCATGATTCCTAAAGCCGTATCAACTGACTTGTTAGTCCAGTGATTGTCAACTTTACAATGTATTAACTCCACAACATAAGTCAAAACTGTGTACTCGGAGCAACCAAGGTATAATTCTTTTTGAGCATCACGCAATAATTTATCATAATTTTCAGCATCTACCCTATGGAAATTTGTCGAATCCTCACCTCCTATTGTATCTTCCTCCATAAATGTATTTGGGTCCCCCGTCATATTTTCATCATCATCACTTTCTCTATTGAATGCATCTTCAATCATGTCAAACATGTTCACATTAGGATCATTGGTTGCCTCATCATTCAATGAACTTGAAGCATGTTCACTCTCCTGATCAATTTGCTCCCCATGATGTATCCATCTAGTATAAGTCACATCCATCCCATAATTCAACAAATGGACATGAACAACATCAAGCGAATGCACATATTTATTATGACATTTTCTACAAGGACATTGAATCCCATTCTTCTCATTCACATGATGACTAGCAAAATTAATAAAAGATTCGACCCCTTCTCTATACTCCAAACTAAGTCGATTCGGGCTAATGATCCACTGCCTCTCCATAGTAGTTTCTAATATAATTAGAAATTGTCATTAGCTTTAATTCAAATATGTAATTTGCTAGAAAAAATTATTCAAAGCTTAATGCGAAAAAAAAAGATTATACAAAAGGGATTGTGTGAAGTTCAAGGTTAAATGAAAATTAAAGAAAATAATTTAGTGGCATTAAAAAGGAAGGATGGGGCGTATATTACCTTTTCAGAATCTCCAGATGCTTCTTGTATTCTTAATGGTAGCTTTATCCTACTATGAAACAGGTATCACTACACATAAATGGGATATAATTTAGGGTGATATTAGAGAGATAAAGAAACATATTGGCTTGGGAAAAAGGAGTCATAAATCATAATATAAGTAAATGAAAAATACAGTAAAAAAATAAAGAAAATACAAAATCTAAAAAAGAACATATTTTTTGTGGCAGAGAGATGGTGTTACCTTTCTTAAAAAAAAACAAAATTCTGGACAACCGGATAAAAAAACAAATTTCTTTTAAAAAAACAGTTTATATGAACTGTTTTGCAACAGCAAAAAAACAGTGTGTCAGGTAATATATACCATATCTCTAACCCAATAAAAAAACAGATTTTCAAAAGGATTTTTCACAACTGGATCCTGGACAGCAACAATATAGACTAGAAACAGATTTTCAAGCACAAAGAGCAGCTTAAAAAACCCCAGCAAAGTACAGTTTATATGAACTGCTTTGCAGCAGCAAATTCACAGCAATATCAATAGATACGCAGCAATAGATTCAGTTTTTGCAGCAGCAATACATAACATATTTCAATAGCACCAACAGATTTCAATAGTACTAACAAATTTTTCAAAACCAAAATATAGCAGATCTTATAAAATAAAAGACAAATAAACAAATTTCTTTTAGGAACATGCAACTTGCTCATTGCCAAAAGAATTAGTAGTTAACAAAAAGAAAAATTAATTGGCCCAAATTATGTAATTCTGTCAGCAAATTGAAGACCGGGCCCAAAATTATTTTTAACTTTGACTTTGAGATGGATTTGTGTGGGTCTGGATGATGTTTCTCCGAAAAAAAAGAAAGGGATAAATTCATCACTTTTCATTCTCTTCAGAAACAACACAAACCCTTGTCTCATATCTCTCTATCTCTTTTCTATATTGTCTCACTCAAACCCACCTAACCAACCCTCTCAATTAACCACAAACCACATCTAAAGGTTAATAATGCATCTTATTCTTGCAAACAAATCTAAGGCATTGATTGGGTGGAAAAATATAAGTTAAAAGTAACTTTGACAAAGTGTGCCTTATAATATAGATATTAAAAAAAAATGTATCACATTTCAGTTGCTTAAACTTTTTTTGGCTAATCATATCTTTAACACTTTGATATTCTTTGGCTAACATAAAAACTAAAGTAAATTTAGCGCTACTCTCTTTATTTTAATTTTTTGGTAAAAAATAAATAATATAAGCATACAATAGACTTCACTAGTCTCATCATTGTTACTCTTGTTTGTTCTAACTTAATCATGTATAATTACACCTACCTACCTATTTTCAATAACTTCATAGCAGAATATTCCCTGATTTAGTAATTAAAAGACCATATTAATTACCCTCATTTTTTCAGTTATATATTAATTTTCAAGGTATTTTCACAACAAAGCAAAATTATTTTAAGCATAGCTTTAAAAAAAAAAGATACGAATATTCTTATACTAACAACAACAATAATGATTTCATTAAACTCAACTATTGTTAAAAACAATAAATTTTCTTTTTT
The DNA here is from genome assembly GCA_021464415.1 of Lonicera japonica. NCBI lineage: Eukaryota > Viridiplantae > Streptophyta > Magnoliopsida > Dipsacales > Caprifoliaceae > Lonicera > Lonicera japonica. Next base: position 65,554,042 of record CM038466.1, on the reverse strand, counting down.
TGAAACGTGCGCATGCACTCTATTTTCAACTTGATTTCTTTCACATTAGAAAAAAGATTTCTTTATTAGTATTCTGAGCTTAAAGTATGAGAAGAATAAGTTCAAACAAATATTTCTTAGTATTAATTTTTTTTATTTGGTGTATTAAAGGTAATTATTATTTCAATTTTGTAAGAGTATATACACACTTTATATATATAGAAGTACAGATATATAAATTAGGTGAAGGACTTCCATCTGGAATTCAGTTTCAGCAATTACAATAGTTATGAATTATAAGACGATCAATAATTCCCTTAATGCATTATAATAGTTAAGAAGTATTCGATTTATCTATACTATATGAAAACAAAGCTACTTAATTCGGCAGTGACACTAATTTTAGAGCATCTCTAATAGTTGTGTATATTTTTTTTTTCTGTAAAATCCTATGTGTAAAACCATCTCTAATAAATTTTGAGTATAAGAACAACAAAAATAGAATTAAAAAAGTATAACCCAACTTGAAGAAATTTGCCACACAAATTCAGAAAAACATGCTCAGGATTCGAAGAAAGCATGATTAAATATGCACACAGTAGGTTCGAAATCACTTACAGCATATCTGAGTACAATACTAAGAACAGAGCACCTTCATAAACACACCACAACCGAGTGTACACAACAGATTTTGGATTTACGCAGCAACCACAAAACAAATCCGAATCACACAGCAATACCGAGCATCACAGCCAAATACTCACAACCAAAATATGCACAACAATCCTTTGTACCTGTGTATTCATTAATCAATTCCTTACTAAACTCATCACAAACTGAGCAAACCTTATTAAACTCGTCACATTTTCATTACAACTTTAGGGATTTAATTTCCAACATCAACTCTAATATCTCCACCCCCAAATCAAAAAAACCTAATTAAAGTGGGTTTATTTTTTAGATAATCTATACATACACTATATTAGAAGTGGTAGATTTGGATGTGTACCTTCGTATGAGAAAAATCCAAGGTAGGGGTCGCCGATTGTAGGTGACAGTGAGAGATGGCGAGAAGGGGGTGTGCTCCGAGAGGGAGAGGCGATGGTGGCGGGGTGTGCTCCGAGAGGGAGAGGCGACGGTGAAGGGGTGAGTTCTAAGAGCGAGAGGCGACAGTGGAGGGATGTGTTCCGAGAGGGAGAGACAAGGGTGGGTGAGGAGGATGTACTCTTCTCCCTCTCTCTCTTTGGGGGAAAAATGAGACGTAATTTTTTCTCTTTTTGGGGGAAAAAATATCCTTCCTTACTAGTTTTTTTCTTTTTTTTTAATAATGAGATTTATGTGAGGAATTTAGAGGGTCACTTTAGTTTATAAGGTCTCACATAAACTCAAATGTGATGCTAATGTAATTTCCTCACCTATTATCAATAAAATTTGAGCGCCAAAATCTCCCGCTAAATGATATGTGACGACCATAAAATCATGCGTGAGGAATTGTTTTTGGTAAAGAAAAAAAGTACTTTTATGTGACAACCTCTAGAAAAGCCTCACAAAATCTAATAAAATGCGACAACTTTTCAGGCCTCACCTAAAGTTTCGTCACATAATCCTATTTTTCTTGTAGTGAATTGTTAAAGATAAATATTCATAAAATATATTCAAAAATATTAAATAACATAATTAGAATAGGATAGGATTCGGATGACGTCTATTTTTATTAAACATGTCTGATATTTTGAATCAAACGCCGAATCTTAAATACACCAAATGTGAAGCCAACTAATCCCATAATATTAAAATCTAAATCACGCACTAATAAACGTGGTGGCGTGAAAAAGGCATTATTTGGGATAATGTTTAGCCGCCTTTCCACATACGTGCGAAATATGAAATATTAAAAGGGGTTTTTGGTTTGAGATAATGGGTTATAGGAACTCGCTTCGTAATGTTTTATAACTCTAAGGACGGACTCATATTTAACAAAGAGAATTAATACCAATTTCATAATTTGGTTTTATAATAAGGATACTTTTCATAATATTAATTCATTTTAAGGAAAATGATAAGTGTTAATGGACAAACATACCCCTAAAAGAATCATCTTATAATCCTTTCCATGAACAGTATTCTCGTTTTGAGTGTGGAGACAACAACATACACAGTGAACAAGAAAGAAAGAAAAAAATTTGAGTCTTGACTAAAGGAAGAACCCTTCTTCCATATCTACATTAAAGAAAATATATTTCTTTCTCATTTCTTTTCTCTTTCTCTCTTTATTTCCCAATTTTTCATCATTATACCAGTGGTTGATTTAATCTTTTTGGTTTTCCTTGGAGCACCGTTCTCATCTCTCTGTTTTTTGTTTCTTACGCAAATGCAATCGTAAAACATATATAACTTTTGATCGAACCGTTGGATTTGGCTAATTTTTGGATATGTTGTTTGGAAGACAAAGTTACTATGATTGCGTGAAAAATTAAGACGATCAGAGGTCGTTTTGCTATCAAAATCAACCAATTTCGACAGCCCAGCGGGATTTGAAAAAAAATATGATCGTAACTCTTATTTATTTTTTTTACGAACTCTATGTCGATCCCTATATATATACCTAAATAAATTAAGTAGATGTTGATCTCATCAATTTTGTTGTTCTCGATTTTGTAAGGGTGCTAAAATCATTTTAGCACCTTCTAGTTTATTGTCCAAGTGGTGCTATATTCTGGTTGTTGTTCAGAAGGTGCTTAATGCATTTAGCACCTTCTGGTTATTGTTCAGGTGATGCTAAATGCATTTAGCACCTTTTGGTGGCTGTTCAGGAGGTGCTAAATGCATTTAACACCTTCTGATTGCTGTCCAGGGGGTGCTAAATGCATTTAGCACCTTCTGGTGGCTGTCCAAGAGGTGCTAAATGCATTTAGAACCTTCTGGTGGCTGTCCAGGGGGTGCTAAATGCATTTAACACCTTCTGATTGTGGTGCTAAATACATTTAGCACTTTCTAGTGGCTGTCCAGGGGGTGCTAAATGCATTTAGCACCTTCTGGTGGCTGTCCAGGGGGTGCTAAATGCATTTAGCACCTTCTGGTTGCTGTCCAGGGGGTGCTAAATGCATTTAGTACCTTCTGGTTGTGGTGCTAAATGCATTTAGCACCTTCTGGTTGCTGTCCAGGGGGTGCTAAATGCATTTAGCACATTCTGGTGGCTGTCCAAGGGGTGCTAAATGCATTTAACACCTTCTGATTGTGGTGCTAAATACATTTAGCACCTTCTGATTGTGGTGCTAAATACATTTAGCACCTTCTGATTGTGGTGCTAAATACATTTAGCACCTTCTGGTGGCTGTTCAGGGGTGCTAAATACATTTAGCACCTTCTGGTGGCTGTTCAGGGGTGCTAATGCATTTAGCACCTTCTAGTTGCTAGATGCATTTAGCACCATGATATGTATAATTGAATGGGGTGTTAAAATAATTTTAGCACCATGAATTTTTTTTGTTCTCTGTTTTATATTGGTGCTAAAAAAAATAATCACATCCATCATCAAAGGTATTCTTCCTCCGGAATAGAAAAGAGGAAACAAAAACTCTTCCTTCTCTCTAAAGCCAATTTTCTAATGGGCGATCCCTTAACCGGCCGTTGCCAATCCAACGCCTCCTTTATCACCTACTTTGAATCCATCCAAATCTCTCTCTTATTTTTTTATCTCTTTCTTTGTTTCAAGTTTGATCTTAATTAATTAATTAATTTTGTGTCTGTTTCATTCAGTTTATGATGGGTGTGAGCAGCAGGTGTTCCCATACTTCCCAGTACTAATTCGATCAACAAACCCATCCTGCTATCTATCTATCTATCTATCTATCTATCTATCTATCTATCTATCTATCTATATCAATAAACTTCTCGATCTTCTTTATACCAGCCTAACTAATTAAGCTATGCAAGCTTGAATAAACCCTCTTCTCTCTCTCTCTCTCTCTTAATTTCCCTCTGGCGGTTTACAGCGGTGCTGCTTCCAATATGAACACTACTATTCTTTTCTTTCAAAACAAAAGTCTTCCTTAACATTACATCATTATCATACAAAGAAGAAGAGAGGTTATAAAAAAAGGGTATTAGTGTCTTTTTTTGTACAATGTCCTTAATTTACATGGCTAATTTGTAAGTGTCCTATATAATTTTGTTATTATTAGAATGAGCCCTTGTGCCCAATTGTCTCTTTTGGTTTTTAGCCTGAAAATTTAAATTGTTTTACTTTTAATTTACTCATTTAAAAAAATTAGTAATTTGCTCAAAAGACTAAATAATTACTAAATATATATTTTATAAATGTTTTTATTTTATTATTTTTCTTTTATATTTTTCCATCTTATCCTTTCCTGACTTTTTAGATTTAAATTTGTCATTCACCTAAAATTTAGTTGTTGCTAGAGCATAGTGATATCTTTTAAGAATTTTTATTGTTTTAGATTCAATTTTCAAAATTTTAATTTCATAAATATAAATTATAAGTGATAAATTTTAATAATTACTAATTGCCTTAGGATAAAAATATAATAAAAAAATTAAAGAAGTTGACTTGTAGTAAATATAAAATATTTGACATTAAACTTAGCGCATCTAGAAGATATGTTAGACGTAAATATTACAAACAAGTGAAACTAAAAGTAAATCCATATTAAAAAAATAAGAGATTAACAAATAAAACTAAAACCACATCCATATTAAAAAAGAGATTATACAAGTAAAAAAAAACAATTATATGAAAAATATCAAACATTAAAACTTGGGACATCTAGAAGACATATTAGTGTATATAGGGCACATAAATAAATCATAAAAAAAGTCATATTAAAAAAGACATTGCACGCGTAAAACTAAAAACACAATCATATTAAAATAGATATTACACAAGTAAAAATAAAAACACGGTCATATTGAAAAAGACATTACACAAGTAAAACTAAAAATATAGTCATATTAAAAGTATGAAGATAAAAAATGTTATATATCAAGAAATGTAGAGAGATGGATTCAAAAGAGCGAGAATAAAGAATTTACTAATTAACCTTAGAGCATCTCCACTAGCAATGTGTAAAATTAATGTACAAAAACATGTGGACTAATAAATAATTGACATTTGGTTGATAAAAAGTTGTTTTACATATAAATTATACATATTTGCATTTTTGCTCCAATGATTCATACTTATAATCTTGTGTAAAATTATGATACACTAATTATATGGAAACATATGAAATATATAATATTCAACATTTTTTATAAATATTTTTTTATTTATAATTAAATAGTCAATTTTGTTTGAAATAAGATCTACTAAACTCCTTAGTCGCAATGCATATTCATCACATTATCCTTATTAGGGGTGTGCACGGTCCGGTTGACCGGACCGAATAGCCTAAGACCGGATCGGACCGAAAATTTTGGTCCCAAAAATTAGAAGACCGGACCGGACCGAAACGCTTGTGAAGATCGGACCAAACCGGACCAAACCAGTTCAGTCCGGTTCCGGTCGATCCATTCGGTCTGGGCTTAATTTATGGATTGTATATGGACTTAATTTTAGTATTGCATTTTAATCATAACAGTTCTTATATGTAGGAGTGTCCAAAAGTTTGAGATTTTATTATTTTCTAAAATTTTAAATTAATAAATTCAGGCAAAGAGTTTCATAAAAAGTTTGAATCACAATGTCTTAAAACTTTACTTTTGAAATTGCCAAATTCAAATTTTATAAAATGGGTTCTTAGTATATATATTCATAAAAAAAAACAGTGAATTGATAAGGACTATGTAATTAAAAATGCATGCATATTATATAGAACCAAGTCAAAACTAGTAAATTAATTAACAATGTTTGTTCAAAAAAAAAATAAAAAAATTAACAATGGTAACCTTCCTTAACATAATGTCGACCAAACAGACATAAATTAATTAACAATGGTAACCTTCTTAACATAAATTAATTAATAATGGAAAATATATATATCTTTGTTCCTCCTTAACATAATGTCAACCAAGCAGGCATTTTTAATAAGACTACGTATATATCTATCTTTGTTCCTCCGTAATATATATATATATATATATCTTTGTTCCTCTGTGGATATGGAGGGAGAGAGGGGTTTCTGTGAGGCTGTGAGGGAGAGAGGGAGAGGAGAGCAACGCCGCGTGAATGCGTGAGGGTCTCAATTTAGGATTTAATTTTAGTATTATTATTATTAATATATATATATATATATTAAAACCGGTCCGGTCCGGTCCGACCGAAGTACTAAAATGTAAGACCGAAGACCGGACCGAACCATTTCGGTCCTTCAAAATTTGGACCGGACCGGACCGAATTCAAATGGTCCGGTCCAAATCAATTCATTTTGCGGTCCGGTTTATTCGGTTTGGCGGTCCGGTTCGGTTTTTGAACACCCCTAATCCTTATTGAACCATAACCAAACCAACCTCTTAATACCTCTCTCCATTGTTGTATTTATTTTGTTTTAAATATATTTATTAGTATAAGAATGATGCATTGTTATCTCTTCTTTTTTTAGAGTTGATAAATATATTAAATATGAAACAAATCCAATAAATTACTAAACGCAATTATTTTATTTAGCCATAAAATTATTAGATTAAATTAGAATAAGTTTATTATTTATCCCTACACTAAAAGCAAAATAAATGGCTAAAAGACAAATTTTGGGTTATATATTGATTTGACAAACGTAGTAAGTACAGTATAAATAAAGAGACTCTTAAAATAATGGATACAATCAAATATTAATTTGTTAATATTAAAATCTAAATCACTAATTTTGGACTAACCTTTTGACATACGTGCAAACTATGAAATATTTAAATGACTTTTATGTTATAGCTCACACCATTAATTAATTACTCCCTCTTGCGTTTATACAACAAATTAGTTATTTGACTTTTAAATACCTGAACAGGATAAACTTAACTCATGCTAAAACATAAAGATAATTCTTATTAATTATTCATATTCAAATATAAATTTTAGCGTGCACGCGTATACGTACACAAAATTATTGCGCTTTGTTGATCTTATAGGATATCAAGGGAATTAATACAAATTCGGAGATAAACGCGGAACAAGAACAACTTCAAGCGGCGTGGCCTTCATGTTTGTTAATCCAGCAGTCTCAGTCATATCAACTGGAGCATTGTGAATAGTAGAAAGCTCAAAACCGTGTAAGAGAGTCGCCAGCACCAACTCTAATATTTGAATCGCAAAATTCACCCCTGGACACACTCTTCTACCAGCACCAAAAGGAATCAATTCGAAATGCTGTCCTTTAACGTCAATATCTTTGTGAGTACTGAGAAACCTCTCCGGCCTAAACTCCATCGGGTCCAGCCAAACGTGTGGGTCTCTATGAAGCTTCCAGAGGTTCAATATCAGTCTTGTGCCTTTTGGAATACGGTAGCCGCCTATATTGCAATCTTCAGCGAATTCTCTTGGACCTCCAAGTTGAGCTGCTGGGTATAACCGTAACGTCTCTTTAACTATTGCTTGAAGATAGACCAAATTGTTGATATCGGATTTATTTACTTTTCTCTCCTTGCCAACATGGATATCTAGTTCTGCTTGAGCCTTTTTCAGTGCATGGCGATTGTTCATTAGTAGAGAGAGTGCCCAGGTTAGCATCAGTGTGGTGGTGTCACTGCCTCCGGCAATCAAATTCTGTCACGTGTAAATCTAACAATAAGATCGAGTTCATATAATACTATATTTTTGTTTAGCCCCTAGAATTTGATTTTTTATTTTTTCTACATTTCTTTGAATCTATGCATACATATGGCCGGTAAGGTATTATACTATTATCAGAAATGGTATTAGAAAGATTTTACCGTTCCTTTTTGGAACATGTCAATTTCAAAATTAAGAAGTTTTATTTTCTCAGACACACCCAGTGTATTAAAACTTTTTTTTTCTTTTGTTTTTTATGTGTACCAAATTTTGCTAAACAAGTCTTTTTTACAATTAGTTGTGTTAAAATGAGAGTATCTTAAAAATAATATAAATTTAAGGTACCATGCATGTGGCTTTAGTTACGGTATCAACATCGATGCCACTAAGTTCGGCTCCTCCAGCTATCGAAAGCAACACATCCATAAAATCTTGCTCGCCAGTGAAGTCACCGGAGTTCCTTTTCCGACGATGCTCCTCTAACCACTTGTCCATAATTCCGTCCAATTCTTTTCCGGTTTCTTTCATGGCCTTTTCGTGTCCACCCACATCTAACCACCCCAAGAACGGTAGTGTATCGGCCACTACAAACAGACCTATTAAATGAAAGAAGTTTCTCATAATCTTCTGGCACCGGTGTGCTGCCTCCTTCTCGGTGGTGGAAATTCTAGTGCCGAAGTATCGCTTCCCTGCTACCATTCGAAGCATGATGTTGAGATTTAAGTCACTAAACCATTGCGACATGTCCACCACCACTTGGCCTATGAGTCAAAAGCAGAGTTAGGTTTTTTCAGTGCTTGTGGAGACTGAAACAATTTTACTGAAAAGCTAGAAATGAGTAAGAAAAATCAATACCAATTCATTAATATCAAGCATGGACTTTTTTTACCCAAAAAAAAAGACAATTATATATAATAATTAAATTGCTAGACATAGTGTTCGTCCGTGATCAATATTGTAGTCACAGCCCTAGAAATGAGAGAACAAATGAAGCTTGATAGTCGAATAGAAAAAAATTCACTACTGATGTACGTGACATGCAATTTGAAGATCAAAGTGGCATGGGACATTTTCAGTCCAAAAACCTAACATGGGGTTTTGTTGTGGACTAAAGTAAAAATGGGGGCAAACTTTGAGAACAAACATAATGCAAAATGAACTTTATGGACAAAAGTACAAAAGAAGTAAAACTTTATAAGGGGTTAAATTATAAATAACTCATATATACATATAGGGTAAATTCAAGTAAGTTCTTCTTAAAGACCTTAAGTCATGGATTGGGTATTTTGAGGGATCAAATGAATGATATTTTTTTATGAAACTTGGCATCTCCATTAAATTTCATAAAAAAATTCAACCAAAAGGTGAGTTAATTACAAAATTGATTGAAAAATATATTTTCGTTAATCGGACATACACACACACACATATATATATATATATATATTTCAATTTTGTATTTAATCCACTTCTCAGTTGAATTTTTTTATGAAATTTGGTGGAGATGACCCACTAATCAACTCACATAGACACACATACAGAATGTAAATGTACACAAATTAAAACTACGTATAATTTTTTAGTTATAATTTTTAAACAATAGCTCTAGGCCTTAGAATGCCGGCCTAAAGAAAGATATTAAAAGGCAATATTTGAACTCTGTAACCTTTTGAAAAATTAGTACACAAAACTATATATAAACAAGTTTTTTATACTTTGGATCTAGGATGCTTATTCCACATTTCCATTAATGTAAATTCGACCCTAACCTGGATCATTTCTCTTCTGTATTGAAAGTTTGTAAAGCTCCTTAACGGAAGCCTCGATCTCATCCCCTTGTATGTGCTTGAGTAGCTCAAGGCGGCGGTTGCAGAGCAACTCGAGGGAGGTTATCTTGCGTAATTCACGCCAGTATGGACCATAAGGGGAGAACCCAAACATGGCATAGTTGTAGCCCATGTGTTTGGCTGCAATAAATTTGGGTCGTGAAGATATGGCCATGTCGTGGATAGTGAATAGTTCTTTAGCCACCTCCCAACTACTCACCACTAGGGCTGGGTGCACCCCAAGCCGCAATGTGAACATGGGTCCGTACTTGTTGGCCATGGCTCCTAAGGTTATGTGGGGAAGTTGAGAGCCACCTAAGAGGTGGAGGTGGCCTATTATGGGCCATGCACCACCAGCTTGTGGTGGTACTTTAATTTTTGTAGCTTTAAGCCTAAATGATAAGTAGTAGAACACTAACACTAGAACAAGGAACCCAGCTGCTATAGAAGTGTTTAGATGTGAGATGAAACTATCCATTCTTGGAACTAAAAGTTATTTTCCTTGATCAACTTGAAGTTGGGTTTATGTACATGTATATATATATATATATATCTAGAATTGTATAAATGGGATGAATTTTCCACAAAACATGGACCTACCATGATTTTGACATGATCGAATGTTGAATGTTACTAGGGGTATTATTGTCATTAAACTCTAAATGATAAGTATGAAATTTGTGATAAAGGGAATTTTACTTGGATCATCAGTTACTAGTTCTCTATGCAAGCCAGCCGTGCATGGTATATATATAAGTGGTACTTCTTAATTAATTAAAGAGAACTTTTTATTACTGTTGTTGTTATTATTATTGAAATACAAGTTTACAACGGTATGTGTGTGTTTGGAATTTGTGACGTTTTTATTTTTAATTTTTGATGTCAGCTAACACTACCACTATAAAAGCTATTGACCTTCTTAGCCAGAAGTTAAATGACTTAATATTGTTTTTTGAGTCAATTTTATAATGGTCAACAATATATAGTCTTTCTTTGTGAAGTATTAAATGTTACAAAATAGGAGATAATTAAGGTCAAATTGTTGAAGTTGGTTCTTTTTGGTATGATGACTGCTTGCCATCTATCTTATGCCACAAAATACAAATTAATATTGGATTTTTATTTTTTGTAAAATATTGAAAACAATAGTTAATTTACAACTAATTCAAACATATAAATTTGAAAATAATTTATGCTCATTGAATAATTTTTTTTCAAGCAAATAAACAATTAATTCAAACATTTAATCAGTTAAGCCAATTTAAACATATAAATGAATAGTTAATATTAATTTACATAAAAAAATAATAATGCTATAAATATAGTTATTTAAGGAAGCAGAGAAATTTGAATAGTTTAAAAAATAATAAATACTTATTTAAACAATTGAGAGTAATTCAAACATATAAATTTGAAAACAATAGGAACTAATTCAAACAAAAAAATCTGAATTCCATAAGTAATAAATATGAAAACATATTAAATGTAAATAATATTAATGAAAATATAATACTCATTAATTTGAATTTTTTTTTTTTTTTGGTAGAAAAGGGGCCGAACAAGGCCTAGTTCATATATATATATATATATATATCATTCAAAAGAGCCTCCTTTATAAAAGGAGGAATTTCATCAACCCATTCAAAAGTATTCTAATCTAGAACATAACCCAATTTAGCCAACATATCAGCAACTTTATTACCAATTCTAGGGCCATAGATAACTGTAGAGTTCTAAACTTGAGCTAGGAGGACTTTACATTCTGATTCTGCCACCAACTCTTTCCTTGGATTGCACTTCATCCACAGTGCTAAAGAGGAGGTTAACCGATTGAGTAGAATCTGTTTCGATAATTATACGGCTGCAATTTTTACCAACCAGCGTTTTGATCCAATCATAAGCGCAATGATTTTAGTATGCAAAGAATCAGTGGCATTGCTCCTACCCTTGTAACCCCAAATCCATTCGCCCTTTTCATTCCACAAGACTCCTCCGAAGGTTCCTTGCTCATCACAAAATCCTCCGTCCATGTTTAATTTGCAGTAGCCAGGAGGAGGTTTGTTCCAACGCCCGTTCACTGGATCCGGGTTGAAGTTACTGAAACTATTAGAAGAAATCTTGATATCCATAGCATACATAGAAGTTAACTTTGCCACTTTAACATGCGAGAACTTGACCGCTTCGAAAACTTCTTCATTCCTCCCTTTCCATACGTGCCACCCTATAGAGATGAACATAATTTGCCAGTCAATTTTTGTACTCGAACCTGTTGTAAATAGTAAGTTGTAGAACTGAAATAATACGAAATAAGAGAGTATACCGGAATGAGTCGCGGACTAGGTCTCTCCCTTTAAGACATTTCGCGGCTTTGCCCCGAAATTGTGCTAGCAATTTTGACTATGCCACGGTGTCCCTAGGATGAAACAGTCCAATACCCTCTGTACGGTCAACCTACACTTTGATAGACCGTTCGACTATAACACTCTTAATTAATGCTCGGTATAGAGTAATTTTGTATTGCCGGAGGCAACAAAAATTCCTGTCGGAGGCTCGAAATTTTTTTTGAGAGGTTTTTTCTTTCCGTTCAATATGTTTGTTGAAGCTGAAGTTATCTTTTAAAAAAAAAATTAACCCATTAATAAAGTGAAAAAATCGAAAACTGAACAGATAACGCGTGAGGAAAAATCGTAACATTGAGAAAATCGAGGGGTCGTGGAACAGTTTCGGAAGTGGTGTTAACTACTTATTCGAATTTTAAAATTAAAATTTTATCTTATTAAATAAAATTTTCTAAAACTATTTTGTATAAAAAGATTATACATTACATCAAGACAAGCCCAAAGCCCAAGATCAGGTTGGTCGTGGAGAACCACATTCATCCAAATTCTCACCCAATGACACAAAATTCTAATGCCCAAAGAGCTCAAGCCCTTGTGCTAATGTTAGGGTATTTAAACACAAGGCAAAATACCCATCTCTCTAATGTGAGACAAGAGAAAATAACAAAATACCTTGTCTCGATTTTTTTCCTCAAATACACACTTGTTCCAACAGAAGGGAATTGCCATATAAGTGGAAGACATGACTCATGAGTTGGTTGGCCACCCATTCAAAGAAAAAGGGTGTGGCGGAACAAGCAAGCCCTTCTTTGAATGTAAAGAGAAAAAATTAGGTATTCACAGGAGGCGTTAGGCGAAATGTATTGTTGTGTCAAATTAATGCAAGTAGACCAACTATATATATACAAGTCCAGTCTTTCCATTTTGCATTCACCGCGACTTAGATTGTCAAATTATCAATAACTTTTTCGGACTTCTTTGGTTCTGGACTTATTATCCCAATAGTGGCTCCATTTTGGAGGGTAGCCTTCAAAATCCTCATAAAAAACATCATGGTTTAATTGAATTTTGATTGTGTCCCAACTGTTTGACTTGTTAACCGCTTTATACATCTCCTCATTAATTATGGATATAATGACTAACTTTGATTTCCTGAGTCACGTTAATATATCTTGAAAGCACGAGTTATGTTACGTACTTATAAATAAGTATTTAAATATAAATAAGTAAATATTATAATATGTATTAATTTTGGCACAAATTTTTATGTAAAGTATTATTTTTTGTTCATAGTATGATTAAAGCATATGTTATTATTTTCTTTATTTTTTTTATGAATATAAAATTTTGTAGAAAAGATCGAAATGGACCTAAAAATAGACTTTAAACCCTATCATAGAAGTATTTAAATCCTATAAAAAATAAATTTAAAGATGTATTATTAATAAAAGTGCAAGATTAAAAATTGCGTTTGAGGTTTATATAAAATAACTCTTCTATAATTATATTTGCCTTGTGGCGCATATGTGTTAAGGACTCCCTCAATTCAAAAGATGACATTTGATTTTTATTTATTTTTTAATATTGTTTGTTTAGTTGAAATTGAAGTAAAAGATCTTATGTGACAATATTTTTTGCAAAAAAATCAATGAATAATATTTTTTAGAAATAAGAGCTTGTTTATTAATTGTGTTTTTAAATAAGAGTTTTTACTGAGTGCAAACTTAACTTTGCAATAAAAAAAATTTAATGCAAATATATTTTGCATGTTGTGTTAATATTTTTTAACAAGTATATTCTTATGTTTTATTCGTAAAATTTTAAAACAACGTCAAATAAACACAAATATATATTAATGTTTTAGAAAAAAAAAAGTGCAAACTTAACTTTGCACAACTTCCAAAAAATTATAATGTGCATTTTATTAATAAATAGGTTTTGAATATGTAATTTGTTAAATTATTATAAAGTATTGTCAATTAAACACTTATTTATATGCTAAAAAACATGTAGGAAAAACAAAAGTATACGTACATGTATTAACAGCGGAAATAATATTGAATATTGTGAAATTGGCCTTACAATACTCACGTTTGTGTAGTGTTACTCGAACAGCTACCACTATGCTCACAATTTCAAGTGCTCTCTACGAGGAACCCTAGAATGTACTTGAGAAGAGATGACGGTTGCCACTAATTGTGTTGTGTAAAATTATTTAGGTCTAAAGACCTAAATATATATCATTAGACTTAAAGAGCTTTGACACCCTAAGGCTCACTATGGGTGTCCCTATTGGGCTAAACCAATAGGCGCAAAAATCATCATCTCCCATCGTACATAGTGGGCAAAGAATCTCATTCTCCCTTGCACCATTCTAAATTCCCCATTCATACTTAATAAATGAGTTGTACGACCTCGAGCCACCTGAAAAAGAAATTTTGGAATACTATGCCAAATTCCCAAAGAATCAGCGTAGAACATCCCCATAGCGTCTCGTTCTACCCCTGACCTATTTAGCCACATTCAGATTAAGCATCTCCACTCCCTCGAAGTCACATCTCGGATCAATGCTTAAACCTCTTCCGTTTTAGTCTCACAGCTACGTCGTTACTCTCAAAAAGCAACATAACTTGGTACCAGTGATCATAAAACTTGAACATGCTACCAAACAGTCATCCTTTCGCCCTCATATCACTTAGATTATATTCAATTGCTTTCCCAACGATGTCCCTTTAAGCTGCATCAGTCTTAGCCATATGATACATACATTAAAGTAGCCTACACTGAACTTCCTCTTCATGGTACAGTCAAAAGTCACATAGGATAAAAAAAAAGTATAGGATCATACATATCGTATCAATCCATAAGGACTCACACAGTTAAAAAGCAAGGATCATTATTTCACTTCCTTATATAGGTCGCCAAGCACATGTAGTATGACTTACATGTTACAGTGGAGTTCTTTTTCAATAAAGAGTGTATGTCACTACCAAACACCATACATATCTTAGTTCAGTCTCTGTCAAGCACCTAACCTAAAAAATCTACTTGCTCGCTCATCTTAGCGCCCAGTTGAAATTTTGCATCCGACTATTCACAGGTTATATATGGATAGTGGGGTATCCATATTCAGTTTTCGAAAGACTCTATCTTGGCCCTTTTCAAGTCGACACTTCAATCAATGTCAGCTCACTATCACAGTGCCATAAGCTTGACGTGTCTCATCTTTGCTCACCTTTCGGGTGCCAAAGGTGATCACTCGTGGGAGAGAGTCGATCTATACCTGTTGACATACTCATACCATAATATCCCAACCATGGGTAAAGTGTGTGCTAGCAGTTATATTAAAACAATAACATAAGAGCAATAAATTTCAAAAATTTATTAATAATAATATCAATGACATCAAATATCCTCTATGGTCAGGAAGCAAACAATCACAACTTATGTAATCCTAGACTCCTAACATGAGCATGATAAACGTCTCTAATTATAGGCTTAGTTAAAGGGTCTGCAACCATGCGACTATTAGAAATATGCTTAAGGAGCACCTTCTTATGCGCAACCATGTCACGAAGAAAATGGTTGGGTTCCCTTGGAACCTACTGACAATATCGACTGCATAACAAATGTCGGGTCGCGTACACATCATTGCGTACATTAGGCTATCAATAGTGTTAGCATATATACCTGTATGCGTACATATCATTGCATACTGCAGACTTAATTTTGCATGATTCTATAAAAAAGAGTATAATTTAAAAATCTACTGCAAAGTTAACTTTGCATTCTTTTTGGAGTTTGGTCAAGTATATGCCTTTAATTTACAAAATATTATTCCCTAATTCTTTTGCAGATTTTTTTTTCAAATAAGCCCTATTAAACATTATGTCATTTATTTAGGGGTGATTTTGTTTCTCTCCTTCATATCTTGCAATTAATCCACCCTTAAATCATGAAAATTTTGAACAAAATTTTTCAATATTACCCTTTTCAAAATTGATAAGTATATCCACCAATTATAATTAAATTATAATTGTACATATTTAGATTCAATTTTAATTAAGATTACTAATCTAAATATAATTCATTTTTAAATTATAATATGTATAGACATTCTTTGGTGTTATTCCTCATCAAAATACATCACCAGGCTTATCACAGAAACTCCATTACGAAATGCTCTACAAATACTTGTTACTTAATAAATACAACAAAAACCAACACTTTAAAGTTTCAGGATTGCAAATGACACTATTGCTTAGCCATAACTAGGAAAATCCACAGGGTACCAACTTTTATTGACCAGTAAATGATTAATAAGTTAAGTCTTAGTTGCATAGATTCACAAACACGATTACTACCAAAACCCTCATCAACAAGAATCTAAATTTCAATAAAAAAACACAAAAATTAAAAGAAACCTAGTTTCTTAGAAGTAACTACAATTTCTTTCTTATGAACCAAAGAATTAATCAACAAAGACTTGCTGGCATTCGACAAACCAAGCATACCAAACTTCGACAGGTCATCTTTCGGACAACCTTTTGGTCGATTACTACTCTTAACAAATTTAACATCCTTAATTTTGGTCTTCGCCTACATAGGGTCTAAGGACAATGCATGAACCGGGTAGGATCATGTCGGTGGTTACTTCTTCTGGGTCAACTCGGGGGGGACGAAGAGGAGATTTTTGACAAATTTAGTGGTTTCAGAAAGGGCGGGCTTTGGGTTTTTGTGGCATTGTTGGGAGGGGTGTGACGGGTAGGGTTAGGGTTTTGGTGAGGAGAGTGAGAGATGGAGTTTCAAAAAGAGATAGTGAAGTAGGGTTTTTGAGATAGATAGGATGAGGATTTGAAGGAGGAGGAAATGTTGCGGGTGAAGAAGAGTAGAGACCTTACTGCTACTAACACTGTTGTCTCTATGTTTTTAATTTTGTGGGTTAATCATTCAATCATTCGCTTTAAGAGGGTGATAGATAATGTGAGAAAAGAAAATTTTAACCTGTTAATAAAGTGAAAAAATCGAAAATTGAACGGATAACGCGTGAGGAAAAATTGTAACGTTGAGAAAATCGTGGGATCGTGGAACAGTTTCGGACGTGGTGTTAACCACTGATTCGAATTTTAAAATTAAAAAATTATTTTATTAAATAAAATTTTCTAAAACTATTTTATATAATCTTCTAAAGCTATGTTGTATAAAAAGATTATACATTACACCAAAGCCCCCCAAAGCCCGGGTTGGTCGGCGCGCGTGTGGAGAACCACATTCATCCAAGTTTTCACCGAATAGCACAAAATTCTAATGCCCAAAGGGCTCAAGCCCTTGTGCTAATGTTGGGGTATTTAAACACAAGGCAAAATACTCATCTCTCCAATGTGGGACAAGGAAAATAACAAAATACCCTGTTTTAATTCTTTTTCTCAAATACACACTTGTTCCAACAAAACCTATCTTCAACTCATCCATAGCATTCGACTTTATCCAATGTTGAGTTATTTAAGTTAAGAAATTTCTCCTTTTAGATGCCAGTTTGAAATTTTCCCATAATTCCCTTGATTTTTAACAGTCCCAAAGCAAGTGAATGAGAGTTTTAGAGCAAGGCTTACATCACGGACACATGTCTGTGGGTGCCACACCTAATTTAAATCTATACAGGTTCATAAGCAATTTATTTTTCATGATGAGCCAAATGAAGAAACGCAGTTTTTGAGGGCAGGTAAGCTTCCAAATCCATTACCAATCCATGTTTTCATTATCTTCTTGATTATCTTTGGATATAAAATTAGAAAAGATTTCACTGAAGGAACACCATTGTTATTTCCCTTCCACACCACCGTATTATTCACTATCCCAGTATTATCCACACGGGTGTTGATTTTATCAATTATAATTGCCGGTAAAGTAGTTTTTAAAATAGTTAGATTCCAGCTCCACCTATCATCGATGATGTCCGAAACATTCCACAAAATTTCATTTGGATCAATCTTTTCAATTAGAAGGAAAATAAGATCATACTCTAACCAAGTATTGAAACATAGAGAAATATATTTTCCATTTCCAATCTTCCAACCAAACCTGCCTTTTATCATGTTTAGGCTTCGAATAATACCTTTCCAAGTACTAGAGTTCCCCGTCTTAACTTCGCAATCAATGAGAAATTGAGATTTAAAGTATAACTTTTGCCCATATATATAGCTAGTATCAATCCCACAGGCCATATATAACACTCTATATTTTATAACATATAAAACTTAATCTTTTTTTATATTATTATTTATATATATGGGCCACATGTCTCATTTGTAGCCTTTATTTTTATTTTTTGGTGGGAAAAGGGGCTAAGCCTGAACTATATAACTATATCCGACTGTACATAACTCCCCACTTAAGGGGGAGGGGCATAAAGCAAAACACACTCAAAAGAAGACAAGTTGTGACCTATTTTACAAACAGCATTTGCATAGACATTAAAGCACCGCGGGATGTAAAAAATACCACAGCTCCGGAGTTTGCACTGCAAATCTCAGCATTGAACAATGATGTCATGATCATCCCAGACCGAGTCATCACCGGCAGGATATCCTTAAGCATCATAAAAGTAAGCTCGTGGAATAAGGCCAAAAGTTCGGCATGCAAAGCAGTTCCTCCGAGCCTCTTACTTACAAAACCCCACAGCCAAGCCCTCTGATCATCTCTTAAGTGATAATGCATCTAAATTGCTAAGCTACATGCAACGTGGCTATATATTACGAGTGGGTCCCATCGACCATTTCCTTTATTAGTTAGATTTTGTTTGAAAGAAGTTTCAAAGTTAGAACTAGAAAAGTAAGAAGCTGAGTGTCATATATTTGAGGAATGCAATGGCTGAGAGAAATTTATGGTGGTAAATTAGTGCTATTTTTGAGGTAAAGGGTTATACTTAACAATCTAAATCTTTAGCGAATCCATTTACTGTCCCATGCATTGTATTATTCTTAAATTGATTGTTTTGATTGAATTCAATGTATTTATTTAACCTCATTTATTGATGTTGGTTAAATTACGTGAAACCAATTGGTGCATGGTTAAATTTATTCGACAATCAGTCTTAATAAGCCATAGTCGTGTAAGGCTTAGAGCTAAGTTTCGACGTGGTGAGGTGGGTGAATCAGGTAGTTTTTAACATATTACCGAGAAGGGTCGGTGTAAAAGGCTGGTTGTGGTTCGTTGAAGTTGTTGAGTAGACGGATGTTATTTTTGAATATTTTATTGTTGATAAAATATTATGATGAGATGATTTGCACTCGTGTGTGTTATGTACTGCCCCCTTTCATTTTTTATTCCGCAGTAACTCGAGATGGATTCGGTTTTTGATTAGCGAGTTGGGCACGGTGTAGTTTATTATTTTTGTTGATAAAAAGAGAGAGAGATGGATATATTGTAATTTGTATACTTATAAATTATTTTGATATATAAAATGAAGTTTAATTTTATTTTTATCGTGTTTTTAAACCTGTCCAGGTATGGTTGTCACACCATACATCCTCCATTTTAACAAGTTGAGCTTGATTAGCTTGACGAGCTTCACGGATCCCCAATCTACATTTGCTTTTTGGCTTCGTCACTTTTTCCCATTTAACAAAATGAATTCTTTGTTTCTCTATGGTGGATCCCTATATAAAGTTTATGTTTAGTTTATTAAGTGCATATATTACATGTAGCTTAAGGCAGCCACACCGATTATATGTCTTAAGAAGGAATTCCTGCCAAAACTGATTGAATCAAAGTACACCTGCCGTAGGGATAAATTCTTTGTTGTCCATCCCGTTATTCTCTACTGAACCTTTTCAACAATAAAGTTAAAATTATTCTTAAAAGTACGCTCATTGAATAGAGGAATGCCGAGATATTTCCCTAGGTTATCTATGAAAGCAATTTTGGTGATCTGGCTGATATTTCTTCCCCTATCTCTGGTCATCCCCAACCCTGTAAACGCCGCTGATTTCTGAATGATTATCGATAGGCCAAATGATCTGCAAAAATTCTCTATAATATTTGTAATAATATGAGCTTGTCCCATCGTTGGCTTTAGCAAATAGAAGCAAGTCGTCTGCAAAAAAATGATGAGGAATTTTTGGACCACCCCTACAAACATCAATCATTTTCCTAATATTACTATCAACAACTTTACAAATTTTAAGAGATAACCTTTCAAGATAAATAACAAAAAACAAATGAGAGATTGGATCTCCCTGGCGTAATCCTCTGGTAATGACGAACGATTTTGATTTCACACCATTCTAAAGAACTGCCATTTGGATCGTGCTGACACATGTATGAATAAAATTAGTGGTGCTCTGTGGGAAATTGAACATATGAAGGGTTTGAATAAGATAGTCCCGCTCCACCTTATCGTAAGCTTTTTCCATATCTAATTTCAACATTAATCCCCTATTCTTCGCTTTAGAATGCCTGATGCTATTAATCATCTCTTACGCAATAATGATATTATCAACTGCATGTACAAAACTGGCTTAAAGAGGATGGATAAGTTTCTCAAGAAACAGTTTCATGTGATTGACCAAAACTTTAGTGATGATTTTATAGATCTCGTTGCATAAAGATATCGGCCATAACTTATTCAAACTCTTAGGATTTTTAGTTTTAGGAATAAAAACCAACAAAGTTTCATTAATGCCTGTATCAAATTTTTCCGTGGTAAAAGCTTCATTAATCAGCTTGTGAACAAAATGTTCGACAATATTCCAAAATTTTTGGAAAAAGAAAGGTTGGAAATCGTCAGGACCCTGGGACTTATGAGCCTTCATAGATTTAATAGTTGTGGTTGTTTCCTAGAAATCAACCAGTTTAGATAGGCTGTTATAATCAGCTTTTGAGAGAATGTAGTGATTCCTCGTCTCCAAATCAACTTGATTGTGAATCTGCGTGTAAGGATAATTAAAAAATAGAGCTTGAAAATACTTCATTACATGATCGTTAAGAGGGTTTTGATCAAAGTACGAATCCTTATTATTAGTTTAAGGGTGTGAATTTAATTTTTCCATCTTCTAGTGATGGTAATGAGGTGATATAATTTCGTATTGTTATCGCCAAAGGTCAACCGCTGAGCTATAGATTTTTGGAACCATTGTAATTCTTCTTAATGAAAAATTCTATAATAGTCAACCAAGAGCGTAAATTTAAGGTTAGAGAGAAAAGGGTTCAAATGATAATTAACCTTCCGTTGGA
This sequence comes from Lonicera japonica, assembly GCA_021464415.1. NCBI lineage: Eukaryota > Viridiplantae > Streptophyta > Magnoliopsida > Dipsacales > Caprifoliaceae > Lonicera > Lonicera japonica. The sequence continues at coordinate 65,532,941 of CM038466.1, read as the reverse complement.
TTCCCGCAATACGAGCTAAAAGTTTCCTTTTAGTACGAAAAAGGTTGCCGAAAACAGAATTAGTCCATTGTCGAAAAACCGGTGTGCAATTTTGAATGTTGTCTCTCACTGAAAGCTAATGATCCCAGGCTTCTTAAAGTAGCCTTTCAAATCCAAACATGCATGGTCCACATAAACTCAAATCTAAATGGCTTTTGGACCCCTTGGGTAAAGGAAGGTTTAATTTTAAGGTCAATGAGAATCAGATGGTGGTCAGACAAGATTTTCAGCAAGTGAAGGACTCTCGTATCTGGGAAGTTGATGCCCCATTCTTCATTAACGAGTGCTCTGTCAAGTCGTTCTCTAACGATAACGTCTCATCTCCTCTTCCCCATCCATGTAAAAGAAGTACCATTCCACCCTAGGCCAATAAGCCGACATTCATTGATCATAGAATTGAATTTAACAACCTGTTGATAGATGAATTCCCCGCCTCCAATTTTCTCGGTGCTAGTAACCATATCATTTAGATCTCCAGCCACTTGCCAAGAAATATTCGATTGCATCGCTATATCTTTAAAAGAATCCCACATAACTATTTTTTAGCTGGAATCGGACTGACATAAGTATGAGAGAAAAACCATTCCTCGGTATTATTGAAATTAATAATAGCATGCACCGTTTAAGAAGAAAAGGCAACAATCTCTACTGAAATGATCTTTGAATTCCAAAGGATCCATAACCCACCCGCTTGGTCTTTCGACGGAACAATGAAATGATTTAAAAAATTGAAAGTATTGATAATACGCCTTGCACGCTGTTCTGAAACCCTCGTTTCCATAAAAACAAAAACATGTGTGTGGTATAAGTGTTTCAATCCCAAATAGAGAATTGGGAAAACTAATTTACCTACACCTTAACAATTGCACGTTGTTAGCTTATTTTCTCTATTGCTCTCCATTCTTGACTTTCTTGCTAGCTTAGTTTCTCTATTGTTGAATTTCATTTTCTTTGCTTTTGACATTTGTAGATTCTCTAAGATTTGGCTATCATTTTCTCTGTAAATCCCTTAATTAACTCCTTGATGTACTATACAATTCATGTATAAATAGGTCCATCAATCTTGTATCTAAACACACACACACATATATATATATATATATACAAAAGCATTATTTCTCTCGAATTCTTATCATGGTATCAGAGCATAAAGTGCGGATTGTGGTCATACGAGTATAAAGATGTCAAGAATGTATTCTTACATGGTGACCTCTCTAAAGTAGTTTATATGCAACCTCCTCCCAGCCTTCCTTATTCTCCTGGGCAAGTTTACAAACTATGGCGTGCTATATATGGTCTTAAACAAGCACCTTAAGCTTGGTTTGAAAAATTCTCAACCGCTATTCTCGCCTATGGATTCACTCAGAGTGCTCATGATTCGGCTATGTTCACACATTCCTCATCACAGGGTATTGTTATTCTTCTAATATATGTTGATGATACCACTACAAGAAAAAAGGCCAAATATGTCGCTTTTATTATTTAAAATATGTCCCTCAAGTCAAAAATGACATAAAAACTTAAATAATGCCACATTTGTGTCGCTTTTTAAGAGTTTATAGTTCTTGTGTCAGTTTAATTGAAAGAGACATAAATAATGAACAATTATGTCATTTTCTAAGTGACATATTTATTTATGACAATTATTAAGTAAAATGTGTGATACTTATTAAAAGTTTATAATTATTATATCATTTTTAAAGTAACTGACATTAATACGGATTAACTATGTTGGTTTTTAAGGAGACTTATTTCTTTATGGCAATATATGATGGTCATTCAAAAAAGCGACATAACAAAACTCATTTTTAATTCCTATGCCAAATATAAAATACGTGTGCAACCTTTTGAAATCCTAAACATTTTAGAAATTTTCTAAAATATTAATATAAAACCAAAAGCCCTAAATACAACACATAATTAATTAACATTATTGAAAGATACTTAATCTCCGCAAATATATGCAATATTATACTTATCTTGGTGATTTTAAGTGCTTTTTGTAGAAATGGGATTGATTTTTTGTTACTAGATGTGAGATTAATTCATTTATGGATATTGGGAATATAAAGGTTTGGTTTTATATGTTACATATAATGGTGGAGGTATATTTATTGTATTATATAACGGAATGGTACATGTTATATTTTAAAGAAAGAATTATATCACATTCACGTCTTAGCCTAACTGGTAGAATACCAGTGTTGCCACACTGGACACCAGGGTTCGAATCCCGTTCACAACACTTACAAAATAGATTATCAATTGTTCAATTTAAAAATGGAGAAAAGAAAAACAAAGAAAAAAAAATAAGAAATAATAAAATATTTTTTTCTTTATGTAAAACATATGATATATAATATAATAAATTCTTTAAAAATATGACGCTTTTGTATAGAACCGTCATACTTGAGGCTACATTTATGTCAGTTTTATGAACATATATGACACCCTTAATTATGTCGCTTTGTTAGTCGTAAAAAAATGACATAAATAGCGATAAATATCACTTAAAAAATGACATATAAAGCCTTTTTTCTTATAGTGCGATTATAACTGGGGATGATTTGAATGGTATCCGTCAATTCAAAGCATATCTATGTTCGTGTTTTGAAATGAAAAATCTGGGTAATTTTCGGTACTTTTTGGACATTGAGGTTGATCATTCGTCTACAGGCCGGGTACTTCCTTTCTCAAGTAAAATATGCTTCTAATATTGTCAACCATGCAGGCCTAACAGACAACAAAATTGCAGACACTCCTCTTGAAATGAATGTTAAGTTTTCTCCTTCAGATGGCAATCCTCTGGCTAATCCTACACTATACAGGCAACTTGTGGGCAGTCTCAACTATCTCACCATCACCAGACCAGATATTAGCCATGCCGTTCACATTTTGAGTCAGTTCATGTCTGCACCACAATCAGTTCACTTTGTTGCTGTTCTTCGTATCATCCGCTACATCAAAGGGACTATACACCAAGGCTACACGGGTACTTTGATTTTGACTGGGCAGTTGATATTACTGATCACAGACCCACCACCGGCTTCTGCATTTTTCTCAGTGATTCTCTCATTTTATGGAAAAGTAAGAAGCAAACGGTTGTTGCTCGTTCTAGTGCTGAGGCAGAATATCGTGCTCTCGCTCATACTACCTCTGAAATTATTTGGCTCCGCTGGCTCCTCCAAGATATGGGAGTTACTCTTTTAGATCTAACACCACTATTTTGTGACAATCAAAGCGCTATTCAAATAGCACGCAATGATATATTTCACGAATGCACCAAGCATATTGAAATTGACTGTCACTTTACTCGTCAACATCTCTCCCAACACCATATTCAGTTATCACACATCTCTTCCGCTCTTCAACCTGCTGATCACTTCACAAAATCACATGTGACTGCTTGTTTTCAATTTCTAGTATCCAAGCTCTGCATGCTTTCCAAACCATCCTGAACTTGAGGGGGGTGTTAGCTTATTTTCTCTATTGCTCTCTATTCTTGGCTTTCTTGCTAGCTTAGTTTCTCTATTGTTGATTTAATTTTCTTTGCTTTTGACATTTTTAGACTCTATAAGATTTGGCTCTCATTTTCTCTGTAACTCCCTTAATTAACTCCTTGATGTACTCTACAATTCATGTATAAATAGGCCCATCAATCTTGTATCTAAATACACATATATATACAAAAGCATTATTTATCTCTAATTCTTATCACTCTTTAATTCTTATCACACGTAATGATCTTCATTGGAGGGTGAAAATTCATTGGGATATCCTTAATACCCTCATAATCATTTATTAACTCCATGTCCGATGCTAGCCTCGTTGGAATCTCCATGTCTTCCCAATGGTGGATAATGTCGGTCTAGATGACTAGAATTTCCTTAGGAATGAAAACTGGTTATATTGCTTCTACATCGAGACACAACGATACTAGGGAACGACTTCTATGACGTTGGCTATAAATAATTGAAAGTCCGTTATTAGGTCTAGTTGTGGATAAACCATGCGTTACAGGTCTATCAAGATTTTGTAGTAGAACAGCCATTTCGGAGGTGGATACAATGGTAGGTTAAAAGGGTTTATATGAAGAGGGAAAATTTGTGGTGGAAGATGGAGTATGTGAAGTTGGTCTTCCGTGAGTAAATTACTTACCAAGGTTTGGTTGTCTAAATTCTGGTTATTTACATTGTTGAGGGAGTTGGTGAATTGATCATAAGATTTGAGGAAATGTGTTTTTGGGTGTAAGTCAAGGTTAATTGGCTTATTTGGAGATTGCAAGGGTGATTGATCCCTGAAGGAGGACTGTGGAATGATTACTAGTTCAAAATGGCAGTTAGTAGAGGGGGTTGGAAATCCCAGTTGCAATAAATGAAGCTTTAGACACGTTGTCAACGGGCTCATTTGAATCATTAGCCTTAGGCACGTGTGGGTGTTTGAAAACACTTGGTGGTGGTTGTTGCTTAAAAGATGCTCCTTTCTGATTTACCACAACCTCCTTTGCCTTCTCTAAACAATCATCCACGGCCCATATTCTAGCTCCAGTATACCTGTATTCATAAATGTATCCTTCTCCCTAAAAGGTCCTTCCTTTGGAAAATCAATGTTTTCCTCCCGTAAAACCTTTCCAGGTTCTGTGGCATCCGAACTATTATGCTTCCCATCAATATCGTTTATAGTACCCAAGCAGGTCTCAACTCTGTGTCCAATCCTGCCACATCCAAAGCATATCGCACTCACATTTTCATATTCCACCATAAGTTTTATGCCATCAACAACAATCATACTAGTGACTGGTTTCCCAAAATCAACTTTCACACAAATACGAGCGAATTTTCCTCTGGTCGCCCAATAAGTATTATCATCTACTTTATAGGGTCTACCAAGGCAAGTTCCAATTGAAAATAGAATATCTTGCGTGTATAATTTTACCGGGAGTTCTAGAATTCTAATCCAAACGCAAGTGGCATGGAAGAGATTTTACCTTTAGACACAACAAACCCCGGTTGCTATTTTTGGACAGCATGGTAGTTTCCGGATATAATCCATGGTCCTTGAGAGAGGGCTCTGTCTATTGTGTCCTCATCTTCGCTTCTGAACAAAAAGTGATTACCCAATTCCATGAGAGAGTAATCTCCTCCCGGTTTCCACATTGAAATAAGTTGATTTTGCAAGACTCTAAAAGAGAGTACATGTACGAACCATAACTTTAATAATCACCGCTTTTCACCAAGGTAGCTCGAGACTGTTCTTGTACTCAGGAGTTAAGAGAAGGAGAGGAAGAAGATAGGGTTTTAATGGAAATCTTATCTGAATCCATCATCACCTGTTTCACAAAGCTAACACCCTTGTTAATCTCAGCCTGTCTTCCTAACTGTATCAGCGAAGCTCAACTTCTTAGTCGTACCATTGAGAGAACCCTTACCTCTGAAATTTATCTTATCATTGATCAAAGCTTGCTCTACAGGTTCATTCATAACCGTATCAGTTGGAAAATGGGTTTAAACTTCTTCTTCTTCTTTTTGCTGCGTAAAAATTAATCTTCTTATTCAATTGTTGGTTCCAATTAGAGCTATCGCTCATTTTTCCTATTTCCTAAACCTTATTAAAGTGGGGTGAGACGGCATTTTTGACTAATAATTTGAATTCTGAGAGTAATCAATCTGTGACAAATAGAATATAAAGGACAGTTTCGTCCTATTAACTAAAATTCCCAACTGGCTGGTAGCCATAATGTTATAAATTTGGGTCAACCAGTCTACAAGGGTGTCATCCTAATTTTGGATTTTAGGAGGTACATCATCCTTGTAAATCAAATTTTAAGGGGTTTTTTACTAGTTTTTTAAAATAGGTATGAAAATTTGTCAAAATGCAATGGGATAGCTTTTAGCGCTATCACAAGCCGGCCATAAAGACTGAGAGGCTGAGGGCGGAGCTATCTATTGCATGTCAGATATTATATATACAGGTATTTTCTCATATAATAATTAATTAGGCTATTTTGTTCATGGACCACACTTTTAGTGATGACTTTTCTCGCCAACATTACTTGTGAAAACAGAAAATCTTTATTAAACGGAGGGTCTTTTAAAAAATATTCCCGTATTATATTAAATGTCAGATTAATCTCTGCTCACTAAGATGAGCGTGCCGGTGGTTACAAGAGAATTTACACCAGTAAAAAATGGTAGACAAATAATTGTACCAACCTCTATAATTACTGATATTTTGCCAAAAAAAGTGCATGTTTTATGTATGTGGATCTACATATAGTTCTAGCCAAAATAAAATTGGCTACTCCAAAACACGTCTATATATCATTCACTATTTGGCATTTCATTTATTGGACCACCCAAAATAATCTAGATGGAATGTATCTGGAAGATGAAAGAGAAATAGTAGGTGTGTAAAGATATATATCCATGGGGGCATGGCGCGCAAAGAAATAGAAGAGAGCTAGTATATATTGCAAATATATATACCAGCTGAGGGTCGTGTTTGGTTCCGGAAGTGAGTTATCCATGGCGTGCAAAATTTGTTGGTCAAATTAAATTTGTGGGTTCATGCATATTGTTTTTGTGGTGGGCATGTATACAAAGGAGTAATATATGATAAAATGAAAATAAATTAAATAATGAAGATTATTCGAGAGAGATTTGAATGACTATTGTTCTTGAAAATAATTATTTGCATGTGTATATACATACGTGTTTCTTTTCAATGAAGCTTTGAATAAAAATTGCATGGAATGCGATTGCCAATTGGTACAACATTTTAATATTATATTATAATACTCTCAATTGGAAATTTGGTAATAGGTTATTAAAATCTAAGTCGCTAATTTGGGACTAACCTTTTGACATATGTGCAAAATATGAAATATTTAAATGACTTTTATGTTATAGCTCGCACCCTAATTACTCCCTCTTACATTTATACAACGAATTAGTCATTTAACTTTTAAATACTTGAGTAGGATAAACTTAACGCATGCTAAAACATAAAGATAATTCATATTCAAATATAAATATTAGCGTGCACGCATGTACGTACACAAATTAAATTATTGCACTTTGTCGGTCTTATAGGATATCAAGGGAATTAATACAAATTCGGAGATAAACGCGGAACAAGAACAACTTCAAGCGGCGTGGCCTTCATGTTTGTTAATCCAGCAGTCTCAGTCATATCAACTGGAGCATTGTGAATAGTAGAAAGCTCAAAACCGTGTAAGAGAGTCGCCAGCACCAACTCTAATATTTGAATCGCAAAATTCACCCCTGGACACACTCTTCTACCAGCACCAAAAGGAATCAATTCAAAATGCTGTCCTTTAACGTCAATATCTTTGTGAGTACTAAGAAACCTCTCCGGCCTAAACTCCATCGGGTCCAGCCAAACGTGTGGGTCTCTATGAAGCTTCCAGAGGTTCAATATCAGTCTTGTGCCTTTTGGAATACGGTAGCCGCCTATATCGCAATCTTCAGCGAATTCTCTTGGACCTCCAAGTTGAGCTGCTGGGTATAACCGTAATGTCTCTTTAACTATTGCTTGAAGATAGACCAAATTGTTGATATCGGATTTATTTACTTTTCTCTCCTTGCCAACGTGGATATCTAGTTCTTCTTGAGCCTTTTTCAGTGCATGGCGATTGTTCATTAGTAGAGAGAGTGCCCAGGTTAGCATCAGTGTGGTGGTGTCACTGCCTCCGGCAATCAAATTCTGTCACGTGTAAATCGAACAATAAGATCGAGTTCATATATCAATACTATATTTTTGTTTAGTCCCTAGAGTTTGATTTTTTATTTTTTCTACATTTCTTTGAATCTATGCATACATATGGCCGGTAAGGTATTATACTATTATCAGAAATGGTATTAGAAAGATTTTACCACTCCTTTTTGGAACATGTCAATTTCCAAATTAAGAAGTTTTATTTTTTCGGACACACCCAGTTTTTCTTTTGTTTTTTATGCGTACCAAAGTTTTATTTTTTACTATTAAAATTAGTGTATCTTAAAAAAAATATTTAAGGTACCATGCATGTGGCTTTAGTTACGGTATCAACATCGAGGCCACTAAGTTCGGCTCCTTCAGCTATCGAAAGCAACACATCCATAAAGTCTTGCTCGCCGGTGAAGTCACTGGAGTTCCTTTTCCGACGATGCTCCTCTAACCACTTGTCCATAATTCTGTACATTTCTTTTCCGGTTTCTTTCATGGCCTTTTCGTGTCCACCCACATCTAACCACCCCAAGAACGGTAGGGTATCGGCCACTACAAACAGACCTATTAAATGAAAGAAATTTCTCATAATCTTCTGGCACCGGTGTGCTGCCTCCTTCTCGGTGGTTGAAATGCTAGTACCGAAGTATCGCTTCCCTGCTACCATTCGAAGCACGATGTTGAGATTTAAGTCACTAAACCATTGCGACATGTCCACCACCACTTGGCCTATTAGTCAAAATTAAGCAGGGTCAGGTTTTTTTTAGTGCTTGTGGAGACTGAAACAATTTTACTGAAAAGCTAGAAATGAGTACGAAAAATCAATCCCAATTCATTAATATCAAGCATGGACCTTTTTTATCCCCAAAAAAAAAAAAAAACAAAAATTAAAAAAATTACATGGCTAGTCACAGTGTTCGTCCGTAACCAATTTGGTAGTCACAGACCAAATTGGAAATGAGAGAACAAATGAAGCTTGATAGTCGAATAGGAAAAAAATCACGACTAATTAATGAACGTGACAATTTGATGATCTGATACAAGTTACAAAGTATCAAAAATTCACTTTTTCATAATTTTTAAAATTTTCACAAACAAATATCTATTGACCATGCATGTTACCTTCTCAATATGTATACATATATTCAGAGTTATTTTTATTTTACCCTCTTGAAATTTGACCGCTTTGAACTTTCGCGCTTGAAGTTCATTTTGCATTATACCCATTGTTAAAGTTTATTTCTGTTTTCACTTTAGTCCAACATCCAACATGCCGTTTATTTTTGGTCGAAAAATGCCACGTGGAACTAACGTGGCTTGAAGATCAAAGTGGCATGGGGGTATTTTCAGTCCAAAAACCTAACATTGGGTTGTGTCTTGGACTAAAATAAAAATGGGGGCAAACTTTGAGAACAGACATGATGCAAAAATGAACTTTATGGACGAAAGTGCAAAAGCGGTAAAACCTTATAAGGGGTTAAATTATAAACAACTCATATATACATATAGGGTAAATTTCAAATAAGGTCTTCTTAAGGGCCTTAAGTTATGAATTGGGTATTTTGGGGGTCAAACGGATGATTTTTTTGGACGAAACATAGTGGAGTTTCATAAAAAAAATCAACCGGATAGTGAGTTAATTACAAAATTGATCAATATATATATTTTTGTTAACTGGACATATATATATATATATATATATCAATTTTGTAGTTAATCCACTTCTCAATTGAAATTTTTTATGAAATTTCTTGGAAATGACCCACTAATCAACTCACATAGACAAATATAAAGAACGTAAATGTACACAAAACTACGTATAAACAAAAGAAATATATTGAAGGCAATATTTGAGCTCATAACTTTTCGAAAAATTAATACACAAAACTATGTATAAGCAAGTTGTTTTTCATACTTTGGATCTAGGGATTCTGCCTTCCCATTAATGTAAATTCGACCCTAACCTGAATCATTTCTCTTCTCTATCGAAAGTTTGTAAAGCTCCTTAATGGAGATCTTGATCTCATCCCCTTGTATGTGCTTGAGTAGCTCAAGTCGGCGGTTGCAGAGCAACTCTAGGGAGATTATCTTGCGTAATTCTCGCCAGTATGGTCCATAAGGGGAGAACGCAAACATGGCATAGTTGTAGCCCATGTGTTTGGCTGCAACAAATTTGGGCCGCGAAGATATGGCCATGTCGTGGGTAGTGAATAGTTCTTTAGCCACCTCCCAACTGCTCACAACTAGGGCTGGGTGCACCCCGAGCCGGATTGTGAACATGGGTCCGTACTTATCGGCCATGGCTCCTAAGGTTATGTGGGGAAGTTGAGAGCCACCTAAGAGGTGGAGGTGGCCAATTATGGGCCATGCACCACCAGCTTGTGGTGGTACTTCAATTTTTGTAGCTTTAAGCCTAGATGATAAGTAGTAGAAGACTAACACTAGAACAAGGAATCCAGCTGCTATAGAAGTGTTTAGATGTGAGATGAAGCTATCCATTATTGGAAGTAAAAGTTATTTTCCTTGATCAACTTGAAGTTGTGTTTATGTACATGTGTATATATATATCTAGAATTGTACAAGTGGGATGAATTTTCCACAAAACATGGACCTACCATGATTTTGACATGATCGAATGTTGAATGTTACTAGGGGTATTATTGTCATTAGTCTCCACATGATAAGCATCAATAGTCTCCACATGATAAGCATCAAATTTGTGATAAAGGGAATTTTAGTTTTATCATCATTTAATTACTAGTTCTCTATGCAAGCTAGCCATGAATGGTATATAAGTGGAACTTCTTAATTAACAAGAACTTTTTATTATTATTATTATTATTGAATTACAACGGTATGTATGTGTTTGGAGTTTGTGACTTTTTTATTTTTAATCTTTGATGGCAGCTAACACTACCACTATGACTTTCTTAGCCAGAATTTAAATGACTTAATATTGTTTCTTGAGTCAATTTTATAATGGTCCACAATATGTAGTCTTTCTTTGTTAAGTTTTAAATTTTACAAAATAGGAGATAGGGTCAAATTGTTGAAGTTGGTTCTTTTTGGTATGATGACTGCTTGCCATCTTATACCACAAAATACAAATTAACATTGGATTTTTTTTTTGTAAAATATTGAAAACAATAGTTAATTTACAACTAATTCAAACATATAAATTTGAAAATAATTTATGCTCATTGAATAATTTTTCAAGCAAATAAACAATTAATTCAAACATTTAACCAGTTAAGCCAATTTAAACATATAAACGAATAGTTAATATTAATTTACATAAAAAAATAATAATACTATAAATATAGTTATTTAAGGAAGCAAAGAAATTTGAATAGTTTACAAAATAATAAATACTTATTTAAACAATTGAGAGCAACTCAAACATATAAATTTGAAAACAATAGAAACTAATTCAAACAAATAAATCTGAATAATATCCATAAGTAATAAATATGAAAACATATTAAATGTAAATAATATTAATGGAAATATAATACCCATTAATTTGAATTTATTTTTTTTTGGTACAAAAGGGGCCGAACACGGCCTAGTACGTTCATATATATATATATATATATATCATCAACCCATTCAAAAGTATTCTGATCTAGAACATAACTCGATTTAGCCAACATATCAGCAACTTTATTACCAATTCTAGGGCCATAGATAACTGTAGAGTTCTAAACTTGAGCTAGGAGGACTTTACATTCTGATTCTGCCACCAACTCTTTCCTTTGATTGCACTTCATCCACAGTGCTAAAGAGGAGGTTAACCGATTGAGTATAATCCGTTTCGATAATTATACGGCTGCAATTTTTACCAACCAGCGTTTTTATTCCAATCATAAGCGCAATGATTTTAGCATGCAAAGAATCAGTGGCATTGGCATTGCTCCTACCCTTGTAACCCCAAATCCATTCTCCCTTTTCATTCTGCAAGATTCCTCCGAAGGTTCCTTGCTCATCACAAAATCCTTCGTCGATGTTTAATTTGCAGTAGGACGGAGGAGGTTTGTTCCAACACCCGTTCACCGGATCCGGGTTGAAGTTACTGAAACTAGCTATCAGAAGAAATCTGGATATCCATAGCATACATAGAAGTTAACTTTGCCACTTTAACATGCGAGAACTTGACCGCTTCAAAAACTTCTTCATTCCTCCCTTTCTATACGTGCCAACCTATAGAGATGAACATAATTTGCCAGCCAATATTTGTACTCGAACCTATTGTAAATAGTAAGTTGCAGAACTGGAATAATACGAAATAAGAGAGTTTACCGGGATGAATCGCGGGCTAGGTCGCTCTATTTAAGACGTTTTGCGGCTCTGCCCCGAAATTATGCTAGCAGTTTTGACTATGCCACGCTGTCCCTAAGATGAAATAGCCCAAATACCTTCTGTACGGTCAACCTGCACTTTGATAGACCGTTCGACTATAATACTCTTAATTAATGCTCGGTATAGAGTAATTTTGTACTCTTGGAGGCTCGAAATTTTTTTGAGAGGTTTTTTCTTTCCGTTCAATCTGTTTGTTGAAGATGAAGTTATATTTTAAAAAAAAAATTAACCCGTTAATAAAGTGAAAAAACCAGAAACTAAACGGATAACGCGTGATGAAAAATCGTAACATTGAGAAAATCGGGGGATCATGGAACAGTTTCGGAAGTGGTGTTAACCACTTATTCTAATTTTAAAATTAAAATTTTATTTTATTAAATACAATTTTTCTAAAACTATTCTGTATAAAAAGATTATACATTCCATCAAGATAAGCCCAAAGCCCGAGACCAGGTTGGTCGGTACGTGCACGCGGAGAACCACATTCATCCAAGTCTTCACCCAATGACACAAAATTCTAATGCCCAAAGGGCTCAAGCCCTTATGTTAATGTTAGGGTATTTAAACACAAGGCAAAATACCCATCTCTCTAATGTGAGACAAGAGAAAACAACAAAATACCTTGTCTCGATTTTTTTTCCTCAAATACACACACCTGTTCCAACAGAGGGGAATATCCATATAAGTGGAAGACATGACTCATGAGTTGGTTGGCCACCATTCAAAGAAAAAAGGTGTGAGGGAACAAGCAAGCCCTTCTTTGAATGTAAAAAGAAAAAAATAGGTATTCACGTACACGAGGCGTTAGGCGAAATGTATTGTTGTGTCAAATTAATGCAAGTAGACCAACTATATATATACAAGTCTAGTCTTTCCATATTGCATTCACCACGACTTGGATTGTCAAATTATCAATAACTTTTTCAGACTTCTTTGGTTCTGGACTTATTATCCCAATAGTGGCTCCATTTTGGAGGGTAGCCTTCAAAATCCTCATAAAAAACATCATGGTTTAATTGAATTTTGATTGTGTCCCAACTGTTTGACTTGTTAACCGCTTTATACATCTCCTCATTAATTATGGATATAATGACTAACTTTGATTTCCTGAGTCACGTTAATGTATCTTGAATGCACGAGTTATGTTACGTACTTATAAATAAGTATTTAAATATAAATAAGTAAATATTATAATATGTATTAATTTTGGCACAAATTTTTATGTAAAGTATTATTTTTTTTGTTCATAATATGATTAAAGCATATGTTATCATTTTCTTTATTTTATTTATGAATATAAAATTTTGTAGAAAAGATTGAAATGGACCTAAAAATAGACTTTAAACCCTATCATAGACGTATTTAAATCCTATTAAAAATAAATTTAAAGATGTATTATTAATAAAAGTTAAAGATTAAAAATTGCGTTTGAGGTTTATATAAAATAACTCTTCTATAATTATATTTGCCTTGTGGCGCATATATGTTAAGGACTCCCTCAATTCAAAAGATGACATTTGATTTTTATTTATTTTTTAATATTTTTTGTTTAGATGAAATTGAAGTAAAAGATCTTATGTGACAAATATTTTTTGCAAAAAAATCAACTAATAATATTTTTTAGAAATAAGAGCTTGTATATCAATTGTGTTTTTAAACTTTAAAACAACGTCAAATAAAACACAAATACATAGTAATATTTTAGAAAATAAAAAGTACAAACTTAACTTTGCACAACTCCCATAAAATTATAATGTGCATTTTATTAATAAATAGGTTTTGAATATGTAATTTGTTAAATTATTATAAAGTATTGTCAATTAACCACTTATTTATATGCTTAAAAATATGTAGGAAAAATAAAAGTATACGTACTTGTATGCACAGCAGAAATAATATTCAATCTTGTGAAATTGGCCTTATGATACTTACGTTTGTGTAGTATTACTCGAATAGCTACCACTATGCCACAGCTTCAAGTGCTCTTTACGAAGAACCCTAGAATGTGCTTGAGAAGAGATGATGCCTGCCTCTAATTGTGTTGTGCATTGTGTAAAATTATTTAGGTCTAAAGACCTAAATATATATCATTAGGCTTAAAGGGGTTTGAAACCCTGAGAGTCACTATGGGTGTCCCTGTTGGGCTAAACCAACAGGCCCAAAAACCAACATCTCCCACTGGTACATAATGGGCAAATAATATCATTCTTCCTTGCATCATTCTAGATTTTTCGTTCATACTTAGTAAATGAGTTGTGCGACCTCGAGCCACTTGAAAAAGAAATTTTGGAGTACTATGCCAAATTCCCAAAGAACCAGCATAGAACATCCCTATAGCGTCTTGCTCTGCCCCTAACCTATTTAGCCACATTCAGATTAAGCATCTCCAATCTCTCGGAGTCACATCTCGGATCAATGCTTAAACCTCTTCCGTTTTATTCTCACAGCTATGTCGCTACTCTCAGAAAGCAACATAACTTGGTACCAGTGATCTTAAAACTTGAACGTGATACCAAACAGTCATCCTTTCGCCCTCATATCACTTAGATTATATTTAATTGCTTTCCCAACGATGTCCCTTTAGGCCGCATCAGTCTTAGTCATATGATACACACATCAAAGTAGCATACACTGAATTTCCTCTTCATGATACAGTCAAAAGTCACATAGGGCAAAAAAAGGTATAGGATCATACATATCGTATCAACACTGAATTTCCTCTTCATGATACAGTCAAAAGTCACATAGGGCAAAAAAAAGTATAGGATCATACATATCGTATCAATCCATAAGGACTCACACAGTTAAGAAGCAGGGATCATTCTTTTGCTTCCTTATATATAGGTCGCCAAGCACATGTAGTATGACTTACATGTTACAGTGGAGTTCTCTTTCAATAAAGAGCGTATGTCACTACCAAACACCGTACAAATCTTAGTTCAGTTGCTGTTAAGCGCCTAACTCGAAAAATCTACTTGCTCGCTCGTCTCAGCGCCTAGTTGAAATTTTGCATTCGGCTATTCACATGTTATATATGGATAGTGGAGTATCCGTATTCAGTCTTCGAAAGACTCTACCTTGGCCCTTTCCAAGTCAACACTTCAATCAATGTCAGCTCAGCTCGCTATTATAACGCCATAAGCTTGACGTGCCTTATCTTTGCTCGCCTTCCGGGCGCCAAAGGCGATCACTTGTGTAAGAGAGTCAATCTATACCTGTTGACATACTCATACCATGATATCCCAACCATGGGTAAAGTGTGTGCTAGAAGTTGTATTAAAATAATAACAAAAGAGCAATAAATTCCAAAAATTTATTAATAATAATATCAACGACATTAAATATCCTCTATAGTCAGGAAACAAACAATCACAACCTACGTAACTCTAGACTCCTAACATGAGCCTGGTAAACGTCTCTGTAGGTCGGAAAATACCCTAGAGGGGGGGTGAATAGGGTTTTTAAAACTTAATCGGATTTTTAAAAATGATTTAAAAATATTTAATGTCAATATTTATCAAGCAATCAAGAACAAAGTTAATTCCAAACACAATGAATAAATAGTACAATATAATAGAGCAAGAGATAGAAAGATTGAACCGATCGACGTTGAAGATTTTTTGTCCACACGGTTCGGCTTGTTCCCCTACTCCGCGCTCGGTTAGTTCTCCGAGAATTTCTACTATAACCGATCTCCTTTCGGGTGAAGATCAAACCTCTACAAGTGTATTCTTATCACACACTCTCACAAGTATTGAAAACACCTTCAATACTTTCACAAGAAATTCCTCTTACTAATCTATGAGATACACCTCTCACAAATATGATTCAAAATGAGTTTTGGTGACAAACACCAACGTACAATATCTCTCTTGTATATGAAAAAATACAAATGAAGCTCACACTAAGAGATATCAAAATTGATCAAAGTATATAGCTCAAAAATGAAAGATTGATCAATTAAATGAATTGAATACTTGAATAACTTTGTATATATGTAAAATGAGTTTGTAGAATGATTCAAGTGTATTAAAACATGTCTAAGACATCATATATATAGCTTGCAAAACCATATGGCCGTTGGGGATGATTAAGAGAGGTTTTGGCTCCAAGGTATACATTTTTAAACTTTCCAACAGCTAGTTTTGACAAAAACAATTCAAACTTGTTTTGTTAATTTCTTCCAATTAGACCGTTGGATCATGCTCAAATTTTAGTTAAAATTTCCAGGAGATGTTGTCTAACTACTGTAAAAATTTCAAAATGATCGGAGTTCGGGAAGGCCTCCATCATACCGTTAGATCAAAACTGGACAAAAATTGAGCGAATTTTAAATGTAAAATAAAAAATATTTTTGCAATTTAACAATCTAGTTTCAAATAAAATTCTAATGATTTTTGAACCTCAAAGATATGTTTCTAAGAGACATATTTTTATTATAGCTTAAAATATGATCATTTAAAATTAATATGAATTTATTTTGAAACTCGGTTTTTGTAAAATGATGTTTTTCAAATAAATTCAATTTCAAGCTAGTTTGAATCAATCTTTAAAAGATGTAAGAATATGTTTGAGGTATAGGAATTTGATCAATAAAGTATCTTTACATAAAATCTAAGCACTCGCTCCATTTAATGATAATTCGAGTCTTCGTGATGCTTGATTTTCTTGTGCGTATCTTTACTTGTTTGATGTTCTTGATTCTTTCTTGGTTTTGATAACTTGTAGAACATGTAGAGATCATTCTTGTGCATATCTTCACTTGCTTGATGATCTAGATATTTTCTTGGCTTTGTATAGCACATGTATATCACTTGAGTTCATTTCTTGTGAGTAGAGACGTTTGTAAAGCTTGTGTGAGATTTGCTTCGGTTTGAAGTTACACTTGGTCGGAAGATATATCGGTTAAAATGGCTATCAACATTGGAACAACCGAGTTAAATAACACTTTATTAACTTATTGTAATTATCAAAATAAGATTAATTGACATTAAGGTCAACAGTCTTTAACTATAGGCTTAGTCAATGAGTCTGCAACCATGCGACTAGTAAAAATATGCTTAAGGACCACCTCCTTTTTCGCAACCATGTCACGAAGAAAATGGTTGGGTTCCCTTGGAAGCTACTAACAATACCAACTGCATAACAAATGTCGGGTCGCGTACACATTATTACGTACATCAGGCTAGCAATAGCGTTAGCATACCTGTATGTGTACACATCATTGCGTACTGCAGACTTAATTTTGCATGATTCTATAAAAAAATATAATTTAAAAATCTACTGCAAAGTTAACTTTGCATTATTTTTGGAGTTTGGTCAAGTATATACCCTTAATTTATAAAATATTATCCCCTAATTCTTTCGCTGATTTTTTTTTTCCAAATAAGCCCTATTTTTTACTATCACGTTTATTTAGGGGTGATTTTGTTTCTATCATTCATATCTTGCAATTAATCCACCCTTAAATCATGAAAATTTTGAACAAAGTTTTGCAATATTACCCTTTTCAAAATTGATAAGTATATCCACCAATTAAAATTAAATTATAATTGTATAAATTTAGATTCAATTTTAATTAAGATTCCTAATCCAAATATAATTCATTTTTAAATTATAATATGTATAGACATTCTTTGGTGTTATTCCTCATCAAAATACATCACCAAGCTTATCACAGAAACTCCATTACGAAAAGCTCTACAAATACTTGTTACTTAATAAATACAACAAAAACCAACACTTTAAAGTTTCAGGATTGCAAATGAAGCTATTGCTTACCCATAACTAGGAAAATCCATAAGGTACCAACTTTTATTGACCAGTAAATGAATAATAAGTCTTAGTTGCATAGATTCGCAAACACGATTACCACCAAAACCCTCATAAACAAGTTTCTAAATTTCAATAAAAAAACACAAAAATTAAAAGAAACCTAGTTTCTTAGAAGTAAGTGCAATTTCTTTCTTATGAACCAGAGAATTAATCAACGAAGACTTGCCGGCATTCGACAAACCAAGCATACTAAACTTCGGCAGGTCATCTTTCGCACAATCTTTGGGTCGATTACTACTCTAAACAAATTTAACTTCCTTAATTTTGGTCTTTACTTACATAGGGTCCAAGGACAATGTTTGAACCGGGTAGGATCATGTCGACGGTTACTTCTTCTGGGTCAACTGTTTGGGGGGGGGGACGAAGAGGACATTTTTGACAAATTTAGCGGTTTCAGAAAAGACGGGCTTTGGGTTTTAGTGGCATTGTTGGGAGGGGTGCGATGGGTAGGGTTAGGGTTTTGGTGAGGAGGGTGAGAGATGGAGTTTTGAAAAGAGATAATGAAATGGGGTTTTGAGATAGAAAGGATGAGGATTTGAAGGAGGAGGAAATGTGGCGGGCGAAGAAGAGTAGAGACCTTACTATTATTAACA
This sequence comes from Lonicera japonica, assembly GCA_021464415.1. NCBI lineage: Eukaryota > Viridiplantae > Streptophyta > Magnoliopsida > Dipsacales > Caprifoliaceae > Lonicera > Lonicera japonica. The sequence goes on along the minus strand of CM038466.1, from coordinate 65,514,387 downwards.
CTGTCGTTTCTGTGTTTTTAATTTTGTCGGTCATTCATTCAATCCTTCACTTTAAGAGGGTGATAGATAATGTGGGAAAAGAAAATTTTGACCCGTTAATAAAGTGAAAAAATCGAAAATCGAATAGATAACGCGTGAGGAAAAATCGTAACGTTGAGAAAATCGTGGGATCGTGGAACAGTTTCGGACATGGTGTTAACCACTTATTCGAATTTTAAAATTAAAATTTTATTTTATTAAATAAAATTTTGTAAAACTATTTTGTATAATCTTCAAAAACTATTTTGTATAAAAAGATTATACATTACACCAAAGCCCAAAGCCCCCCACCAAAGCTCGGGTCGGTCGGCACGAGTGTGTGGAAAACCACATTCATGCAAGTTCTCACCCAATGGCACAAAATTCTAATGCCTAAAGGGTTCAAGCCCTTATGCTAATGTTGGGGTATTTAAACACAAGGCAAAGTACCTATGTCTCCAATGTGGGACAAGGGAAAACAACAAAATACCTTGTCTTAATTTTTTTCCTCAAATACACACTTGTTCCAACATAACCTATCTTCAACTCATCCATAGCATTCAACTTTATCCAATGTTGAGTTGTTTAAGTTAAGAAATTTCTCCTTTTAGATGCCGATATGAAATTTCCTATAATTCCCTTGATTTTTGACAGTCCCAAAGCAAGTGAATGAGAATTTTAGAGCAAGGCTTACATCACAGACACATGTCCGTGGGTGCCACACCTAATTTAAATCTATACAGGTTCATAAGCAATTTATTTTTCATGATGAGCCAAATGAAGAAACGCAATTTTTGAGGGCACGTAAGCGTCCAAATCCATTGCCAATCCATGTTTTCATTCTCTTCTTGACTATCTTTGGATATAAAATTAAAAAAGATTTCACTGAAGGAACACCATGATGGAGACATAAATATAGGATCGTTTGATATTGGAAGTTCCTAAGCTAAACCGCTGCCTTAGCTGCTTTTAAAGCAGCCACATATTCAGCTTTCATGACGGAGTCAACAATGCCTGACTGCTTGATACTCCTCCAACCAATGACTCCACCTCTTAGAGTAAATACATAACCTGAAGTTGACTTTCTGGAATTCTAACTTCTGACTAAAAATCCTTGACTGTGTATCCAACAGGTACTAGACTATTTGCCTAGTAAACCAACATAAAAACTTGAGTCCTGTTAAGGTACTTAAGTATATGTTTTACCACAATCCAGTGTTCTTTCCCTAGATTAGACTGATATCTGATGCGCCAAAGAATTGGTATTATTTATTATGTTAATTTATAATTTGAAGAGCATATATTATTACTAATATTTATATTTTTAATGGTTTTTCAGATGTTAGAAAATATTTGAAGAAGATAGAAAAGTAGAGAAATTAAATCTTGTGAAGACACTTAAAGTGCTCAATACTCTCAGAGGCATATCTTTTTACTCGGAACTCCAAATGATGCGATTCTTGAGCCTAAATTGAAGAGAATTTCGAGAGATACAACTTTCCAGTTCATCACTTGTTCTAATTCAGCCATCTCGGAGTCTGAAATTGCGACGGAAAATTCAGCAACGTAAATGGGCGAAAATTCAAAGTATATTTAAATTAATGGGCCCAAGCTCACTCCATTACAACCAGCACACATAAAATGAAGTCCATTAATTATCTAAGTTTAGTCAAAGCCCATCTAAACTCCAAAAGCCCATAAGCCATCATTAAAAGCAATTATAAAAGGAATGCAACAACAACAAATCAAGCAACAGCGGAGTAGCAGCAGCAGTGCCTGCCGTGGCTCTCTCTTTTTTTCTCCTCTCTTTTCTTTAATTTTCTTTTGTTCTTTTTTACTTTATTCAAGATTTGGAGATTGAAGATTTATTTTATTGATTGATTTAATGCCAAGTAAGTTTTCTTTTAATTCTATTTGTTATTTAATTTTTATTATGGTAGCGTAAATTTGTGCTAGGGTTAGGATGAGTATATTTAATTGATTCCATTGCACGTATTCATGCCAATTGACTCTACCAATTTAATGCTTTAATGTTAAATATAATTCTTCCTATTGGATGCCTGTTTTAACTGATAAAAATAAAGTTGGATTCTCATTATTTTTTGTTGGATTCACCTTATGATTTGTTAAGAGCGGATATAGGGTGTGTTTTGATGGATATAGTGAGTGTTTTGATTTTATACATTAGTTTGGCTGTGGAAGAATTACAATTGGATTTTATTAATTAATTAGACTTCATTGATTTTATTTTCCGCATCTAATAGAGTCGAGAGACCAAATTAGTGCGAGATAAGAGTAGAGTTTATGTGCATGAATACTAAGGAATATGATATTAAATATATGACTCCAAAACCCTAGTCAATTAATTCATTAATTTTATTATCTTGCTTATTAGTATTTAATTTAGTTCTATTAATTTAATTTACTTGCTCTCTTTTATTTTATTTTATTTTATTAGTTTGATTCTCATCAATTATTCTTGGCTAGATTAGGGATTAGTGAAAGATTAACAAGATAAAATTTAAAACATACTGTTTGAGTCTCTGTGGGATCGACCTCGCTTATACGCTTTATTATAAACTGATTCGTGCGCTTGCGAGTATATTAAAATTTAACACAACAAGTTTTTGGCGCCGTTGCCGGGGACTCTAATCTAATCTTGTTAATTTAGTAATTAAATTCCTTCTACTAGTTTTATTCTTAAAAAAAAAAGACAAAAAAAAAAAAAAAAACAGAATACAGAAACCAGAATATTCGGTTATATACTAAAAAATAAAAAAAAGAAGAAGAAAGTATTTATTTATTTAATTTTGGGGTAATTAAAAGATCTGGGTGCGAAACAATATATACGCAGAAGTGCAATTTATTACAGTAAGTGTTTTTGTCCTAGTTGGTAAGTGTTTGGCTTTGGTTAGAAGAGGTCATAGGTTCAATACTTGGCAGCAACAAAGAAACCTTCTTTTTGTCTCAAGCCATTCCTCCTTATTATCAACCCTTTTATTTACTCCAATATATATTATATTATTATTATTATTATTATTTAATTAAATTTATTATTAATACCTCTTAAATAAGTTATTATTAATATTATATATATATATATATTTTATTATTAGTATTATTATTAATATAATTATTTTATTAAAAAAATAAAAATTAGTTAATTAATTATTAATAAAAAATTAATTAATAAAAAAATTAAAAAGGATTTTATTATTATTAAAAAAACCATAAAAATTAATTAATATATAAAAAAATTAAATAAAAAAAGAAGAGAATTGTTTAGTTTATGAGCGTTTGTTGGAAACGAGGAAAAGTGAGGCTTAATAGGATAGAAAATTTAGAGATTAATCCTTTATTTGAAGAAGAAATAAAGATGGGGGATCGTGAAGATAATAAAACTTTAAAAGAATTATTTGCTCCTATATCTACTAATCCTCCTTCATGCATTGTTTTACCGGCTACTACAGCAGTTCACTTTGAATTAAAACCACATGTAATTCAATTACTCCCTACTTTTAATGGTTTAGAGATGGAAGACCCTTATCTTCATATAAAAGACTTTTTAGAAATATGCGCTACTTTTAGATTTCAAAATTTTTCTGATGAATCCGTTAGGTTGCGTTTATTCCCTTTTTCTCTAAAAAATAAAGCTAAAGCTTGGTTAAACTCCTTACCCTCAAGATCTATCACAATGTGGGATGGACTAGTTACTAAATTTTTAGCAAAATATTTTCCTATGGCTAAAACTAATGAACTTAGAAGAAAAATAACTGATTTTTGCCAAGATGATGAGGAAAAATTTTTTGAAGCATGGGAAAGATTTAAAGATATATTACTTAGATGTCCACATCATGGTTTTGAAACTTGGAGATTAATTCAATATTTTTATAATGGCCTCTCACAAACTAATCGAAATATGATAGAATCTATGAATAGGGGAAGTTTTCTAAGTCTAAATGAAGACGAAGCTTATCAATTCTTAGAAAATTTGTCTGAAAGTTCTCAACAATGGGATTTTTCTAAAAAGGGAACGCAATCTCAATCTAAAAAGGGGGAAATTTATGAGATTCATGAAGATGTAGAAGCTAGAAGACAATTAGATAGTTTAAATAAGAAATTAGAAGCCTTAACGATGAGACTGTCCAATAACTCATTCAATCTTGTGCAGAATGAAGTGTGCTCTATTTGTGCTAGTCCTATGCATTTAGCTACATCTTGTCCATCTATGTTAGGGTACACTGTAGATAATCTAGGACAAGTAAATGCTACTAATGAATTTAGGCAAAATCACAACCCTTATTCAGAAACTTATAATCCCGGATGGAGAAATCATCCTAATTTTTTATGGTCCCAAAATCAATCGATTAATAATATGGGAAATCAAAATAATAACATTCGTCAAAATCTATCAGGTTTTAGAGCTCCTGTGAACATGAATAATGTCACATCTTTTGTTACACAGCAACAATTTTCATCCCTAGAAGATAATTTGAAAATATTTATGAATGAGGTAAAAAATACTACTTTAATAAATACCCAAGCAATAACACGCTTAGAAAATCAAATGGGTCAGTTAGCTAACCAGTTAGTAGAGCGAGAAAAAGGGAAATTCCCTATTCAACATGTCCTTAATCCTAGAGGTGCTATTAATAACAATGTTAATCAAATTCAAAATCCACCTTTTGAACATAATCAAGGGCAAGTTAATGCAATCACTACTCTTAGATCAGGGCGTCAGATTGATAATCAAGTTAGAATGCCAGTAAACGAAGAAAAGGTAGAGGAAAAAAAGGAGGAAACTATTCCTGAAGAGTCAATCACTCCCAGGAAAGATTCTAATCTTACCATTAATCATAATGATTCAAAAGAAGTTGAAATTAGAAAATTTGTGCCTAAAGTCCCGTTTCCTCAAAGACTAAAAGACAATAGGAAGGAAGCTCAATTTGAAGAAATTCAAGAAGTATTTAAGCAAATTCATATTAATATACCATTCCTAGATGCAATTAAGCAAGTCCCTTCATACGCTAAATTTCTTAAGGATTTAGTAACTCAAAAGAGGAAAACTAATGTTCCTAAAAAGGCATTCTTAGCTGAACAAGCAAGCTCCATAATTCAATGCAAAATTCCTATTAAATATAAAGATCCAGGTTGTCCTACTATATCTTGTAAAATAGGAGATCATCATATAGAGCGTGCTTTACTAGATTTAGGGGCTAGTGTGAATGTTTTACCGTTTTCTGTTTATGAGAAATTAGAACTTGGAAAATTAAATTCTACACATATGACACTTCAATTGGCTGATAGATCTATAAAAATTCCTAGAGGAGTCATAGAAGATGTTTTAATTAAGGTTGATACATTTTATTATCCAGTTGATTTTGTTGTTATTGATACTCAACCTACTCTTAATATGAAAGGGCAGATACCAGTAATTTTAGGCAGACCATTTTTAGCTACATCTAATGCTCTTATAAATTGTCGGAATGGTGTGATGAAATTATCTTTTGGCAATCTCACTGCTGAACTTAATATTTTTGATGTAACTAAAACATCCTTAGACTATGAAGATGAAAGTGTTCGTCAAATTAATTTAATTGATAATCTAGTGGAAGATAAGTTTTTGGAAAATAATGTTGATTCTTTTTCTTTGAAAAAAGATGTGAACTTTAATGACATATCATTAGAAGATTTTTTAAATGCTTGTGGTCCAATTGATGATAATATATCTTGTGAAGCTAGTGTTTTTCTTGATTCTCTTCATGATAATAATTATAATGAATTAGAGAGAAATATTGATAATTTCTTAAATAAAGGTTCTAGCGATTTTTCTCAATTTGAAAATAGTATAACAAATGACCCAAATTTTTTGCATGATAATGAAATTCAAGATGAGATTGAACTTAGTAATTTATTTCTAACACCATTAAAGAATTTCAAGCATAATCTTGAAGTGTTGAATTTTAATTTTCCTTATTTTGAGCCCAATGTGAATGATAATATCTATGATGATTATAATTCTTTTAAGAATGATCATAATTTTTTTCGTATATCTCAAGACCCATGGCCACTACCAAGTGACTATTTTTCTCTAATAGGTCATGATTACACAATGAAATCTTATTATTTCGAGCTTAATTGCTATATTTATTTTGATTATATTTTTAAGCTTGCGGTGATATACATGTTTTATTGGGATGATCCCCAACTTTTTAGATTATTGATTTATGAGGAATTAAATATTTAATGATAATATTTGGCTATGAATTCATTTTCACATATTTTTGGATGCCATTTATATTATTTGAACGATTAACAATCTTTATGTGCTTAAAGTTTTATCTAGTTTGCAGGAATTATTTTATTTGATGAATCGCGTATCTAGGTGATATCTTACATCCCTCCTTATTCTTTTAATTTTAGTTTAATGTGTTCCTTTGAGGACAAAGTAACATTCAAGTTGGGGGGAGTGGATAAAATTCTTAACTTTGCTAGTCTTGCATATATTGAAAATAAAATAAAGAAAATAGCATATATTTTTTTGAAAAAAATGCAATGGTTCTTTGATTTAATTAAAATTTCCTTTCTATCTAGTGTGATAGCGATGACGCATTCGTTTTAATGTTTTACATGTGCATGCTTAGTTCTTTCACTATCTTTATTAGTAGAAATTTTATGATTTTCAATCCTCGATATATTTATATATAAGACAACTATTACATGACTAGATGGATGAGTGAGTATAACTTAAATTTCTTGAAGAACATAAATGTGGAGACTAAATAACCCGTGAGAATTTGAGCCAATCTTTCTATTTGAGGGTTTATATATCAACTCTAATTTTTGAAAAGCGTATTTCGTTGTATAGTCTCATTATTCTTAATTTTGATTGAACACTAGAAAGGTATGTCCAAGAAATGCAATTTTCTTCAAAGATCCTTGATACTACTTGAACTAAAAAACTATAAACCATAGGAAGTGATTTAGGCCGTCTTTGGTAGCCTACATATTAGCCTTATCCTACCTTTACATTTATACCGCTAGTCACCCTTTTGAGCCTTTTATAAACCTTTCTTTGTTAACCCGATATCTTTATCCTACTCCAGTTAGGAGTTTAACCCATATTTATAGCCTACCCTTTTATCTAAGAATATTTTGAGATTATTTATCTTATATATGGAAAATAATGAAAAATGAGCTTGGAAAAAGTATGAAAGAAAAAAAAAAGTTATGAAATCTTCTTCAAATATCGAAAGAAATAAATATGTGAGGAAAAAAAAGGAGATGCAAAAAATTCAAAAAAAAAAAAAAAGAAGAAAGAATTAGAATTGAAAAGGAAAAGGAAAAAAATGAAAAAGCTCATATGAAGTCAAAAGTTAAGCCCAAAAGTGTTAATTTTATATCTCAATTTATTTTTTAGATTTTTGAATCCCTTATATACCATTCATTTGATAGCCTTTACTTAAGACATACGTTACAACCCAGAAAAAGTCCTAATGATCCTTTGGGTATAGTTTATAGGTGAGAGTGGTGAAGGAAATCTATTTATGCATTTCGCTTTTCTAGTGGGATATATTCGTTCATGAGACTAATATTCTTTTCATTTATAGCGTTTTTCATATATACATGCGCGAGGCTTTTGAATTTGCGTACATTTACTCTTTATAGCCCGCATGTAATGAGAGCATTTGCACCCTATTATCGAGTGTTTCATTTGTCGAGTGTATGCCGTATGAGGAATTGAGTCAAAGCATAGTTTGGATGGAATTTGAAAGTTTACTTACTTTGATATCAATGATGTTATGTTGTTGTCAATTCACACTTACAATGAGGATTAGTGAGAATGAAATATTTTATTAATCTTGCTAGTTTGAGAACTTTGATATTACATGTGCATCACACTGGTTTAGTATGTGGGTGTTTGGATATCTTTGTTGAGTTAGTTGCATTGGTAAAGAAAGGAGAATTAAATTTTTAAAACAACCATTGTATTAGAATTATATTGAGAAGCTTGGACTTAAGAAAATAATTTATTTTGATATCTTTTGTTTTGCTCGAGGACTAGCAAAGTGTAAGTTGGGGGGAATTTGATGCGCCAAAGAATTGGTATTATTTATTATGTTAATTTATAATTTGAAGAGCATATATTATTACTAATATTTATATTTTTAATGGTTTTTCAGATGTTAGAAAATATTTGAAGAAGATAGAAAAGTAGAGAAATTAAATCTTGTGAAGACACTTAAAGTGCTCAATACTCTCAGAGGCATATCTTTTTACTCGGAACTCCAAATGATGCGATTCTTGAGCCTAAATTGAAGAGAATTTCGAGAGATACAACTTTCCAGTTCATCACTTGTTCTAATTCAGCCATCTCGGAGTCTGAAATTGCGACGGAAAATTCAGCAACGTAAATGGGCGAAAATTCAAAGTATATTTAAATTAATGGGCCCAAGCTCACTCCATTACAACCAGCACACATAAAATGAAGTCCATTAATTATCTAAGTTTAGTCAAAGCCCATCTAAACTCCAAAAGCCCATAAGCCATCATTAAAAGCAATTATAAAAGGAATGCAACAACAACAAATCAAGCAACAGCGGAGTAGCAGCAGCAGTGCCTGCCGTGGCTCTCTCTTTTTTTCTCCTCTCTTTTCTTTAATTTTCTTTTGTTCTTTTTTACTTTATTCAAGATTTGGAGATTGAAGATTTATTTTATTGATTGATTTAATGCCAAGTAAGTTTTCTTTTAATTCTATTTGTTATTTAATTTTTATTATGGTAGCGTAAATTTGTGCTAGGGTTAGGATGAGTATATTTAATTGATTCCATTGCACGTATTCATGCCAATTGACTCTACCAATTTAATGCTTTAATGTTAAATATAATTCTTCCTATTGGATGCCTGTTTTAACTGATAAAAATAAAGTTGGATTCTCATTATTTTTTGTTGGATTCACCTTATGATTTGTTAAGAGCGGATATAGGGTGTGTTTTGATGGATATAGTGAGTGTTTTGATTTTATACATTAGTTTGGCTGTGGAAGAATTACAATTGGATTTTATTAATTAATTAGACTTCATTGATTTTATTTTCCGCATCTAATAGAGTCGAGAGACCAAATTAGTGCGAGATAAGAGTAGAGTTTATGTGCATGAATACTAAGGAATATGATATTAAATATATGACTCCAAAACCCTAGTCAATTAATTCATTAATTTTATTATCTTGCTTATTAGTATTTAATTTAGTTCTATTAATTTAATTTACTTGCTCTCTTTTATTTTATTTTATTTTATTAGTTTGATTCTCATCAATTATTCTTGGCTAGATTAGGGATTAGTGAAAGATTAACAAGATAAAATTTAAAACATACTGTTTGAGTCTCTGTGGGATCGACCTCGCTTATACGCTTTATTATAAACTGATTCGTGCGCTTGCGAGTATATTAAAATTTAACACAACAATATCTTTTAACCATATCAATGGTAAAGCAAATGTCTGGTCTATTACACAATATAGCATACATGAGGCTTCCCACTGCCGAAGCATAAGGAACTCCCCTTATCTTCTCTATCTCATCATGTGTCTTATGACATTGATCTTGGATAGAGTGATTCCATACTTAAAAAAAAGAAACCCTTTCTTGAAATCCTGTATACTAACTCTAGCAATAATTGTATCGACGTAAGTACTTTGGATAAGCCTAACATCCTATTTTTCCAATCTCGCATAAGCTTAATACCAATGATGTGACTAGCTTCTCATAAGCCCTTCATATCGAACTGACTTGTTAACCATACCCTCACTAAAGATAATATTCACATATCGCTTCCAATAAGTAAGATATTATCCACATACAATATCTAGAATACCACCGCGCTTCGGCTGCTCCTTTTGTACACACAAGACTCTTCTGAACATTGATCAAAACCAAAAGATTTGATTTCATGGTCAAAACAGATGTTCCAAGATCTAGACACTTGCTTAAGCCCATAAATGGGCTTCTTTAGCTTGAACAACATGTGCCCTTGGCCCTTTGCTATGAATCCTTCTGGTTGCATCATAGATGCTTTTATCAAGACTTCCATTAAGAAAATATGTCTTGACATCCGCTTGCCAAATCTCGTAATTAAGATGAGCCGCAATGGATAAGAGAATCTGAATAGACTTTAGCATGGCTACCGGCAAAAAGGTTTCATCATAATCGATCCCCTTCTTTCTGAGTGATCCCTTTTAGCAACAAGCTTTGATTTAAGCCCGTCTAATCCTCTCCATCTCTTATATACCCACTTGCATCCGATAGGTTTTATCCCTTCGGGTGGTTTTATAAGATCCCAGACTTTGTTAGAGTACATGGACTCTATTTCAGATTTCATAACCTTTTGCCATTTTTTGTATCTTTATCTTGAAGTACTTCATTGTAGTTAAAAATGGTTCGTTTCTTATTCATCAGGGACCTTGTCATAAGACTCTCCCAAGAACATAAAACGACCAGGTTAACGAACAACACTCCCACTACGATGAGGCACTACTTGTGTTTGTGTACATTGTGCAAATATTGAACATACTAACTCACTATCCACACGTTGTGCTGGTTCAAGAACCTACGTATTAGTGATTTGTTCAAGATGTGCACAAGTATCGGCAATCCTCCCACTACGACTAGGTAATGGAATGTCGATATCCATTTACTGTGGTATTTCCTCTTGTACTAAAGGTATAGACGAATTGTGCCATGTTTTTCTCTCCTCTTACTTCCACTACAACAACATTACTTCTGGGCTTATGGTCTATGATATAATCCTCTTCTAAGAATCTGGCATTGATAACAATAATCTTAAATTCTCAAGGATTATAAAATAAACCACCATTGATTCATTTTGGATACGTAACAAAGAAATACACTTCTATTATTGATTCCAATAAATCCGCATTACCTTTCAGCACATGTGCTAGATTACCCCTTACCCGAATATGCCGCAGACTCGGCTTACGCCCAGTCTGCAATTCTATGGGTATAGTATGTACTGACTTTGATGGTACCAAGTTCAGAATATATACAGCTATTTCTAAAGCATATCCCCAAAAAGAATTAGGTAGGTCTGAATAACTCGTCATAGATCTTACCATTTCTATAAGAGTCTTATTCCTTCTTTCTACTACACCATCATGTTGTGGCATCCTCGGTGCAGACAACTGGGATGCAATCCCATTCTCTAATAAGTATTCCTTGAACTATCCCAAGAGGTATTCATCACCACGATCTGATCGTAGTGACTTGATATATTCTCCTAGATGCTTCTCCGTTTCTGTCTTGAATTCTTTGAATTTTTCAAAGACTTCAGACTTACGTCGCATTAAGTAAATGTATCTATACTTTAAATAATCATCTACAAATGTGATGAATACTCAAAGCCTCCTCTAGTCTGGACATTCATGTGACCATACAAATCAGAGTGAACGAGTTTTAACTATTCTTTAGCGCTATAGCCTTTTGCCGAGAATGATCTCTTAGTCATTTTACTTTCTAAACAGGATTCACAAACTGGAAGTGCCTCCACTTTCAATGAACCTAATGGCCCATTTTCGACCAGTTTTTGAATTCTTTTTAGATTAATATGACCGAGGCGTAAATGCCAAAAATACATTTGGTTCATTTTGAAGGCTCCTTTCTCTTAATTGGTAAACTATTAATGCTATTCAATTCACTCAGTTGTAGTACTGACAAGTCAGGATTTAATAATGTAAAGATCAATCACTAATGTACCAGAACAAACAAACTATTTATTTTTTTCTAATGATAACTGATTTATCATTAAAATAAATAAAATATTTGTCCTCAACCAATCTAGAAATAAAAATTAATTTCCTTCTAATGGAAGATACATATAGACATTACTTAATCATTAATATCCTATTCTGACTAAACTGAAGATAAATATCTTCTACTGCAACTGTTGTCACATTCGTAGCTGCCCATATGTAAATTTTCTCTATTTTTAAGTTGTTTGGTTTCCTGGAACCCTTGTAAAGTATTACAGACATGATTAGTGGCTCCCGAATCTACACACCAGGTACTGGTAGATCGGACCACTAAACAAGATACAACAACAAATAGATGAAATTTACATATGTTGTTATAACGGTTTAGGAAACATGGACAATCTTTCTTCAAATGCACTTTCAACTAACAGTGAAAACATTAGCCCATAGGCTTTTTCACTCCTCCTAGAGGTTCAGCGACTGCTGCACGCACTGCTCCTTGTGGGACTGCAGCTTATGCATTCTTCTTCTTCGTTTCTTGCTTTTGGGCATAGAAGTTGAAGCTTTCTCAGCCACTAGAGTACTAGCCAGCTTACCAAGGAGTTCCTCAACTACTTAGAATTCTTTAAGAAGTTTTAACAACGAATAAAGCTAATTCATGTTGTAATTCTTTCAGAATCTCTTAAATAAATCCAGCAGCGACTGGAAAATGATATCGACCTAAGTTTCCCCATCGATTTCAACTCCAAAGATCTCTTAGTTCATTCAGAAGACTGATCATCTTCAAAACAAGATCTTTAACTCGGGTTCCTTCAGTAATAGTCGTGTTCATGAGGCATTTCGTCAAAATCTACCTTGCGACATGATCCTGATCCTCAAAAATATCTTTGAGGTTCAGCATTATGTCGTAGGCGGTGGCAAAAGACTAATGCTAATGTTGTAGCACATTTGACAAAAATGCCAGAATGTAAAACCACGCCATCTCATCAGCCTTTTTCCACCTCCAGCAAGCCTGGGTTTCCTCATCGGTCTCCCCCTTACCAGGTTTTGCTGGACAAGACTCAATGAGCACAAACTTGTACTCTTTAACAGTAAGCACAATGTTCAAGTTCCCTTTTTAGTCAATATAATTAGGTCTAATCAGTTTGTTTTAGTTGAGAATGATTAAAAGTGGATTGAAAGAGTTTGCCATTTTAAAACTTGAGAATCACATACAAATTATGATGGACAATAATAACTTTGAACACATATTTTAAATATGGTACCCTCTACCATTTCAAAAAGCGTTCGCCAGCAGCCTAAGACTTTGAACAATATGCCCCGTTAATGAGGTCGTCTATTATTCAGTATTTCTTAGACAGATGTAAACTTATTAAATTTTACTATCTAGACAATCCTTTATTGTCAAGCAATAAATACTATCTTAGACAATCCTTTATTGTCAAGTAAAATTTAAATAGCCGACTTCCTTTGGTCCTACAAATAATAGTAGAGACTCAGTTGGAGAGCATACTATTATTTATATCTAGGTGTATACCATCATTTAATTTAGTCCAATGATTCTGCAATTTATTCTCTCCGATATGGAGGTGAGCACTAAAACCCACACGAAAAATAAATCACATCATTTAAAATTATCAGTCAGTGAAATTTGTGCAATGATTCCGCAATCTATTCTTTCCGATATGGAGGTAAGCTATAACACACACGAAGAATAAATTACATCATCTACAAACCAATAATGGAGACCGTGAGATTTTTATGTGAAAAAATCCCTTACCCACTTAGTATTTAAAACATTATTTTCTGAGGGTTAAGAAAATTTTATATTAAATTCTAGTCAACTAAAATACAAGGGTATGAAATATAAAATACATGTGTAATAAAATTATTTTACTGCTTTTTTTTAAAAAAAAAAACTTATATTTTTTAATTATGCAAAATTTATATTTATATACCCTTTTTTAATTTGACAAGAACTAAACATAAAATAAAAGGTGATCTAGGTATGGTTATGTATCCATGTTGTCCAAAATTATAAGGAAACCTAATAATTAAACACATATGACCAACACACAATCACACAAAGCATTAAACCATTCAATAATAAGAATAACTAAATCCCTGCTATTATGGTCCAAGCTTCATCATCCCTAATCTGTTGAAAAACCTGTCATGACCTACGTCGCTACTTCACTGACTATGTCGGGAATCAACCTTGGTGGAAACGCCTTCTTCAACGTTCTTCGTTAAAGAAACTGCAATCTTAGATACAAAGGTCCTATGCCTCCATTTAAGGAGTTCACACATAAACTATTATATCTAAACTGTAAATAAAATTACATAGATCCTATGCCTCCTTTTAAGAAGTTCATAAATCTGATCTAAATTTAATTTACAACCATGAATAAAACCCAAATCATCATACACATTAAAATTAACCACGAATAAAAAAATCGTGGGATCCAATCACATAAAACATAATTATGTGACCATAATAGCGGGACAAGAACACTGCAAAACAAGGGTTCGCGAGTTCTACGTTCTATCCAACAACAATATGCATAAATAGATTTAACTGGACAACATGGCTAGTTCAATCCGTACGCAGTATCAAAGAAAACCAATCGCTCTGATACCAATTGATGGAGACATAAATATAGGATCGTTTGATATTGCGTATAGATTGAATAAAAAAAAACTTATGCTAAAACCCTATAAGAATAAAGGTATTTCACCTTTGTGGATCATGTAGAGGATCCATATGAGGAGACTAGGGTTTGAAAGCATCAGATTGCGATTTGGTCAGATTTTTTTAATTCTCGCTGGGCTGCGAAAATTAATTTTTTTCACCACCGAAACTACTTCTGATCGTCCTTATTTTTTGCGCATTAATAGTAACTTTACGTTCCGAATCACATATCCAAAAATCAGCCCGATCCAACGGTAGGATCAAAAGTTACGATTGATTTACGACTGCTGTGCCGAAAAACCTAAAGATCTTCTATCGTATTCCTTCCGCCATCAAATCTTGCACCGAGTGTGGGCTACGGTATCACCAAGATTTTCTCCTCTCTCAATAGAACAAACCCTAACTCATGAGAATTATTGTTATTATAGGAAGAGATTAGGCCAGTGTATATATAAGGCTACGATAGGGACCTTAAGGAGAAATAAGTGTTTGGGCTTCCTATGGAAAGTTGGAATCCTGATTCCACTATGAATTAGTTCCTTCCATAAATTATAATTCACACCACTAAAGAATTATAATTGCACTCCCGTCCTTATCTCAAAATTATATTTCGAGCTCCTTATTATTAAATACTTATTATTCTCCCCACGTTAAGATTACAGATAAACGTCATTTAAATTAAATTACTGACAATTATATTTGAATGACTTCTTAATCCTTGAGCCTACCACTTAACTTATTTGACATGTTGGATTAACATAATCCACCTGCAGGGTTTGACCTGATCAAAACTTATAAGCTTCTCAAGGGGCTATCATCAATCCCTATACCGGGACGTGGATTCCATCAATAATTAATATTCATCATACATATAGTGTCGTCATCCAATTCACGAAGATTATTGATCCATAAATGAATCTCACTCATATTGAGTCAAAACAACAAACACTACATATATATGTCTATTAATTATTTCAAGATTAAGAGTATAAGTAATCATAATAATCATGGGATTTTAAATTGTTTTATATAGTCAGTATAAAAACAATTAACCCAAACTGGTCCTATTCAATACACACAAAGTGTACTAGCACAACGAGTTAAAACTATACCGTTTTCTGTAGTTAAGATAAACTACTAAAACTTGTGCTACAATCCTACCGATGGGTGTCCAATTCCATCTAAGACTGTGAACCATTAAACTTATATTCCACAAGAACCGATGATAAGATCTTCTGTGTGTAAGCTATACTCTACACACCAAATCATCTACTATATGGAATAAAAGACACACATGCACAATATTTAAATAAATAATATAATGCAACCATTGCCCATACAGATTCTCATTAAAATAGCAAAACCAAGTTTATAACATATCCAAACCAACAAGAAAATTATGGCTTTTAGTATATCACTCTAACACACCATTGTTGCTTCCCTTCCACACCACCGTATTATTCACTCTCCGAGTATTATCCACACGGGTGTTGATGATTTTATCGATTATAGTTGCCAATAAAGTAGGTTTTAAAATATTTAGTAGGGCTCGGACCAGTTCGGTTCCTAGCCAATTTTCGAAGAACCGTTAACCGAACCGTTTATATTATAATGGTTTGGTTTTAAGTATAAAAAAGTGAAGAACTGTTCAAGAACCAAACCGGTTCTAATGGTTTGGTTCCTCCGGTTTATCGGTTCTTTCGATTTATTAGTTAACCGTTAACAAGAAAAAATTAAAGTATTAACGATTATTGGAAAGAAATAACGGTTATTGTAAAGAAATAACGGTTTTAACAGCTCTAATGGTTCTAACGGTTCGGTTCTTAAGCATTGGAATAGAGCTTAGAAGGAAAAATTCAATAACGATTCCTTAACGGTTATTGGAAAGAAATTATACTAAGAACCATTAACCGAACTGTTAACAAATGACAAGAACCGAACCGTTAAAAAAATATCAAATTTTGAAGAACCGAACCAAACCGGTTCTCTAGTTCCCGATTCTATTTTCCTAGCCCTAATAGTTAGATTCCATCTCCATTTATCATTGATGATGTTCGAAACATTCCACAAAATTTCATTTGGATCAAACTTTTCAATTATAAGGCAAATAGGATCATACTCTAACCAAGTATCAAACCATGGAGAAATATCTTTCCCATTTCCAATCTTCCAACCATACCTGTAATACCCCCCATAATTTAATTAGCGTAAATTAGACACGAATTAACCTCGATTAAGTGAAATTTTTGAAGAGTTTAGGAATATTGATTAATCATGGATCAAATTGCAACACTTCATAAGTTTAGTATGGACTAAAATGTAAAATTATTAAAGTTCACGGTTAAAATAATAAAGTTATGAAACTTTAGGTGAAATGTTGTAATTTACACAAAATCATGGAATTCTCTATAGAAATCCACTAAGTTGTTTTCTTGCCTTCCTTTTTCTATTTTTTTGGCCGAGCAAGAGAGAGAGAAAGGGGTCTCCATTTTTGGTTAAATTTTAAGCTTTGTCTCTCTAGATTTTGGTCTATTAAACTCCGTCGAATTGCGACGAGCCTTTAGGAAAAATTGTTCTATGCTTTGAAAGCTACGCGAAAGTATGAGAATTTTAGAGTTTCGTCACCAAGTCTCAGTTCATCATCACTTTTGGTTAATATTTTGATGCTATAAGATAAGCCTTTAAATTATCTTTGATTTTGGATAAATTTTGGTAAATTTGGAATTTTTTGTATGATTTGGGTTTGATAATTATTGGTATTTGGGTTTAATTTAATACTTGGAGAAGTATGTGTGTGTAACATGAATTAGTGGAGGTATGGATTTAAAACAGGAAATTATATACACCAAGTATTTGTTTAAAATATCAAAGCACACAAACAGGATTTTAGCCACTGTTTTGCTGCAGTTTGAGCAGGTGGCTGATAAGTAAGGTTAGGTATCAAATATGTATTTTAAAGTATAGTTCAATACCTAACATGTGGCTTTATACTCCATGTCTTGAATTGATTATTATGGTTAGTAAATCTGACTAGCATGTTAAGATTTGGAGAATTTAGGATATTGATTAATTTAATATTTTGGAGAGAAGCTTAGTACATGTTGAAGGATATATTGTAATTACTTTACTTGTGGAAATAAATAATAATTGAGTTATTTGTTGTGAAATTGAAACGTTTGGAAGTAAGGAGAATATGGAGATATCTTGAGGAGACTTGTGGATGGTTGAATAAATTTTAGCTTGGATGAGAGGTAGGGGTTCTAAACTTTATTTTCGTAAAAGTTTTATAAATTGGTTATATAATTTACAAATTGTTATGAAATTCATATGACACGTGTTAATGAGAAAGAAAGAGCATTTTAAGTACTAAGCATGTCATGATCACATGTGTGGAGCATTTTAAGTATTAAGCATGTCATGATCATGCGTGTGTGCATTTTTATAAGTTGTATGAATTGAATTAAAGATGGAAATATCACTTAGACAGTAACATGGGTAAATGTAATAATAGTGATTAATTTTGTGTATAACTATACGAATTATACAAAAAGTTCCTAAAAATTACGCCGATGTTTTCTATAAATAATTAAATATTTTTATAAAGAAAATAAATATTGACGGGTGATTAAGGAACTTGCTCGGGAATCATTGCGACATGACTTGGCCACATGATATAATAATCGACTAATGAATTTATTGAATATTCTTGATATTGATTGTGTCAAGAACATTCGATAAGCGTCGTTGAGTCAGAATCTTGATAATGAAATTAAAACTTAATATTTACATTCTTGTGGCTAAGTGGTGACGTGAAAATTGTATATGGGGAAAAGTGCATTGAGAATTGAATTGAAAGATAGTGGTGCATGTCATTGTAGTTGTGGTGTGTGTATGCATGCATGGCATAAGTTTTGTGCAGGTTCTTCGAAAGTTAATCAAAACCGTAAAGATGAGATATGATTTGAATGTTGGGGGCAGCAATGAGGTCGGCTGTCTAGAGCCAGCGGTGAGTAGCCCGAAAATCTAGACCTCGGCAAAGCACCAACGATATATATATATATATATATATGACGACAACTGTGGTTCTATATTTGAGATCAATTTGCTTGTACCGACATGATAGCGGTGATTCAGTACAGTGATCAAAAAGTGAGATTCTGGATTGATACATCCTCGCAGGTTTATGCATCATGCATTTGCATTGCATGTTGAAGAATTGGTACGGTATATGGTAAAAAATGCATACTCATGGCTATTTAATTCACGCATGTTAAAAATGGGAAAATTTAGTTATTACTTGTGTTATAAAAGTAAAATATCCTTTCCCCACCCCTACTGGGCACTATATGCTCACCCCGTTTTAAATAAAAATTCATGTTTCAAGTATTTCAGGTTTGGGATGCAATTAGAACGTGGGAGGCATTATCTTAAGTTGGTACTTGAAGATGTGAATGTGGTTTGAAAGGTTATGGATGATTATTCATAATTTAGACGGTATAGGCTCGATATATGAGATTTTTATTTAGTTTACGTTATAAGTTATACGTGTAATAAGGGTTTTATGATTGTAATTATTCATATGAAGTATGGAATTCTTGGAATATACATTTTTAGTATTATGTGGTTGGACAAGCTTATTGCTAGGTTAAAAGAAAATTTTGACAGGTTTTTTTTTTAATTTTCTTTGACCCTCGGTCTTTTGGATTTTAGCTTAATTATGTGTTAATCTCATGGAATTAGTTCATAAATCGTATATTTAAAGATCGGGGTGTCACAAAACCTACCTTTTATCTTGCTTAGGCTTCGAATAATACCTTTCCAAGTTCTAAAGTTCCCCGTCTTAACTTCGCAATCAATGAGAGATTAAGATTTAAGGTATAACTTTCGCCCATATATATAGCTAGTATCAATCCCACAGGCCATATGTAACACTCTATATTTTATAACATATAAAACTTAATCTTTTTTTATATTATTATTTATATATATGGGCCACATGTCTCATTTGTAGCTTTTATTTTTATTTTTTGGAAGGAAAATGGGCTAAGCCCAAATTACATAACCATATCCAACTGTACATAACTCCCCACTTAATGGGGAGGGGCATAAAACAAAACACACTCAAAAGAAGACAAGTTGTGACCTATTTTACAAACAGCATTTGCATAGATATTATAGCACTACGGGACGCAAAAAATACCATAGCTCTAGAGTTTGCGCTGCAAATCTCGGCATTGAACAAATGATGTCATGATCATCCCAGACTGAGTCATCATTGACTTCTATGAGTTGGATTGCAAGAAAGGAATCTATTTTTATGATTATCGGTAGGATATCCTTAAGCAACAGAAAAGTAAGCTCGTGGAATAAGGCCAAAAGTTCGGCATGCAAAGCAGTCCCTCCGAGCCTTTTACTTACAAAACCCCACAGCCAAGCCCCTTGATCATCTCTTAAGTGATATATTTGAGGAATGCAATGGCTTAGAGAAATTTATGGTGGTAAATTAATGCTATTTTTAAGGTAAAGGATTGTACTTAACATGCATCTAAATCTCTACCACATCCATTTATTGTCCCGTGCATTGTATAATTCTTAAATTGATTGTTTTGATTGAATTCAGTGTATTTATTTAACATCATTTATTGATATTGGTTAAATTACGTGAAACCAATTGGTGCATGGTTAAATTTATTCGGCAATCAATCTTAATAAGCCATAGTCGTGTAAGTCTTAGAGATAAGTTTCGACGTGGTGAGGTAGGTGAAACGGGTAGTTTTTAACCTATTACCGAGAGGGATCGTTGTAAAAGGCCGGTTGTGGTTTGTTGAAGTGGTTGAGTAGACAAATGTTATTTTTGAATATTTTATTGTAAATAAAATATTATGATGAGATGCTTTGCACTCTTGTGTGTTATATACTGGCCCTTTTCATTTTTTATGCCACAGTAACTCGAGACGGATTCGGTTTTTGACTAGCGAGCTGGGCACGGTGTAGTTTAGTATTTTTGTTGATTAAAGGAGAGAGATATGGATATATTGTAATTTGTCTACTTATAAATTATTTTGATATATAAAATGAAGTTTAATTTTATTTTTATCGCGTTTTCAAACCTGACCAGGTATGGTCGTCACGCCATACATCCTCCATTTTAACAAATTGAGCTTGATTCGCTTGACAAACTTCACGGATCCCCAATCTACATTTGCTTTTTGGCTTCGTCACTTTTTCCCATTTAACAAAATGAATTCTTCGTTTCTCTATGGTGGATCCCCATATAAAGTTTATGTTCAGTTTATTAAGTGCATTACACGTAGCTTAAGGCAACCGCGCTGATTATATGTCTTAAGAAGGAATTCCTGCCAAAACTGATTGAATCAAAGTACACCTGCCGCAGGGTTAAATTCTTTGCTTTCCATCCCGTTATTCTCTACTGAACCTTTTCAACAATAAAGTTAAAAATATTCTTAAAAGTACGCTCATTGAGGAGAGGAATGGCAAGATATTTCCCTAGGTTATTTGTGAAAGCAATTTTGGTGATCTGGCTGATATTTCTTCCACTATCTCTGGTCACCCCCGACCTTATAAACGTCGTTGAGTTCTGAATGCTTATCGATTGGCCAAATGATCTGCAAAAATTCTCTATAGTATTTGTAATAATACAAGCTTGTCCCAACGTTGGCTTTAGCAAATAAAAGCAGGTCGTCTACAAATAAATGATGAGGAATTTTTGGACCACCCCTACAAACATCAAACATTTTCCCAATATTACTATCAACAACTTTACAAATTTTAAGAGATAACCTTTCAAGATAAATAACAAAAAAAATGAGAGATTGGATCTCCCTGGCGTAATCCTCTGGTAATGACAAACGATTTTGATTTCACACCATTATAACGAACTGCCATTTGGACCGTGCTAACACACGTACGTATGAATAAGATCAATGGTGCTTTGTGGAAAATTGAACAT
The DNA here is from genome assembly GCA_021464415.1 of Lonicera japonica. Classification (NCBI taxonomy): domain Eukaryota; kingdom Viridiplantae; phylum Streptophyta; class Magnoliopsida; order Dipsacales; family Caprifoliaceae; genus Lonicera; species Lonicera japonica. The sequence goes on along the minus strand of CM038466.1, from coordinate 65,492,941 downwards.
ATGACGGGTTTGAAGAACATAGTCCCGCTCCACCTTATTGTAAGCTTTTTCCATATCTAATTTCAACATTAATCCCCCATTATTCGCTTTAGAACGCCTAATGCTATTAATCATCGCATACGCAATAATGATATTACCAACTGCATGTACAAAACTGGCTTGAAGAGGATAGATTAGTTTCTCAAGAATCAATTTCATGTGATTGACCAAAACTTTAGTGATGGTTTTATAGATCTCGCTGCACAAAAATATTGGCCAGAACTTATTCAAACTTTTAGGATTTTTAGTTTTAGGAATGAGAACCAACAAAGTTTCATTAATGCCCGTATCGAATTTGCCCGTGGTAAAAGCTTCACTAACCAGCTTGTGAACATAATGTCCGACAATATTCCAAAAAAATTGGAAAAACAAATGTTGGAAATCGTCAGGACCCTGGGACCTGTGAGCCTTCATAGATTTAATAGTTGTATTTGTTTCCCAGAAATCAACTGGTTTAGATAGACTGTTACAATCAGCTTTTGAGAGAATGTAGTGATTCCTCGTCTCCAAATCAACTTGATTGTGAATCTGCGTGTTAGGATAATTAAAAAATAAACCTTGAAAATACTTCACTGCATGATCGTTAAGAGTGTTTTGATTAAAGTACGAATCCCTATTATTAGTTTGAGGGTGTGAATTTTATTTTTCCTTATTCTAGTGATGGTAGTGAGGTGATAGAATTTTGTATTCTTATTGCCAAAGGTCAACCACTGAGCTCTAAATTTTTGGAACCATTGTAATTCTTCTTGATGAAAAATTCTATAATAGTCAGCAAAGAACGTAGATTTAAGGTTGGAGAGAAAAGGGTTCAAATGACAATTAACCTTCCGTTGGATTCCGGCAATACGAGCCAAAAGTTTCTTTTTAGTACGAAAAAGGTTGCCGAAAACAGAATTATTCCATTGTCGAAAAATCGGTGTGCACTTTTGAATGTTGTCTCTTACCGAAAGCTAACGATCCCAGGCTTCTTAAAGCAGGCTTTCAAATCCAACATGCATGGTCCACATAAACTCAAATCTAAATGGCTTTTGGACCCCTTGGGTAAAGGAAGGTTTTAAGGTCAATGAGAACCAAGTGGTGGTCAGACAGGATTTTCAGCAAGTGAAGGACTGTCGTATCCGGGAAGTTGATGCACCATTCTTCATTAACGATAACGCCTCCTTTCCTCTTCCCCATTCATGTAAAAGAAGTACCATTCCACCCTAGGTCAATAAGCCGACATTCATTGATCATAGAATTGAATTTAGCAACCCGTTGATAGTTAAATTCCCCGCCTCCAATTTTCTTGGAGCTAGTAACCATATCATTTAGATCTCCAGCCACTTGCCAAGGAATATTCGATTACATCACTATATCTTTGAAAGAATCCCACATAACTATTTTCCTAGCTGGAATCGGACTGACATAAGTATGAGAGAAAAACCATTCCTCAGTATTAATGAAATTAATAATAGCATGCACCGCTTAAGAAGAAAAGGCAACAATCTCTACTGAAACGATATTTGAATTCCAAAGGATCCACAACCCACCCGCTTGGTCTTTCGACATAACAATGAAATAATTTGAAAAATCGAGAGTATTGATAATACGCCTTGCACGCTATTCCGAAACCCTCGTTTCCATAAGAACAAAAACATGTGTGTGGTATAAGTGTTTCAATCCCAAACAAAGAATTGGGAAAGCTAGTTTACCTGCACCTTGACAATTGCACGTAATGATCTTCATTGGAGGGTGAAAATTCATTGGGATATCTTTAATACCCTCATAATCATTCATCAACTCCATGTCCGATGCTAGCCTCGTCGGAATCTCCATGTCTTCCCAATGGTGGATAATGTCCACTACACCAAAATCCAGATTTTGTGACAGTTGAACTCACTAAGTTTGTGACTGCCAATAGCAGTCACAAATGGTATATTGTCATATTATTGCAAAATTGTTACTGTCGTTGGCTGTCACAAAGGTCATTACTATTTGTGACAGCCAAAAGCAGTCACTCGAATTATTTATTTTTGATAATATATGTCTGTGACTAACCGTAACAGTCATAAAGAGGCATCATATTATTTTTTCACTTGTGACAACTATTAACAATCGCAAACTTATAACCAAAACGACGTAGTTTCGTAAATAATATAAATTCATCTCTAACAGCCCTAAATAACAGAAGAATTGTTATCTCTTCAGTTTTAGCCATCACATACTACTAGATCTCATTCTCACTCTCACACAAAAATCTCATCTCCCCAGATCTCATTCAAACTCTCACTCAAAATCACACAAATTTCACCCAAAGCTTCCTTCCTTTATCATCATCTTCATCCGACCCATAACTTCAAACATGGGTCATATAAATCGTTCATTATTGTCATCCAGCACATAGTTTCCTTTGTACTGTTCGTTATTCAAGGTATGACTTTTATATTCTAGTTATTTTCCTTCATTATTGCTTTAAATCTTTTAATTTTGTGTGTGTGTATATATATAAATCTCAAACTGATTTAGCTTATTTTCTAGCCCTCGATGCACGATCTTGAGCTCCAAAAGCCCCTTTCCTTCAAAAATCCCCAAAATGCTGGCATGGGATATTAATATACCCCAGTGAGATCACTAACACTTTGCTATATATATATATGACAAATGTATGGATCTTGTATTTATTTTTTTAACTAAATATGTGCCCTTTTCATTGTTCTTTTCATTTTGGTGGTGGATTCTTTATTATAAGGAAAGCCCTTTACATCTGAAAAGGTAGAATTGATTTGTGAAGAATGGTATATTAAATAATCTGCAAGACATTATCTTACTCTTATAAAAGTGAAGAATAGTAATTTTTTTAACATACAAACAATAATTGTAGCCTACTCTTATAGAAGTGGATAATTGTTATTCCTACATTGCTCAGTAGATAATTTTTATACACCCATTTTGGTCTCTCTTTATTTCAGTGGATAAGATAAAGAAGAATCTTCAATAAAATTGCTATTCCTATATTACTCAGAAAAAGACCTACAATTTTACCCAGTTCAAAGCCTTCTTTGCTTTATGATTTACTACTTTAATGTTTGCATTACAATATTAAAATAAAGAGAGACTGAAATGGGTACAAGGGGATTCTGAAAAATCTCGTTGCCCTTAAACAAATTTCAAGTCCAAATCTTGATGTGTATGTGATGTATTTTATTGCCCCTATATTTGTTTGCTTCCTCATTAATATAGAAATGCCATCACTGTTGACATAAACATGCATTTTCTAATACCAGGACTTTAACTTTGTCACATGGAGCTATATATCTACTCACAAATATAATAAATTAGTCTAATATTGTTTTAATGATTTCCCAAAATTTTCTTAAAGTTTACTTTGTGACTGCACCACACAAACTCTTATGTATTTCATTGTCATAGCAAGTTTTATGTTATTTGATTTTGTTCTGAAACACTTCATACTCTGTTTTTTAACATATTTCTCGCTTGGAAAAATCTGGATTGGTGGTTGCTTAAATTTTAAAATATCACTAGAGATTTTTATTCCCGAATCCTAGTTGGTGGACCATGACATTAGTCAATGAATAATGCATAATACAATTGTACGTATAAATAGAAAACAATTTTTAGTGATGGATAGGTGCATGTTTTTCATTGCCGCTTCTGTCAGTCTTCTTTAACATATATATATATATATATGTGTGTGTGTATGTAGGCTCCAGATGATGAGTTGTTTCCAGCTCAGATCCTGCCCATGGAAGAACTTCCAATATGTTTGGAAAAATCTAAGGGTCGTGCATAACATGGAACCTTGAAGCTTATGTAAGTAAATTAAAGCTTATATATATACTAAAGAAAGTAAACTCAGATCCCTGTTTTCTATGATAGTACTCAGACCAATATTTATGCGATTGTACGCATAAATAGAAAACAATTTTTAATGATGGATAGGCGCATACTTTCCTTTGCCGCTGTTGTTAGTCTTCTTTAACTTATATATATAAATGTAGGCTCCAGATGATGAGCTGTTTCCAGCTCAGATCCTGCCCATGGAAGAACTTCCAATTTTTTTGGAAAAATCTAAGGGTCAGCGTAGGTGAAATGCATAACATGGGAACCTTGAAGCTTATGTAAGTAAATTAAAGCTTATATATATATACTAAATAAAGTAAACTCAGATCCCTGTTTTCTATGACAGTACTCAGACCAATATTTTCACAATTTCATTACATACCCCTTGCATTGCCATTTGAAATTCTTATGTTTGTAAATCAATGGTTAAATTGGTAAAATTAATAAATTCTTTCAACAAGCTACATAATCCACCACTATCCTCATCGCCTCTTCGCAACTTTGCACATTTTTTCACTTATACCTACAACTTTAATTTTCATAAATCTGTATCTTTGCTTTACTTATGTGCCATCATGCGTGATATAAACTATTCAAATCGCATTTATTTTCTTTTTACATGTAAATATTGTCCATCCCTGCTGTATAATTTACATGCTTCAATGGTCTTTTCTCTATCTCGGTATTTTTCTTTTTTACATTTGGTAATTGGTAATTAGTTTATTACATTTGGTAATTAGTTTATTATATGCTCTTTGTGTAGTTCTAGCTAGTCTTTAGTAATTAACGATGTATATTTGATGAAGATTGCAAAATTCAATCCAAACCTTAACTATTTGTACCTTATTTTGTTAAATGTCAATTAATAGCTCAATTCACAATTTCATAACTTTTGTGTCATTTTGTAATTATAAATGTTCTCTATTTGTGCATTTCTGATCTTTAATAGATAAAGCATTTTGTTCTCCCATGATTCTTGCCATTCTCACTTAATGGAATCAAGTGAAATTGGTGCTTTCATTGTGAAATCTTTGGGTTTTTCATTTAGATCAACATTAGACCAATTTAGGTCATTTATATAATTTCTGCAAGAGTTGTAAGGTTGAGGTCTTATCTTACTGAATTCAATTAAATTCCCTTTTGTAGGGTAATCGCCTGAAGCAGGTGCTCGACCACTTGAATACTCTTAATTCATTATGTGCGGTGCTTGGTATGGATTTTAAGCAAACAATCCGTGAGATTAATCCCATTCTTGATGATTCCACCAGCGTAAACAACATATATAAGTATCGATACAATTGAGAGGTTGTCTACTATGAGTGCCATTTTTAGTTTTAGTCACACACTATCATATGAAGCAATTAATGCAAGTATATTATAGATATTGATTGATTGGATCGTATTGCAAATATATTGTAGATATTAATTGATTGGATTGTATTGCAAATATATTGTGGATATTGATTGAAATGCTGGTCAAAAAAAATGGTATTTGATATTTTCAAATATTCGCAAAATCTGTGACTGCTAAAAACAGTCACAAAATATTCCCTTGCTTTTGTGATATGTTTGTGACAGCTAAAAACTGTCGTATATCATAATAGTTGTGACAGTCCTCAACAGTCATAATATATGTGATGTATTTCTGCCTAACTAGTGACAGTCAAATTTTGTGACTGTTAGAAACAGTCACAAATAAGAAGGAGTAGTGACAGTTTATGGCTATCACAAATATAAAATTTGTGACTGCTAATAGCTGTCACAATTTAGCTTTGTGATAGTCATGGAAAGTAACCTTAGAATGTCATATAAATTTTTCTCACTATTATGTGACAATTTTTTGCTGTCACAAAGAAACTTGTGACAGTCGTTTATGTGACAGCTCTTTGTGACAGTTTTTGGCCTTTATGACAATTTTTAGCTGTCACAAATTACTGATTTTAGTGTAGTGGTCGGTCCAAATGACTAGAATTTCCTCGGGAATGAAAACCGATTATATTGCTTCTACATCAAGACATGACGATACTAGGGAACGACTTCTATGACGTTAGCCATGAATAATCGAAAGTCCATTATCAGGTTTAGTTGTGGATAAACCATGCGTTACAAGTCTATCAAGATGTTGTAGTTGAACAGCCATTTCGGAGGTGGATACAATGGTAGGTTAAAAGGGTTTATATGAAGAGGGAGAATTTATGGTGGAAGATGGAGTATGTGAAGCTGGTCTTCCGTGAGTAAATTACTTACCAAGGTCTGGTTGTCTAAGTTCTGGTTATTTACATTGTTGAGGGAGTGGGTGCATTGTTCATAAGATTTGAGGAAATGTGTTTTTAGGTGTAAGTCAAGGTTAATTGGCTTATTTGGAGATTGCAAGGGTGATTGATCCCTGAAAGAGGACTGTGGAAATGATTACTAGTTCAGAATGGCAGTTAGTAGAGGGGGTAGGAAATCCCAGTTGCAGAAAATGAAGCTTTAGACACGTTGTCAACGGGCTCATTTGAATCATTAGCCTTAGGCACGTGTGGGTGTTTGAAAACAATCGGTGGTGGTTGTTGCTTAAAAGATGCTCCTTTTTGATTTACCATAACCTCCTGGGCTTTCCTTTCAATTTTATTGGATAGGCTTCATGGGCTAGGCGGCTTGTAATTATTATTCATAACTCCTACCTTATCCGAAATGACTCTAAGGTCTCTATCATTAATTTTCTAGATTTGATCCTTGAAGGCCATATCTTTGACTGGGCCTTGAAGGCCACGCTTGGCTAGTCCGATCCTATTAAGCATTTTGTTTCCTTTGCCTTCTCTAAACAATCATCCACGGCCCATATTCTAGCTCCGGTATACCTGTATTCATAAATGTACCCTTCTTCCTAAAAGGTCCTTCCTTTGGAAAATCAATGTTTTCCTCCTGTAAAACCTTTCCAGGTTCTGTGGCATCCGAACTATTATGCTTCCCATCAATATCGTTTATAGTACCCAAGCAGGTCTCAACTCTGTGTCCAATCCTGCCACATCCAAAGCATATCGCACTCACATTTTCATATTCCACCATAAGTTTTATGCCATCAACAACAATCATACTAGTGACTGGTTTCCCGAAATCAACTTTCACACAAATACGAGCGAATTTTCCTCTGGTCGCCCAATAAGTATTATCATCTACTTTATAGGGTCTACCAAGGCAAGTTCCAATTGAAAATAGAATATCTTGCATGTATAATTTTACCGGGAGTTCTAGAATTATAATCCAAACGCAAGTGGCATGGAAGAGAATTTACCTTTAGACGCAATAAACCCCGGTTGCCATTTTTGGACAGCAACGTAGTTTTCGGATATAATCAATTGTTGTGTTTTTTGCTCGATTCCAAACCCAAGAAAAGAGAAGTTTTGTTGGAAATCGGATTTTTTTGGCTTGTAATCAAACTTGCAGAAAAAGTGCAAAATTGATTTTGCACTAAACAGGAGTAAAGATTGCACGCGGGAATAGTGCAAAAACGATTTTGCAGTCTTTTTGCGCCTACGCGGAAAAAATGCAAAATCCGTTTTGCACTTGGACGGAAAAATAGGTTTCCTTATCAAATTTGGTTTCCTTGTTTATTTTGGTCTCTATTACCTTGTTAATAGTTTCCATATTTACGTAAGATTGTTATTACCTTATTCTAGATTGGATGGACTCTATTATATTGTTATATATAGATATAATCATTCAAGAGATTAGGCAAAATAAGACGAGAGATATTCTTCTTTCTGTGGGATTTGTGGGAGAGTTCATCTTGTTGTGAGAGAGAGGTTAAAGGGCTGTTGATTTTCTTCTTCTGTGAGAGCTTTGAGTGTAATAATTCTTGTGATAGATTTTGTAATCGTTTTCAAAGAATTAGTGAAATCTTCGTTTGTCGAATATTGTGTGTTTTATTATCTATCTTCTTGTTTTTTCTCATCCATATTATCTCTAGTTATTAATATCCACTATTTGAATTACGATCCGTGGCGTGATTTATTGTTAATAATCACAACAAGTGGTATCAGAGGGTGGTATTCAAGGAGGTGTGTGTTATAATGGAGAAATCTTATAGGATGGAGAAGTTCGATGGAATCATGGATTTCAGCCTATGGCAGATGAGTATGAAAGACTATCTCGTAGTGCTGGATTTGGATGATGCCCTAGAAGGCCCACCAACGGTAGAACAAAAGAAGAAGGATTCGGATGATATGGAACTGGTTGAGGTTATTGATGATAAGTGGAAAAAGATGGACAAGAAGTGCTTGTCAGAGATTCGTCTCCATCTCACGACGAAGGTTCAAGGTCATGCTTCAATCAAGGAGGCTACATCAGCAAAACAGCTATGGGAGTCTCTTCAAGATTTGTTCATGGCTAAGACGATGACGAATAAGATCTATATTAAAGGTCTTATACACGACATGAAGATGGAAGAGAATACTCCGATTATGGATCATATTTCCGCTTTTGATTCATTATGCTCAAGACTCGAAGCTGTAGGTGAAGAATTGAAAGATCAAGATAAAGCCTTGCAACTAATTTGGACTCTACCAGGTTCGTACAAGACGCTAATTCAGAACTTTATGAGTAGATCATCTTTCACCACCTTAGAGGTGTGTCAAGCTCTGTCTGCGGAAGAGATGATGAGAAAGAGGGATCGAATCAATACCGTTCAAGAAGGCGCGTTTGTAGCGAATAAAAAGAAAGGTTCTAGCAAAGGACGGAAGACTACCTTTAAAGGAGATTGCTTTAAATGTGGTCAACCGGGCCATTGTGCTAGGGACTACCCAAGGAAGAAGGATGACATCAGGGAAAAACCGGCTATTAACCCTGATGGAGCCGCAACCGTTGCGATGACTTCTTATGACAAAGAAGCCGATCATATAGATGTCCTACTGATGCCTGCAAGCCTTACTAGTCAGGGAGGATGGTTCTTGGATTGCGGTGCCGCTATGCATGTTTGCAACAATCGTTCATTGTATAGCACATATGAAGGTTGTAGCGGGTTTGTCTACATGGGGGATGGCTCCAGATTGCTAGTTCGTGGAGTTGGTGAAGTCCGCCTAGAATTGTTTGATGGCTCAGTTCAAACAATCATAAATGTTAGACATGTGCCGGAGATAAAGTGGAATCTAATCAGTCTCTCTAGATTAGAATCACTTGGGATGTGGTACTCTACTCGAGGTGGAGTAATGAGCGTGTATCATGGCGACGATGTGGTCTTGAAGGCAAGTCATTGCGGGGGCTTGTATAGATTACATGAGAGAGTTTTACATGATGGTGCTAGAAAACCAAGAAGCATATGTTCCGGTGGTGCAAACGCAGCAAGGATGAGTTATGGCTTAGGTGGTGGCTCTAGACCGTTGACAACTCAGAGTTACGTGCCAGTGATGGTGTCCAATATGGACATGGTCTGATTATCGACATAGATAATCGGATGTGGCTCGATCATTGACATAGATGGTTGAGTGGCCCTTGTAAAAGGTGAGACAAAAAAAGATTTCATGTGTCATCAAGGTGAAGAAGAAGAAGAAGAAGATAGCGGTTGGTTTTGTTACCTTCGCAAAAGGTGGTGATTGTTGTGTTTTTTGCTCGGTTCCAAACCCAAGAAAAGAGAAGTTTTGTTGGAAATCGGATTTTTTTGGCTTGTAATCAAACTTGCAGAAAAAGTGCAAATTTGATTTTGCACTAAATAGAAGTAAAGATTGCACGCGGGAATAGTGCAAAAACGATTTTGCAATCTTTTTGCGCCTACGCGGAAAAGATGCAAAATCCGTTTTGCACTTGGACGGAAAAATAGGTTTCCTTATCAAATTTGGTTTCCTTGTTTATTTTGGTCTCTATTACCTTGTTAATAGTTTCCATATTTACGTAGGATTGTTATTACCTTATTCTAGATTGGATGGACTCTATTATATTGTTATATATAGATATAATCATTCAAGAGATTAGGCAAGATAAGACGAGATATATTCTTCTTTCTGTGGGATTTGTGGGAGAGTTCATCTTGTTGTGAGAGAGAGGTTAAAGGGTTGTTGATTTTCTTCTTCTGTGAGAGCTTTGAGTGCAATGATTCTTGTGATAGATTTTGTAATCGTTTTCAAAGAATTAGTGAAATCTTCGTTTGTCGAATATTGTGTGTTCTATTATCTATCTTCTTGTTTTTTCTCATCCATATTATCTCTAGTTATTAATATCCACTATTTGAATTACGATCTGTGGCGTGATTTATTGTTAATAATCACAACATGGTCCTTGAGAGAGGGCTCTGTCTATTGTGTCCTCATCTTCGCTTCTGAACAAGAAGTGATTACCCAATTCCATGAGAGAGTAATCTCCTCCCGGTTTCCACATTGAAATAAGTTGATTTTGCAAGACTCTAAAAGATAGTACGTGTATGAACCATAACTTTAATAATCACCGCTTTTCACCAAGGTAACTCGAGATTGTTCTTGTACTCAGGAGTTAGAGAAGGAGAGGAAGAAGATGGGGTTTTAATGGAAATCTTATCTAAATCCATCATCACCTGTTTCACAATACTAACACCCTTGTTAATCTCAGCCCGTCTTCCTAACTATGTCAGCGAAGTTCAACTTCTTAGTCGTACCATTAAGAGAACCCTTACCTCTGAAATTTATCTTATCATTGATCAAAGCTTGCTCTACAAGTTCGTTCATAACCGTATCAGTTGGAAAATGAGTTTAAACCAGTGGAATTATTCAAACTCTCCATAGCTTCTGTCCCTGAATTATCTTTCATCTTCTTTTTGCTGCGTAAAAATTAATCTTCTTCTTCAATTGTTGGTTCCAATTAGGCATCGTTTGGTTCACGGAAGGGAAATCAATTCCCTTATCTCTCCCATGGAGGTGGAAAACTAAATTTCCTATCAAATTTCCTTTCTTGTGTTTGGTAAACCATGAAAAGTATTTAGGTAAGAGTATTATTGTCTAAAATTTTTGTAATAAATGCTTAAAAATCACATGGAAAAATCAATCCCATGTATTTTGGGAAGAATGGTTTTACCCCCTACTTTTCCATATCTTGGGAAAGTGTTTTCGGAATTTGTACTTACCAAATAAAGGAAAGGAACGACTTTCCTTTTCCGAATACTAAAATCCGTGGATCAAACGAGACCTTAGAGCTATCGCTCATTTTTCTTATTTCCTAAACCTAATTAAAGAGGGGTGAGACGGCATTTTTGACTAATAATTTGAATTCTGAGAGTAATCAACCTGTGAGAACTAGAATATAAAGGGCAGTTTCGTCCTATTAACTAAAATTCCCAACTAGCTGGTAGCCATAATGTTATAAATTTGGGTCAACTAGTCTACACGGGTGTCATCCTAATTTTGGATTTTAGGAGGTACATCATCCTTGTAAATCAAATTTTAAGGGGTTTTTTACTAGTTTTCTAATATAGGTATGGAAATTTGTCAAAATGCAATGGGATAGCTTTTAGCGCTATCACAAGCCGGCCATAAAGACTGAGGCTGAGGGCGGAGCTATCTATTGCATGTCAAATATTATATATACATGTATTTTCTCATATAATAATTAATTAGACCATTTTGCTCATGGACCACACTTTTAGTGATGACTTTTCTCGCCAACATTACTTGTGACAGAAAATCTTTATTAAAAGGAGGGTCTTTTAAAAAATATTCCCGTATTATATTAAATGTCGGATTAATCTCTGCTCACCAAGCTAAGCGTGCCAATGGTCACAAGAGAATTTACACCAGTAATAAATGGTAGACAAATAATTGTACCAACCTCTATAATTATTGATATTTTGCCAAAAAAAAGTGCATGTGTTATATATGTGGATCTACATAGTTCTTGCCAAAATAAAATTGGCCACTCCAAAACACGTCTATATATCATTCACTATATGGCCTTTCATTTGTTGGACCACCCAAAATAATCTAGATGGAATGTATCTGGAAAATGAAAGAGAAATAGTAAGTGTGTAAAGATATCCATGGCGCGCAAAGAAATAGAAGAGAGCTAGTATATATTGCAAATATATATGCTAGCTGAGGACGGTGTTTAATTGGTTCCGGAAGTGAGATATCCATGGCGTGCAAAATTTGTTGGTCAAATTAAATTTGTGGGTTCATGCATATTGTTTTTGCGGTGGGCATGTATACAAAGGTGTTTTAACTACCCATCTCTCTCAACATTGTCCATTTATTTTCACTCTGTTTGGGGGTGTTCTTGTTTAAACACTGAGGACAGTGTTTCGATTTTGTTTGGGGGTGGGAATGTTTTCAAAAATGGAAATTCATTTTTTTTGAAAATATTAAAATATAGTCGTTTTGGTTTAGAACCCTATCTATGATATAAATGAATTTACCGATGACCCACCTTATAAATGCTTAGAATTGTTATTGTCTAACTCTAAGTTTAGTTTGTTACTCGAATATATATGAATCTAGACATTGCACTATGAGCTCTATTCAAAATATTTTTCAACTGCACAAATAGCCGTCTAGTGTAATGTAAATTGAAAAGTAATCGAGTTTCTAAGGAGCTAGAGAAATAACAGTGGAGACTTAATAACCCTGTGAGACTTTGAGCCATTCATCATTTGTAGAGGGTATATACGCAAACTCGGAGTCATAAGATGACTCAACTATTTTTCATACCGTATTAAGTCGTTGCATAGTCTCATTATTCTTTTTCATATTTTGATTAATTACTAAGAATGAAATCTCTTTCGAGTTAAGAGAAACATAGGCCTTGTAGTTTATTTGAGACGTGATCATCATGTTGACCCATATAAAGGATAATAGGCCTTCTTTCTTTTTTACAATAAGCCTTCAACCGTCATATATATTTATCGCTAGTAGCCCTTTGAACCTATAAAAAATAACATTTTCTTTGTTACCCATATCCCTAAAACCCCATTTATTTCTGAGAAGTTAGAAAGATTGTGAAAGAAGAAAGGGAAGGGAACAAGCTAAATCGAAAAAAAATTAAAATGAATGAATGGAAGAAAACAAAATTGAAGATAGACAAGAAAAAGAAAAAGAGAATTACTATAATGTTTGAAGTGAATTCAAAGTTGAATGAAGTATATATTCATATTGTTCCCTACTAAAGTGATATTGACGACCTTACCTTCTCAGAGATAATTATTCCTTATGCCCATATTTAACCCGCATGTGAACCCAATAAAGTCCTATTTGATCTATGGTTAGGTATGGTAGGATGTGGAGAATAGATGAGAAGGTGCTATGGTGGGTAACTCGACATTCTTAAATGAAGTAATTAATTCCATGAGACTAAATATTCATTCATATGCGGTTTTTTTTCTAATTAGTATGTGAACTATTTGAATTTGAAATCCTTCTCACATACAAGAGAGATATTAATAACCAAATTTCAGAGTGCTATTTCTTTCAAGAAAGTATATCCAGTGAGATTTGGAGTCAAATCAACTTTTTCAAAGGCAATGTAGTAATTCCTTTACTTGGATATAAAAAGTTATATTAGATAGGCTGTCCACACACGCACACTTCCTTTTGAGCTTGTTCTGTAATGTTTATTTTTATATCATTTTAGTAGCTCGCTACATATGGTGAATTAGACATTGCCGATTGTTGCCTTTCGTAAAGGTAGGTGGCGAGGAATTCTTTGAGAAAAAAAGAAGGGGAAAATCAAAATTGATTTCTATTTTTATAAAGTTTGGGGCCGTCTTTACTGCAAACCCTCACAAGGCTATAACTCGTCCACTTTGGTAACTTAGTAGTTTAAGGCCTTGTTGCATATGGTAAATGCAATCGTGAGTAACCAGCGAAAGTGGTACACCTGAGTAGAATAGGATTTTATTTTTTTAAGTTTTTTATTTTGGTCCCTTATCTATGTTTGATACTTTATGTTTGATCGAGTACTAGCAAAAGGTTGTCTGGGGGTAATTTGATAAGTGCCCAAAATTGTTATTTTAACCCGCAAATAATATTTTGTTATAATATAATTAATGCTTAAATTATGGAGGATTAATATTTATTTTGTCTTTTTGTAGGAAAGAAGTAAATTATAATAAAAGGCCTAAAAAGGTGGAAAAAATCTACTGAAGATCAGAAAGGAAGATAAAAAAGAGAGAATATTCCAATTCAATATTCTCTCCTAATTTAAATACAACTCATTTTTCTCTCTCTTAATTAGAATCCTAATTGAACTCAAAGTTGTTATTTCCTCTACAATTCTAGTTTCCTAAACCTTGTAAACTTTTATTTCTTATTCCTATATGTAGACCCATTCTCTACACCTAAAGAGATAGAAAAAAGATATAGATAAAAATATAGAGAAAATAGATAGGAAAAATAGATAGAATATAGATATTATTAGAGAGTTCTAGAGAGAGAAAATCCTCCATATACTAGTTGCCGTGCGGCCGAAATATTGAAGGAGAAGAAGTGGACAGCGTAAAGCCGTGCGGTACACGCCAGTTCGAGCATCATAAACAGGGACGCTTTCTAGCTTTCTAATAGTTTTTATAGTTTGTATTTAAGTACTTTAGTTTTAATTTTAATGATGAATTATTATTTTATTTTAATGTGTTCTTTATGTAATATGTTTGGCTAAATTATCTCCCAAAGGGGAGAGATGAAACCGCCATGGATGTAATGGGCTTAATTTGATTCTAATTGATTTTTAATTATTCGTCCCGAATTAAAATAGATTTTGAAATTACCATTACTATAACGTGTGTTTTCTTTCTAGTACTTTAATTGTTTTTAAAATAAAGGAAGGATCTCTTATGATCACCAATTTGGAGATACAGGCGATGCCTATTTTTATTTACATTAGTTTAAAGAAAGAATGATGGTGATTTTGAATTTATTTATATAGTAGGGATGAATATTAAAAATATAATTAGATACTTTTTGTTTATATCTATGGTGGTGGATTCTCTTTCCTTGGGATTTCTTAATATTGATTACTTGCTTGCCGATATAATTTAGAGGCAATTAGACATAAGGGCTTATTCTAATAATAATATAATTATAAAGGACACTTAAAAATTAGCAATGTAAATTAAGGACACTATACAAAAAAGACACTAATACCCTTCCTTATAATATCTCACGTCTCATTATGACACTAACATTAACCAGAAGGTGCTAAATGCATTTAGCATCGTCTGGACAGCAACCAGAAGGTGCTAAATGCATTTAGCACTTTCTGAGCACCAACCAGAACCTTCTGAACAATAACCAAAAGATGCTAAATGCACAACCAAAAAATGCTAAATGCATTTAGCACCACCTGGACAGCAATAAGAAGGTGCTAAATGCATTTAGCATCTTCTGAACAATAACCAGAAGATGCTAAATGCACAACTAAAAGGTGCTAAATGCATTTAGTACCACCTGGAGCACTTTCTGAGCACCAACCAGATGCATTTAGCACCTTCTGAGCGCCAACCAGAAGGTCTAGCACCAATTTGTTTCAGCATGAATGGTGCTAAATCTGTTTAGCACCAATCTATTTTAGCACACCAATGGTGATAAATCAGTTTTAGCACCAATAAAAAAATAAAAAAATTGATGAGAGCTTCATCTCGCACACCTCCAATCAAATCCAGATCCTTGTCAAAATAAACATCTTCCTTAATCTTCTATGTTCTCAAAACCTCCATGAACGCCTTCGATTCATCTTCAATTGGACACTCTAGCTCAAACTCCTTCAATTTCATCTATGATATGCCTTTTCTCCTTTTACCACTAAATTTCGCACAAATTGCAAAGAAAAGAACTAGATCCAAGTAATCATCAAGCCTCTCCCGCCTTCCCTTCAAAAGCAAGTGGCATTTTCGTAGAAAACACGTCATCTTCCGCTTTCGCTTCCCCTTCCCCTCGGTTCCATCGAAGAAACACTTCCCACATAATTTCAAACTCTCTCTCTCTGTGTGTCTCACATCAGAGATCTAGAGAGAGTAAGAGGAAAGAGAGACATTTTTACAGAAAAAAAAAGATCTAGAGAGAAAAAGAAAATTCATTAAACAAAGAAAAAGAAGAAGAAGAGATGTTGTTGAAAGGTGCATTAGCAGCACCAACAACATACAATGCTTGGTTTATATATAAATGAATTTATATATAAATGGTTTATATTTATGTAAGAGAGAGAGAGAGAGGGGTGAGGGAGAGGTAATTATATTAGGGTATTTTGTCCATCAATATTTATTATTTTTCTTAAAATAAATTAATATTATGAAAAGTGTCCTTATTGTAAAACCAAATTATGAAATTAGTATTACTTCCCTTTATTAAATATGAGTCTGTCCTTAGAGTTATAAAACATTATGGAACGAGGCCTTATAACCCATTATCTCTATAATTTAATTAATTTAATTAGTTTATTTTAATTTCTTAGTTTAGATAATTTTAAAATCAAAATTTAAAAACTGTTATAATTTGGTTTTTAAAATATTGGATTTCGACAAACTCTCCTAGATATTAGCTTGGATTTGGATTGACTCCTACTTATACGCTATACTAATTTAATTAATTTTACATAAAGTAGGGTTTTTATTGCATTTAAGTGTGGAATTAAGCAACGATAAATTAATTATAAAAATTCCCCTTAAATCAAAGATTATTCGAGAGAGATTTGAATGACTACTGTTCTTGAAAATAATTATTTGTGTATGTTTGTGTGTTTCTTTTCATTGAAGCTTTGAATAAAAATTGCATGGCGTGCAATTGTCAATTGGTACAACTTTTTAATATTATATTATAATACGCTCAATTGAAAATTGGGTACAAAGGTTATTAAAATCCTAATTTGGGACTTACCTTTTTGACATGTGTGCAAATATGAAATATTTAAATGACTATTATGTTATAGCGCACAAAATTAATTAATTACTCCCTCTTACATTTACACAATGAATTAGTCATTTAACTTTTAAATACTTGAATAAGATAAACTTAAAGCATGCTAAAACATACAGAGAATTCTTAGTAATTATTCAGATTCAAATATAAATATTAGCATGCACGCGTGTCCGCACAAAATTATTGCGCTTCGTCCTATAGGATATCAAGGGATTTAATACAAATTAGGAGATAAACGCGGAACAAGAACGACTTCAAGCGGCGTGGCTTTCATGTTTGTTAATCCAGCAGTCTCAGTCATATCAACTGGAGCATTGTCAATAGTAGAAAGCTCAAAACCGTGTAAGAGATTCGCCAGCACCAACTCTAATATTTGAATAGCAAAATTCACCCCTGGACACACTCTTCTACCAGCACCAAAAGGAATCAATTCGAAATGCCGTTTAATTTCAAGTTGAGCAGCTGGGTATAACCGTAACGTCTCTTTAACTATTGCTTGAAGATAGACCAAATTGTTGATGTCGGATTTATTTACTTTTCTCTCCTTGCCTACGAGGATATCTAGTTCTTCTTGAGCCTTTTTCAGTGCATGGCGATTGTTCATTAGTAGAGAGAGTGCCCAGGTTAGCATCAGTGTGGTGGTATCACTTCCTCCGGCAATCAAATTCTGTCACGTGTAAATCAAACAATAATTAGATTGATTTCATATATGAATATTATTTTTCTGTTTAGCCCCTAGAATTTGATTTTTTTCTTTTTTCTACATTTCTTTGAATCTATGCATACATATGGTAAGGTATTATACTATTATCAAAAATGGTATTAGAAAGATTTTACCGTTCCTTTTTGGAACATGTCAATTTCCAAATTAAGAAGTTTTATTTTCTCGGACACACCCAATGTATTAAAACTTCTTTTCTTTTGTTTTTTATGCGTACCAAAATTTGCTAAACAAGTCTTTTTTATAACTATTAATTGTGTTAAAATGAGTGTATCTTAAAAATAATATAAATTTAAGGTACCATGCATGTGGCTTTCGTTACGGTTTCAACATCGAGGCCACTAATTTCGGCTCCTTCAGCTATCGAAAGCAACACATCCATAAAATCTTGCTCGCCGGTGAAGTCACCGGAGTTCCTTTTCTGACGATGCTCCTCTAACCACTTGTCCATAATTCTGTCCATTTCTTTTCCGGTTTCTTTCATGGCCTTTTCGTGTCCACCCACATCTAACCACCCCCAAGAACGGTAGGGTATCGGCCACTACAAACAGACCTATTAAATGAAAGAAGTTTCTCAAAATCTTCTGGCACCGGTGTGCTGCCTCCTTCTCGGTGGTTGAAATGCTAGTGCCGAAGTATCGCTTCCCTGCTACCATTCGAAGCACGATGTTGAGATTTAAGTCACTAAACCATTGCGACATGTCCACCACCACTTGGCCTATTAGTCAAAATTAAGCAGAGTTAGGTTTTTTTTAGTGCTTGTGGAGACTGAAACAATTTTACTGAAAAGCTATAAATGTGTTCGAAAAATCAATACCAATTCATTAATATCAAGCATGGACCTTTTTAATCCAAAAAAAATAAAAACAAAAAATTACATGGCTAGTCACAGTGCTCGTCCGTCACCAATTTGGTAGTCACACACCTAGAAATGAGAGAACAAATGAAGCTTGATATATAGTCGAATAGGAAAAAATTCACGACTAATGAACGTGACAATTTGATGAACTGATACAAGGTACAAAGTATCAAAAATTCACTTTTTCATAATTTTTAAAATTTTCACAGACAAATATATATTGACCATGTTACCTTCTCAATATGTATACATATATACAGTATTATTTATATTTTACCCTCTTGAAATTTGACTACTTTGAACTTTCGTGCATGAAGTTCATTTTGCATTATACCTGTTGTTGAAGTTTACTCCTGTTTTCACTTTAGTACAACGACATCCGACATGCCGTTTATTTTTGGTCGAAAAATGCCATGTGCAACTGACGTGGCTTGAAGATCAAAGTGGCATGGGGGCATTTTCAGTCCGAAAACCTAACATCGGGTTGTGTCTTGGACTAAAGTTAAAATGGGGGCAAACTTTGAGGACAGACATGATGCAAAAATGAACTTTATGGACAAAAGTGCAAAAGCGGTAAAACCTTATAAGGGGTTAAATTATAAACAACTCATATATACATATAGGGTAAATTTCAAATAAGGTCTTCTTAAGGGCCTTAAGTTATGGATTGGGTATTTTGGGGGTTCAACGGATGTTTTTTTTGGACGAAACTTAGTGGAGTTTCATAAAAAAAATCAACTGGAAAGTGAGTTAATTACAAAATTGATCAAAATATATATTTTTGTTAATTGGACATATATATATATCTCAATTTTGTAGTCAATCCACTTCTCAATTGAAATTTTTTATGAAATTTGTTGGAAATGACCCACTAATCAACTCACATAGACAAATATAAAGAATGTAAATGTACATAAAACTACGTATAATTTTTTAATTATAATTTTTAAACGATAGCTCTAGGCCTTAGAAAGCAGGCCAAAAGAAATATATTGAAGGCAATATTTGAACTCATAACTTTTTGAAAAATTAATTTGTAAAACTATGTATAAACAAGTTGTTTTTCATACTTTGGATCTAGGGCACTTATTCTGCCTTCCCATTAATGAATATTCAACCCTAACCTGAATCATTTATCTTCTCTATCGAAAGTTTGTAAAGCTCCTTAATGGAGATCTCGATCTCGTCCCCTTGTATGTGCTTGAGCAGCTCAAGGCGGCGGTTGCAGAGCAACTCGAGGGAGGTTATCTTGCGTAATTCACGCCAGTATGGACCATAAGGGGAGAACCCAAACATGGCATAGTTGTAGCCCATGTGTTTAGCTGCAATAAATTTGGGCCGCGAAGATATGGCCATGTCGTGGGTAGTGAATAGTTCTTTAGCCACCTCCCAACTACTCACCACTAGGGCTGGGTGCACCCCAAGCCGCAATGTGAACATGGGTCCGTACTTATCGGCCATGGCTCCTAAAGTTAAGTGGGGAAGTTGAGAGCCACCTAAGAGGTGGAGGTAGCCTATTATGGGCCATGCACCACCAGCTTGTGGTGGTGCTTTAATTTTTGTAGCTTGAAGCCTAGATGATAAGTAGTAGAAGACTAACACTAGAACAAGGAATCCAGCTGCTATAGAAGTGTTTAGATGTGAGATGATACCATCCATTATTGGAACTAAAAGTTAATTTCCTTGATCAACTTGTGGATGGGTTTGTGCTTTAACATTTATGTACATGTATATATATCTAGAGTTGTATAAATGGGATGAATTTTCCCCAAAACATGGACCTACCATGAGTTTCACATGATCGAAATGTTGAATGTTACTAGGGGTATTATTGTCATTAAACTCCACATGATAAGCATGAAATTTGTGATAAAGGGAATTTTAGTTGGATCATCATTTACTCGTTCTCAATGCAAGCTAGCCATGCATGGTATATAAGTGGAACTTCTTAATTAACAAGAACTTTTTATTATTATTGAATTACAACGGTATGTACGTGTTTGGAATTTGTGACCATTTTATTGTCAATCTTTGATGTTAGCCAACATTACCACTATAGTGGCTATTGATCGACTTTCTTAGCCATAACTTAAATGAGTTAATATTGTTTCTTGAGTCAACTTTATCCACACAATATAGTCTTTCTTTGTGAAGTATTAAATGTTACAAAAATAGGAGATAAGGTCTGAAAGGTTAATAAATTAAACACTATAACATTCAAACCACATTATGTACGTGGTTCCGTAGAATGAAATTGTTGTAGTTGGTTCTTTTTGGAATGATGACTGCTTGCCATCTTAATTATACCCAGGGGAGGACTTAGGGGTATAGAGCGGGCTTCAGCAGAAGAGAAAAATTTGAAAAAACTACTAGCACTTGTAAAAAAAAATAAAAAAATTAGTTTAAGCCCACTCCTTTATATACTAAGTTTTATCCCAACCCTTTACTAAGTTTTAGTTCACCCCTTAACCCAACTCAAATATATATTAGCTAAAGTCTGTAATAGATGAATTCAAATCATTAAAAATTCGTCGAGCTCAACTTTGTTAAATGCTTTTCATTATGTATGAATTCAAATATTTAAATTATATTATTAATGTTTTTTTCACTATATAGTTATACTTTCGATATTTTTTTTATGATTTTTTTGTTTACTATTATTAGCCCACCTCTCGAAAAACTCCTGGATCCGCCTCTGATTATACCTATATAAATGTACCAGCGAAAATTTATCAAAAATGCAATGGGATAGCTTGTAGCGCTTTCACAATATATCCGGCCATAAAGACTATGCAAGTGAGAGGCTGAGAGCGGAGCTAGCTATAGTCAAATATTATATATACTAGGCCATTTGCTCATGGACCACACTTTAGTGGTAGTTTTTCTCGCCAACATAATTAGTGGAGGCGGAATTTTTTTATTAAAAAGGTGGTCTTTTACGAGGTATTTCCATACCATATTAGATGTCGAACTAATCTCGGTTTGTTAAACTGAGCGTGCCATTGACTACTAGAGAATTTACACCTTCAAAAAATAGTAAACAAATAACTGGACCAACCCTTATAATTACAGACATTTTGCCTAAAAAAAGTGCATGTTTTATATATGTGGATATACATAGTTGTTGCCAAAATAAAATTGGCTACTCCCAAAACACGTCTGTATATCATTCACTATTTGGCATTTCATTTGTTGGACCACCCAAAATGGTCTGCATGGAATGTATTTGGTAGATGAAAGAGAAATAATAAGTGTGTAAAGATATACATGGCGCGCAAAGAAATAGAAGCGAGCTAGTATTAATTGTAAATATACCAGCAGCTAAGGGCAGTGTTTGGTTCCGGAAGGGATATATCCATGGCGTGCAAAATTTGTTGGTCAAATTAAATTTGAGGGTTCATGAATATTGTTTTGTGGTGGGCTTGTATATCTATAACATAACATATAAGTAAAATGGAGGAAGTCCTCCTTCTCTCTCCTATTAATTATTGGTCCATTTAATTCACCTGCTTATTATTATTTCTCCCACTCAATTCGTTCAATGCTTAAGTAATATGCTTTGGTTGATTTCTTTTCTTTCTTTTTCTCCCTGCTCTCCCTTTTTTTTTTAAACGAAAAAGTTCAAACAAAGATAAAAAAAGTCATAAACAAGATACGTGATTGAAAGCAAATTTTTCTAAATAAAAATTGTGTCATGTTCAAATGTGATTTCTAAATTATGGGAAACCAAAAGGCCTCGTAATAATTTTCCCCCATGCAAAAATTCTATAAAAATACCTAATCTAAAATAGAAAAATGTTAATTTGAGTCAGTTTTTACTTCTTTAATTAACTATTACTTCACTATCACATAAAAAAAAACAAAATGTGCAGCTACTTATATAAGTTCAAGTTTTTTTATCCCCTTTCTTTATTTTTTGATCATATTCTAATTTCCTTATTGCTTTAAAAGATAACAATTGGACCTTTTAGTATTGGAAATGAAACTCTCGAAAATTTTAAATACACAAATTAAGTATTTTGTATACGTCTTATGTATTTAGAAGATTTTTCTTAAATTGTTTTTTATACTATTATTCTCGAAATTATTTGATTAGATCTTAATGGACTTCAATGTAGCACGAAGAACACAATTTATTAGACCTATTGCAATAATTTGTACATGAGTAAAAATAGTAAATAATATTTGAAAACACCCTCACATCGTGCGGGTTACAAGCTAGTAAAGGAGTAATATATGATAAAATTAAAATAAATTAAATAATGAAGATTATTCAAGAGAGATTTGAATGACTACTGTTCTTGAAAATAATTATTTGTGTGTTTCTTTTCATTGAAGCTTTGAATAAAAATTGCATGGCATGCCAATTGGTGCAATATTTTAATATTATATTATAATACGCCTAATTAGAAATTGGGTAAAAGGCCTTGTGTAACAACTTTTTCCACCAAAAATATGAGGAATACTGATTTTTGGAAAGAGTGGCCTATTTTTAATTGCTAATTAGCTAGGGTAACAGCCATATTTATCTTTTCTATTTTAAATTGAGGCCTTTGACCAAATTTAAATGTTATTTAATTGTTAAAAGCATATTACCTATTACCTAAATTACCCTTCCCTTATTTCTTTTAAGTTTCCAATTATACCCTTCTAGTTTTCAGGTTTTAAATGTATATCTTTATTTAAATTTGCACAAAATTAGAAACAATTTCAATCACAAAAATTCAATGCAAACTTAACTTCACACAAAACAGATTTTCGCTCTTGAAAACCAAGGTTTTAAAACACTGTATATAAGAAAGAAATTTCCTCAAGCCTCAACAATGGATTTAAAAAAGAAAATGTTAATGGCTCTTGCATCTTAATTGGATGAAATAAATGAAGATGATCTTATGTCTACCTCTTCTAAAAGTCAAGCTCCAAAAAATACTGGAGAAATTGATTTTGTTGAAGAAGAAAATGAAAATGAAAATGAAGATATGAATCATTATATGGGTATTTGGTCAGAGAATCTTTATGCTAATTAAACAATGGGACTCAAATAAATACAAGGAAGCAAAGGAAAAAGGAAAAGCTTAATTAATTAAAGGAGATTCCACTTTATAAAAAGAAGATTTTAAATGATGCTTTCTCTCCCAGCCGTCACATGAGACAAAGGACTTTCTAAAAGTTGGCATATTTGTCAAAAGATGCACAGTGGACAAACGACTACACATATCATCCAACACACGCTTACACTGTTTATCATCTACTTTCAAGACTATTGTTTCAAGTCTGCCATTTCCTTTATATATAAAAAGATGTAACTAGTTGTTGTAGATAGGCTTTGTTTTGAGTTTTTCATTTCTCTTCTCTCTTTTGTACTATTCTTTTGTAAATCTTGGTTTGATCAATAAAATTATCAGTTTTCTTCAATTTAGAGTTTCATTTCATCTTTTAAAAGAAAATTGCAATCCCTGTAGTTAGGGGTGTGCACGGTTCGGTTAACCAAACCATGCTGCCTAATCGCCAACCGAACCAATTAGGTCGGTTTGTTAAAATCATAAACCGAGATAGAACCGAAATGGGAAGAAACTGGTCGATTTCGGGCAAGGTTGGTTGTGTTGGTTTCGGTTTTAGCATAAGAAGATTAGAGATGAAGAATTTTAGAGATGAAGAATTTTAGAGATGAAGAATTTTAAAACCCATTTAACTTATTATGAAAACTCTAATTTTAGAAATCACAACTTAAGATACAATGAGGATGAAGATTTTATGAAGGCTAATGGTTGCTGCTAAAAAAATAGGAGGAGATAATAAAAGGGGTGGTGTGTAAATGAAAGACTTCCTCCATGTAATTTATACACCTCGGTTCGGTTTGATTTTTGGCCGGTATTCTTAATCGAGAACTGTGAACCGAAACGATGGTAGTCGGTTCTTTAAAAAGCAAACGAAATACGAACCGCAAATTAACAAAATCAGCAATTTTAGTTCGGTTCGATTTTTCGGTTATTTTGCGCACCCCCACCTGTAGTAACACAATGGGAAGACACACTGCTAACACACACGAGCACAATAGAAAAATTAAATTCAATGAAATGTGATCTTAACAATCATTCAAATTTTACAAAAAGTATTTTTGATATCAATGTCGCTACACCTCCATTTCAATTACAATTCATTTGTGCAAAACAAAACCTTGAGAATCTAACTAATGTGTAACAAACATTTATAGTTCTATAAACATAAAAAATGATGTTTCAATTGGTGTTTAGGAACCATTATTCTCATCCTCTAGTATGAAAACATCTTTATTATCGTTCGGGAACTCTATCGTCTCCTTTGCCTCGGGAGGGACCTTGAGCGACCAGCAATATGATTCGTCAGTTTATATGAACCAAACTAAGCTCACATGCTTTTTGAATATCAAATAATCTTCCTTAAAAGTTTTTGGAACCTCTTGTCCCCGCACAAGCCTTTCAATAAACTCACATAAAAAGAGTACACAATCAATACTACAATATATATATATATATATAATCAATGTAAGTACGTGTAAAGTTGACAAATTTAGAAAATAATTATTTTGCATATACATTTGCAAAATTCATGAATTTAACTTATTGTGGGAGGTAAAAATTACACATGGGCTTTTGACCAAGCCCCCCTTGGAAAATTTGTATTACGATCGGCTCACAGTACAAGATCCTTTAGACCATCTCCACTACAGATGAGAAACTGTCTAGCCGAGTAAGATATTCTTATATAACTAGTATATAGTTACCACATTCAGCTGACCAATATGTATGAATTCAATGACAACTAACCAATTCTAGTCGACCAATTAATAAGCAGGGGATAACTAAGCTGGATGATAAGTAATGGAAAATAAACACTTATACAAATCACTACACCATTCCGCGGGATTAGTAACAGACAAATTTTTGTGTTTCTAACACACAAAGTCCGTTACAAAGGTGTAACATGATTAGTCCGTTACTAAGGAAAACCATCCGTTACTAATACAAGTTAATATTATTTTCTCCCTTATTTTAATAGATAAAGGACCAAATATTTTTTAGTAACAGATAATCTGTTACTAATTCGTTACTTATTCATTCCACATATATTTGTTAAAACAAATTAAAAAGAAAAACCAAAATTCAAAATTTTCACATCAAAAGCCCCAAAAATTTTCACACCTACTCTCACATCCCGCTCACACTGAGAATCCCAAAATCTCATTCATCCCGCTCAGACTTCATCCTCCACAACTCACTTGTAGTCTCCCTCTCTCTCTCTCTCTCCCCTGGTCAATGCATCTCATCTCTCTCCCTCTTTAGTTTGCCAGTGGCTTGGATTTTCTCTCGTGCCTTAATTTTCTCTTGTGCCCTAATTTTCTCTCTCAGATCTCCCGGTGAAAACTCATCATCTCCAATCGGTTTTCTCCGACATCAGAGCGACGTCGTTTCCTTGTTCGTTGGCGGATCAGGTTTTTGTGTTTTGTAGCTCTCTTACTGTCTGTGTAGTGTGCACGTGTTATTGTTTGCATCTGCATTTTCAATTTGTTCATTGCAACCCTACAGTTTTCTCTCTCTTTTTTTTTATTTTTTATATATTCATATTGCATGTGTTTAATTTTATTTTCGATCAGTTTTCCTTTTTGATTGACTTGTTCATTTGTTGGTCCAAATTCCATGGCCACAATTTATGAATTTCTGCTGGAATTTGATATTTATTTACTGTTAGAATCACGTGTTATCTCTCATGGGTGTGTGTTGGTGAGTGAAGAAAGAGTGTGGGTTTGGGGGGTAATATATATTTAAGTGGCGACTGACTAGGGGCTTGGTGAGTAGCTGGGGCTACAGAGTGTGTCAACCATACATACACTTAACTTTTCAAATCTCCTTTTTATTATAAACAACCATTTTTAGGATGTCACGATGTCACTTATACATTGGTGGATGATTTATCAATGTTTATAGTAAAATTTATGTAAATTTTATCCTTATTGAACTTAATCATTGACCAATTTACTAATAACACTTGGACAATATTTTGTAAATGTGTTCTTAATGTGTGTTCTTGTACAGGTAATCTTTTTTTTCTCTTATATGTATATATATCTTATTGTTTGGATTGCATTTAATTATCATATTCAATTGGATTATTATTCTGATGGTTAGTTCGGATTAGATCCCAAATTCCAAAACCAAATGGGATCAGATTGGATGTGGATTATTTAAAGAGTGAAACCAATAAATACTCCTAACATGAGTGTGTGTATATATATATATATATTTATGCCTGCGTAAATAGTTAATGTTCTAAATTTCAATGGTTGAATTTTTCTAAAATATCTTTAGTTGGTAGAGCAGTCAGATGCTCAGCATCATGTTGATAGTTTAACTCATATTCTAGTTTTTAATCTTGCCTTTACGTTTCTGTACCTTGTGTGCTTACAAAAGTGAGGGAACTAATGACCAATCTACGGCAAAAAATATCCCCAAATACCACCATGAGGATCAAACCCAACGTACTCAAATCTTTTAAGCACTCTTCTATAAATACAATAATCCCCAAATTCAATATTTTTCTTTCAGGCTCTCCATATCAAAATCCCCAAATTTCATACTTTCAGGTTCGTTGATTCTTTAGAGTTTTCATCTATTTCTTAAGCTTATTATCTACTTATATGTATAATATCTTCTTTTTCATTTTTTTAAATTACTGTATGGAGTTTCTATGAAGGTGCTTTGAAGGAGAAAATAGAGCTACTAGGGACAAATGCAACTGTCGTGACTTAAGAAACTTGCCTATTTATCAGTAATATTTCCTGTAGTAAATTTTTATTATTTTACTTCATAGTTTGAGGGGGACCACGTAGGCATCACACATGCTACCCAGCTAGGCATGTAATTTTTTTTCTCCATGTATACGGTTTCTTATTAATTCGCACATTTCTTGTGTGTATATTTTCAAATCTCTAGGAGATTAAGGAATAGGTGCCGTCAGATAACCGGCATCAAGTTTCCCTTCTTGTTCAACCAATGCTGCAGGCAGCATTTATCTTATAATTTTTTAGTAAAATTGCGAGGTTTGATACAATTTGCATTTAGTAAGATAATGGTTTTACATTGCTATGCCGTGTCTTGCAAAATAATACGATAGCCGAGTTACCTAATCAACTTAAATTGGTCGAATATATGGAGGAGAGATTGTAACAACAATTCTTTAACAAAAATATAAATAGGATTGAAACTAATATTTTATTTCTGTGGAGTGATGTCAATGTGAATTAACCTTGATGCCTACCTTATTTGGTTGTGCTTAATTAATTGTCTACAATTGATTTATTATTACAGATTCCATATATTTCAATATGCTCGAAATTATCTTATATAATTCCTCCGCATGTCTCCCTTAAAATTGCACTGCTTGTGAGAGATCTATGAGTAGGTATTTTATTCTTAAAGTACCATGTGTGGATATGTTGATTTAATGGTAAAATTCCAAGTAGGAGGCACTTATTCAAAAAATTAAATAAGTGACTCGGACAATTTAGCACTAATATATTAATTAGTGGGTTTGTGAAATAAGTGATAAGAGCTTGTGTTTTACCCAAGAACCAATGAAATTTATACCACATGTAATCCGAAGCATTTTTTTAAAGTATTAAAACTGAGTCTTAATTCTTATAATACAATTAGTTTAAACTAGACTAACTTGTATATGTTATTTTTGTGCTACTCGAATATATTTAATTTAAAAAAAAAAGATGCTAAATAAATTATTTGCCTTGAGTGTTACTTTATGTTGCCCAGGTGTAAATTTCGTTGATTACAATTAATTTTTTATATTTGTAATAGAAGATAGTAAGTTTTATAATACTATTGATGAATGATACATCGGGTCTTTATATCATAACAGTATAGATTGTGTATAAGTGGACATGATAAACGAATTATTTGTCTCTCTAACTGTTAGGTCTGAAATACTCAAAGAGTTAATACTTAATATTTTCAAGAAATCGGATTTAATAAATGATTAATCTATCATTCTATTGTTTATTGGTTTTGTTTGCTGTTCAATTTGATTTTGCTTAGTTTTCTTATTACTTTTTTTTTTTTTTTTTAAATCAATTTTAATCAGCCGTTCATGCTATTGAGGTGAAAAATCATCTAACACTGAATGGAAAAGTGATAAGAGTTATGTGGGAAAATCGAGATGCAAATGGGAGAAAAAGTGGAGTTGGCAAACTGTTTGTCAAGGTATACGTGTTTTCCGGAGCGAACAAAATTATGTTATTGTTAATTGAGAGCCATATTTGTAATTTTTGTGTCTTTTATGCTATTGAAATACTGTTGTATAGCTTCGTCCAGTTTGTTTATGATGAATCAGTGAATTCTGCTATTGAGAAACTTAATGGCAGCATTGTTAATGGGAAACAAATGTATGTGCATTTCTCTTTTACTCATTCACTTATATTTTAATTACTGTTAGATGATATGCTTACTTAGTTTGCATGAAGTTTCTGTTAGTGGCTTTGCTGAATGCTAGATCCAATGCTTTTATGACAATTTTGGAATAGGTATGTTCGCAAATTTGTGAAGAAAAGTGAACGTGCTTTACTTAGTCCTAATGTTAAACATACAAATCTGTACACGAAGAATTTGGATTCAGAAGGATGACAATGGAGCCTGAAGAGGTTTTAGATTTGTTAACTTCGAGAACCCAGATGATGCAAGGAAGGCAATGGAGACTATGAATGGATTGCAACTTGGTCAGTTATGTCATTTATTGATGTTACTTTGCTTAAGAAGAATTAACTTCTTTTTATTAACCTTGTTCACTTTGTGGTTTATACTGAATAGGATTGAAGATGATGTATGTAGCTAGGGCACAAAAGAATGTTGAGCGAGAGCAAATCTTGCGGCGTCAGTTTGAGGACCAAAGGAAGTAGCAGATGTTGAAATACCAGGTACTCCTGCTGCTCATTTTCCTCCTGCATGTTTCTACCTGCAGTTGTATTTTACTATTTTAGGGGCCATCTGTTTCTTGGCCTCTGAATGCTGAACTTTGAACGCTTAATGCTGAAAGGAACTCTAAAAAATGTGTGTGATTTTATTTGGCTCTGAATGCTAAATACCTAACATTTTACCCTTAAAGAACTAATTGTTTGGTATTAAAGAACCAATTCACAAATGAATTACATGTTATAAAGTTGTAAAACGGTAGTATCACTAAAAGGGTAGTGACTGAAGAGGCACTATGGGACATATGTACCTCTATTATGATAATTAGATGATGACCTCTATTTTCATGAGAATCTTTGAAATTTTTGCAGGGTTCCATTCTTATTGGTATATGTATGCATTGATTTACTTATTTTGCATTGGTTTGAGTTTCATTGCTGCAAATTATAATGTCCTTAATTCGTAACTTTGATAGGATAAAGTCAAGGAAGAAAATACTAAAAGATAAGATTGAGAGGGCTCTGGTAAGACTCTTGAGAACGACGAATTGTCCGAAGTTTACGCACATATGTTATGAGTACTTTTAGTATTATTTTTCGACATTTTGTTAGCACGTGCAATTGTTTATTATGGGTTGACATTTTAGTATGTTGTCTTTGTTTTTGTGGTTGGATTGATGGACAGATGTACATTACACTTGGACATTTTGTTTCGTATTTGGATGAATATATATTGGTTTGTATTTAGATTGTTGGCATGATGGTGCTTTATTAGTTTTTATATTTGACAAATAATGGATTGTATATAGGTTTGAATTTCACTCCTAAAATTAGTTGCAGCTACAGGGAGCAAATGGGAAAAAATAAAAATTATTTTTTTTAATAATTTTATCCTTTGTAACGGCAAGAAACCGTTACAAATTTGTAACAAAAAAGTTTTATATAACAGCCAAAGAAGTAACGGTCAAATACCCTCCGTAATGGTATATAACCATTGCAAAAATTGATATAGTAACAGATTTTTAACAATTAATATCCGTTACAATATGAATATTAGTAACGGTTTTTAGATAATTTCTGTAACGGATATAACCGTTACTTAAGTGTCTCCAACGCCAAATTAGTAACGGATTTTATGCGTTACTAACATTTTTTGTAATGGAGTAAGTGCGTTACAAAAGGGCCATTTTGGTGTAGTGAATGTGAACATGGTTATGAATAGTTGTTATCTTGGAGTAGTGCCCAAGTTTATCATTTATATTAATTTTCATATCCCATTAACCCTAATATAACCCCATCTTATACATATAAATGATAAGGGAAAATCATAGCTAGAGAAAAATAATTCCTTACTCTTTACACTAACTCCTACACATTTTTCTCATTCCTCTAGCAAAAACTCTAACTCACTATAATTGTATTATTATTTTTAATTCTTCAAGTCAATATACTCAACACACATACACAATGGAGGATGTACTGCTGGATTGGGAATTAATGATGTAGGTCGGAAAACAATCCTAGATAGGGAGTGAATAGGGTATTTGAAACTAAATGTGGAATTTTAAATAGTTTCAAAGAAAGTTTAAGTAATAAAACTTTAACTAATTAATATCAAGAAAACAATCAATCTCAAGAAAAATCAACAAGTATAAGTGCTAGTAAATAAAGATCTTGAATTTAGAAAGATTGAACCAAATGAGCCAACAACATTTTATTCTCGCGGTTCGATTGTTTAGACCATACGTCCGTGCCCGAGTAGTTCCACCGAGAAGTTCCGCTAACTGATTTTCTTACAAGTGAAAATCAAACCTCTTAAAAGTGTAATTTTATCACTACACTCACACAACAATCACTCTTGCTCTTATAATGAGAAAACTTCTCATTAATGGATAGAAATAGTTTGTTTGGTGATACACACCAATGTACAATAACTCTCAAGTGTTTAGAAAGATGTAAAATGAGGCTCACACTAGAGTTATCAAATTTGATCAAAATTTATAGCTCAAAATAGAAAAGATTGATTAAACGATGACTTAAATCTTTTGAATATTGAAGATAGAATGATAGATAGATGAAATAGTGATTCAAGAAGGTTTAAATGTATCTTAGAAATCATATATATATATATATATATATATATTCCCAAAGAAGATAAGGCCGTTTTAAAGGGTAGGTATAGAATTTGCTTCAAAAACTGGCTAAAATCATAAACCCAGCAACTATATTCTGAGGTATTAGTTGACTGATGGCCCTCAATCGACTAAGGTAAGGCCCATCAGTCGACTTATATGGATTATGTCTATCAGGCCAAATTTCGAATTTTGGTCTTTTACAATTTTGATACAAAATCAATTTATCCATTTGAATTTATTTTGAAAACTGTTTGATAGGAAATGCTATTTTTAAAAAGATTCAATTTCAAACTTGTTTGTATCAATCTACAAATGAAGTATAATGATATTTGAGATATTAGAATGATCAAATAAGAAACTTTACAATAAATCTAAGCACTCACTTAATTCTTGATTTACCGAGTTTTTGAATGCTTGATTTGTTTCTTGATTCTTCATTTGTTCTTATGACTTGATCTATAATGAATTGTATTCCAATGCTACTTGATCAATGATGGTTTATGAGGTAAGACATTGTGATTTGTGTACTTGTGGAGGAGGAGTCTCGATTTGGATTGTCAGTTTTAATCCACGTATGGTAATAATTTGAAGTGTGGTTATACTTAATTCAACAAACATGTTAAATTACTCATTATTAATATATTGTTATTATCAAAACAAGATTAATGACCTTTTAAGTCAACAAATGCCACCGGAGGAACCTAACCATGAACAAATATGGTATTCCTTATATTTTTACTCGCTGTTCATTACTGGTTAATATTGTTCATCTTCATCGCTCGTATTTTTTGGTTACCAAACAATCAAATTGGGCTCTCGACCAATTAAGCCCTAACCTGCTATTTTTCTTTGTTTTTTTTCTTCTAGGGCCCTCTAGAAAGTACTCACGTCGTCACTCCAGGCCTGGTCCCTCTGTTAGATTAGAGCAAGGTTGTCCCTCTAGAGTTTTTCAATTTTCTCTTTAGCCGAGGACATGGTGCCCTCTGTTTGCTCAAAATTATTTTAGTGTGATTCTCAAGTACCGTCTGCCTAAGGTAAAATATAAGCAAAAGTTGATAGATTTGTCAAGGCTTGCTTTTAGATACAATTAAAAAAATTAAGAAAAAATTAATAATCTTTTGAAAAGGTCAAACTTTGTTAAATTTGTAGCCTTACCATTTTTTTGCAAGCATCTTCCTTATAGATGTTTTCTTCTTGCCTCTTAGAGGAGATGAATTATAGTGGACCCATGTTCTTTTTTCAAGATTTAAGGCAAATAACGTCCATTAGAACCCACGCTTGTCATTTTTGTCTTTCCCAAAGTTCATGGTGAAAAATAATAGTTTTGTGTTAGCCTTCACTTCATTTGTAACATTATCCAAGAACTTTATCACATTTTTTCTATTAATATCTCTAACAAAAGTATGTTTATTGGGAAAAAAACACTTTTATTTACCAAACTAATTAAACACATTATTAAAGAAATGACAAATTACATAATTTGAAGTATGAAATTATATGCTTGTCAATTCATTTGGAAACAATATCTTCTTCAAATCCATTATGAACCAATATATGATCCATGTTCATACAAGATGTGTTATTTTTTGAAAAGTGCATATAACTATATAAGCTTGCATTTAATTTTATGGTTCTATATATTACATGTGTGTCCACAAAACCATTACACATCAAGTCCTCTAAAAGATTTCCTGTAATGTGGAGATGGATTTTGTTGTCTTCTCAAACAACAATCTTACATCACAATAATATAACAAGCGAAATGTATTTATGTGGAATTGAGCAACAAATTAATTTAAGTTGCCATGAGCATATTTATAAACTATTTTTGTGAAAAGACAAGTTTATAGTTCTTTTTTTCACTACAATTTAACTTTGTAGTGAAAATATTTAAAGACTAATTATGTGCAAAGAAAAGTTTGTAGTTCTTTTTTCTACTAAAATATTAACTATGTAGTGAACATATTTATAGACTAATTATATGCAACAACAAGTTTGCAATCATTTTTTCCACTACAATATTAACTATACAATGTGCATATTTATAGACTAATTATGTGTAAAGACAAGTTTGTCATTTTTTCCACTGCAATATTAATAGATTAATTATGCTTTGAGCCAAAGATCAGTTGACATATAATCGATGGAATAATATATAAACCCTTTTTTGCACATAAAAAATGCCTAACAACATACCAAGTGCAATGTTAACTTTACACAAAAACAAAAGGATATTGACAAATCCTATTTACAAATAATCATACGAAATACGGTGTTAACTTTACACACAAAAAAAAGAGTTTCAAAGTGAATATTTGATGCAAACTTTATTTTGCACTAAAAATACACTTGAATATATATACACACACATATATATATATATAAGGTTCAGACTTGTCATACTACCAACATCACTGATATATCCTATATATTTACAAATAATCATGTATACAAGTGCAATGTTAGCTTTGCAGAACAATAAAATTATATAAATCTATCGAAACCACTAATATTTCATATATTTATAGATAATTATAGGAAGTGCAATTGTGACTTTGCATTAAAACAAAATAAGTTTTTCAATGTAAAACCCTAGATTTCATAAACAATTAAGAATTGGCATATTAAAACTACTAATATACACAATAGAACATGATATATGTTTAATAGATGCCAATATTTCGCAATCGCTGACAATAACATAAATTTCATCAAAACTTAAGATACACATACACATGGAAATATGGAGGATAAATGTGTATATGTAGCGATAGAAGAAAGAGAATGAGAGAGATTCATAGTACTCATCGATTAGCGTTCTAATCGTCGGCGACAATGAAGTGGTAGGAAAGTTATGGATTTGAGTGGAAGAGAAAGAGTTAGCACGAGAGGTTGCGAAATACTTATTCTCTGATGGTTTTCAAAATTAAACAGTAGAAGGGAATTATTTTCTTTTTCCACCGGAATATATTGGTATTATTCATTTAAAGTGTCATTTAAACTCCTTTTGAAAAGAAAAATGGAAACATGTGGCATCTCCTGAATAGAGTAAAAAATAGACCCTTGATTAAAAAAAAATATTCCTTAGTTTTTATGTGAAAATCTTTTTTAAAGCCAATTTTCAATTGCCCGGAATCTCAATTTGTTTCCCTGGTAGAACCTGTTGAAAATATTTTAATCCGTGTACATAAATGAGAGAATTTTGATCCCACTACAATAAAAAAGATTTTATATGTCATTTTTTAAGTGACATTTATCACTATTTATGTCATTTTTTTACGACTAACAAGGCGACATAATTGAGTGTGTCATATATGTTCATAAAACTGACATAAATGTAGCTTTTAAGTATGACGGTCCTATACAAAAAGTGTTATGAACGGGATTCGAACCCTAGTGCCCAATATGGTAACACTAGTATTCTACCAGTTAGGCTAAGACGTGAATGTGTTATAATTCTTTCTTTAAAATATAACATGTACCATTCCGTTATATAATTCAATAAATATGCCTCCGCCATTATATGTAACATATAAAACCAAACATTTATATTCCCAATATCCATAAATGAATTAATCTCATATCTAACAACAAAAATTCAATCTCATTTCTACAAAAAGCACTCAAAATCACCAACCTAAATATAATATTACATATCTTTGTGGAGATTAAGTATCTTTTAATAATGTTAATTAATTATGTGTTGTATTTAGGGCTTTTGGTTTTATATTAATGTTTTAGGAAATTTCTAAAATGTTTAGGATTTCAAAAGGTTGCACACGTATTTTATATTTAGCATAAGAATTAAAAATGAGTTTTGTTATGTCGCTTT
Source organism: Lonicera japonica (assembly GCA_021464415.1). Classification (NCBI taxonomy): domain Eukaryota; kingdom Viridiplantae; phylum Streptophyta; class Magnoliopsida; order Dipsacales; family Caprifoliaceae; genus Lonicera; species Lonicera japonica. Next base: position 65,457,719 of record CM038466.1, on the reverse strand, counting down.
TTTGAATGACCATCATATATTTTCATAAGGAAATAAGTCTCTTTAAAAACCAACATAGTTAATCCGTATTAATGTCAGTTACTGTAAAAATGATATAATAATTATAAACTTTTAATAAGCGTCATAAGGCGCATGAATTATATTGAACTTATTGTGTCATTTTACTTAATAATTATCATAAATAAATATGTCACTTAGAAACTGACATAATTGTTCAGTATTTATGTCTCTTTCAATTGAACTGACACAATAACTATAAACTCTTAAAAAGAGACACAAAGGTGACACTGTTTAAGTTTTTATGTCATTCTTGACTTGATCGACATATTTTAAATAATAAAAGCGACATATTTGGCCTTTTTTCTCGTAGTGTCCACTTTCCTAAGTTGACTTTCATATATATGAAAAATGAAAAACATATTTCTGATTCATTTTTGCAAAATATTTATGTACAAATTGAAGTGTGAAATTTTTATGGTGATGGATCGACTCTATGCATACTTCTTTGATTTTCACAATTTAGTATTCTACTGTTAGATTCCCCTTATAAAATTTAAGAATATACATATATTAACTATTTTTTCCCCCTTTATTTTTTGAAAACAAATAATAATATATAGTAATGCTGATGTTGCACCGGCCCCCTTAATTAATAAAAAAGGTAGTTTTTCACAGACTTTTTTTCTACAAATTTTGAGAAAAGAATTATAGGTGTTTTATTGCGACACGAGTTTCTTAACTCCCAAGAAATCCATAAAATATTAACACATAATACAAATTGATGGTGCGGATTAATCGTGCATTCTACCCCCGCCAACCTCGAGCTGACACGTGGCCGTCCACGTGTCAACCGCCGAGTTCGTTGCTGGGCAAGGAGCTCGGAGAAGACCTATCATGACCTCGTGAGGAAAATGGATCTCTTTTAAGGTCTGGATGTTTACTTGAGGATCGATTTCGAACTATATATTACAAAATGCGAGCTCCGGAGCCCTTTCAACGAGCTCCGGAATTGCCTATCTCCTTCATTGCCCAACCACTCTGCCAGAATGGTTGGCGAGGGTATGGGCGACTGTCACCTGCTTTGCAGAACACGCAGAGCTTCCCTTACTTTCATTAAATGCACACCCGCTGTATTTAATGCACCAAAATTTATAGAGAAGTAAGGTCAGAGTTGGTACTGATACAAGCATGGCTCCAGACTCTCTCTGGGGGACCTGGCGACACGTTTCCTCCAATGATATATATATATAAAGGGCATTTACTCCCATCAACAACCAAGAAAAAAAAAATATAGAGTTCCCAATTAAGAACAACAAAAGAAGAATATACTTCATCGACGAGGGTGGAGAGGTATAGGCAAGGCTAGGCAATTTGTAACCGAGCTTTTCATTACGAGAAGACTAAACTAGTGATAGCTCAGCTTCTCCAACCTACTGTAATAGTAATAAAATAGAACGACAAGAGAGACCTTTTAGAGTTTGTATACTTGTAAATTTATCATCAATACAAGGCAAACCGAGCTCCGAGCTCCATTCCATAGGGGAGGAGTAACCCGTATCTCCTTACGAGGTCAACCTCCTCTATAAATCATTGATTCTCTCAAATTCAGCACTTTCCCCTTTATCACTCTTATCATTATCATAATCGAATTGACTGGGCAGCGCTGAAAATGACCTCCAAGTTTTTAGCACCAACAGTTTGGCGCCGTCTGTGGGAAAGACATTTTTTCTACCAAAGTCACGTACTTTTCCTGAAGGTGTATAACCACCCGAGAATTTTACTATGTCTTCAAGACAAACTCAACCAGACCTTGTATTGGCTTTACAAGAATGGCAAGCTGCCCTTCAAATCCGAATCGACAGACTCCGGGCCCAAAGGCAAAGTCCCCAAGTTAGCACGAGGAGCAGGTCGTCCTCAGCCTCTGTGTCTGCTGCCGTTCTCCCAATCCCTCCACGAGTCCCGTCAGAGAAAGACTGGGGGGCATGGTAGAGGATTTGAGGGGAACCGCGGTAGACCTGGTGAGCTCGAGTCCCTCCACTCCAGCTCCGAAAAGTGAACCTCGTATGAAGAAATTACAGCCTCACTCCCACCCCTACTAGCAAGGGACCTACAGATCAATGTGATTCATGAAAGACGCCTGGACGAGTTTTCGCGACATTGGAGCCCAAGTATAGGACTACCTCCTCTCCCGTCGGGTAGAATGCCGGGGCGTGAGGCAGAAGCCAGACCCAGGGGGTCCATTTTTTATAGAATCTCTCACAGAGAATCGGTCGAAGAGGTCTAAAAAAGACTAATGACCAAAATGGAGGCCCAAATGGTGAAAATGATAAAGACTGTGGGTCATATGGCGAGGAGCTCGGCGGCAGCTCTAGTAAGGGACGCCAGGTCTCCATTAACGGACCATATTCAGAATTGCTATATCCCAAAGAAGTTTAGACTCCCGGCGCTGGAATAATACGATGGAACCACTGACCCTGTGGACCACTGGCAGCAATACGAAAACATGATGGGGCTTCAAAATGTCCCGGACGATGTGGTGTGCAGAGCTTTCGTCACCACTTTAAAGGGAGAAGTTAGAACGTGGTGCAATAATCTACTACTAAGGTCGATCTCGAGCTCACAGGAGCTCGGCACCAAGTTCATCTTACACTTTATGGGAATCAAGCAGCAATCTAAAACCTTAATTCATCTGTTCACTATAAAATAGGGGCCTACTAAAAGCATGAAAGAATATGCCTGCCGTTTTAACCAAGAGAGCCTCACAGTCACCGGTTTAAACGAGGGGGTGGCGGTGGCAGCCTTCATGGAGGGGGTAACCTCCTCATACTGCCTTATGACGTTGGCAAGAATGGCACCAAAGACAATGTCTGAGCTCCTAGATGAGGTTAATAAGCAGGTCGGGGTCGAAGAAACTTTGCAAGGAAGGAACCTAGAGGGTCTATCAGCCCTCTTCTCTTCTTCCAAACGCTAAAGGGGGCACAGCCTTCCCCACAGCCAGGAGAAAGAGGGTAAGAGAAATAAGAAATAAGCAGACAAAACTGAACCAAAAGACGGCAGGGCACGCCAATAGTTCACTCCTCTGACAGCTCTTCTAGGGGAAGTCTACGCCCAGTTAGACCCAGGGCTAATCCCAGAAGCTCGAAAGATGAGAACACCTGAGGAAAAATAAGACACCACCAAGTACTGTCGATACCACAAGGACCACAGCCATGAGACCGATAGCTGCTGGAAGTTAGAAGGAGAAATTGAGAAACTCATTCAGAGAGGGCATCTCAGGCAATACATGGACAAAAAGAAGAGAGGTTCATCTTACTCCGGGAACAGCAATCGATCCAGGAAAGCCTACATTAGGCAGGCCAAAACCTCGAGTTCGGAAGCAGAATGCTTCAGCTTCAGACCTACTAAAATGGTGAAATATGACATCAAAGAGCTCGTGTTCAGCAATGAAGACATGATTGGAGTAGATTTTCCTCACGACGACCCTCTAATGGTGACAGCAATGGTGGGCAATCACAATGTCCACAAAATCCTCATTGACAAGGGGGCCACTTCTAACCTTATGTACTACAGTGCCTTTAAGGCCATGGGCCTCACCACAGAACACATGACTCCCTCTTCAGTCACATTGGTTGGTTTCTCAGGAGAGAAGACTAAATCTCTAAGAACGATCAAGCTCGCTGTAACCCTGGGGACAGTCCCTAAACAGATCACCACAATTGCCCAATTCTTGATACTGGATAGAGCTCCCCATTATAACGCCATTCTTGGCAAAGGAACACTCAGTGAAATCAGGGCTGTCGTCTCGACCTGCAGCTTGACCCTGAGATTCCCGACCCCTCACAGAATTGGAGAATACAAGGGAAATCAGGTCAAAACTCGTAGCTGCCAATTTAAAACACTGACAGAAGTCAGAACCTCTGACATCATGGTGGCCGAGGTAGAAACCCCTACGAAAAAATAGGAGATAGACACCCTAAATCCCAGAGATGAAGAGAAAGAGCTCCGAGGCGAGCCGATTGAAGACTTAGAGAATTTTATTCTAGATCCCTCCCAACCTGACAGGGTCCTAAAAATCATCGATCAACTCTGCACAAAAATTCGAGAAGAGCTCTGTCAATGCCTGTGAGCTAACGCAGATGTCTTCACGTGATCTCACGATGACATGAAGGGGCTTAACCCAGAGGTTATGGTACATAGGTTAAACGCCGACCCCTGTTTCACACCCATAAGATAAAAGATGAGAAGTTTCGCGGCAGAAAAGAACTTGGCCACCAAAGAAGAAGTTCAAAAACTCCTCCGAGCTGGCTTCATTCGAGAGGTACACTATCCGAAATGGCTCTCCAACGTAGTGCTCGTAAAAAAGCATAGTGGTAAATGGAGGATGTGCATGAATTTTAAAGACCTCAATAAAGCATGCCCAAAGGACAGTTTTTCACTGCCCAAGATCGACCAACTTGTGGACGCTACTACAGGCCACAAGATGTTAAATTTCATGGATGCATACTCCGGCTACAATTATGTAATACCCCGTGATTTAATTTATTTTAAATTAAAGTATATTTGCTTATTTATACTCATATGAGTGATCGTTAGGTGATTCGGGTAGTCCGAATCGACTTCGGTTGGTAAATAGGAAATTTTGTTTCTTCGTGATTTGTTGATTTTAGATAACTTTGAGCTATCGTAATTTCTTCGTTACTTATCCGATTAAGATTTCATTCGCATATGTATCTAGTATTTGTATAATTCTACAACTTTCATATTTTGACCGAAAGCTAATTCGCACTCCTTGTGGGTCAAAACAGGGCGCAAAGTAGGCCCATCGCTAAATTCTTATCATTCGATAGCGCTTTGGCAGAACACTGTCTTCGGTGAATTTTTGGAAAATATTTATCTAGAATTTGGAAAAACTTCCTTTAGAAAGTTGTAGATATTTGAATTACCTTTCTGTGGACATAAAGATCACCCAAATTTGAGTTCCGAGCGAGGAGTTATGACCAAAATACCAACAATGGTCAGTGCTGTGAAATTGACTTTGGCTGAGAGCTCCCAAGATCGATCTTGGGAGGGGTAAGATCGATCTTGGAGCCCTGGAGACGAATTTTCTAGAGTTTTAACTCCATTTATCACCATAACATATCAAACTCGAGCCAAGCTCTCTCCTATCAACTAGAAGGCTCTAAGAGAGATAGAAGTGGATTCTTGAAGGATTCTCACTCATTTTTCAACACTAATCCGAGATAAAAGCTCCAAATCCTCCGAATCATCCTCTCATTCACTATTTATCATCTTATTCGTGGTGTTTACTTGGGAAAAGGCCGAAAGCTTCATCTTTTCTTCTTCTTCTTCGCTAATAAGTCGAGGTTAGGGTTTATATGCTTTTAAACTTGAAATTTTGGTCTTATTTCATGAATATCATCATAGTTTCATTTCATTTGTCTTAGTTATCTAAAGTATGACTTATAACATGATGTTTTATGATTAATAAAGACCTAAAAGTGAGGTTTGAGGTAATAGATGCTATGTACATTTGATAATATGATTTCATTTGGCTAGAAATGGATGATTTATACATGCATGTTAAATATGATGATTTTGCCTATTGATATCAATGATTTATAATTAATTGGAGTATGAATTCACATATTTAAGCAAAATGTGCCATCTAAGCTCTATAATTACATGTTATTGATTCATATGGATGTCCTTTGGGTATGTATGTGTTGATTTGATAAGAAAAGGGTTTTGTATACACTAAAGGACATGGACATGATTTTGATGGAGTTTATATGGCATATGTAGTATCTACCTTATACTTGATGCATGAAGTGGAACAAGATATGCCGCTTGAACTTGATATCTATGTAATATAGATTTGTAAGCGATGTTCCTTGGATATACATGCTTGGTTGTATCCAAGTGGATTTGTAAATGGGTTATGGATGCGTTGAGGAACATGAATACATGATGAATGAAGTTTAAAAGGCATGTGTTATTTTTAGTTGTCATAAAGAGCATGTATGCATGTTGTGCATCATTTTTGTGTCAATCGCAATCTTGAAGATTCTTCGACAAGCTCGAATTCTCTAATGGCCTACCGAATAAGCGTATATCTCTTATCATGATGCTGAAAGCTCATTTATATATATATATATATATGTTCGGAGGTTACATGTCATGGCTGTAGGTCGGAAAATACCCTAGAGGGGGGTGAATAGGGATTTTAAAACTTAATCGTATTTTTAAAATCAATTTGAAATTATTATGTCTATATTTATCAAGCAATCAACAACAAAGATAATTCCAAGCACAATGAACAAATAGCACAATATAATAGAGTAAGAGATAGAAAGATAGAACCAATCAAAGTCGAAGATTTTTTGTCCATACGGTTCGGCTTGTTCCCCCTACTCCGCGCTCGGTTAGTTCCCCGAGAATTTCCACTATAACCGATCTCCTTCCGGGTGAAGATCAAACCTCTACAAGTGTATTCTTCTCACACACTCTTACAAGTATTGAAACACCCTCAATACTCTCACAAGAAATCCCTCTTGCTATTCTATGAGATACACCTCTCACAAAAATGATTTGAACAAGTTTTTGGTGACTAACACCAATGTACAATATTTCTCTTGTGTATAACAAAATACAAATGAAGCTCACACTAAGAGATATCAAAATTGATCAAAAATATATAGCTCAAAAATGAAGAATATGATCAATAATACTTGAATAACTTTGTATATATGTAAAATAAATTTGTAGAATGATTCAAGTGTGTTAAAACATGTCTAAGACATCATATTTATAGCTTACAAAATCATATGGCCGTTGGCGATGATTAAGAGAGGTTTTGGCTCCAAGGTATACATTTTCAAACTTTCCAACAGCTAGTTTTGACACAAAAATTCAAACTTGTTTTGTTAATTTCTCTCAATTTGACCGTTGGATCATGCTCAAATTTTAGTCAAAATTTCCAGGAGATGTTGTCTAACTACTGTAAAAATTTCAAAATGATCGGAGTTCGGGAAGGCCTCCATTTTACTGTTAGATTAAAACTGGGCAAAAATTGAGCGAATTTTAAACGAAAAATAAAAATATTTTTCCAATTTAATAATTTAGTTCCAAATAAAATTCTAATGATTTTTGAACCTCAAATATGTGTTTCTAAGATACCCATTTTTATTATAGCTTAAAATATGATCATTTAAAATTAATATGAATTTATTTTGAAACTCGGTTTTTGTAAAATGATGTTTTTCAAATAAATTCAATTTCAAGCTAGTTTGAATCAATCTTTAAAAGATGCATGAATATGTTTGAGCTATAGGAATTTGATCAATAAAGTATCTTTACATAAAATCTAAGCACTCACTCCATTTAATGATAATTCGAGTCTTCGTGATGCTTGATTTTCTTGTGCGTATCTTTACTTGTTTGATGTTCTTGATCCTTTCTTGGTTTTGATTCTTTGTGAAGCACATGGAGATCATTTGAGTTCATTTCTTGTGAGTGAAAGCATTTGTGGAGCTTTGTGTGGGAGTTTGACTATATCGGTTTGACGTCACACTTGGTTGGAAAAGATATCGGCTAATGGCTATCATCATTGGAACAACCGAGTTAAATAACACTATATTAACTTATTGTAATTATCAAAATAAGATTAATTGACTTTAAGGTCAACAATGGCAATTCATGGAAGCTTCATTTTTATCTTGATATTGTCTTATCGAATATGATTGGTTGATTGATCTCTTGGAAATGATTGTACTTGGTCGTGGATGACCAAAGATGATGTGAATATATGTTATCATAGTGCTTGCCGGGATGGAAAAAATAGGCAGGGCCCGGTGTCCTTAGGTTAAAAAGCCCTAAACCCCTGGGGGAGCAATGCATGGCCGCCTATCAGCCACCGGTGTGGAGCCTAGGAACATAGGCAAATTGGCAAGGCATTGATGGTTCTGTGATTATGATTATATCGATGGACTTGAGGTCCAAATTGTGATCTATTGATGTATTCTATGGCCGATGGGCCATGCTATTCTATAAGGCCGTTGGGCCAACTTATGGCTGTTATCGGATGGCGGTCGGGCCACCTTGCATTTAGTATTAGCATTGCCACATTTGAGCTACGTGATTCTATGGTTGACACATGGGAGATAACCCACATTGGCATATGCATTGCATTGTGAAATGGATAGATGTTTTCCACTGAATTGTGCTTTCTCTGTGATTATTTACCCCTACTAAGCGTATAGCTCACCCCGTTTTCTAAAACTATCACAGGTACTCACGAGTCCCAGGAGGACAAAGAAGCAGTGGGATCAGGGACGAAATAGGAGCTCTGATACGGTTCATTTTTGATATATATATGTATATGTTCTTCCGGGAAGCCACGGTCGGCCCGAGAATTGTATATATTATTGGAACGCATGCGATTTTGAATTCATATACACGTGTAGGTGTGATGTATGCTTGAACAAGATACTACGTTTTTTACATGCTCTACGTCTAGAATACTTGATGCATATGTGTTATTGTGTATTTGTTCTCTTCTTATACGTCTATCCTAGTTTTACTAGGATGGATGAGTAACGCTTCAGGCCTTAAATACGGGTGTTATCCTGTAGACTAAGGCGGGGGTGTTACAAATCAGGTCTGGATGACTCCAAAAGATAAGGAGAATACATCATTCGTCACAAACGAAAGCACGTACTGTTACAAGGCCATGCCTTTTGGTTTAAGAAACGCGGGAGCTACCTACCAAAGGGTGATGAATGCTCTATTTAAAGACCAGATAGGTCGAAACATGGAGGTTTATGTCGACGACATGTTAGTCAAAAGCCTTAAAGCCAGGAGCCATATGTCCGACCTCAACGAAGCTTTCGCCATACTCAGACAGAACAGCATGTCTCTTAACCCGGACAAGTGTGCTTTTGGAGTTAAATGGGGGAAATTCTTGGGCTTCATGGTCACCCAAAGGGGGATTGAAGCTAACCCGGAAAAAATACGAGCCCTCATTGACATGAAGTCCCCGTCCAAGCCAAAAGAGGCCCAGAGTCTCGCAGGGAGAGTGGCCGCTCTCAACAGATTCATCTCCAGTGCAACTGACAAGTGTCACCCTTTTTTCAAAACATTGTGGAAGGCCCTACTTTCAGGCCCACACCATTGACGTGCTCACTGACCAGCCACTGCGAAGGGTCCTCAACAGGCCAGAGCAATCAGGCCGACTGGCCATATGGGCCGTCGAACTCAGGCAATTTGTGATTAATTACAATCCTCGGACCTCAATTAAGGGCCAGGCTATTGCAGATTTCATAGCCGAATACTTACACTGAAGACCAAATTAAAGAGTCGCCAGAGCTATTACCACTTACGAACCCGAACACCTCAACCCTGGCCAATTCAATGAATTTACTACCAGGAGTACCCATATGGGTCTTGCATGCCGATGGTGCTTCTAACCTACAAGGATCCGGAGCTGGTGTGGTGTTGATAACTCCTGAGGCTTACACCCTAGAGATAACGCTGAAATTCCTATTCAAGGCTTATAATAATGAGGCTGAGTACGAAGCCATAATCTCAGGCTTGAGGATAGCCAATGACCTGGGGGCAAGGCAAATGGTGGTCTACAATGACTCCGCGGTGGTGGTTGGCCAATTGCTTGGTCGTAATATGGCAAAAGAAGAACGCATGGCCGCTTACTTAGCAAAGGCCAAAGTGGCGGCTCAAAAGTACTCTAACATAATCTTCATTAAAGTCCCGCGAGCTCAAAACAATAAAGCAGATCGCCTGGCCAAGTTGGCCACGACTTCAGACTTACCGAGTGGGGTGCACGTCGAATATCTAGAAAGAAAAGCCATAGATGAGCCCATAGAGCTGGATGTAGCCCAATGTAAATCTGCAAATGCTAGATTGACCTGATTTAGAATTACTTTATCGACGGGGCTCTCCTTGAGGACAGAAAGATGGCCAAAAGAATAAGATACGTGTCCAACAGATACGTGGTCATCGAAGCAACACTGTATAAAAGGGGATACATCCTCCATTTCCTGCTATGCCTACACCTACACCAAGCCTAAGTAGCCCTGCTGGAAATTCATGAAGGCATGTGCGGGGGGCATTCGGGAGCTCGTTCACTAGCACTCAAAGCCAGCAGGCAAGGCTACTTCAGGCCCACCATCCTACAAGATGCCAAAGAGCTGGTAAGAAAATGTGACAAGTGCCAGCGATTCGCCAACATCCAGCAGCTCCTTTCAGAGCTCATGACTCCCGTCAGCAGTCCCTGGCCTTTCTCTTGACGGGCCATGGACATAGTGGGACCTTTTCCACTGGGCAGGCAATGCTACTTCTGGCCCACCATCCTATAAGAAAATGTGATAAGTGCCAACGATTCGCCAACATCCAGCAGCTCCCTTCAGAGCTCATGACTCCCGTCAGCAGTCCCTGGCCTTTCTCTCAACGGGGCATGGACATAGTGGGACCTTTTCCACTGGGCAGGCAAGGCTACTTCTGGCCCACCATCCTATAAGAAAATGTGATAAGTGCCAACGATTCGCCAACATCCAACAGCTCCCTTCAGAGCTCATGACTCCCGTCAGCAGTCCCTGGCCTTTCTCTCAATAAGGCATGGACATAGTGGGACTTTTTCCACTGGGCAAAGGACAGACCAAATTTACAGTGGTAGCCATTGATTACTTCACTAAGTGGGCTGAGGTCGAAGCGCTAACAACCATCACCACCTTGAAGGTCCAGAATTTCATATGGAGGAATATCATCTGTCGTTTTGGGCTCCCAAAAGTACTGATCACTGATAACGAAAAGCAGTTAGACTACGATATCTTTAGGGACTTCTGTGAAGAACATGGAATTGAAAACCACTACAGCTCACCTGTTCATCCTAAGGCTAATGGCCAAGCGGAGGTCACCAACTGAATGTTGCTGAGCTCGTTGAAGAAGATGCTTGATGATGCAAAAGAAAACTGGTCTGAAGAGCTCCTCTCGATACTATGGACTTACAGAACCACGATCAGGGGCCCAACAGGTGAAACCCTTTTCTCCCTGACCTACGAAACTGAAACAGTCATCCCGGTGGAAATGGGGGTCCCAACTTACAGAATCAACCATCACAACTCAGCTTGTAATGACGAAAACCTGTTGGCCAATCTAGACATTCTCGAAAAAAAGAGAGAATAAGCTCGAATCAAAGAAGAATCATATAAAAGAAGCATGATCAAAGGCTACAGTAAAAAGGTCAAGCGCCGAAGTTTGAGTGTTGGCGACTTGGCGCTCCGAAAAGTCACCTTGGCGATAAAAGTCTCTGAACATGGCAAACTCGCTGCCAAGTGGGAAGGCCCTTATGTGGTCACTAAAATCTGCAGGCCAGGCACTTATTACCTAAGGACTTCAGATGGTATAGAGCTCATGAGGCCGTGGAACATAGAACACCTCAAAAAATACCACCCTTAAGTTAGGACATCCTGTACTTTTGCAAAAGATTCGAAAGAATGTGAATAGAATGTTTTACTTAAATACCTAATTATTTGTAACTTACATACCATCCCACGAAGAGGTCAGTTTAGTAAGTGTTCAGCTCGCCAGAAGCATACTTACACTGTTTATTAAAAACCCTCTCACGAAAAGGTCAGTTTAGTAAGTGTTCAGCTCGCCAGAAGCACACTTACACTCTGTTTACAAAAAAAAAAAACTCTCACGAAGATGTCAGTTTAGTAAGTGTTCAGCTCGCCAGAAGCACACTTACATTCTGATTATTAAAAACCCTCTCATGAAGAGGTCAGTTTAGTAAGTGTTCAGTTCGCTAGAAGCACACTTACACTCTGTTTACAAAAAAAAAAAAAAAAACCTCTCACGAAGAGGTCAGTTTAGTAAGTATTCAGCTCGACAGAAGCACACTTACACTCTGATTATTAAAAACCCTCTCACGAAGAGGTCAGTTTAGTAAGTGTTCAGCTCGCCAGAAGCACACTTACATTCTGTTTACAAAAAAAAAACCTCTCACGAAGAGGTCAGTTTAGCAAGTGTTCAGCTCGACAGAAGCACACTGACACTATATATAAGAAAAAACCCTCTCACGAAGATGTCAGTTTAGTAAGTGTTCAGCTCGCCAAAAGCACATTTACACTCTGTTTATTAAAAACCTCTCACAAAGAGGTCAGTTTAGTAAGTGTTCAGCTCGCCAGAAGCACACTTACACTATGTTCACCAAAAAAAAACCACTCATAAAAAGGTCTGTTTAGTAAGTGTTCAGTTCGCCAAAAGCACACTTACACTCTATCAATGTTTGTTTTGCTAAATCTTAGCTGATTTTGACTACGTGGTGAGGGCATTAATGTACCTACAGAGCTTATTCCACTATATCTCACACGTACAACGCAGACAAAAGCAGAAGCAAGAATAAAAGCAAGACTGGTAATGTTATTTTCAGCACACAAATTGTCATTTCCATTCCGTGATAAAAAGATTACATGGGTCCTAGATTCCTATACAAATGAGCTATCAAAATCACAAAAGATTATATGGGTCCTAGATTTCTATACAAAGGAGCTATCACAACTACTCTTCATCGCCATCACCATCTCCTACTCCAGGCCTCGAGGGGGAGGGCTCGCCAGTCTACCACTTGGTAAGCACATCAAGCTCCTCGGCCCGTATCAACTGCAGCACGGGAAGGGCATCGGTCCTTCTCTCTGCGATCTTGGCCCCAATTCAGGAGTCACCTAGATCTCTGAAGGAGCCTCTAACTCCTCGAGCTCTTCTGGTCGCTGTAGTGCCCACTCCTTGCACTTGTAAAAACCAGTTACAAAAGAGTCAGAGATCCTTAGTAATGGGCCCTCAGAGTTGTAGAAATCCTCGACGGCTTAAGCTCTTACTACAGGAACGGATTCCAGCTCCCTCAATTCCTCCTCCAGATCAGAAAGTCGAGCCTGGTTAGTTTTAAAAGCCACCTCAGCGTCTTCCCTCTTTTTTCACTCTAACTCTGAAGACCGTTGAGCCATCTCAAGTGCAGATCTAGCGGCCTAGAGATCCCTTTTGGCGCTGATCAGCTCCTTCTTAAAGCTAAAGGCCTCCCACTTCGATGCCTCGCACTCTTGTCCTAATGCCTTATATTCGGACTCCAGGCGGGAGAACATGGCGCTGAAGCCGTCCATTTTGCTCTTTAGGCCCTCTGTCTCTGACAAGGTGTTGCTCAGCTAGTCCAGTATAACCCTTTTGTCATCTTCAACCCTCTTCAAGTCACTCTTGGCAATATAGAGCTCGTTTTGCATTCTGGTGAACTCCTCCTAAAGGATAGAGTTGGCCACTGCACTAGAGCCCTCCTCAGCAAAGTGAAGGGTCAAGAAGAATATATTCATGGCCTATGAAGAAACAAAAAAGACAGGTCATGCTTAAGGAACTCGAAAAAGTGAACTCAGAATGAAGGAATATGTACCTGACTCATGTGAAGGCTGAAGGAGCTGGCCAGCGAGCTAGTGCCTCTCTCCCTTGCCTGCTCTAGGACCTTCTGCGATAGGGGAGGTAGGGAGTACCTGACTCATATGAAGGCTGAAGGAGCTGGCCAGCGAGCTAGTGCCTCTCTCCCTTGCCTGCTCCAGGACCTTCTGCGATAAGGGATGTAGGGAGTAGCCCTGTATGAAGAACGCAGAACTACCTTATACGCTGGGGTCAGGCACGCCCTTATCAGCTTATCCCTTAGAGGTCGACGTTGGGGCATCCTTAGCTCCCGTGATCACTACATCCTCTTCTGTGGTCCTCAGCTCCTCAACAACTTTAAAGTTTTTATGAGCAGGACTAGGGGATTTGCCTTCTGAATCCCCCCTCCTCTCTAAGGAAATCTTCTCAGGGCTAAGAGGATGGAAGTCTTCTAAGGGGGCATTGATGAGCTCCACCCAACCTTATGCACTTTCTAGTGGAGGGCTAGCAGGTTTGACAGCGGCCATTGGGGGTGGTGTAGAAACCTGAGGTTGCTTCGAAGTGGCTTCCCAAGCTCTATCTGACCCCTTAAATCTCTTAGAGGGGGCAAACCCCTGGCCAGTGCAGTCCTCCTTTTGGTTGCCTTCTCGGTGTTCACTTTGAAGATCAGGGCTGAAAAAGAAAACGACAAGGTCAGAGAAAGCGAAAAGCAGGGGTAATGAGTATAAAAAGAGAGAGAGAAGAGCAGATCGGAGACTTACTTCTCTTTAGTACCACGGGCACCTGTTGAAGAGGGGCTACGGTTAGCACTCTGTCTCTAGGGAAGATAGGCTGAGCTCCCCCTACAGGGCTCTCTTGTAGGGCTCCAGCTTCGGGAGCTCGGTCACTGTCCCCTTTCTGAATAACTTTAGAGGAATGAAGCCCGAGGCCATTCCGTTTGGACGGTAGAAGTACATTCAAAGGAGGAAGATCCTCCACGGTAAGGATATGAGACACTGTGTTGGAAGGCCTGGGCCCAAGCTGTACCTCCACAGCATCTTGGGAGCCACGATGTCCGCATAGTGTTTAAGAAAAAAGTCTTTGGCATCCTCCATCCGGACGTCTTCACTTGAACCGATTTTTTTTCCTTTACTGAGAAACAAGAAACAAAGAAAAAAGTTAGAAACCCTGGTGTTGAATACTTAAGCAAACTCATTTGGCACTGAAGAAAAAACTTACTGATGGAATCGGGCTCTAAGAGCCAACATTTGAGGTCGTGAATACTGGGACACCTTGAATCGTGCTCCCAGTCCTCCTCTGAGATGAAGAAGAATCATTTTTTTAGTTGGGGATGCTATCGGGAAGACCATGGATGATCTTCGAGGCCCCTAGCCTTGTGGGGCAGTTAAAAACGCCCTTATTCTTCCCACCGCTGTCCTTTGGCTGAAACAGGGAGATGAACTCCTACATGGAGATGTTGTGGCTCCCAGTGGAAACGGCCATAAATATCAACATTGATCATATTAGGCAGGACCACATGTTTGAACTGACTTGGGCAGGGGCGAGGTCCATAGTCATCAATAATTATCTCACATGGTCGTCCATGGGGAACCTCAACCCGTGCTCGAAGGCGGCCTCATAAAAACAAACCTACCCAGGCCTATAGTAGCAAGCTCTTTCCTCTAGGCCTGGAGCCCTAATCCTGACCGAGTCGGGGAGTAAGTATATGTCCTTGAGTTTGGGGATATTAGGGGCAGAAAAGGTCGAAGATATACAGAAATTGGCCAAAGAACTGAGATACTCTGAGTACTGGTCGATGGCCTTTAAGTCGTCGGGCACACAAGGAGGGAGACATATGCGAACCAACTCTCCCTCGCTGTCCAAAATCTCAATGGACCTCACTTCAGAAAGAAGGCTGGGTACGTTCACCTTGGAGGGGCCCTGCTCTACATTAAAAGGGTTTTCCTAACCCTGGGTCTGATCGGTGAAGTGTTCTATCAAAACCGCTAAAGTGTGAAGAGGAGAAGAATGAGCGAAATAGGGAATCAACCTAATGAAGGTATCTAGAGAAACGCTCAAAAACCTCTTGAAGAAGTTCTCAAAAACTGGTTTGTAAGCCAGGGAAAAGGATGATACGGCAAAAAGGATGTTTTGGGGGCTCTAAATCTCTAACGTTCCTAGGGTTTAAGAGAAAAAGAAATGGAAAGTAAGAAAAATTCTCTAAGGCAGGAGAGCCTTTATAGGGTGTACTAAAGAAGCTAAGTGTCTTTTCAAAGGCCTTAACTGTCCAATCGGAGACCCACTGCCAGCACAATCTCCAAGGAATACGGAATGGCTGTATTAATTAAACAGTAACAGTCGCACCAAAGAGCTCGAACCAGATCGAAAGTTCCTGAATTTGAGATATCCGAGATGTTTAGGATAAAATTAAGTCTAACCTCCCCCGAGGGCCCCCGTGCACATCACTCAATACGCAAAGCTCGAGGGACCTCCCAAATAACCTGAAGCGTTGATTTTTATCTTCCTCAACCAGCTCCCCTGAGCTGGATGACGAGGATAGGGGGCAATTGATAGTGCGGATTAATGGTGCATTCTACCCCGCCAACCTCGAGCTGACACGTGGCCGTCCACATGTCAGCCGCCGAGTTCGTTGCTGGGCAAGGAGCTCGGAGAAGACCTATCATGACCTCGTGAGGAAAATGGATCTCTTTTAAGGTCTAGATGTTTACTTGAGGATCGATTTCAAACTATATATTATAAAACGCAAGCTCCGGAGCCCTTTCAACGAGCTCCAGAATTGCCTCTCTCCTTCATCGCCCAACCACTCTGCTGGAGTGGTTGGCGAGGGTATGGGCGACTATCACCTGCTTTGCAGAACGCGCAGAGCTTCCCTTACTTTCATTAAATGCACACCCGCTGCGTTTAATGCACTAAAATTTGTGGAGAATCAAGGTCAGAGTTGGTACTGATACAAGCATGGCTCCAGACTCTCTCTGGGGGACCTGGCGACACGTTTCCTCCAATGATATATATACAAGGGGTATTTACTCCCCTCAACAACCAAGAAAAAAGAAGACAGAGTTCCCAATTAAAAACAAAAAAGGACGAATATACTTCATCAACGACGGTGGAGAGGTATAGGCAGGGTTAGGCAGTTTGTAACCGAGCTCCTCTTTACGAGAAGACTAAACTAGTGATAGCTCAGCTTCTCCAACCTACTGTAATAATAATAAAATAGAGCGACAAGAGAGACCTTTGAGAGTTTGTATACTTGTAAATTTATCATCAATACAAGGCAAATCGAGCTCCGAGCTCCATTCCACAGGGGAGGAATAACCCGTATCTCCTTACGAGGTCAACCTCCTCTATAAATCATTGATTCTCTCAAATTCAGCACTTTCCCCTTTATCACTCTTATCATTTATCATAATCGAATTGACTGCGTAGCGCTGAAAACAACCTCCTAGTTTTTAGCACCAACACAAATAGTCGAAGCTGTAGGAATAAATTATCTCATTCTCAATTTTAATTATAAGTAATGTAAAACCACTGCAGCCATATGAAAAAAAAAAATTGTACTACAAAATAAAATATTTTATTAATAATGACAAATAAGGGACAAGACTACTAAACTTTAATCACCAACGGAGTCTATACAACAATAAAAAGTCCCTCACAAAGGTTACATAACATAAGAAACAACATTATTGTTACACTCCATTTTATTGAAACATTAACTCTTTTTTTGCAAAAATATTTAATGCTTATGAATAGAAGCTGTCTTAGTTTATTACATATCAAAATACCTATGAAGCATATTTCAACACTCATAGAGTTTGGCAGAAAGCCGAGGCGAAAGGAGGACCTCTAACGGCGTAGCCTTGGGAATAGTTAGACCAGGGCTCTCGCTCATATCAACTGGCTCACCCAACGGCGTAGCCAAATCAAATGCATGTAGAAGGCGAGCGAACGTCAGGTGGAGAAGCTGGAGCGCAAACGACACGCCAGGACAAGACCGTCTCCCAGAGCCAAACGGCATCAGCTCAAACTGCTGACCTCTCACATCAACATGCGCGTGGCTAGAGAGGAACCTCTCAGGCTGAAAAGCCGATGGATTGGGCCAAACACTCGG
The DNA here is from genome assembly GCA_021464415.1 of Lonicera japonica. Classification (NCBI taxonomy): domain Eukaryota; kingdom Viridiplantae; phylum Streptophyta; class Magnoliopsida; order Dipsacales; family Caprifoliaceae; genus Lonicera; species Lonicera japonica. Next base: position 65,440,177 of record CM038466.1, on the reverse strand, counting down.
GTCCCTTTGTAACTTCCAGATGTTGACTATCAAGCGCGTACCAGCTGGGACATTGTAGCCGGCCACGGTGCAGTCCTCCAAGGCCTCGCGGGGACCTAGTAAGGGACCCGCCGGGTAGAGTCGCAGCGTTTCTTTTATGATGGCTTGGAGATAGACAAGATTTTTGATGTCTGAATCTTTAACTTGCCTTTGGGATCCAACATGGAGGTCCAGTTCTTCTCGGGCCTTTTTCAGAACATTTGGGTTGTTCAAGAGTAGTGATATGGCCCATGTTAGTGTGCCTGCTGTGGTGTCACTGCCACCTAGTATAATTGCCTGCGTAAACACTCTCTTTAGTCAACCTATGACTTAATTATATATATATATATAGGAGTCAAAATAATTCCCTATGACCTAATTATATATTACTCAAGTCTTAAGTATTCAATTTCTAAGAATTCATCTATTGGTGATGCATTATTAAATTTTAGGTAATATTACATTTACAAGATATCCTTATCACATATTTTTAAGGGACAATTAAAAAAAAGGTCTTATTAGAGAAAGATTTTCACACTAAAGCCAATGAATAATTTTTTTGTAAATAAAGGGCCTATTTTTTATTTTATTAATAATATGACATGTGTTTTTTTTTCATTATAAAATGACATTGCAACCCTTAAAATAAACTCAAAAATACCAATATGCATTAAAATATGGATTGCAATATGAACTTTACAGTCTATATTTCACTGCAATATGAACTTTGCAGTCCATATTTTACTGCAATATGAACTTTGCAGTCAATATTTTTGGTGCAAAGTTCATATTGCAGTCCATATTTTACTGCAATGTGAACTTTGCAGTCAATATTTCTAGTGCAAAGTTCATATTGCAATCCATATTTCACTGCAATATTCATATTTTTTGTGCAAATTTCATAAAGAGGGGTTAATTTAGGTAATGTATAACATGTTTTTATTAATTAAATGATATTTAAATTTATTCAAATACGTTCATTTAAAATATAAAATAAAATAGGCATCTTACACTAATTACCAATTAAAAATAGGCCCTTTATTCAAAAAAATATTATTCATTGGAGTTTTAGTAAAAATCAATGTGTAGTAAGACATTCTACCTAATTTCTAGTATTTTTAATTACTAATATTATATGAATTGTATTTTCACAAAAATATAACTCATATAATATACCCGATAATTAAAAATAAATAGTAAGAATCGTAAGTATATAAGAAAAGCATTTGCTTTAAATTTTCCCTTTAGTCAACTTAATTTTTCTCACACAATTTCTAAGAATTCAAGCTGGACAGAATTAGCGGGAATTTTTTATTTTTTTTGTACGTCACACATGGCAACAATTCATTTGTTGGCATGAAACTTTGGGGGAAAAAAAAATTCTACATCGTAATCAACATATAATTGCCGCGTCGGAATCGCATTTTTTTAATAGATTCTTTCTTAGACGAAATTAAGAAAAATATGAGATCCATGGTACTCTACACATAAATCTTACCAGGCAAGTAGACTTGATGCCAGTGTTTGAATCATGCTGAAAATTTGAAAGATTTCCTTCTTCCTCAAGAGCCAACATTACATCGATAAAATCTTGTTCGCCCTCCCCCTTCACCTCTCCAGACGCCCTCCTCCGCCGGTGCTCCTCCAACCACCCTTCGAGCACGTAGTCCAATTCCTTTGCCGTCCTCTTCATCGCCTTCTCATGCCCCTGCAAATCCAACCACCACAAAAAAGGAATCGCATCCGACACCACAAAAATCCCAATCAAATGAAAAAATTGACCAATCGCCTTGTGACACCTCATTGCCTCATCCGCATCACTCGCTGCTGCACCTGCCCCAAAATACCTCTTCCCCGCCACCATCCTAACCACCACATTCAACGTCAGCTCTTCAAGCCATTTCTTGAGCTCGACCACCACCGGAGTTGAGCCATTTTCGAGCCACGACTTATACAAGCCTTTGATCCCCATATCAACCTCTGATTCCCGGACGTGTTTGAGCATCTCGAGGCGGCGGTTCGAGAGGAGCTCGAGGGTGGCAATCTTTCGCATCTCACGCCAGAACGAGCTGTAGGGGGCAAAGCCAAATACTGCATAGTTGTAGCCCATGTGCTTTGCCGCCACTGTCAGAGGGCGACTCGCCAATGCTTTGTCATTAGCAGTGAAGCATTCTTTTGCTACTTCCCAACTGCTAACAACAAAAGCTCGGCGACTCCCGAGGCAGATGTTGAATGCTGGGCCATATCTGTCTGCCATATGGCCCAACGTCCTATAGAGCAGTTGGTGACCTCCACTTAGTAAGTGAAGGTGACCAATTATTGGCCACGCACCTGCCGGCTTTGGAGCTTCTATTCTAGCGTAATTGCTAGTTTTAGTTTTTTTCGTCCTTCCAAAAAAAGCTAAACAGAGAAGGATTAAAGAAACACATACCAAAACAAGAAGAGAAGAGTCCATGTTTTTTTACTTGAGAGACTATGATGTGCTGTTAATCAATTTATAGGTCAATTTTGAAACAAAAATTCAAATTGTACGTTGGTGGGAATTAAACAGTGGCATGTTTTGGTACACTTTTTGACAAGAGGATCAAATTAATTTCTAGAGTTCCCTGATTGACCAAAATTTTAGCACCCCATGTACCATGCCATGCCATGCCATGCCATTCCATTTATATGTATGACGTTTTCGGTAAGCCTTGGGATTTATTAAGTAAAACAATTTCAGTTCCTTAAACAGAGGAAAATCTTCTTCCTTAAGTGGTGCATGAACATCCCAAATTAATAATAAATGTGTTGATATATTTTTAACCTTATTGTTACTATTATTATTCCTTCATGTACTCCTAATGCATATTTTATGCACAAGTAGTTCTTCTCTGTTCTAAATTTAGAGTTCAGTATTTGTTTTCAGGGCGTTAAAAGCTAAATATATAATTTCCTATTGAAAACATAATTAATATCACAAATCACAATATAGTCAACAAATATCGTTTTTAACATATAATATTGAAACCAATGTACGCTCATGGTGTGAAATTAAATTTAAATTCTTAATTTGAGAAGAAATTAAGGGTTCTTAGTTTAGAAAAACAAAATTAAATAATGGAATGCGTGAAAAAGGTTACAAAGGTCCTCATCAAAAATCAAAATTAGTTCTCCACTAGGGTAGTGAGGACTGGTTAGTTCATTACTAAGGTAGTGAGAGTCTGTTGACTTATAAACAGCTGGCTATTGCTCAATTGCATGGGTAATGCCACCTTTCGTTATTGTGCTAATAACATCAAAAAAGATTATCCAAATATTTGAAAAAACATGAAATGAATAAATTATGCGCGGTTGAGTTTCAAGTTAATTAAGTATGTAGTGTTAAAACTATTATTTCTTATGTCTTAAGAGTTTCTATTGCATGCCCGTGCCTTTCAGAAGAATGTTTAAATTATAATGCAATCAATACTTAAAAAACGTATTTACTATTACAAAATTTTCAGGCCTCAATTAATCACCCGAATGGAGTTTTATTCTGTTGCCCACTTCGCTCTTTCTTAGCCTTGGGCGCGCGTAAATGAAGAAACACATATTTTCTTAATTTATCATCTTACTAGCTAGGTTAACAATTTGTAAGATCGGATGACTTCTCAAGTAATGATTATTAATTTCCATAATTCTAATCAATGGAAAAATATTTTATATTGATTGAGTGTCTAATAGACTCGCGATTTGAATCGGAGGACTAGGATAGACTAGTATTGTATATATGACAGATAATTTCTTAACCACATCGCAACAATTTCTTAATTAGAAACAAAATTATTATATGCTTTTCAAAAGCCCCTAAAAGAAAAACCGGACACAAGTTTGTTTTAGTGGTTAAGAACCTCATAAATTCGGACATGAATCATCCTAGTTCCGGTCTCACTTAAATTTGCTATAAAAAAAAAACACACTATGGGCCCATCTTTGTTGAGGCTTAGCCTAAACATGCAACCTTTTAATTATCAGCCCAGCTACAACCAAGCCATTATAAGTAAGCCCAAAACTGACCATGAAACCAAACAAAATCCATCGGCCTAGATTCAACGAATTCCATCATTGTTTGAATTGGGCTAAGTTCTTTTATACAAATTGAGGTTGTTCATATTATTTATCGACCCACGCAACTCATTTGCTTGGTATATAACACATTAATTTATATACTAAAAAAGTTATACAATATAACAATAAGAATTAATTAAATCATCCGCAATGGGTAGTATATATAAGCTTGTAGGTTATATTTATCCTATGAGTAGTATGGTGAGATAAAACATTGCTTTGTAGTATCTATGTATGATAAAGTTGAGTTTGATTAAATTTCTTCTCATACATTAAACATTTTTAATATGAGAGAGGACGTTCAATAGTATGGTGTTTGACCGTCAAATTTAGCTTTTGAACTCTTTTTCTCTCCTTTTATTCTCTATATAGACTATATATTCTCTTTCAATCTTTCCAAACTCCCTCTAAACTATTACACGATATTTATTTTATCTCAATCTCTTTTATCATATCACAATCATAAATACCAAATGTTTCATGTTAAATAGAAAAAGAGTATATACTTTCGCTTGATTTTAAGTTAGGATTTGGTAAATCACTTTATTTACGTAATTTATGACTTTTCTTTGGATAACTCTATATATTTTAAAATTCTATCAAATTTTTAAATCTATTACGTGATTTCATAATCCTCTCAAAAAGTTGAGAATTTAGATTCTAGCTTTGAATTACGGAGTTTGAATTTGGTCCGTTTCATTTTAGTCTCCTCCATTATTAGTAACTAAAACACATAAATGGATAATAATCTCAACTTAAATTACTATATTGGATAATTTATAAATTACTTATGAAAATTTTTAAATTTTTTAAAAGAACACCTAAATTGAAAATCATGAGATTTTAAAATCATAAATTTCAAAATCTTATAATTTATAGAATCATATAATTTTAAAATTTTGTGAAAATAACACAAGTTCAAAAATGAGCAAAATCTCTTGCATTGGAATATGTGAACAAATTTTCTTACATCATTTTATTTCACTTTCCTTGCTGAAGACAAAATTCAAGGAAACATGGAACAAATTCATACAACATATATTATATATATTTAAACATGCACTAGCTACTCGGTCATAAAATGAAACTGCTATTATTATTATATATGTATAATAATATGATATAGTTTAACACTTGAGAAGGGTGAGTTGTTCATTTGAGGAAGCAGCATAGTCCATTTGCCAGCTTGGCCTTCCAAGTGTAAACTCCAAATTCAGCAACATTGACCTATTATTACTATTGCTATTATGATTCTCCTCCTTTTCTGTCTCATGACGATCTATCTACAAACATGAAGAAAAAAAAATTAAAAGTCAAGAAACATTTAATCGTAAACTATTATAAATTGCATGCGGATCATATTTTCAAAGTTAATTTTTTTAATATTTCCAATTTTTTGGTTGCTTGGTTGATTATCAATGTTAATTACCTTGGTATCATTTGTCCCGAAACAAAAATAATTTAATGCAGTTTGTTGAGTTGTGTGGCTCAAATCATTTGTCTCTGTAGATGATGACGACCACAATCCACTGCAAGGAAAGAGAAAGGGAGTTAGTTAATTACTATGTTTCAAGATTAATCGACATCATTAATTTTTAGTAAAAAGATCGATGGAATAATAGGTAATTGAAGTTAATTAACCAAATATCCTTAAAGGAAAAAAGGAAAAAAGAAAAAAACAGTTGAACTACAAATGTTCAACAAACTGTTGCATATTATATATATGGGGGAAATTTCAAGTGCGAACCTATCCGAACGGGCCGGTCCTTTTTATAACCACACTCTAAATGTTTTTATGACGGAGAAACTGTTGTAAAAAGACCAATCCGTAAAGATTAGTCCGTACCAGAAACGAACCCTATATATATATATGATGTTTACTTGTGCCTTAAAGTGATATGTTAACAACCTATTTATTAAAAATAACAATGATTCAATACACATTAAATAAAATAAGATCCAGATTCACACACATAAAATATTTTATTTTTTTGATAATATAATTAATATGTATATCCTTATAACATGAGTTAACATTTTCCTATCTATTACCAGCATACATAGATTTGTAGATGTAAAAGCCTTGATTGATTATTGGATCCAGTCGAAAAAGAACATTAATTGCACCATTACTAAGGTAGACGTGTATATATTATATGCCAATCTAACAGACCCCTTGACTTTTGGAAATCATTGAGATCCGTACATCCCCAATCTAACGGACCTGAGAGCGTTTGGATACTCTCTTTGAATGGGGCACTTATTTTTACATTTACCCAACCCTAGGCCAAGCATGTACAGTACCACAAACCCTAGACCAAGTACCACAAAACCTGAACCCTAGGCCAAGCACCACAAAATCAAATGTATGTACTTAAAACTCTCCCACTAATTAAACAAATGATATTGGACATGTTACTGTTGGATCTAACACTGATACGTACGATAGTTTACTCTAGAACTGTGTTGGAATTATAATATTCAACCCATAACCAATTCACTGTAAAGGTAGTAGTCTTGCACTTTTACATATTTTGGTAACAACTTTTGAACCACCGGTCCACCACATAAAATGTATTGCCTTGCATCCATGTGCCAAGTGAACAAGCATGTATCTTGCGGTTATAAGTTCCACCATGAAAACTAAAAGTACTGCGCTAGCTATATATATAAGATCATAAGTTCATTCATCCGTTGCACCGTTGCTTATTGATTTTGAGTTAAATTTTATAATACTCCTTTCGTTCTAAAGTAAGAGTCTAGTTTAGTTTTACTACTTTTTTAAAGATTCACTGAATTTTCAATTTAAAACGAATGGAGTATTAACCATATGTGTTTTTCTTTTATTCCACAATGTGCATTCCTTAGTAATTAGCTGTCATTAAACTTGCTGATGGGTGGAATTGGGGCTGGCCCATTCCGAGTCCCTCAAAAAATTTATTGCAGAAGACTGTAAATTATATATTTAAAAAACAAAATTAACATAATCCAGTCCACTTCAACTCACCCATTTGTGGATCCACGTACTATATCTTTCTTTCAAGTTTATAATGATTGATATGGCAAAATGGAACCAAATAATGGAGATGGATAGAAAAGATGGTACTGACATTTGGTCTTTTTGTAGTGTAGTAGTAGTTGATGATGGGCTTGTAGAATAAGGAGGAATGGTATTAATAGCATTGTCACAATGAAACCCAGCTGCTGCCTCAACTTCAACCATCCCCGTCCTTTGATTCAAACCAATAGCAGTCTGCCCTTCACCTGCACACACATTTAATAACCATAGACCCATTGACCCACCTTCGTCAGACATGCACCCACATAATTATTCACCAAGGACACCAAAACTAACATAAATATATGTATGTATGTATGTATACAACCATTATTTGTCGGTTGAAAATGTGTAGATCAACTGACATATTGAAGATTTTTCACCCTTTGATCCAAAACACGTTTCAGTGATTACCAGGTATTGCATGTTATGTTTATGTTAATCGGTGAATGAAAATGATGTTTCAAGTACTGAATTGGCAAAATATATATTAAAATGAATTCGGTCCCAGTTCTTGTTAGTCGAATACATATATTGTGTGAATCAAATTATATATGTATGTACTCTTTTACATTATTTAATTGTGATCCTCACTTTTTCACCTCTTTGATTACTGTTATAAGAAACAAAGAGAATATTATATGAGAAATAGAAGAGGAACTGCTTTAGGGGAGAAGGGGAAGGGGGGGGGAATCCAAATACCCGTTCCTTTGTCGGTACTCTTCACTGTTCTATACATCTGCATGAACATACGTATATACAAAAGAAAACGAAAATTAGGAAAAAGGAAAAACATCATGATATATAAGTGCCAAAATAACCCTAGAAATCAGACTAATCATCAATCTCCTCTTTTAAGTTGAAATAAATAAATAAATAATATATAGTGATTGAAACATAGGCACTCCACCTGTAAATGACTCTTCACATGAGCTAGGGTTAGATCCTTCACATTCATCAACTCTAGCACTGATTTTGGTGTTGCTCCTGTCATATTTTAACAAGAAAAAAAGAAATACCATTAACAATCACTTTCTTTTTCTTTATAAACATACACTTAAATCTTGGGGGAAAAATGAAATGCCAGTGCAAAGAGTAGCCATGTACTGGCCAACTAATCTAATTAACTTTTATGGACCAACTAAAATAACTAGCAATCACTGATTAATAATTTACAATAACCAAACAGGCCAACAAAATAATCCATGTTTTCTTGTCATATCAATTGATCATAATACTAGGTGAGAGATTGCATTTGATTTGAATCCTAATAATGATACACTGACCAACTAATCTGATCAATTTTTAGAGGCAAACATACGTAATTGGTGCTTGGGGTCGTAAAATTTTATCAATCAATACATAGTTACGTTATCAGTTAGGTTAATTGGCCAATGTATAATTACTCTTTGAATGCGCGTAAAGTAACGTACTTTCATGGCCGCCAAGAAGTTGAACTGCATGAACAAAATGGGCATGAAGAGTTGAAGTCCATCTCATTCTAGGAGCCCTAACACTTCTTCTAACACCATGGGTCATTCTTGAAGTTCTCTTGAACTCATGGCCATAGATTTGAGGTTGAAAATTTCTTTGTATTCGTAGAGGCAGGGGATTCAGAGATGCCCTATTTAACCCTAAGCTCAATGTAGGCTCAACAATAACATGATTAAAGCCTCCGTTTGGCAGCAACATTAGGCCATTTTCTTGGCTTAAATCGCTTCCGCTGCTACCGGAATCCGAGCTCCAGTCACTGTAGGGTGATTTTATCACCAACCCATGAAAACCCATATCTTTAAATTCAGTGTTCGATATAGATGGTGGGCTGATTTGAAGAGAGAGATCAGGGGAAGGTGAATCCATGGTTTTCTTAGGAGAAAGGAAATGTGAAAAGGGTTTTGGGAATCTTGAAGAAAGAGAAGTGGAAGAGTGGGGTAAATGAGGGGATTAAGTTGTGATTATATCATGAGTGCCTTATGATTTGCATGGTTGCCTAGAGAGAGGAGGGAAAGGAATAGAAAAGGCCAGGGAAAAGGAAATATAGGCTTTTTAGTAGGAATAGATTAGATTAGATACCCATAGGCTGATAAAAGAATCAAAAGAAAACGTTGAGAGTAACTAGTCAGAAAAGTAAATTAAAGGAAGGGAAAGAAAGAGTCTCTTTTGGGAATGAAGAAATGAAGGAAAAGTTAGTGGAAAGGGGAAAAGTTGTGTATTTAAGGATACAGAGGGATCAGTGAACTTTTCACACACACAGAGTGGGTTGTGGGTGGGGGTGGAGGTGGGGTGGGGTGGGAGGAGTGAACTGTTTTCCTTATCTTTTCCAAGGAGGAATGGAGGTGCAGAATGATATAATGGTGGTTGGAATTTGAGAAAACAAAATGGGTACTGTTTGAAAATAGTATATTGGAATGGAATTGAGTCTTTGATGGATGGTGGCATATTTAAATTGCTCATTCTTTTGTTTTTATTATACATAAAAGTTTTCTCTGTTTTCCTTAAATTAGAATATTCCCGATTCTTTTTCATGAAAAAGATAAGAGTAAACATGCTTCATGTCTTCAACACACGTTCTACGCTTATAAGAAAGCATTGGGGAAATATTTTCGATTAATAATGATCCATTAGTTACTTGAGTTTTAGCATATCCAAAAGTATGTTTTTTTATCTGCAAGTAGAAAAGTCTACATAAAATTTTATTGTTAGTACGAATATATCAATATACAACACACTCGATATAATCTCTTCTTGCCATACGTAACATCCACCTCAACTATATATATTTGAGAAATGTAAATGTGGATGCGAATAAAATTAGGCAATCGAGAGTGTTTCTATCTTCTGATTTGAATTGGAATGTTTGGTATCTCGAAAGAATTCAAAAATGTAATTTAAAAGCTACAGACAATGGTTGAAAAGAGCATCACCCAATTGGTTGAGAGAAAACTCTACTGGGAGCTGAGTTTGTGTTGTCAGCAATAATCGGAGCCTCATTCAGCGGTGAAGATCCGAGATAGTGCCTCCTTGGGATATCTCGATCTCCTCTTGTCCACGACATTACGCGAACCTTGCTAGTTCCTGGAGCATTTCCTTTCGTTATGTTAGCATAAATTATAACAAGAAAGCCCATTGGTTAGCTTCTCGGGTTCGCCCTTCAGTGATTGGGTTGGGTGTCTCCTCCCGAGTTGGCTCTTTTTGTAGCTGCATATTACTAGTTTTGGTTGTTTTTTGATGTCTTGTCTTTTGCTGTTAAAAAATAAAATTAAAAAAATTCAATTTTTTGATTACTTGTTTTAGATACATGATATTACTCTTTTTATTTTGGATTTTATGAATTTTGATTAAGTTGAATAGTTTGAAAAGGTACACATAAAAAAATCTATGCAAGGATATTCAAATTCAAAGTCAATTTAAAGTAAACTGGTAAAAGAATTTCCTTATTTTTCAAAGTTCGAAAAATGAATGAATTGCCAGCTAAATTAAAGATGAACTAGGAGTTGTATTTGTACTACAAGTATTTACTTATTGGTGTACGTGTGCACACGTTGCTAATTGCCGATAGCTTACAGACCAATAGATATCTAGCTGTACACGTGCGAACCGCCCAGAAAATAACGGGTCCATATTGACCCGTTAGAAAATTAATATTAATAATAATAATAAAGAGAATTTATAGTGTCAGTGTAGCTGGGTCGCCCGGCGACAATGGGCCCCTTATAGAGTCAGACCCACATGCTGCAAACTGTCCTTATTACACCCCACCCCGCACCCCCCACTCGCCCCGCCCCCCCCCCCCCCCCCCCCCCCCCCCCCCCCCCCCCCCCCCCCCCCCCAAAAAATAAATTTACTTCACTATTTAAATTGTGACATATTCCAAGCGTGTCTTTTTTAAAATAATAAATTTTATAAATTAAATTAAATAATTTTTTATGGACTTCAAATAATATTATAGATTTTATTGAATAGTTAAAATTTATATATCTATATAAAAAATTATAGTTTGGAGTCGCAATTAAATATTATCTTATTTTAGAGTTACGAAAGGTAATTTTGTAAATTTTTGTACATATTCAAAATAACTGCCATCATCTTGTCATGCTTAATATGATAGATGAAAAATAAATGACGATATAATACCTCTAATATAGATATCACTGAACGTAGTAGATTTCCATCTCTTTTGAATCACAAGATTTGTACACTCGTATTCAAAGTTCACATAATGACCTACGGATATATATATATATATATAATAGGTATTGCAACTAATTTTCATTCGCAACTTAAATAATACTCATTGTTGACTATATAATATTTTTGCAGTCGTCGAAATTCTACCTAGATATAAAAAAAAATATTCTTTTAAAGAAATTTGTTATTTTAAAAATTATATCGACCATCCGTATTTTAATAATAATTGGAGATTTGTGTCATTACTCTATTTAGATTAGTCTAAAATAACCCCAATGAGATATATTTTATGCACTAAACATGCAAGAAGTCCAAGCTGAAAGAATGCATGCAAATACTTGAATTCAACGGCTATAGCATGTAGCTTAGCTAGCATTTATTTGTCAAAACACTACACCAATATTCTCTCTCCGTGTGCCCAAATATTCCTTCTTCCTCTCTCAATGTGTTTTAAAGTAAACCCATCCGTATTCCTCGGCGTCAACATGCCTCCCTCACGTGACCCACAAATTTTTTAATTATTTTAAACAAACTTATGCTATTTCATTAAACAAATCAAAAAAAATTAGGTAAACATGAATATCTAAAATAAAAATTAGTATGGCCACCATAGATTAATTAAAAAAAACTTATCACAATTTATTATTATCAATGAGTCATTAACATATTAATATGCATTTTGATTCTTTATGTCAATATCAAACAATTATCTCCATGTAAAAGTTCTTGAAAAAATAGTATTACACATATAGCAAGCTAGTAAAAACAACCAAAAGACGTGTCAACGTTACCCTCTTAAAAATGTTATTGGCAGAAAGAGCTAGAGTAATTAATTTTACATTTACATATCCAGATTAAATGGAGATCTTTTTTTGCTTTTAGGGAAATGTAACATTGAGACTCGTAGAATTATTAAACAAGGGAGAGAGATCTCTTGTATTTCTCAAAACACAGGAAGTGTGTAGTTGTAATTTTTATAAAATACAAACGATTTCTCAATCGAATTTTTCTTCTTTTAAAATAATGTATTTCCGCATTTAATATATTTACAAACCATTCTTTGTTACAATTAATTAAGCCCTACATTTTTTGTACTATTCAAGTTGTCTTCACATTTATTGTTTATACGATTGATCAAAGCAACAACAAAATAAGAAGAACAAGTTAAAAACAAAAAGTAATTATTAATAACTAATAAAATGTTATTAATGGTTTCCAATGGCTTGGTCAGCGCCTGATGCGCTCTAGATTCTCCGGGAAATGAAATTTTTTCAACTTCTTGTGATACTACTTTTTATTGATATATTTAAATTATTATTTTTGTTGTTAATATATATAATTAAGTATATATTTTTGGATCTTAATTACGTCGAATTATGAGAAATAAAATAAGAATATGTGATCGGCTAAACATCCGGTCAACATGTTTTTGTATGGCTGGCTTCTCATGTTTTCAAATGCTTTGGGTTTATATTCCCATTTATATTCCTTGTCCCTGTCTTTTCTTTCACTCAACTACTACCCACAACCCTTTGCTAATTCCAAAAACTCTCTTGGTTTTTCTATTGAAAAATGTTTAGTTTATTTAAATTATGTATAAACTGATGGGGCACCACTTTAACTTGTTAATGGACGGGGTTATATATTTAGGCTTCGTTTGATTCGGATATTAAAAAGTAGGATGGAATTATTAATATTATTTTTTTATAATACATTGTTTGATTCGCACAAGTGTGCTGGGATTACTAATACTCGTACTAACATAATACCACTCTTTGTGGTATAATTTAATACCAGAGGAGAGGTGGTATTGTTTATCCAGGATTAAGAAAAAGGAATTATATATTTTCAAAAATGCCACTACTACTACTACTATATTATTATTTTATATTTTAAAAAAAAATATTTTATTTTTTTCAAAAAACTTTTTTTTAAAAAAAAAATTATATTTTGTTAGTCCAAAATATAATCCCATATACAAGTTACATAACCAAACATAATATTAATATCAGCATGAGATATCCCAGTACTAATACTGCATGAATTAAACAGTGTATTGGTATTAAATTAATACCAGGATTAATAGTCTAGTACTATTAATACTGGTATTATTAATCCCACTGATCCTAATACCTGAATCAAACAAGCCCTTACTGTATTGTCTTTTCATTTGATTGGTGCCACAGTGATTTATATAAAAGGTTTATTCAATTTATTAACATGTTTAGCACTACTCAAATCTTTGTCACTGCAAATTTTGCAATTAAAGAAATTTTTGTAATTTACAGCATATATTGTATACAATTACTCAAAATTTATAAGAGATTCATTTAATTTAATATTAATAGATACATAGATATGGCAAGCATAAATTTAGATTTCTTTCTGTATCAAAAAAAATTCATTCTCTCTCTACATAGATTGGGAAAGCTGTTCATTCTATTGCTCATTCCGTGCTGGTAGAATAGATTGTTACTCTACTGAGATATTATATTAATTTAATTCGTGTTTACGAAAAAAAAAAGGCCAGATTCGGCAAAAATTAAATAAAGGATTAAAAGTAAATGTATTGTTCTAATATGTAAGAAATGCCGTAGTCTTTGCACCAGGACTAATACATTTTGGAATTGGCCTGGATATGTTTTGATGCAACAAGAAGATGTTCCGTGTTGACAAATTGATTTTTTTTACGTAGTTAATGTTTTATTTTTTTTATTATCTTGAGGACTTTCAAAATATAATTTGGATGCATATATATATATATATACCCTCCATATACTATATAAGATGGCTCTTATTACGCATATTACGAAATATAAAGTGATAAATAGCTTTTTGAATTTAAAACAAAATTTAAAATAGTAAACATACATGGTCAAATTACAAGTTACAACCACGCGAACAAATTACAAGTCTTTTGCACAATAAGAAATACTAAAAAAGTCCAAAATTTGCTTAAAGGGTTTTTAAATCACTTAAATTGGCAGCAAATTATTGGAGGAAACCACAACAAAGAGCCAAAGCAAGTAAGTAGTGATTTGAAAGGTTAACATGCAAGTTAATAACAAGCAATTCAGAATACTACTCATATATATGTGCATATATGTGGTTAATTAATTAATTAATTACAAGTAGTGATTTGTGAATGAAGATAACTGATTTAATACTCACCTCTTGTCTTTAGCAATTAATACTAAATGTGTTTTATAATTAGAAGAATATTAGTTTCTTTATAGTTACTCGTGAGGTTAGGATTTAAAGACATGTGTTTGCTTTGAAAGATGGAATTAGTTTTCTTCTTCAATTCCTTTCCACAAGAATAGAGAGAATTACGACAAATATGGAAGAAAGGAATCACCGGAATCACCGCCGTTTCGACTCTTGTGCACTCTAAATTAAAAGCCTTCACACATTATTGCATCAACATCAACACTACTATATTTAGTGGGTGTTTGTACTTCAATCTAGCTATTTAATAATGCATGAATCATGATAGTAACCAGTAAGGATATTGGTAAGAAAAATTTATTTTAAGATACAATTTATTTAATATATGCTGATAATAATATTTAATTAAAAAAATCCATTATACATGCATATGTATGAAATGAGAAAATATTAGATAATCTTGAGTACCGATTGATGAGTACTTCTACATGCACACACTTTGGAGGTACATTTAAGGAACATATATATAGGGTCCATTTCTTGTATGAACCGATCGGTTCTTTTACAATGGTTTTTCATCATAAAAATATTTGGAGAATGTTTTTTATGATGCAAAATCGTCATAAAAATAACCAATCCGTACGGACTAATCCGCACCTGAAATTTCCCCCATATATATATAGGGACATACGTGTCGCCAATATATTAATCAGTGAATTGTGTCTATCATGAGTAAACTTTTACACAACATTTATTTTTATCCAATACATAAATGACACATCATGATTTATAAATTATGTCCCTGATTTGTATCACTTAAAACTTATTGGGGGTACTGCCGCACGGAGTTACTAACATTTGAGTGATCTGATCTGATTTAATATAGCATATTTGGGTCTTATAGTAGTCCTGAAATACTGAAAATGATGCGCTTAATCATCTTTTTGGTTGGTGCAAAAGATCCTACAAAAATTACTAATCAATATATATATATATATATGCATACAGCGTATAAATAAAAATTACAAATTAAATGTCAATAACGACACTAGTAGTATTGTATTGACTAGTGCATAACAAGAGTTAAAAGGGGAAGGATGAAGGTCCAATTAATGTAATTTATTGGAATATTGAAACGCAAGGGTACAAGCATAAAATTCAGAAAAAATCTGAGAGGAGTTAATGAAAAAAGGGGGTACATGCAGGTGGTTCATCGCTTTCAATTAGACCCAATTATATTTGATAGCTACATATTCCCATAATACTGTTTGCCACTTGACAGCAACATTTTCCGACTTTACGCCTTCTCGATCAATTAGCTTCAATTCCTCCGGACAAAATTGGCCCCCATTCTATTATAGGAACAATAATAAATCACCGCTTTAAATTATGTTACTAAATGCCAAAAATAAATTATGTTATTAAAAGGGTAATTGGGGGGAAATCCCTAATAACATCACAATTTTATAAGAGGTCCAACATATATACCCATATCGATATAAATTATTATATACGTATATATAGATATATTTAGAGTAAGGTTATATATAAAGAGGGATTTCTCTACTTTAATAAAAATAACGGATTTCCATTTGGAGGGCTAAATAGAAGAACTTTTTTATGAAAATTTGTATGGATGATCTACATAAGGAATAGATCACTGCCACCAAATTTCATGAAAAATATTCAACTAAGAAGTGTGTATACACAAAAATCGATATATATATATGTGTGTGCGTGCGAGCGAGCTCGCGCATGTTCGGCTGTTGAAATTTTTGATGATCATCTCACCTACTTTTGGGTTGAATATTTTTATGAAATTTGGTGGAGGTGATATACTCTTTATGTAGATCACCTCCACAAAATTTTATAAAAATATTCATATATTTAAACCCACCCCCCCCCCTCCCTCCAAATGCGAATTCTTTCTTTTTGTTAAAGTGAAAAGAAATATCTTTATAGCATCGCTCGATATATTTATATGTAAATATATAAATATATTAAATATGTACCAAATTATTTAAATCAAGGGATTACAAACTAAAATAAAGATAGAAGTTGCTTGCTTTCCAAATGGATGTGAATTGCAAAACTCCTTTCCATAGCATGAACAAACTGCAATGGCAAAACTGAGAAGGGTTTTTCAATTCATTATATTGGGACTTCATAAAAGGTGCTAAAGGATAGGTAAACATGAGTTTTTTCAATTCATTTCATTGCATCTAGATTTTTTTTTTCTTTTTACCCACCTAATGGTTTTCATTGGCATCAATGTTTTTTTTTTTGATCAATTGGTTAATCTTTGTTAGTTTACTATCATATTAGTTTATTCAAAAGCATTTCAATTGGTTACTTAATTGATCCTTAATAGCATTTATACTACAATGAAATTTTCTTGCTAGATTGATAAAAATTAAATGGAAGATATAGTAGGACTATATACCAATCAGAGTAAAATTTCAATAGAAGAAATACTAGTACTATATGACACTTTTAATGGATCTTCATTGAAACTTTCACTGTGAATTTTAATTTGAATCGAATTTTCACTGCGTGAATTTAAACCAAGTTTAAGCATTTTAATAAATTTAACTTAGTAAAAGCATGTTAATCAAAAGAAACTTTTTGTGAACATCATATGCCCAAATAATCCATGCATTACTTTTCTATTTTTACTAAACGTGCTTAATTATACTCTACTTCTTCTATTAATTCTCTACATTTTTAGTTTTTAACTGATATTATTGAGTTGTGCTTGGTCAAAACTCAAATTAGTTTATAGGTTTGTACAATTAGATACACTACAAATTTAACTGCAATTATGCAGTGAATATTTGCATGTTTTACTGTAAATTTCCCACAAACAAGTAGAAGCTACAAATTTATCTGCAATTGCCGTAAAGTTTTTGGTTTTGTTGGTGTTGATAAACTTTTTCTTGTATATATAAATTTCTTTGTGAAATTGCAACGAAATTTGTAAATTTTACTACTTTTCACTAAAAATTGTAGAAGACCTCTACAAATTTATCTGCAATTTTGCAGTAAAGTTTTTTATTCAATTGATGTTGAAAAAAAATTTGTATGTAAATTTTTCTGCAAAATTACAGTGAAATTAAATTTTACTAATTTTCACTACAAATTCTGTAGGGCTTTTGTAGTTATCATTTCAAATAACTCTCATGAATTTTTAAAAAAAAATTCTTAACCAAGTTTCCAAAGATACTTGCGATGCTTTATAAATCTCATAAAAATGCAATTATTAAATTTGGAAGGTAATCAAAGGATATTTATTTTTAGTTTGAAAAAAGAATATGGTAAGTACTCTAATATAGAATGGGTATTTTTGTCACAAAATATATTGAGTTAGCAAAAATGGATCTTCCATGGAACAAGTTTTCTTGATGTCCTTACCTCAAAAATTTGTAATGTTAAAGGATATATGACTGAATGATCCTTACTAAAAAGTGTGTACATATATAAACCTCAAAATTGGCAAATTTACAGTTCTTTTGATCAAAATTGTGGGGTTGAACTAAGGCCAAGTACATGACTTCTACTTTGTGGCTAGACTTTAAGGAGGCGACTTTTCGTGATTGAGCTGTATGTCCAATAGATTATCGGCAATGGGTCTTCGGTTAGATTTTGGTTTTCCAATTGATTTGGGGACACAATTTTGAGATCCCTTGAGATTAGTGGAGACGAGAGTTGATTATTTACGCATGTTTGTGACTTCATCACTGAGGGTAGATAGGATATTTCAACTAATTAAATTTTCATAGATTTTTCCCGAGCTTGCTGCCTAAATTAGGCAAGTGCCCCTTTTGTTCCAAGATATTGAGGATACTCTTGTTTAGCCTTACTCCTCCACAGGCGACATGTCTTTCAGAGATGCGTATCAGTTATTTGCGGCCATTTGCTACGATTTATTGGGCTCATCACTTACGAGGCTCAAATATCCCCCCTTGGATTTTTACCTTTGTTTGAAGGCTTCTCCATAGGCATCTTACTACTCAAAATCTCCTCCAGAGCTATGGTCGTTCTATGGCTAACATATGTCATATTTGTAAGAGCAGTTTTGAGATGATCGAGCATTTATTTTTATCCTGCCTTTTCATGATGGAGGTGGGCAAAGCAGTTTGTGGGTTTTTGCGGTTTTATTCAAAACTTTTGACACGATTATGGATATGTGGATTTTTGTTTTTCTCCAGTCTTTCTATCCTCGATTTTTCAATTATGGGTTGTTGCAATGCTTTATACTTAGGATTTTATATGGCGGGCTTGCAATATAGAGGTTTTTTAGGAACGACAATTCACTTTCCATCATAATCTCACTTCCTTAACGAGCTGGTTGTGTATGGTTTCTATTATTGCCAAGGATCATATGGGTCACTCAGTGACAGGTTTTTTTGTTCTTAGAGGCCTTGGTGTGTAAGGTAGGCCGCGTTGTACCTTTTTTGTTATTCCGATTCATTGGCTACCTCCTCAAGTTGGGTAAGTGAAGCTGAATTTGGATGGCATGGCTCAGGATGCCCTGGGTCGAGCAACAACTTAGTTTAAGGTGTTTTCAGGGATCATAGGGGGTCCATCATTGGTGCTTATTATTTTGATGTTGGCATTAGCACTGCCTTTCTGGCTGAGACCTCAACAGTTATTTAGGGTATTGAGCATGATCATTAGCGTGGTTAGCATAAGCTCTGGATTTAGTTGGATTCTATGGCAATTATTCAGTAATTGCAATCCTCTTATTATCTGCCCCTTTGGCGTGTCGCCACGAAGTGGTATAATTGTAAGCAACTTTTTTTCTGGAATGTGTTTCTTTCTCTCCCACATCTATAGAGGGGAAAACGTAGTTGCGGATTCATGAGGTTCCAATTTGGTGGGATTTGGCTCCTCCTCATACGGCAACTTTAATGGGGTGTGATATGTCATGTATCCCTAAGTATAGGTTTCGATTCCATTAATTAAGCTGTTAGTGTATTGCATGTTCTTCTTGCTAGTGGTTTCTTTTTTGTACTATTTTGTTTTATTTTGATGGGCTAGTTTATAAAGCCCACTGGATTAGTTTTGTTTTCGCATTTGCAGTCTTCTAGGGATGTCAGGCCCATGTCCACCTCCCTTTTTTTCTTGTACATCGCTGAGTTAGACTTTTTGGACTCATTTTTTTCATATTAATAAAATAACGCTCTAACACTCAAGATTTTCAGGGACTTGAGCTTCTCCAAAAAAGAAAAATGTGGGTTGAAGTGTACATTATGCTTGCTCAAAGCGCAATATATATATATAACAACTTAACGCAATAATCAATTAGAAAGTTATATTTTAGGTTTCGCATGGCATTTTTTTTAACATATAATGTATATATGCTATTATAAGCATAGAGTGCATTTCCTACACGGACCAATCCATGTGGATTGGTCCAAAAAGCATAGCGTGCGTTTCACACACTCTATCTCCCTGTAGAAAAAAGGCACCTTTCTCTCTCTTTCTTTTCTCTCATTTCTTCTCTCTCCTTTTTACTATCTATCTTCTCTCTCTTAAGTTTCTTTTTCTCTCTCGAAAATGGTGTTTCTTCTTCACACTCAACCCAGGACAATCAAACCCAAATCAAGCCCACTTACCACACCAAATTTGAAGATCAAAATTGAGAGGGAAAAGAGCCTTAACATATGATATTTCTTCTTTCAAATTCAAGTCATTATTAAGTGTGATTTGGGTTTTAATAGAGAGATAGAAATTGAATGAAATCTTAACCTATGGTTTGAAAGTGATTTGGATTTTAAGAAATAAAATCAAGATTTATTAAAATATTGGATGTAGTCCAGTGTGGAAAGGTGTATGAATAGGTGTTTTTGGAATTGCCATTTGGCAAGATAAGAGGACGAAGAAGAAAAAGAAGAAGAAGAAGAAGAAGAAAGATAGAGTAAAGAAGAGAGATGGGAGAGAAGAGATTTATGAAAAGAGATGAAAGAGAGAAGAACTGTTGAACAAAAAAGAAGAAATAGATTAAATCTTAAGATAGAGAAGAAGAACGATAGTAGAAAGGAAAGAGAAGCATGCCCATTTTTTTTCCTATGGAAAGATAGTGTGAAATGTACGCGGTGCTTTTTGGACCAATCCGCACGGATTGATTCGTGTAGGAAATGCACTCTATAAGCATATATAGATTATTAAAAGAATTTTATTATTTCTTTTAATTACATCAATATGATTCGAACCTGCAGCACCTTCTCACCCTTCTTAAACGTTTGCATGTACTTACTTTTATGTTGCAAGTTAGTTTTTAAAATATATATATTTAAATGTTGTAAGTACATATATATTTTTCTATAAATGTAAACAGAGTTAGCATATATAAGAATATAAGAAAAAAGAAAAATACAAGAGTTGATAATAAATTAGTTATCATAGAAAAAATCGAGAACTTATGGTGAGAATGAAGGTTGACTACTTGTTTACCATCTCTCTGTCTCCTAACATCTCTTTCTTGCATTCTCTAAAACACGGATACTTCATATAGGGTTGCCGTTTCTATATTTGATACGTATCCTGCACTGATACTTGCCTGATACACCCAGATACATATAAGATACGTATTGGAATTTCTCGCATTTATTATTTTTTGGATACTTCTTGGATACATTTAGGATACATCACGGATACGTTTAGGATATAACATACATACATGATAATATTTTGTATAAGTAATAAGTAGGGCTTAATTCATTATATTTAAAATGTACGTGAAGGAGGAAACTATTAAATACCTTCAAAATAATTATGAATCAATGCTCACTTACTTGAGGTTGATAGTCATGAGTAATTTTTTATTTTTTTTGATGAAATTACTTGCTATCTTTTGAGATAATTTGGTGGACATAAAATGTGAAATGATAATTCTTTCAACGAGGTGTGTGATATATTTAGAGCTAATTGAAGCCAAATAGCAATTTCATGTTATATATAATTGATTATTAGATTCATGTCTTCAAAAATATTGACGTTAATATTCATAAACTTTGTAAAACTACTAACTTTTATGTATAAGAATATATTACGTATTAATTTTTATAGCGTATCATCGCCGTATCGTATCCTAGTATTTTCTAGATTTTCGTAACCCCGTGTCGGTGCGGTATTGTATCGGATACCGGTATCCGTATCCATGCTTCTTAGCTTGGATTTAAAATTAAACAATCTACAACTTAAATTCTTGTTTCTAATTACTAAAAATGGAGTAAGATCGAGCTGCATATTAGTTTTGAGATATAGTAAATTTCACAAGACTGAATTTTGTTCTTTTATAACACTGCTAATTTATGGGGCCAATGAAACTATTGTCATAATAACACTTTACTATTATTAAAACGGAATTTGAGGGCAAAATTGAAAATTTTCAAAGGGTAAATTGCATTTGACCCGCTTGAACTATTACCATAATAGCACTTTACCTACCAAGTAGCAATTTCAACCACAAACTGATGATTTTGTTACGCTTTACCTCGAATTGCTTACAAGCTTAATAAAACAAAGGGAATTTGAGGGCAAATATGAAAATTTACAATTAATAAACCTCCTCATTGTAAAGTCTATATTTTGGTTGGCCTTATTTCTTCGACAAAAACATGTTTGTTTGTAAATTGTTTGAGTCGTTTGAGAATATATCTGAGGATCTACAACCAAGCTAAGCTACCGAAGCAATGCAATGAAGATTAAATCAAGAAAGATTCGGTAAGCATTGGCATTTGAATTTGATTCTTTCTAAGGTGGTTGTTTTCATAAAAGTTTATTTCAAATTGTTTTAAAATCAACTTCATAAAGTTTTCAAAGAATTTTTGAAAAAGACTAATTCGGACCACTACATGGTTTAGGTGTTGGACCGGTCCGGTTATAGTTGAGGTTTTTCATGGAATTTGATTCCCTTGCTGGTGGACCGGTACACATTGGTCTTCTTAGACCGGTCCGACAGTAAAAGGTGGACCGATACACATCGTGCTAATGTGGACCAGTCTGGCTATATTTTCTAGGCAATGATTTTTTATCATAAAAATTCCGATTTTATCTATTTTTAACCCTTTCCTAAAGGGAATTGGTCTTTATATTTTTATATAAATAAACCCATATGGTAAAGGACTTTAACACACTTTTACACATATTTTGAGAGAGTTTTTTTACACCTTAGAGAGAGATTAAAACATCAAAACATAAAACCACCTTAAGGCTTTTTATTCATGCCAAAGCAAGCGCTCTTTTTATAAAGAACAAATCATATCCCAAAGTACGTGTGATTCGCAAACGGAGTTGAAGAACGGTGCAATACCGTGGTGAGTGATTCATTGTGAACTTGTTCCTGCAATTCAGATAGGAGGACTATACGCGCAAAAGGTTGAGACTTTTGCAGGTGGCTTATGCGATTCAAGTTTTGTAAGTATGTGTGATTTGCGATTAATCGAGTCTGTAAACCTTTGTGCATATAGTGGATTATTGAGGATTAATCCTGCACTGTAGGTTATCTCGTTAATCCTGCTGTTTAATTACTTTATTAATTGCTGCGTATTAGAAAAAATTAAACAGGTTTTTCAGAATTAAAATTCATAGACTATTAGGGTTTACTTTTTGACTCGATTAAAATTGGTTTTTAAGAATCCAACCACCAAGTAATAAACCTAGGGTTAATTTAGTTAATTCGCTTCTGCGCGCTCACGCTCTAGCCTTTTACCCATCTCTCCACCGATTCCTTTCTTTATGTACTACCTCCTCAACTACTCTCTCTACGAATCACCATCTTCACTTGTCTCGCCGACAACTCTCTCCCATCCATTAATGACGACCACAATGGTGAATTACATACGAACTCATTTTCTCAAATTTCCTTTTTTCCTACAACAAATCTAAACCCATTAAATATGTAAAATTGGTTTTTTTTTCTCTAATCCATAAATCTCCTCTAGTTCTCTCTTTCTCTCTCTATCTATCTATATATATATATATATATCACCGACTACTCCCTATTTCTATTAACTACCTCTTCTTTGACTCTCTCACTGTATCCACAAAACCCACAAATCTTCACATTCAATTTCAAATTCCCCCCCCCCCCTTTCCTCTCTCTCTTTAAATGGACCAAAAAACAGATAATTTAAATTCCGTTTATTTTTTTACAGTGTTAGAAATTTGGGATAAATTGCAACAAAACCTATTCTTTGCAGTAAATATTACTAAAATCAATAGTTTGGTAGGCAGTGCAATTTTTAATCTTTGTAAATTTTCTATTTTGTCCTCAAATTTCATTTGTTTTTCAACCTCGTTAGCAATTTGAGATAAACTGCAACAAAATCAGTAACTTGTAGTACAAATTGCTAAAATTAATAGTTTGGTAGGTAAAGTCCTACTTGGACAAATGTTCGGGTGAGCAAAGTATAATTTACCCTAAAAAATTTAGATATTCTTAATTACACCCACATAATTATTCTTTTCACCCTTTTTTTTTCAAAATTAACAAAAACTATTTTTTACTAACCAAACAAACCCTAATTTGGTTTCTCTCCAACTCCCGCCCGCTACCTCCTTCCATTTACTCACAGATTGGCTTGGAAAAGGGACGAAAGTCTCGTCGTTCCAACAAAAAAAAATGTAGAATAAGTCACCGGACAAGAGATCACTAGAGGAAGAGAAGCCCATAAGTTTTGCTGAAAAAAGGTCGAAGGTCTCGCCTCTGTATTTACTTGCTCCCTTGTCTGTAATTCCATTTAGTAATTCAAAAACCCTCGGAAACACTCAAGAACCAAAACAAACTCAAAGAATCCACTGCCAAGTTTTCAAGTACGCTAAAAGATAAAAAAAAATGCAGCAACGCTATTCAAGTTGAAATTTATATAACCCAAAACCAGTTAAAATTTCATATTTCATGCTTGTGCCTATTTATATACATATAAAATCAAACGTACACCTCCAAGTTTTTCCAATAGCATTGATTTTATCTAAAAAAAATCGCATCAGAGTTTGACCTTGTCTATTTTAATTTATTTATTTATTGTAGTGAGAGTGAGTGAGAGAATGAATGTACATATATTTCTGACCGCATTAACAAAAGGGTGTCAAGGGCCGTGGTCATGGTGGATATGCAACGGTCAGCGGCAAAGGGCAATCGGAAGAGGGTTTCAAGGGGCGTGGTCATGGTGGATATGCCACGGTCAGTGGCAAAATGCAACAGGAAGGTGCAATAGGAAGAGGGTGTCGGGCCGTGGTCATGGTGGATATGCGATGGCCAGCGGCAAAGAGCAATAGGAAGAGGCAAGAGAATTGTCGACATGAAGATAAATAAAGGCTTGTTTGGCAATTGAAAAATTAATGGGGGTGAGTTTACAGCATTTGTAAAGATTTGATAGAGTAAGTTTCAAGAATAAATTCATTTGTGCATTTAAGAACAACTTTGTTTTTCTTTTATCTTACGGACTCGTGATAATGTTCTCAGTATTACCTCCTTCAATGGGCACTCCCAACTCCAAAATGAAATTGTTACTTTAGCCCACCAAAGAGAGGGATTAGATTCCAAGAAAGGATTAACATGACACTTTATTTTCATTGATTAATGCATTAAAATAACATTAACTCACAAATTCTTTTTTGTTCATTACCTAATTCATTAACCAATTGGAGTAGAGAGTCTCACAAATTTGGATTCTCTAGACTCGAAAAGGGGATCATTTCAAAACTTGGTCTTGCACTTTAATTTCCTTATTTTGACTAAAACTGAGAAATGCTAATAAAATTTGCCCTTTGTGCTGTCATTTGTTGTTGTCCATTTATTAAGATAAATAACAATAAATCCTCAAAGTCAAAATCAAAATCTACAGAGTAAAGCCCCATCTCCCTTTCACAAATGATCAACTAGGATTTTAATAAGACTTATAAGATTAATTCCAAAAATCTAATACTAGATTTACTACAGTCATGACATTGTTATATAGGAATGAATGATCCCTTTCTGCATTCACAGATAGTTCAATGACCAATGCTCACGGCCTTACGAGGCATTACCGTAAATAGTTCAAGTAAATGAATAAAAAAGACTGCTAATATTTTGGGCAAATTAATATATTGGAAACTGGTATTTTTATTTTTAAAAAAACCACACTTTTTTTAGTCTAGTATTTATTCCATGCCTTATTTTGTAACTAAACTATTGATATTTTCAAATTAATGCATCCTTCAAAACAAAATTTGAAAGCCAAACTCTTAAGGTGACATGCCTGCGAAATTATTACAAATGTAGACAGTTTCAACAAGTAATAAGCAATTGTGCCAACTTGATGATGATTCAAACCCTAATCAAACAACATAATAATTCACAAAGATTGATAACTGAACAGTAGATATATATACCGCAAGATCAAACAACGACTTGCCCAACCTAATTAGAGATGTCCGAGTCACTTACCTTAACTACTATACATAAATTTACTAAAGACATTTCTGTAGTACCATCAGCTCCAATACGCAAAGACACTATTATCATTCATAGCCAAGAAAAAGGAAACCCCCACCCTGCACACAAAGCACTAACTGTTACTTAAAGAATTTCACCAGCAAGAGAAACACACACACACATACATTTAGGCCATTGCATTTTTTAAGAAAATCACCAACTTCAGCTCAGTCAAGGATAAAAGGTAAAACTTATTCACTATTATGAGATATATGGTACATTGATTATGTACTAAATCAAAATGGAACTCTAAATTTGGGACAGAGGGGGACACTTTAGGGTCATTTTGATAAATAAAAAAAAAAAAAGAGAGAGAGTTGGAAAATGGTTGAAATTTAGTTGAGAAAAGTTGGAAAAAAAGACAAGTGATTCGGTGAAATATTCTACATTTTTTCCTCTTTTTTCATGGAAAAGAAGAAAGCCACGGCCCCAAAAATTGGATACCATGAAAAAACCAAAAAAGTATGGTTAAATCTCACTAAATCACTCGTCTTCTTTTCGGCTTCTCTTAAACATTAGTGGTGCTTTCAAACATTTTCCAACTTTTTTATCAAACACACCCTAAAACACCAATTCCTTTCCTAAAATTCAAAAAACCAAACAAGCCCTAAAATAAAAACGTGCAAGCATTGAAGTGAGGAACAGAAGGATCAAAGCAAGCCTCACCAGTACATTCAAATGAAGGTTTAAAGTTCTTCACCCATCTCAAGAACGGGTGTTTATCATAGAAGCAAGAACTATATCATTACAAGTCGCTTTTCCACTTTGATAGTCTAGGCCTTTCTTCCCAACACCTGATATGTGCACCCGCATTTCGCATTTTCCAACAAGTTCAAATATGCAGATGTCTCCCATTTGGATGTCGTTGTCACGAACAAAGGCCATCCACCCTCCACAGAATGTATGTAATGTTTGCACTTTGGTACTCGCAATCGAATTCACAGACCAACATTCTCCTTTTAAGTTGCGAAGGATTATCTCTGTCCTACAATTTGGAAGGTGTTCCATTGAAAACTGATACGGGACTTTCTGTATAATGTAAAGAGGATGTTAGTGAAACAAAGTTCAATGGACAAGGCGGTTAGCAGGAAAACAAGAAAAAATATAGCTTTGAGGCAGCAAGAGTGCATGGGTTAGGTCCAGTATGAACCCAAAACTGGAACCGCATTGGTTCAGTTCTCTGGTTCTAGACACACCGGAACTGACCATGGGTTGGAACCAACCCAACCCGTTCCGGGGTTGGTTCATTTCCATTTTCGGTTCTTTCTTGATCAAATTAAGGTAAAAATTGACCACAAAAGATCTAACATTACAAATAGATTTACACATATCAATCAACAAAAGAAAAGAAACATAAGTCAACAATATTTAAGTCAATTAAGTATGAGAATCGACACCTACAACATAATAAACACTAGAATAAATAAAAGACAGTTTTATTTGTTGGATAATAAACACTTGAAACAGAATAAGGTCAACATAGAATTTATATCAGTATTTGTGTTTATATTTTTTACATTTATATTTAGGTTCGGTGCTGAGTTTCGGTTCTATGGTTCAGTTCCAGTCGGTTCCAATTCGGTTCAGGTACTATCGATTCATGGTTGGGCCAAGAATCCATTTTTTGGAACCAGAACCAGCCCCACCCAAAAATGTCCGTTTCATTTGATTCTTCGGGTTTGTCGGTGCTCTGAACATCCCTACTTGTGGGTTCCAGTGAAATCAATGAACAGTTTAAATACCAAAGTGAATCAATTTGTGAAAAAAAAATGTAATAATCCCTTGCGTCTCAAGCAGGAGTTTTTACACTTGGATAACATCAAAACAAGGCGTTTCAATCAAAGTCATAGGAACATGCAAAAATGGAAATACTAACCAGAGTGTATGAACCACTAATGTTGAACTTCTTCATGATTCGCACAAAATGCGGGAGACTGGAAATAAAAGATTGAGCTGCCATTTTTTCTTCTGGTGCTGACTTCATTGACATAAAACCGGTAGTTTGAAAATCCTGTTTATCTCTGGAGCTAATGCCTTTTCTCCTGTTCACTATTTCAATTTGCAGTTCAAAAGTTTATTAAAATTGAGAATGAAATGTACTAAAAAGAAGGAAAAGGGGAAAAAAACAAAGTTTTCTCACAAATATCAAGGGCGATGGGAGGGCTGAACTAGGTACAAATCTAGCCTTTTGCATCAACTGACGTCATATTCGATCAGGGTAAGATAGTAAACTTATCCCCTTTACTATTGAAAAATATATATAATTATATACGCATTAGTTAGCCCAACCCCCCCCCCTCTCTCTCTCTCTTCTTGCTCTCCTTTTCCCTCTTTTTCTCTTTTAATATTAAAAGGAATACCAACAATACTAAAGTTGCACCATACTTTTTTAAAAATATTAAAACTAAACCTGCCCCCATTGGGCAAAACTCATGCTCCACCCTCATATTCAAACCCGCAACCTGAGGCTTGTTACCCCCAGGCTTTTTACATAGCAGCAGACAAATGGCCCTAAATTGCATACTGTAATCTACACATTGTCCCCCAAACTATGCCCAACATTCTAAAGTGCCCTTAAAACTTTAAAAAGCATCAATCAAGCCCTTTAACTGTTGACTGAGTTTCTAAATGGCGCTTCCGTCCAACTGAGCTGTTAAGTTGGACGAAATGAAGTATGCAAGGCACATGACTAATTTTTTAAGGGCACAATAGACCATTTAGGCAAAAACAATATCTCCCACTTCAACCAACAAATCGATCATGAATAGAAGTTGCTTCAGTGAAGGATAGTTAAAATGTTACCTGATTTTGCATTGAACGTGTTTGACTGAGACGACATATTTTTCACTTTGTCAATGGAGAAAGTAATTCCTTGATCCGACACTCGCTTATCTGATAATTCCTTGCTTATACGTTGTAAATGGACCTTTTGGGAAATCCCTCTCATTTTCTTCACCACACAACCCGATTTTTTACGCGAAGAAGTCACAGAGCACTCATTGCTTGATCCATTATAAATTGGTTTACCACTTTGTAAGTCGGGCCCTTCATTCCAGACCCTGAGAATTTGTACATGCAGTTCACACGAGCGCACTAGTTCAAAGATGCATATATCCCCCATATTGATTTTATTATCACGCACAAAGCCCAACCACCCTCCACAAAAAGTATGCGAAGTTTGCACTTTTGTGGATGGGATTGAATTCACAGTCCAACTTTCACCTTTCACATTACGAAGGACGATCTTTACTTTACAATTAGGAAGGTGTGCCATTGAAAATTGATATGGGATATTCTGCATGGGAGAAGCCCAGTCAGATATTGACAGTCGATAGTGTAAAACATTGTAGAACAGAGAAAACAGGAAGGATGTGTTTGATAGCAAGCATGGAATTAAGGTGGAAAATGTTTAAAGTCAAGGCAATTGAATTCCACAGAGAAGCATATAAAGGTGTTTGATTGCATTTATTTTCTACGTGGAAAATATGTACTTTGTCCATGCAATGATGACATTTTCCAACATTTGTTGTTTGATTGCCCACTTTTTACCTAGAATTGACCTTTTTTGCCTTTCAGCTCTTTTTGACCTTACCTGGTTCATTTTCCTTGGGTGAGGGTAAGCATTCAAGTTTCATGTACAATGCATCATTTACTTGTACCATGGAATTTGAATTGCCCAGAAAAATAGGCAAACACTACCAAAACTCCAAAAGATTGAAAAGTACATATTTCCAAGTTTTCCAAGGAAAAACATGGCCAATCAAACACACCCTAACAAACTTAGCAAGCCAAGTACTTCATCCCAATTGGAGGAGATGACATCAGGGAGTATATGACCCTTAGTTTTCATAAATGTGGATGAAGTGTACTGAAACTTGTTAATTGAAGTGGGGCTAAATCAGTACGTTATTCTTTTTTTTTTTTTATTCTTTTTTTGGCATTATGTACAAGGAGTGGAGTGATATTTGAATTGCCTAGAAAAATAGGCAATCAACTGTGCTTAAAGGAATTTGTAACTCCCGTCTAAGGGGTTTGAACCCTATGCACTCCTAATGAAGGTGGATAGTGATACCATGTGAGTCATGTGACCAAGATCTCATTGGAATCTTATCGGCTTTAAATTCTGTATAACCTGGTGTAAGTGTCATATATACTTATTACTCCATGTTTTCCCTTATGGCTCTATTCTAGTGCAATCTTAAAATGCCCTTTATTTTTTTTGGCTGGTATTAAAACTTGAAAGTACAAATTTGTTGCTGTTTATATCACAAGCCAATCAGTGCTTGTTATAATACTTTCTCCCTTGTTAACAAAAAGCTTTTTGGAGTATACTCTGGAGGACACAATTCACTCAATGCTTCAGATTTATTGCCTTATTCTTTTCTCATTTCCGCGGGAACTGGACTATATCATGGAAGTCATTTGAAGGAGAGAACAAGCAACTTGTATAGACAACGTTCCAATTAAAGTTAATATATATTCTTATCAAAAAAAAATTAAAGTTAATATATATATATGTAATATGAGAACTACTCACCAAAGTATATGAACCGCTTATGTTGAATCTTTTCATAACTTTTGAGAAATTAGGGAAACAAGATGTAAATGACCGAGCTATTCTTTCTGCTTCAGGTACTGACAACAGCTTGTTACTAGTGGCTGTCTCTGTTTATGGTCAAAAATCACGTTTGGGTTATAACTTGGAAGGTATCCGAGCAGCAACTTTAACAGCAACTAAGTAAATCATATTATTTATTTATATACATATATATATATATGTGTGTGTGTAATAATTATGGGAGAAAAGTTGGAAAAAAAAACCTATGAAAACATAAAATATCAATAGCATAAACCACCCATCTCTCTCCCAACCGGTTAGCTACCCTAATTAAATACCGTTGCATATATATAAGGTAGAGGCATCTTACAACATAGCCTTTCATGTGACAAGCTCTTGTAAAAATAACTTTTTAAGCCTCATTTTCTTTTTAACAAACTTTCGTAGAGCATTTGAAGTTCCCTTACACAAATATCTTCTCTCCCCTCCTCTCCTCTCCTCTTAATTGCATCCCTCTCCCTTAAATACAGGAATTTAATTCAATTTTGCCTTTTGTTCCGTTTAGACTACAACCATCTAATATCCACCCACTCACGCAATCAAAATATTTAGTTTGCAATTAAATTTGAGAACACTATTGAAAATGCACAAATTCACAAGCAATAGTGCATATTATTATCACTATTTTTCTACAAATCAAAGAGAAATATGACATGACAAGGACATGTGAACAGGGAAAATCCTAAATACATATCGATAAAAACTATTCCTATATCTTAGTATAAAACACCAAATAGTTTCCTAATACATCCAAATTCTTATATATTTAACTACCTGCAAATTGAGAACTTGAAATGGATTTGCCCCACTTTATAGATCTTGTGAAGAAAATTGATGTACAGTATTGTCAAATTAAAGAACTTGCATCGTTGTTTTCATTAGGAAACTGTGAAACGTCTTAGACCACGGTCTCGAGGGACTGAAATTTTCCTCAACAGTGCAAGAGCAAAACTTAGAAGAGCAAACTATCACATTTCTCACACGCAAATAAGGTTGAGAATGCTATTCATTTGTGTGTATGGGGCAAACGATGACCGCATTAGCCCTGTGTCTGTGTGTGTGTGTGTGTGAGAGAGAGAGAGAGAGAGAGGAGGCAAATTACACACACACCTACATATATATATACACGTATGTATGTATTTGAGTACATTAGTTCACTTGTTTGCAACTGGTAGCCATGAACTGAATATAAAAGAACAGTTTAGGGGACATTAGAGTAATTTACTAATTTACTCGTATTACTATATTTATTTAGTATCACCTTCAGTCCTTTGGAACTATATTCAATTGGTTATATTCAACCTATGTAGTTAGTATGGCTTATAATCATTATATTAATATTTCAGCTTTCAGAGTATATGTTATCTGAAACTTATGAACTATGACATCTTTTGTTTACATTTTTACCTTGAATATCATATTTTTTAACTCGATAATCTATTTGGAAATTACCAAGCGTTCCATTTGGACAATTTCCAGTTGATTATCAAGTGGGAGAAGAAGATTGTATAAAGATCCTCAATTTTAAGTTGGTATTTAGTGCTCACAACTGCCAATCAGTAATTTACTGTGATTTCATCTTGCAATATACTAACTGATGATTACTGTCAACTATGAAATTAAAATTTTATTGACTAGGTTACACTCAGATGCCTTATTTGCTCTCTCTTTAGTCTCTTCTGCTTTGGTTATGCATTAGTATTTTTCTGAAGCCTTCTTTAAGATTTATGCATGTGATTACTTATTATTCTCTCAACAGTTATTCAAAGCAGAAGACATTTTTGTAAAGATTAACCACTGCATCACACAAATTCCAATCTAGTTATATGATAAGTAAGGAAGTTAGATAGAACAGGGGCAGAACCACCCTTGGCACAAGATGGGCATTTCCCTCCTCATTTTGTAAAATTTGTTTCTTTGTACTACGAACATTGCCCACCTTATAATAGCTATTGTACATTAAAGTTTACCTATTATGTTTTATAGTATTATTAAATATTTTCCTGCCCCCTTCTGTTATATCATGGCTCCGCCTCTAGTAGAAGTACAGTGTGCTTATATGTAGAAAATATGTAAGCTACTCAAGCTTGAAGTGAGAACAAGAACTTCTTCCCCTTCAAAAAGAATAAACTAGCTCCCAATGTAACCTATGCAAGCAGTTGATGGTATTAGTTGGTGAAATGAAGTTTCGCATACTAAGAACCAAATTCTTGTCAAATGTAATGAACAGTCAGCATATTTACCTGAGTTGCCACCAAGAACCTTCGATTGAAATGGCATGGCAATAGTAACAGGGTTGTTCTTTGATGGATTGCCACAATAGTCTGCTCCATTTGAAAAGCCACCCGCTTCATATCTTTCACTTATAGATGCCAAATCTTCTTGCAGGTATTCTTGCCTCTCAGGTATTTCAAAATTGGGTTCTTGGTATTTGGTTATGCTTAAGCAAGGTACTTGAGAACTTCTCATTTTCTTCGGCACACCTACGCCAATGTTATCCAACAAATCTGCAATTTCCCTTTCCCTCTTTTTCCCCAATTGTTTATTGAAGTTCCTTGTATCTTGATAGCACTCAGCACTAAATGCTGATTCCTTCTCACATGAACTTTGATCATAAATTTGCACAGTGAATTGCAAATTACCATCATATCTAAAAACTAATGAGTCACCGTATTCTAGGAAATGGTCTCTCACAAATGTTTCCCATCCATAATCAATGAAAAATTCATCATCGTACTGAACCAAGTCAGCAAGCCAAGTATTCCCACTAGGTCCCACTAAGGTAATTGTACCGGATGTCTGTCCTTCCATAAGCTTCATGAACTTCAACGGAACTTTCTGCAATAGAAAAATCGTGGATCATGTATCTATTCAAAACCACAACTAATTTCTATGAATCTAAAAGATAACAAACGGAATTTCATTTTGATTTTAAGCACGGTATAGACATCAAGCAAATCCACACTCTTGAGGTTCAAGAAATACATATAAGGCGATAGTCTTACTCTTATACTATGTCAGTATTAGGATGTACATGTTTGTTTGTCTAAACACTTAGGCATGGTTCAAACAATGTGTGAGAAAAATGGCAACATTAACAATTCTTCATAACCATAAATTGCAAAGCAAAATCTTGTTAAACATACAAGCAACAACATAAATGTAAAAACAAAAAAAAATTGTGAATCTACAACGAAATTGCTCCTTTGATATTATTATCAATCAACAAAATAATTTCGAATTCAAATAAAAGGAAAACGTTAGGTTTACTTATTTTTTGTAGAAACTGATGAGGCACCACTCTAATGAACTGGAGGACCACACATTTAACATTTTTTCTACCTTATTTTTTATCTGATTGGTGACACATTTATCTGTATAAAAAGTTTGTACAATTTGTTGGTATTTTTAGCACTACTCCAAATAAAATTGGTGATACAAAAATCTCAACTTCATGCATTCGTTTAAATTTCAATCTGTGAATCAACTAATCTACTTATCTACAAACTACAAAGTCAATTATTTCAAGTTAACATTCACTAAAGATAACCCTAATTTTTAAGCATACGCAATAATTGCAAGTAAAAGTAACATAACACAAAATCATTTATTTAAATAAACACATGCATGCTTGTTTATACATGATAAAAGTGGAGGAAACATCAAAAGGAAGAATTAAGAGCGAGAAAATTAATTACAAGTCGCTCAGAGCTTGAAGAAGGGTTAAAACCCTCGAGAAAATGAGGCCTCTTTGCATTCAACATCTTCTTTTCTCTATTGATGATTAGAGTCTACCTTTGCTATCGACCGATTCTTTGTAAAACCCTGACGAGGAGTGAAGGTGGATAATTCATGGACAATTTTTCGCTCCGAAATCACATCTGAGAGAGGGATCTAGGGCTTTTAAATAATGCATCTCTCAGACCCCCAGAGTGAGAGAATCGCAAAGAAAACTAGACAACTAGTTTTTTTCACGAGGGTAACGTACTCGTACGTATTTTTCCTATATATTACACACCAGTCGTATAAGTCACTAGTTATGACATGCCCTAAAGTGCAAAAGACACTATTTATCTTAAAGAAACAAATTTAACTGTTCAATTTTTTATTATACAATTTTAATATAAAACAAACATTTTTCTTATTATATAAATTAAGTCTTAATACATGGCTAAGTGTCTCGGGGCATTTGATGACATGAAAGAAGCCACGTGTATTAATAGGTTTGGTTTCAACTGAGTCAAGTTTACAACGGAAACTAAACGAAAGCAATCTTACATGGAAACATTTTTGGATGAAAAGAAAATTGCTTTGTTGATTATATGTGGTATGGAAACATCTCATAGAAAACTAAAAAAAAATAACTTGATTACAATGTGGTTGTAATTATGATTCAAAATAAGCAAGAGAACTAGTACTAAATAACATACACTTGTAGCGAATAAGATATAGGGCTTGTAATGTTCACCCCATATGTAAGAGCTGTGCACATCAATATAAGTGACAACAATGCACGTCAACATAAGAAAGTCGGCACAAAGGCAACAATTAGTAACAAGAAAAAAAATTAAAAATAAGGAAATGAAATAAAGGCCTATAATGTCCAAAAGGAAAACCAAAAGCAATTATATTTAAATATGATAAGGACTCCACCGGTGGATAGGTACCATAAATGTGTAAATGGGAAAACTTGCATTACGGAATATTGGTAAGTTAAAAGACTTAAAGGGCATGGGGTCGTTGGGTTAAGCGGCAATCAATGCTGAACGAAGCTGCGAGGGCTGTTGGGCCAAGTTTAACACATGAGGGTGCATGGCGATGCGAAGATGGGTGCGAAGGCATTGAATGGGGCCTTGGGCCGATTGACTCAAGTTACACTTGGGCATGTACTCAATGAGGTTAAACAGGGGCTCATGCGAATTGCATTAGAGCGGTACTACACACGGGCGTCTGCACAAGAAGGATGAAGTGAGGCGCTAGGGCATTAAAAGAGTCCCCAAGCCTTTGGACTATGCTACACAAGGGCATGGGCATAGAGACTGTTGGTCAGAAATGAACCCTAAAGGGGGTGAATAGGGTTTTTAAAATTTAATGTGGAATTTCAAAGTTTCTAAAAAAGTTTAAGTAAAACAATTTAACTAAGCAAGTGTATCAAGGAAATAGCAATTCAACCAAGATATCTCAATCACATGTAATAATATAGTAATAAATTAAATAGCTTGAGTTAGAAAGATTAAACCGATTGAAGCCCAAGATGTTTTGTTCATGCGATTCGGTTTCCTAAATCATACGTTCGCATTCGGATAGTCCCCCGAGAATTTTTACTAATTTCGATTTTCTTCTAGGTGAAAATCAAACTACAATACAAATGTTGTTATGCACACAACATTCACAATATAACTATACCCACTACACTTCTCACAATATATGCTTTATTGCTAATATATGAGATTTACCTCTCATAATTATTAAACAAAAATTTACCTTCTTGTTATCGTATAAGATTTACCTCTCACAACCGAATATAGATTGTTTGGTAATTCACACTAATGAATAACAACTCTTAAGTGTTTAAGAGATACAATTGAAACTCACACTAAAGTTATCTTA
The DNA here is from genome assembly GCA_021464415.1 of Lonicera japonica. Classification (NCBI taxonomy): domain Eukaryota; kingdom Viridiplantae; phylum Streptophyta; class Magnoliopsida; order Dipsacales; family Caprifoliaceae; genus Lonicera; species Lonicera japonica. Next base: position 65,403,943 of record CM038466.1, on the reverse strand, counting down.
ATTGATCAATTAGATATAACTCAAAGATGAAAGATACGATCAATACAAAAGCTAGAATTCTTTGAATAAGATGAATAGATGAAAAATGAGTTTGTATATATGTTCCAGCTTGCCAAAATGTGTCTTGGATAGTGTATATATAGTCCCAAAAGTAATATAACCGTTTTTGAGGTTTGGTGAAGGTTTGGTACCAAAAATGGTAAAAAATCATATTTCCAACGATTATATTCTAAGGCATCAATCGACTGATGGACCCTTAGTCGACTGAACAAAGCTGCTTAGTCGACTGATGGGCTCTATCCATCAACCCGAAAATTTCAATTTTTGAACTTTTGCAAGTTAGCTCAAAAATCAATTATAATGCTTTGGAGACCTCAAAAATATGTTCCTAAGACATCTGTTTTCAGGAAAACTTAAAATATGATCATTTGAATTTAATATGAATTTATTTGAAAACCAGTTTTTATAAGAATGATGTTTTCAAAGGAAATTCAATTCAAGCTTGTTTTCAATCAATCTAATAATGATGCATGAACATGATTGAGTTATAAAAACCATCAATTAATAAACTTTACATTAATCCTAAGCACTCACTCAATTACCGAACCGTCAAGTCTTTGAATGCTTTGATTTATTACTTTAATTTGATATTCATTTGAAGCTCTTGCCTTGAAGTTTTTGCATATGATCATTGATCTTTGTGTTTCATGAGACGCATTGTGATGAGATTGATCTTCCTTAACTTGTCCAATGCAATGTTGACTTGATCGGATATGGATTGAATGATCCTTATCACGTGGCATGCTTTTCTTAATTTTCCAAATGAATAAACTATAAGCTTATATCAAGAAACATGTTAAATTACACATGATTGATTTATTATTATTATCAAAATAAGATTATGACATTTGGGTCAACAATCTCTCCCTTTTTTATGATGACAATAAATAAATGTGTGTTTTCAATAATAAGCATTAATAGCATATGAATGTAAATAGAATATGATCCCCCTTAATTTATGTATAGATAAAATAAATGATAATTAAAAAGCATTGCAAATATTTGAGATAGTTTCAAGACCAATAAATTATTTTTTATCTCAAATAAAGTTTTCAAAAGAGAACAAGTTTAATGTTAAAGACATAAAGAAATTAAAGTCTTACCAACAACATTGATCACCTTACACACATTTTCTCCCCCTGTGGCAACATTAAAAATGGATCAAGGCCACGGAGAGAAAATGATAGCTTCCATGTGTGCTTCATCACTGAGGCAACTATTTGTATACTCTTTTATCTTTTGCCATAAGGCAAAGACCGGCCGTTTCTTCATCACTTGACTCAATATCGGATTTGTCTTCTTCCGATTCGCTTGAATGCCCTTTAAGAGTATCTTTTAATCTCTTATACAGCTATTTCTTCTAATCGGACAATTTAACGTTTAATGTCCCGGTTTATGACAATAGAAACACTTCATTTTCTCATTATCAACTTTTGGATAAGTTGGTCTATCATTAAGAATTTTTTAGGATGAGGGATTGTTGTTGATTTTTCCTTTAGAGTACTTCTTCTTTGTTAGGAATTTCTCAAATTTCCTAAATATAAGTGCCATGTCTTTATCTCCTTTTTCACCATTTCCTTTTTTTGGCTTTAAAGCAAATATTTCATTGAATTTGTTATTTATTCTCATTCTTCTCTTTGCAACTCTTTTTCATGGGTTTTGAGAAAACCCAATAACTCATCCATGCTAAGAGTTTTGAGGTTCTTCGTCTTTTGTATGGCCATCACTTTAGGTTTCCATTTCTTGGGAAGAATTATAAGAATCTTTCGTATCTTGTTTTCATTAGAATAGGTATTGCCAAGAAGATCCAAGGCGTTAGTAATAATGGAGAATATACTATACATGGAAACAAGAGATTCGTTAAGCTCCATTTTAAACAATTCATAATCATGAACAAACATATTAACATTATCATCCTTAACTTGGGAGGTTCCTTCATAAGCAACCTTAAGCTTGTCCCAAATCTCTTTTGCAGTTTTACAACTAGAGATTTTGTTATATTCATCCATACTTAAGGCATAATACCATAGAATTGAATTTTTTAATATCATGCTCGTTATATTCGGATATCGATTTGGGAATAACATTTCCCTTCTCGTCAGTTTTGGTAATATCATAGAGTCCAACAAGTGTAACTCTCAATTGTTCAAAATCAATAGCTTGTAAAAAAGTACATATTCTATTTTTTCAATAACTATAGTTTTTACCATTAAACAATGGCGGTCTATAAATAGAAACACCTTCGGAAAAGCCAGTTCCTTGATAAAAAGACATTAGCGTAAACTCTAAGATGGTGAAATCAAAATAAGAGTATACCCTCTGATACTAATTTTTTGTCGGAAATCAACCCTAGAAGGTATGAATATGATTTTTAAAACTTAATGCAGAATTTGAAAGTTTCTAAAAAAGTTTAAGTAAAACAATTTAAATAAGCAAGTGTATTAAGGAAATAGCAATTCAACTAAACAATCTCGATCGCAAGCAATAATATAGCAATAAAATAAATAGCTTAAGTTAGAAAGATTAAACCGATTGAAGCCCAAGATGTTTTGTTCATGCGGTTCGGTTTCCTAAATCAGACGTCCGCGCTCGGATAGTCCCCTCAGAATTTTCACTAATTCCGATTTTTTGTTGGGTAAAAATTAAACTGCAATACAAATGTTGTTATACACATAACACTCGCAATGTAGCTATACCCACTACACTTCTCACAAAATATGCTCTCTTGCTAATCTATGATATTTACCTCTCACAATTACTAAACAAGAATTTTCTTTCTTGTTATCCTATGAGATTTGCCTTTCACAATTGAATATAGATTGTTTGGTGATTCATACCAATGAATAACAACTCTTAAGTGTTTAAGAGATACAATTGAAGCCCACATTAGAGTTATCTTGATTGATCAATTAGATATAGCTCAAAAATGAAAGATATAATAGATAAAATAGCTTGAATTCTTTGAATAAGATGAATAGATGAAAAATGAGTTTGTATATTTGTTCTAACTTGCCGAAATGTGTCTTGGATAGTTTATATATAGTCCTAAAAGTGATATAGTTGTTTTTGAGGTTTGGAGAAAGTTTGGTACCAAAAATGGTAAAAAGTTAGATTTTCAACGGCTATATTCTGAGGCATCAGTCGACTGATGGATCCTTAGTCGACTGAGCAAAGCTTCTTAGTCGACTGATGGGCTCTATCCATCAGGCCAAAATTTTAATTTTTGGACTTTTACAATTTAGTTCCAAAATCAATTCTAATGCTTTGGGGACCTCAAAAATATGTTCCTAATATACCTATTTTCGGGAAAACTCAAAATATGATCATTTGAATTTAATATGAATTTATTTAAAAACCAATTTTTGTAAGAATGATGTTTTCAAAAGAAATTTAATTCAAGCTTGTTTTCAATCAATCTAACAATGATGCATGAACATGATTGAGCTATAAAAATGATCAATTAAGAAGCTTTACATTAATCCTAAGCACTCACTCAATTACCGAACTGTCGAGTCTTTGAATGTTTCGATTTGTTACTTCAATTTGATCTTCATTTGAAGCTCTTGCCTTGAAGCTTATGCATATGATCATTGATCTTTGTGCTTCATGTGATGCATTGTGATGAGATTGATCTTCCTTGACTTGTCCAATGCAATGTTGACTTGATCGGATATGAATTGAATGATCCTTATCACGTGGCATGCTTTCTTGAATTTTCAAGTGAATAAACTATAAACTTATATCAAGAAACATGTTAAATTACACATGATTGATTTATTGTTATTATCAAAATAAGATTAAGACCTTTAGGTCAACAGAGACAATGGTTGGAGGCACCTTGTTAAAAGACTATTCACCCTTCAAAAATATCTTGCATTTTTAATCATCTAATCTTTTACTCCTTATACATTTTCAGAATTAAAACTATTCCACTTATTATATAAATTTGGTACCAAAGTAATTTAGTCAAACTAAGTATTTATGTTAAGTCAACATAAATCTGCGATCTTGTAACTCAATGATATGTGTCTCTTATAACTAAAAAGTTGCAAGTTTATAGTTCACTGAGAAGTTGTGAGTTCAAAATTGAAAAGTCGAGTTTCATAGTACAGATTCTCAAATATTTGAGAAGTTGTGTATGTGAAATTATTGTCAGTCCCATAGCTAATGGAATATTCTCAAGATTTATTGGACTTATAAATTTGCACCTCGCAAGGGGCAGTATAAAAAAAATGACAAACTTTAATTATCTTAGCTATATTGTATTATAAAGTCGGGATGGATTTAAACAACTTTAAGGCTCCATTCTACTTTTGATTTTCAATTTTACCTATGCAATACTAATTTTCATGAAAAACTCGTTTACAACAAAATTTAAAACCTAGGTATTAAACAACCTATGTTATTTCTTAACGGCATATGGTCATCTATAATTTTTGTTAAAACTTTATTCTTCAAATTATGAATCTAGAATCGTACATGCATCTCATGTGTAGATTAATCTAGTATACAAATATAAATAAACGCACACACAATTATATTATTTTTGTTGAAAGTAGATTACTGTAAAATAATGAATAAATGCACATAATTATATAATTTTAAACAAAATAAAAGTGAACTAACAAAATGCATTTTTAAATAAATAGAAATATTTTTATCATTTTATATTTGGATGGCAAGTATTTTACATTTTTTTTCTTCATAAGCACAAACACAAATATTTTTAGTGTTCAATTTTGAGAGAGAAAATAAAAAATATATTCTAAAAATTTAATTTGTAATATAGTACCACCAACTTTATTACCAACTTAAGTGCACTCCATGTGTATTCACATCAAAAGGTTCTTAATTTCAATTTACAATAAGTGGGCTACAAAGAGTAAATAAGTCAGGAAGCGGGGCGGAAATCAACTAGCAATTACTAATGTATATAATTATGCTACGTATAATATTGAAACAATTTTTATTTTTTTAGCAAAGTATAATATTACTTTAAAAAATTATACTCTATACTTTTCAAGTTTTACATTAATATGACAATGAGTATAATTGCTTTGACCATACTGCCACCTATAATTATTAGAATTAACAGTTTGTGTTTTTTAATCGTATTTTTGTCTAAAACGACTTGACACAATAAGAAAAATAAGAATATGAGCGCTATACGGAATTGTGTTATTTTTAAGGGTGATTTAGACTTTGGGTGCCATTTGTTCATGAATATTAGACTCTGGGTGCCAAAGTTTTGCATAATAGGTATTTGGGTGCCATTTTGGATGGGATCCATTATTATAATCAGTGAAACGTTAATTGCTTTATTATTTTGTACAATTTGATGATTTTACCCCTGCTTACACATTTAAGCAACCATTTGCATTTTTCGTTTGTTCTTATTTCGTTTTGGGGACCATCGACAGCGAAAAGAGGAGCGGAGAATAGGAGTAAAAAATCCCAAATTAAACCAAAACCTAACCTTAATTTTGAGCAAAAACAAGCAATCGAAGTTACGATTCACGAAGATTTGACAATTTGGAATGCTATTCGGGTATGTTTAGGGTTTTTACGTGTTCTTTATATTATTATTTAGGGTTTAGATTGATGAGAAGAAGTTTGTTTGGTGTTTATTATATTGATATACATATTTTCTTATCATTATTTGTGTTGTTATGTGTCATTTGTATTGTATGACTGTGTTTTTGTTGTTTGCATGTTGGTTTTGTTTTGTTTTTATTGAAGATTCCATGGCATTACGTGGTGTTAGATCATTTCTTTGTCATTACGGTGGAAGATGGGCTATAAAAGATGTTAAATATATTGAGGGGAAAACATTTTGGCTTGATGATATTGATGGTGATGAATTTTGTTTTATTGACCTTATTAAAGACTTAAAAAAAAATCTGGTTTAAAAGGGAGTAAAATTCAATGGGTGTGGGATGGTTGCATTTCTGGCATAAAGAATGGTGTTAACTTAATGGATATGTGGGACCACATAAAGCCTTTAAACAAATTTTTCCACTTTTCCTTGATAGAATCCAATGTCCTAAATGACAAAGTTATTGCGTGTACTTCTACCAATAAAGCTTTCAACCACCCAAAGCCAAAACTCACTACATTAGAAGAAAGAAGATCACATATATTCAAAACACCTACAAAGAAGAAAGATCCATCAAAAAAGACCTGTGGTGACACCTTCTAGGAGATCCTATAGACTTTTATCCAAATATAGGTTCAAGTTTAGCACAAATGCAGAAAATTCAGTGGTGTTGTCTGAAGAAGAGAGTGAAAAGGGTGATGGGGATGGTGGGCTTATAAATTCAGTAGTACAATCCAATGCTCCAAGTGAGGTAGTTAATCAGGTTCCTAGATCTGCTCTAGAGAGTAAGGAAGATTGGGCTTTCAACAACTTACTAGAGACTACATTTTAAGCAGAATTTAATGGTGTTCGGGTTTCTTTTGAACAAGAGCAAACAACTGAGGGAGATGTGGATCAGTTTAGGCCTTTGGATGACTTAAAGTTTGATAACTTAGCTCCATAAGAGATATATCATAGCGCTTCTAGATCTAGATCTGAAGAAGAAGAGAAGGTTGAGTTTGAATATCCAGATTTTGGTTTTGGATCTGGATTTGAAGAAGGGATAACAGTGGGAGAAAATGAGGATAAGATTGACAAGGGCGAGGCCTAGGTCAGAAGCTGAAGGACCTAATATTTATGATAAAGGCACAATGAGGCCAGCATTGATTATGCCATCTGCACCAATTCAAAGGACATCACTTGGGCTCAGTGGAAGTAAAAGAGGAAGGGCTACAAAGGGTAGAAATAGAGGAAGGACTTTTATCCCACCAAGTGCTCCCCTGGCATAAGTATTAATTAACTTGTTAAGCACTTTATATTATGATGTTTTTTGCTTCTGTTAAGTACCATCTAACTTGTTAATGACTTTGTTATCTTTTTGGTAAACTTTTGTGGCACTTATTAAGTATTTAAGGACCTCACTTTGTGGTTTTTTATAGCTAAGATGTTATAGTACTGAAATGCATTGAATATATAAAGTTGTCTATTATATTCTTAGTTGAAACAAAGCATTACATTCATCATTACATTGATTTTCCATAATTGATTTTGCTATCAAACTCTTGGCATAAATCATCCAAACTCATTTCTATTTTGACCCTAACATTTCCCCTCTTATAGTTTGAAATAACATCTAATAACCACTGAAAATTTCCACATTCTATACATTTTAAGAACTTTTCCCATAACTATGAGGTTTATGAGAAGTCTACAATTTTCTGGCTCCACTACATCCATTTGGGCATATTGTCTCCTTCCAGGGACAACTGCTCATCCAGTGGCCATGTAGGCCACATATAAAGCAACCATTGTTGCTACTTCCACTTGAAGAAAATGATGATTGTTCAATTTCTTCTTCCAACCATTTGAATCCAACACAGTTGTTATGTTGGCATTTCAAATACTTCTTTCTATAGCTTTTCTTGTCCTTAAAACTTAGTAACTTCCTCAATTCATTGCATGTAGGAACATCACAATTAGAGTACACCCATTTGCAGTCAGTTGCAATATGACCTTCATGCTCACACATTTGGCATATAACCTATCACAACCATTTTATTAATCAGAAATTTGATTAATGCAAATCCAAAGTATGATTAAATTGCAATACTTTTTACCTCTTCAGTTGCATTATCACCTTCACTTGCAGATTTTGATTTCTTTCCTCCTCCCATGTTTGATGAATTATTGAGAATTAATGTGTTGTTGAGATTACATTTGTTGTCAATTTATACTGGTTTTGCTATCAACGGCTAATTTTTTAGCTGTTGAAAAGCTTTTGGTAAATGCACATTTTTTTTGGTTGCTTGAATGTGTAAGCAGGGGAAAAATCGTCAAATTGTACAAAATAATAAAGCAACTAACGTTTGACTGCTTAGACTAACGGATCCCGTCCAACATAGCACACAAACACCTATTATGCAAAACTTTGGCACCGAGAGTCTAATATTCATGAACAAATGGCACCCAAAGTCTAAATCACCCTATTTTTAACTAACATGAACATAACAGAGGTAAACATTACCCAATATGACTAGACAAACACAATTATAATTTATTTTTTTATCTTAATAGACATATTTTAACACATGTATAAATGAATATTTTTTTCTCTTTTAGACATGACTAGATATGATTAACATGACATAACTCTAATTTGTATCCAATTTGTTCTAAAATTTGGACACGAACACAGTATTATATAGTGTTAAAAAACTCTAAACAATAATTCTCGTGTCAATATCATTTTGTGTCATGACTTCATGTCGTTTTCTTTAGCGAGGTCATGAAAGTGATGGCTTTGCAATCAATGGATAATGACAATTTGGCGGCTTTGTTTTTCATATAGTAATTAATGAATCTTATATCTGATTTTTTTACAAAGTTATTTAGGTTTTTGAAATTTAACTTTTGATTAAGTTTTAGATGTAGAGAGAAATCATTATTTACTTTTGATTATATGTAATAGTACTCTAGAGAGAGATTTTACATAAGCCATTAATTTTGATTTGGTGAAGAGAATTTATAGTTGAGAAGGTTTTGGGCTTCATTAACGGAGGCTAGTGAAGCTTGTAAAAAGAAAAAGTTAAGGAAGAAAAAGATTAATGACAAGTGTGAGACAAAATATAAACATTCTGGGTGAAAATAAAGTCCCTTTGTGTGTTTAATTGAAAATGCTAAAAGTAACGCTATCACATGCCTTGCACGTACTCATTATGTCAAGACTTTTAACAGGACATCCACTTTTGGACGACCGTGGGATTGTGGAACAAGCTTTGGAATTGCTTTAGCCGAAAAAAAAAATATATGAGATCTTGGAAAAGTGAAGCTTGTAAAAAGAAAAAAAGTTAAGGAAGAAAAAGATTAATGACGAGTGTGAGACAAAATATAAACATTATGGGTGAAAATATATAAAGTCCCTTTGTATGTTTAATTGAAAATACTAAAAATAACACTACACATGCCTTGCACGTACTCATTATGTCAAGACTTTTAACAGGACATCCACTTTTGGACGACCATGGGATTGTGGAACAAGTTTTAGAATTGCTTCAGCCGAAAAAAAAGAAAATATATGAGATCTTGGAAAAGCGAAGCTTGTAAAAAGAAAAAAAAGTTAAGGAAAAAAAAGATTAATGACGAGTGTGAGACAAAATATAAACATTATGGGTAAAAATAGAGTCGTTTTGTGCGTTTAATTGAAAATACTAAAAATATCACTACACATGCCTTGCACGTACTCATTCTGTCAAGACTTTTAATAGGACATCCATTTTTGGACGACCGTGGGATTGTGGAACAAACTTTGGAATTGCTTCAGCAAAAAAAAAAGATATGGGAGATCTTGGGAAAAGTGTTAAATTTAAAAGGTCAAAAATACTAATTACCTAATTATTTTTTTTTACTTTTAATAATAATCAAACATACACAAACATAAGTTTCACAGTATTGAATTCTTAACAAATTTAACACAATCTTAATTCAGGAAATTGCAATTAAATAATTATAAGCATTTACCATAAATAATTAAATAATTGGCTCCACACTAAGAGTAATCATCCAATTTAGTAAAACATATACCCATTTACAAAAGAACTATAAATGACAAAAATGCTCTTATTGATTTTTTTAGTAGGATCTCTTATATATAATTGATTTTGTATGTTCAATCAAAGCAAAATAAATTAACCATAAAGCCATTGAATAATCTTTATAGATTGAAAGGAAACACAATGGTTAGTGGAGCAGCAGTCTCTACGGAAGTGAAATATGATAAGCTTTTGTTATGGCACACGAAACTTGGCTATATAAGCTAATATGGGGCATGGAACAACTTTATTGACGAAAATTGTTAAAAATAATCCATGGGTGCAAGCTCAATTTCTGCAAGTGTTGTGTGATATCGCAGAACATAAAAGCTAATGTATGATTGATTATATTCATTCCGATGTGTGTGGGCCTTTAGAGGTAGTTTATTTGGGTTGTTTTAAATACTTTTATGATTTTTGTTGATATTTATTTACATTGAATTTGGGTTTATTAATAGAGGAAAAATTCGAGATTTTTGAAAAATTCAAGGAGTGAAATGTTATAATGGAAAATCAAACAAGTTGGAAAGTAAGGTGTTTGAGTAGTGAGAATAGAAGTGAGTATAAAGATGGATAATTCTTGAAGTTTTGCAAGGATGCCACATTATAATGCACTTTATCTTGAAGAAAACTCCACAACAAAACGGAGTTACGAAGAGAATAAACCATACCATTATACAAAGGCCAAGAAGTATGAGGTTCAATGCTGGCTTGCCAAAACATTTTGGGCGGCTTGTGCTTGTCATGCCATTTACTTTGTCAACAAGTTACTAAATGTGAATCTTGGCTTGAAGTGTCTGGAAGAAGTATGGTCGGGAGTGAATTACTTTGGACTACTTTAAGTTAAGAGAATTCGGGTGCCCAATACATGCTCAAATGCTAGCGATGAGAAATCCAAGAATGACTCGGCTCACCAATGTATCTTTATTAATTTTGGGGGGGGGGAGGTGAAATGGTTTAAGCTTTAGGATCTGATAATAAGAAAACTTTTGTTTAGCCGGGATGTGACATTTAATAAGGGACCTATGCTTAAAGAATGGGAATACATAAAGATCAATGATAAATGTGGGGTTAATATGATCAAGATTCTAACTTTAGTTCCAAGTCCGTCGGTTACAAGAATATACAGATTATCTTTAAGTGGTAATAGAGATGATTATCATGAAATTCAATTAAATGGTGACGCAATTGAGGTGAAGCTAGAGGAGAAGGAATCCGAGGAAACACCAAGTGAGGTGGAGCAACCTCAAGAAGTAAAAATGGAACCATCAATAGTATAAGATAAACCACGACGAATAATCAAAACACACTCTAGACTTGGTTGGGAAAAGAGGCTAACTATGCATTTATTACAAGTAGGGGTGATTCAACTAATTACAAAGAAGCCATCAGTGTCGAAAATAAGGAAAGTTGGATGGGTGGTATAATAGGAAATAATTCCATTTATGATTTAGTTCCTACGCCCAAGGATCGGAGCATTATCCTTTCCAAATATGTATTTAAGAAGAAATAAGCAATTAACAAAAATAAAGCACCAAAGTTCAAGGCATTATTATTAGTTAATGTGTTTTCTTAAAAAGAAGGGGTTTATTATGATGATATTTGTTTTTTCCTGTTGTGAGACATACTTCGATATGATTTTGCTCGTTAAAGTAGCTCATTTGGCTTTAAGCTTAAGCAAATGGATGCAAAGATGACTCTTTTTTTATGGTGATTTTAAGGAGACAATTTACATGGTGCAACCGAAAGGGTTCAAGGAAGTAGGAAAGGAAAAAAATATTGTCGGTTTAAGAAGTCCTTGTATGGACTAAAGTTGCCACACCGGCCAATGGTATTTATGATTTGACTCATCTATGTTGCGGAATGGTTATCGTCGGTGTGATGGTGATCAGTGTACCTATATTCGGAACTTTGATGATGGCTCGTTCATTTTGTTAATACTTTATATGGATGATACACTTATAATGTGTCGAGATATATCAAACGTGAAGAAGCTCAAGGAGCAGTTGGGTCGAAATTTGACATGAAGTGTCATGCCCTTGGAAACAATAATTATTTTAAAGTGTGATCACTCAATTTCCCCTGGATTATTATTATTTATTTAAAAAAAATAACTTATAGACTTTATAAAAAGAAATTTATTAATTCAAGTCTCTTACAATAATAAAATACACCCATATTAACTTTCATACATATATTAATAAATCTTTTACAAGTTTTCAAAATAAAAATAACATTTAAACAACTTTATTCACTAAGTAACTCTAGACAGCCATACTCGCTACTCCCATTCCATATTTTAAATCTTTTATCTTTTTCAATTATCTTCCTCTTTTGTCGTTAAGAGCTACCTGGAATGGTGGAATAAAAGTAAGTTTCACAAACCCGCAAGTATTACCAATGTTTAAATTTAAAAATTCGTATAGTACTACCAGGATTTCAAAATATTATATAATACATAACCAATTGGTACAAAATATGTATATTTTTTAAAACATAAATAATAGGTATAAATAAAAATTTCTTTCGCATGTAACCCTTTTTAAGTTGATAAGATTTTATCCCATCACGACCCACATATATAATTTTCACTTTTTCAATCAAAAATTGGCTAATAAAGAATTAGTTCTGAAAAATGCCGATGTTTGGCTCGCTATTCAATTGTCCTAGGTGAAACATCTCTGTTTATACCCAAGTTTTTGTCGAAAATCCATTCCATATAAAGTACTTAGAATTTGTCATATATTGAGTATATCTCAATTTTTCAACATACTGTAGAATTTTTATTTCAAGTATTTAAATGTAATAACTTAAAGTTCCTAAATAAGTATATCTTAATTTTGCAACATACTATGGGATTTTAGTTTCAAGTATTTAAGTGTAATGATTAAAAGTTCCTTAATAAAAGCCTTTGATATAATTCTTGTACTAAATATATACAGTATAAGTACGCTTACAAATATAGATACGAAGTGCCCAAAATCTATATGTAGAATAACTTAATACGTACTTATAAAAAATTAAAAAAAAATTAGTTATATATATGTATGTTTTATTCGACCTATATTTAAAGCAACACTATATGTATTTAAATTTTCAATCAAAATCAAACTTACATACAATATTTATAAAGAAAATCAAATTTACCTATAACTAATATGTATATAAGAAACCCATCCACTTATTATATATATGCTAACACCTATATATATATATATATCCACTTTATGTATAATTATATCTATTAATCTACGTACACACACATATATAGGAGAAGGATCTTAAGAGAACCAATATTTTGGTCCTTAAATGCGGACCAATCATTTTAAGGGGGTAAATAAATGAATTTTTTGATGAAACTTAGTGAAGATGATCTTCATGATTAATAGATCACCTCCACCAAATTTCATCGAAAAAATCAATCGAGAAAAGGGTTTACTAAAAAATTGATATATATGTGTGTTTCTGGCCGTTAAAATTTAAGATGTTTAGTTAACCCACTTTGCGGTTGAATTTTTTGATGAAATTTGGTGGAGATGATCTACTAATCATGGAGATCATCCCCAACAAGTTTCATAAAAAAATTCATCCGTTTACTCCCTCAAAATGATTGGTCCGCATTTAAGGACCAAATAAATGGTCCTCTTTAGATCCTTCCTCCACATATATATATATATATATATATTATAAGGAAGAGAAAGTGAAAATACTTTTACCTTATAATTCCACTCAATCAAAGGCTTAAATTTATTTGTAAAAGTACACATGAAATATTGGCATTTAGATGTGATTTTAACACACATAAGAACATCACATCCCCTAAATTATTCCTAAAAAATATATATATTTCAAATCTAAAATTTAAAAATTGAAAATTATTCTTTTAACTCTCTTTCTCGAGCCATTTCCCAATTTTTACATTTCTCCATCTCGCTATCTCTACATTTCCATCCACACATTTGTCCCCATCTCTCTCTAAACCATATCTCTATACAGACTACGATGGTCAATCTATCAGAAAACTAACACTGTCGACTCACCATCATCACCTCCGACACCACTCTCAACCACTATCATCAGTCCTCCGCTACAACCTCCGACACCACACGCAATCACCGTCACCACGCCTGTGCCACCAACTCATTTGCGAAAACCTTCATCATCCATCGCCTCTATTTCCAGCACCAAAAAAGGTACTCATCTCTCTGTCACAACCTTTAGTTTGCAGGTTTTGTTTGTGTTTGAGGGGAGTTTTGTGGGTTTGTTCTTAATGCTTATTTTGTTGGTTTTTTGAACATTATTTTATGGGTGTAATTAAGTGAAAGAGTTTGAAAAAAAAAACTGATAAAGCCAAGAATTTCGCTATAGGTCTTTATACACGCACACAAAAAAGTATCTGCAAAGGGTAAGCTTCTTTTGAGCAATTTATGGACCTCCATTTTATGGAATTTGTATCTAAAAGGGGTAAAATATAGACCCATTAAAGTTCGGTGTTCCTTTCTACAAACTTTTTTAGGCTCTTTGTAGTTTTTATAGGAAAAAACTATTTATTTGATTCCTACTTCTGCAGTTACCTTCCTTTCTTCTTATTATTTTTTAAAAAGCTATTTGTTTGGTTTGTGGTTAGAAGTCAAATTTGGAGGCAAAATTTACCTCTTTTATGGATCTAAGGTTTCACTTGGGTTCTCAAATTTTGAATTTGATTTTTCTAAACATATTTGTGTTCAAAACTAAAATATTGTGGGTTAATTTTAAAAATTGGGTTCTCAAATTTACCTTTTTTCTAAACATAATTTCGAAACTCAAATTTTGAAAAAAAAATTCTAATATGTTTTTAAAAATATTCTAAGAATGTTGTGAGAGAAAGTTTAGATAATTTGAGTAAATTTGTGATACTTTAAGATTTCTTTTGGTAATATACATAGATTCTTGATGTACGAAACACAATTGCAGGTTTTAGATGTGTCAAAGATATTTGAAAATGTGTGAAGTTTGTATACGTACATTTTTTATGTAAGAAACAAAATGGTCATTCTTTCATATTTTAATTTAAGATGCTCAAAAAGGATAAAAAAAAAATAGCAATAGTGAAGATGATTGGGTAGAGGTTAAAGTCCCCCAATCACCTGTTCTTGATAATGGGAACAGTTTTTTTTTTGCCAAAGAAAATGAGTGCCACCACAAGAAGTATTTAGGTATAATCACATCCATTCAAAAAATTAATATGCACCCTTTATTTCTTGCGATCAGTATAATAGCTTAACAGGGTGTATAACCTTTGTCTTTAAGTAAAATAGACATCCAAGGGTGATAATTACATCGTTTGGAGACATAAGTGGAATATACTTAAATATAAATGCGAAAAACATACAAGTAAATAAGTAGTGTAACATCAAAATTTATATGTTTACTCTATTGCTCTCCCCCGAAGTTAATGGCAATACACATTTTTTTTTGTTTTACTCTCATTTGATGTATTTAGTAAGTTGTGCACATTTTCTTTATGGTTATTTTTCTTTGAATGTAACACTTTCAAGATGTAGATTGATACTATTTGAGAAAAAAAATTGGTAGATCGAATAGTGTTTATATCTCGAGATCTGCATTAGTATTAGAATTGTGTATTAAAAAACGCAATTATGTGGATGTATATTTTAAGCACCTTATCTATATTATAAGGAACAAAAACATCACATCACTAATTTATTAAATCAATGGTTCACATTTTATTATAATAAACTAGTAAATTTTGGGCCATTAGATGTGTTAAAACATCAAATCAAAAAAGTCAGTAATCTGACTCTCTCTCTTATTCCACCAATTTACTCTCATTTTCTCTCTCACAAACTTATTTTTAAAATTTAAAATGCATTAACTTTAAATACAAAAATTCGAATTTACTAAAAGTTATATATTTGAAATCCACTTATCGAGGACTATAAAATAAGACATATCATGACAATTCATGAAAAATTATTGTAACCCACTTTTTCTTCATTTAACATACAATTATATCGTTTTACTATCAAACCTACTTCGAACTCCATGTTAGAAAAATTGGGTTTTAACAATTTTATAATCTACAGAATTAACCAAAACCATAATAAATCGGAGCCGAGTCTTGTGTAACACACAATCACCCTAAAACAATTACGTCGCCTTGCTAGAGTGCTTGAAGGTTGGTTACGGCATTTGTTTCCCAGGATAAATCAGCTTTAAAGTGTCTACTTTAAGTATAAATGTGTCACTTGTAACGAACTGAAGATTGTGTTTGACAATATCACCAAAATTGTCAAAAGAAAAAGGAAATTTGTAGGAGAAGAAAGAGTGTGATTTTCGTGTGTATTAGTGTGAGATATGAATACTAATTTTATAATGTGGATAGAGATGGAGAATTAATTTTGAAATTAAAAACCAAAACCGTAATGTATACTAAATTGCCAACTGATTCAAACATTTTTTAATTAATTTGGCAATTATAAGTGTTCAAATTTTAAAATGGAGAGAAAAAAAAAATTACTTCATGTGCAAAACTAGGCCTTGTGTGACTTCCAGTTTTCAATTCGACATTTATGTTTGTAGGTGCAAGCGTATCAAGCCAAGCATGTGCCAGGCCAAATTCGATCATTGATTTGCACCCCCCCCCCCCCGCGCTTGTGTATGCGAGGTAGGGACCTTTGTAAAGTCTAAAATTTAGTTAGTTTTACTCATTTGACAAAAACACATTTGCTTATAAGTTATTTGAGTCGTTCGAGATTAAGTCTAAAAAACTACGAGCAAGCCAAGTAACCGAAACGATGCATTGAAGATTACATCAAGATAGATACAGTGAGCATTGACAATTGAATTTGATTTTTCCTAAGGTGGTTATTTTCATAAAAGCTAAAGTCAAAGAGTTTTCGTATCAAGTTCATAAAGATTTTAAAGTTTTTAAATAATTTTCAAAAAGTCCAAAATTGGACTGGTAACTATTTCTATGTTGGACCGGTCTGGTAGTAAAGTATGTTTTCCATGGAATCCTTTTTCCTAGCTAGCGGACCGGTATACATTGTGTTATTGGACTGGTCCGGCATATATGGGCGTACTAGTACACAAAGTATTACTAGAACGGGCCGGCTATAAATTATGGGCTGAGTATTTTTATTGTAAAATTTCTTTTTTAAAGGTAGCTTCCTAATTGGAAAAGGTTTTTGACTCAAGTCTTTTCCTATAAATAAAACTCATTGCCTTGTGTCAAAAACAACAACCATTTTACATGTTTTGAAAAAGTTTTTCACATTTTAGAGAAAGATCAAAACCTCAAAACATAAAATCCACCTTAGGGTTTTTTATGCATGCCAAAGTAAGCGTTTTTTATCTAAAGAATAAATCAGATCCCAAAGTACCCGTAATTCACAAACAGAGTTAAAGAATGGTATGATACTGTGGCGAATGATTCGTTATGAGCCTGTTCGTGCAATTCAGATAGGAGGACTATAGGCGTAGAAGGTGGAGACTTTTGCATGTGTCTTGTTCAATTCAAGTTTTGTAAATCTATGTGATATGTAATTAATTGAGTCTGTAAACTTTTATGCATAGAGTATATTGTTAAGGATTAGCCCTGCACTGTAGGAATGCCTCATTAATTCTGATGTTTACTTATTTATTTAAGTGCTTTATTAATTGCTGTGTACTAGAACAAATTAAACAGGTTTTCCAGAATTAAAATTCATATAATCCTAAATTTACTTTCTGATTCGATTAAAATTAGTTTTTAAGAATTAAACTACTTAATGATAATCGTAGGGTTAATTATTTAATTTGCTTTCACGCGCTCTAGCTTTTTCAACATTGAGTGTTAAGAAGCTCTACTAACTCATAAGGTGTAATGCCTTATGAACTCACAAAGTTCCCCACAAAGTTTTTCCAATAAGGGATACAAGAATTCCCATTCTTAAACTCTCCATTTTTCATTTCAAGTAGCTCACTTTGGGTGACAATTTCTCATTCACCCGCTATCTATTTTGTGCAAATAAGTATACCATTTCGACATACTCACGGAGGAAAACACGAAGCCGTAATAATCTTTCAAAATTGATCATTCAGTTTTAAATAAATTTGCTCTAAAAATGGCAAAAATACTTATTTTTCCAACACTTTCGTCGAGTATTATAATAATTTTTCTGATGACTTTGAGATACCTGAAGTATGTCTCGTATTTGTCGTCTCTTTTTAATATTTTTCTATATAAGTACATGTACTAACAAATTCCTTTATCCTATTTCTGCCCAACAAATAGGCGGTCGACACCTTACATCTTCTACTGTACAAGGTTTTATACGGGACCATTCCAATGCTAGCTTGGTAGTTGTTGATGTAGGCGAATTATATCAATGGTAAATGCTTATCCCAATTCTCACTAAAGTCTAATATGTATGTTCAAAGCATATCTTCCAAATCTGAACTATTATATTTGATTGTCCGTCTGGTTGTGGATGCAATGTAGTATAAAACTTAAAGAGGTCCCAAAGGTTTCTTATAAGCTTTTTCAAAATTTTGAAATGAATCTTAGGTCTCTACCCCACATAATTAAAATGGGTGCACCGTGCGATCTTATTATTTCTCAAATGTATAGTTTTGCTAACTTGTCAAGTGACCATGCAATCTTGATGGGAAGGAAATGAGCTAACTTAATGAGTCGACCAACTATGACCTATAAAACATTGTTTCCCAATGTAGTTCTTAGTAAGCATGTCACAAAGTTCATAGTAATAAGATCCCATTTCCACTTTGGGATGGGGAGGGGTTACAGTAAGCCAGAGGGCCTTTGATGCTCTATTTTTACTTGATGACACACTAAGCATTGAGCCACCCAGTTTGCCACATCATTTTTCAGTTCATGCCACTAAAAGGTCTCGCGAAAAAATTTGTACATTTTCGTGCTGCTAGCGTGTACAACAAAAGGTGACTATTGTGCTTTTGTTAGGATTTCTTGTTCCAGTTATTTCTCATTTGGTACATATAGTCACGTTCTGCATTAAAGTTCCCTTTTAGAGATTTTAAAATTCTACTCATCACATTTTATGACTTTTTCCTCAATTTTCTTTAACTGGGGGTCGAAATCCTGCCTTTCCTTCATTATTTCTAGTAAAGAGGGGGTCACTATAATAACAAATAAGCATTCACCCACTTACTAGCTTTGAATTTTCAAGCCGAAATCCTTTATTTCCTTTATCAACTTTGGTTATGTTGTGGTAAACTCACGAGATCACTATATGGTTTCGTACGTAGTCCTTCATTGTTTGGATAATTTAATTCTTTCTTTCTTTTTTCACTTCTTTCATTTTTATTTTATTTATTTCATTGGTGTGTAAATATAGATGTGTGCATGGAGAATATGGGATGAAAGACAGAAATAGGGAGAGTATGGAAAAAAAAAAGGAGAGCCCTACCTCCTTTTTTCTCCTATCAGCACACCACTAACAAATTACTCCATTTTTCATCATTGGTCCACTTGTTTTATCCGCCTTCTTTCTCCTTTGGCTCACTTTTTTTTTTCTAAAATTCTAAACCATATGCAAAAAAGCTCATGACATATTATTTATTTTAAAATTATTACATGAAGGATATTGGGGCTGCATAAAAGATCCTTGGTAAGGATATTCGGAAAAATATAAATGTTAGCAAGTTTTGGTTTTCGTAAAAGAAGTATATTTCTTGAGAAAGTCAATATATATTGAGTGAGAAGCCAGTTTATACTACGTTAGCTTTACATTTTTGTAATACCCCGTAATGTAATTAGTGTAAATTAGATACATATTAATTTTGATTAAGTAAATTTTTTTGAAGAGTTTAAAAATCTTGGTTGAACATGGACCAAATTGTAAAGTTGCAAAAGTTTAGGGTTAAAATAACAAAGTTATGAAACTTCAGGGTTAAATGTCGTAATTAAGTAAAAGTTAGATTTTTCATTTCTTAGCATCACCGACCTGCCTTGCCTTCAAATTAAGCCTCTCCATTTTCTTCTTTTCAATTGTTGTTGCCGAGAGACAGAGAAAAAAAATAAATTAGGTACGAAAGCTTTCTTTCCATAAATTGGTCATCCAAACTCCGTTGAATCGAATCGAGTCTTAAGGAAAAGTTGTTCAATGCGTCGAGGGCTACGCAACGATATAAGAATTTTAGAATTGTGCTAGTCGGGATTCAGGTATCAACTCAAATTTCATTCTTTGGGACTAAATATTTTGAGGTAGGGTTTAATTATTTTTAAAACTTAATAATATGATTTTATTCTATATAAATCGTCATATTTTAATTGTCTTTATTTTAAGAATTATTATATGATGAGGATGATGATGTTTTGTGATTTATAAAGCCATGTGTATGTTATTTGAAGCAAGATATGCCATTATACTTGATATATTTGTATTATTTGATATACATGAAATATCCCTTGGATGTATAAATATTATAGATTTATGAAATTAATTAATTGATGAATTATATACATTAAGGGACATTTATAGAGATTTGTTGTGGTTATATGGCATAAGTTGTTTAAAATATTCATTTATTAGTATGTTATGCATATTATGCATCGTTATTGTGTTAACCGGATTCTTGAAGACCTTCAGCAATCTCGGACTATTTTTATGGCCTATCATATGGGCATATATCTTATATTTATGGTTCCGAAAGCTTCTTACATCTATTGAATTATTCTGGGACGTGATATGGTTCCGTGATGGGTTCGATATGATTGTTATTGTGACCCTTCGATGATGAAAGGAATATGTATTGACTAGTGCTTGCTGATGTGAAAATAAGTAGGGCTCGATGCCCTTGGGTTGAAAATCCCTAAACCCCCGGAGGACAGCAATGAGGTTCGCTGTCTAGAGCCAACGGTGAGTAGCCCGAAAATCTAAACTTCGGCAAAGTACTTGTGATTTTGTGATATGATATGGATGAACAGTGGTCCAATTATATTATGATATGATGATGATCTCTTTCAGGCCGGATGATTTTATATTGTGATTATGTTCGATTTATTCTCTGGGGCGGTCAGGTCAGTTCTTCTTCTTATGATTATGGTTCGGCCCAGCTTCGGTATCTCTTGGGGCGGTCAGGCCCGTTGTTATTATTATTATTATTATTCGATTTGGCCTCGGTATTCTCTCGGTATAATGGTTGACATAAGAGAGGTAACCTGCATATGCACATGCATGCATTGTTTTATCGGTTGAGCCATGATTTATGATTAAATAATTAATTACGTTTTGTACCTAATATTGCCTGTTATATCCCCCTATTGAGCTGTGAGCTCACCCCATTTTATGTAAACAAATTCAGGTATCCAGGAGACGGATAAGACAGAAGAAGCAACTGGGTCGGGAACGAAGTAGAGGACCTCTGATATCGACTCATTTTTATTGTGCAGGTGTGTACATGGCAAGCCACGGCTAGCCTGAGTTGTTGTTTACTTTGTAATACATGTTGACATGATGTGTATGCTTCTCAAATTACATGTATGTGTATAGATGTATATTGCACTCATGTTTTATATTATTGTCCACAGTATAGGTATCAGGATTGTTTATTCCATGCGATGTGATTCTCTAGAATTTATTGTTTTATTGTTTATTCCATGCGATGCGATGTGATTCTCATGTTTTATCAGGATTGTTTCATTATTTATTCCATGCGCGTTTTGACTTTTCATGATTTGTTGATATTTGGCCAACTTTGAGAGATCATATCCTTTTCATCTGATTTCTGAATGACTCTCTATTTGTGGTCACGTCTTCATTTTATTTTCTTTTACAACTACCGTATTTGGCCCGAGTTGAGAGTCAGCCATTTCGAGGTTTATTTTGGGCTCCGTATGTCATATTATGGTGCAGCTACCACCATGATTGATCATGGTCCTCCGTAGGCATTTTTCTTAATTCATGATGTGAGAATCCCGACGGGACACCCTGTCACCCCGAGAAAGGGCGCGTTTGCTTTGGCGCGTGGTTTTGAAGGTTCAGAGTCGATAGTATGTTTTTTAAGAAAACGGATAAAAATGTGTTTTAATTTTATACCCTTTTAGGGTACAACGCAGTCTGTGTAATCCAGACTGAATTTGAGGACTATGTTACGACGCGGGAAGGTATGAGGCACCTGCGTCGCCTTTTCGGTTTCTAAATGGACATGCATTCACCAAAGACTGATCGGTAATACCCTAAGACGGATTGGCCATCCTATAAAGTATATTGGTTTCTTAGCATTGAAGTCTAGAAAGCATGAAAAGATGAATTTTCAACCAGATTCAAAGTATATGAAAGTATTTACAATGTATTCTAGTCCAAAATTACTTTACGTCTCGTACGAGTATTTTAGATTCAATTTTAGTTTATGTAATGTATACAAATAGTGTGTATGTATGAGTATATATTATGTATAATATTTCCAATGAGCAGATATATACAGATATGGGAAAGCAGTTAATTAATTTGAAACAGAGATAGAGAGTCTTAAAGATTACCCCTGAAGCGTAAATTAACTTATTGTTTCGATTGATATTGAGATAATGATACAAACTAGGCTATGAATTTCAGATACATCACTATAGCTTAGTTATAATGTGTTCCTATTTCTAAATCTAGTTTCCAATATATTTTCGAGCATTTCGCTCAGTTATCGGCCTTTAGTGGCTATTCTTTATCTCATCTGTGATCTGCCCTGAGCTATGATCTCTCTCTCAAGCTCTTTATCGAGCTATATCTCTAATAGGAGGCCATATCTTTCATTATCTGCTCAGTTTGGCTAATATAAAGGCGAGTTTGGCTATTCTCCATCGAAGACTAATTTGAGTGCTCCAAAAATCGATTCGAAGGACCTGAAGATCGACCGGTCTTGTATAAGATCGACCCGGGAGCTCTAAAGACTGATCCATTTTACCCTAATATTGATCGACATTTGCCATTGCCTAATTGGTCATTGGTGCTTGCTTTGAAGACCGATTTGTTCCTTCACGACGAAGATCGATCGATCATATGATGATGCCCGATTGGTCAATCGTTGGATTAATCTAATTTTTGGATATATTGTTCCCTAAGATATCATCTACTTACTTTCAAAATTTGAGCAAGAGAAAAGTCGGGAAAGCCTCTATTTGATTATTTTATTACAACTTGGTCGAGATTATGAACCGCCGCTGAAGACCGACCAGTCTATGAAGATGACCGATCAGCCAACCATTGGATTAAGATAATTTTTGGATATTATATGATGTTTCCCAAGATGTCTTGTAGCTCCTCTCCAAATTTGAGGATGATCTGAGTTCGGGAAGGCCCCCGTCTTACTGTTTGACTACACGTGGTCTAGAATATGATCTTGAAAAACAGTGATAATTGAGAATCAACAATTTGCTTTTCAGCATTCGGAGTATACTGACTTGGTGTGAGGCTCATCTGTATGGATACATGATGATCTTCAACCTTGCACTGTCTAAGTCCAATTTTATCTTGCTCAAGCGTGCATCCCTTGAAATTATGTATCGCCAAATTTGATTTTGCTTTATCGAAAAGTGATCAATTTATTTGAGAAAATTCGACTAGCTTTATCTGCTAGTTGGCTCATCGGAGTAATTTCTTTAAAACTTGAGCTTCTAAGTTTGGACCTGTATTTGTCGAAGAGTGGGCAGCGTTAACATTCAAGGGTCGTAAAATGGGGTGTCTACACATAATCAATCATGGTTCAAATCTGGCGATTTTTAAGCCTTTTTAAACTCATTTTACACCATCTTAACACTATAACTCACACCATTTTGAGAGAGGAAGATAGAGAGCACCTTGAGAGAGAGAGTGAGGGTGAATTTTTGGAGCTAAATCATGACTCTTTAAGCATCACATGCAAGACGAGGAGAGGGGTTGGCCCAGTGGTAAGCAACCTCCACCCTTGCCTTGAGGTCAAGGGTTCGACTCATGGGGTGGGAGGAGAGGGTTTTTCTTTATTTGTAGGATTAAGGGAGAGACTTAGACCTCCCTTAATTTAAAAAAAAAAATAAAAATAAAGCATCACATGCAAGATCTCACCTTTCTCATCTTCATCATCTCCTTCACCAAAATTCCACCATTTCTAAAGCTAGGACTTGAAAGAACTTGGGGATTTGGAGTCTACGCTTGGACTCCTCGCTTCTAGCTTGAGGAATGTCATTATATGCGGTGGGAACACTAGTAACTAAACTATTTTTCAAGTTATTACATATTATATGCTTTAAATTAAACCAAATTTGGGGGGTTTACCCATACTTTCAAAAATTGCATGTTAATAGGGGTTTGGGTTGATTTCTTTTAATTTTTTACTTGGTTTGGACATAATATTATTACAAATTAAAGATTATACAAGAACCTCTAATTTATATATTAATTTTGAAGAGATTAGTATGAAACCCTCACTTACGGAGACGATAATGA
The DNA here is from genome assembly GCA_021464415.1 of Lonicera japonica. Classification (NCBI taxonomy): domain Eukaryota; kingdom Viridiplantae; phylum Streptophyta; class Magnoliopsida; order Dipsacales; family Caprifoliaceae; genus Lonicera; species Lonicera japonica. The sequence goes on along the minus strand of CM038466.1, from coordinate 65,379,782 downwards.
ATAGTAATTTATGATATACGTATATGCGGAGTTGTACATGGATTTGAAGGTATGATTTGGCTATAGTTACTTATATTTATGATATCGTTGTTGTACTATGGTTACTAGTTCACCATTTATGAGATTTGTTAATTATTTTGCCAGTTCGTAACTAAGTTGGGCAAATTTATAAGTCTATTTAGAAAAAACCATGTCACCACCAGGAGGAGTTTATAGTGAACCTAAATATTATAAAAATATATGTTATACTTGGCTTGGCGCCAATTAGGCGAAAACTCATGAAATTCCCTAAAGTTGTGATATTCTCAACTAAGTCACTAGTTAACGGACTTGGAGTATTTGGTTTCAAGTACAACAGCGATATGATTGTACATAAAGAAGAAAATATACTTATACAAGTGGATGTATATGTGATATATGTAAATACATTAAGTATGTGCTTTGGGTTACTTATATTTAATTCATTTGACGTACATTGGGTATAGTTATATTGTTTGACGAGAAGCCTTTTTCGATTACATATATGGTATATGTGAATAAAGGTTTTATAAGTATGGTTTTCCTTTTTCTTTATATAGGTTGGCTAGTTGATGGATTTCAGTTTGAACTGTTATGTTGTTTTATTTGGCACAATTGTACACTTACTGATTAGTCACTTGGGCTAGACCATGGTAAGTCCCAGGTTTGGTCTCTAAATTTTGGGACCGTAAGTTAGGACAGAGTGCCCCTAGGTAAAAGACCCAAAACCGTGCACAAAAACTAACGTGAGGCCTTACTGCCGCATGGATGAAAGTCCACGAAATACAGACCTGGTTGTACACTTGACTAGTTACGGATTATTGATATTGTTGTCTCGTGTGAGACTCTTTTAGATTATACAATAGTCGTGCTAAGTTCTATAAACTAGCCAACAGTTTTATATATATATATGTATTCGAGATGGAAATAAGTATTTTCTTAGTATGGATTACATGTAACTTTAAGGTACATATTTTACTATATATACAAGATTTTAAGACTATGTTCATAATAATAGTATAATTTCTCCTGTACTTTCAAACGTGTATATATCATTATATTTTCAGGGATGGGATAGTTGTCATATACATTATTAAAAGGTTTACAATACATTGATACAATATATATATATATTAAGTATTCACATGAGCGGAGTATACGGACATTACTTGAAACATTTATTTTCATTAACGTACATCACTTGTATTGTTTTGGACATATTTCTATATACAAACTCTATAGTTCCCACAGAGCCCGTGTTTGGCTCACTCCTATTTTTGCAAACCAAGTTTGCAGGTATATCTTAGGCAAAGGCACGTACATGGAGTCTAGTAACCTTTGATGTCGATGAACCTACTTTTAGTCCTTACGTTAAGTACTAAGTTGTAAATAAATTGGATTAAGATGTATTTGTATGTAAACCTTTTCAGTTGCGAATCAAAATATGGATTTGATGTATTTGATGATTCTAATAGAGTTGTATAAATGATTATATATATATATGTGTGTGTGTGTGTGTGTGTGTGTGTGGAGTTATTTATATTCCAAGACTTGATGTGGAAAGCTTTGTATATAATGGATTTTATTATCACATGCTAGTTTGTTAAATAAATGGACACTACATGCTAAATTTTTTATGAAATGAATTTTAATCGGAACATGGTTTTAGTGATGCTATGTAAAGAAAAAGTTTCTGAAAAGTTCTATTTTTGCAAATCTAAAATCCGTCATCGCATATGGTACCATGATTAACCAGGTTCCGTAGGTGAAATCCTTTTAACGGGATTCGGGGCGTCACAGTTGGTGTAATTCTTTGTTGATCAATAAAGTTGATCTCCTTTCATGTTGAAGACCCGAAGCGTTCTATGTTACGACTCTGGTGTGTTTTTTCTTTACTTTGCATTCAGTTATCGTTGTTCTTTATCGTTTATTTATAGTTGCTTGTTATTGTGTTGGTTATCTTATTTTGTATTGAAGATCATATTGCTTGTCAGTTTTCGACTATCTCAAGTGTTTTTGGAAATTCCCGGAAAGGATTTCTCGGATTAATTTGTGAAATGGGGCTAGGTTAATTACTCCCACATTCACAACACAGCTTTTAATTTTAAAGATCTAAAACGCCAGGTTATTTAAGTTAAAAGTTAATGTTATGTATTTTTTTCTTCCCTCAATATAATAGTCTACTTTTGCTTAAAAATAATTAATTTTAATTTAGTCTTAAATAATTCAACTAGAATATATATATATATATATATATATATATATATGTATACAGATAAATTCAAAGAGTTTATGGTCTAACAAATTTAGAGAGAGGCAACTATGAATTAGATTCCATACTTGTCAGCCATTTTCCATGAAACAAGAAGAAAACATAATCCAGTTGCCACTTTTCGTTATGTGTAAGATATGCAATTAGGAGGGGGGGCTATGATATACCTATTTGGCAATATTATTTCTCATTCTACCATTGTATTATTTAGTTTAATTGGGCTAGCAAAGTTAGATATATTTTTTAATGTAATTAATACTTTAATATTACTTTTTTTTAAAATTAGGTTGGACCAGTTTTTGCTTTAACAAACTCTGGTTGTAATTGTCTCTATAATTTTTTATTCATATATACGTAATGGCCAAGGAGATGAGAGAGAGAAATAGATAGCATTCTTTAGGTTTTTTGTTGGTGTGTAAAAACGAGCAAATGGAGAAAAAAACTTAGACTATAAATTGATTTAGAGATGGCGTTAAAAGAGAATGGCAATCCCTACGGTGTAGTTTTGTACTATTTGAATCAAATGTTGATGTGTCATAATCTGGTGGGTTTTTTTTTATCAACAAACAAAAGGAAATCAACCAGACAAAGCTAACAGAGAGACAAGACGAGAAGGGGGACACCCGACCCAATCACCAGTCAACAGATTTAGACGAGCCCTCGAAGCTACCCAATGAGTTGCACAATTTTTACATCCGTTAACAAAATGAAAAGAGATATTATTCTCACGCGCTAGAGTGTGGATATCCTTGATGAAATGAGCAATCTCCCAAGGTGGATGGACGTCCGAGCTACTTAAGGAAATAAGCAATTTATTATCACCAACAATTGAGCAACCCCGAAGTCTACGCCTATGTTTGATAATGCAAGATTCTTTTGATAGAAATTACACTATAAGAATTAATCTTATGAATAGAATCGATTGCAAATCACATTAGATTATTAAAAGATTTAAAGGAAAGCGTACCCGAATCCATCTAGAAAACAATTGAGTGGAGGAATTGTCTTTTGATGATCTTCAAATTCTTCATTTTATGAACTTGAGTTTCTCTCTTGAGAGGATTTTGAGAATTATTTTTGGTAGGGATAATTGGGGACCATTGCCCCTTTATTTATAGTTTTTCCAATGGCAGTTATGGCGATTGGAAAACTATTGCAACCTTTCACTTCTGCCCCTCATAGAAATGAAAATTGCCTAATGGTATTTACGTACAATACTATGACAAACATACCCTTAAGCCTTCTTAAACTTAATTAGATCACTTAAGTTAGGCTTATGAATTATCACACATTAATAATATACATGTGTGGTCCCAATTAAAATTAATCCAATTAATCTTATGAATATGATTGATTGTGTATCACATTAGATTATTAAAAGATTTGAAGGAAAGTGTACCTGAATCTATCAAGAAAGCAATTGAGTGGAGGAATTATCTTATAATGATATTCCAATTCTTCCTTTTATGAACTTGAGTTTCTCTCTTGAGAGGATTTTGAAAATTATTTTTGGTAGAGAGAATTGGGGACCACTACTTCTTTATTTATAGTTTTTCCAATGGCGGTTATGGAAATTGGAAAACTATTGTAACCTTTCACTTCTGGCCCTCATAAAAATGAAAATTGCGTAATGGTATCTATGCATTAATTCCATGACAAACATACCTTTAAGCCTTGTTGAACTTAACTAGATCACTTAAGTTAGGCTTATGAATGATAATACACATTAATAATATACATGTGTGGTCGTAATTAAAATTAATCCAATAATATCCCACTGAACCACATATGTAACTTGATAAATGTGTTTAACTTTAGTGAGCTCCTGAAATTCGTTATTATCTCCTGAATGGTACCAAACAATCTCGTCCATTAACTACATCAATATATGATCAAAGCGACCTTCATTACATTAATCGTAATTGGACTTATTAATGGTCACGCATGTATACCAACAAAGTTAAATGACATAGATCAATCATGGATGCGTAGCATGGAAATTACATGCAATGTGATCCATACATGTCTATTTTCAACTGGTCCTACTTAACTTTATTGTGATCAGTCCTTAACATTTCCTCTTTATGTCAATACCATAATGGAAAACAAACATTCAAAATCAAAACAATATTCTTTATTCGATTGAAAAATTACAACTATGTTCAAATAAAAGCAAATACCTACAGACTCTCATTGAACTGTCACAATATCAAATAAAATAATACCCCATAAGTAAGTTACCGTAATGGCCTCAAATATTTAGCCTTCAGTGAGTAGATCTGTATTAGTGGAGTATGTCCTTATATGCTCTATTTATACTTATCGACTCTGAACTTGTCCTCTTAGTAATAAGAAGACCTCAGTGTCATAATAAAAATTTAGTGATTCTTTAATACCTTATGCAACCATTGTGACAATCATAACCTTAATACAGAATCATAATACCAAATGATCTTTAACTAATTTAATTCTAAATAGTGAGCATGTAATTTTTATGAACACTGCAAAATCTTAATTGTTGCCTTTATTAGTTCATAAAAAATATTTGCCAATCATCCATTACTTTAAACGCTAAAACCGGATGTGTTATTGCTTAACCATGTATAAGATTTCCAATAGCCAATGCTTATGGAAAACTTTGCACCTAACTTAAGTCCTTTAACAATTGGAGTATCCCCCTAGAATTAGCCTATATCGTCAATGGCTAGTAGAACAATATCTACATAGGTCCTAGGAATATTAGTTTACTACCACTGATCTTGTGGTATATACAAGCATCCATCACTTTAGCCTTGTAATCGTATGTGGTAATAATTTAATGGAGTTTGTAGAACCAATAATAAGTAACTTACTTAGGTCCATAGATGAATTTCAAAACGTTGCCTTTATATTCATCAATGTATTATATGAGTCTCATTTACGATAATTTTTCTTGAGGTTTGTTGAGTTTGCCTTTTCTAAAGTTATTAATTTTTATTGGAAAGGTTCTTTATTTATTATTGTTGTTTTAATATTCTGGATTTCCTTGATATCTTTAATTCCTTCTTGACCAACTATCATAATTAAATTTTGACTATTGTCAATAATATTTGACAAGGAAGTTGACGTATTTTCACAGACAACATTTCAAACCTTATCTTCCCTCCAAACTCAATATCCTCAAGATTTGTATCGATGTTGGCAGTAATAAAAGTAGAAACTGAATAAAAATTCAACAAGCTCACAATTATTATGCATATACGAGGCAAATATTAATAGCATTTAATATACGCATAATCTTTAATTCAATAATTAATAACGGGATCCATCTCAAGATGCCTAATATAAACATTGATATTAATGACTTTGGTAAAAAATATCAACTTGTAAGTGGCCCTCTCCGTGCGTTAGTTAAATATAAAAGTCTAATTCCGTTAAATAACAACCTTTTTTTTAGGCCAATTATTATTCATATGAAAAACTTGATAGACATCTCATATTTATTATCGCATTCATACCCATTATTCGGCTAAATAATTATCTTCCTTTGGACCGATCATTATCCACATGAATAATAAGTATACACATCCAAAATATACCAAAAAAATATATAAATCTAACAATAGAGGTCACTTTGGCAACATATTGTTTCGATTAATTAATTTTGAAATATTCAAACGATCCATACTTCGCTTTTTTTTATTTTATGTTTTGGATAATTCTAAAATCTGTAGTGACAAAAGGTGAATAGTATAGATCAATTCTTTCCCGTTTTAATGCAAAACCGTAATTGGATTTGAAGTTTTTGTTCGACATGTGTACTAGCATTGGCAAACAAGAGTTATACTAATTCACAATTTGGATTACAAAATTTAAATAAATTAATTCGATGTCAACATCTCAAGATACCTAGCACAATATTAATATCATGCCTTTAGACAATGATATTAACTGTAAGTAGTAATCTTGTTGCAATAATCAAACATTGATAATAAGTTATGTCAAATGACAAATCCATATTTGCATGAATTCATTATTAACATTAGGTTACTTTGACAATTGTCACATGTTTACCATCATAGGCGCGTGTGTAATTTGGCCAACTACGAATCCTTTTTTGAATTAGTTAATATTCGCATAAATTAAACAAACGCAAACATCTAATAATTCTTTATATACACAGGAAATGTCACTTTGGTAACATTTTCTGTAATTTAGCCATAATAGAATGTTTAGACAAGTAATATAAATAATAGATGTCGCATATAATTAATCAAATTTAAAGACAATATTAACCAAATAAAGAAATTCTAAAAATTTAATATAAACTATTACCCCATTTATTGCCCTTTTTAAAGACAATATTAAACTGTGACAATTATGGAATAAACTAGTCATGGTTATAAACCGTGACAATTCTGGCACAAAAAAACTGCTCGCCTTCTTTCCCATACCAGGTTCAATTAAGAACTAGGCCAATTTCACAAGGTTATTACTCGCTCGATTCACATTCAAATTACGCGATCCACATATGGTTGGAAAGATCATTCAATATAAATCATGTATATGCAAATAATTTTCTATTATAAACACTATATAAGCCTCTAAATCGCTATCAAAGTTGCAAAAAAATCAAGTTTTTAGAACAATTTTCACCAAACTTAGGCAATAGTTTTCTCTTAATCCGTCCAACGAAATTTAATCAAATTTCAGAGAGTTAATCCATATATATAGAAGAACAAATATTGTTAAAATTTTGTTTAATAATGCCTCATATAATAAACCCAAATATTGCACCCATTAATGGAGTTTAGAGAAACAAAACAACATCATCATGTAAATATATATATATATATATATATGTAGTTGAATATCTCTAATAATAAATATGATACGACCCCACTAATACCACTTGATAGAAATTAGACCATAAGAATTAATCTTATGAATATGATCGATTGCGTATCATATTAGATTATTAAGAGATTTGAAGAAAAGCGTACCCAAATTCATGGAGAAAGCAATTGAGTGGAGGAATTGTCTTGTAATGATCTTCCAATTCTTCCTTTTATGAAGTTGAGTTTTTCTGAGAGGATTTTGAGAATTATTTTTGGCAGGGAGAATTGGGGGACCATTACCCCTTTTATTTATAGTTTTTCCAGTGGCGGTTATGGCTGTTGGAAAACTATTGCAACTTTTCTCTTTTGCCCCTTATAGAAATGAAAATTGTCTAATGGTATCTATTCATCAATTCCTTGACAAACATACCCTTAAGCCTTGTTGAACCTAATTAGATCATTTAAGTTAGGCTTATGGATGATAACACACATTAATAATATACATGTGTGGTCCCAATTAAAATTAATCCAACATCTTTCACTACTAGTGTTTCTGAGTAAAGAGGGGAGGAAGATTAAACCTTTTTTTGCAAAACCATCAATTATCCTTCCAGTTTGATCTTTAAGAACCCCCCAATGACAGCTGATAAAGAAAAAGGGCAAAAGGCACCATCACAGAAGAAAATTAGGGAGGAGGAAGGTTGTTTAGACGCACTAGGAGATGTCTCTGAAGCTGAAAAGACCAAAGAAGTATGTTGATTCTTGCTCAACAACCAATCAATAAAGAGTTGACTTCAAATAAATGGCGGAGATTAACATCCTTTAAAGTTAATTGTGACACCGCTGCTAAGAATAATAAGGTAGCTGTTGCTTGTGTGATTCGAGATGGCTCGGGCTTGGTCCTAAATGGTTTTAAAAAGAGAACTGCCTCGGGTTCTTTGGTGTTTTTGGTTGAGGCTTCTGCGGTAGGGAAGCATGTGTCCTTTGCATTAAAGCTAGCATCTCGGAGGTTATTATTGAATGCGTATCTTTTTCGTTGTCTTTTGGTGCATTGAGGTGGATGGCGTTCCGCCCTAGGAGGTTCATCTGATTATTAACGACATCAAATCACTAATTAGTAGAGCTTTGTTCGCCTTTGTAGTGGTTCGTCGGTCTACCAATGAGGTAGCCAACTAGATCGCTAAGGTACCCTTTTATCGGACTCTTGGAGTTGAAGATTGCATTCCTCACAATCTTTCTTAATTAACAAGGATATTAGTAGTTTGTAATTTGTTTTGCCCGCCTTGGCGGGTTTCCTTTATGAAAAAAAAAGGAATTCAGAGAAATTTGTTGATGGGAATTGGATTCCACAAATTTATCAAAATGATGGCGTTTAGAGGGGGAAAAAGGGTATGTGCAGGTGCTCTTTAAGCCATTTTAATTTCACGTACGGCCATTGGTAGATTAATTCAAGATTTTGGGTGGACACTGAAACCAGGAGCCCAAGAAGAAAGTCTTGACTCAGCCAAGCTTGCATCCCACAAACTCAATGTAATGCAATCAATCCTTAAGCCAAGAAATGAATCATATCAATATACATACATTAGCCAGTAGACCCAACTAGATTTGACAGGAGTGGTGGAAGTGGACTAGTTATACTAATTTATATCTTTAATGTATCATTAATATTATATTTTTATTTGAGATTTTTTTGAACTATGCTTCTTTTCAAACATAATTAGGAAATTAGGGTTGTTTTCAACTTAATTAGAAAAATAGGGGAAGTATAAAAACACTAGTCAAGTTAGCGATTTAAAGTAAAAAAATGGAAAAAAATAAGACGTTTTTAAAGGTGCACATATGTGCAAGGTAGCGTTTTTATGCTAACCAAAATTTTGAGACTTCATTTAGATGATTGAGGAATGTTCTTTTATGATAAATGACGATATTTTAAAATTTTGTGAAATTTTAAAATTTCATAGATTAGCAAAATTTTGATAAATCATGCAATTTTCAAATTAATAATCAAATATTTATATTATAGTATTCAAATTAAATGTTTAATTTTAAATAAATCGAACAAATATTTGATAAATAGGAAGAGCTTGTAAAAGATGGAAATACTAAATACAATGTTATTTTAAAATTTCACAAAATTTTAAAATATAGTCATTTATCCCAAAAGAACAGTCCTCAATCGTCTAAATCATGTCTCAAAATTTTGGTTAACATAAAAACACTACCTTACTCTGCAATTTTACTTTTAAAAACACCAGAGCTTCTAGCATTTTTAAATTGGCCTACATTTGTGCACCTTTAAAAATGTCATATTTTCTTCCGTTTTTTACTTTAAAATTGCTAACTTGACTAGCGTTTTTATACTTCCCCTATTTTTCCAATTAAGTTGAAAACAACCCTAGATTCCTAATTAATTAGTTTGAAAAGAATCATAGTTAAAAGAAAACTCTTTTTATTTTTTGTTAGACTGAATTTTCTAGGGCTGGGACCGGTTCGGTTCTTGTCCTAAATGATAAGAACCGGAACCGAGACCCGAAAATTCAAAACGGTTCGGTTTTGAGCTTTTTTTTTCAAGAACCGAAAGTGGAACCGAACCAGTTCTAACGGTTCGGTTCTTCGGGGAACCGTTGGAACCGTTAGAACCGTTAATAATCATAGAAATCGGCCAAAAACGGTTCTAACGGTTCTTCGGGGAACCGTTAGAACCGTTAAAACCCTTAAAATTGCTAAAAAACCGGTTTAAAACCCTTAGAACGGTTCCTAACGGTTCCTTTAATTAAATTGACCAAGGAACCGAGAACCGAACCGTTAATAACCATTAGGAACCGAACCGGTAAAAAAGTCCAAAAAGTCCACTTTAATAATAAGAACCGAACCGAACCGGTTTTTTTTCGGTTTTTTCGATTCGGTTTTCGGTTTTTCGGTTTATTATCCCAGCCCTAGAATTTTCTGACAAGTCTCAGCTCCACCTGTATATAATATATATATATACACAGGTGCCTTGTTCAATAATAAATGTTATTTTGACTTAAATTAAGGGTATAACCGTTTGATTCTATAGAAGTATTCTAATACCACAAAATACTATTTAGAGACACTTTTCATGACATCTTGTGACATTTGGAAATGATTTATGATTAAATTGTTACAATAAATTTTTGGAGTGAAATAGCTATACCTTAAACTAGTTTTCAACCTACACAATGTGCAGGCGGTTTAAACTTTTACCGTTAAGTTAGTGATGCACAAACATTATATTCATACTTGCAAAGTACTTTAACACAAACTCTACCAAAGGAGAGTTTGATAATCAAGACATTAATAAAAGTAGAAATGCTATAAAATATTTGATTTGTTGTTCTTTCGATAATTTAACCATGTCTCAAAAATCTTCAATACAATAAAATAAATGCAGCGTTAAGCTTACTATGTATACATCTCTACGAACAAAAAAACCATAAAACACGTGCTTCTCTTTGTATTTAATTAGCATATTTACCGGCGCACACGTTGCTTTATATGCACCTTGTTTTATCCCCTTTGTGACGCCTAATTTTGCTGCTTAAATTATATATATCATACTATTACATTAGAAAATTCAGGAAAAAATGTAATGAGTAAGAAAGACCTAATCAAAACCAATGTTATTACAATAAAAAATCTCAGCGAATAAATTGCAGATGTCCACAAAGTAGAGAGGAAAATTTATTAGATGAAAGACAATTTTTTATCAAGAGACAAAAGGTCTCCGAAGTAGCTAATTAATGATCATAAAGAAAATTCTTAGTTATTTTTTTCCACAACAATTTCAATTTTTTCCATTTCTTAATTAATCTACGTTAGGTCTTATTGATAATCTAACAATATCAAAGGAGAATTATATATAAATTTGAGACAGTGGAGTATTTTATATTGGAAATCTTACTTGTGGCGAAATCTGGTTCAGTAGTTCGTTTCCTTAAATCTGCTTCTCATGCTCATTCTAGTCGAGCATTTGATCAAACAGAGGCTGCCAGCATATCATTTGTGGAGAAATTCAGGGGGGTGTATTCAATTCAAATTTTTAAAGATTCTAACTGACTTTTTAAAATCTGTGGATTCTGTTAAGTCTATGGATTGTTTTAAATCCTTAATAATCTGATAGATTTTAATGCATGGATTCTTTTGAATTTATGCAGATTTGAATAAGTTCATGGATTTCTACATATTTAATAAGTTTATCAAAAAAAATAAAAATTCAAAGTTCAAAAGACAAAAGACAAACAAAAAAATAAATTAATTATGAGTTTAAAGTAACATTATCAAAAATGTAAAGACAAATTAACGAAATACATTATAAAAATTCATACTGCTTCATTCAACCATCATTATGATTATCATAACCCTCTTCATTCATATTGTTGTCCTCTTAATTTCCATTTTCTCATTATTTTATAGCCACCTATTTACTTAAAAAATTAAAGGCGACAATTTTTTATGATTTTCTTATAGCCATCAATTGAATTTTACACTTGATACTATGTTTTGTTTATATGTTATTATTATTTGTATTTCATACTAATTATTTAATTCTTAGTATATACGTATTCATTAATGAATTTAATGGCATTTGTCAAGCACACAATCACATGCAACGCACATGCATAAAAACTAGTTATAGTAAAAAATCAAAGGATAAATAATAAAAAAAATTTGATTACAAAGTGAATATGAATTATAAAATTATTAATGCGTTCATCACATAATAAGAAATTTGGATTTTGAGAGAGAGAGAGGGGGAGGGGGAGAGAGAGAGAATGTTGAGTAAAGTTATTAAAGGAATTAGAAATCTATCTGAAATCTCTAGATAAGTGAGAAGATTTCAAGATGATTTTTTATGCACAAGAAAAGCTTTACAATATACCAATATCCACCAATAATTAAAATGCTACTAAGTCATTAGACATTTGAATACCATAATATTTAGATGGATTTTTTAAAATCCTAATTGAATACATTAAGATTTTAAAAGACTTTTTTAAAATCTTAATTAAATGCATCATGATTTTAAAAGATTTTTTAAAATCTCAATTGAATACCCATGAACTTTAAAAGTCCATAAAAATCCTATAGATTCTAAATCAAATACACCCCCCTTAGTGTGAATTAAGGAATTCTTTTACCTCTTTGATAGTGTGTAACTGTGTATTAAGTATTAATGTTGAAGGTCTTTAATCCTGTCTCTTCCTGTCTTCTTATATGTATCCTTTACATTGTAATATGGTGAGAAATTAAGAGAATTGAACAACACAAAAGAGATTAAATCAATTAAATATTAAAAATATACTTACTATTAGTCTAGAATTTGTAGATATATTACAAATGTTTCAAACTATACTTACTGTTTAAGTACTATTTCAAGACTAATATGAATTATTGTATAATAATCTCAATTCTAGAAACAAATTTAAATTATAGACTATAATATAATCTTATAGTCTAATCTCAAGTCCGGAAAGTGGATATAATTAACAGTAAATTATATACATTAGAAATATCATTTTATTATACAATTTATGTTTACTTTTTGATATATTATATGATGGTGGATAGAAGTAAAAAATTGGTGGATAATTTACAATTGAATTAAAAAGAATCGTTATTTTATAAAAATTATACCAATATTGATTTTTGTAAGTTTATCCAATAACGTGGTTAAATTTAGTGGGTAATAGAAATTATCTTAGTAAAAACCCAAAAAAAGGGATAGAGTGACAAATTTCGCTGATCGAAATAAAATCAACCTTGTTAATTACTAATCAAATTGATTAGGTTATTTAATTTTGTTTTGATTGCTGAAATTTAAATTTTGAATTATTTGATTTTCATTATTTTAGTAATTGATTAAGTTGTTAGACGTTATTTGATTGTTTAAATTTAAATTTCGAATTTGATTTTATAGATATTAGTTTATAGCAAGATTTTAGAAGTTTAGATTAGTTTAATAATCAATTAAATATGACATTAATTATAGGAATAACAATAATATAAATTAGTTTTGTAGTTATATTAATTTAATTTTAATTATTTATCCGTAAAAATTTGTATTTTAAACAAAACTTTAGACCTTAAATTATTGGTATAAAGGTTGTGTCCTTAAATAGATAGAGAAATGAATATTTGTACTTAAAACTAATTACCCCTGTTTTTATTTATTTAATTAAAGTGGATGTACTTATTAATCTAGTGAATTTTTTAATATTAAATTATTAACAAAATAATCTTTATAAAATTAAATCAATAATATTTTTTGTCAGTCTATCCACATTCGTGGATTAATTTAGTAAGCAATGCGGATTAACTTATTAATGCGGATTAACTGCAAGATATCGTGGATAGAAATAAAATCACCCTTTACATAACCAAACACTAATAAATGAAAATTTTGTAAATTACTTAATTGTAAATTATCTAATTTGCAATTTGAAAGACAACTAAACGGCCCATAGTGTATTCCCTTATTAAAAAAAAAATTAATGAAAGAATACGTACTTTGGGTTCACTACATTGTTGTATTTGACGTAATTTAATACTGAATTATATATGATATGATTATTTTGGCTGTTGCCATTTGGATATTTTCTCATACTTTAGAGCCCGAAGATTTGGCACAACCAATTGAATTTTTTTTTAATAATATATGGAATGGCAATTGATTAAATATCGACGAGACAAACCATTAAGAGCCAATGCATCTATTAATCTTTATTATCCTACCTGCAAACAGATTTGCTAATAGTACGTCTTATATATACAATTATATTATATGTTTTACAATATATATTTTATATACAAAGTAGATCCAGCACAAAACAATTTATATACAAAACATATTTCGTACGGACCAGTCCATATACAAACCGGCATTTATTGATAATTTTTTATCACTAAACATAAAAAGATATTTTTTAACGATGAAAAATTATTTCTAAAAGTCAATCCTTATGCTCACTCACCAATTATATCAAATTTCCTCTGTATATAACAATATATATATATATATATATATAATTCTAAAGATGCTCTAAAAGATAAAAAGTATTGATAGGACTTTTGTTTCGAATAACCTCACAACAACATTAGCATCGGATTCTTAGATCCATCTTTAGTAAAAAGTAAAAACATATGCATGCAAACGCATTTGGTAAATTTTTATTTTAGTATGTCGTTATCTTAAAAACATTAAAATAAACACAAATATTAATTATCTTTCCTCTTGTTGTAGTGCGTGCTAATTTTAGAAAAAATAATAATAATAATTAGTACTGGAATTAATTACTTTCCTTTTAAAAATTTAGTAATTAGTACTTAATATTTAAAACTATATATAAGACAAACCTTAATTTAAAGAATGATTTTCTTAATAAAAAAATGTAATAAAGCAAAGGTGAAGTCAAGAACATGTAATATACTAAATTACGAATCTTATAAAATTTAAGTAAAAATAAGTATAAGATTAAATGGCTGCAAATATTGTTTGCGTATTTAATAAATGTAATAAAAATAATTAATTTAATGATAGAATTGATAAATTATAAATATAAAAAAATTATAATTAAATATAAAACTATTTAATTTTATAGCGGTGCAACCCTATCATATATATATATATATATATATATAAAATAGTATATTGAATGAATCACGTAAAGGTAAGTTAATAATATTTTAGTGCTATTTAGAGAGCATATTCTATCCCAAACACAAATTTGGTAACGACAAAAATATTGTGTCCCCCCCCCCCCCAAGACATTTGGTTTGGTAATTTAGGCATTAAAAAGGAAAAAGGATACAGATAAATAATTTGTTTCTTTAATGAGTTAAATATAAGGAAATAATCACTGATGTTATTATATACAATATAATAAACTCAATACTTTTTAAAATATTGTGTTTGTAGTCTTATTTATAGTTTTATTGAAAATGTAAAAGAGTAATGACAAATGTGGTGTCGTGGTCTTCTTCAACTTTATGTAGTGGTATCAATTACCAAAACAATTTGGATCTTTCTCCCCCCATATAATTCCATTCGGTTTTCAATTTTTATGTACAACTATCTGTTATCCTATTCGGCAAAATGACACAATGGAAAATAATATATATGTATATATACACGGAATTTTACGGAATTATTAAATTAATGTGTTAAATTTTACGGCAGTTATGTATTGTTTGGGAGTTGGAAAAATAATTTTGTCAAAATTAGTGTATCTTAAAAATTCAAAAAATTAAATACAGGTTTTATGCCAAATTAAAAGTTTAATTTGATTTTTATAATTTATTAAACTACATTAATTTCAACGAAACAATATTTAACGGTTAAAACTAACTCTTAGATACCGTTTATTTTTTAACATCTAAGTACTGAACACTGGATATTCAACCATGTATGCCCATGTTAAAAAGAAATCTTTGAAAAATGTATTTGATTTAATTTGGCTTTGAATTCGATCTTAATATATTTAATTTTACCCTTATTATTTAAGTTAATACGTAATGAATAAAAATAATAAAGCACCATAGAAATAAAATTAATATTAAGTATCAAGTGTAGAACTTGCTAATTGATCGTTTTAAATTTTTTCAACATTAAAATTTTGAGAAAACAAATATTTTTTTTCCCTTAGGCATTAAGAGTTAAAATAACTTCTCATAAAAAATCAATTGTTTTTACATGGAAAAAACCAAAATAAAATAAAATAATAGTAATAAGAAAGCAACTCAGCACATTGGTAAACTATTTTCTAACTTTTTACATAAATTAATTAATTTTCTTATTATTTTTTATTTTATTACCAAACAGAGCATAAAATATCCTTAAAATGAACGTAAACTCTTAAAACAACATTAATGTTACAAAACAATTGCTGGCATATGAATCACAAAAGTAGGTATCAGGGTTCAACCGACTAATATAATTCAAGAAATAAAAAAAGAATCTTTTAACACAAAAACATATATTTGATGTTAATATTAATATATATTTTTGGCTGTAATTATTGATACAAGATAAAAGTATTATAACACTCTAAAATAATATTTAGAAACACTTTTCTAAATGATTTTTTTGTAATTTTTTTTGTGTCTCTAAAATTTATTTTATAAGTGTTAGGTAATTTTTGCAGTGTCAATAGTAGTATCAATTTTTTTAGAATTTTAAATTAAGATAAAATTGCTGTAACACAATTATTATTATTATTTTTGTAAAAGTAATATCTCCCTTTTTATTTTGCAAAATGATGAGGATGAATTTTCCCCTTAATATACAAGGCAACTGAGCTGCTCCCCTTCTACTACCCATTTTCTACTGTCGCCGGACTTAATTGCACCACTATATATATATATATATATATATTATAGTTCCATTTTACAAACTTCAATTCATAAACAGAAACATAATCTCTCTCTACATATATATATACATCAATGGAGTTGATGAATGCAATGCAAGATCTTCAACCCATATCAACAACAAGTGGAATTGCAATTGCTCTGGCATGCCTTTTTATCTGGCTCTTCAAACGATTTTTCTTCAATCAAAATGCTACATCTTCTTCTAATCTACCCCCTTTACCTAGTAAGTATTCTTCTCAATTCCAATTTTATTACCCCAATTCTCCCTTCTTTATACATATGCAGTCCCCCGCTCCAGAAATGGCTTCTGCTTTTTAATTAAAGAACATACTTGCTTTTTTGGAGGGGTAAATGGTTCAATTTTTTAATGAAAACGATGAGTATTTTATCAAATAGAAAAAAAAATCAACAAGAAAATTGGTTACCTGGGCATCTAAAATTTGAACTTTGAAAATGATATACAGTGAGCTCAAAAGGTTTCTGTTTTGTAGTAAAGAACAGACTTCCTTTTTTTATGTAGGTTAAATGGTTGAATTTCTTTTATAGTAAATTTGGTGAACTGATCTTAACGATTTGCTCGTGTTAACAAAATTTCATCAAAATATTCAAACCGAAAGTTGGTTAATGGGTTAATAAATATCAAACATTTCAAAGGACATAAATGCACACACACATATATATATATATATATTAATTTTTTATTTTACACACTATACCCTTAGATGAAAATTTGTGAAAATGATCGCATTATCATGGAGATCATCGTTGAATTTCATAAAAAAATTCAACAATTTACCCTTCCGAAAAGATAGTATCTCCTTTTAACTGAAGAACGGAAACCTTTTTTGGAAGCTGGTGGTATATACGTGTGTGTATTTGATGGGGATTGAGTGAATTGAATTTGAATGGGGGGATTTTGATATGTATACATATATGCAGAGGTACCAGGGGTACCTGTGATAGGGAATTTGCTGCAACTGAAAGAGAAGAAACCCCACAAGACATTTACAAAATGGACTGAAACTTATGGACCTGTTTACTCCATTAGAACTGGTGCCACTACCATGGTTGTCCTCAACAATAATGATGTTGCCAAGGAGGTAAATAAAAAATATCTCTCTTCCAAGGATAACTCTATTATTTGGATCTAGTTAAAAAGAGCTTACGAAGCCCGATTACATTGGAAATAAGTTCCAACGCAGGGGAAGAGTAAAATTTGTTTACTGTTATGAAATTTCATACACCCATTATGATTGTATGGATAAATTTTGTACTTTTAATTTGAGATATTCGAACAAAATGAAGGGTGGACCCTTAATTTGGGACAGAAAGTACGGAGATTTTTGTCAATTGCCCATTTCATCTTTTTAGATAAAAGTTAGTTATGAAAGTTCATTACATCTCTTAATGTTTGACAACTTTTTTGTTATGTTTTCTATACTTGAGTGAAAATGTTTCTTATAAATAACTCAACATTTTTTGGGAGCAATGCTACACTCACCGACTTTATTTACCGGATATTTATACTTGATGCATTGGTGGGTAGTGCATTCTCGGAATATACAGGTCAGTAATGCACCTGGTATTATTATCCGGTAGATGAAGCTGGTAAGACTATCATTTTTTTTGTTTTTGTTGTAAAAAGGAGTTCTAAAAAGTAAAAAGGAAACGTGTAAATAAAGTTGCTAAAAGTAATAGAAGGAAGGTTGTTGGACTGTATTAAATGTAAAATGTTTAAAACAAAAATTCTTCTAAACTATTCCTTATCAATAATTCTAGAGGAAATTTATTTGACATAAAAATCAAATATATCTAATGTGGCCACCATGTATGTAAAATGTTTAAAACAAAAAAAAACTCCTAACTATTCCATATCAATAATTCTAGAGGGAATTCATTTGACATAAAAAACTAATATATCTAATGTGGCCAACATGCATTCGTTAGAAGGTAGGGTCGATATAAGGCTCAACCTTATCACAATCCATTATAACCAATGAGTAATTGCCAAATTTATATGTCACTATTTAATCTCAGATTAATGAGTTGTGTAGAAGTACTCTTTATTTATAGTTTGTGTTAAGGTGTTCTCTACGAGGCACATGTTAAGGACCTCTGCAGAAAAGACAAGGTCACGACATGTATTAAATTGTAAAAAACTCATAAGAAATGCGCGTGCAATAATTATGCAACTTAAAACAAAAATATTGAGGAAAACCAAGTGCCGAATAGGTGAAAATGTGTTTCATCATTTTAGTTTTCAACTAGGTGAAAAATATTCTACTTCGAATGAAGTAGACACTGAATTTGAAATATCAACCCAAAATAAATCCTGTCATGCCATTGAAGGTTGTTTTTGGACAGCATGAAGGTCAGCAACAGAGTTCTTGCCGAGGCACGAACTGTACATATTTGAATGTTTTTATAATTAAATCAACTACTATTTTGGCATTTGTAAACAATATTTTCTACTGGATGGATAAAGGTTTATATTTTACATGGCTATTTCATCATGGAATAAGATCATACAAACATTACTGAGTAATGCTAACCTTGATCAGCATTTTCGTTTGTTTTAGGCAATGGTGACCAGATTCTCGTCAATATCAACAAGAAAGCTATCAAATGCATTAAAGATTCTCACTTCTGACAAATCCATGGTTGCTATGAGTGATTATGACGACTTCCACAAGTTGGTGAAACGAAATATCCTCACAAATATTTTGGGTCCAAATGCTCAGGTTTGTGCCACATAAATCGTATCAGGCTCCTCTACAGTGATGTAAATCAGTCTAGAGGAGAGTTGAAAAGATCTGGACCGTTAATGGAAAATTAGATGGTTCAGATTTTGACAGACTGTTTCTGTTTAAATCAGTCCTCTCGCAAGTTGGAGGCAAACACTATCTGCCAAAATCTAACCCATCAGATTTAATTTTAAACAAACCGTCCAAATTAAAATCACCCTAGAGGAGCTACATCCGCATAAACCTTACATTATAATTTATATTTCTCATTCTCTATTAGTAATTCTGTCGGTGGGGTTAAATTTAGTAAAAAATCTCTAACGAATATTTCAGAAACGACATCGTAGCCACAGAGATACTTTGATAGAGAATATGGCAACCCACTTGCATGCTTGTTTGAAGAACAATCCTCTCGAAGCCATAAATTTCAGGCATTTTTTTCAGTCCGAACTTTTTGGATTAGCACTGAAGCAAGTAAGTCTCTTCGTTATGATCGTCATCATTATACTATTTCTTTTGTGTTACCTTTTCTGGAAATGGGTGGCTGTATTCCCAAACAAGTACAACTCTTTGCAATAGTACCATGCTCTGGCAAAGCCAATACTGCTTCACCATTAGGTGTATGATCAATGTCGTTACGCTGTTAATTTTATCTAACAATTTTTTGAAATGGGTGGCTCTGTTGCCAGAGTACTACAACTATGAAAGCATATGGTACAACTTTTCACTGCAGTACTGATACTGTTTCTTCCCAAACTTTCATGGGATTTGCAGTCTCTGGGAAAAGATGTGGAATCCATTCACGTCGAGGAACTTGGTACAATGTTGTCGAAAGAGGAAATGTTTAAGGTTTTAGTGCTCGACCCAATGGAAGGCGCAATTGATGTGGATTGGAGAGATTTTTTCCCATACTTAAAATGGATTCCGAATAAAACTTTTGAAGAGAGAGTACAGCGGATGCATATCCGAAGGGAAGCGTTGATGACTGCTTTGATTAAGGAGCAGAAAAAACGGTTTGATTCGGGGGAGGAAATAAAGTGTTATCTTGACTTCTTGTTATCACAAGAGAAACAACTAACTGAGAAACAAATAATGATGTTGTTGTGGGAGGTTATTATCGAAACATCGGATACTATGTTGGTCGCAACCGAGTGGGCCTTGTATGAACTTGCTAAAAATTCAAAACAACAGGTTCCCTCTCTCTCTCTCTCTCTCTCATACACAAATATACATTTGCATCTGTTATATATAGACCTGACAACATGTCATGTCATGTCGTGTCCTTTTCTATTTTTGGTTTGAGAAATCACTAAATCTGTACAAAATTCTCTAAGAAGTGTATTATATCCATTTCTTAATGTTATATAGTTCCATTACATTTGAAGTTTTTGAAGTACTAGACAGACAAAAAGGTTAGTACACAAAATGTCAAGAATTGGACCCTACCAAAAATTAGTTGAAGTCCTTCAATTGTTGACCAATCCAATCCCATAACTTACACATCATTTTGTGTACTCTGTGTGCATAGCATTATTGACACACATATTATTTAAGTTTTCTCCCTTTATTTTTGGAAGAAATAGTATTAGTACTAACTTGGCTGCTTTAACTTGAAACGAAAATATAACTACATTTTCTTTATTGTGTATAGTGGGTTTCGTAACCCATGTGCCCTCACTGACTTGAACCAGGTAAGGTTTGACCCATTTACATTGTTGGTATTGTTTATGCATGATTTTGATCTCTTCTTAGTTATTCTCCAACAGGAACATCTCTACCAGGAACTTCAAAGTGTGTGCGGGTCTAACAAGATTACAGAGGAAAATTTGTCTCAACTTCCATACTTGTGTGCTGTTTTCCATGAAACTTTGAGAATACATAGTCCTGTTCCGATAATTCCTCTTCGATACGTGCATGAGGATACGCAGATAGGAGGATACCACATTCCAGCTGGAAGTGAGGTTGTTTACTCACACTCTCTTTATGTTTTTTTTTAAAGAATTATTAAGGTTTCTGTTTAGGCAAATTTCTTTGAAAAACGAATATTTTCCACCCGTTTTTGATGGAAACGAGATCGTCGGATGGTCTACAACCTATCCACTTCCTCAGAACCTAGGATTTCAATTCTCACTTTTCCACCCAATTTCCATGGAAACAAATTCATGGGACAGTCATACAACTCATCCGCTTCCTCAAAATAAGCTAGGATTTGAATTCACACTCTTCCACTGATTTTCCATGGAAACTAATTCACGGGATGGTCATACAACTCATCCACTTCCTCAGAAAAAGATTTGGATTTCAATTCAAACTCCTTCACCCATTTTCCAAGAAACAAGTTAGTGTGATGGCAATGCAACATATCCCATTCCTCAAAAAAACTAGGATTTCAGTTCTCATCTCCCCCCCCGCTTTACTTTATGCTTTGGTGTTTGATTGGCAGCAATAGAAGGAAACCACATTATTTTTCATGTCGGTCATCTAAACACCACCTAACAATATTTCCCAATTACTGCAATTCAATAGCCTAGAATTGAATTATTTTCTAGAGTTTTATCGTGCTTGCAGTCAAACACACCCTTAAGGCCATCCATTTTAACTACAGACTAATAATTACTTCTCTGTGTAGATTGCTATAAATATTTATGGGTGTAACATGGACAACAAAGTGTGGGAGGATCCCGATGAGTGGAAACCCGAGAGATTCCTCGTGAAGAAAAACGATGCCATGGATTTACACAAGACAATGGCATTTGGGGGAGGGAAGAGAGTATGTGCAGGTGCCCTTGAAGCTTTCTTTGTCTCTTGTGTGACAATAGGCAGATTAATACAAGAATTTGAGTGGAAGCTTAAGGATGGAGAGGAAGATAATGTTGATACCCTTGGCCTCACCACACACAAACTCCACCCAATGCAAGCAATCCTAAAGCCGAGAATTTGATAGCGAAAATGCCTCAAATCGATTGTAACAGTCCGATCTTAACAATCATCATTAGCAGCTTTATATGGCCTTTTTCATTTTCGGTATGCATGCGAATTGTGTCTTTTATTAGCTCATAATTAAAAGTGTTATGTTATTTTCAGTTTAGTAGTTTTATGCTCATACAGAAATATATGGACTTCAAACTTCTGTTAGTTCAAGAGTTTTGTTACTCTATGATATTGTTGTGTATTGAAGTAAGTTTGTTATTTTTTATATTTTTTTTTGGGGGTGGGGTGGGGGGGCGCATTAATTAGTTCAATTTTGACATGGTTCTAGCTGCATTACACAAATGTGTGAGTAGGTACAATGCGGCAAACACATTTGACTAAAGAGGAGGTAGTAAAAAAGTGGCTGAATTTGATAATGTCACTTCCTCTTGGTGGGGGTGTTTTCAATTTTGGCTAGAACAAAAATTAGGAAACTCAAACCAAATTTGAAAGTTCAGTTCGATTTCAGTTTCGGTTTCTAAATCTTTCAAACCTAAACTTTAACTAAACTTTTCGGTTTGATTTTCTTCGGTTTTCATACTTTTTTTAAAAATAAATAAATTGTATGATAACATTTATTTTAGTCAAAAAAATAATAATTCTATACTTACTCCTACTTATTTTGGATAGAAAAAAATATTAACTCTTATATTTATAATAGGGGTGTGCACGGTTCGGTTAACCGAACCGTGCTGATTAACCGGCAACCGAACCGACCAAGTCGGTTTTTCAAAATTAGCAACCAAAGCAGAACCGAAAAAGGAAGAAACCGGTCGGTTTCGGGCAAGGTCGGTTGTGTCGGTTTCGGTTCGGTTTCGGTTTTAGCGTAAGAGGATTTTTTATGAAGAATTTTATTTTCAAAACCCATTTAACTTGTTATGGAAATCTTACTTTCATAAATCACAACATAATATGTAATAGAGATGAAGATTTTTAATTTCAAAACCCATTTAACTCAAGAAAAAAAATAGGAGGACATAAAAAAAGGGGTGGTATGTAAATAAAAACCTAGGGTCTTTTCATGTAATTTATATATCTCGGTTCGGTTCGGTTTTGGGACGGTATTCTTGACCGAGAACCGCCAACCGAACCGATGGCAGTCGGTTCTTTAAGCAACAAACCGAAAATGAACCGCAAGTTAACAAAACCGTCGGTTTCGGTCCGGTTCGGGCCGGTTTTTCGGTTATTTTGCACACCCCTAATTTATAATATAACTCAAATATTTATGATAGCTCAACAAGTGATTTCTCACTAGAACTTGCAAATTTTAGGAATATGAAATTTTAGATAGTGAAGTAATATTATTTTCGAATCACATATGCAATGATTCGATTTGATTCAGTTTAGTTTTGTAATGTAACACTCCAAACCTGAACCAAATATATTTGGTTTCGGTTGGGTTTTGGTTTTTTACGGATGGATTTGGATTTGTACTATTCTATGGTATCAAACTATTATTTTCACACTTAAGTCAGTAGGGTAAATATGTTGTACATTTTTTTTTTAGATTAATCAGTCATATTAAAGGCAATTGCACAAAGTCAGACATAGAATTTTTAATTTGCTGATCAAATTGATGAATAAGCAAGATTTACTTCGCATCACCCTCATAAGAGTCTCCCAACTAGAGAGTAGTTTCAACTTTTTTCCGCGTCACTAATCACACGAACCACACCATATACACCATCAACAACTACACACATAAGAGGTAAACATATCACTAACTACCTACAAAAGGTAGACAAATCACTTTATTAAGTTCGAATACCCGTCCATTAGTTTTAAACCTATGACCTCTCTAATAAAAAATTATAGAGAATGCCACTAATTCACAAGGCTATCGCCAGTAATTGTATTGTACTTAAATATATCGTAATTGGTGCATATTCGGCGCTTAACTCTCGCGAGTGCACCAACTGATCTTTCTTGTTTATATATTTATTTTCTCTATTTATACCTTATAATATCCACATAAAATACCTTTGTTTTCCATTTCTCCCTTTCTACTAAATTTTTTTTTTAACTTAGATAACAAAATATATTTATAATATTTTAATGTATTACATTATAATATTTAAACTGCATGACTTGTAAAATTCACGAGTTGAAAATAGTTTAGATGTTTATTAGTATTGCAACTCATGCTTTCAAGTTTTGCTTCACTTTGCTTTGCCCATTTGTTTTTCCCGATACAAGTTATTGATGGATATGGATGTCCGAGTTGGGAGAGGAAGATGGGAGGGGGATTCAAATCAAGGGGTGAATTTAGTAGAATACCGTATTGTACCGAATGTATTATGTATCGTATTAAAATTTTGGAATACTAAAATCTATTATTATTACCGTACTAAAATTTTCGGTATATTAAATTTGGTGTACCAAAAAAATTGTTATGATACAGTAGATTACCAATAAAATCAAGCTTACAAATAAAGGGAAAAAATCCAGTGGCATTTTGTAAAACAAATCCAATAGTAGGCACGATTTTGATTTTCGAAAGTGGCACCAAACAAGCTCATACAAAAATATACAACAAAAAAAATCTGAAGTATAGGTTAAAGTTACAAGTCGAACTCTAATTCAAAAACCAAATAAGATATCCAATTATTCAACTAATCAACTTTTAGATGAAGAAGCACGCGGATGAAATATTGAACTTGCGGAAGATTGAGAAATCACACCTATATTAAAAAAAAGAAAACAAAATTAATGAAACATATTAGTTCCATTTAGAACAAGAATTGAAGGAGAATACCAACTTAAATACTTTATAACAAAAATACTACATAAATTAAAGTATATCTTAATTGATTCCACATCTTCCATGTCCTTATAAAATTGAAGCATCTCATCTGTTGGTTCCTTATAAAAGTTAAATTCTTCCGCGCGCTCTAAGCCAAATCACTAATACAAACTAATGTCTCTACCATTCTAGGAGTTAAGGATACCCTAAAAGGATCCACAACCCTCCTACCTAAACTAAATATTGCATCTTTAAAACATGATACAAAATCATTCAATCTCTATTTGTTTTGCCAGAAGTCTAGACGACTTTGGGGAAAAACATTGTTTTTTCAGGTTTACAGTTATTAAAATGCATGTTAAATTAAACCTAAATTATAATTTTAGCGTAAATAAAAATGTTCTTAAGAAATAGGATAAGAGACTAAGAGCATTATTTTTCTTGAAATATATAGTTCGAGTAGTATTTAATGGGTTCTTTTATCAAAAAAGAGGAAGAAGTTATTTAATGGGTTCTTATCAAGTTCTTTAGTGCATTTTGACAAAACAAAACAACAAAAAACAACTACACAAACATAGAGAAAATACACCTAGATAAACAACTAGGAGGGAAAGAAATCCAGTCTAGAGAGAGAGTCCCTAAGCTTTTCCTTGACAACCTGATCAAGGAATAAAATGAAAACTGCATACTAAGTTATGAGACTACGAGAGTGTGAGTAATATTGTAAATTATCCATTGATTTAATTATTTAAAATTTAAATCTGAACTGTCCATTAATCTAAATTTAATTATCTAAAATCTAAATATTATAGTATTTAGTATTGATAGTACAACTGGTAATGGTACGGTATGGTATATCATAGTATATGCCAATATTTTGGTGTCGTACGATAAACCATTGGTATTGATTTTCAATACTAATATTGTGCTATAATATTTTGTGCAGTACAAATACCAATCGATACAATATTATTACCAAACTTCAATACACTTTAATAATGGTACTAGTTGATACTGTAATATTAATATAACAATCCACCCCTACTCAAATCTGAATAATCAGTATACGTACTTCCATTTTCAATCGCCGGAATAGCTAATGCCATAAATTTGCTCTTTCACAAGTTCAAATCAAGTATGCATGTTACTTGAAATTGCACGGATTATGATGGGAAAAAAAAGGCCGCAGGGGGGGGGGGGGGGGGGGGGGGGGGTTGTTTATAATTATCACAATATATTTTGTTTGGAGGAAAATAATTTATATTAATCATCCATTTCACAATAAAGTAAGAAAATGATAGGAAATATTTTTGAAATTTTAAAAGGTACAAGTAGTTTAATTATATCTAGTGCTTATTTTTACAAGTAGGTATTTTTAATCTTTGGTTTTTTTTTTTTTTTATAATGTATAAAATTTCTTTCTCACCACTCAAAGAATTTTATTCTATGAAAAAAGTGAGAACTCACAAATAGTTGTTTTTGCTATATTTTTTAACTTGGTATCAAACAGAACTTAAGGATGTGTTTGACATAAAAAGTCGGAAATTTTTTGAAAATATATAATACTAATTTTGATGAGAAGTTAGAAAAATAGATAGTGATTTAGAGATTCTCCATCTTTTTTTTTATTTTTATTGAAAAAAATTCTCATCCACTCCAAAAAGGTTTTTTTTTTCCACGAAAACCAAAAAAGCTAATATATGTAATATTCACCAAATCACTCATCTATTTCTTCAAGTCAATGTACAAAAAGTAGTAATGTTTTCAATTTATTTTTATATATCAAACATATATACACTGAGGAACTAAGTAGAGGGACTTGTACTCTACCGATAGGTAGTATTCTAGCATTCCAAAAAAAAAAAACCAAAATTAGTGACGTTGCAGTCCATATTTTTGGTGCAAAGTTCATATTGCAGTCCATATTGGTACAAAGTTCATATTGCAATTCATATTTCACTACAATATAGTTGGTCGAAAAAACAACCTTAGAGGGATGGGGTGAGTAGGGTTTTAAAAACTTAATGTGGAATTAAAACGTTTTTAAAATATTTAAGCAAAGCAACTTAGCTAAGCAACAATATCAAGGAAATAATAAATTTCAAGTAATCAATCTCAAGACAAGTAAATAAGCAATCTCAAAATACAAACAATAATATAACAATAAAAAGATAGCTTGAGTTTAGAAAGAATAAACCAATTTGAAGCTCAAGACTTTTTGTCCTCACAGTTCGGTTTCCTAAACCATATGTTCGAGCTCGATTAGTTTTCCAAAAATTTTCACTATTCAATCTTCTTCGGGTGAAGATCAAACCTCAATACAAATGTTGCTATGCACACAACACTCACAATGTAGCTATACCCACTGTACTTCTCATAAGATATGATCTCTTGCTTTACAAAGAGACAAACTCTCTTTTGAAATGAAGAATGAATTGTTTGTAGTGATACATACCAATACAATAACTATCAAGTGTATTTGAAGATTACAAATGAAGCTCACACTAGAGTTATCAAGATTGATCAAAATATGTTCTTGAATCTTTTTATATTTGAATATATAAATAATAAAGAATTAGAATGATTCAAGGTATATTAAAACGTGTCTAGGAACTAATATATATAGCTTGCAAAAGTATATGACCGTTGGGGGTGATTAAGAAAAGTTTTGGGTCAAAGGTATACATTTTCAAATTTTTCAACAACTAGTTTTGACAAAACATTTAAATTTGTTTTGATAATTTCTCCGAATCTGACCTTTGGATCATGCTCAACTTTTGGTCAAAAGTTCTAAGAGATGTTGTCTAAATACTGTAAAAATTTCAAAATAATCGGTGTCCGAGAAGGCCTCCATCATACCGTTAGATCAAAACTGTGCAAAAATTCAGCGAATTTTAAATGTAAAATAAAAACATTTTTGCAATTTAACAATTTAGTTCCAAATACAATTCTAATAATTTGTGAACCTCAGAGATATATTTCTAAGATACCTATTTTTATTAGAGCTTAAAATATGATCATTTAAAATTAATATAAATTTATTTTGAAACTCGGTCTTTGTAAAATGATGTTTTTCAAATAAATTCAATTTCAAGCTTGTTTGAATCAATATTTAAAAGATGTATGAATATGTTTGAGCTATAAGGGTTTAATCAAAAAAGTAACTTTACATAAATCTTAAGCACTCACTCAATCACTGAATTAACGAGTTTTCGAATGCTTTGATTTGTTTCTTCGGATTGATCTTCATTTGAAGCTTTTTCTTTGAAGCTTTTCATATAGTCTTTTGATCCTTTGTGCTTTATGATTTACATTGAGAGATTTGATCTTTCTTATCTTGTCCAATGATCAAATAGTGAAAGAGTGATCCTTATCATGTTTTTCTTGAATTTTTCAAGTAAATGAACTATATACTTATATCAATAAACATGTTAAATTACACATGACTGATTTATTGTTATTATCAAAATAAGATTAAGACCTTAGGTCAAGAAATATGAACTTTGCCATCCATATTTTTAGTTTAAAACCTAAAAGGGTATGATTAAAACTTGATGAAAATAAGGAATGGGTAATTTAAGTAATAGATAGTATGTTTTTATTAATTAAACGATATTTAAATTTATTCAAATACATTCATTTAAAATATAAAACAAAATAGGCCTCTTACACTAATCACCAATTAAAAATAGGCTCTTCATTCAAAATAATATTATTCATCGAATTTTTGGTAAGAATCAATGTATAATAAGACTTTCTACCTAATTTCTAGAAACCAAAATTGTGAGACGGGGATAGAAATTAAAGATGGGGAAAGAGTATGGTAATGCCACCTGCACTCCAAAGTGTCATATGATAAATTTGGCTTTTGTTGTAACCCAGCTGCAAGTCAAAAATAACTTTCGATAATTTTTTACACTAGGTAATATATGATATTGTACACACCCCAATTCTTGATTCCTGCAAAAACCCTAAAAGAAAAAACTCCTAAAAAGTACTCATCGAGTCTGGAACTCACCCACACACTAGAGCATGTTTCGGGGGAGTTTGTAGGATAACAAACAGTTCACCTGAATGTGTTGGTCGCACGACAAACCCATTAAATACAAACCAACCACTTTTTGACACATCAAAGTGTCAGAACCCATCACTTTAGTTGTTTGTTGAGCGATAAACATATATATGTCGCGCGACAAACAGGTATGTCCCAGTACTATAAATAGACCTTTACCCCCATTGGTTCAGATACACGATTTTTACACTAATTTTTCTTATTCTCTTACATATTTTTTAATCTTTAAGCCTTCTTCAGAACTATCTTTGATAATATTTATTTTCGCAAGAGTATTGGATCTAATCTTGGCACTCGGAGTGCCACTTTTTAGAGTCGGACTGCTGAGAATATTTTGAATAGGAAAAACAAATACACGCTTAAGGTTTTTCTACAATACTTTGTTTCTTTCTTATTTATATTATATCGACGGGGAGGTAATCACCTAAACTTCTTCTTAATTTAAATTAAATTATATATTTGTGTACCTGTTTATATCTGCGTAATTGTTTTATCTTAATTGTTTAACTTAAATTGTTTACAATGTAGACTTTTTGTATATGTTGTTTTGTCCACTTTTTAGTTGGATAAACTTATTGTTAAGTTACCGATATTCTATTATTTTCAAACAAAACATCTTTTCAAAATTTGATAAAATAATTTATAAAATCAAAAAAAGTAAGGTCATTATCATTCAACTAAACTGAGCTTTCAAAACCTGGATTGATAGTTTTTTACTTAGGAGTTTAACTCATATATATTATGTCTTCCATATAGACCGTAATATATCTGATACAATCTTCTCAATAGTTCAATTCTATATCAAATCAATTTCGATAAGATCTGATAATTTCTAAATTAAACAAACGAGATAATTGATATTGTTATATGAGGAAACAATACCGTTATATGAGGAAACAATACCGTTATATGAGGAAACAATACCAAATCAATCTCATGATTTCAAATCAGATAAGATAAATTTTTGTCACTAGTAATCAGACTTTGACAAGACCAAACATCAAATCATTAAATACAAGGTTTTCATCTCTTTTCGCGTTTTCCCATAATCAGGTTTTCATAAGATATTCTAGAAAGTTGTAGAACATCAGTAAAAATATCAAAGTTTTTTAGCATAGAAAAAACATATAAGACCACTAAAGACCAAAAAAGCATAATGGGTAATTAACACTTTTCCAATCCGTAATATAGTTCTCGAACCCCATAAAATTCGAGTTTCGTAGACAAACGTGTAATGAACAGACTTATTTGTAGCATTTTTCATTACACAACTCTTTTGTCTGTTTTCTCGTAAAACGTATTGACGATTCTAAATGAACTCTCCTGTATCTAAAATAGAATAGAAGGACACACGATATGAATTATCACCATATAGAAGTGAATGAAATGATGAAATTTCTTTTAACGTTTCAGACCCTCAAACTAGAGGTTGAGACACAAGGGTCTGATTCTCACAGATATATTACCCTAAATTGACACATTTAGGATGTGTTGCCTTAAATTTAAAATTGGCATTAGGGCGACACGTGATATATGTTTATATTGGATTTTGCTATAAATATCCAATATCCTAAGATATTCCCTTACCAAGTCGGCTTTGAAACATATTTATTGCTATGGTTTTCTCAACAAAAACCTAGTATGGATTGATAGTGCCATAAACACGGATATATTTAATTGTTAATAAATTAGGGTTAAATTTATAATAAACTAAATAATTCTTTGAACTTTTATCCTTTCTTCTTAATCCACCCGATATGAAAAGGAAGGGAATTGACAAGCCCTATAATTATTTCCATTTCCTTTCCTTTCTTTCTCATAAACCTATTGAAATAGATGAGTTTGTAATCACTCTTCCTTCTTCATTTTTTTTTCTCTTTCTTTTCCTTTTATTTCTCTCAATTCGTGAAAGATGCTATTTTTACTTATTTTTCTTGAAAAAAATGAAAGCCTAAAGATAAAATATTAGAGGTGTTAAGGCCAATTCAAAAATGGATCGGACCGATCCATAAAATCCCGAATAAAAAAAAAACCGAAACGAAACCAAATAGTTTGGTTTGGGTTTAGGGCAAGCTAGTCCAAAATCGAACTAATCTGAATCGAATCGAATTATGTATAAGAAAATAAATATATATTAATAGGTACTCTAAGAGTACACATTAATTATACTATAATACAAAAAGTACGGCCTTTTATAAGAATATATTCCTTATTAATTGCATATTGTAATCATCTTAAAAAAAGAAGAAGTCGTTAACGCATACCTTATTATTGAATTAACTACACAATGCTAGTATTTTTTTTATTACATACATGATGGCAAGATAATTTAACATTTTATTTAATGTATTTTATTCTCTTAAATGTACAAATAAAATAATAACTAAATAGAAAACATGATACATGCTCCTTGTTTCTAAAAAATCAAGACTTTAATTTGAATATGAACTAATCTTACGTTACTATTAGTAATACATTATTATGTTAAATTGATTAAAAAAAATACATATGTTAAAACCAAACCAAAAAGTTTGGTTTGAGTTTGAGTTTGAGTTTCGAAAATTTAAAAACCGAAACTAAACTAAACCAAAACCAAACTTTTACATTTGATTTGAGTTTAGAGTAACTTAGTTTCTACCCCAACCGGAAACATCCCTACAAAATGTGGTATCATCATCTTCTTCAACTCTATGTAGTAGAGGTATCAATTACCAAACAATTTGGATCTTTCTCCTTCACTTAACTCTACTTGGTTTTCATGCACAAGTATTAGTTGGCAGTCTCAGCTCCATTCAGCGAAATGAAATGAAAGAAATAAAATTTATAATATATATGCACACGTACATATAATATGAATTCTTATGGAATAGTTAAATTAAATAATTTTTTATGTCAAATTAAAAAAATTTAGTTTGACTTTTATAATTTTTTAAAAATTCACTTATTTCTACATAATTAATAGTTTTAAAAATATATGTTTCTGATTGATGCTTCTTAATTATAGCGGTTTTGTCGAGAAACATGTCTCAGCGGTTTTGAGATTTTTTTTTGTTTCCTTCGCAATATCTATCATTACATAATCAACATATAAAACTCTGAGTACCTTTTTTTTTTCTTCTCGCTAAACATTGGATGCTAAGCTTTGAATGTCAATGTGGAAACAAAATCTCTTACAATTTATTTGAATTTACTTGGCATTTGATAATTCTATCTTTGTTGTTATGTCATAAGTTGATAGATAATGAATGAAAATAGTAAGACTATAGGCTTAAAATTTTATTAAAATTAAATTAAGTATTAAGCGCAAGACTTTCTTTTTAATTCATGACTACTGCTAAATTTTATTCAATTCGTCATTAAGAAGTTATAAAAAAAACAAATATCAATTATACTGCTTATAGTCTTTTCATTATTAATAAGGTAAAACTAACTTTTGGAATATTTTGAAAAGAACATGAATTCCTAGCTGGCATAGTAATTGCAAGAACTGGGTGAAGGTTCAATTCAATAATATAATTTTTAGGGGGGGGGGGGGGGGGGGGGGGGGGGGGGGGAACCCTTCTTTTAATAAATATATATATATATATATATGTTTTATTTAATAAAAAAAAAAAAAAGCAAAAACTTGATGGTGTTCTCTTTTTGGACAAAAAGTTGAGGATGAGTTGTCCCTTATATAAAGCAAGTTAGCTTTCTCCCTTCCACTACCCCATTTTCAGTATTATTATATAAATAGTTCCATTCTAGAAACTTCAATTCGTAGAAAAAACACAATCTGTCTTTCTCTACATATATATATTGATGGACGCAATTCAAGATCTTCTTATTCAGCCTATATCAACGACGAGTGCAATTGCTCTGGCATGTATTTTTATCTGGCTCTTCAAACGATTTGTCTTCATGAATCAAATCAATACATCTTCTTCTAATCTACTACTCCCTTTACCCGGTAAAACTCTTCTCCATTCCAATTTTATTACCCCAATTCTCTCTCTCTCAACTAACTTTAGGTGAGAAGATAGAAAATGTTATGTCCGCCGGTACTTGGGTCGGGCCCGCCCGCTAGTCCCCGGGTGTACTTAGACCGGAGGAACTTCACCCCCGACTTTTCCGAGTCTAATTCTACCATAGGCTCACTTTAGGCTCTATCGAGTTTTTGATACCAATTATTGTGCCCGTCGGCACTTGGGTCGGGCTCGAGGCACCAACCGGGCCCGCCGGTCCACGCACATAGTAACGATATTGTTCTTAATTTAAACACTTTTGGACCACATGTGTGGAGTTTTTATCTTAAAAGACCTCGTTACTATGTGGAGACGCTCTTTCACTTATATATTCATGTTGAATTCTACAATTTTTTCATGTGAGGTAAATGATTTAAGTCAACTAATCTCAATAGAAAATAAGTTGAGGGATGTGGTGAGATTAACTCTTGTCTTTTACTTTTTTCCATGACAAAATTTTCTTTAAGTGATAGTGGAGAATTTTTTTTCACAAGGATGGAGAACAGATACTCACAAAAATAAGTATGAGATATAGAGGATCTCACCATATGCCTTAACTTATTTTCTATCTTCTTACCCAAATTAATTATTTTTATTTTCATTTTTCTGTTACTATCAAACGGAGCCATATATGTATATATATGGAGCATTTCCTATAAGGACCACTATTCAAGGACCTTATTTACGGATTGGCTTTTTTGGCACGCTTTTTGATAGAATTTTTTGATGAAATTTGGTGGGGATATTCTTCATCGTGTGTAGAATATCTTCACCAAATTTTATCAAAAAATTCATCCGAGAAGTGGGTTAACTACATAATTGAAAAATATTGATCCAGAAATAGATATATAAAATTCAATATTTTTCAATCATGTAGTTAACCCACTTCCCGGTTAAATTTTTTTATGAAATTTGGTGGAGATGTTCTACACACGATGAAGAACATTCCCACCAAATTTCATCAAAACTTCCATCAGAAAGCGTGCCAAAAAGGCCAATCTATAAATAAGGTCCGTGAATAATAGTCCTTATGGAAAATGCTCCCTATATATATATATATATGTAAATATACACACATGACACTATGTATGCATGGATCCTGTTCAGGAATGACCATGAAAATTACTCTAAGAGTAGAGTGGTAATCTTATCTAACTATGATTTAAATAGAAAATAATGTCAAAATTTGAACTATAACTTGGAATATATGGTCAAGAGTTTTTCGGTTTACTTTAAAATTTAAAATGATTTTCATCACTTTACGTGCCTAGTTCAAAAAAGGGCTTCTCTCCTTTTTAAATGGACAAAATTCCTTGCGGTGGGGGTGGGAGTTGGAATAAATGGCTAGATTTTATATAAAATTTAGATTATGATAATAATATGAAAAAAATAATAATTGATTTTAATGATAAGTTAAAACATGCGGTGAAATGTTTTCTTATTGTATTATGTTTTCAACGCAAAAGTTTTTGTTTGATGGTTGAAGAAGAATTTTTTTACATAAAAGATAATGAACTGTCCATAAAAATAATGATGAGTATGATGAGATAGAGAACATCTCACACATGCCTAAATTTATTTTTCAACTTCTCATACAAATTAAATCAAATATCTTTCTTATCATTTCTAGTATTGTTATCAAACGAGCCTCAGATGATTTTAATAAATTAATGGATCAACTATAAAAGAAATTGTCAAAATAATTTTTTTATTGTATGTACATTTTTTGCCGTTCAAATTAAAATGTTTAGCAAATTCACTCTCTAATTGAATTTTTTTAATAAAATTCAGTAGAGTTGATTTACTTATCATAAGATTTATCCCCACCAAAATTTTATCATAAAAACTCAACCAATTAATTACTTCGTAAAGAAGAGAAGTATGTATATATATATATTTGACGGGGATTGAATTGAATTAGAATTGGGGAATTTTAATTTTGACATATATGCATAGGTACCAGGGGTTCCGGTGATAAGGAATTTGCTCCAACTGAAAGAGAAGAGACCCTACAAGACATTTACAAAGGGTATTTTTAAATGCACCAACTTATTTATTCTTCTCACCCCAATTAAGAATACCTGAAACTCACCCCATTTATTTCTCAATTGTCAAACAAGACTTTCTTTCTCTCTCCATTAATATATCTCCCTAGTTTTGCATCTCTGGTGCAGACCAGACTTCAAACGATCTCCATAAGAATGAAAATCTTCCAAACGAAAGTTGGATGCCAGATTATTCTTTGACACCCGTAATTGCAATTCGGCAAACTCTCTACTTGTAGAAGTTAATACAACCAAAATAGGGTACACAAATAAGGACACACACACACACACATATATATATATATATAGCATACACTGAGAGAGTTTTAAAACTCCGGGCAATCCTCGTTTAAAAAGCCATGGCTTCCAATTTTTGGCTAGATACACAGATATATATATATATATGTATATTATATACACCGTCAAAGTTTTAAAACTCAGGGCAATCCACATTTGAAAAGCCATGGCTTCTAATTTTTGGCTAGACTCAATTTCATCTATTACTCCATTTTTGTCATCCTAATTTACTTACCAAAATCAAAAAATTATAGGATTGTGAAAGTTTTAAAGGTGAAATTAATTTTAGAATGGTGATTTCATTGTTTAGGGTTCTTGAAAAAATGAAAAACAATGATCAATTCCAGGAAATCAGTATTTGAGAGAAGTACAAAGAAATGGGTGAATGGAGATAATTGGCAAATTAGATAAGAAATTGTTTAGTTAGTAAAATTTACGTTTATCTGTCAAATTTTGAAAATTAACCGGAGTGAGAAGAATGATTTTGTGGGTAAGAACAAAATTACCTTTTACAAAAGGGCGGTGATGTTGGCACCCCCAAAATCTCTTGAAAACACTCCCACTTTAATTCGGTCATTCGCAACCGAATAACGTATACGTTATTCGGTTGCGAATGACCGAATATAAACTTGCAAAAATTTGAAAAAACTTGAAAATGCCTTACTCGGTTGTCAAGAACCGAGTATAAAATTTGAAAAAACTTGAAAATGCCTTATTCGGTTGTCAAGAACCGAGTATATAGACTTATATTCGGTCCTCAACAACCGAATAATAGACACTTTACTCGGTTGCGAATGACCGAATTAAAGTGGGAGTGTTACCAAGTGTATTTGGGGGTGCCAACATCACCACCCTTTACAAAATGGGCTGAGACATATGGACCTATTTACTCTAATAGAATTGGTGCCACTACCCTGGTTGTCCTCAATACCAATGACGTTGCCAAAGAGGTAAAAAAAAAAATTACACTGAATTCTCAATTTCTTTTCAAAATTTAGGTTACAGTCAGTGTGATGACACCAATGCAAGATAATCAGTTTAATAAGAATTAAAATATAACGATGCTAAACATACTTAGTTTTTGTACAAACATTTTATATTACACAATTGTTGCACCACTCAAATTAAAGTAAAAGTAGACAACATATTAAATATGTAGCCCACTAATTTATCTGGGTGCTGTCACTTTTAACAAAAAAACTTGTAACAAAATGAGTAAACCTGGCTAGCATTTTCCAACAAAGATAAATTAGATTCTTAATTTTTAACAGTTCAACAAAAATGATTATGTGAGCGGAGGAGTTGGCCCAGTGGTAAGTTTCTCTCCCAAACTTTAGGGTAACCGGGATTCGAGTCTCACCTGTTACAGTTAAACAGCTCCCCTTCTCCAATTCCCTTAGGAGTAAAAATTAGAAGTAAAATTTCATGTGTTAAAAAAGAACTTTTAATTGGGAAAGAGTCATTTTTTTTTGTCAATCAAACCCTCAATCTTTTTTAAGATTAGGCTAGTTAGGAAAGTTAATTATACTTCTTAACGTGTTTGACTTATTAAAGCTAGATAGTCTCACTTTTAAATTTTATACTCTTTTATATTAGAAATTGTTATCTATTCTGTACTCAAGTGAAATCAATTACTATTTATATAATTTAATATTTGTGATGTTGTAAAAAGTTATAAAAAGGAAATGTGTAAATAATTTGTTAAATAGTAATAGAAGGAAGGTGGTGGGACTATCGATGATATTTATGTCATTGAGTAATGAAATAAACATGAAATTTGAAAAAATAAAACTCTTAAATTTATTGTAAATGAATTATATATAAGAAGAACAAGATCACAAAAAGTATTAAATGAATTAGATATAACTAAGGAATAAATGCACACACCATAATGATGCAATTGAAGAAAAATAGTGAGGAAAACCCAATTCCAAATAGGTGAAAATACATTTCACCATCCTAGTTTTTACCCAGATGAAAAATACTTTACTCTGATCAAATAGAAAGCGAATTTTAAGTATCGACCCTAAGTAATTTGAAGCCATTAATGGTCGTTTTTAGACTGCTTGAATGTCAGCAACAGAGTTCTTGCATGCACAATTTCAGTGTGCGGATCTTTAAATAAATCTTGTACAAACAAAAAGAGAGTATAAATTACTTTTCCATATATTGCTTTTCAACTAGTAGTAATAATGCTAGTTACAATTATTTTCCTTTGTTTTTAGGCCATGGTGACCCGATTCTCATCCATATCAACAAGAAAGGTATCAAGCGCGTTAAAGGTTATTAGTTCTAACAAAAACATGGTCACTATGAGCGATTACGACGATTTCCATAAGATGGTGAAACGAAATCTCCTCACAAATATTTTGGGACCAAATGCGCAGGTTTGTGCCACATAAATCATTTCGGGCTCTTCTAGAATGACTGAGAGCTGAGGTAGAAGAAATCCAGACCGTTAATGTAAAATTAGATGGTTTAGACTTTGGCAGATAACTTTTGTTTAAACGAGTCATCTTCAAAGGCAAAAGTAGACTGTCAAAATCTATGCGGTCAAATTTTAAATGATCAACCCACATTTACTACCCTATTCTAGAGTGATTGAGGAACCAGATCCACATATATCCTCAAAGTAAAGTTGCTTTTTTCTCATTCTCTGTTAGTTATTTCGTCGCTGGGCTAAATTTAATACAAAATTTCTTACAAATATTTCCAGAAACGACATCGTGACCACAGAGATACTTTGGTAGAGAATATGTCAAACTGCTTGTCTGAAGAACGATCCTCTTGAAGCCGTAAATTTCAGGCATTTTTTTGGATCCCAACTTTTTGGATTGGCATTGAAACAAGTAAGTCTCTTCATGATGACAATCCCTAGTATACTGTTTCTCTGATTTTCCCTTTTTTTTTTGGAAATGCTTGGCTCTGTTGCTACAACAAGCACAACTATAAAAACATATTGTACAACTTTTCACAGTACTATACTCTGGCAAAACCATTACTACTTCTACATTAGGTGTATGATCAATGTCTTTAAGCTATTACTTTTATTTGACTTTTTGAAATGGGTGGCTCTAATGCCTAGCAAGTACAACTATGAAAGCATATGGTACAATTCAGGAGTATGCCTTGGCAAAGCCAATACTGCTTCTGCATTAGGTGTATGATTGATGCCGTTATGCTATTTCTTTTATTTTTTGAAATTGGTGGCTCTGTTGACAGAACAAATACAAAACTATGAAAGCATATTGTACAACTCTGCACAGCAGTACTAATTCTATTTCGTTCAAAAATTTCATGGGATTTGCAGTCTTTGGGAAAAGATTTTGAATCCATTTACGTCGAGGAACTTGGTGCAACGTTGTCAAGAGAGGAAATGTTTAAGGTTTTAGTGCTCGACCCAACGGAAGGTGCAATTGATGTGGATTGGAGAGATTTTTTTCCATATTTAAAATGGATTCCGAATAAAACTTTTGAAGAGAAACTGCAGCGAATGTATGTCCGAAGGGAAGCAATGATGATGGCTCTGATTAAGGAGCAGAGAAAATGTATTGATTCGGGAGAGGAAGTAAAGTGCTATCTTGAGTTCTTGTTATCACTAGAGAAACAACTAACGGAGAAACAAATAATGATGTTGTTGTGGGAGGTTATTATCGAAATATCGGATAGTATGTTGGTTGCGACGTAGTGGGCCTTGTATGAACTTGCTAAAAATCCGAAGCAACAGGTTTTTTTTTTCTCTCTCCTCTCTGCTCTAAGGAGGCTGGTATTTTCTTTAAAAAAGAAGGACTATTCATTTCGAGGGTAATTTGATGAGTTTTTCTTTGATATGATCTCCATGATGAAGATTATTTCCACCAGGTTTTATCAAAAAGTTAATCTAGCAGCATGTGTTGTGAAAATTTGATGTATATGTTGTTCATTTTTGGCTGTTGAAAGTTTAGATGATCATCTCACCCACTTTTAAATTGAATCTATTGATGCAATTTTGTGGAGATAATCTAACAATCATAGAGATCAACTCTAACAAGTTTCAAGAAAAAATTCATCCATTTACCTCTTGAAATGGACGGTTCTTTTTCTTAAAGATATATGATTATTGTCTTTAGAGCAGGTCTGTATGTATATTAGTTATGTTTGCCCCCCTTACTTTCGGAAGATATTAGTTATGTTTGCCCCCCTTACTTTTGGAAGAAATAGTATTATTGCTAACATGACCGCTCCTTAAAATCAAATCTTAGTTCAAAACTACCCTTTCTTGTTTTATGTCTTTAAATATTAGTACTAGAAATATCTGGCTTCTCCCCTTTTTATTAACATAATTTTGTTGAATAAACAGGTTTTTGAGACCAATGTGCCCTGAGTGACTTGAATCTGTTAAGGCTGAACCCATTAATCGGTTACATTATGGATAATTTTCGATGTGTTTTGATCTCCTCTTATTCTTCAACAGGAACGTCTCTACCAGGAACTTCAAAGTGTGTGAATCTAACAAGATTACAGTGGAAAAATTGTCTCAACTTCCATATTTGAGCGCTGTTTTCCTTGAAACTTTGAGAAAGCATAGTCCTGTTCCGATAATGCCTCTACTATATGTGCATGAAGATACTCAGATAGGAGGATACCACATTCCAGCTGGAAGTGAGGTTGCTACTCGCATTCTCTATTTTCATTTTAAACTTTAAATTGTGGTGCGTTTAGGCAAATTTTTCCTTGGAAAACAGACCCATTTTCAATGGAAACAAGATCTTGGGATGGTCACAACTCACAACCCATCTGCTTCCTCGGCAAGCTAGGATTGTAATTCAGTCTTCCACCCAGTTTCCATGCAAACAAATTTGTGGGATGGTCATACAACTGATGTACTTCCTCAGCACTCTTCCACGGTTTTTCCATGGAAACAAATTCTCATCCGCTTAAGCACAAAAAGCTAGGATTTGAATTCACACTCTTCCACCCATTTTCCATGGAAACAAATTCTCATTGTTTTCCTCACTACAAGCCAGGATTTCAATTCACTCTCTTGCACCCAGGTTCATGGAAGCAAATTCATAGGATCGCCATACTAACTATCCCATTCCTCAGAAAAGCTAGAATTTCTGTTCCCACTCCCCCACAAACCCAAAAGAAACTGAATTCCATGGAAAAAAAATGCACATTTTTCAAGAACATTTTGGACTTTGCTTTACACAATCTTCACGTCAAGTTTTGGTGTTTGATTGGCAATGAAAGATGGAAGCGATATAAGTTCATGTTCGTCATCGAAACACCTTCAAACGATATTTTTCCAGTGGAATTATTATTTTCTAGACTTTTTCCGTGCTTAGAGTCAAACACACCCAGGCATCCATTTGTAAAAGCAAACTAAATTTTTTTTTATTTTTCTTTTATGTAGATTGCTATAAACGTTTATGCTTGTAGCATGGACAAGAGAGTGTGGGAGGATCCCGAGGAGTGGAAACCCGAGAGATTCCTCGAGAAGGAAAATGACACCATGGATTTGAACAAGACAATGGCGTTTGGGGGCGGGAAGAGAGTTTGCGCAGGCTCCCATGAAACTTTCTTTATCTCTTCTGTGACTATAGGCAGATTAATACAAGAATTTGAATGGAGGCTTGAGGATGGTGAGAAAGATAATGTTCATACTCTGGGTCTTACCACAAAGAAGCTCCACCCAATGCAAGCAATCATAAAGCCGAGAATTTGATGCTAAAATGCCTCAAATCGATGGTAACAGTCCGATCTTATAAATCACCTAAAATCGCT
This sequence comes from Lonicera japonica, assembly GCA_021464415.1. Taxonomy (NCBI): domain Eukaryota; kingdom Viridiplantae; phylum Streptophyta; class Magnoliopsida; order Dipsacales; family Caprifoliaceae; genus Lonicera; species Lonicera japonica. The sequence continues at coordinate 65,338,644 of CM038466.1, read as the reverse complement.
TTGTATGCGAGTTGTGTCTTTTACTAGCTCATAATTAGAAGTGTTGATGTTATTTTCTGGTTAGCAGCTAGTTCTATGCTTTAGAGAAATAATGGACTTTTTGTAGTTCAAGAGTTTTCTGACTTTGTGGTGTTGGTCTATTGAAGTAAGTTTGTTAATTAGTTCAATTTTTCGATTTAGTTTTGCACCTCGATCAGTAACTAATTTGCTGATTGTTTTTCCTCTCATGTGATTTGATGTTTGTTGTTTTCACTTTTTGTTTATAATTTTTGCCGTTGCGAAAATTTATTATCAAAAATGTTTTGCACTTTGATGTGATGGATGGGATTTAAACCACTCTATCTCTAAAGATAGTATTACTCTTAATTAATTGTAATTATTGAATTACTTTTTATTCGTGTAAATATTTCTCTTTAAATTTATAATATCAAGTGGGGTACCAATGTGTCTTATTATAACTATTGTGTTATTAACTATCAATTTTTCACGAGAGTGAGCATGATTTGATTTCTAACAATGAAAATTGCGTCCATTTATTCTCCAGCTCAATTGAATTCGCCCCAATTTGAACCTCATAAACCACATTAACGGTACTTATTACATAGAGGGCCCCATTATGCAAAGTTGTTTAGCACAGTCCAAGTGCAGGATCTAATTATTTCTTCGTTAAAGAAAAGGCAAAGGTTTGATATTGGGGCCAACAAAACTTGAACCTTCGGCACTGCACCAAGCAACCTTTATCTTATATAAATTAGCTTATCCCTATAAAAAAAATAAAAATTATTACTCTTTATAACAGAAAATAAATTATATTCTAAACAGCATATATGCATATATATTTTTTAATAGATTAGTTTATAATATTTAAAGTACATGAATATTAAAATTCACCGTTTTGTTTAGATGTTTGTTAAGCATTGCTCCACAAGTTTAAATTATCTTACACTCTTGCTTGAAATTCGACTGTTAATAAAATAAAAAGGAATATTTTATTACATTATCTTTTTTGAGGAAAATAATTTGTATTAAGGGGTGTGCGATAAAAAAAATTGAAATTTATTCCTAACCCGCCCTCCAAATTTTTTTACGGAAAACAAATAAATTAATATAATATTTCACTGCATCAATTCATCTCTTTATCAACCCACTCAGAGGATACAAACTTGTATTCTGTAAAGTTGATGTTTTTTAAAATATTATTAGATGTGATGATCAGTAATCTAGATAAAAACTATATAGCATAGCTATAAATTTCTTTAGGGACATGTTTTAATACAATTTTGGGACACTTTACTTGTATTCATGAAATTTTGAAAAATTAAAATAATATATTAATTAATTAAGATGCTAATAAATATATCAGAATTATTCTTTTTTTTTTTTAATGAGACAAAATGAAAATTGAGAGGTTGAGACAAAAAGAAAAGAAAAACTTTGAGATGGGGACGGAAATTAAAATGGGCAAAAGATCGAGCATGAAAGGGACGTAACAAAGAAAGAGTGAAAACAACAGAGAATCTGAATGACATCGACGCTAGCTAATTACAAGACTGACCGACTCACTCCAAGCATATTGTCAAATTTCATCAAAAAAGCTTTGTCCCCTCTGCGCCACCTTCACCGCCACCGCCCTGTTCAACTCCCTGCCACCCCCAACCCACCAGTCACCTGTGTGTCCATTTATATGATTCTCTCGTGTACATATATAGAGAGAGAAGGTACTGCACCAGCTTCTTCTTCTTCTTCTTTTTACACATAAAACCCTACTTTTAATTTTTACTTTTAAAGAGGTCGGAGAAAGAGAGCTGTTTAATTACAACAAACGAAATTCAAACTCCGAATGCCTCAAGGTTCGAAAGAAAGACTTACTACATAGCCAACTCTTCCGCTCAAGTACTACACCAACTTGGTTTTCCTATGGTTAAAAGATTTGTATATGTGCCCCTCAAAAATCAAATCCATGTCAAATTAGTTTTAGATATTTGTGTTTGGTATCTCTCAAACTAAAATTCTTGTTAATAATAGTACGTCAGTAACCCCATTATCTCTTAAGTTCCAACAATAATTATCACCTATATATTCGATTGGCAGTTGTCCAAATTAATTTTTGATAACAATAAAATATATAATTATCTTAACAAGAAATATGATAAAATGTGTGTTTAAGACAAAATTATTATAAATGAAAAAAATAAATTATTAGACAAAAATATATGTTATATTTAATACTATATGTTAAAAAATATATACATATATATATATAAAGGGTTAACATGATTGTTTTAATAATAATATGAGCGGTTGAGATAAAAACAAGAGGAGAATCAAGAATGCAGAGATCACGGTAACCGAGAAATCCGGGAAGAGGAACAGAGGCGTACGAATGGAAGGAGGAGAGGGGCTGACCCAATTATTGCTCCCCACGCTATTCCAACATATAATCATTCTGTCTCCTCCCCCTTCCTTCCATCAAATATTCTTCTCCATTTCACCTCTTTCGAGTGACTTTGATTTTCTTGCCCACCGGATAGGATAGACAACCACTTCTGTTGTTTTTATGCCCAAATTTTTCATCTTTCTTGCATCTTATTAATTAATGTCGGGCATCTGTTCCTAATTAATTCCCTTTTTGACACGTTATTTGGTTAATAATTTAAGTTTGCTTTTATTCCGTTATTTAAATATTAAAAATTTATTCTAAAATTTAAAAATTGAATATTAAAATTTTGTTCCTTTTTTTTTAAATGTCACATTTGAGCAATTGCTATTTGTTTTAACATATTATATTTAAATGTTAAAATAATATAATTTAGACAATTTAGCTTTTATAGTCTTGTATTTATAATGATGATTATATCTAAGAACATAATTTTAAAAGGGCCACGGCAAAGACCATAGAGGAATTTTACCTCTTTAAAAAATAAGTTTTTAGACTTAAAAAAAGAAAAGAGGCTCTGATTTTTTTAAGAGGTATATTAAGACTTCAAATTTCATTTTTTGAACCCGTCAAACAGATGATTACCCATTTAAATTTCAGAAATGCAAACGAATAACACATTAGTTATTTAATTTGGTTTACTTATTGTTACTCATTAAGTTTATACCTTCCTTTGATTATCGACAAAGTTCAACACTGCTATCCGTATGAATATACACGTAATTCATTAAAATCTCTTAACATGATAATAAAAGTAATTAATTTGTGTGAAGTTATAAAATCATAACAAAAATAATTGATTGGTGTATAAAATTAAAAAATAATTTGAGTAATGTGATTATTTTCTTATTTTTTTTTTTGCCTTTTTCATAGAATAAAATTATTTAATTTATCTGGATAAAAAAATTACTTAGAAACAACAGAATATAAAAACATTTATTCAAAATAATAGATATATACGTGACTGAAATCATCTCATTAAATCACTTATTTCGTCTTCTAATTTTTTTTTCCAATCAATTTCTAGCTTAATTATCAGAACAAAGCTATTAGTTGACTAATCGAAGCTATAACCTAGGTCCCACTTTTGTAAGACTTGGAAGAACTACTGCTATAGATATAATCATATAAGAGGGCATTTATGTCCACCAAGGTTTATTTACTACATACTGATATAATTGCTTTGGACTCTCTGTCTCTCTCTCTCTCTCAAATAAAATAAAATAAAATAAAAGAATGCGCAGTTAGAATAAGCAAAGTTTTTAATAAGAATTAGAGGAATTTGCTCTACATAATTACGGAGTAGCATTTAATCAAGTGATAGGGGATTGGTCTAAGGCTTTATTTGATTCACGGAAAAAAAAAAAAAAATTATGATGGTAGGAAATTAAAAATTCTATCAAGTTTTTTTCTTATATTTAGTAAAGTATAAAAAATATTTAAGTAAAAGTATTGTTATTAAAAAATTTGTAATAAATGTTAGAAAATCACAAAGAAAAATCAATTGCATAGGTTTTGAGAGGAATGACTTTACCTCATACTTTCTCCTCTGTCAGGAAAGTGTTTCAAGAATTTATGTTTACCAAATAAAAGAAAGGAAATACTTTCATTTACTGAGTGCTCAAATTCGTGAAACAAACGAGACTTAATAGTAAACAACTTTTTCTTTTATTTTGTGATCAATAGTTCAATTCATGAGGGTAAGAAGAGGGTTTTTTTTGTTTGTAAAATTAAAGAAGAGACTTAAATCTCTCTTAATAATAAAAATATTATTATTTTTAAATGTTAACATTTGTTTTAAAAATACATCTTAATCATACTATAAATATAAAAAAAAACAAGAAAAATGATATTAACACTCCACAATTGTCCTAAAACACTCCAAAATTATTTTTAGTGACACTTATATAGATCTTTTGAAATACTTTTTATATTACTAAAAATAATTTTAAAGTGCTTTAGTACAAATATGGAGTACTAATATCATTTTTCAAAAACAACACATTATATAAAAATATATTTCTAATTTAATATATATAATAATAATTTTTTATATTATCATATTTTTAAATATATAATATGTATTATTAAAATACACATTAACGTATCGTATTTTCTTCACACGTTTAAAGCTTTGATTGAATCCCTGTTCACTAACTTTCTTTTAAAACACTTTCTCCTCATCTACAGTTGGAATAAAGTAAAACAATATATATTATATATATATATTTTATAGATCTCAGACAAAAATCTCTTATACCTTTTTTAATTTAATGGTTTACTTATTTCATATTGTGTTGAGGCTAATTATTATGCATCTCAATTAATTTTTACTTATGATTGTCACGGATTAAGCATTATTTTAACGATATTAAAATCAACTTAAAAATTACCAAATTAATTTTAAAAGCCAACTTTCAAGAAAAACGGCCTTTTTCTCTCTCTCCCTCTCTATAAATGCTTTTGTCTTCTTCTCACACTTCCCCTTATTCTCCACAATCCAGTCCACTCTCCGACAGACCCAAAAAGAAAATATGTCAGAAGTCACCGATACTCAACCGCCACCTAGAACTCCAACCACCGCCACCCGCCAACCGGAGCCTGAGCACCTCCCGTGCCCACGATGCGACTCAATCAACACCAAGTTCTGTTACTACAACAACTACAACCTCTCTCAACCCCGCCACTTCTGCAAGGCTTGCCGCCGCTACTGGACCGTCGGCGGCACCCTACGCAACGTCCCCGTTGGCGGAGGCTCCCGCAAAAACTCCTCCTCCAGCTCCAACAAGCGCTCCCGCACCACCCCATCTTCCTCCTCCTCCACCGTGACCTCCGACCCATTACCCAGTTACCCGGTTTTAACCCGACCCGGGTCTGTCCCGGATTCGGGTCATACGGTTTTCGGTGAGGTCAACCTAAACGAAATGGGTCCAAGTTCGGATCCGGGTCCGGATAGGGGCCAGGGTTTTACTACTTTGTTGGGTTTGCAACACTGGGACGGGTTCGGACTCGGGTTAGGGTCGGGTATGCAAGGAATGGGGTTTGGGATCGGCGCGTGGGATAGTTTACCATCGGAGCAGGTGGGCGAGGTTAACGCCGGTGGGGTTGGCAGTGGTGGCTGCGGCGGAGTTAATGGTGGCGCCGCGTGGCAGATAGGTGGAGGTGAAGGGGGGTTATCGGATGGGGATTGTTTTGGGTGGCCGGATCTATCGATTTCCACTCCGGGCAAAAGTCTCAAGCAATAGGACCCGACCACATTTTTTTCTTTTTAAATGTTGGTTTTCTTGGTGAGGGTCTAATATTTTGGGGGGTTAAAATGACGAGGAGTATTTAATGGTTTTTTCTTTTTTGGGATGTAAATGTTGTGGGTGTTACTCTTTAGTAATCATAGGCTGAACGAAATAGAAGAAATGAAAGACTTAATTATAAAGTCTTATTATTAGATATTAATACTTTATAGCAAAGTGTTTAATTTGGATGCTTGATTTGTTCTTTTCTTCGCGAGCAGTTCTATATATAGTGAACCGATAATAACATGATTTTTGGTTCATTAACATTAAAATGTTGAAATATACAAAAATCTCTCGCGCACTCGCACTGTAAGTTGATACGAAGAATGCTTTATCATGTGCTTTATCGAATTATTATTAGCACTTCAAATAACCATATTGAATTTATAATTATTAGTATTTTAAATAAATTTAACCCCCTCACATGCTGCCTTTTTTAAAAACTATTATTATCAATTCATTACCAAAAAAAATAAAATATGTTAGGATTTTACAGCTTATCCACATATATAATGTATTTAAATTGTATTCCTCAACACAGTATGCATATTTAAATGATTCTAGTTCCATAGAAAAGAAAATGAAAAGAACATTTCAATAGGTGCGCCATATATCAAGGAGATATTTGGTGCGCATGTTGGATTTGAATAATAAACCACTTATTATGAGGGAGCCGCTTGCTATCATTAGCTTATAACATGCAAGTGTAAGAGCATCTACAGTATAACTAAAAGGAAAAATTTACAAATTTGTCATTAAATTTCTTGTGAGAATATATGGTATATGATTTAAAAAATAGTTAATATGGTTGTAACATACTCTTTTAAGTAAAATGGGTGTATTATACTATACTCGGAAAAGAAAAAATGAAGATAAGTTGATGTTTTGAGTTGAGTTTTTAAAATACTGGTGTTCGGTGGTAAAATTTGAAAGTATGTTGAAAAGTGAATTTGATTTTTGTTTGAAGTGTTTTTCAACCAACTAAAATATCTTATAAAAAATTTCAAAAAATAGTCACAATGGATCTTGTTTTATAGATCTCGATGAGTAGGTTTCAAATATATATTTTTTATCTAATTTTGATTTTGATTTTTAAATTTAAAGTTATAGTATTTTAAAAAAAATTAGAGAGAGAAAGTAAAGTGAAATAAATTTTAAAAAGTGTAAGAGTGAAATTAATTTTAAATTGAATTTTTTAAATTTTTTAAAATAAACATTTACTAAACAGGCCTTTAAAATTTGGTTTTAAAATTTGATTTATAGGTGTTGAGTCATATTAGAGCATCCACAGCGTAGTGGAAAAATTTAGGCTAAATTTAACATATATTTAATTATATTTTAGTGCATAATACAACAGATAGGGTAAAAAAAAATTAAAATGATGCATACGAATGAAGCTCATTCGTATGGGTTAAAAAAAAAAAGGTCATACGAATGAGCCACATTCGTATGAGTAAAATTTAGCCATAGGGTAAATTTACTCGTTCGGTATCCTACCTGCTAAAATTTTAGCCTACATTTTCTTCTGCTGTGGCTTGGGTAAGATAAATTTATCATTTTACCCTATCCAATGTGGATGCTCTTACCACTATATTCTTATATGTTAATTTCTGTCTCTCTCTCCCTCTTTTTTCCTCAATTATCAAATTTACTTTACTAGTAACTTTGGTTAGAGGTGGAAATTGTTCAGTTTGGTTCAATAAGTGACCTATATTAAAAATATGATTCTTGATATTTTCAATTTTTGGTTTTATAAAACATGAAATTAAAACTAAACCATACAGTTTTTTGAACTTTTAGGTTTTTCTCGATATTTTTATTTTTGGTGTTGTTTGGAATATTTTCGATATTTGAACTATTTTGTTTTCTCGGTATATTTAATTTTATTTTTTCATCAAGACAATAATTATATTATTTAATCTTTACATATGGAATAATGAGATACATATTTTAAGAATTAGGCTTTTAGTATATATTAATAATCTTATAGCATACCATGTGCCTCTTTAAATAAATTTATATATATAACAATACTATCATTTTAAAAATAAATTTTGAAATTATAGCACGTAATATGTTAAAACCTAGAATATTGTACATATAATATATGAAATATAAAGTTAATCTAGCTATGCTTTATTCTTATTTTTAGTTTGGTATTTTTCAGTTTTCTATTTTTTATTTTTATTTTTGTATTTTCAATTCAGGTATTTCAGATTTTCAAACATTGAAACTAAAACCAACTCAAAAACAAAATTGATATTTTTAGTTTTTGATATTGATAGCTTTAAGTATTCAAATATGTGGAACCAAAACTAATTTTTTTTGAATTGATTTTTATTTTGCCGTACTAATTCCGGCCTCTAAATTTGGTAGATGCTTGGTTGGTATAATGAAATAAATAAAAGAAAATTTTGATTTTTAATATAGATTTAGGCATTTGTGAAGAGCACCATAAATATTACTCAATAACTATCACATACTTAAAAGGATTGTATATAATGCTTAGAGGTGGTATATCTACTAAAACTATATGAAAATGCTGCCCATTTTATTAAGATAAGTACACATGTCAGCTTCTTATAGACTCTACATTTATATCCCATTTATATATTAGCTTTATGCTATCTTTTATTTCCTGAATTAAAGTAGCATTAATTAATGTTATAATTAATGCCAACATAATTGTAGAGGAAGTGGATGTAATAATTATCTTAATTAGTGCGTTTTAATTTTGTTGGCTTATTTGATTTGATTTTTTTTTTTATCATTTCAGCCTTTTGGTATCAATTAATCTATTTTTGGAGAAGTTGAATTGCATGTTAATCAATTAGACAAAAAACCAAACTATTAAGCAATTGAAAATCTGAAACTAATTACTTTCAAATATAACAAAATCAAGCCCGAGTAACTCAACCATCGCAAACAAAGCCAATGCCTTCAAAAACTTCAAACCCAAATGACCCATATATATCTTAAAATGAGCTCAATTTTTTTTTCAATTTTTTTATTCTTACTTAATTTAGCTTTCATTAAATGTAATTTATATTTCTTTAATTATGTCTGCTATTTAATTTAATTTTGCCCTGATGATGTTGTATATGTACAATTAAGATGTTTATAATCGAGGTTAAAATTAAATTGAATGAAAATAGATACTAGAAATATGAAACAATAAACAAAAAAAATATATATATAAAAAAATGTGTTTCTTGCCAATACATTTTAATAATTATAGAATATAATAGACAGTTATATTTAATTTTTTGCAATATAAAAAGAATTGGCATCGCCCGCACAACGCACGGGTTGATAGCTAGTATTAATTTAATAGTTGTTATATCTTTAATATTCACTGCATAGGGGTGTTTTCGGTTTCAGTCGAGATAGAAACTAAGGTATCCCAAACTCGAGCCAAATGTAAAAATTCATTTTCAGTTCGGTTCGGTTTCTAAATCTTCGAAACTCAAACTCGAACTAAACTTTTCTGTTCGGTTGTATTCAGTTTTGACATATGTCTTTTTTAAGTTAATTTAACATCACAATGTAATACTAATAGTAATGTAAGAATTATTCATATTCAAATTAAAGTCATTATTTTTTATAAACAATGAGTAAATATATAGATACCATGGTTTCTATTTAGTTACTATTTTATTTTTACATTTATAAGAATAAAATACATTAAATAAAATGAAGAATTATCTTCTCATCATGCATGTGATAAAAAAAATCTTAGCATTGTGTAGTTAATTCAATAATAAGTGTACGTGTTAATGACTTTTTTCTTTTAAGATAATCACAATATGCAATTAATAAGAAATATATTCTTATAAAATACCATTTTTTTGTATTATAGTATAATTAACTTATGCCCTTAGAGTATATATTAAGATTTTTTTTTTATTAAACATAATTCAGTTCGGCTCGATTTAGTTCGGTTTTGGACTAGCTTGCCCTAAACTCGGACTAAACTTTTCAGTTTTAGTTTTTTTCTGTTCGGGATTTTACAGATCGATTTTCAAATTGGCTTTAACATCCCTATCACTGCATACAAACATAAAGGTGGTTGTCCATTATTTTTAAGTTTTGGCACATATAACGATGATAATTAACATTACCATTAATTTTTAAGGTTTTTTCCTGAATTTAATACCATCTATTGAGATTAATGTTGCCCAAGATGGCAATGGTAACAAGTAAAAAAAGGTTAATTTTGGCTATTAGTTTACGGCATAAAGACCTAAGAAATAAAAGTAAAAATAATTAATTTTTCTGATAATTTTTGTATGATAGATTAATGATAACTGAAATTCGGGCTTGAATTATTGCAGTTAGATGCTTATGTATTTGCGCATTATGCTCATGTTCGATTCTCGTTTTTCTTCCCTTTTTTGGCCAACCATACAAATCTATCCATTGTTTGTATTAGAAAGAAGAAGACAACCACAATTAATGACGAAAAAGAAGAAGTTAATGACAAGTGTCTATTATATTGCAAGGAGGGAAGAATAGAATTTACTACAAGAAAAATAGAGGCACTGATTGCTCCAAAAGTCACGTGGTCTATAAATTTTCTGCTGTATAGCCTGTTTGCACACTTTCTATTCACCATTCAAGATATTTTAAGAATATAATTGATAGTATATAAATACTTTCAAAGTTATTCAAACTTTTAAAGTGGAAGTTCTATTCCTTTCTATTGTACATTCAAAGTTATTAGGCTATCTCCAATGGTGATTTTTATCAAACTAAATTTCTATGATAGAAAAGTCAAATAGAAAAAAATATGCTCCAATGATATTTTCTATCACCATTTCTATGTGATATGGAAGGTGAGTCATATTGGTAATTTTTATTACCATTTCTACATGTAGAAATGGTAATAGAAATTACCTATATGACATGGCACATTTTCATTGGGTGTTTTAAAACTCCACTAGTTCTCTCTCTTTTTAAATAAGTAACAAGTAAGGAAGAAATACAAAAATAAAAATTACTATTGGAGACCAACTTTTCTATCATTTTCTACCTATGTGAACATATTGCCAATTAGATATAGAAATGCTATAAAATAATATTTAGGATAGAAATAGAAAAATAAAAATTATCATTGAAGATGACCTTAAAACTTTCAATGTGGGAGGGGTTGTATTCCTTCCTTTTGTACCTTCAAAGTTATTAAAACTTTTAATGTGAAATTATATTCCTTCCTTATAAAATTATTGAATTCCTTACTTAATAATTATTTAAGTTACAATCTATTCAACAATTATATTACCAAATAATGTGTTGGAAGTGTGTTAATCAATGTGAGTCGATCAACAACACTATCCCAATGTATTTTATAATTCATTATTTATCGTAAGAATTTACTCATTAAATTTTTTACAACGATTGTTACTTTGTTCTATATTTGTATATCTTTTGTTGGAAGGTTCATTTTCAGGTGATATTTGAGTCAGATTTCACGTATCTTAATCAATTTTCTTTTATAAAAAATGTTAATTGTTGTTCAATAAAAATTTTGCATATGCGAAAACTTAAGCAAGAGAATTCTTAATGGAGTCCCGTGTCACTGGACCCCTGTGAGTGGTTTTTATATTTATATATGAAAGACGGTCTTTTTCTCAAGTGCAGTGAATGTCATTTCAGTGTGTAGACTTGTAGTCACTTGAAGGCTTCAAGTCAAAAAAGTAAAGAGGTGTGACACTTGATTCGAGGTCAAGAAGAAGCAGAAGAAGAAGAATGAGAAAAGAGAGAGAGGGGGGGGGGGGGGGGGGGGGGGGGGGGGGGGCGGGGTTGAAGATGTACAGTTTTATGTATATATTATGGGTGGTGATGTTGGCACCCCAAAAACACTTGACAACATTTTCACTTTAATTCGGTCATTTGTAATCGAGTAAAGTGTCTATTATTCGGTTGTTGAGGACCGAATATAGGTCTATATATTCGGTTCTTGACAACCGAATAAGGTATTTTCAAGTTTTTTTAAATTTTTGCAAGTTTATATTCGGTTGTTAAAGATCGAATGAAAAGTGAGAGTGTTTTCAAGAAATTTTGAAGGTACCAACATTACCACCCTATATTATATACAGTCGTAATTATTTATTGACACTAGCTAGCTCCTCCTCCACAAAATAAAGGGACACTGATTGACATCCCCACCGACTATGCACCCCACTTAAACAAGTGCATGCAAACAATTTTCCACGCCAATGAAATGTGTTTCTATTTATATACAGTATTTGGTTTCACCAAAATGTGTAAATTAGACACCCGGGAGTGTTAGCATCAGGTATTTTTTTTCTCACTTTACACCTAACTTCAACTAAATATATTTAAAAAAAATTTAAAATATAACATACAATTATTTAATTTTTTATTTACTTTGTTGAAAGTAAAAAATTCTGTCGGCAATAATAATTATGTTGAACAAATTTTCTAAGTTTTCTTTTATCGTATTCACATGTTGATGCCAAAACAATATAATATATTTAAGTTATCCAATTAATATAGCACTATATATATATATATCTTCTTTGAGAGAAGCTTGGAAATAGCAACATTATGTTTTAAAAATGATATTATTAACAAATGGAAATTAGATTAATCTGTCTATACTATATTAAAAAAAATAACCCAACGTTAAGTTGCGCATAAGGAAAAGAAAATACTATTTAATTGAATGGATGTGTTATGTGTAGTGTAGGTACATAATTGTGGTACTTGTAATTATGCACTTGTTTGTTAAAATTAAATTAATTAAGAAAGAGAGGGAGAGAATGTGGGTGCATTGGTGGATTAAACCAGCTTATTAATAATGGGAGGTATTTGACGCCCCCGGGGGGCGCCGGGTGAGGGTAGAGCGGGGACTCAATTAAACATTTCTAATGGCATAAGTAAATTTGAATAATTAAAATAAATTTTTGTTATTTATTTAATAAATTATTAAAGTTAATAATATAGAGCACTCTAATAGTTATTTTTTCTCAATAATTAAATGTGTGGGGTCTTATTGACTGGCTACAAATTAATCAACTTAAAATTTTGATAAAAAAATGAGAGAAATATTATTTAAATTTAAAAAGATTATTTTTTACTCAAAAAAATTAATAGATCCCACATTTTAAATATTGAAATAGATTATTAATTTTGATTATAAAATAAGAAGATTTAGTTATTGGTTAAAGTGTTACTAAAATTTAATTATGTCATTAGACTAAATTTTTTTATTAATATTATTAAAATTAATTATAATTAATATTTTAATTAAACAATGCTTTTAGCGGTAGGTCACGTACAGCCAGCCGTTAGGTATATCTACAGTACATTTGTGATTTCGGTCGGTCAAATCACATCGATTATATTGTCTAGTTAATAAACAAATAAGTAAATAAATTATTATTAGTAAACTTACTAGTGGAAATGACTGTACAACATTAAACTCAATTATGATGCTTTTTATAGTGTCAACAGAATTATTAGACATGGTGTCCTTGGTATGCTTTTCCATTTTTTTAAACTTAATAGATTGTACATATCTCGTAACGATGCGTACATATCTCGTTAGGATGCAGGCGGTGTTTAAATTTAGTACTAACAAGCACTTTAAAGAATCATAAATATATTTGTAATGTTGTATTAATTTTATATTAATTTAATTTAGGATCACACATTTATATCAGTAATGTGTGTTATCATTTACAAGCTTAAATTTAAGTGGTCTAATTAAGTTTTTAATTTGTTTTTATGTAAGTTTAAGAGTCTGTTTATCATGGACTTAAAGTCTAAATATCATTATGCAAATTCTTTTTTTTATGAGAAGCAGGAATAGAATTACTGAAAATCTCCAACCGTCATGGAGATTTATAAATAGAGGAGCAATGGTCCCCATTCCAACCCTAACAACATTTTTCCTAAATTCTTTAAAGGGAGAAACTCAAATTTATAAGGGAAAATGATTGGAAGACTATATTCACGTTTCCGCTAATTCGTTATCATAGATTCGGATTCACAATATATATACATCATTCATGTACATATATATATATATATATATAAGGATGATTATATAACTACATCATTCAAGTTGTGTGGTTGGTTGATGATTCTTCATAATTCAATATTTGATTTGTTGTGGTAGTTAATAAAAAAAATATCTTCTTGTGCGTGGTTCTAATTTTTTTTTTAACTGCAATTATGTGTTTTATTCTATTAATATCCCATTTGCAGTATATGAAATGACATATAATCTGACTTTTAATATTTATAATTATGTACTTATGATTAATGTTATGTTTTATTTGTCTTTATGAAATTACATATTTAGGACAGGATATGAGTATGTTTATGATGATATTAATATACATATTCATCCTGCCAATATGTAATTTATTTATATATATACGATTTATAAATCAAGGAGTCTTTAACTTTGATTAATTACATGTGACATCTATTATTTTTATTATTTGTCTAAATATTCTTGTTGGTCGGATTTCAACCCTAGAGGGGGGTGAATAGGGTTTATGGCAAATTAAAAGTATTTTAGGATAAACCAAGTTAATCAATAAGAATTTTGAACAGTTAACCAAAAGATATAAAATGAAACAATAATCATAACAAATAAAGAGATAAGGATAGAGAGATTTAACCAAAGCACAAACATGTTTTGTTCACACAGTTTGGTTTTTGGCCATAGGTTCGCGCCCAAGTAGTGCCATCGAAAAATTTCAATAATCAATTTTCTTACGAGTGAATATCAAATCTTCTAATAAAGTGTAATTTTTTTCACTATACTTCTCACAAGACTCTTTTACTCAAATAATGAGATAACCTATCAAAAGTAAAAAAAAAATGTGGTTTGGTGACACACACCAATGAATTACAACTCTATTAAAGTGTTTGCTAAAGATACAAGATGAATTATCACTTCTCAAGTTATAAAGATTTGATCTAAAGATGGAAAATATGTAATTGATTAAATCAAGATAGCTTATAAACTCAAGGATTGATTGATTGAAAATTTCTAAGCTTAAAGAATGAAAGATATTGCAATATGTGAGTTTGAAAGCTTAAAAAAGAAGTATAAATAGCTCTGAAAATGAATAAGACCGTTTAGGAACAACCTAAGGCTTTCACACTTCAACAGTCACTTGTTGAAGATATAACATGAGCCTGTTGCTAAGACAGTTGCTTGTTTGGCACCTAACATGAGGCTTTTTCAGAGCCGTTGTTTCCTTTTTGAGTTTTACTTTAAATGCTTCAATTTTTGATTCAAAAGAGTTTCCAAAATGAGCTAGGCTTGCCTATGAGTGGTTTTGAAAAGCAAGTTGGACAATAGAATGAATCCTTTTTTAAAGATCTGTGCAAGTCAACTTATCTTGAAAATTGTTTTATAATGGACCTTAAAAAACATTCCAATGTGTGATTTTCAAGAAATTTTTAAAATAAATATCTTAAGCAATTTATTTTCTTATTGATCTAATATAAATAACTTTACAATATAAACTCCTAAATTCACTCACATATAAAATGTCTTCTCTTGAATATAAGTAAAGGCTCTTGAAAACATTTGAGTCTTTGTGAGGATTTCTTGTAACTCTTGTTTTTCTTGTGAATACTTAAAACAAATTATTGAAACTTTTCCAAAAAATATAATTGCATGGATGAATAAATTGATCTATATAAACAATACAAGTTAGATAATCATTGTAAATAATCAAAATTAATGTAGATGATTAATTTGTTAAAACATTAATTCAACAATTCTATTAGGCCAGTTCACACAAGATGCCACAAAAGTGAGCTATCTTGTGTAGATAAGAAATGATTAGATGTTTTTGTTTCTTTAATTCATGTGGATATTAACCAATTTAAAGAGAGGTTTGTATTTGGCAGAATTACACACACACGCACCTGTGATGATAATCGTGTGACAATTATCAAGGTAACCTAATATGAATAATGAGTTCATGAAACATGGAATTATTATTTGACATAACTTATTGTCAGTATTTGATCACTACAATAAGAGTACCATTTACAGTTAATATCACACTCCATAGGCTTGGTATTAATGTTGTGCTAGGTATCTTGAGATGTCATAAAATTAATCTATTTAAAAGATTATTTACTTGGTTATTTTATGTGTGCATAGTTGTTTATTTATTTTATTTTGATATCTATTTAGCTTTAATGTTTACTACTGCTATATCTATCAACATTAATAATGTTCCAATGTTAAATAAAACAAACTTTAAGGACTGGAAAGAGAATATATTAATTGTTCTCAGCTGCATGGATCTTGACTGAGCCTTGCGGATGCTTTAGCCTAACGAACTCACGGATGAAAGTACAAATGAGAAAATTGTGTATTTTAAAAAGTGGGATCATTTTAATACGCTAGGTCTTATTATCATGAAGTGCGGTATTCCAGAATCTTTTAGGGGTGGAATTACAGATGACGATATCACTACCATTCAGTTCATTTAAGAAATTCAAAAGTAATTTGCCAAAAATGATAAGGCTGAATCAAGAACACTTTTAACAAGCTTGATTTCAATTAAATATAAGGGCAAAGGTAATGTTTAGGAGTACATCATGTAGATGTCTCATATTGCTTTAAAGGTTAAGGCACTAAAGCTCGACTTATTTGATGATTTGTTGGTGCATTTTATTCAAATCTCTTTCCTCACATAATTCAATCAATTTAAAGTTAATTACAACTGTCAGAAGGAGAAGTGGACACTCAATGAGCTTATTTCATTTTGTGTGTAAAAGGAAAAGAGATTGTGGCAAGACATGATTGAAAATGCCCATTTGGCTAATACAGCTAACGGTAAGGGCAAAATGAAGGATAGAGGAAAAAAGTTGTTGTTCTTAAGGGTCTGGAGCAAAAGAAATAGAATACTGAAAATGGTTGTTTCTTTTGTGACAAATTCGGACAAAAAAAAAAGAAAGATTGTACTAAATTTGCTAATTAGTGGGCAAATAAATGTACATTTTATGCTTTGGTCTGTTTTGAAATCAATTTAGCTTCAATACCAAAAAATATTTGGACAGTAGATTCTGGTACTATTACTCACATTTGTGTTTCTATGTAGGTTTGCCTGAAGTACCGAGAGCCAATTGATGCTAAAAGACGCATTTACGTGGGTGATGGCAAGTTGGTGGATGTGAAAACAATAGGGCACTTTAGATTATTGTTAAAAACTAGTTGTTATTTGGATTTGATAAACAATTTTATTGTTCTGTCTTTTAAATGGAATTTAGTTTTAATTTCTTTTTTGGACAAATATAGATACTCTTATTTATTTAAAAATTCTTAATTTAGTTTATCTCTAAATTCAAATGCTGCTAGTACCAATTTACTTAGTACTTTCGACAATCTATAGTTGCTAAAAACTATTTCATCTTAAAATAAAACCTTGCATGTGGAATCGCATGGTATAAAGCATAAATTAGATAAAGAAATCCAGCCTCATTGTGGTATAAACGCCTAGGTCACATCTCAAAATCTAGAGTTATGTGTTGAGTGTATCAAGGGAAAACATACCAAAAAAAAAAAATGTGATAATCGGACTACGAATGTCTTAAAATTAATAAATACATATATTTGTGGTCCATTCCCTATGGCTTTTTGGAGTGGTCAATAATACTTTATAACATTCATAAACAACCATTCTAGATATGGTTTTTTATTTATTACACATGAGAAATCGCAATCTTTGAACGTGTTAAAAACATTTAAGGCCAAAATTAAGTTACAACTCAACAAATGGATAAAAAACATAAGGTCTGATCATGGTGGTGAATATTACGGCATATACGAAAAATTAGGTAAACAACAACCAGGATCATTCGCTAAATTCCTAGAGAAATGTGGAATCATCCCACAATACACTATGCCAGGGTTTCTTAGCATGAATGGTGAATTTAAGACACAAAATCGGACTATTAAAAACATGGTAAGAAGTACGATTAGTCAATCTACTTTATTAGAGTCACTCTAGGGTGAGGATCTAAAGACATTAACTTATATCCTAAATCGGGTGCCAATATAAGCGGCCATAAAAACGCTATATGAGCTTTGGGTTAGGCGAAATCCTAATTTAAAGCACTTGCATGTTTGGGGATATCCTGCTGAAGCGAGGCTGTATAAGACTCATGAAAGGAAATTAACTCTAAAATTATTAGCAGCTATTTTATTGGCTATGCAGAATAATCATAAGGCTAAAAGTTTTACAATCATACTAGTAGGTCAATTTTTGAGACGAGAACAACAACGTTCTTTGAAGATGTTGAGTTTGGGGGGAGAATTCCAATTAGGAACATTGTCTTTAAGGAGAAATATGGAGCAATCTCAATTCCAACTACTACTTTGGATAATGTGTATTCTTATATATACTTGTCATTGATCAAAACGTAAATTTAAATCCTCAACAAGGCAATATTGTTCAACCCTTCATTCAAAATGAGGTAATTATTTTCGAGGTCATTCTTGAAGAACAAACTTGATAACCTCAAGAATCTGTGCCATTAAGTTGATCCACAAGAGAAAGAAAATTGCAATCTCAAACGATCATATCGTGCATTTCTAGGAACAAGAAGTAGAAAGTGAAATGCTAAAAGATGATCCAATTAACTTCCGTTAAGTCATGCAAAGTTTCAACTCTCATAAATGGATTAAAACCATGAATGAATAGTACAAGTATATGCAAGACAATAAAATTTTGGAAAACTTGTTCCAGTACTAACTGGTGTCCTTACGTTGTAAATGGATATTTAAAACCAAACGAGATTTAAATGGTAATGTGGAGAGGTTTAAAGCATGTCTTATGGCCAAGGACTTTACTAAAAAAGAAATAATTGACTTTAGAGAGACCTTTTCTCCAATTTTCATGAAATACTCTTTTAACACAATTATGATGCTTGTTGCACATTTTTATTTTAAGTTATATCAAATGGATGTCAAAACATCGTTTCTTAATGGTAACATTGAATAAACAATTTATATAGTGCAGCAAAAAAATTTTCTATCAGAATACTCAAAGTATATAGTTTGCAAATTGAAAAAGTCTATTTATGGATTGAAGCAAGCATCTCATTAGTGGTACTTCAAATTTATCATGCCATTGTTCATATGGTTTTCAAACAAATGTTGTTGATGATTGTATATATTAGAAGATCGGTGGGATTAAATATATTTTCCTGATTTTATATGTCGATGATATATTGCTTGCTGTAAATGACATAAGCATGTTGCATAACACCATGTGAAACCCCAATCACCAAATGAGACAAGTTTAGTCTCAGTCAATACCCGAAAAACAGTCTTAAAATTAAAAAAAATATAAAATATTCCTTATGCCTTGGCTGTAGAGAGTCTAATGTATGCTCAAATATATATGCGTTCAAATATTGCATTCATAGTTAGCATGTTAGGCAAATATTTAAGCAATTCTGGCATAGATCATTGGAAAGCATCCAATTGGTTTATGAGGTATTTACAGAGAATAAAGGGTTATATGTTCATATATAGGAGATTTGATCGATTAGAGATCATTGGGTATTTCGACTCTAATTTTGCTAGATGCCAAGACAATAGAAAATCAACTTCAGGCTATGTTTATCTCTTAGCCGGTGGAGCAATTTCGTGGAGGTTTGCAAAGCAGATGTTTATTGCTTTGTCCACCATGGCTGCATAATTTGTAATATGTTTTGAGACGTCCAATCATGAAATATGGCTGCGAAATTTTGTCATTAGGCTATGAATTTTTGAGGTGTTGAAAAACCGCTCAAATTATATTGTGAAAATAAATTAGCGATTCTATATTCCAATAACAACATAAGCTAAACGAATTCAAAGCATATAGACATCAAGTTTCTTGTTGTGAAATAAAGAGTGCAGAGTGGTCCGATTTTCATTGAGCATATTAAGACAAACTTTATGATTGCGGATTTGCTTATAAAAGGACTAATATCTAAGGTCTTTCACGAGCACACTGCTCATATGTGTGTTATTTTATTTGAAGATAATTTATTTAATGAGAGTTTGTGTTTAGGTTGTTCTTTATGTTAAACTTCATATTTCATTTATATATTCAGTTTATTTTCTATAGAAATAAAGTATTTAGTTTATTTCACTCTATAATTAAGTATTTTTGAAGTATTGATTTCAATGAATTAAAATATGACCAGTTGAAAATAAGCATATATATATCACATTGCATATAATTTCCATACTATGCATCTATGATTGATTTATGTCATTTAACTATGTTGGTATATGTGACTATTGATAAGTTCAATTACGATTAATGTAATAAAGACCGCTTTGATCTGATATAGCTAATAAACGAGATTGTTTGGATATCCTTAGGAAATGATAACGAATTTCTAAACTCACTAAAGTTAAACACATTTATCAAGTTACATATATGGTCTAGTGGAAGATTATTGGATTAATTTTATATTAATATAATTTGGGACCACAGATGTATATTAGTAATGTGTGTTATCATTTGCAAACCTAAATTTAAGCGGTTTAATTAAGGTTTTTTTTTTTTTTGAAGGCTTAAGAGTATGTTTGTCATGGAATTAAAGTGTAAATGCCATTAAGCAAATTCTTTTTGTATGAAGGGCAAAAATAGAATTAGTGAAAATCTCTAATCACCTTGGAGACTCATAAATAGAAGAGTAATGGTCCCGGATCCAACCTTAACAACATTTTTCCTAATTCCTCTCAAGGGAGAAACTCAAGTTTATAAGGGAAAATGATTGGTAGACTATTCACATTTTCGCTAAATTATCATCATGAATTCGGGTACGCATTTCTGTTTCTATTTCTTAATAATATGACTTAATACATGATCATATTTTATGATTCTTACGATTTAAATATAACATGTAAGACTATTTTGGTTAATACAATTTATAGTGAAGTTTTTAAAATCAATCTATCTTTTTTTCTTGAACATAGTACTGTTTTAAAAAAATATAATATATGTTTATAAAATAAATTATAATATTTGTTTATAAAATTGTACACTGTTTTTACAATAAACATAATTTTTTGCAATAATATCTCCTTTCAATTAATATCGGTCTTCCCAGAATCCTACCTCACTTTGTTAGTTTCAAACCATCATGTGTCTGATTTACATGATCTGCAAAAAATTATATATAATAAAAAATAATTTTCATGAATTACTAAGTTCTACGGTCCTCCAAAAACTAGTATTTGGTCTGAAGAGAATGGCACATTATCCACTAGGACTCAAATCGATATAAAACTACCAGTTAATTAGTGGATATTTGATTCGAGAAACAGAGATTATCTATTCAACATACATTGATAATATTATTTTTTTTAAAATTCAAGAAAATTGCAAAACAATCAAGATTGCATACAAAATTTAGTAAAACTAATTAGTAAATATGAACTCACTAGCCAAATGCGAAAAACACATAAAAAATATTACATAGTTTAAAAAAAATGGAACAAAACAAAACCATCACAACATAATGACTACCAAGTTCTTCTATAGAATTTAAAGGCCACATAACCCGGATCTAGTCTTGTTCGAATTTTTTTGTTCTCGTTTTTACTTAAAAAAGCAGTGGTAGATTTAGGACGTCGAGATAAATGGAGGGAAGTCGAACCAAGGAGCTGTGTGTGTATTAGGGCATACACTCTCAACCAGCTGGGCTGAAGAATTTCAACTTAAGTCCATTATTCACCATACTCCAAATGCCACCAATTGAAAAGGCCAAGCTAAAAGCAATACCCAGCCAACCAAGTACCCAATTAAAATACCAATTGAAGCTGAACTTTGTTGGCCTTTTAATAAGCACCCACATGAAACAAGGGTAAGCAAATGTGACAGGAAGTGTAAGCCCTCCTAACAAACCAGCAAGACTTGACAGGAAAGGGAGTGCCACCCCAATGAAGAAAGATATGAACCCACAAAGAACCCGAAAACCGGACCGGACCCATATCGAGCACGGGCGGTTCGTGCGGCTCGTGTAGCCGGCTTCAAAGCTGTCGAAAACAGGCATAGAATATATTTGGAAGCTACTCAAGCAACTGAATACAACTAGGAGGAATGTCATTGCAAGAAGTCCTCTAGAAATGTCGTGGCTGTGGAACCCGTATAGCGCATTTAGAATCCCTCCCGAGGGCATCTACAAGAAGAACAAAGAAACTCAATTATAAAATTCAATTATATTAGTAACATTTTGTGCTACATAATATCATGTTCTTATCGATTCCCCCACATTTATAGTTGTGTCGTCTAAGGTGGGTGAATTGGGCTCCTCTAGAGTGCGTTGAAGAAATATAGATTGTTAGTTTAATACTATATGGCTTAGATTTTGAGAAGTACTTCTAACTTGTATGAATCCTCGCTAGAGGCAGAAATCAGTTATCAAAATCTGAGTCATCTAATTTAAACTAACGGTCAGGCTATACTACTTACTCTAGATTGGATTACATGGAAATGAAGAATGAAGATTATATATCATAATTAGTATACTTACAAGGTTTCCATAAGCCCAAAAACCTCCAATTGCAACGGGGAACAAACACATGGCAATGAAGACATAGGCAACCTTAGCTCCTCTCCACATTGGCACATGAGCCGGGTGCTTGAAGGTTGACGGCATTGTTGCCTACAAATGGCAACATAAAACACTTTTAAGTAACAATATATATAAATATATTTCACCTATAAACGACGCAAAAATGCACAGGAGTTGTAGTACATATATACCTGAATCTCTAGGACTAGATTGTGGCCTCTAAATGCAAATGCTATAATCCCGAGCGCATTTAGAACCGAAAACATAGAACCCGAAAAGGAAGGCAACGAAAGTGGCTCATAAGAAATGGAAGGCGGCCTCGGGTGGCTTACGGAGAGAACCCACACCATGGTGGAATACGTGATGGCGGTTACTGCTCCAACGAGTGAGAGTCCGGCAATTGAGTTGAGGTTTGGGAGTTGAGATAGTACAATGGATAAGGAAGTGAAGACCAGATACCACTCGACAGTTGTTAGAGGATTCGATGTACATAGAGGCCCACAAACAATTTGAAAGAATAGTTTCATGGTCTCTCCTCCTATTAGAATCAATGCAGTTCCGGTCCCTGCCGATAAGTAAACAGTGGGGAAGAGAGCGAGCCACACACCTAATCTTTCCCCTGAAAAAGCAAGGTACAATTTTTCCTAGTCAGAAATGTATGATTAGAGTTTGAGAATCCGGTTACAACATATATATTGATGCACTAAAACTCTAAAAGAAGCATTGTGCAATCTTACCAAATGCTGCTTGTGCAAGTTCAACATATCTGTTGTATCTCTTCCCAGGTACTGCTTCATGCAGCTGAACCAGAATCCACAAAGTGTAAAGTTGCCAGAAGTATGCTACGGTTAATGAAATTATCCCCCAACTCCTGTGGTACATTCCACAAATAGGTCAAACATAATTACACAAATACTTCAATCATGACACCGTTAAGAAAAAATTCAACACGCCTGACAATGCATTATTATACATGAAAAGAACATACCGAACTAAAGCAAAAATGGAGGAAAGGTTGTGGTTGGAAACCCGAGGGGACGAGTTTCACTGCATATTTAAATTGAAGTATTCTAGAAGAGCTATGGCTGACCCAAAGGAAAAGCAAATCTTCAGAGAGGGCTCGAGGGAGGCGGCGATGAAAGCTTGAATGCCGTAGGAGCAAGTTCAAACCCCGTCAATGAAGTTTAAAATCCATTCAAGGAACGTAATATAAAAGGGTTACCCCATTTGCTTAGCTCGCTATTAACATTTCCGAATAAAATTCTCTCTAGTCCTTAAATAGAGTTTCTTTTTCCAGAAAAAGAAAGAGTAAGCTAATGTATTTATGTTTCGCCTCAAACTTGCAACAATTACTTATGTTTGATGACAATTTATCATACAAGCTACTCATTTGGATCTCTATACCCCCTCACATATTGGAACCTAAATTACAAGACCCCCAAATATTGTGGGTTTTTGGCTCGCCAAGTGCAAGAGGTGTCACTTGTGAGTTGTGAAGTGAAGAGGGATTGAAGTTGCTTCTTTAACTTGTTTCAACAAAACTCTTTAGCTAGTTTGCTCTTTAGATTGTTTCTCAGCAATATTGGGGGTGTGATGTCCCAGATTGGGTAACCAATGTTTTGGCTCGTGATCTAATTTAATTCAAGTTCTTGGTTTTGGCTTCTACAAAGAAAAGAAAAGAAAAGAAACGGGGAAAACTAAATAACAAAATGGATATTCAAATAAATATTTCACCAATTTAGCCTTATGGGATAGTAGTACTCCTTCCTTGTCTTCCTAACAAGGAGGGTTTGGGTTTTATCCCATGGATGAAGTAATCGGCCTTTGAAGTTAAACACCCGCACGTTCAAGTGATTATATGTTCTTGATACCCCACCTCCCCCTAACCTTAAAGGAGTAGGGTAGATTCATTTTCACTGGCATCAAAAAAAAATTGCTCAAAAAGGGTCACCTATAGTACAATTTGAAATAAAAATATTTGGTATTTCTCTTGGAGATGCAATAAGACAATTCAAGGATGAGAGAACCGTACTTTATAAAGTAACTGAATTAATGTCAAAAAGGACCAAAGAACGGATGAGATGGGTAGCCTCAAGCGTCTTTCTTAGATTTAGTCAAAATTAGGTAAAAAATTAGGAAAAACGACAAAAGTAAAAGGGGAAAAAATGACGAGGTAGACCCACCAATCATGAACTTTAATCATAGCTGGAAACACAAGAAATTCACCCATGCTTAAGGCTACTCATTTCATCTCAATATGTTTTAAATACGAAAGAAAGTACAAAAATTCTATCCAAAATCCAAAAAACATAACCTAGTTTATATACATAAATAATCAAACTACACAACACATCTTAATATATCTACCGCTGAAAAATTACAATTTGGAATTAACCTAGTTTATATACATATATAAACAAACTATAACACACATCTTAATATATCTACTGCTGAAAAATTACAATTCACACCATCATAAGAAAATAGGGTTTTTTCTTCCTATTGACACTATAGAAATTCTCTAATTTTTTTTAATGTATTTGTTTGGTTTAATAATGAATTCAAAACTCATTAAAAAAAAAGTATAATAATATGCTGATTTATCTTGCAAATTCAGTTTTCATATTTTAGCTTCTTTTCCCAGAAGAATCTAAGGGCGTATATGTAAATAGCGCAATAAATAAAATTTGAACCAATTTGACACCTGCCATCGTATTAATAACATTTCCACTGCATTAAATTCCAGTGAACCAAACACATGCAGCTAAACAAAAGCCAGGAACTTAAATATTTCCTTTTTCATTATCAACTTACCAAAACTTAAATTAAGAAACAAACTTTGTTCTAAACAAATGATCATGCACATCCTTAAAAAATGTCAAAATCAAATATGGATCGATGGATAAGAATTTTACACAAACAAATATCCAATATTCTTAGAGTTATTTTTAAAGCATCACGTGACGTTACTCCAAACCTATGATTCCATGAAATAAATGCAAACCTATGATTCCATGAAATAAATGCACATGTAATCTTTGCATATTTTTTTTTAACATAAACTAGTGTATTGCCCCGTGATACGGTTAAAATACCTCACGATACAACTAAACTATTAAATAGGGAATAACAAATTAACTTTACCAATCTAGCTAGCAAGGAGAGAGAGCTTCACACACTAGTTTTCGCTACTTAATTAATCTAACCAGGCAATTTAGTGCTAAATATAAAATGCTGCCATGAATTAATCTCAACTTGATAATCTCAAATTAACAAAACAGAAACCAAAAAAAAAGTAACAAACAAAAACATTTATAGAGTGAGAGTAGAGTAGAGTAGAGTAGAATAGAGAGAGAAAGTATATACCAGCCAAGGAAAGAGAAAGCAACCGGCAAAACTAAAGCCTGAAATCCAACACCAGCATTGAGATTATGAAAAGCAGCATAATGAGCATTTCCGTTCCGAGATTCCGTAATCGGAAGCCAAGCATCCTGCGGATTGAGCTTCGTTAAATGTCCAACTTCCTCCAAGTATCCCTTCATGTTTATCAGCACTCTCTTCATCGGCGTTCCTATCGGACTCAAAAACCTCGGCGATATGAACGACGCCGTCGTCGACGATTTCATCCTCGTCGGAGACCTCTGCCCCGACGACGTCAGTATCTCCGGCGTCGACGCCGCCCGTGGCGTCGCCGGTATTGATATCAGCTCCGTCTCCGGCCTCTCGTCCATCTTAAGTTCTCTCTCTCTCCTCACTCGGGGTAGTAGAGTGTGTTTTTTTTTTTTGCTTGCTAAAATGCTCCGGGGCCCGGGGGTGAATCAAGAGGAATGTTTGAAAATTGACGGTTGCGGATTGATGTAAATTGTGCTGGGTATATATAGCGGTGAAAAGTAGTGAGGATTGTGTGGAAATTAAGAAATTTCTCTCCTCACTTGAAACAGAGGACTATAAATATAAAAAAAAATTCATATGAGAAATTGTGGTATTAATTAAACTAGAATTTCAGATATAAGCTGCTTATGTTTTTTAAGTAATTTAAGGAAATAAAATTGAAAATTTAATAAGTTACACGACGTTTAAGAGTTTGATTATTTTTGTTGCTACTAGTGTTTGAACTTTGCCGATTACCTTATAATGTAAATATCTATATATATTTTATAGAATAAAAGTTTATAAAAATAAAATTTAAGAATACAAAACTTGATACAATTTCAATAAGGAACAAAATGTGAATTGATTTTATATAATTATAGACGAAAAAGAGAAGGCAAATAATAAGTTAAATATAAAACTCCACTGATAGTTGTACTTATTGATCGAGCAATTTTGTTAAAAAAAAAAAAAAAGGTAGTGTATTTTTTTTTTAACTTATTTTAGAAGGGGGGGAGTAGGGCTAAAATGCGCTGGGGTTGAAGTGGGAGAATGTGGAAACTGACAGCAGGTGTTTTAATGTAAATTATATATGTAGACATGTAGTGGTGAAAACTGAAAAGTGGAGGGGGATTGTGTGGAAATTTGGGAAGGTGAGATCGTGACCGTTGGTTCGGGGTTTAGGAGAGAATCCCGATGAATGTGTGAGGTGTCGTGATGGAAGTTCGCCGTTTTATGGAGCCAAAAAAGTGAGTGTGAAATTGTGTTTTGATATGATTTGATTTTTATATTGATGCATTTTTAGCACAGGTGCATGATATGAGCGTGGGGATATATGCAGTAATATGTCATCATGATGTATCTGGCAAGGGCACCACAATAATCACAATATTGAACTCCACTTCATTATAGAGTAATATTTTTCATTTAATAAAAAGTTTTACTTGAAAATAAATTATTATGTAACATAAGCTTATTTTTTTTTCATTTACAATTAGCACATTTCTCTTTTTACTTTTCATTTCATATATATATATACATGCGATATACAAATATATTTAGCGTTTAATTCTTTTAAAAAGAAAAAACACTAAAGTTATAACACTCAACTCTTTTTTTTAATAACTATATTAAACTTCAAATATTAGCAGATTACTTTTATAATTCTACTTAACAAATTATACAAGAAACAAATTATTCTCTTGCAGTATTTATATGTCATCTATACAACTCACGTTTCAACGCAAAAATATGTATTTTTAGTCATTCAACACTTTATGTTGCAAGTGAAAATACCTAATAGTTAATTACTGCCATCCAATTTTGAAGGTTATATATTCAAATTTTACCAATTATAATTACGATATTTATTTCATTTAGTAGTGTAAATATTTTAATGATTTATTAATATAACATCGTATTTAGAATGTATACATTATATATACATTGTTATATGAAAAAAGGAATTATTTTACGATTTAAAAGGTCTTGTGCGAAAATTGTAAAGAAATCTGTTGCTAGTGCTTGCTGAATTTTATTTTATTTTTCTTTAAGAAATTGCTCCCCTAATGAATTGAAAACAAAAGGATTATACACTACTTCGGTTCATCTTAAACTTTGACACATGGGCCGCTTCGTAATTATTAGTGGGCCCATCGAAGAATCTTGTACCTTTGTTTGCCTTCTTTGGGCCCTCTCCTCTTTAAATATTGGAAAAATGGGATATTTTATTTGTACTTGAATTTGAGCAAGCTCGAAATTAAGTTCAAATAAAATCTATAATAATTAATTATTTTATAAATAAAATTCCTCCTTTTAAACCCAAGTTAATCCTTATTAAAAAAAATCAAAATTTGTAACTTAACCCATATTCTTAACCAAAAAAAGGTAACTCTTATTCTATTTCACAGTTTTCATCGTTTTTATTAAATCTCAAAAAATACTAACCCGAAATTTAAATCAGCACTCTCTATCTCCGGCTAGCAGTACATAATTTTCAGTTTAGATTTGTAATGTTTATAAAATTTAAGAAAGTGGAGGAAGAAGATGAAAACACAATTGGGAATTAAATTCTTGTAAAAATATTGACCCATTTTACTTATAATTATGATGGGTTTGAGTAAAATCTACCTTTAAATTGTCGGGTAAACTTAGATGATATGTTAAGTTTTTTTTAATTTACTAATCGATTAATAGTAAATTTATAAAGAAAGCGTTTCTAAAAGAAAAAAAAATGAACTAAAAAGGTTAGGTTAACTAAGATGAAATTTGGATTTAATTTTTTCCTCGAAACTTTTGGACCCTTTGTCACAAACTATTTTAGCTTTCTTTAGATTGGGCTATGTTCGGACGTACAACCTACATTCTCGTAAGGTCAAATTTCGCAAAAAGCAATCAGTGGCGAAGTTAGGAATTTTGTTTAGGAGAGGCTAAACTAATAACACAACAAAAATTTGATAATTTAAGAAGTAAATCAACATTAAAACATCTAAATTTTAATATTCAAATTTTTAAAAAAAAAATAGTATAAAATTATAAGAAATAAATCTTACCTAAGAGGTTAAGAGCCACAAAAGAAAAAAAAAACAAAGTGCAGAATGCAGAAAATAGCCGAAACAAATAAAGAAGCTGCCTTCCTTCTAACTATACACCACGCCTGTATTTAATTACAAAATCATACCCCCCCCCCCCCACACACACACACACACACACAAAATTTATATAGTTCATTGCACGTATGCCTCCCATCCATTAAATTTTTTTAATTGCACAAACAAACCCTGATCTTTAATCTATCGCATAAAAACACATATATTTGGACAAAATTTGTAAAAAAATTCAAGTGGGACCATAGCCCCCCTGTCCCTACATGGATATGCCCCTGGTTTCAATTATACTCTTCAAATCTTTTATGTAAATTTACACGTCTAACTACTGAAATATAAGGTTGAATAAATGATACTCAAGTTAAGAATAACTAAAACTTGAACTCAAAGGCATAGTGGACTACTGGTGGCTCTACCTTAGTATGATGATGGTGGGTCGTAAATTTGTTGCTTTTTATCTTTTTTATTCCAAAAGGGGCCAAGAGCCCAGAAACTATCATTATTATGAGGGAGGAACCACAAACTATCTACAATATGAGAAGTAAGAATATTTATAATAGATGGGGAACATCCAGACACAAAAGCAGCTGCTATTTGAATTTTTAAAAAATGCTTTGTTATATTTTATTTTTTATTCGCCTAATAATAAGTGAGTAAGTATATACTAATTATACGATATTAAGTAAGTATAAGCCTATATACGCGGTGTTTAAGGGTCGAGTGAGGCATTTTCAAGCTTATTCTTAGTCCTTATAAAGCGAGTAACGTGCACCCACTCGATTGTTATCGGGCGAATCAAAAGTGAAGTATAACCAAATAAAAAATAATATGCAAATAGCGGTTGCCTAAACAAACTAAGGACCATTACAAAGGGTGATTTAAAATGCACCCATTAAATTGTGATTTTCATTCCACTTTAAATTTCTACCTTAAGTAACTTTAGCTTAAAATAACTTAATTGAGATATGTAAATTCAACGCTGTTGCCACTATTTCCCTCCATGCATACCCAAAATCGTTTATTCTATTACTTTGCTATGATTCTTTCTTGTCTTTTAACATTATTTCCCTTGCTCTTTTTTTCATTCCATACTCTCCAATCCCTTCCATGGCCTCTTCTCCATTGCTAGGAGTTTTTTGGTCCCAAATCACCGAGTATCGTAATTAATTGGCAGAAGACCAAAGAACATGATTTTGTCTTGCTTCAAAAGTGTGTAAATTTTCTTTATAAATTCCATTTGCTTTGATAAAGTGCATTCTTTATTGACATAATATGTAAATCATTTTGGTTAATTTTCATGAATTAGGTACTAGCTTACCAAACTTTAGTTGGTTAATTTCTTGTACTATGCACGTTATGGGAGTTTTTGAGAACCTAATTCAATTGTTCATTGCTGTAATTTATGATTCTATTTAGTTAATTTCCGTGAATTAGGCATTAGCTTTACAACCAGGGGCGTCCCTACATGAGGGCAAGGGGGGGGGGAGGCAATCGCCCCTCCTTAGATTTCAATTTAAAAAAAACTATATATAGGGTATTTTTTGAAAAAAATATAATATATATATAAGGACTTATGTGTATAAATTTATACTTAAGAGTGCCTAAGTGTAAGGGAAAAAACTTTAGTGGTCACTAAAAAATTTTACTTTAAAATATCAAACTCACCCGCAACCGCTACCAGACCTTACACTTGTCCCTCTTTCATCTCTTTTTCTCCATTTTCAGTTGCCCTATCTCTAGGGACCTATCTCTTAATATTTGGTGACTTAGGTCTAAACCCCTAATTTAAAATATTAGTTATATTAAGTATATTAAATTATCCTTTTGAAGAATAGTAGTTTGACTATACATTTACACTTTACACAGTTATAAAATAATTAAAAATAAGGCTTGTGATTTAGAGAGATATTAAATTATTTTTTTATTCATAAAATTTATTATTTAGATAGTAGATAAGAAAAAAAATCGTAAAAGAAAAAAGAAGTTAAAGAACATCTTATGAAACTATTTATTACTTCTTTTTTTAAAAAAATTGTCAAGAATATTAATTAGTTGTCTAGTTTTCTAATCATTTTGTTACTTTAACAACCAGCGGGCCAAAAGGGTTTTGTTTAATATATTGTTGATTAATTGCCTAAATAGGAAGAGAATTATTTAATTATTTTATATATTTTATTGGAAACAATGTTAATGAACATTAAGTATGAAACCTGGTAGAATTTTATTGTAATTTGTAGGCATTAAGTATTTAAGACTTTTAGCTGTATCAAATATTACTCTTAATGCGATCATGTTTGTGGCTAGATTTTATGATTTTAAATATATTTTTGTATGCTTTAAATTTTGCTTAGGTCCGCCACTGCTTACAACTCTAATTAGTTAATTTCTCGTACTGTGTACATTAATGGTGTGTTTAAGAATCAAATTCCAAGCACTAAGTTAATTTTTGCTCCGATTCTAATTTTAAAGCTCAGAGTTGAGTTCCTGAACACATTAAAATATTAGACCCATGTTCGAATTAGAAAGAGGGTGCAAGTATGCCTGCGAGCAATCCTAACTTGGTGCGTAGTTGCTTAATATCAATTCAAAAAATAGATCGAATGTATAATCCAAAATACAAGACTTGATTTGACAATTTTTTTATGAATTTCGTTATTTTGGACTCTATTTATAAGGTTTGATACTAACTATAATCCAGTGACCAAACATTGAGACAACCCTGGAATCTCTATTGGCATTATCCACCTCAAATGGCCATTTTTTTTATTTGAAAAGATTAAAACTTAATTCTCATTGCTCTCCAAGTAACTTGTTTTCTAAATAATGAAGATAGCTACGTAGAATGATATTTTCCATGGAATTGAATTTTAGGCATTTGAATTACTTGTAATTAATTTCCATGCTAATTCAATGTATAATCAGATAAATTATTTGATGTTAATTGATTTTTTGTGGATATTAGCAACTAATAGTTGATTGTCACCAAATATTTATCTTTTATAGAAATATTGGCTTTAATAAATTCACACCACTTATTATGTGAGTTTAAAGATTGAAAAAAAAAATAGTGGGGTGAGTGGAGTGAGAAGCACAATTTAATGGGTACATTTAAATTCACTCTTACAAAATGACAAAGTTTTCACATAATATTTATAAAATTGCCAGAACTTTTTGCTAAAAATCTACACAAGATAATTAATTACAAAAGTGTCAGAAATCATTGTTCATTATTAGCTTTTGCACAATTGCCCTTCCCTTTCTTGTAATATGTTCACTTTACACTTCACATAAACCCATATTAACCAAGAACTCGATTTGACCAAAAATAAAGTGCATCTCCTCTTTGACATTTAACCTCCAACCATCTCCACCTACATCTCAAATCCACAAAAAAAAATCTTCTCACCTAAACCCTCCAAAAAATCCACCACCAGCCAATTCTTTTTCTCTCATTAATTACTTTCTCTCTTTAAAAACAAACCACCATTGGTGTAGTTTCTCTTTCTAAAATATAACCGATCGCCAACGTAATTTCTCTCTTTAAAAATAAAATTCGTGCTAGCCATTTTTGGGAAGGTCGTTGGTATATATGTAAGAACAATGACCCTATTTACAATTCGTGCTAGCCATTTTTGGGGGAGAACCGAGGGGGTGATATATGGCATCAGAACGGACCGTGAACCACTACCATGTGATGTGCGAATAATGTGGGTCGTGTAATATTATGATGACCCAAAATATCCTATATTAGTAGTGTAATAAAGGTTCTTACTATATATGTGGGAGCAATGACCTTAATTTTCAAATTAGGTTAGCCATTTTAGAAAATAACCCGAGTGGTAACAGGAAAATTCTTGCTAGTGTTATTTTACTTTTGAAATATAGGATTTTTATTAGTTTTAGAGAGAGAATAAATTAATCAAAGAAATGGGGCATAAAAGGACTCTTGCATGTGTGCTATTGTTTAATGGTGGTAGGGAGAGAAAGAGAAGGACACACATAAGGGCATTGTGGTAATTTTACAAGGAGGAAAAGACAATTTTGCCAAAGCTAATAACAAACAATAATTTCTCTCATTTTTATAATTAGTTTGTGCATATTATTCTATATTGTAATTTAGCAAAAAATTCTATTAATTTTGTAAATATTACGTAAAATTATGTTAATTTTGTAAAAATGCCCCCTCAAGAGAACAAATGCTATGCCCTAAAATAACAAGAATAGTTGTAGTTTCCAAAGACATGGATTAAAAGGACAGCTCCACAACAACCCATGGAGTGTTTTGCAATCCATACCAGCACTAGTTTTAGCAAGGGATAGGACTCTTCCAGGTAGCCATGAACTAAATTTACTGCTTGGGAAGGAGGGGTCTTTTTTTTAAATGCAGCATGTTTTGATAATTTAACTAACAAAAGTAATAAAAAGATTGTGATCCTTTTTAAAAATGGTAGAAAATGAAAGATGTGAGAGGTAAATTTTGGTCACAGGCTCCTGGGCCAAGGCCCAGGTCTAGTGCTCAGACTACTGACATTCCATGGATATGAAAGTCATCCCCGAGCCGACCAAATGTCGCCCTCCCACTAATCGGACTATAGTATTGTGAGTCGTTCATTGATAGTCGAAAGATGAAGATAATGCAGCTAAGCTAAAGAATAAATAATGAAAAATAACCACTTCAATTAGTATGAATAGAGTTAAAGACATTGAAATCTTAGAGTACTAATCAAGTTTACTTTCTATAGTAATTTCATAACATTTCAAACTCTAATTTAACCCTATCTTATACATATAAATAGAAAATAAAACTTATAGGAAGGGAATTCCAGCTTTAATTTATTATCTTACACTCACTCCCACACTTTCCCTCTCTAGAAGAACAACCATCATTACTATAATTACTCTCAATTAGTTCATTATAGCCAAGTGAAGAATACTCACACACATTAAGGGATGACATATTGCCAGATTAAGAATAACATCCACCGGAGAAACCTAAGCGACAAACAAAACTTATCTTCAATTTACTACAATTTTACTGTTAATTTTTACCACCTTTGTTAATTTGATTATTAACTCTATCTTTTTAGACCGATTCTCTTCTTATTGAGTTAGCTTGGTCAAATTTCTATCACCCATAAAAAATATATATATTTAATTGTTCGACTACTAGCGCTATTGCGATAAATACTTGGCGATGTATAAAGCATGTAATTAGTTAAAATAAACAAGAAGCAGCAATAAAAAATTAAATATTTAATTAACGTACAGAGAGGGATAGGAAAGGCAAGGAAGGGGAAATATCGTTGCTGTTGACAATAATGAACACAAACAATCAACTCTCACCATCTAAACATCTTATTTGTAACGAAATAGAAACGAAAGAGAGATTGAAGAAGGAGAATGAAAGAATTGTATTACTCTCTTGATAGAGAATATACAATAGAGTAAGGATATATATACTAGAGACAAAACCCTAATCTAGGATACAATTTGGAAAGTATAATGGGAACACAATTAATACAATATGAAAAGTATAATAGGAATAGGAAACATAATATATAATATATTCTAACACTCCCCCTCAAACTCAAGGTGGTAAGTGAGAGACCAGCTGGAGTTTAGAAATCAACATTTGGAAACGGCTAGGCTGGTCAGCTTTAGTGAAGAGATCTGCAGGCTGGTTATCTAAAGATACGGGCATAAGACGAATGTATAGATTGGGAATATGCTGGCGAATAAAGTGACAATCAATCTCAATGTGTTTAGTTCGTTCATGAAAGACGTCATTGTGACTGATTTGAATGGCACTGCGGTTGTTGCAATAAAGAGTAGTAGCAGAGTCTTGAGCAGCACCTAATTCATCGAGGAGGCGTCAAAGCCATATTAGTTCTTGTGAAGTATCAGCAAGAGCGCGGTATTCAGCCTCAGTACTTGATCGAGAAACAACAGACTATTTCTTACTACGCCAAGTAAGAAGAGAGTCCCCGAGGAAGAAACAGTAACCAGTAATAGACCGACGATCCGTAGGGTCATCGGCCCAGTTTGCATCTGAGTAAGCCCTTAATATAAGAGATGACTTTGAGGAGTAGTGAAGCCCATGAAAAACTGTCCCTTTGAGATAACAAAGAATCTGAATAACAGCATCAAAATGAGTAGAGCGAGGAGCATCCATAAACTGACTGACAACATGGACAGCATACGCAATATCTGGGCGAGAAATAGTAAGATAAACCAGATTGCCAACTAACTGTCTATATAAAGTACCATCAGAGAGAGAAGTACCATCAAACGGAGTAAGTCTAACATTGGTGTCCAATGGAGTAGATGCAGTTTTACAGTTAGTGAGACCAGCACGAGACAGAATGTCAGAAGTGTATTTTACCTGAGATAAATAGTAACCCGTTGAATCAAAAAAGACTTCCAGTCCTAAGAAGTAGTTGAGACAACCAAGATCCTTCATTTTAAAAAACTGACTGAGAGATTGTTTGAGATCTGAGATACCAGAAATATCATCCCCAGTAATTATCATATCATCCACATAGATGAGAAGAACTGGAGAAATAACCAAGCTTTGTGATGGTAGAGCTAAATTTTACAAACCAAGCTCGAGGAGCTTGCTTGAGTCCATATAGGGCACGACGAAGTTTGCAGACTTGAGTGGACTGGTGTGAATAACCGAGAGGTGGTTTTAAATATACTTCTTCTGTGAGATCCCCATTAAAAAAGGCATTTTTGACATCCATCTAAAAAATATCCCATTTACGAACGGCAGCAATAGCAATAAGACTGTGAACAGACGTCATTCGAGCCACATGAGCAAAAGTTTCTTCATAGTCTATACCATACTCCTGATTAAACCCCTTGGCTATGAAACAAACTTTGTATCGGTCAATCGAACCATCAGATTGTGTCTTGATTTTATACACCCATTTACACCTAACTGCAGATTTTCCAGGAAGAATATTCACAAGATCCCAGGTATGCGCCTTATCTAAGGATTGTAATTCTTCTGTCATAGCTTGTGCCAAAGTGGATTAGTACTAGCTTCCTTATAGGATGAAGGTTCATAATGAGATATCATAGTAGAATAACAGTGGTAATCACGAAGGTGATGAGGGAACTCTCTTACCCGAGTGGACTGTCGTTGTGGTTGAGGTATAACAGGATCAGTAGGCGAGACATCATCATTGGAAGGTACCATATGTTGAAGCTCGTTAGAAGAAATGATGTCAGGTGAGGATGGTTCAGGATATGTTGGACTAAGAGGTTGAGGTGGTGATGGTGTGGCTTCTGGTTCAGATTCTGGTGGGAATGTGACAACTGGAGCCTTAAGTTCAGGGTTGAAAAGATCAAGTGACGAACGAGTAAAGAATGGGAATGGAGATTCTTCGAGGACATAAAATTTGGATAGAGAGGAGAACATTTTATGTTCCTAGAAGACAACATGACGAGAAATCCTTAAACGTTTTGAGATAGGATCCCAACACCGATAACCTTTATGTTCTATCACATACCCCAAAAGGCAACAAAAACGAACTCGTGGTTCCAATTTAGAATGTTCATGAGGCTGAAGTAACACAAAACTAGCACAACCGAAGACTCGTAAGAAATTGTAATCAGGAGAGGTACCATGAAGTCTTTCATATGGAGATTGATGCTGAAGAAAGGGAATAAGGATACGATTAATAGTGTAAACAGTAGTAAGTGCTGCTTCCCCCCAAAACCGTTTAGGGCAACTACTGGAGATAAGAAGTGTGTGAACAGTATCAAGAATATGTCTGTGTTTGCGTTCAGCACGATCATTTTGCTGAGATGTACCTAGACAAGAATATTGAAAAATAGTGCCCTGTTCACAGAGAAATTTAAGAAATGAGGTTTCCTTGTATTCCATGGCATTATCAGCTCGAAAAACTTTAATGGGACGAGAAAACTGAGTTTGAATCATGCGAGCAAAATTATAGTAAATTTGGGCTAATTCAAAACGATTTTTCATAAGATAGATTCAAGTAAAACGAGAATAATCATTCAAAAAGTTAACAAAATATTTTGAACCTCCCATGGTAGAATATGGAGAAGGTCCCCAAACATCAGAGTGAATAAGATCAAATGGTGCTGAAGAAATATAATCATTTTTATTAAAATATAATGCAGGTTGTTTTCCAAGTTGACAAGATAGACACGACAATTTCTCAGACTTTATTGACCTTAACTGACCAAATGACACAATAGAACGAAGACGATCAAAAGACACATGTCCTAAACGGGAATGCCACAACTCAAACGAAGAAATATGTGGTGTGGATGCAGTAGTAGTTGGTGTGGATGCAACAATAGGAATAGGTGAGGTACGAAAGTGTATGAGCTTAAACATGCAGCCAACTTTATGGTCTATCCCAATAATTTGTCCCGTCTGAGGACCCTGCACATGACAACCAGAAGAAGAAAATATAACATTCAGCCCAAGGTCACATAGTTGACCAACAGATATAAGGTTGATAGTCAATTTTAAAATATAAAATGTAGCAGGTAAAGAGAGGCTAGGTGTAGTAACCGTCCCAACATGACTAACAGATAACTGAGAACCATCAGCAGTTTTAATGGTGGGTGTATGGGAATTATAACTTTTAGATGTGAAAATAGCAGTATCGAAAGTCATATGATTGCAGCAGCCAGAGTCAAAGAACCAAAATGTACCTGTGGTGGTAGCCATAGCAGAACTATAAGAGGATGTAACCTGTTTAAGAAGAGCTGTGATGTCAGTTAGAGTCACAAGTGCAGTAGAAATGTCTGCCTCAGAGGAATCTGTGGTGGCAGCGGTGATGGTGATGGTGCTGGAAGATGATCTAGAGGAGGATCTTTTAGATGGGTTATTGTAACAATCGACTTGCAAGTGATCTGGTCCCACCTTTTTGTAAAAGAAACACGTCCTAATTGGACACTTTAGTAGCATATGGGTGGTGGCATGACAGTACGCACATTTTCGAGAATACGAGTTTTTGGTAGGTTTCGAGTTTTGAACGGCTAAAACAGCATGAGAATTGTGGGTTCGAGTGGCGAACCGAGTTTCTTCAGAGAGAAACTCTGTTATGACATCATCAAGAGACGGTAAAGGATTGCGATGGAGTAGAGCAGCCCGAACTGGTTTAAATTTATCGTGAAGTCCCATTAGAAGAGTGATAACCCGCTGGTTATCTCGGTATGTTTCAAATTTTTCTATATCATGCTCATAAAAAGTAGGTTCGAATTGGGCTAGCTGATCCCAAATAGCTTGAAGGTCGGATAAATAATCATCGATCAATTGCTCGGGTTGTTGGGTTTTAGAATGTAAAGCAGTAAGTAACTGGTACTGATGAGAGAGATCCTTTGGAGTGTACCTAGATTTTAGAAAATCCCAGACTTCCTTCCCGGTGGTAAAACGACCAATTTGCTGCCCTATACGAGAGATAGAGGTATTCCAAACCCATGTGATAATATCACCATTTTTGCTTTCCTAATCATCAAGTCGATCATTGAACTTATCGTCGATTTTATCGGTTTTCTTGGTTGGCTTAACGACTTCTCCAGTAACAATTTGCCAGGACTTACGAGACTTCAGAAAACTGGTCATGGCTTGGGACCATTGAACATAGTTGGTTCCATTGAGAACGATAGAGATCGGTCGCGAAAACTCGTGCTTTTCCATTGAGAAATATGTAAGATAACACAATATCTATAAAAAATAATATGATTCTGAGAAATTGGAGGCCAGAAACGGATTCGGAGCAGTTGATTTAATGGGGAACCGGTCTTAAAATGGAAAAAATCGGGTTAGATATAGGTGAACCGATCAAGGGAGTAAAAACTGGTTCAGAAAAAAACCGGTTTAGGGTTTTTAGGGCAGTGGCGCGTGGATCTGGGCGGCGCGACTGGGCGATGTTCCAGCGGTGCGTGTGGGCGCGTGTCAACTCCGATCGGGGTGATTTCGACGGCGTTTGGTTCGTATTGAAGAGACGAATGTTTTGGTATATTATTTGGGTTGTTTAGGGTTCTATATCGAGGTGGCGATTGATCAAGAAAGGAGGGTGCGCGTGGATCTGGGCGGCGTGACTGGGGGATCTTGCCGAGGCGTGTGAGAGCGCATGAGGTGTCCGAATGGGGTGTTTTCAACGGGGTTTGGTTCGTATTGAAAGGACGAAGCTTTTGGTATAATTTTTGGGTTAACCGAGGTTCTGTATGGCTTTGAACAGTGGATCGACAGTTGGATGAAGTTAGGGTTTTTGATTGGTTGGTTGCTTGGGTTGATGATGCTAGGGTTTTTTATTTGGATTTAGTTGAAAATTAGATGAAAGATTGGTTCTAGAAGAGGATGAATCCCTTTGATACCATGGATCGAAATAGAAACGAAAGAGAGATTGAAGATGGAGAATGAAAGAATTGTATTACTTTCTTGATAGAGAATGTACAATAGAGTAAGGATATATATACTAGAGACAAAACCCTAATCTAGGATACAATTTGAAAAGTATAATGGGAACACAATCAATACAATTAATACAATATGGAAAGTAGAATAGGAATAGGAAACATAATATATAGTATATTCTAACATGATTAATCAATGTTTGTTTTATGCAACTACCTTAAGGGCAAGCATGTTTGATGAGCTTCAAAATTACGATACTTTTAATTAGTCGTAGATAATACGAAATAATTTTACAAGAATAATTATGATTTATTTTTTCAAGTATCACATTTTAATTATAAGCAATTACCACTTAACCTAACGCCTAGAACCTTAATATATTATAAAATGTAAGTTTGAATACTTACTTTTTGTAATTTTTTTTTTATACAAGTGATATTACATCCGAATGGTTCAAGGAGGAGAGGGAATCGAGGACAAGATTTTGACACCCTGTAAATATTCATATCTTTTATTGCTTCTAGTAATTTGAATGATTTAAAAAAAAATTAGCTCCAATTTGATTAATGACACAAGTGACATGCGATATGAGAAGGATTAGCATGTGCTTCGGCTTGTCCCCACTACACCCTTTGAACCCAACCAACAATTGAGTACTTTTTTTTTTCTATCTTAGCACGTCGTAGGCCCGTCCTCATGTATGTGCAAGTACTTGAGTAGCTCAAATTAACACAGAAAAATTGCATAAAGAGGTTAATTCAAGGAGTGAGTGTGGCACCAACTCATTATGATCTTTTAATAGGATTCCAGATAATCTAAGTTTGAGTCCCATTTAGAATTAATAGTACAAATAAGAGATTTAAATAAACTTTTGTATTTTACAAATATAAATAAAATAATATTCAAATATTGTTATCACAAAGCGGGATTCAAATCGTATTACATAATTGCAAGAATAAAGTGAAAGAAGGTAAACATACGATCAACAACTATATCACCCATCTTCATATTTATGATTTTATTCAAATTAGATATGTATAGATTGCAAACGCATCACAAGTGCAATAATAGTTTTAAATGGTGGGAAGTTACAACATTACTAAGAAAATACAAATTTCAGTATAATTAATAACAATGATAAATCATTTTTTAAAGTGTTGAGAACAGTCGTTAAGAGTGTTAACAACCATACCCTTAAAAAAATAAAAATGATACTATCGATTTATTTATTTCTAATATCAATGTACACCCGATACATCTTAGATTGAAGAAGGAGAGGGGACATAGATTATTGAATTTTGGTTGCCTGATAGAATCGCAGTCACAATTGTTAAGCAGCTTCCAAACCATTAAGAACTCAAACCATTAATTTGAGACACAGGGCCGCCCTTGGCCCCCCTTCATAGCAGAACCCGCACAAAAAAATATTTAGCCCATGTGCAATTCGGCTAAAATAACATATATGTAACCGATTCTTGGTCGTTTAAATTATGTGCACAACACATACCAAAAATAAATAAATAAATTTGCACAATATTTTAGTGCCAAATTTGAATTCATACTTTGTCAAATAAGGAGTCGGACTTATTTAGTACAGGTGTCATCCTCTCAGACAAATTGAATAGTTGTTTTCTTATTTTGTTTGTTCTTTTTATTTTGTTAAACACTTGGGTAACTCAATTGCGCATTCATTATCTCAATTTGCAGTATCAGTTTCGGATGTTTTACTATGGCTGGAGGATCTCCCACTGGTTGAAGGGGGTGTTGCTTTATGTTTCAAATTTGAATGAATGAGCTCTTTAGTTTTAAAAACAAACAAATATTTGTGCCAAATTGTACTGTTTTCTAATTTTAGGCCCAATCAATTTAGAACCAATTTAACATTACAGTGTGTCCCAGTCAATTTAGAACCCACCCAAGGCTTCAAATGAAAAATTGGTTTTTATTGGCCCAATCAAAGCATTTCGGATTTTTTTTTTTTTTTTTGAGCAGATGTATCCGGATAGATTTAAACACAGGTCTCTAATTAAATAGATCGTCCTCTCACAAAAACTTAGTGAGCCACTATACCAACCCCATAGAGTCTAAAGCAGATCGAATTTATGTTAATGCATTTTGTTTTCGCGACCTTAGTTTAAAACAAATAATAAAATAACGTTAAACAAATAAAACTAACAACCAAAAACATTCGCATCATAACATTAGAAATCACCAAAAAACATTCGTAGAAAATTATGATCTAAGGCTCCGTTTGATTGCAAAGATGGAAAAAGAAAATAAATTTAGTTAGTTTGTGTGAAAAGATAGAAATAAGTTGAGAGATTTTACTCATTTTATGAGTATATATCCTCCATCTTTCAATATTTTTTGTGAAAAATTTTTACTCATCAGCAAGCAAAGAAAATTTCTTCATGGAAAAACTTAAAAATCAAGAGGATATCACCTCTATTACTCAACTTATTTTCCATCTTTTCACCAAAACTAACTCAATTTATTTTCCTTTTCCACCTTGCAATCAAACGGAGCCTAAGAGCATCTCCAACCGTTGTGTAGATATTTTTGTGTAAATCCTATGTGTCAAGACACTTTTACACAAAACTTGAAGTGTAAAAAAAATATGCTCCAACAGTACATTTTTAAACTTTTGTGTAAATTTTGAATGAACCAATAAGATAATTATGCATATTAGATA
The DNA here is from genome assembly GCA_021464415.1 of Lonicera japonica. Taxonomy (NCBI): domain Eukaryota; kingdom Viridiplantae; phylum Streptophyta; class Magnoliopsida; order Dipsacales; family Caprifoliaceae; genus Lonicera; species Lonicera japonica. The sequence goes on along the minus strand of CM038466.1, from coordinate 65,296,760 downwards.
TTATTTTATGCAATTTATTATTATTTTTTCTTGAATTTTGGTATACATAATATTATAATAACAATGGATCTTGATTTGTTGGTCTTAATGAGTAGATTTTAGATATATATTTTTTATTAAATTATATAATTTCTATTAAAAGTTATTACATTTTAAAATATTGTAAAATAATTGAGAAAAGAAATATTTGATGTGGCAGTGTAAACTTGGGGTGTATTTTACACATTCATTTTACACAAAAGCTAAATTTAAAAGACTGCTGGAGCTCAATTTTTTTACAAGTTTTGTATATTTTACACAAAACCTAAATATACACTACTGTTAGAGATGCTCTAAGATACAAAGTTATAACAATCTTAAGAATCGCAAAGAAATGAAAATTAAGCTGACACAAAGGAAAAAGTCGAAAGGAGAACTTCAAAATCCTTAATAAAAGGAAAAATAAAAATTACGGACAAAAACCTGATCAAAATTTTGGGATTCCCCTGAGCTGATAAGGAAACTAATAGTTGCACTAAAATCCATTGAAGAAAAGCAAAAATGTAAGAGTATCTCCAACCGTAGTGTATAATTTTGATTTATATAAAATTTACACATTTTGTAAAAAAAAAAAAGTCTTCAGCAGTCTTTTAAGAAAATTTGACACCTAAGATTTGTGTAAAAAGTTTATGTAAAATACAAACCCAATTTACACAACCACGTCAGATAATTTCGCGTCTATTTTCTCTCATCCCGTTTCTAGAAATAAATGGATTTAAAAAGTAAATAAATAAATATAGGATAAGTTCCACTTATGCGTATCTAATTGGTAGTTTAATATTTACACAAAAGTTTAAAACAAACTGTTGGAGTACAAAACGAATTCTTTATTATTTTTGTGCAAATCCCACTTTGACATGTATGATTTACACAAAATTTGTACAAGATGATTGGAGATGGTCTAAGTTGCTTCATCAGTGGTGTAGCCAGAAAATTTGTTAAATGGAGTCAACTTAAAACAGCACAACTTAATAGCAATTCTAAATACGTCTGTATAATTTAAAATGAATTTGGGATACAATTTTTGGACATTTTTTTGGAGAGTTTAGCATGAAAATTGTGATTAGGCTATACACTTTTTTTATGATTAGACCCCGCTATTAATTATTTTTTCAAAATTTAAGTGGCGTCAATAATACACACCAACTCAATTTTTTTCAAAATATGCCATATTTATACTTATATTTTAAATATTAAGTAGAGTCACTAGACCCCACAATACCAAGGGTAGGTACAACCCTCTGCTTCATCCCACATCCTCAAACCCATTAAATTTTTTACATTAAGACCTCGTTTGATTCACGGAAGGGAAATCAATTCCCTTTTATTTCCCATAAGGTGGGAAACTAAAGTTCCTATCAAGTTTCTTTTCTTGTATTTGATAAAATATTTAGATAGAGGTATTGTTGTCCAAATTTTTTGTAATAAATGCTGAAAAATAATAAGAGAAAATTAATCACATGCATTTTGAGATTAATGACTTTACTCTACTTTTTCTTCTATCGGGAAAGAGTTTCCGAAATTTGTGTTTACCAAACAAAAGAAAGGAAATACTTTTTTCTTCTGAGTACTTAAATCCGTGAACCAAATAAGGTTTAAGGGTTTGTTTGATAACAACATGGAAAAATAAAAATAAACATACTTGATTTGGATAAAAAAAAATAGAAAAGCAAATGAAGAAATTATTTTTATTTTTCTTGTGTTATATTTAAATGTAGTTCACCCACAAATTAACATTATAAAATGAGATGAAAGAATATGGAATTTAACACATTATATATCACAGAAAAGAAACGCCCAGAATCGAAAGTCAAATTGAACCTAACCCAAATCTTACGGAACCACATAACGCACAAATCGTGCTTCTATCAGTCAAACCAATTCCATCAATTAATTGCGCGCAAATGCACAACCACCTCCATCTTTATGATTCAAAAGTTGAGGATGCATGTTTGACTTGAAAGAATGCCAAGGAAATGGAAGGAGGAGGCTCTCAATGGTTCAACCCATGGAAATTAGCTAGGGTTCCCATTCTATATGTCCAAGTCGAGATAATAAACCCCCTTTTGATTTAGACACTACCTATATCTATCTATAAATAGACGAATCTATGTACGCAACTTACTGCATTTATTGCCCCATGTCCATTTTCTTTAAACTATAAGTACTACGCACGCGCTTGTCGCCTTTTGGATGTGTAACATGAGCATATCCACATTTAAATTAAAACAACATAATTCAATATATATATATATATATATATATATTTATATAGGTGAATTCAAAAATTACCTCCAGTGTCATGACTTCTTCCTACAAGTTTGCTTTTTTTATTTTAATAAATAAATTATATATATGAATATCTTACCTAAAATCTTATGTTCACATCCATCCATTGCTACATTAATCAATTTAATTATACAAATAGGTTGTTAAATCGATTAGATTTAATTTCAAAAAGTATCGGACAATCATAGTAGGAAATTTTTGAAAAACAACAGTGCTAGTTGTGCCATGCGTGAATTATTTGCTGGATCATATATCAAAATGCATGAATCAGTAATTAAGTTCATCATATTAACACAAAAATCAGCTACACACAAAACATTATGGTAAGCGTAATAAACTTAGCTTCGTACAATTTAATGAAAATGGGGCTAAATTAATGAAAATATAGCTTGTGTCCTTAATCCTATAAAAACATGAACTAGGGGGTTAAATCCTAATTTTCCTTGAATTATTTAGTTTTTTTTTTTTTTTTGAATGAATGAAGTATGAACCCCATCTTTTGGTTTTTGTTTAATTAAATCTACAAGGCTAAGAAATTCTACTTTTCAGATGTTCGAGTGTCACTGTTATAAATATAATATATCTTGTGTGGTTAATTTTACGGATCTTATTGAGACGAAGATAATTTTAATTATAGTTGTTATATATAATTAATAATTTTAGGTGTGCAGAAAAGATTAGCCGTCAGATCGACTTTTTCTCCTCGTCGTTATTTTGTATGTGATTTTATATTACCTTTTTGATATTTGATTTTATACGTACCACTAACACACTTTATTTTTATTTGAGGAAAATAATTAAATAGAAGGTGACAAAAGCTTTTACTAATGCTCGATAGATGATGCATGCGCTTGCGTCACTAAACTCGTAACTGACTTAACCACTAATCGGTAGACCAAATCTAATTTCTTACCTTTTAAGCTTCATACGTACCTTCGTCCAGTGTTTGGCGTTGAAGTGGTTCCTATTAAAACATTAAATTTTTATTTTTTTTATCAATAAATTAAATTAAAATATAATATATGTACAATAATTAGATAGAATTTGGTGTGTTATATTATTTTGTTCTTATCTTGAGCTGACCATAATAGATTTTATATTTGTTGAAATTTGAATTTGGGATATTTTCCGAAAAGCTCGCCCCAATAAATACTTTAATGATAAACAGGTTATTAGACTATTTCTTTACTAAAGATAAGATTGTCATCTTTGTGATATTTTAATAGAGTGACTAATAACTACTACAAATTAAAAAAAAAATCAAGGTATAGTTAAATTTCTTCTATAATAATTGGAAAACAACTATGTTTGACTTTTTTAAAATACTTGAAAAAAATTAGAGTATATTACGATTTATTTAACTTTCAAATTAAGTTTAAGTGAGTTTTTACCAAGTCAATCCTAAAAGGCTCGCCTAACATAAATTTTATCGTCTATGAACTTTCAGGTTTGTGCTTTATAATGTAATTGAAGTTAAATTAATGTTCAACTGTAATCTTTTATTTTAAAAAAATCTCAAATTAGTCACTTTAACAATTTGTATTTTTAAGTGATATTTTCTAGACGTGAAAATAACAATATATTTATAACTTTTTCTGATATGTGCAGCCCAACTTTCGTGTTTACAAAATTAAAGAAACAACTTTTTATCTCTTCTTTTTTTTTTTTTTGAGAAGTTTTTAATTTTAATCACTTCAAACAATGCTTAATTTATTTTACAAAGCGAGTATGGTGACAGAGATCAATACAGAAAGCTACAAACCTATGAAGACAAGTGCAGACTCGATTTTCTTTTAAGGAGCGCGATATAGTTGTATTCAAACAAAAAAATGTAACATGCCAAAAAGGAAAACACGCGAATAATAATATTGTTTTCCCTTTTTATCAAGGGTGGGAATGAATGCAATTTTTAATTTTTTTTAAGAAATCTATATAATATTAAGGGATAATGATTTTTGAATCTTTAAAATTATAAGAAATAAAAAATTGTTGGTTAAAATTACTGAAAAATGAATAGGCCTTTACACAGCTTGCAAAAGTTGAAGACATAATTTTTTACAACTAATTAGCCGACAATAATATTATGATTATTTATTTTCATTATAAATTATATGTATATGTAAATAACATGTGCACGCATATCACGTGTGCGCTCATATCTATTAGATGATAAATTGGAGGCACATTAGGGGTTTTTTTTGGATAAAAAACATTTTAGTCCCTTAATGTTTACCTTCGATTTCACTTTGGTCCATGATATTTCAATTTGCTCAATTATGACCCTAAAGTACCAATCGTGTATCACTATGGTCCCAAATTGGACGGAAGCTCAACTTTCTGTCAATTTTCTGCACGTGCAATGTAATGTGGATTATCTGAGTTATAATTATCCATAAATATGTGGAGGGGAAAACACCCCCTATTTCCACCCTCCTTTCCCAGCAGCATATATACATTCTTGTACATTTATATACGTATCAATATATTTTCATTTATTTATATATACATAACACTGAAGTGCTCCCATCCTTCAAAATTTGTACTGCTCAAAGAATGGATGGAATTTGTTGGCATTTGTATTGTAGAAGAAGAACAAGGGTTAAGACATCGTGAACATTTTTAAACTCGAGAAGGCACGTTAAATCCTTAACATCCTCAATAGGCTAGGGTCACACACAATATCTCGGCTCTAGCTAATCACATCTAGTTAACAATATCCCAACTCTAGCTAGCCATATCCAGCAATTCTGGCTTGACTTTAGCCGCATAGACCCGATCTCATAATATTCGCACATCACGTGGTAGTGGTCTTGGGTCCGCTCTAATACCATATGTAACCACCCGGATTCTTTCCTAAAATAACTAGTCCAAGTTGTTATTTATATTTATTGTTCCCACATACATATCAAGGACATTCCCATTACACTACGGATGTGGGATATTTTGGGTCGTTACATGATGAATTAGTGCAGAAGAAAGTTGTTGGGTTTTGAGGGTAACTTTAATATATAGTTTGTGTTGGTTAATATATTATTAGTGTAGTTTGTGTTTGTTGAATTAATATGGTGGTGATTATAAAAAATAATGTAAGGATTTTTATTTGAATCTTTGTATTATGCCTGTGGAATGTTAAATTAATATGTAACTTTGCTATGTTTTTCAGATCCATTGTATGTTAAGGGTGCGTTTGACGTACCAGATTAAGAGATGGGATATGATAGGATAAATGGCGGATATAATAAGAGTTATTATTACTTGAATATGAACTATGTAGAATATGATAGGCAATGAATCAATTGGATAAGAATTATATATGACCGAACAAGATAAAGACCAATCGGATAAGGATATAAATTATGCGCTTGGTGTAATCCCAGATTAGAAATTCAGATATGACATTTTTATATACACACGATTTTAGTTACTTTACATAATCATTACATTTTAATGTAATTTTAATTTTATTTATAAACATCAACTAAAGTTTCGTATAAATTCTATCATTCAATAATAAAAAAAAAAGTTAAAAATATTTTATTATATGAAAAAAAAATGAATTTTGTGAGTTGAGTAACCATGATTTTGGATGGTCAAAGACATTCGTTAAGCAATAAATGGTGTAAAGAAAAATATCAAAACAAAAATAAATATATTAAAAATTTATTTGTGTAGTAAAAATAAAGAAAAATCAATTTGATTAATCCTATCATGTCTCCAACTCCACGCGACAAATATAAATTAAGTGTGAATGTGTTTTCAACAAAGAATTGTAGTTAAATGGAAATTATAGTCTCACATACCCCATATGTGCATTGCGCGTGCATAAAATGGATGGAATATTGGTCTTCCATCCAATTTGGGACCAAGTGACATAAGATTGATATTAATGGGTTCTAATTGAGCAAATTGAAACATTAGGGACTGAGATAAGACCGAAGATAAACATCTAAGTTCTGTTTGGTTGGAGTTTTTAAATGTTAAATGTTGAATTTAAAATTTACTTTTAATTATAGTTTTTTAAAATTATTTTTCAATTTGATTTGTATGCGGTATACTAATTTGAAAATTTTACAAAAAAAATATAATCTTTTTTTATTCATTTATTAAAGGTTTTTTAAAATACAAAATAAAAAATAAACAAAAAAATATTTTTTATTTAAATAAAATTTTTAAAATAAGTAAACTAGATTTAAAAAAAAAAAAAAAAAACACTCAAAATATTTTTTTTAAATTCCAATTAAACTCACTAAAGTAATTTTTTTTTTTTCCTTGCGTTGACGAGAATCCCGCGATTCTTTGAAAGAGATTAAGAGAGGGAGAAAAAAGTACAACTCACAGCACACACTTTTTTAACTACAACCCCGGAGCCGAACACGAATCTTGGAACGCGGTGGCTTTGGCATGAAATTATTTTACAGTTCAACAACTATAAAACCCTCGAAAACTCCAAATTTGTTGAACCATTCTTCACGTATGTTCCCCTCTCTCTGTCGACGCCCCTCTAGGGCTTCTAATCTCTCTCGTGTTTCTTTTCAATCTTCCTCATCAAAATCCCCCCCAATTTTGCCCTAAACTTTCCAGTTCCTTCACTTAATTCATCACTACAACATCTCCATCTTCGATTTCACCGATCCTTTCAATCCTAATGCCCTCATAAACATTCTACTTTCTTCATCTTCAAAGCAAAATCATCACAGATCTCGATCAATCTTCTCACAGTTTCGGCTATGGCGATCAGATTCACCGTCGGCTACTCCGGCTACGTGGCTCAAAACCTCTCCTCATCGGCCACTGCCACCAACAAATTCGGAAACTGCCGATTGTTCAACGAATGCGTAGTCCGGAGATTCTTTTGCCCTAATTCGAAGACTGATGTCGATTCGCCTTCCCGTGGCAACGACCGTCAGTCGAATACGTACACATCTTTGGCTGGGGAAGCTATTTGTCAAAATCCGGCGGCTTCAATTGTCGTGGGATTAATCTCGTTAATGAAATCTTCGGCTGGTGTTACTGGAGAGACACCGTTTTTAGGGATATCTCCGTTTAAGCCTTCTTCGATTATCCCTGCTTTTAGAGGATCGAAGTGGTTGCCATGTAATGAGATGATTTCGAGTTCTGGTATTACTGAGGTGGATAAAAGTGGAATACAGGGTAATGATGGGAGTAGTAGTAGTAGTAGTAGGTTAAGGGAATTGGATATGTCGAAGGGATTTGAGAGGAACAATTGGTTATCGAAATTGTTGAATTTTTGTTCGGAGGATGCAAAGGCTGTGTTTACGGCTTTGAGCGTGAGCATACTCTTTCGGTCGTCTTTGGCTGAACCGAGATCAATTCCGTCTACTTCTATGTGCCCAACACTTGATGTTGGTGACCGCATATTAGCAGAGAAGGTACAAGTTAGAATGATTATAATTTGATTCGCGTATTAGTTGTAAATTGAATGTATCTACTTTGATCCTTTCTTTATGAACAATATCAATATTTAGGTTGTGTTTTATTGGCTTTAGTAATGGAATTGTGTTACAAGGAAAACATAAACTTAGGGTGGAGGTGGTTTTTGAATTACATGGGAAATGAGAAAATTGATAGAAACAAGATTCAAGAACGATCAAAGATAATATATATATATATATATATATATATATATATGGTATTTGAAACATTTCAATCTGAAAGAAGTGCAACCAAACACACCCTATCTAAGAGTTGTATTTCGGCTAATCTGAGCACCTCGTGGCATAGACCAAAAAAGTATTGGTACGACAATGGGGGGTAGCAGATTGATGTGTAGGTATTGAAATTATGTATTTGGATTTGAATTTGAATTAACATGCATCACCAGTTGAATAAATGAAATAATGAATCTTTCTTATTCTTAAGGGTTTCAGTGTTTAGAGTCGATTGTGTTCAATTTGTAGATTCTGAATCTTATTCTAGGCTAGTTATGATCTCATCAAGGTTTCATTATGCAGCAGAAAACAGAGCCAAATTGCTTAATAGAGAATAGGGGTTTATTGACTTAACCCCTTATTCATAATGCAGTATTTGAGAAAAAACCCCAAAATGATTTTAATGAGACAACCCCCCTAAATCTTGACACCCTTCACTTTACATCATCTTTCAACATTTTCTGACCAAAATACGCTTATTTCATTTTTCTTCTCTCACCTTTTAACCCTAACCTGAACCCAACTCCTAATAACGAATGTGTACTCCACTGGTTATTTTGCCTTAATTTGATGTCCAATATCGATTCCCCTTCTGATAGCCACCACCATGTTAAGCCAAATATGTGCACAGAAGCTATCTGTCAAAATCCACCGGCTTCAATTGTAGTCAGCCTGATCTCGTTAATGAAATCTTCTACCTGAGTTACTGGAGAGACGTTGTTTCTAGGGATATCCCTGTTTAAGCCTTCTTCAATTATACCTGCTTTGACAGGATCGAAGTGGCTGCCATGTAATGAGATTATTTCGAGTTCTGGTGTTATTGAGGTGGATAAAGGTGGACTAATGATTTGGTGGAAGAGAGAAGTGGTTTAAGGGAATTGGATATGTCAAAGGGATTTGAGAGGAGTAATTGACTAATTGGTTATCGAAATTGTTGAATTTTTGTTCCGAGGATGCAAAAGCTGTGTTTATGGCTGAGTGTGAGCATAATCTTTCGGTCGTCTTTGGATGAGCCGAGATTGATTCCACACTTCTATGTGCCCAATTCTTGATGTGGGTGACCGCATATTAGCAGAGAAGGTATAAGTTTGATGGCTTATATTTTGATTCTTGTGTTGGTTGAGAATGATTATATATGTTTCTTTATGCATACATTAAAATCCTTGATAAACGTTTTTATTTTTATGCAAAGTCTTTTCTTTTGGCGCACATATAAATAAATAGCATTAATTCAATGATTAAAGTTAAACATATTTCATTGGCTTTAGTAATGGAGTTGTTTTACATGGGAAACATGAACTTAGGGTGGAGGTGGTTTTAGAATTACATGGGAAATGAAAAAATTAGGGTGAACCAAGCTGTATTATGGAAATTGATTTGGCAGAAAATGATAGAAACAAGATTCAAGAACCACCAAAGATAAAAAAATCATGGTATTTGAAACATTTTTCATCTGAAAGAAGTGCAAGTGTGCAACCAAACATGCGCTGAATGGTCATATTTTGGCTAGTTGTCTGGATAGTAAGAATGATATACAAGTATACAACTGAAGTTTAATAGTATGGGTATAACTAATGGAGGGTAGCAGATTGATGTGTGGGTATTGACATTATATATTTGGATTTGAAAAAACATGCATCACCAGTTGAATAAAGGAAATAATGAATCTTTCTTATTCTTAAGAGTGTCAATGTTTAGAGTTGGTCGGCTTCAATTTGTAGATTCTGAATAATATCCGAGGCTAGTTATGATCTCATCAATTTGGCAATTTGTAGATTCTGAATAATATCCCAGGCTAGTTATGATCTCATCAAGGTTCCATTATGCAGAAAACAAAACCAAATTGCTTAATAGAGAATAAGGGTGATGAAGTTTGCTTAACTCATTGCAGGGGGTTGCCTTAGATTTAAATCAGATATGCAAGCTTTATACTTGGAAAACATGCATGGGGGAATTGAGGGGCCTTATATGGTTGCGTTTGCAAAAAGAAAGCAGTTGGCACTTGAGAGAGTTATTTGAAATTCAAACAAAGAAGGATTTTAGTACCACTAAGTAGTGTAATAAAATTCTTGTTCTCAGCCCATGCATTATTCTAATCCATACATTTTGGGCTTTTCCCCCATTTTATATGCAAATTTAGACTTTGCCCTTTCATATGGGGAATAACAACGAACTGCATAAATATGGGTGGTTATGTCAAAGGACTACATTAAAATAATTAAACATTGCCCCCAGTTTGTACATGATTCGCAGGGGACAAAGTCTAATGATTATGAAAACAGGGGGAAGTCTAATTTAACATCATGTGTTTTTCATATGTATTGTATTCAATTGTTGAATTACCTCTAGGGCGGTTGTATATTATTTTTCCTTGGAAAAGCTCTTAATGTTGCATTTCCATTTTCATTCTTGCAGTCAAAATATTGCTAACTTGTGCTTATGGTATTCTTTCACTCGGTATTGAGTATACTATCGGTTTCACTCTATGGTCAATGTAGACAGTTATGAAGATTTGACAGTGATTAAACGATATCTGGATATGATCCTTGATGGAAGCGTTTTGATTTGCTGTGTTTGTGTAGAAAGGTGTAATATTTGTTGGCTTAGATACAAAATAAATCATTTTTATAAGATTCTAATGTGATACCTTTTTGCTATTGACTTTTGTTTCAGGTTTCTTATATTTTTAGAAAGCCTGAAGTTTCAGACATAGTGATATTCAAGGCTCCTCCCATTCTTCAGGTATTCTTTTCAAATTTAGTATGAGCTAGATTTACAAAGTTGTAACTAGTAATGAAGTGGACTGACTTTTTTTTTTTTGGGACTTGACCCACTTTGTAGGAAATAGGTTATAGTTCTGGTGATGTATTTATAAAAAGAATTGTAGCAAAAGCTGGGGACTACATTGAAGTAAGATCTCTTCTTTAAAAGGTTTTTTGAAGTCTTTTTTTTTTCTTCCCTTTTTCCCTCAATTTGTTGCCCCATAGTAAAATCTAAATCTTTTGAATAGGTTCGGAATGGTAAGTTAATGGTGAACGGCATTGTTCAAGATGAGGAATTCTTATTAGAGCCGCTTGCTTACGAAATGGATCCTCTGGTAGTTTTCTTGGTTTATCGTTTATTTTGCCTACTTGATTTGTACGACTTTATGTTTTATTTTTATGTTAAAGTCTTTAGAACATGGAGTGCGTTGGTCTGAGAGATCTTCCCTTCTTGTTTTTGTGATATTACAGATTGTACCCGAAGGTTGTGTGTTTGTGATGGGGGACAACCGAAATAATAGTTTCGACTCACATAACTGGTAATTTTAACGTATCAGTTTCATTATTATTACCTAGTATGTTTCTGACTCAAATTCTTGTTATGAAGTTGGAGGCAGTTTTTTCGTGTTCAACCTCCCACCTCCTCTTCTATATTTTCTTGTCAAATATATTTGTTGCGAGTGTGGGACATCCAATTAGGCAGATAAACACATCAGCCAATAATTTATGCAAGTATGTTTTTTCTAAATATATTCATATTACCGGTTTTTAAATGATGGGTGTATCCTTATATCAAGAGAATGGGTCTTCTACTTCAAGGCTTTACCCCTTTTGTCATTTTCTTACCAAGGGAAATATCATTAGTATTACAAGTTGGTTGAAACAATAAATTTAGGGAACTCAGGATTGAGACTCAAAAAAGTGACCCAGGTTATGTGCCATCTATGCATTCGTTAGTTTGTATAGTGATAAGAGTGTGGACCTCGCATATTAACTAATACATTGATACCATATTTTTGAGTCATAGAATTACTCATGAGATAGGTAAATGCCATATTAGGGTTTGGTTTCTTCTTCCCCAAACCCATACCCTAATATGCATTAACTAACCATCCCCAAAACCCCCGGGTCCCTCCCCAACAAAACAACAAAAAAGGAAAAACCAAATTACACATTTAATTATAGTAATAATCTTTGGAATTGTGTATGTGGGGTGGCATATTTATTATGACACAATCCTCTTGATTATTTTGTTTAGGGGTCCGCTTCCTATAAAGAACATTGTTGGGAGATCTTTGCTTCGATATTGGCCCCCTTCCAAGATATCAGACACCATATATGAACCACATTCTGGGAAAAAGGCCGTCGTCGTTTCTTGACACTCAAAAGGCCTGCAGAGAATATTCAGACAGCGTCATCAATCAAGATAATTACTTTTAACCAAATCATTTTAACTTCTCTTTTTGCTCGGGCCTGAGCGGTTTATATATTGTTGCAGCCTTGTACCTGCATATTTAAACAAATTTTCAGGTGGATTTATCTTATTCACCCAGTGCGATGTATTCGCTGTTGATCCCTCGATTGAGGCAGTTAGATATTGTTGTTCCTTTGTTCCTTGTTCCCTCAATCGAGGCAGTTGGATATTTTTGTTCTTTATTCGCCCTTGCGATGTATTTGCTGTTGATCCTTCTATCGAGGCAGTTGGATATTTTTGTTCTTTTGTTCTTTTTTCGTATAAAGTTGAAGGCATGAGTGGAAAAGAGAGTTTAAACGTTTTTTCGCAAAGTCAATGGTTATTTGTTTTATTCTTTTTTTTGTAATGTATATTGACAAGATGTTATTGAGAGGGTCTTGTTTTATACGGTTAAATGTGGGCAAAATTGGAAATAAGAAGGGACAAGACTTTATAGGTGAAATGGATGGCCACACCATTTTTGCAGGTGGAACCTTTGTGGCAATGGATTTGTGAACGCATAGAGAAAGAAGGGGGGTTGTCTAAAACGTTGACAAAGCAAGGACTTGAAACTGAGACCTCCGGTCCAAGGCGACTCGCAAACGCTACAACGTCATACTTGGTTCAACATTAGAGTCGTCTCAATTTTGGATAGAGTATTTAGATTTTTAATTTGTATAAGGTACATATTTTTTTAAAGAATAGAAATGGAAGCTAATTCTAAGAATTTAGAACTTGTTGCCCTTGTTTTTGGTTCGCGGAGGAAGAAAGGGGCAGTAACTATCATCACGACATGCCCCCATTTACGGACTGATTTCTTATCCACTGAAGTTCAGTTGAAATAATGGGCCTCTGGAATGCAATTATCGACTTCTGTCACCTCAAAAATTAAAAATATTCATTAACGCATTGCATTAATATCCTAATTTTAAGTGCACCTTTCAGCATGATAATAGAAATTGATTTGATATAATGATTATGCACGAAAAGAAATTAAAATTTTAATCGGATAACAATAATTACTAGTTTCTTTTATTATATTTTTACATATTTTTTTCTGTAAGTAGATGATTGCTAATCCCAAAACATAAATATAATGAAACGAGAAGTGCCTTCTCAATGTGCAAAAATCACCTAAATTCCTAGTGAATCTATAAAGCTCATGCGATACCTCATTCCTAGAAAACCTCAAATGCGAAACTCAACTGAAACTCAAAATCAACTTATCTGAAAATCTCAACGATAATGTCGTTGGCATTATCATCCTTAATAAATATATTGATAAGACTAAGTCGGGTTCGGGTTTGACAAACCTGCTTTAAATTCGACCTATTGTCATTTTTATTTTTAAGTATTGAGAGGAGCACATCTGGTTGGGTAGATCAAGTGTATGAATCTTGATTAAAATTAGTATTGCATTTGAGTGGGAGTTTTTTAAGTCGAATTTTGATAGCGCCACTGTTTCAAGAACAATAATTAGTCAAGGCGCGCAAAAACTAATCCATACACTTGGTAATATTAAAAAATATTTAAACAAAAAAAAATATACAATGATATTTGGATCTAAAAGCATGCTTGTAACAAAGAAACATTAAATTTGTCGTTAAACATATAAACGGTGTTATTTACACTGTTAATATTTGTCACAAACACCTCAATGGTAAATTTATCATCACTAATAATCCTAAGATTCACCTAATGAAAGGTGAGTACAATCACATACATGCGACCCACATGGAGAGAGTTTATTGGTAAGAACTCGCCTAATATTATGCAATAGAATGCTGAAGTGTTTTCTAAATTATACTTGCCTAATGAGAAGTGAGTGCATTTATATAAACTTGGATCAAATGGAGAGAGTGTGTTACTAAGCACTCGCTTAACATTAAGTACTAGAAGGAGTGTTTGTGATAAATAAGGGAGATCTTAAAATATAGTTTTAGTTAAATTTTAGAAAGAGTATTTGTAACATAATTAAAGAGTAAATAACACCGCTCAAAAATATACCTTTAAGAACCATGTTTTAGTGAAATATTACATGTTTCATCGCAAAACGCACACATGAAAAACTAAAATTCATGAGAAAAAGTAAAACGCATGAAAAATCTTATGAAAAAACTCATAAAATAGTCACAATGAATCTTATTTTATAAATCTCGATGAGATAAATATAATATAATTCTAAATTTTTGATTTAAAATTATGGTATTTTAATTTTTTTTAAAGTTTTTATGAGAGAGAAAGTAAAGTAAATTTAGTTTTAAAAAGTGTAATATAAAATTTTTAAAAATATGTACCAAACAAATTTTTTTTTTTTTTTTTTTGTAAAAGCCTAACCAAACACGGAGGAAGTATGTAATTAAGGGCTCGTTTGGTTCGAGCTTTAGGAATGGAATTGGCATTCTAGATGTTAGGAAACCTTTATTCCTTACATCCTTTATTGGATTCCATTAATGCTCGTTTGGTTGGAGTTTTAGGAATGAACTCGGCAAAAAAAAAAAAAATTCTGGATTTTTTTTTCATTTACTAGGAAAAATATATTTTTTTTCATTTTTTGGGGAAAAATAATTTTGGGCAATTTAGACTTAGGTACTCCTACAATGGGCGAAATTAGACTTATGTACTCTTTTGTTTCAAAATTAAACTTTGGTGCCAATTCTGTCTATTTCCGTCGAAAACTAACAGTCACGTGATTTTCACGTGACTTTAACTAACCAAATATAACTATAATTCATATTTTAAAAAAAAAAAAGAAAAAACAAACAAGCAACCAAACAAATTCATTCCATTCTATAGATATATATGTATCTCCAAATCTTCCTATCATATACACCCACCAGGCCACCATTTATCTATTCATATATACACATACATCTAATTCAATCTATTCTCTCTACAAATACATTTAATTCATTCCATACACCACCCCCTCTCCCTCTCTCTCTCTCTGTTTAACAGCACCACCGTCACCATGCCGGAAACCATACAGCCCAATCTCAACGGAGCTTACTACGGCCCCTCAATCCCACCATCATCCAAAGCCTACCACTGCCCTAGCTGAGTCGGCAAACTTATCCACACGAAACCCCAACAAACGTATCAAAATTTACTACGTTAGGATCGACGCCCGGGGGTACTATCGGGGACAACGATTCGATTCGGTCGAACTGGGGAGGTTTTATCAGGGGCATAAGAAGACCAACAAATTAACTGTTAAATTTCAGGGTCAGAATTTGGTTATGCTTGGAGAAAATCTAGTCTTCCTCTTTTCGCTCAATCTTTTTCAGCTTGAAGCTCCCGTCCGAATTTGTGGGTATGTGTATTTGGGTATTGTGATGTTTATGATGGATGGAGGGTGGAGGTGGAGCCTCGGAGGTGTGATATTGATGATGGAGATCGGAGATGGTGTTTTTGTTAATTTTTTTCTTTGTTTGTTTGTCTTTTTTTTTTTTTAAATGTTAACTATAGTTAGATTTAGTTGGTTAAAGTCACGTGAAAATCACGTAGCCGTTAGTTTTTGACGGAAATAGATGAAATTGGCACCAAAGTTTAATTTTAAAACAAAAGAGTATCTAAGTCTAATTTCGTCCATTGTGAGAGTACCTAAGTCTAAATTGGCCAATAATTTTTTTCATTTTTTGGGAAAAAATAAATTTTTTCATTTTCTGGGAATTTTTTTTTTCACTTTCTGGGAAAAAAATATTTTTTAAAATTTTCTGGAATTTTTTTTCCATTTTTTGGGAAAATTTATTTTTTTTCATTTTCTAGAAAAAAAAAACATTTTTTTGACAAAAAAAAAAAAGGATTCCTTAAATTGGGAATCCAATATTCCTCCCAATTTATAAGGGAATATATTTTGACAAAATGGGAGAATTTAAGATTTCTAGAAATTTTAAATTCCTACCTAAAACTCCAACTAAACAAAATAATCTTTATGAAATAAAATTTAAGATTTCAGGAATTCTCAAAAGCTCGAACCAAACTAGCCCTAAAGGGTCTTGTTATATTTGAACCAGGTGAAGCTTACAAACGAAGGAAAGGGCATATTAAGTGTATAAATCAACTCTATTTAGTTGACTAAGAAGTATAAATTAAAAAAATGAAAGTGTGGAAGTCCCCACGCACCACGCGACTGTCACGTGCTGGCGCGAATTTTTAAAATCTTCAAACTGCTGACTGCCTGCCCTTTTATCCATTTCTATTCAATGGCCTCAGATTCCAGCTGATTTGCATAAATGCCATCAGTTGTGGAGCTGTTTGGACAAAAGGATTATTAGTCTATCAGAGTTTTGGATAACAAGAAGAAGAGGATGGAGGTGTAACCAAACATGGAATTAGGGAATAATAATTTGGAGATAAGAGCAAGGAAGGTCTACTTTTTAAGGTAGGAATGAGCGATGGATTGAAATTGACATTGACCCTTCTTCCTTTTTCAGTGTGCTAATGGAAGATGTTATCATTCAATCTTTAAGAAATTAGTTGAATTGTTTATTTGTTGTTTTGTGCTTTAATAATTACATGGATTATATTAGTTTGCCTCGCACTTGATTAGATAGGGATTTTTGCTTAAAAGTTAAAACTAATACTATCTGCGTAAAAGTTAGTATTTATATGAATAAGTGTATTAATTTAATTAGAGATACATTTATTTGAACTTGGAATAAATACTATATTTGATTCTTATTAGAGAGGTTGGAAAGATTTTCGTCACATGTAATTAAATATTGACTTATATCTCTTTTTACTTAATAAAAAATATATTTGTATTTATATACTATATTTAAATTTGAACATTAAGAAGTGTAAAATATATCCATCGTTATTAACATAACTTTATCCCTAAGATATATAGGATGTATGAATTCAATTTATGACGTATCATATTGTATCATATTGTACCATACTATATCATTATCAATTTATATCGAACTTTGATAATGTTACAATACATATCTGTAGTTGTGCCATAACGATAATGTATGGTATATAGGATGTATGAATTTAATTTATGACGTATCATATTGCACCATACCATATCGTTATCAATTTATATCGAACTTTGATAATGTTACAATACATATTGGTAGTTGTGCCATAACGATAACGTATGGTATGGTACTATGATTTTTATTACCAATAATATACCGTACCATTCCGGAAATGTGCAATTAACACATTAATATAGCACGGGTGTAAGTTGTGGTAGATATATGTACATCTTGTCACCCTAACCTTCATACTAGCATTTGTTCCCATTATCAACCCTTTTCAAGATACTTTTTTCATCAGACTTGCGTCGTTAGCCCTCTTTTTCGCCGGACGTGTACCGCCAATATTTCAATTTCAATATCCTTTCCTTTCCTCTTATGTTTTCCCATAGGGTTGCAATTATCTTTTGTTATGGTAAGTACGATTATCATACTTTACCAAACTAATATTTTGGTATATTGAAATATTGGTATAGTAATGAATTTTGGCGTATTGAAGTTTTGGTATGGTGCACATTACACAAATTTTGATATGGTAATCGTACTGAACCGGCCATATCAAAGATATAGGATATATGAATTACGTGACAAACTAATTGACTTTACACTATTTATTTAATTATTAAAGAGTAAAATCTCGTGAAATTACGTGTTGTTTTCAAAGGAAATTATTGAGAGCATCCACAATTATTATAGTAAGATAAATATATCTATATATGCCAGGGGTGCCATTTGGTATAGTGCTTTATATATATATATATATAAAACGACCGAATTAATCAGAATAAAAATGGTTTTGGTAACCCATATATGAATACCATAAGCTAAATATACTAAATTCTTTTGGGTTGGTTATGGTATTACCCTTATAAAAACTGAAAATACAGAATTATCGTACTGAAAACACTAACATGGTAAGATACTGAGAACACTAATTTCAAAATGATAGAAAACAAATGTAATAAAACTACAAAAATAAATTATACATCTTATGTCTCAATTGACAATCTCAATTCTTATTTCAGATGTCTAAAATTGTTAGTCTTAATTTTCTAATTAAGCTTTTAAAATAACAAAAGCCAGTTAATCTCTTTATATATATATATATAAATTCTAATTAATTGTGGTCGCTTGTTTAATATTACTTTCATTTATTTTTTGTTATTTTAATATATATATATATAAAGTTTAATTAATTGCAGTCGCTTGTTTAATATTACTTTCTTTTATTTTTTGTTAGTTTAATATTGGACGCTTCTTATGTAATGTTTGTTTAAAACTTAAACTTTATTCATAAATTTTCTCTTATTTTATGCCTGTAACAATATTTCATATGCATTTGAATGAATTTTTATTGTTTTAGTTTTCTTCGCATTACCATATGCACATTTACTGAAATAAATTACCAAAAGCATTGGAAATAATATTGTTATTGAATTACTAAAACAAACCAAAAGTATCAAAAATTAAAATTAACCAAAAATACCAAAATATCAAGCACTTTGGTAATGGTTTTAATTTTAAATACCGATTGATAAACTGGTATTTAGTTTATTTATCTTAGTTTTAATATTGGTAAGCACGATTTATCGAAATAGTATCCCTAATATACGCATATGATAAATATGACAAAATAATATAGTAATTTTTAGTAATTAAACTAAAATATGCTTAAGAGTAATTATTTGTAGTATATATGATCATTTTCAATTAACTTTAACTACCAAAATAAAACTAGATTATTAAAGGGTTAAATAATGGTTTTAAAAGTTTAGGGGTCAAAGTAAAATTGACTTCATATTTTAAGGGCCATGTCCCTAGTTTACTACTTTACTTCATAAATAAAGGAAAAAAAAAATCATGGCAAAAGTGTAATTTGGGAGGATCTTAGTGGGTTACTTGTGAAATAAAAAATTCGAAAAATATGGACCCACATGGTACCCCCATGCGTTATTCTCCTCGATACGGACAAACTTAACGTAATCCCAATCACACACACTCTCTCTCTTACTTTCTCTATCTAAACAGCCAGACAAGCACACTATTCTAACTGTTTCAATTTCAACATGATAATATGATCTGATCTGTAATTCTTAAACAAAAAAAAAAAAAAAAAAAAAAAAAAAAAAAGAAGAACTTTCTTGGAAAAAAATCAGCAAACAAAACCCAACAATAGAATCCACCTTATACACCATCTTATTTCGCATAAAAAAAATCTATCCATCTTTATTTATTTATTTTCTATTTTCTTTCTCTTCGATCTTTGCTAAGATTCTTGCTTCTTCTTCTTCTTCTTCAGAGGGAAAAGTGGAATAGTTTCACTCACCCTAGTGCAGTAGATATTTTTGACAACCCAAAAGAAGAAGTGAGAGAGTGATGGTAGAAACGGAGCACAACCACAACCACAACCACAACCATAACCACCCCCCGCCGATCCATGTGGCTCATCCACCGCCTCCGCTTGGTTCCGCCAGAGGCCCTGTTTACCCACCGGCGGAGCAACTCCTTCAGCTCCAGTACTGCATCCACTCCAACCCTTCTTGGGGTCAGTCCGTACTCACCACTCTCTCTCTATATATAAATATATATATATATATATATTCGCGGCTTTTAGGATCCGGTCACTAAGATATATGAAAGTTTTAATATTTCTCCATAGCTAGTACTCATTGTCACAGTACTTATCTCAAGTCTGTCTCATGAGTATCAATCATACTGTGAGGCAGTATCTACACGACTCGCATCTTTTAAAAAAATAAATTGTGCACCGCATCCAAAAATTGTTCAAAAATCGAAACCTAAAAAAGCATAAGCGATAAATAATTGTGTGGTTGGAATTTAATATGTTTGGTCCATAGCGCCTAGTATGAATATATGTACGTGTATATACCTTTTTCTGATTTTTACTTTTGAGGTCTATTTGGGACTCTGCTTTGGACTCTTAAAGTTTAAAATTCCCCTAAAAAAGGGATCTTGAACTTGTGGATTTTATTTATTTATTTATTTATTTTGAACGCATGAAATCATACTCCTAATTTCTAGTCCTAAAGGATGGAGAAGGGGAGTTGTTTAATTGCAATGGGTGAAACTCGAACCCCAATTGCTCGAGAGTTTGGCTGAGAGGTTTACCACCGGGCCAACTCTTCCGCTCTTATTTATTTATTTATTTATTATAAAAGATGGGTTTTCTCTTTCTGTGATTTTATCTCTGGTAAATTCATTTTTCTCTAATTAGTTCTACTGGATCGTTTGTATTTGTTTATGTTATCTATGTCTCTGTTAATGAATAGTACCTTTTGGCCAAGTTTGATTTAGAAACTCAAGACCCCTTTTTTATTCAATCATCATTCCATCTTGCCCCCACTTTATTAGATGTATATTAGTATACATGTGTGTATATATACTGTGTTTATGGGTTTGTTTGGTGAATGGTGATGACTTGTTAAATAATTGTTGATTTTTTTTTAATTCAATGGCTTTCTTGTTTTTCACCTAGTTTGGGTGTGTAAATATTTGGGGGATATTTGGGTGAGTTTATGATTGGTTTACATGGAAAAGACCAGTGGAGGTGGTTTCTGAATTACATGAAAAAATTGTCATCGAAATAATAATATTATATAATATTTATATAGACAATAAAAA
Organism: Lonicera japonica; assembly: GCA_021464415.1. NCBI lineage: Eukaryota > Viridiplantae > Streptophyta > Magnoliopsida > Dipsacales > Caprifoliaceae > Lonicera > Lonicera japonica. Next base: position 65,275,918 of record CM038466.1, on the reverse strand, counting down.
TTCCAAGATTTGAAATTGGTTCTGCGGAAAGTTAAACAATCAAAAACCACTAAACATGGAAGGATGAAATTTTCTGCATTTTTCCAAGGAAAGGAATGGGTACGGTTGGTTGCAAAAGTAGATCAATGATTTGGTTTGGTATTCTATTACTTTTTCTGAATTTCCATGGAATCCAGTTCTTTGGGCGTGGGGTAAGAAAATTTTCCATGCAAAGTAAGGAAATATGGAGAACATCTTACCAAATTAAGCATATCTTTTAATAACTTCTCAAAAAAATATATGTTTTCAATCTTTTTCCAACTTTACTATCAAATGGATCCTTTAAGGTTTACTTTTACATCTCGTGAACTGCTATTCATCTCTATGATTTACATTTTACAGTGCAAACTGTGATACTGGCATTCCAACACTACATTGTGATGCTTGGAAGTGTAGTAATGATTGCTACTGTGCTTGTTCCTCGAATGGGTGGCAGACCAGTAAGTCCTTTGAACATCTTCATACTTTTTTTTAAGATTTAAGACAAAGTTATAGTTATAAAAGAGGTTGGGATTATATTGAACACCCCTTTGATTGATTAGGGTGATAAAGCTCGTGTGATTCAAGCGTTGCTGTTTATGTCGGGATTGAATACCCTCCTGCAGACCTTTCTCGGGACAAGGTTACCCACGGTGATGGGTCCCTCATTTGCTTATCTTATTGCAGTGTTATCGATAATCAACGATTTTTCTGATAGTAACTTCACGAGCGAGCACCAGGTATATAAACTTATTGTTTGGGCATTCATTCTAAGAGCATCCATGACAGTCTAATTTCTGTATCGTAAGTAGCACAAGGAGATAGATAGAGAAGAGATGTCTGGATAATGGTTGCACATCAAAACGGGCAAAGATCTCTGTTGGGTTCTAAACGGACAAGAGATATCTGTATAATAGGTTGCAAACAGGCAACTGATGTCTGTTTTGAGACCCTAACAGCCATAGGTTTCTGTATGATAAGGATCTTGCCCAAACTTAAGTTTATCCTTCACCTAATATACATGGTATTATAGGGTAAATTTATCCTACTTATCTTATAGATTTAGACTGTTTTGGATGCTCTGAATTAAATATGACAAATTTGATGACATTTTAGTCACATTTTCAAGGTTAATTATATTTCTTGATTTGTTTTCCAATTTTCTTGACATGGAGGGAGTGTGCAATTTTTGTACCAACTTTATTCAAGTCAACTATCTGCCTCATGTTTTAGATCTATTGTTGATATTTGTTCTTTCCATGTACTTCTAATGATGAAGTTTTCTTGTAAGCCTTCTGGATAAAAAATTTCTTTTTATGACTCTGATTGTCTTGCATGTAGAGATTTCTCCACACAATGAGAGCTATTCAAGGGTCTCTTATAGTTTCTTCCTTTGTTAATATCATCATCGGATTTGGTCGAGCTTGGGGAAACTTAACTAGGTAACGTCTCTGTGATCCGCAGTATTGGAATATTGAACTACTCTTTTGTGCTGGACTTACAAGCACAAGCCCATTTATCTGTTCTGTTTGCTCATATATATATATTTACATATATGTTTTCTTGCAGACTATTTAGTCCTGTTGTCATTGTGCCAGTAGTTTGTGTGGTAGGCCTTGGTTTGTTTGGGAGGGGATTCCCACAGGTATTGCTTCCCTTACTGAGCAAATTTTACAAGAAAGAAAGAATTAATACTAGTTTGGTTCGAGGTGTACTTTCTAGAATTCTAAATGGGGTAAATCAAAATTATCATTATTTATTCCAATAAATCATAAGAACTTGAAACAAACGAGCACCTTAATTTGCAATATCTTTATACGATTCTCATTTCTCACGTCCTGTACAGCTCGCCAACTGTATGGAGATCGGCCTCCCCATGCTAATTTTACTAGTTGTATTCCAACAGGTAATCTAACTAGAATTCATTTCTAATTTTTGTCACCCATACTTTCTCCATAATTGAAACGGCTACAAAATTGTATTGCATTTGTTTTTCTTGCAGTATCTTAAACACATTCATGAAAGTGCCCATGCCATACTTGAGAGATTTGCTTTGCTCTTCTGCGTTGGACTTGTTTGGGCTTTTGCCGCCATCGTCACCGTCTCTGGTGCATATAACCATGTGAGAGAGCAAACTAAGCAGAGTTGCCGTACAGACCATTCATACCTTTTGTCGTCCGCTCCATGGTAATCTCGTTGCCGTTGAATTTCCTTTTCGAGTTGCATGTTGATGTTTCACCAAACTAGCTTTCACTCAATGTTAATCGGTCTTTGTCAATATAGGATCAAAATCCCGTACCCTTTTCAATGGGGCACTCCCATATTCAGAGCAAGCCATGTCTTCGGTATGATGGGGGCGGCACTTGTTTCATCAGCAGAGGTTTAGAATTTGATTTCTCTCTCTTTCTCTCTCTCTCTCTCTTGAGGAATAGAGTGGAGTTTCTTAGGAAATGGTGGTCGACAAAAAGGGGGGTAACCTTCCATTGATAAGTGTCCCTTATAGGGATTTGAAATAGTCTCATATTGGTTTTGGTCTTGAATTTGATCTTGTTAATTACTTTCATGAGGTTTGGACATTTGGTTTCGTAAAAGGAGTGTAGGGGTAAATATATTTTACCCTTTTATTTCCCTTGTTTCTTTCTTTGGATTTTAAATTATAACACCCATGTGTTGTGCAAAGTGATGGCCAATTTTACAAAGAAAGGTCTTACATGGAAAATAAAAACGTAGGGTGGAGGTGTTTTTTGAACTACATGGCAAATGGAAAATGGCAAAATTAGGCTAAATCAAGTTGTACCATGGTTCCATGAAAAACACACCAGTAAAGATGGAAAATATGAAATCATGCGCATCTTCCATTGAAAATATGTTACCAAAGGCACCATTAATCATTCGCATTTGTACTGCAGTCCACTGGAACGTTTTTTGCGGCGGCAAGGCTTGCAGGTGCTACACCACCTCCAGATCATGTGCTTAACAGAAGCATCGGTCTACAGGTTCATACACAGACTTAGAGAGTTTATTTATTGACTCTTTTTTTTTTTTCATTTTTATCTCATTTGTCCCACAAGATTTTCCCTAAGATTCATTTAATACAACCGTACCTTAAATTATTTTTTTCAGAACACCTAAAAAACTGTTTTCCTTCATGGCTGCAGGGTATTGGCCAGCTACTTGATGGGATATTTGGTGCTGCTGTTGGTACTACTGCATCCGTGTACGTAATTTATGCTCTCCTTTTAATTACAATTTGTAAGGTTGAGTTTTATAGCAAGCATGGAATTAGGGTAGAAAATGTTTAATTTCTAGGCATTTTTTCTTGGCAATTGTACTTGGTGGAAAATCATTTAAAAGTGTTTGATTATATATTATTTATTTTCTAGGTGGAAATATGTCCCTTTTCCTCAAAAATTTGGTGTTTAATTCCCCAATTTATGACTAGAACTGGACCTTCTATTAGAAGTTCATTCAATTCAAATTCATAAAATTCAAAAATAAAAAAGGTATCCTGAAAAAAGTAATAGAATGACTTCTGTTTTTTCCTGGTCAGGTCAATAAAGTTATGAAAGAGCCTTTGAGATCTTTTCAACCGTACCTAGAATTCATTTTCCGTGGGGGAGGGTAGGAATTCAATTTCCTAGAATTATGCACCATTTACTTGTCCCACGGAATTAGGTGGAATTGCTTAGAAAATTAGACGATCAAACACTACCAAAAGATGGGAAAATGCATAATTTCCAAGTTTTCCATGGAAAACTGCACCTTATTTTGGGGTTTAGGATATATATAATATAACACATTAATACTCTAGGATTACAGATATTATTTACATATTTTCTAAGGATGTGATTATCCCACGAGTACCCTTCATAGATTGTGTTGGACATCAAGTTTTTAACCGACATATCTTAATGTTTAATTTGATAATGCAGTGAAAATGTTGGCCTCCTCGGACTAACTCATGTTGGGAGCAGAAGAGTGGTGCAAATATCCACTGCTTTCATGATCTTCTTCTCTATATTCGGTTCAATTTTCTTTCCCTCCATTATATTTTTGACAACTAATTTCTGCTTTAGTTTTCTACAGATGTTTGATTTGAAAAATAAAACGCAACCTTGGAATTTTTTCAGGAAAGTTTGGGGCCTTCTTTGCATCAATTCCCCTGCCGATATTTGCTGCTATATACTGCGTCTTGTACGGTATTGTTGGTGAGTGTTGTATATACCGCTGTCACCACCTTTTAGACTTGTTTTTCTGTTATTTTCTTGGTTGGGAGTAATTGGTTTCTGCTTATTTTCCTCTCAGCTGCTACTGGGATTACGTTTATTCAATTCACAAACCACAATTCCATGCGGAACATTTACATATTGGGTGTCTCTCTGTTCCTTGGGATATCGATTCCACAATATTTTGTCATGAACACTGATGTCTCTGGCCATGGACCGGTTAGAACTGGCGCTGGATGGGTAATAACCTCTCTCTCTCTCTCAAGCACACAAACACACACACACACGTGCGCCTGCGCACAATGTACGCGTAAAGAGAATGAAAAGAACAAGAAGAAAGAACCCACAATCAATGAGCTTAAAGAAATACATTTGTCTCGACTTTAAATGCGATATTAAACTTGCTCGTTGAATGTGAGGTTGTCTCAAAGGATTACGTAAAAAAATATAGGTAAGTAGAAGTATTATGGGGAAAAAACTATAATTTGGTCCCTGGTTTTACATAATCGTCTCAAAGACTAATACCCTTATGCACCTGAGCAAAGTTCAAAAATAAGGATTATTGGTAGAGAAATGCTAAATTCGTAAAATATTCCGCAAGTTAATCCACACGCTTGGTACTGACCTGAGGAAAGTGATGTAATTAATGTTGGGTCCTAGATTAACACATTAGTTCTAAGTGGATTAACTTTCATGGAGTATTTTGTGTTTAGCATGTTTCTTATCCAAATGGGTGGGTTGGCATGGGTGTACAATCGTATGATCTTATGTTGATAATACATTCATTCTGAGTCGATGGTTGCAGTTCAATGATATATTGAATACAATATTCTCTTCACCACCAACGGTCGCGATGATAGTGGCGACTCTGCTGGACAACACGCTTGAGGCGAGGCATGCACACGACGAGAGAGGCATTCCATGGTGGGTACCTTTCCAGCGCAAGAAGGGTGATAGCAGAAACGAGGAGTTTTACAGTTTCCCTCTTAGGTTTATGGAGTATGTCCCTACCAGGTTTCTTTAGTTTGTACTTTCCGCACCAATCCTTGTACATTATTAACATATGGTACAAATTACAAGTTTTTTTTGTAATGTATGAATGTGGTTGAGGCTTTCTCAATTTCTTGTCTCATTTTTGGACCTATTAGTCGTGGTTCTCCTCGATGACTGGATAAAGCATTTAATTATTTATCAAGCCATCATTCTCTATATATAATATCTACATACATTTTTTCTGTACAGATAAGCATTTCCTTCCAAATCAAGAGTCCACTCTTCTTGCTCTAAATGTCCCAAAATAATATTTTATTACTTTTTTGGGATGTAAGCAATTAGTGAATCTCACGATAATATAGAAGTTTTATTAACCATCGACTATGGTGTAGTTATCGTGTATGTGTGTATATATATAAGATTTTCCCAATTATTAGTCACTGAACAATTCATTTTGACTGTAAAACCGCGTTGAGGCTGTGCCCCTTGTGACAATTTTGACCTTATCAATCTCTTCACAAAACAATTTAAAGATTTTATGTTAATAACAAGTCTTCAACGTTGGAACACTGCATATAGTCGATGCAAAGAGCAATTCAATTAGAATAGAGTATACAAAAGCAAAGCAAATTTCTGTCATATTCATACACAAACATGAATACATATGAATGGGAAATTTATGTTCCTCTTGATCAAGAATAAAGCTTCACTAGTGATCCTTGCACAGACATGAGAAGCCATGAAAGTGATGGAAGCAATTCACACCTCACACCTCTCACCTCTCATAAATCCACGGCTAAAACTTAAAAGCCTAATGACAATCATTGCAGACTCTTAAGGTTTTTTGTTACATGAATTGCCACCCCTGCCTGATCTTCGCTAGCCCAAAAGCCACAGCCAGCTTCTCACCTTGAAAATGGAGGATCTTTTCTAATCTACCTCTTCCGCATCATGAACAACACGACACAAATCTAGCACATACCCCAAGGCCTTCATCTTAATTTCCAGTCTCCCTACCTTAACATAAACCTCCGTAATGAATGGATAGATCTGATCATATGTATGCAAAACCATAAACCTCATACTATATGTAACAATCCTACTGTCGTGAGTGAGCTATTCCATGTGCTCATATGTGGCTGCAGTGGATGCTGGAAGGCTAGGCAACGGGTGTGCTTATGTGGCTAAGGCGGATGAACTTATGCGTTTTATATGTGTAGTCACTAGTCCTTAATAAGAGACCTTTTGAGGATAACATAAAAACTGTGCTAGGTCAATCTCACAGCGAACAATATCTTACTGGGCAGACCATGAGGTGGCACTATAGGCGGCTGGTTTTATCAATCTCCTGTTCTTCATATCTTGTCTTAAGTTAACAACTTCTTGCCACTTTCTTGATGCTGCATATATATTCGACATTAGCACATAGTATCCTGTATGTTGAGGCTCGAGCCATAAGAGATTATCGGCTGCAATTTTGCCCAATTCGGTGTTCTGGTGGATTCTGCAAGCCAATAACAATGCACCCCATACCTCATCATTCGGCTTTAACGGCATTGTTTTTATCAAATCATAAGCTTCGATGAGAAAACCTGCTCGGCCAAGCATATCAACCATGCAAGCATAGTGTTTTGGTTCGGGTTTTACTGAAAAGAGCTTTTCCATATCTGTAAAAAGCTTTCTTCCTTCATCTATAAGACCTGCGTGGCTACAAGCAGAAAGAAGAGATGTGAAAGTTATGTGGTTCGGCTCGACGCCTTCTTCTTGCATCCTTGAAAAGAGTTCAACTGCTTCTCTCCCAAACCCGTGCATGCCATAACCCGAGATCAAAGCGTTCCAAGAACTAACGTTACGTTCGATCAAGGGATTCTTATCGAACATTTCAACAGCAGTGCCCAAATCCCCACACTTTGCATACATGTCCACAATCGCATTGAAAAGAGTCGGCTCGATTCTTGTTTCATTATCAACTATAAAATGGTGGATTTTTCTAGCGATTTGCTGGGAACCCATATAAGCACAGGCGGAAACCATGATCAATGCCGTCACTGGATTACATTTAACATCAGAAGCCTGCATTTGGTCAAAAAGTGAGAGAGCATCACTAGCTAGCCCATTTTGGGTATAGCAAGAAAGCATAGAGTTCCATGTTATACTATCTCTTTCCCACATCCGATCAAAGAGAAAACGTGCCTTTTCTGCCTTCCCACATTTGCCATACATGGCAACAATTGAGTTCCCAACATATACATCCATAAAAAGACCATTACAAACGGCATAAGCATGAACTGACATAGCCATCTTTGCATCCCCCAACTGACCAACAGCTGAGGCAATACTCACAGACGTAACCGAGTCCATGAAAAGACCCTCTAATTGCATTTTGTGGAACAACCCGATTGCCTCCTCGGCCCGCTCAGCCTGCTCATAGGCAGTGATCATTGCAGTCCAGCATACAAGGTCCCTCTTTGACATTTTATCAAACACCTTGCATGAATCATCAATTAGACCACATTTTGCATACATATCAACCAATGCAGCCTCCACATACATATCCGAATCAAACCCAGTTCTTATAACATCACAATGAACCAACTTCCCTTGGTAAGATAATAATTCCGAAGCACAAGCTTTGAGAGCAAAAGGGTAAGTGTAATTATTGGGTGCAATACTAGTTTTACGCATAAGGGAATAAAGTTCCATTGTCTGAGAAAAATGCCTCCATTAGTGTAAGCACGAAGCATTGTGTTCCACAGGAAAGAATTGGGTCCATGGCGGATTTCTTCGAACAGTGACCGGGCAATTTGTGGGTATCCAAATTTGGAGTAATTTGTTATGAATTGAGCACCCAAATGAGGGTATTGATTGATGGAGCCAGCTATAGTGAGAGATGAATGTATTTGCTTGAGAGTTGCTAAGCTATTACAGGATTGTAGAAGAAGATTGTAATGGGTCTCGAATTCAGAGTTGGGTATGTATTTTTGGTATTTACACAATCGATGGCGGTGCATTACTTGTTCGTACCAAGTTTCTCTCTTTAAGATCGGGTGTTTTCTCATTAATCATTCGCTCACTATTTATCTTCCTTATTCGTACCAAGTTTCTCCGTATGGTGCAACCCTTTATTTGCTATAAAGTGGATTTGTAGAGAAATTTAAAAATTGATTGGATATAACCATTACAGTTTCTTCGCTTTACACGCATTTTTTTGTTGTTGTAAGTTACTCGCTTTACATGCCGATCTCTTCACTCTAAAAAGATTTTGTTACTTACTATTAAATCCTTTTAATTAACTCTATCCTTCTATCCAGGATGCATATCTATTCATTCTCTCGAAATTGTTGTCACCACGTCTGAGGCAAGTCACTCTCTAATATCAATTTTCAATTTTTTATAACTTTGGAATTCAATGTTTCATTTTTTTATGTCCATATGTGCCTTGCAATTTCGATATCTCTTTGTTTTACAAGTCCATTAAACTTAGGGTTTTATAAATATATTTATTTGAGAATTTACATTATATAGTCGATGTTCTGCTTCTCATTCTCTCTATCCTATTTCACTCTGTCATTTTTTGCGAGATATCGACTTTCTTAAATATATAATGAATCGTATATATACGCATACACCTATATATATGATCGCCATCATTTATCGTCTTATATTCTAAAACAAATTTGTTCGCATCCTAATTTCTCCCTGAATCAGTAAGTCCAACTGTATTTTTTTAAAAGTTCAAATTCATACTAATTGGAATTTGCCACTATCAATTATCAATTGTAGTGAAACTGAAATTGAAGAAATGATTAGTTTATTTGCCTCGTCCCTCTAACCTTTCGATTATATGTGCATTAATATTGAAATTTTGCATAATCTTTACTATATTGATTCACAAAAAATTATGTTCACTATGGAATGTATTGATACACATTCTGCCAATTAGATTGTTGTATGCAATTATGAAATTATATACATATATATACACTTATCAAGATTGGATTGATTTGATAAGTATGTGTGTGTCATGATCAGAGTTTTTTTTACCAAAATAGACCACTTTTTGAACTTATTTGCCAAACTAAACCACTTTTCAATATATTTACCAAAATAGCACACTTTTTAAAATAGTGATTTCGAATCACTATTTTTCCATTAAAATAGTGATTTCGAATCACTATTTTTCCATTAAAGTAGTGATTTGAAATCACTATTTTAAAAAATGCGCTATTTTGGTAAATATGTTGAAAAGTGGTTTAGTTTGGCAAATAAGTTCAAAAAGTGGTCTATTTTGGTAAAAAAGTCCTATGATCAATCCCATACAACGTTCATTTATTTGGAAGAAATAAAGACTGTTATAATTTGTGTCAGAACTATTGTCAATCACTCTTATATCCTCTGTACGTAGATTCAAAATTCATATTTTTATGTTTTTGTTTTTGTTTTATTTTTTAATTTATTTTTCCGGTCTATGAAATGCAGGGTGCAAGAAACTTAACAACACATAAGGGTGTTCAGAATTCAATCTAAATCAATAAAACTGACTAATCCAATCAAATGCAATTTTGATTTGATTTTTTCTCTTTATCGGATTGGATTGGAATGGAATGGCTATTAATGTATAAAGTCTAAATCGATGTAAAATAAATTGATCCAATCAAGTTTTATAGTCTTTAAAGTTATAGGTGCCTTATTTCTAAACTTGGTAATGCAATTACACCTTGAACATAGATAATGGAACTATCTTTTTTGAAGGTTTTATTAGATAGGATTTTAAAGTTAGATTGGATGTCAAATTAGGAAATCAGTGCTTATTGGATCGATTATTGGTCTCTTTCAAACACACCAATTTCAAACCAATGAACATCCTACCAACATATGACAATTCAATTTTTGTTTTTTCTAAAATTAGACGTAGTTCAAGTTTGTAACAATTAATCAAAAGACGTTGAAATCTGCTTAACTTATTTATTTATTAATTATTATTATTCCTCTTGATTTTCAGGTTTACATGAATTGCAAGAGGTTCACACCAAGATGTTGTTAATGACAAAAAGGTTTATCAACTCCAAAGATAAATCAATATAGTAGAAGCAACACATGGAGACATCTTTTTTTATGAAATCAATTTTTACATTTGTTTAAGATATACAATATGGAAGTATAATTTTTCATGAATGGATCACTCTATTTTTATATCTAAAAGTAATAATTAGGTATTAAAAGGAAGATTTATGGAGGGAGAAAAATATTATTTTTGGCATATAATATATGACAATTACCTGCAAAGGAAAAAACGCCCCAATACATAAAAATAACATATGATCTTAACATATGTTTTATAGTATATAATGTTATGTTAGATATGAAAAAATTAATGAGTTCAGGAATGTGATAATTATTCTTGAAATTCATTGCATTACATTCCAAAAAATCATCATATGCATAATTTTCGCTCAATTTTATTCAACTAATAAGTTTTTCTTTACAGGAAAACTTGTGTTTACGATTGATAGGCTTGAAACCCTTTGTACCTTGATTAGTAATTGTTCTATCTCTTAAAAATCTCTCAATTTCTAATCCTTATATAGACTTATACGGTTAGTTAATATAACTATATAGCTATATCTCTAAAATTTCTTCTGGCATGTTAATGACTAGAATATAAGACTTGATTGCATAATATACTTTCAATAAACATAACATAAGCTAATTTATGTACTATCCAAACTCATGTTTATTTCCTTCTTTTTCATTTTTTCCCTAATTTGACTTTTTAGTTTGTGAACTTTAAATATAGGCAGAAAGCACAAAAGAATTGAAGCAAATAAGATTTTGAGGGCAAATGGGGCACAATTATACAAAAATTCTAAATTGCACTTTCCTTATCTGCTTTTGTTTGCTAGATTTATAAATAAAAAGGTAAAAATTGCGAGTTAAGAGTTCCACCTCTGTTTTTTTGGCATTTCTCATAATACAAGTCTTACATTCAATATTTTTGTACCTTCCAATAGAATCTAAGACCAAATACAAATTTTGGATCTATAATAGAGGGAATGGTATTCACAAGTTCATCACCTTCAAACAAATTTGTTCAACAGATGGTCATTCAACAATTTGAAATTAAATTATTTTTTTTGGATATATGGTTAACATGTTAAAAAATATATTGCGTTTTAGGACCCTAATGAGTGAAACACGAGACCAATTATTTTCTTTTGTTTTTTTAGAAAGAGAATGTCCAAAAGTGTTTTCCCTTTACTACAAAAATAAGGTTAATCATCCTTCATTCATTCCGGGTGAGACTCGAACTCAAGACCCCTCCTAAATTCAAGTAGACGCCTTACCAATTAAGTTAGCCTACTCGCTCAAGCAAAATGACCAATTCATTTGTCTATTCTTAAGTTAGTGTACGTAATTACTCTTGCACAACTTGAAAATTTGTTGATTTGATTCACGGTGAATGAAATGTCACTAATAATATAAATAAAATATCACATTATTACTACTTAGTCATGTCCATCTCCGCAATTCCAAAAATTTAAAATTTTGGTTACATATTTGTGAAAGGTTTTAGACGAGCACCTTCGTGGTATGAATAAATTCAAAAAGTAGTTAAGCTCAACAAAAAAGGCATCAAATTGACAATGATCATTTTGAAGAACCATTATATATATATATATATATATATATATATACTAGGAGTAACATGTGCCTACGGCACTACGGATGTAATCCTTCCATGAATTTTAATAAGTTATAGTGGATATCATTGAAAGCCTTTGAACTGCATGATAATGGATAGAATTTTTGCATAACATGGCAAAAAAGTTCCATATAATATTAAGATGAAATGCTGCAAATAACACGAATATTACTGCTAAAAAATCTAAAAGAAAACTTGAGATATATGCTAGGCATCTCACAATAGTTTCATTTTATGTTTGCTACATGATAAATGAATCAAATTTCACAATAAAAATTGTAATATTTATTCTTTAGAACCATTGATTACATTGAAAGTACTGTTTTCTTACAAAAATCCCCTATATGAGTCAAAGTGGGATTATTAAATTGAGATATATGGAGTTATATGGAGTAACATGATTAATTCCATCTTATTAAAATCCAAAACAAATCCACCGGTCTATTTCCCTTCTAGCTGCTCTCAAAATCATTTAAAATTAATCACTAAAGTACTTCAAATTACCTAGGTCAACTTGAGTGCTACACTGAGCTATGCAAAATATAATGTAAAGACCTAAATGTCTCGGAATCTCAGCCTTCAAAATTTAGCTATGATAATCCTCATATGACTTGTGCAATTACACGTTAAAAAATGCATAAGATTAAAAGTTATAAAATTTGGATATGTGATAACATGTGTTATATGTAACCGTTGTATTGAATATTTTTTCGTACTAGAAAAGGAAAGGCAAAGTAATATAGATGGGTCTTTTAGCCTTAAGAATTAATATATGAGGTTAAAAAAATAAAATATATATTCCATATATTTATTGCATGCGTTTAAACAAAATTACATGGCCATAAAAATGTAAAAATCAACTAAAACAGTAAAATGAGAATTATAACAAATTAGATTTCACCCCGTGTGTTTAAGGTGAAATTAGGTCATAAACTTGTGCTTGTCAGTAATCCCTCTATTTGGATTAATAATAGTAATGAAAAAACTACACCAAAACATATAATTAGTAACGGTCACTTTTTTCATTTGTAACGGTTTATATCCGTTACTAACTCGTAATATGCAAAGTCTGTTACTGAATTAAAATAACCGTTACTATATCTAATTAATTATGTCTTAATATATTTTTTATTCAATAACGAACATAAAATTGGATAGTAACAATATTTACACGTGACATATAAATTTTTATTATGAAAAACCAATAAATTCAAAAATCTTCTCATACAGAATAGATTGAGTAAATCCAAAAGAGGCTTCGCCCAAATTTTCATTCCCCTCCTACTCAGAAAACTCTCCCGCTCTTGGTCTTTCTCCTTCTCGCCGAAACCCTTTCACTCCTAGTCTCTCTCGCCGAAGTCAGACTGCAGGTGCTTGTCGCAGTCACTTGTCGTCGGTGGTTTTACTCCTTAGCTTCTTCGGTGGTTATATCGCTGATTGTGTTGATCTTTACGCAGCCCTCTTCATAGCTCGCTGAAGGTACCACTTCTACTCACAAAACTTAATTGCAGCTCTATTTCTATAGTTTCTTCTACTCACAATTAGCTTACGATAATGTCTATTGATATATATTTATCTATATAGAGATAGAGTTTCTACCCACTTTATATTTTAAAATTTGTATGTTTTTTGATTCATTAAGTGGTCAATCAGTAACAAAGGTTGCATATCCTAGAAAGAAAAGAACAAGTGCTCCTCCACCACAAACCCTAAGACTTCTCATGCTACTCGGCTTGCAGATCTGATGAGAATGGTGTTAGCGACTCTGTGTGAGAAACCTAGGTTTGTTCATTATTACTTTTGGTTTTGGCTTGTTTTTTAGTGATTCTGTGTGAGAGACCCTAGGTTTCCTCTTTAAGGTAAATCCTAAATCTTTTTCCATTTTCTATTCTAAGTGTTGTTACCATTCTAATTTGAACTAATATGTTATTTTGTTTACTTGTATAATAGAAATTGTTTATAGCTTAAATTTGTTCATAGTTTAAAATTTTAGAACATCTGTATCTCCTAGAGCTACAATATGTTGATATCATCTTAGAAATGAAGTTGAATATATATATATATACATAAATGTATGTATAGTTTGGAATATATATATACACACAAATACATAGATACTAGCAAATCAAGAGTGTGAAGATGCAATAGAAGTTGTAGTATCTAGAAATCTCCTACTTCTTTTGAATATATGTACATACCCATACGTATATATTTATGTATATATATAGTTTAATGTGTAGCATTATCTACTGAGTATTGATTGTGATGAATTGAGTTCTAATACCAAAATGGTTAGTACTAAGCTTAGTTCAATACAGCGCTTGCTATGTGTTTGATTGAAGTACCCAACCAAAGCTAATTTCATGGGACTTTTTTAGGACTTGCACTTGAGACTTGCAACACTTTGTGCATAGGGATGCCAACGGGTCGGGCTCAGGGCAGATCTGGCCAAACCCGATCCAACCCGGCCAGGGTTTTGTATTGTAAAACTCAAACCCGCCCCTCATGTTAGTGCACTTGGACCCGAGCCTGCCCCACCCTGGTGTAATTAAAGATTATTATTATAAGGATATTGAAGGTGAAAAATAATATATTCGGGGCGGGGCGGGGCGGGTAAATTTATTAATTTTTTTATCTAAACCCAAACCCGACCAAACCCAGTGTGGGTTTTTAGTTTGGCAAACCTGAACTCGACCCAACCTAGTTGAAAAACATCCCGCCCATTCAGATCAAGGCGGGGAATTTTGCCGTCCCTATTTGTGCAGCTAATTTGTTAATTGGATATTACTATCAAACAAGTTTAATTGTTGACACTATTTGATAACTCTAGTTTTAGTTGCTTATTCCATTTTTTTTAAGAATTAGATGGGCTTGAAATTCTTAGTGCTTAAAGCCCTAACTAGCCTAATTTTCTTTATGCACCATGTTTACGCCTTGGTTTTTCCTTATGTTAATTTATATTTATGTATTTGTGGATTAGGATTCACATTTATTAATTGCTTGATAAATAAGCACAACTAAACTTGTGCAGCTCTTAGCTAAGATCAAATTTATGCTTTATTTTATCTCAAATTTGTTTTCAAAATGAAGGTACAGAGAATGAATGTGGTACTTTGTTATCTTGGCCAGGTAGCTATGCATTCCCAGTTTTATTAACAGGATGGCTTTGAATCTAGCTAGGTAACACTTTGAACTTTTCTAGCTAGGTACAGAGAATGAATGGGATTGTTATTTCATAAAGAGTATTGTTACATATTAACAATATTTACCAATTTTTAAATACAAGATTCGTGTAAGCCTAGCATATCTTTGCTCAAGGCTTCCATTGATTGTACCAAAGGGTTCACTATCGCCTTTTGCACAATTCATGACGCTATATATATAGATAGAGAGATAGCTATATATATATAATTGTGTTTGTTAAATTATGGAGAACAAAAAGGATAGAGAGAGAGAGCTAACTAGTAATGGCCGAGTGAGTGATCAATACTATAACTATGGCTTGCTTATATAGGCAAAGTAAATTATGCAAGATTTCCATTTATAGAAGGGGAGAGATGTGTGTGTGTGTGTGTGTGTGTGGGGGGGGGGGGGGGGGGGTTAATACAACAACAACAACAACAACAACAAGCCTTTGGGGTCGGCTACCCATGGATAGAAGTGGGGTCGCTACATGGATCAAACGACGCCATAGTGGTCTGTCGTGAATTTAGTAGTGAAACCATTCGCCTCTAAATCCTTCTTAATAGTTTCACCTATAGTTTTTCTAGGTCTTCCTCTGCCTCTAACAACTAGGCTTCCCTCCATATGATCAACTCTCCTAACCATGGCATCTGCAGGTCTCCTCCATACATGCCCAAACCATCTAAGTCGAGATTCAACCAATCTTTTCTGTAATAGGTGCCAACCCCAACTCCCTCTCTGATGGTAACATTCCTTGATCTTATCTTTCCTAGTCTTGCCACTCATCCATCTCAACATTCTCATCTCAGCTACACTTAGCTTTATTCTCGTGTTGGCTTTTGACCGCCCAACACTCAGTCCCATACAACATTGCTGGTCTAACCGCGGTACGATAGAATTTTCCTTTTAACTTGAGTGGTACCTTTTTTATCACATAACACACCCGAAGCTTATCCTCCATTTCAACCATCCTGCTTGAATCCGGTGATTTACATCTCCCTCTATCTCCCCATCTTCTTGTATAATGGATCCAAGATACTTAAACCGAGTGACTTGTGGTATGACATTATCCCCAACTTTTACCTCTAAGTTAGTAGTGCTCCGCCTTTTATTGAACTTGCACTCCATGTATTCTGTCTTACTTCTGCTTAAACGAAAGCCATGCGCTTCTAAATTTTGTCTCCAAGTTTCCACCTTCCCACTAATTTCTTCTCTGGACTCACCCACTAGGACATATCATCTCACAGCAAACATCGCGGTGCTTGGCTCTTGAATGTGTTCCGTAGCATCGAAGACCAAGGTAAACAGATAAGGAGCTCGATGATGTGTGCTCCTAAGAGGGCCATTAAACTTGTCCGCTGTGGCTTTGGTTTCACACTAGCTAGCTCCTTCACATTCCTTGTTAAAGAATATAGTCCTAACCCCTTTCTTCTCTAGGGCTTTCCACAAAATTTCTGAGAAGTATATCGTTTGTGCTCCAAGTCAATGACCCACTTTTGTCCCTCCGTTATTTATCAAACGCCGCACATAGTATATTTCATGCTTCCATGGTCGACATTCCGGTAAAACCAAATTAGTATCTACACGAATATGCTTTGGTTTTTCTTATTAGTGCTCCGCTCCACAATACCCTTTCCCATGTACCCTTCATAGTACGCTTGACCAAGTTTGAATTGCGCTAGTTTGCAATTTTGATCCCTCCGAGTTATTTATTTATAAATCAAGCTGCAAGGTGCCTCCTCCATTCTTCCGGCATAAAAAAAAAATATTTTTGACCTCAATATTTTGTTAGTCTCCGCTCAACGGTTTTTATCCGTTGCTGTATTAATCCCCCTGTAATTGGCGCAATTTTGTATATCACCTAGACCCTTTATTCTTAAAAATCGTGGATTACTAGGTCTTCTCCTCCATTCTTAACGGCATCTTCTTTGACCTCAATATCTTGTTTACCACTATGAGCCAACCAATTTATTCAATAAATAAATATCATACCAATCAATGGTTCTTTTCTTGAATTCTGCGATAAAAGGTGAAATTTTGGTCATCCTCTCGCATGTTCAGCTCATCTCCACATGCTAAAATCTCGTAACCTTCATTAAATAATTTGTGAAAATAGTTCTTCCATCTCGCTTGTATGTCTTGTTCTTTAACCAAGACATTACCTTCTTCGTCCTTAATGCATCTCACTTGATCCAAGTCTTTTGTCTTCCTTTCTCGACCTTTAGCAAGTCGGTAAATAGCTTTTTCCCCAGCTTTGGTGCCTAAAGATTGGTATAATCCATCAAAAGCTTTAGTCCTCGACTCACTCACCGCCTTCTTAGTCTCTTTCTTTGCTTCTTTGTAAGATTCCCAATTTTCCGCATTCTTACATAGAGACCAAGCTTTAAAGCATTTCCTTTTTACCTTAACTTTATCTTGTACACTATCATCCCACCACCAAGATTCTTTATCCCTAGGTCCACACCCTCTTGATTCACCCAGCGTCTCTTTAGCTATCTTCCTGATCCCCTCGGCCGCCTTGTCCCACATATCATTTGCGCTTCCGTTTGCCTCCCAAAACCCTCCCTCCAGCACCTTGTGTTGAAAGATCCTTTGTTTTTCACCTTTCAAATGCCACCATCTAATCCTTGAAACCTTACCTTGGCCCCTTCTCTTCACTTTCCCTTAACTCGTATATCCATCACCAGGACTCTATGTTGGGTAGTCAAGCTCTCTCCAGGTATGACTTTACAGTCCATACAACTCTTTCGATCTCCTTTCCTAAAGAGGAAGAAATCGATCTGCGAGCATGCTGCCCCACTCTTGTATGTGATGAGGTGCTCCTCCCGCTTCTTAAAACATGTATTGGCAACCATAAGATCATAAGCAGACGAGAAATCAAGGATAGATTTTCCCTCGGTATTTACCACCCCAATGCCATAACCTCCATGCACCCCCCTATAGTTTTCAGAAGAGCTCCCTACGTGCCCATTCAGATCCCCTCCTAGGAAAATCTTTTCTCTAAGTGGTATATCCTGGATCAAGCCTTCTAAGTCCTCCCAAAATTTTATCTTGAGGTGTTCACATTCCGACACACCGACTTGAGGTGCATAAGCACTTATCACATTAAAAGTGTCCTGCTCCACTACGAATTTTAGGGCTAGGATCCTATCTCCTACCCTCTTTACATCTACAATGTCCTTCTTCCACCATTTGTCGACAATTATACCCACTCCATTTCTCGATTTAACCTTGCCAGTGTACCAAAGCTTAAAACCCGAAGTGTCTAATTCCTTCGCCTTAGCTCCAACCCACTTAGTTTCTTGAAGGCACATGAAATTGATCCTCCTCCTGATCATAGTGTCAACTATTTCCATCGATTTTCCTGTGAGTGTGCCTATATTCCAAGTCCCAAAACGAATCCTCCTATCATGAACTAGCTTCTTTACCCGCACCCGTTCACAAAGATGCGGGAACCCTTGCTTATTTTTCACTACACCCAGGCGGCGATGTAGCGGCCCTTGCTCATTTGTCACTGGACTCGGACGATCCAGCGCGTTGCTTCTGGGCAACGACCTAGCATTAACACTCTTATATCGTTTGTCCATGTCATAAAGATTCGACTAAGTTTAACGTTGGCTGCCGACTGCCTAACACAACCCTCCTCCTTTACCCGGGGGGGGGGGGGTTAATAGCGTCTAATTAACTATAAATAAGGTAATACTCAATTATTTACATTAGAAGTAGCTAACATGTTTAAGAAAGTAAATTTAACCACGTTGAACAAATGCCACAAATTTTGAGGTTTTTGGGGGTGGGTCACTTCTCATGCATTGAAGTCAGTCTTGTGCAATCTCTTTATCACTCACATAGCAGTGATAGGTGCCAGTTATATATATATTTTACGAGTTGATGGATAAGACCCTTTTAATCTCTTGTATCTGAGAAAAAAAATATGTGGGCTTGAACCCATCATGATTCAAAGCTTGTGAATCTTTTACGAGTTCCATTAAAACTACTGAATTTTGTGTGAGTCCTCGGTACATTACTGCTTATACATCTCGTATTATGTGCAAAATAATAGAGATTCGGTTATGTTTGGTAGGAGTCGTTGAACTTAATTTTGTGTGAGTCCTCAGTACATTATTGGTTATCACACACGTGGATTATTCTATTCTAGGTTGCTTTTTTTGAATGTTAGCAGGGATACATTACTGCTTTTTTTGAATGTTAGCAGGGATATTGAACACACGTGGTGTTTTTATAGCGGAGACGGTGGTAGAGGTTGAATCGACGTATTGGTCGCTCTTTCGGGGTGGCGGTGGATCGAGGTCGTGGTGGTGCAAATAAACGTGATGGGTTTTGGCGACGGGTATGACCTCAATGTAAGATTGTTTCTAGCGACTCGATTATTGCATTGTTGTGTTCAATGAGTGTGTAAAGTCCGATCAAAGTGGTCGGAAGAGCTTGTGAGGCTAGCTGGCTTCAGAGAGAATTAGATAAAGTTAAGAAGGGTATATAGAGAAAGAGAATAGAAAGTTGGGAATACATAGGAAAAACAAATGAGTGGCTACAAATGTCCAAAATTTTGGATGGTGGAGATGATCTTTTATTTGGGCGGGATATCTAAGGAGTTTTAAAATCCACCTTACTTTATTATTGTAGATATATATTGTATTCAAGAATGTGCTTTTCTGTAACTACGTGGTTCAATTTCTTTTTAATTATGTTTTCTAAGTTATTAAGTAACCCAATAATGTCTTTTTAGATAAAGAATCAAGTGTTTTAAATCCTAGATTTTTTGGGTGAAGGTTTTTTATAAATTTCATTGAGTTCCATAATGGCTTATGTATCCTTGAAAATGAGCTTTCTTCTGAAATTACAAAGAGAACTAGATTCTCATGCTTTACATTTATTTGCTTCAATATATAATACTAGAATGTACATGTATTATATAAAAACATTGCGCAGGGCTACAAAACTAGTATTATTTATGTTATTGCCATATATTAAAGATTATGCTAAGTTGAGATATGTTAAAAGTTGATTTGTATAGTTAACTTTTCATGCTTGTATACACTCATGTATAAATAGAGATTTTTTTTGTAAATTTTATTAATTCAATACAATACAAGATTTCTCTTTTCTTTTTCTATTTCTAACATGGTATCACAGGTAGCACAAAATCCTCTAATTACTCTATTTAGCCATTCTTGCCGGTTTACCTTTTCAAACATTGTTGTTCTCGTGAGCACTTATAACACCAATATTAAAACACGCTACCGCAATTTTCAAACCTATATATACCCATGTACTGAAACTCATATACCTCTGCCCTTACAAAGTCTACCCCACCATAACTCAATACCACCTCTGGTATCCAAAACCAAGACCTAAAACAGATCCCACCACTAACGTTTAAAACATATCCCAAATATCACCACTGCCTTCAAAATCTACCCAACCCTCCTCGTTCCTCTGATCTACATCACCAACATACCGTTATAATCACCTCAACTAGACGATCCGATCTGTATAAACCACATCCCAAACACACACTCCACGTGCCCTCACACGCGGAGAGTGTAAAACCATCCTCGCATATTTTTTTTCATGCGCAGAAATTCAAAGTGCAAATCTACTCGCTCATTCGCCACCACGCGCGGGTCCTTCAAGCGCCTTATGTGCGAATCCTCCTCAGTTTCTCATGTGAGTCTTCACGCTTACCCGCCAGCAGCAGTGCATCAGTCCACTCGCTAGAGAGCCCCACACCTTTTTTTACCAGTTGCCTTAATCCGGTTTAGCCAGACTGGTTATACTCTCATTTTTTGGACCAGTTCACCAATATTTTGACCGGTTTGCAACAGTATCCAACTGGTTCCTCGGGTTTTCAGGTGCCCTGATCTCGATTTTAGCCTCTGTTTGTTCAAAAACAACTTAATTTTTATAGTTTGAAATATCACACAGCCATTTGCAATAAAAAATCTGATATTGCTCGTCCCACCTCGGTCACTCTTATAGACTAAATTATATACATTGGGCCCAAGATATGACTAGCTTTATCAAAGCTTGGCGAGTTTGGCGAATCGTTACCGGGGACATTGCCAAGCTTATTCAAAGACAAGAAGAAAAAATCGATAAATATATTGAGTGCCAAGAAGATTGAAATAGTAAGAATTGTAATATCATCACTTGGTGTCGCAACACCTCCACGACATCTATTAATTAATAATTCGGTCAATTTAACACAGTAAAGGAAGTGTGGATTTATTAAAAGTACGGTACACCGATAATGATCTTGCTCATCAGTACTAGCTTCCGACTACTTTACATGCCAAGACTTAGTAACCAGATCAATCAATTGATAGTTTTCAGTCAGAACTTTATGTTAAATGGGATCAGCTCACTCTCTCTAAACCTATTAGGGATTCCTCTACGATGCTGCAAAGTTAAAAAATATAAGGATTATCAACGAGTAATTACTCTTCTTACGTCCCTACATGATCGATTTGAACCAATTCGAGCTGCTCTTCTTCATCACCATCCCCTACCAACCCTTAATGAGGCAATTACAGAGATTTTATTTTAAGAAACTCGACTTGGCACCAGATCTCAAAATAATGATGTCGTGATTGCTACTCACTATCCAAAATCTATCACGACGACCTCTTAACATCATTGCTCATATTTCCATGCTACTAATCATGTCTTGCTATACTATACTATTCAAATTTGTAAGCATTGTCGCAAGCAAGCACTGATTCACTATCAACAGGTGATATGACCTACGGTGATATCGCACGAAACCCGCAAACCCAACGAATTGGCTGTGCGAATCTCGACACAGATACACACAAAAATCGTAGCAAATTAAGAACCTATACCATTTTTACAATTAGATTAGGGTAAAAAATAAAGACGCCACAACCGGGTGCGAAATACCGATTGATAAGTCGGATGAACGCCACGGACAAACCAATAAGTTCAAGTAGTTCGTGAAGAACCAAAGAGGATTAAAATCACTCAATATTACTATGAATAGTGTCTTAGATATAAAACAAAACAATGAACCCCCTTTAAATAGGGTGTAAAAAACTTAGGCAACAAGAAACCAGTCCAATAAGAAAACTTCAAAACAAATCCTAATTAAACATGGATTAGTCTCTTAAAATAAATAATAATAATACTAATAATAGTAATAATAACAAAATAATAAATGATAAAAACATATGGGCTTGACTCCACACTCTTGGGCCGCATACACATGGTATTTTCACTCAAATTGAGTTTGAATAAGAGTAATCTAGCCTCCACTTTATGCTCCACGCTTTTCCCCTTCTATGGGCTTAACTGTGTCTTCTTCTTGAACCCAAATAGCTTGAATTAATCCATTAAGCGCTGCTTTTAATTTCTTAGCCCGCAACTTTGTAATTGGACCTGTTGGAATTTAAATGGCCTCTGAATCTTTGCCTCCATCAACGGGATTACTGCAAGAATCCATCCAAATGTTCTTACTCCACCTCTGTCACCGCTGCTACCACTGAACAACCCATCAACAATTCAAAGAGTTCTACTTCCTTAGTTTCTATTAATGACATTGCAATATTTCTTAAACATGTTATATCCCCTTTTAGTACTGCCACCCCAGGTACTTATTGGTTCTTTGATTCTGAATGCTGTAATCATATGACTTATAATTTCACCATTTTTTGTCCAAAACCAGTCACATATACATCATCTATTAATACTGCTGATGGATCTAAATTACATGCCAGTTATATCGGATCTGTAACTACTTCTAATCTATCCCGCTACTTTTCATATCCCAAAATTGACTATAAACCTTATTTATGTTGGCCAATTATGTGACATTAGATTCAATATTTTATTTTTTATCCTCTAGTTGTAAGGGAACAATGTTTCATGGTCTTCACTTCTCTTCCACATCTTCTATTAAGTTACGGGCTTATTCTGATGCTGATTGAGCAGGAGATCCCACTGATCGACGGTCTACCACTAGTTACTGCTTTTTCTTAGGGGACTCCCTGATCTCATGGCGTAGTAAGAAACAATCTTTTGTTTATAGATCTAGTACTAAAGAAAAATATCGTGCTCTTGTTGACATTACATAGCAACTTGTCTAGCTTCGATGGCTTCTTAAAGAAATGGGTATTCCTCAACGTTTTCCCACTACTCTTTATTGTGATAATCGAAGTGCTATTCAGATCGCCCATAATGATATCTTTCATGAAAATAATAAGCATATATAAATTGATTGTCATTTTGTTCATTAGCATGTGACGCCAGCACTATTCGTCTTCTATCTATTTCTTCTGAAGATTAACCAGCCGGTGTTTTCACCAAAGTTTATCCTCCTACTCGTTTTCTCGATCTTATTTCTAAACTCAAGCTGGTATCGCGTATGCAACTTTGAGTTTGAGGGGGAATGTTAACATATATATTACATATATATTATATATATTGTTGCCTCATATTAAAGATTATGCTAGGTTGTCATATGCTAATAGTTGACTTGTATAGTTTCCTTTTCATGCTGGTATACACCTCTATAAAAATAGGGCTCTCTCTTGTATATTTTATTCATTTAATACAATACAAGATTTATATATTCCTCTATTTTTAACATGTTCTTTCAACCATCATGCTTTTGATTAACCGTCAAGAAGAACATTTGACCTGTGTGAATTGCCACCATAAAACGACACCAAATGAAACAAAACTAGCACGAAATTGACTTGTGAATTTATATTCGTGTCTATAATTTTTAACACAAAGTCATATTGTATTGGTGCCAAAATTGAAACAAAATTAACACGAAAGTAGACTCGTGTCAATTCGCTTTTATCTCGATAAAATTAGAAAATTTTTATGGTTTCTACTCATGTTATAATGTGTTTATTAAGACTTAAAAATTAAAATCGAATATGCAACGTTGTGGTTTAGATCGATCGTGTTTTATAAGAGTAATAAGACTTTGTGTTTGATGTGCTAGGCCAAATACAACCAAAAAACAAGAATTGCCACTCCTAGTTATAAATGATGGTCATATTAGAGATGCCCGTTTTTTTTTTAAATTAAATAAGCATTATATCTTGTTAGAATTATACACGAAAGTTGTAAATAATTGAATTATTTTTTCAATAATTCAAAGTGTGGGTCATTTGGACATTGAATGAGGGTTTTGGTCTTTAGAATTATACACAAAATTTGTAAATAATCGAATTACTTTTCAATAATTTAAAGAGTGGGTCATTTGGACATTGAACGAAGGATTATGACAAAAAATTCGCCGTCATACATGTTGTTCTTTTTTTTGGCATAAGTGTATTTGACTAGAACTGAAAATGAAAGTGATGTGATTTATTTTTGTGATTGTTTACTATTTTGATGTAAATTAATTATATGTTTTTTCTTTTGATAAACAAGCAAAAAATTGTTATAAGTTTATCATTTTTAATATTAATCGCTCTAATTAAGTAGAAAATGTTTTATGCATATGATTTTTTTTACTTTAGTTGCAGTTTCTTCATTAGTTGCAGTTTCTATTGCATTGAGAACGGGCCGACATTTAATGCCAATGAAAAAAAAAGATGAGTTTTTCTTTTTCTTTTTTTGCTTTTTTCACTAATCACACAAGCTGTGTGGCCCAATGGCTTATTATCATTGGATTTGATCTTTAAGGTCGACTAGTACTTTCCCAGGTCAAAGCAAAACAATTATGACTAGTGGAAGACTTAGATTTATGAGTGAAGATTAGTCGAATAAAAAATGGCGTTGACACCTCTCGAGATAGGATTAAAAAAAAAATCTTTTACTTAAAATGGGATAAGATAACACCTAAGTGCTAGCAAAGCTAGAAAGAAAAGTGAGTTTTTTTTTTATCATCCGCCATGGTTCGAACTATGATTATCTCTTTTATTTTATTTTTAATTTTTATTATTCTTATATAAGTTTATTTTTTATTTTTTATCTTAACAATTACACTTAAAAAGATTCAAATATGAAATTTCCTATGTAATAGATCGATTCTTTATAATAATTTAGTAAATTATTGTAAAAAAATATAAAAAAGAATAGAAGAAGGTAAGGTGAAGGGTGGTGATGTTGGCACCCCCAAAAACAATTGGTAACACTCCCACTTTAATTCGGTCATTCGCAACCGAGTAAAGTGTCTATTATTCGGTTGTTGAGGACTGAATATAAGTCTATATACTCGGTTCTTGACAACCAAGTAAGGCATTTTCAAGTTTTTTCAAATTTTTGCAAGTTTTTAATTCAGTCCTTCACAACCGAATAACATATACGTTATTCGATTGTTAAGGACCGAATGAAAAATAGGAGTGTTTTTAAGAGATTTTGGGAGTGTCAACATCACCACCCAAGTTAAACTATTAAGTGGGGGTCCACTCGAAAAGGTAAAACTATTAAAGATGGTCCATCATTCCATCTCATGATCGAAAATTAATTAAAGTGAACAACTAATATGAAAAGTGGAGTGAGACTCGTAGCTAACTCCACGTACAACAAGTATGACCTGGTCAAGAAAAGAAAAATGGGTTATAAAAAGTATTTCCTATATTATCGTCAGCCATGATGCTAACGATTAATGAGATGTTCTATTTTCTTCAGAAGGCATTAATGGATTAAAGAAATGAATTAAACCAAACTGATAAATACTTTGGTCATTTAGAGTAACGTAGACTTCGTTAAAAGAGAATATCCGTCTAACTTGTTACCAAATTTCTTTGCACGCGATATAATTTAGAGATGTGCAACTAAGATATATATTTTGTCCATAGATATGATTATACTTGTAATGAAATTCATTAGCAAAGAAACACATGATTAATTATACATGATAATATGAAATTCATGTACCTATTAGTCTTGATACTTGTGTAATAACCCCTCCTATGATATTATATTAAAGTTTTGATATATCTATCAAATTACAAAAATATTTTTATTGAATTAAATCTTGAATAGCGCATTACTAATCACTTAATCAAATATTATATGTTTTTAATGTACGTGATTAATATGTATCATTTTATATATATGTAAAATGTGTATAATACAAGTAGTTAATTAAACAATAAAAATTTTTTAAAAAAATTAATAAGTAAGGCAACAGTTAACTACCTAAGGAAATGTCCCCGCTCGAAATAGTTGCTGCTCTTCCCCGGGTGACAAATCGAATTGTTACAAAAAAAAGAGAACAGAATCAAACGTATTCTCGCTGGACGGTGGCCGCCGGACGGCAGGGAAAAAGAAAAGAATAAAAGTTTGGGTGATAGTGGACAAAAAGGTAGATATGAATATCTCCGTACATTGTTACTCGAAGATAGTTGACGATAGCCTTTATGCTTCAGCTTCCAATTCACCGTACAATGTACGTTCCATCGTTATCAATTCCATTAATTAAGAATTGCTTATTTTTCACCAACTCCACACTCCCCCCAACCCCTTCTTCGATTTGACAATTAAATTAAATTCAATTCTCCAACTCACTTTCACACTCATACACACTCCGCGTAATTGTAGAAAACTTTATCCTCCTTTACGCACTTTGACCTAATCGTACATATAATATATATGTATATATGTGTATACGTGTGTGTGTGACTAGGGCTTTGACATCGTGTTTCTGACTCTAATCTAATAAGCATGGACACAAAATCAACTTCAATTTCCAATTCAAACATTGAAAAAAAACATGTCTTAAAGTGTATATTCAATCAACTCCTCCCATTTCATCTTCATTTTCAATGGCTGATCGGCGTCATAGACAATTAGGTTCTTCAAAATTCTTTTCTTTATCGGAAAGGATCGATTCTTACAGTAGGAGGATTTACTCCACTTTCTCATCACCTAAATCAATGCCTACTTCTCACAAGAATGTTTTTTCATCTCCATCTTCAGCATGTTCTTCTCCTTCAGATTCTCCTCTCAATTCCGGCGGATCCCCCTGTTCGAGGAGGCGGCTCACTCGCCAGCGTAAGCTTCGACATGTTAGTGATGGCGAGCTCGGTCTAAGGCCGAGTACCGGTAATGATCGCTCGAGATCGTTGCCAGCTTCGCCAAATTCAGGTTCAAGGTCTCCGCATAAGCATAAGCGTGAACATCGGTCCATGTCTGCTGTGCCTCAACCTTTGCCACTGCCTGAAGAGCATTCAATTGTCAGACTTAATGATAATTTGCATTCAATTGCCAAACCTAGCGATAATTTGCCGTTGCCAAATCAAGTGACACGCATAGTGAATGGATTTGGAAAGGATCGTACAGGGATTGGGAATCTGAGCTCTGGCAGGTAAACCTCTATATCTTTACTAATTAGTGAGAAATATATGTAGTATTGATATTATTTGAGTAATTGCTAGGTTTGATAGGAAGGTTATGCATCAGCTTGTTAATTGGATCAGTGAATTATTAATTGGTCAATTGTATTTTGCTTAATTGTGTATAGGCTAAGCTTTATCATGTGTGTTTATTGTCGCTAAGCTTTATCATGTGTGTTTATTGTCGATGCAAATGATTCCTCCACGTGTGATTTATTTCAACCTGTTCAGTTTAAATGGCAAAA
Source organism: Lonicera japonica (assembly GCA_021464415.1). NCBI lineage: Eukaryota > Viridiplantae > Streptophyta > Magnoliopsida > Dipsacales > Caprifoliaceae > Lonicera > Lonicera japonica. The sequence goes on along the minus strand of CM038466.1, from coordinate 65,248,212 downwards.
GGTGTTGCACATAGACAGTTCTCTGGTCCCTACTGAAAAAAGTGTTGGTCACCCCTAATTAGAAAACTAAAGTGATAATCGTATTAGGAACTGTTGTTCTATTTTTATTTTTGAGGCTTTCAACAATAAGTTCCTTGCTAAGGTTCTCCATGTCTGGAGATCTTTACGGTCTCAGTCATTCCTATTTGCAGTTGTACATCATTCTGTGAGGTTTAACTACTGAAATAGAAGTTAGGTCCAGTGAATGGGAATCATAGCTTGATAATTCTAATTGATCTTGCCTTCGAGTTTTTAGCTTGATAGTTGAGAGCAGTATGTGTGTATTAATGTTTAGTATGTCGTGTTACAGAGTCTGTTCCTTTCTCACCTGAATAACGATACCTTGCCCTTTCAATGAAGTATATATGTTGCAAAAATAAATATGTTTACTTGTGAAAAATGCAGTTATTTGCCTCATCAAACTATCGCGAAGACCCCAGATATTTCTGCAAAGTCATCTAAGTCTCCAACCTATTGCCGTACTCAAGATCAGAAAGCTGAAAGTGTTCATCGCAACTTAAGATTGAATGTCCCTGTAAGAAGTGCTCCAGCGAGTGGTTTTTCAAGTCCTGCTCTTAGCCCACGAAGATATAGTACGGTGGATCTTTTTCAATCCTCTGCTATGGTACCTCAAGAATTTCAGACCTTATCTCCTTCAGAATTTGCAAAATTCGATAGGGTCGCAGGTTTTACTTCCTCAAGAATTACACCTAGCCGTGATCCTTCTCCACTTCATAGCCCAACATTACAAAGTCCCTGCCGAAATACGAGAAGTCCTATTGCATTGCCTTCGCACTATAAATCTCTCCCAGGAAGTCCTGTGGGATGGCCTGAAGGTAACAATGCTAATGTCCACCCATTACCTCTTCCACCGGGGGTTTCGAGGCCGTCACAATCACCTACTCTTCGGCATATTATGGATAAATCAGATGGATCTTCGAAGAAAGGGCAATGGCAAAAAGGAAAACTCATTGGACGTGGTACATATGGCAGCGTCTATGTTGCAATCAATCGGTATGTAAAGTGTGCTGATGCTTTCTTGCTATTGTTTCTTCTGCTGTGAAATCACACTTTTGTTTTCTCTGACAGTGAAACTGGAGCCTTGTGTGCAATGAAAGAAGTTGATATTATTCCTGACAATTCAAAGTCGGCTGAATGTATAAAGCAGTTGGAGCAGGTTATACCCAGAGTGATTATATTATTGATTGGCAATGTGTTATAGAATTATATTATAGCTTTAAGTTTACGCTACACCTTCTTATACGTGATAGCAATTTGTTTGCTTCTTGCGTTTTGTTGTTTCAGGAAATTAAAGTTCTCCAGAATCTAAAGCATCATAACATTGTACAGTACTATGGCAGTGAAACAGTAAGATTCCCGTTTGTTTCATGTTATCCTGTAACAGCCAGACCTCGGCTGCTTATAGACAGCAGGCCAATTGAATTTGATTAAATATTTGTTTCTTGTGCAGGTTGACAATCGCTTTTGCATTTATTTGGAGTATATTCATCCTGGATCAATTAGTAATTATGTTCGTGAACACTTCAGAGCTGTGACAGAATCTGTAGTTCGTAATTTCACTCGTCATATTGTCTCAGGGTTGGCTTATTTGCACAGCACAAAAACCATCCACAGGTGATGGTTATGCTTGGGCTGATTGTCCTCTTTGGATATATTCAATATGTGATACTTTTAGCAAACTAAAAAAAATTCTAAATTTCTTTCAGTGTTCTCTTTTACTTTTCTCCTTGGTAAAAGAAAATGGTGACAAATATCTGGTGATTATACAAATTTGGAAGTGTCTATTGACTTGAAGTTTTAATGGATCAGTTGATTCTTTTATGTAGGGACATTAAAGGGGCAAATTTGCTTGTTGATGCATCAGGTGTTGTAAAGCTTGCTGACTTTGGGTTGGCAAAACATGTGAGCTCCGGAATTAGTTGAACACATATCAAATGCATTAATGCATTTAATTCTTTATTCTTGAACCTCTTAATTTGTTTTTTTGAAGCTTTGAGTCGATCTTATTTTTAACCGCACTGTCTTTCAATATTTGCCTCTCTGTCTCTCTCTTTGTGTTTTTACACACTTGGGGCCAATTTCCTGAGAAAATTGGCAAAAAATATAATGGGTAAACATGGACCTGCTTTCCTGTTAGGCGTGATTACTAAATTATGGAATTATTTTTCATTTTAAGTTATCCACTCAGTTCTTTGTACCCCCTTTCCTCTACTTCATTTTGCACTAATATTTTTATCCTCTGCTTGTATTCAGCTTACAACATATATAACTGATCTTTCTTTGAAGGGCAGTCCACATTGGATGGCTCCAGAGGTATCTCACATTTTTCTTATAATAATTCAGAAATGGCTCGTACCTTCTTACACCTGAATACTAATAATTTTTTGATCTTTTTGAGCAGGTCTTGCAAGCTATGATGAGAAAAGATTCCAGTCCTGAACATGCCTTTGCTGTTGACATATGGAGCTTGGGTTGTACAGTCATTGAGATGCTGACTGGAAAACCTCCTTGGAGTGAATATAACGGGGTAAGCGTGTAACACAGGTGTATATATATATGTATATACTAGAAAGAAATTAACCAAAAAATGATAAGTGGCCGAGTGGTTAAATGCGTATTAAATGTTCTTAGAAAGTGAGGGGTCAATTCATGTTACAAGCTTATTTTTTTTAAAAAAAATAAAATAAAATTGCATGGTAAAGTTGAAATTAAGTATGATGGAGCTTCATGGCAGTTGAAATCCGTCCTAGGTTTATACGATAGTGTATATATAGTATCAAGGCAATAATATAACTTATGAGCCTTTACTTGATCTTGTTGGATTTCTTGCTTTTATTCTAGATGTATTTTTTGTTGTTTTTTTTTTACCTTTCAGTTATGGATATAAAGTTGTACTTTCATCTACTCAGTTACTTACTTTGTAACCAAAATTGAGTTATATCAAAATGTTTGCTATATTCCTTCAACTGCTTATGTGAAATATTGGGGAATTGAAGGTTTTATTTGTAAAAATTGTACGACCTATTTTGAAATAAAATATGTAAGACTTGACAACTATATGATTTGTTCAAATTCCTCCTCAAAGTCAAACAGCGCAACTTTATTTTGATCATTCGCTGACCAAGGCAAGCATGAATGTATCATCATATTCAATGTTCATGCTTTCTGAGCTTGTTTATAACACATAATTTGGAACTCAGATCCTTCATTCCCGTATTTCTTTCTTTATTGGATGATCTTAATAGTATCTCCACGTTGTACAAATAACGTACATCAAGATGGTTACGTAAAACTGTGTTATCTAATTTATGTGCTATCCATTAGGTGCAAGCTATGTTCAGTGTTCTAAACAGATCCCCAGAAATACCAGAAACACTATCTTTGGAAGGAAAGGATTTCCTCCGATGTTGCTTTCAGAGAAATCCAGCAGCTCGCCCATCAGCTTTTAAGCTACTGGAGCATCCTTTCTTACGAAATTCCCATGATCAAAACGTTTCAGTTTGCACGCAAGAATTTTCTGGAATGAAAATGAATGTAAGCGTGAAATGCCACTTGTATATGTATAATATATCTGCACATATATGTATATGTATGATGTATTTTATTTTCATTGATTTTCCAGGAAACATCACATAGTCCAAGAGAGTGGAGCAAACCTAAGGATTCAATGCCAGTTTCACCAGGCATATGGATTAAGCATGGAAAACTGCCATGCAATAGGTAGGTTTATAAATCTCTCTCTCTCAGAGACGTTGTCTGACCTGTTCTGAGGGTTGAACTGCAATTTTTTTTAAAAAGAAAGAGTTGGAACAGTAACTTTTTTGGATATATGTAGAATTTGATTCATTTGCTAAGTGCCTTGTTCGTGAGACTGTGATTAGAGCATAAAATAATTCACTTCAAGGTAATTGATTTGTAGACAACAGTTACGTGTGTGTGATTGCCTTGCAAGCTCAGGGAATTTGATTTGAAACTGATTACCAAGAATTGAATTATTTTCCACACTAATCCATTCTCGCAATCAAATACACCCTTAATTCTTATAATCAACATATAATATATAAAAGAATTCAATTCAATGAAATTTTGGCCTGACCATTTTTTTTTCTTGTTTCTCAGTGAAACTTCCCCACAACTTCACCCAGAAACTTCAGAGAATGGAACAACAACCCGTCTCTCTCCTCGTTCTACACTCGAAATTCTTCATAGTGTATCCTCCCCGGAGTTCAAGTGTAGTTCTTATACCATTGGCCTTTCAAGCATTTCCAATGATTTCCACCTCGAAACTGGAAACAACAATCCTTCCGCATTCCTGAGGACACAAGAAAGGGAAATCCCACACCTCTAAATGCGCGCTCAAATGTTGATTGATAAGGAATCGGAATTCTCATGTACAGGTTCAAGAGATTCTCTGTCCTTCATTGTTAGGTCTCACAATGTTGTTAATTATATATAGCTGTGATATTAATGAATCTCACACTAACAGTTAAAATAGATTAGGGAAAATTGGAAGTATAGATAATATACATAGACTGGAAAAGATGGAATTTATATGTTTGTATATATGGATTCTTTTGATTTAATTCATCATTTAGTCCCTTTTCTGCCGAATTTGTCATTTTGATTTCCAACACTCGACTATAAAAAGCCACGGTATTAAAAGTAGGCAATGCATTATATTTGCCTAGAATTCTAGAGGAAAAGAATAAATCCAACCAACTTATCCACTCGATAAAATAGTTCAAAAGCTCCTTTAAAGGTGAAATATTATACCACACTATAAGCTTTACATAAACTTGTCTGACCACGGAATGTTTCACACTACCCAAGAAACCTGACTACACAATGATAATTAAAATAAACAAAGAAAAATAAATTCCCAGATATAAAATTCAAAAGAGCCGAACATATGCCAAAGTAATCATATATAATAATTGGTCTTCGTTCTAAATCATTCATATGCTTGCCAAACCCATTATTCTAACCTGCCAGAGCACGATTGAGAACAGCGCCTGTGAAAAGAACTGCACCAGACGTATCATCCCTAACCATAAACAAGAAAGGATGGTTGCAAGACTTCTCCAGTTGCTCCTCCATGCAATTTTAAACATACAACAGCTTTGGTCCCCTTCTCATCAGCATTAATAAGACAATTCTGTACCATTTCTATCACATAAATGTCATCCCCATTGGGAGGTGAATCCAAAATTCTGGTAAGCTCCTGGACTGGAATAAAAGGCATGGTCAATCCAAGTTCCTTCATTGTATCTGAAGCGGCAAATTCACACAATCTTAAATTTGGGAAGCATTAACTCCCGAAGTACCTCCCAATCCAGTTCAAAACACTGATTAAACAACCCACTGTCGGAATTCATTTTCTCGGCTATAACTTTTAATCCATTTTTCTTGTCTGGTAGGATAAAGTACATAGATAATCCGAGTAGATCAAATCCTTTCTCATATGGGATCTGGAGAAATTTGAAGCCATTAAATCTCCCATAAAAGGAGTCTGGAATTGTTTTTGTCATGAAGGGAACTCTGAGACAGTCTTTGACTCTTTGCATCGATGAGGTGGAAGTTTCTTTTTTCACTCAGTATTTCAGGAAATCAGACCTCCCCTTGCCCAAGCTCCTTTGAAATATAGTATGTTATTGAGTATGAAAACCGTATCGTTTTTCAACGATCCACTTATAATATTTTTAATGAGTCCTTTAGTTGCTTTCTCGCTCCATGAGTTCATTTCTTCAATTGCTTCATCAGCCTAAAACAAAATACATTCTAGTTGACCACCCAACAATATAGAGAAACTAAGGGTGTTCACAGTTTGGTTCAGTTTTAGGCATTGGTACTCATCCTACCGTGTCAGTTGCGTCTAGCATCCTAACTTAACCGACTGACTGGCTAAAACAGGACCGTCTCTGATTGGTTGGTTTTAGTCGGTTTGGGCCATGGACTGACTTACAGTTTTAGGCATGTCATTCCTGAATTGTAGTCGCAGTTCAAATATAGTCTATACCTTTCCAACAATTCCCACATTGGAGTTGGAAACGACAATCCTTACACATTCCTGAGGACACAAGAGAGGGAAATCCCGCAGCTCTAAAAAGCGCGCTCAAATCTTTGTTAAGGAAGCGAAATTCTCGTGTACAGATTCAAAAGAGATTCTCTCTCCTTATTTTATCAGGTCTAACATTATTGTTGTTGTGTTACTTATATACAGTTGTGATAGTCGATAAAATGGATCTCACACTAACAGTTAGATTAGGGAAATTGGAAGTAGAAGCAATGTAGACAGAAAGGATGGAATTTAAATGTTTGTGTAAATGGATTATTTTGATTTAATTCACTAGTTAGTCCTTTTTCACCTGAAACTTTTTTCAATTTAATTGCCAATTTCAGGAAAGAAAATCATTAATTTGAACCGTAAAAAACATAACAATTGAAGCAAAGCACACAATTCACTATACGCATTAAGTTCTGAATTAGTTGTCTTGACGGATAAACAAAACCCTAGCAATATAAAATCTTATACAGATAGTTATAGGAACCTGTCAATCAATTGATAGCTAACTGATTTCGTATTTTAACATTCCTGAGGATGGTTTCATAGACAGCAGAGAATTCGAAAGGGAAAAGGCCAAAAAGATAAGAACATTAGGATCCAATTAACTTATCAGACACTTGGATAAAACTGCTACGGTTTTTTTTTTTTATGAAACCGAAACCGAAACCTTCCCAAGTTAATTTACGGTGAACCAAATCCGAACCGCCCCACCCTGAATATACGGATTATGGGTCGGGTTAGTCGGGTTGCCCCGCCTTGAATAACCATATATAAAAGAGCTATATTTACATAATATTTCAATTTGGCTCCACTTTTGAAGAAAATGGAGGCTGTGATGTCGTTGAGACTTGAGAGCTTCACCTAGGATATTGTTCTGTTCCATCTTCCCTCGACCATACTCACACCCACAGACCTAAATTATTCAATAATTTCACATTTGGAAGCTCATTTCCAATTCCACATACCTAAATTATTTTTATCTTCTATATATATATATATATCTTCGGGGCGGTTCGGGATGGTTTTTAGAAGAGAAAAACTGAAATAGAACCCACGACGTTTTTTTATTTTTTTTAAACCCGAAATCGAACCTATTTAACAAAAACTGCCCCAAAATAGCTTCAAACGGATCGAATCGGTTCGCTAACCCGGCGGGTTGGTTTTTTTTGCCACCCCTAGTCCCAAATTGAAAGTCCATTTTCACTGTGAAAGGTCCCAAATTATCTAGCTGCACTAAATATACTCATAAAACATTATAGTTATATATACGAAAGGCTTGTTTCAGTTTGAATCATAACCATATAGATTTCATAAAGAGCCAAACTAATTATATAAATACTTCAATTCCTTCATAAGCTTCGGTCTAAATCATTCATGTATAACATATAATCTCATAAACTTCAAGCTAAAACATTAATCCATCCGAGCAGAGTCGGATTAAGAACAGCACCCATGAAAAGAACTGCACCAGACGTATCTTCCCTACCCATAAACAACAAAGGATGGTCTGCAATGAAACTAGGAAAGCATTGATAGTTTCCTCCTCCATCCACAAAAAGGAAAAAAATAATCGTCACAGCTTCTGAAAAATTGTCACAGTATGTAACCACATCATACTCTACACTATCTGCACCGCCATAGATGTACTTACAAAAATATTAGTCGCAACTTCCGATAATTTGTCATACTATATAACCATTTGACGTACCGGAAAGTTATGAAATGCACAAATCTTTAACAAAGCAAAGTAATAAACCCTCGATAAGAGAAAACACTCAAATTTTATTAAAAAGATAGTTTGTCTCAAACGATTACAATGAAATCTTTTTATAAGAGGAGACTAATGCAAGAAAGGAAACAAATTCAAAAAACTGCCAAAATAGAACATTGCAGAGATCATGGGATCCTGCTGTGTTGATGTTGAGGATCATGTGGGATCTGATGGAAGTCAAATCTGACATTCCAAACCCAACTTATTGCCAAATCAAGAACTGACCTAAATAGTAAAACAGAGATTTGAGGGCCTAAATGAAGGAATTTGGCCGAAAAACAATGTGCGTCACCGCCAACGGTGTTGACTTGATTTCTCTAGACCGTTTCGGGTCAAACTAGGTAGGCCCCACTCAATTCTGGTCTCCTCACTTTTTAGACTAGGTGGGTTTACAACGATTCAGTGTGGCTAAGTACATATTCACTATCTGTTCTACATCACCATCACAATTAGAAACTTTGATAGTCTAGTATACGAAGTAGTCATGGCCTTTCATTGTGATAAATTGAGTGTTGGTTACCAAATATTTATTTTGTCACCTTTCCCAATCATGACAAACATGAATGTTAAATTTTTTTGCTTGAATAAACAATTGAAGCCCCCGGTTTGATCAAATTTATGCACCCAAAAACTCTCCCAGGAAACCCACCTAGTTCTTTTTTAGAAGTTGAAGTCCCTAGATTGTCCTTTTCTCTTTACGTTCAGGTATCTCCCTAAACAAAATAATAATAATAATAATAATAATAATAATAATAATAATAATAATAATAAAGGAAAATATAATGCTTGTCTTTATTTCTAAATGTTGAAGGAGAGCATAGTCGGCAACAGTGCTTGGTTCGAGTTTTTGATCTTTCCTAAAATCTTAAATTAGTAAATTTATCTATACTATATATTTATATCTGTACTATATATAAAAATATAAATAACTTAAGCGTTTTTCCCTTTTTTGTAAAGACAAATACGCCCTTAATTTTAAAGACAAGATTTTAAAATTTACATTAATATATATATATATATACAACTTCATATATTTTATACTATAGAATTAGTATTCCAAATAAATTTAAACTTTACTTCTTTTAGTTAAATTAATTAAACACGTTAGAATTATATTAGTATTAGTATTTCAAAGTGTATAACTCCATATATTTTTATATCCATGTTAGTATTTTAAATTCTATTTTACTTGGTTAAAATAATTATATAAGTTAGAGTTTGTGTTGAATTAGGTGTTTTCCAAAACTCACCACAAGAGTATGTATATTTAATAAACCGTATTAAAATTACAAAGCTATTTAATATTAACTTATACATCACCATGCTATACAATCTATTATTTATACAAGTGTTATATTATTTTGTGATATTGTGCATAATAATCCACATGCATTTAATATAATTAACTATCTACCAATTCTAAAAGTTTATTAAAAATATATCATTCTCTTATATATCTGATCAATTTTTATCATGTATTTTTAACACATTTATATAGTTGACCGATTTTATGATTTTCTTATAATTATTAATTTAATTTTACACTTGATACTATGATTTTTCTTATTTGTGATTATTTTTATTTCATACTAATTATTCAATTCTTAATATGTAAATATTTATTAATGAATTTAATTAATTACTTTTGTTAAGCAATAAAATCACGTGTAATACACGTGCATAAAAACTAGTATATATTAAAAGACTTGTAGTTCATCAAAAAGTTGAATCATAATTCACAAGGCTCAACATTCTATGCCAACTACCATTTCAGAATCTTGAATGTAATAAGTATTAGAGTAAAAATGGTGTTTGTTTTTCTACTTGTGACTTTGATAAATTAGATTAAAATTCAACATTGATTAGACAATTTATATGTTGAATGCCAAATTTGGTTCTAATAAAAGAGATTTTATTCCTACAATATCCATATTTGTATCATAATTAATAAAGAGTAATGTTATAAATATCATTATTCAAAAGAGTTTGTGGCCGACAGTCAATGACTAATAATATCATATTGTTCTAACAACAGATTTGGATTTAGTTAAAAAAAAAACACTAATGACTAATAATATTATATTATGTATAAACATACAACCACCATGGTAGATATAATAACGAGATTCGATAACCATATTTATGTGAATCGAATCAGGATCTTCTTATAATAACAAGTTCAATAACATGTTTCTGTGAATCAAACCAGAACCTCCTTATAATAGCCAATTCGATTACCATGTCGATGTGGAAGATCTTTTTGTTACGAGAACAATAGAACACTAACGGTTTGACATTGGCTTCTATTACTTATAAGAGCAGCCACATTTGGTATGATAAATTGTTAAATTTAACATACTAAATGATACAATGGAGGGAACTTAACAGGCAAACTTACAATACTACTAAATTTTGCTCATACGGCTCTTCTTCACTCATATGAATCATGACTGTCCTAAACATGTATAAAAAAAAATACAAGTGTGTGACACTCGTATGAACCATACAAGACCCGTACGAGTGAAGCACACTTGTATGTTTTTAAATTTTTTTTTATCTCACAAAGTTAACCAAAAAATAGAGGATAGATGATCATACGAGTGAAGCACACTAGCTAGTATGGCTCGTACGAGCGTGCCTCACACATATGAGACATTACTTTTTTTTTATTATTTTTTTATTTGAGCTCAAAATTTATACTGGTTTCGCACGCTCATATAACTATATTTTATACCGTTGTATTTAGTCTAAAAAATTACTAAACAATTTGTAAATTTAGCTCTAAATTTTAGTATCACATTGTGGATGAGAGAATTACTGACAACTTTTTATTTTATAGAAAATTAATGAAAACTTTAAAATATTAAAAAAGATAGTGAGGATTGGCTTAAATGACTTACGTTTTTTTTCTGGATAATTTATGTTTACTTTTTAAATTCTGTTTTTGAGATTTTTTTTTTTTTTTCACTTCGTACGTAACTCTGCTCCTAAATAACAGATAACGCATTCTGAGAGGTAAAACCATTTGGCCTCACTTAAATTACCGTTCAGGGAAGGTAACACCTTGGGATTTCCCTTAAATTCCCAAGAATTCAGGGCCCGGTCCGGATGTTTTGCGACACAAGCCAAACTTTTTTAAATAAGAACTTTTTGTTTCTTTTATTTTTGAAAACCAAAACTATACCTTTGAGAACCTAAAAACGCTATTAATGACAAATTAAAAAAAAAAAAAAAGAATAGAATGGAAACGAGAAGTTCAATTTGAGACGATGGCGGCTGTTTATACTGAAGAAATTTAGGTATTATGTGAAAGTAACACTCCACAAAAACATTATGTAAATAAATATATATATATATATATACTGCTATTCAACGTTGTATTTTTCTTATCACATACAAAACAATTAAATAGAAAATTACATCAAACGATGGATTTTTTTTATTTTTTTTTGCCAATCTTTCACTAGTTTTGAGAGACAGTGGCCAACTTATATAACTGAAAAGCCAAATATTGAGGCAAGCTCAGCTCATATATAGTAATATAGTATAGACAGCTGAAAATACAAAAAGGCACAGAAAAAAAGGAAAAGAACAACGTCCAATTAACTTAAAAAAACATTTGATAAAATTGTTCAAAAGTTCCCTCAAACTGCATTCCACTTAATTGAGAAATTTATCAACACTTAATAAAACAGTTCAAAAAGTCCCACAAAAGTCTCCTTAATAGAGAAATCTCGTACCTCATTACTAAATCTTAAACTTTTAAGTTGATTTCCCAGGATCAAGAACAGCTCCGACAAAAAGCAAATCCCCAGATATATCTTCCCTAATCACAAACATGTCAGATTTGGTGGCCGTGGACCACATCCTCCTCCGATCAGACATACAACAGCAGCAGCCTCGGTCCCTTCCTCGTTAACTTCAATGCAAGCCTTCTGCAATATCTTATCCATGTACATTATATCACTCTGTGGACTCTCCACAATGCCCATTAGCTCCTTAACCGCCATAAAAGGCCTCGTCAAACCCAGCTCCTTCATTGTATCAGACGCATTAATCTGACACGGGAACTTGAATTTTGGAATATGTAAGGCATCAAGTAAATTATACTTGAGGTCAAAATGCTGCTCAAATAACACACTATTATCATTTAACTTTTCTATTAGGCTCTTGATCCCGTCTTTCTCCTCTGGCAGAAAGAAGTACATGGAGAAGCAAGTTCTGTCAGAATAATCTCCATACGGGATTTTTAGAACTTTGCATCCATTGAAGTTTCTGTAGTGACAGCTAAAAAAACTTTTGGTCATGAAAAGAGCTGAAATGGTCTGTCTATTGAGGTAGAAGTTTCTATCTACGGTAAATGTTTCGTTAAATTTATATTGTTCGCTCTACACCCCCTTTGAAGTAAAGTGCATTTGTGAGATGAGCATTGTATCATTCTTTAAGAGTTGAGGAGAGAGAGCCTCCTCGATGAGTCCTTTGGTTGCATTTGCAGCCCAGAGGTTCACTTGTTCAATTACTTCAGCCTTGAGCATCAATCAATTCCAAATATCATAATATAAACAACATATTCAAACAGAAAAGGGGAGGAAAGAAAAGTAAAGACAATTTTGTTTTGTTTGGTATAGGAAGGAGAATTAGAAGAAAGAAAACGTGAAATGATCTACTTTCCTTCTCACCACATCCTTTCTACTGAAAAAATATAAATTTACTTCTAATGGATCCAAAGGGACAAAAAAATCCATTTGGGACTGAAACAGAAAACTGGTGTCCGTTTGGGACTCCAAATGGTAAACATTTGGTCCCAAATGGACATCAGTAACGTGGTCCGTTTGGAAACTAATGCGCAACAGTTGTCCATGTGACAAGGAACTCGGTCAATTTAAGATCATCCTTCGCTGCCTAATATACAACATAGTCTATACAACAGTCTTACAAGACAAACTTATTCTACTTATTAGACTATTGTGGATGCCCTAATACAACATGGAAAACAGATAAAAATACCTGTTTTAGAAAATCAACAGAATTTGCTTCCGTGTTATAGATCTTGTTGAGAACTTCTTGGAAAGCCGCCACGAGGGAAAATTACTAATCGACCCAAATTCCATTTGCAAAACAGAGTTGAACTCCTCTGCTTTAGGACAATTCGTTGTTCATTACTTTGAGGCTTGTAGGATTGAGGTTGAGTTCATCAATGCTTTTTAGTCCAATAAAGCTAAGCAACTGCTCAAGTGTCTGTCCTTTGGACACTGCAGCCACCATGCACAGCATTGATTCCATGGATGCTGGAGAGTAGACAAAATTCCCATTCTGGAAGCCATTTTGTGTTTCTTTCAGCAGATGATATTTCTAGACAAATGTTAGGTAGCCCACGTTATATTTTCTGTTCGGCATTTTCCCCTGAAAATGTTACGATAGTTTGGCCCCAAAATTATTCATACTGCGTTTATCACTAGATTGTTTTCTCTCTTCTTATTAAAATTTCTGAGATTTTAAAAATTGCAGAACTATTGTGTACATTCTTTGGAATGTTATACAATCAACACGTATTCAGTGTGAATACTCTTTTTGCCATTTTTTGTAGTGAAATATTTCTCATAAAACCAGTGGGCAGGCTGTATAGAAAATGCGTCACCTGGAAGTAAATGAGTTCCAAGTCTCATTTGATGAACCAAAAAAAAAACCTGAAACCAGCAAATGCACGCATGCAGTCGAAGTCCCCAACCACACACCCAATTGTTTTTGAGGAAGAATTTTTAAGAAAAATTACAAATTATGAATCCAAAAGATACTCGTAGGAAAATTTTGAACTTACATAAATACTTTTCATTTATGATATTTCAAAATTAGGTTAGTTGAAATGAGAAGAGATCCCATTGTTAATGAGCTACCCAACGTTTATATATTTTACTATAGTATTTAACGATTTTGAACATTCATGTGACCGCAACAAACACATAAGATGTAATACTATAAAGCAAAGATAAAATTCAACCGCCATAAAGTTGTCACATTTTTTAATTGTCAAATTCACCCTTGTAGTCTTCTTTCTCATAAAAAAACACTGCTTCCGACAAAATCACCACCATATCAACAACTTCTTGATATAAATCTAAGATAAAAATGTGACATTCCATGAACAACATGTTTCCACTACATCATCATATATAAAACTAAGACAACTTAAGAACCCGATATTCTGACTCAGCATGAGTCTAAAGAACTCATTCAAACCAAAATCTTAAATAGAAACCTGAAGCACAATCCTGATCAGTTATATTTTATGGGGCCGTTTCATTTTGAGGAGATGAGAAACACCAGCTATTACATGTAGACGACTGTTGGGAACGCCCGTCTTTGCAAGCGCCCTCCCATGTTTGTCCAGTAGTACAAAGCAAGGTACATACTTTATGTCATAATGGAGAAGCTGCATAGTCAAAATAATTGAACGAGGTAGATCAGAATGAAGCCAAGACCATTATACGATACATACAAAAGTATAACGCAGCTACCAAATACCCGGCCAAGAAAATAACTGTAATATTACTAATGTGCTATTATGCTCCACATTACATATTTTTCATCTATATTGATGTTTGATTGTGTTATTTCCCCGAAGAATCATTTCCAAGGTATAATTCACTTTAAGCCCAATTCATTTTCATTTTTTGATGGAATCAAATAATCACCTCTCCCTTTGCTTTTCTTTCCCCTGGAACTTTTTTTCCATGTAAGGCAATCCCAAGGAATTCAATTCTTGTCAACGTAAAAATACATAATTAAGCAAACTCATTAAGTACCTAATCGAGTCCATAGAGAGCAATTTAAGGGCTTATCAGACACTTCTAGACGTAAAGGTAAATTTAACTGTAATATATCCAACATTTAATTTCTCTTCCTATTCATCCACACTGATCAACAAAATGTGATGGAATACAAATAGAAATTCACAAATAGGTTTGATAAAATCAACAAGTTATACACACACATATATATTTTGTGACTCCATCATTTATATAGTGATTCAGATAATGTGGAATCAGTGCATTGGCTAGTAGATGAGCTCTTCAGTTTAATCACTGCACTGACCATTGACCAATGCACTAATGACACCATAGAATAATATATGTATGTATATATATGATGAATTCAATAGAATTTTGACAAAGAACAATGCTATAATCAACAGGTTGTATATATATATACCTCGGGTAACCATTTATCATTCTCTGCATCAGCCATGACAATGTTGAGCCAATCACCATTCCTCTTCTCTACTTCCATTACGAATTGAAGCAAAGAACTACACAGCCTACATTTAGGCGAATAAAATTCAATCATTGTAGCCTCCTTGCCACTCGCCAGCGCGCAAGCTAACGCTCTCTGCTCAGCCTCTCCTTGCTCTTCGGCACTCAGTCTCATACTCTTCAATTTTCCACCGCCCGATTGGATTGGGATTTTCTTGAACAGTTTTGGGGATGATTTTGAAATTGAATTGACCAAATTGAAAGCTGTGGATCCCAGGGTTTGCAGTGATTTGAATAACCAAGGGGTCTCAAAGTTGCATGAATTAGGGTTTTTTGGGTTTTGGTTGGGCAGATCCCATGGCCATTTTAAGCAAAATTGAGGATGTTTGGGAATTGAATCCATGTGTTTTCCTTCACGTTTCTTTTGATTTTACCATAAAATCACAAAATTTTGTGGAAATGATGAATCACTGGATTTTGAGTAGAATTTGGGAGAAATACAGTGGAAATAACAAGCAAGCAAAAAAAAAAAAGAGATTAGAGTTTACTTGTAATCAGCACAAAATAAGAGCCATTAACGTACCCTATGAAGCTCCAATACCAGCAGCAGCAGTATCAATGGATTCAAGCAAATTGTAGGAGAGTGAGCTCTAAGTTCTTCACAAATTGAAGGTTTTTGGTTATCACCGGACCGTTTTGTAAATTAACTTCTATAACTTTTTTTTACCTTCACAATCGTTAACCTATTGTGACAGAATGGGAAATAATACCGTTCTTCTAAAATTTAACCAAAAAAATAAAAAATGCAAATCGCACTAAAATTAAATAGGTTTGCTTTGGGGCGTGCCGGGGTGAATCAAATGGAATAATTGTATATATAATTTAAAAATAATATTATTTAAAATTTTATATTTTAAAATTGGAGTTTTTTTTTAAAGGTCAAATCTCTTACGGGTTGTTTGGGAGATGTTTTGAGTTGAATTTTTAAGTTGAGTTTTTAAAATACGGTATTTGGTAGAATTTAGAAGTATGTTGAAAAATGGATTTAGTTTTTTTTTTAGTTTTTTTCAACCAACTAAAATTTTTATAAAAAAATTTCAAAAAATAGTAAAAATGAATCTTATTTTATAGATTTCGACGAATATATTTTAAATATATATTTTTTATTTAATTTTGATTTTTGAATTTAAAGTTATGGTGTTTTAAAAAAAATTAGAGAGAGAAAGTAAAGTTAAGGTTTTTTTTTGGAAGTGTAAATGTAGAGTTGTTTTTGAGTTGAGTTTTTAAAATTTGAAAAAAAAAAAAAAAAAAGAGCTACCAAACAGGAGCTTACTCTCTCTAACAAAGGACATTTTATTTTTAGATTTAGTTTAAAGGATAATTTTTTAATAAAAGATAAAATAAATAAAAATTAGAATCAAACAAATTTTCAAAAGTGCCCCTATTAACTATAAAAATGATAACTAAAAATAAAAAATTAAAAAACTAATTTATCAAAAGCAGATAAACAAATAAATCTAAATAAACAGAAATTTGAAAGATATCTTAATTTAGATATTACAAAAATGATAAAAGAATAAGTTTCAAATTTACCAACTTCAACGGAAATAATCAGAAATAATGTTTAGCAACGAAGATAAGTATAATATGTCTAATATTAATACATATAACACACACAGACATATTAGTTGTAAGCATGTAATATTAAACAAAAAGATCAAACACATTGTAAAAACAAATCATAAATCAACAACAAACAGATGAATCTGCAAACTAAAATAGAAATAATTTGTATATACAACAGCTTATATACATGCAGTTAAGATACTATGGTAAGCATTGTTGTTGATGAATATAGAAGAGGATCTTCAAATAAAAAATGAGGAGAAAATAGTACAGCCGATGATTAAAGGGAAGGAGCATACATTGAGGAGGAAAAATATTGACTATCGGGGAAGAGATATGAGGAAGTCTGTAGATCACTTTAGCCATCAGCCACGTTTCTGCCAGTCCAACAAAAAAAATTTCGACGATTCTACTAAGTTTAAATCTCTTTTTTTCGGTTATATTACTGCTGCTAAATCTTGTAACATATATGAGGTTAAATCCCTATGTGTTTTCTGCTTTTCAGATCCATGAATCTCGCTGCTTTGTTGTAGAGCAGCAAGCGCACAATTTGGCAAAAAAAAAATATTTCTTAGTTGGCTCTCAATTGTTCTAATTACGGACTTTACCCCCGGGTTCTTCTAATACTTTCTCTCACAGTGGGCTGGTTTTATGCAGCAGGTCCATATCTCACTTTTCATTTACTAGATCTTTTTTAATGGGTCTTATACAATTTAATTTAATTCCTAAGTTTGGGCCCAACATTCTCTATAAGATTAAATTAATTAAGGGTCCATCTTCTTATAAGCAGACCCCTTTTTTAACGGTGGGCCTTTAAAGCCTGTTTCTCTCGGTTCCTTATATTTTGGCCAACACCTTTGAAGAACCTTTTGAAGGCTTATGGCATAATTAGTTTTTATTAATATATTGCACACAATATGTCTAACGTTTACCCAAATAAATTAAAATGTATAAGCACTAAAGTATGTCTGCTTACTATTATGGGATTATTGTACTTTGAACATATTTGTAATTTCAATCTCAATATGCCTAGTTAGTTTAAACTATTTTTCTACTTTGACTTTTTTTGAATAATTCTTATATTTATCTTCTTATTTGATTTTTCATGTGATATGTGTTTGAAATTATTTGAATTCCTAATTTAATTATATATTTATTTTCTTGTATTTTATCTTTAAGAAGGATAGTGTTGAAATTCAACTTAATTAATTGAAATAATAAAGTAATTAATATTTTGTCCTCTATTGAAAAAGATATTAATGGAAGCTAGTTGTCGACCATAACATAAAGCTTATAAATTAAATTCAAATTATATCTAGGTTATATGATAGACTATTATATACGAGGACTGAACAATCATATCTGAGTTATTAAAATGTCTTTGTTAGCCTGTGTAAAAATTAGGAAAAATTAAAATCGATAACCAGAGAACCAGTCCGACCCGAACCGATAAAATATCTAGGCACTGATATATCTGCACACGATATGTCTAACGTTTATCCAAATAAATTAAAATGTCTATGCACTAAAATATGTCTGCTTGCTATTATGGGATTATTGTACTTCGAACATATTTGTAATTTCAATCTCAATATGTCTAGTTAGTTTAAACTATTTTCTTACTTTGACTTTTTTTGAATGATTCTTATATTTGTCTTCTTATTTGATTTTCATGTGATATTGTTTGAAATTATTTGAATTCCTAATTTAATTATATATTTATTTTCTTTTATTTTATCTTTAAGAATGATAGTATTGGAATTCAACTTAATTAATTGAAATAATGAAGTAATTAATATTTTATCATCTATTAAAAACTTGTCCTTTAAACTAAGTCTAAAAATAGAATGTCCTTCATTAAAATCACTAATATACTAATGTCCCTAATTATTATTTTCTATTTTAAATTTTACAATTTTTTGTGAAAATACAACTATTTAAACTATAATGAATTATATTATAAATGTAAGAGTTAATATTTTGTTGACTAAAATATTAATAGCATGCTTAGAGTTTTATTTTTTTAACCAAAGTAAGTGTTTCCTTGTAATTTATTTATTTGTATAAGAAAATATATGAAAATCGAATAAAATCAAACAAAAAAGTTTGGTTTTGGGTCAAGGTTCGAAAGATTTAGACACCAAAAGCAAATTTTCAAACTCGATTTGGGCCTCCTTATTTCTATCATAACCGAAAACACATGTAATCATAACACACAATGTTTACATAATATACTTACAAGTGAGAGGTGGCACATAATAATAATAATAATATAAAAAAAAAAATCATCGTTGACTACACGGATCGAGTTTCATTCGATGAAAATTAGAAAACACGTACTCGTAAAAATAAATTGTATTATGTAAATGCTTTTTTTTTTGCCTACCAAGATTGGCAAAATAATATTACTTCGGCAGAATATAATACTACTTTTAGAACTTGTAACCTAAGATTTTAAAGTTATACATTATTTTGTCAATAGTAACGCCCTTTTTCAAATTGTTTGAATAAATTGAGTTAGCTTTTTCGCATAAGACTATAAGAGGTCTTTTGTTATTCAATCAAAAACTCAAAATCAAGTTATTTTTTATAAGACTATAAGAGGTCTTATGAAAAATAAGTAATGAGTTTAACCTCTATGAGATATAATTTTTGAGGAGCAAACCATAAGCATTGTCAATAACTCTTATTTCATAACAATTCAGCCTATTTATCACAAATTTCATATTCACATAACACACTAGGTAATAAAATAAAATAATGGGTTAGTCTCTGTTTACGAAAAGGGAAAAAGAAAATGATGGAAAAAAATAGTTGGCAAGAATAAGATTCAAAAACAAATTACAAAAAAAAAATTAATAAGAAGAAGAAAAGAGCTTATATATAATTTAAAAAATAAAAATGCATATATATATATATATAAATATATTAGTCTGGTTCATTTTTTTTAACTTTTTTTTCTTAGGACTGAAGACCGGACTAGCTAAGATCGGTCCTTAAAAACTAAGATCGGACCAAGCCATTTTAAAAATAAAAAAAAGGAAGGAGGTTTGATTGGTCCATTCTGTCTAGTTCAGTTTTTGCACACCCCTAATTATAAATGACAAGTAGAGGTGGCTACACATAGCGGTAAGGGAGGAAATTGAACCCTTTGATTTTTGATTTTTTTACTATACATGAGGTAATTTTAGGAAAAAAAAAATATAAGAGACTTAAGTGAAAATGTTTATACTTAAGTGCATTACGTGTAATTATTTATACTTCAGGAATCATTTCAAAATTCAACCCTAGTGAGATCAGATCCATTATTTTTCATTTTTTCTGTTTTCTTTTTTTCTATCTTTTTTTTTCTTTCCTTTTTTTCTAAATTCTTTGTTCCTTGTGGCTATGAGGTTTGACTAAGCCTAACGGCCTAACACTACGATCGATTTCACCTCCGCCCTTTGTCTCCCTCTTCTGGCCACCACAGTCTGCCAATCTCACCCGATGAGTTTATTTATTAATTTTTCGGGTTATTTGGCCTTTGACCCTCACTAATTGTACCATAATTATCTTTGGCACCCAAAGTTTACACTATTATACCTTTGACCCCCATTTTAAACGGTTTTCGTCTAATGATTAGTCAATCTGTTAGTTAACCTAAATTTTTGTTCGAATACCTTAAAATACCCTCTCTTCTTTATCCAAGTGATATGTATGTACCAATTCATGAGTGTGCAATCCCCATCTAAATTCACCAACAAATATCTATATTATCCCATTGAATGGTGATCCCCCAAATCATATAGCAAGCCCACCATTCTACAATCCATTCAAGCAAACAAGGAATAATTGCAAAAAATGACAGCATACCTTGCTCGTTTTTTCACTTTGGCAATTATACTTTTTTTTTCACATAAAAACCACTGAACTCTCAATTTTTTCACCATTAACATTCCGTTTGTCCAATTTAACGAACTTGGCAGGCCAACTCATCTCAGTTTCTCTCTTTCCCACTCCTCCTCCTCTTTATCTATCTTATATGATCACTCACTAGAACCTTCTCGCTTCTCGTTACTGCCGCTACAATTGCGTCACCTACAAACCCAGCTTTAACCTCCCCTACAAAATCACAGTCGACCACCTCCCCCAAGCCTTAAAATCACTGATTACTATGTTTGGCCAGAGAGAGTGCCCAGTCTTTTTCTAGTCCGAGAGCTCTCTGGGTAAAGAGGAGGGAGTCAGACCTAAAGGAAAGGGATCACCTGGGCCATGACCAGCTAAAAATCACTACCATCTCACGAATTTGATTTGAACAAATCAAGCTATTTGTCCTCACTTGCTACGATTCCGGACCACTACGCAACTATCCTATTTCTTTAGCCAGAAAGTCTGACTTACCTATTTCGAAAGAGTTCCACATCTAAGCTGGTTCACGGGAGATAGCTAGGCATGTCAGGTATATTATTCTCTTTACTATGCCAATCGTATACTTGACCAACCAGCCGAAAATATCGTTGATCGGCTACTTATCGTTTTCGTCTTTTCTTTCTTTCTCCGTTCTATCAACCGCCATCATTAGATCTTATTTCATTTTAGTTTTAGATTTAATTTTATTCTAGGTTAGATTTGTTTAATTTGAGTAAGAAATGACAAACCCATAAGATATGCTTTGCTATTTTTCAAGTTTTTATTATCTCTCTTTACATGTATAGTCCTATATCTTTAAAGCTTAACAATTTTTATTTGTATCTTATTCCTCTACAATTTATCCCAATCTTATCGTCTTCCTTTATAATTCCAAATATATGTATCTTCTTCCTCTATGATTTGCTACAGTGCTTTTGAGGCTTGCGGGAGGTGGCCGACTGTGATTTTGTAGGGGAGGTTAAGGCTGGATTTATAGGTGATGCGATTGTAGTGGTGGTGGCCGAAAGCGAGGTGCTTTCGGTGATCATGATGAGAGAGTGAGAGAGAGATGAGGAGGAGGAGGAGGAAATAGAGAGTAAGATAAGTTGGCGTGCCACGTCATCAAAACCAAGTCTGTTAACTTGGACAAACGGAATGTTAATGGTGAAAAAAATTAAGAGTTCAGTGGTTTTATGTGAAAAAAAAGTATAATGGCTAAAGTAGAAAAACGGGCAAAGTATGTTGTCATTTTTTGCAATTATTCTAGCAAACAAGAATGTGAGAATACAATCCAATTCATGGGAGGGTGTGCATTTAAGTAATCAATTAATGCCAATATAAATGGATGCTCAGATTGGACAATGTGTCGGTGGGGGTCTTCAAGAGAGAAAAATAAGAAAAAGAGATAGAGGTATACCCATTAATGGAGGAGGGGGCGAGAATTGTTGCATTGGTGGCTGAGTAATGGAAAATGGCGATGCAATAGGTAATTTCGAGAATGCAATGATAAATTTGTTTCCAAGCATAAACTTTCTCTAATTTTTTACCCTTCATCTCTCCAATCCTACATCAACCACAATCACCACAACCACCACTCGCTGCTGTACACCCTTATCTCCGAAAATATTAACAATATATCCTTAATCTATTCAAAATTCCAAGTGGGCATTCTGTTAACTAAGAAATTTATATCTTTGCAAAAAATTCCTCCTTAATCTTTTCAAAACCTAAATCTTCATTCTCATCCCCTTCATCCTCTCACTAGATCCATTTCCCCATTCTCTCTGTAACCCATTACTTTTACATTCTTTCAATCCTAACTCCTTTTCTATATTATATGTAGAACTCTCTGCAAGTATAACAACATTATTTAAGGCAAATTTGAAGCTAGTTTAGAATGGCAGAATTGGTGGGGTGGGGATGAAAATGGTATATGCATGTATGTGTGTGTGTGAGAGATGTGAGAATAAAATGACATGTCTTATTGAAGAGAGAACCATTCTTTATATACAAGTGAAAACCTAGAAAAATAGGATTTCTTCCTTATAATATAAAATACCTATCTAGCCCTTAAGTATTATGTGACCTAAGCATACACATCATATACATTACATAAATATAAATCTCAACACTCCCCCTCAAGCTGGAGCATACAAGTTATATGTTCCAAGCTTGTTACAAATGTAATTGACTCGAGATCCACTGAGAGACTTAGTGAAGATATCAGCTAGTTGATCATTTGATTTCACGTAGCTAGTAGTGATATCTCCTAAAAGGATTTTTTTTTTCTAATAAAGTGACAGTCAATCTCAATGTGCTTGGTCATTTCGTGAAAAATAGGATTAGATGCAATGTGGAGAGCTGCTTTATTATCACATATCAACGTCATTTGTTGAATCTTTGTAAACTTCAGCTCCTGGAGTAATTGTTTCATCCAAACAAGCTCACACGTTGCTTTTGCCATGGCCCGATATTCTGCCTCGACAGTGGACAAAGAAACAACTGATTGTTTCTTGCTCTTCCATGAGACCAAATTTCCTCCAATGAAGATACAATACACACTTGTTGAATGTCTATCATAAGGGCACACTGCCCAATCAGCATCAAAATAGCCAACAATTTCAGTGTGGCCTCTACTTTCATACAGAATGCCTTTGCCCGGCGCTTTCTTTATGTATTTTAAAACACGAATAGCTGCCTCCCAATGACTATCATACGGAGCACTTAAGAACTGGCTAAGTACACTCATCGAGAACGCAATGCTAGGCCGTGTTATGGTGAGGTAGTTGAGTTTCCCAACAAGTCTCCGATACTTACTAGGGTCTGATAATGGCTCCCCCTGATTAGGTAGGAGTTTAACGTTTGGATCCATCGGAGTTTCTACGGGTTTGCAATTTATCATTCCCATTTCTTCTAAGATATCTAGGGCATATTTTCGCTTCGTGATACTGATATCCTGTTGAGATTGAGCAACTTCTATTCCCAGAAAGTATTTGAGTTTCCCTAAGTCTTTCGTCTGAAAGTGGTGAAATAGATGTTGCTTGAGTCTCTGTATGCCCTTCTGGTCATTTCCTGTAATCACAACATCGTCCACATAAACGACCAAGTAGATGCATTGGTTAGGAGACGAATGGGAGTAAAAGACTAAGTGATCAACCTCACTACGAGTCATACCAAACTAATGAACAACCGAAGTAAAGCGTCTAAACCAAGCCCGTGGGGATTGTTTTAGGCCATAAAGAGAGCGATAGAGGTGACACACCAGATTAGACTCCCCCTGAGCAACAAACCCATGAGGTTGTTCCATATATACCTATTTTTGTAATTCGCCATGAAGAAAAGCATTCTTGCTGTCCAACTGATAAATGGGCCAGTGACGAACAGCCGCCATTGAAAGAAATAAGCGAACAGAAGACATTTTAGCGACTGAAGAAAATGTATCACCATAATCAAGCCCATACATCTGGTTATATCCTTTCGTAACTAGCCGGACTTTCAGACGATCAACCTTGCCAGTGGGCTTAACTTTGACCGTATAAAGCCAAAGACACCCAACTGTGGATTTACCAGGAGGAAGAGGCACGAAATCCTATGTGCCACTAGAATGCAAGGCATACATTTCATCAACCATAGCCTGCCGCCAACCCGGATCAGAAAGAGTATCTCTTACATTTCTTGAAGTAGAAATAGGAGACAAAGACGATACAAAGGCAGTATATTGTGGAGATAATCGATGATAACTTACAAAATTGTAAATGGGATGAGGGTTACGTGTAGAACGAATACCTTTGCGTTCGGCAATGGGGAGATCCAAGTTAGAAGCCAGAGCCGGAACCGTAGGAATAACTGGAATAGGAGATGAAGCCGGTGGATTCGTTGAAGACTCGGATATAGGTTCAGTGGGAGAGTCAGTCTCGGTGATCTCAACAAATACAGGGCTGTAATGACGATGGTAGGTGAGTAAAGGTGGTGGGTTGGGTTGAGGAATGGAGTTATCATAGGATATGGAAGGCTCATTAATAGGAGGAGGATGACATGTAGCAGGCTCTAAAGTGAAGAAAGGTGTTGTCTCAAAGAAGGTGACGTCGGCAGACACAAGGTATCGTTTAAGCTCTAACGAAAAACAACGATAACTTTTTTGCAAGCGAGAATACCCTAAAAAGATACATTTGAGAGATTTGGGATGTAACTTATCTTTCCCAAGAGTGAGGTCATGAATGAAACAAGTGTAGCCAAAGATACGAGGGTGGACGAAATAAAGAGGTTGGTTGGGAAATAACAAAGAATGGGGCATTTGGTTGTCTAAAACAGAGGACGGCATCCTATTAATTAAATAGCAAGCGATGAGAACGGTGTCTCCCCAGAAACGTTGTGGAACATGATTGTGAATAAGGAGAGTATAAGCAATTTCAATCAGATGTCGATTTTTTTCGCTCAGCCACTCCATTTTGTTGAGGAGTATGTGCACATGAAGATTGATGAAGTATACCCTGAGAAGTCATAAAAAATTAAAATGGGGCAGAAAAATATTCACGTGCATTGTCACTGCGAAGAGTACGAATAGTGACTCCAAATTGGATTTTAATTTCGAAACAAAATATGTGAAATATGGAAAACATTTCAGAAAAAATTTTCATTAGAAATAACCAAGTACACCGAGAAAAATCATCAATAAATGTAACAAAATATTGATAACCCAAAGTTGATTGAACACGACTTGGACCCCATACGTCGGAATGTACTAAAGAAAAAGCAGACTCTGCTTGTTTATTCACATGACTCGAAAAAGAACTTCAAATATGCTTTCCTAACTGACATGACTCATACTCTAAAATCGATAGACTCGCTAGACTTGGCACCATCTTTTGTAATTTCTGGAGGTTATGATGTCCTAAACGTTGATGAAGAATGGTGGGGGGTCAATAGCAACACAAGCAACCGGGGTTGGTGGTGGGGTGAGGTAGTATAATCCACGGTATTCACGTGCTACTCCAATCGTCCTCCCAGTGTTCCGGTCCTGTAAAAGAACTGAATTAGCGATAAAGTAACAAAACAGGGCAATGTTTGGGTTAATTTACTAATGGAATTAGATTAAAGGGACAATTTGGTATAAAGAGAACATAATTTAGAGGTAAAGAAGGCAAAGGTGTAGCTTGTCCAATTCCTCTAACTTTAGTTTGTGAGCCCTCAGCTAAGGTAATAGCAGATAATGTACTAGAGTAATGAATACGGGAAAACAGATCTTTGTTACCAGACATATGATCGGAAGCCCCAGAATCAAGAACCCATGGCCCAATTGAGGATGACTGAGAGATGCAGGCAGTATAAGTACCAGTTTGACTGGTTGAGGCTACGGCGGATGTCTGATTATTCGCTTGAAATCTCTGAAACTTAGCATACTCAGAAGCGGAGACAGTCTTAGTCCCAGAGGGATCCCCAGAGAAAGAATCATACTGTGAGACATTAGCCAGGTTGGGTGGATAACCATGGAGTTTGTAACAGCGACTTACAGTGTGGCCCAGAGTATTACAATGAGTACACTTGGGGCGAGGGCAATTTCGACCTTTCTGCCCGACTTTGTCATCTCGCTGATAAGTCATTTGAGATGCCAAGATAACAGAATCAGTAAAAGTGGTAGGCTCAATATGAGTGCTCAGAGGCGCGGATATACGAATTAACTGCTTGAATATCGTATCCATGGTTGGAATCCTAGGATTTGCCAAAATTTTATTGCGAACATAATCGAGTTCTGTAGGTAGGTCGGCCAGTGCAAGAACCATGAAAAATTTTCCACGATCTGCTTCTTATTTTTCAATATCAGTTGAAAAAGGCATCATTTCATTAAACTCCTGCTGAAGTGTCTCAATTTAGCCCAAATACTTTTGCATATCAAGATCCTGTTTTTTAATCGTCTTCATACGAGAGACAACGGTATAAAGGCGATTAATGTCATTTGAATAGAGCCTTTTAGCCTTTTGCCATACTTCATAGCATGTACGGTATGGTCGGTATTGATCAACGATAGTGCGGTCAATAGACTGCCAAAGGATATTGCATAAAAATGCATCGATCTGTTTCCATTGTGGACGGTCTTTCTCGATAATTTCAGTAACCCGTTTGATCAGATGTTCTTCAAAACTCTGACTAATAAACCATAATTCCATCGAGGCAGACTAAGACATATAATTTCCTGAACCATTTAATTTTTCAGAATAAATAATGGGCGTATTTGTAAAGTTAATAAGGGATTTATTTGGTAAAGAAGACATATGATTAATCACCAAAAAATAATTGTTAAGGGGTGGCAAAAGGAAGCCCGAAAACCTGTTGGAATTGGCATAGAGAGAGATTCTGGAAAATTCGGACAGAAATGGGTCACACACGCCCTGTCACGCGCGTGAATAGTGACGGTGCGTGGATCTCACGCACATGAAAGCAGAGGCGCGTGGGAGGTCGTCCGGCGGAGCTCTTGCGCGGTGGGCCTCGTCTCGGGATTTCGAGCAGATCTGTGTAGGTAGTTCCAGGAACGGATAAGTATTTGAGGTGTTTTTGGAAGAAAATGGGGTGGCCGCTAGGGTTTTTGTGTAGAATAAGAGGGTGACGGCTAGGTTTAAGGAGGGCTAGGGTTTCTTTGCTAGAATGGAGGCGCAGCAGGATGATTTCTCACAAAAATCCTCTGATACCATGTGAGAGATGTGAGAATAAAATGATATGTCTTATTGAAGAGAGAACCATTCTTTATATACAAGTGAAAACCTAGAAAAATAAGGTTTCTTCCCTATAATATAAATCACCTATCTAGCCCTAAAGTGTTATGCGACCTAAGCATACACATCATATACACATCATATACATTACGTACATAAATATAAATCTTAACAGTGTGTATATATATAGATGCACACATAAATCATAAAAAAACCTTTCCACTTTGCATTCATTCTTAAATTTTGTTATATTGCAGTAATTACAATTTTTTGTAGAAGTTGTTTTTTGGGGGTTAGATTCGGTATTTAAACACTTGGAAATGTATATTCTTTTCCTTAAGAATCTCCATTTATTTTAAAATCATATAAAAAATTAAATATACAAAGCTTAAAATATTTTAGTACTAATTTCGTAGTAAAATTATTAAAAGATCTGAACTTATGGTTTTTGACTTTGAAAAAGGAGAGAGAAACAATAGGGGATGATAATGAAAAAATGGTAAGAGTGGAATGTGTAAATGGAAATCGAAGGGCATTTTGGGAGATCAACTAACGGATTGATCGATCATTAGACGAAAACCGTCCAAAATGG
Source organism: Lonicera japonica (assembly GCA_021464415.1). Lineage (NCBI taxonomy): Eukaryota > Viridiplantae > Streptophyta > Magnoliopsida > Dipsacales > Caprifoliaceae > Lonicera > Lonicera japonica. The sequence continues at coordinate 65,220,254 of CM038466.1, read as the reverse complement.
AGGTCAAAGGTATATATAATAATGTAAACTTTGGATACCAAAGCTAGTAATGGCACAATTAATGAGGGTTAAAGGCCAAATAACCTTATTTTTTTCTTATATTTCTTGATATTAGGTTATTGATTGCATAATATTAGGTTTAAACCCCCCTAATTTTAGTTAACTCTAAGTAGGAATAGAGTTAATCAATTATTTTTGTATTCAATTTGAAATAATGTTATGGACAAATTTTTGATAAAGAGAAAGAAAGTTGATAAATAAACTTGTTCTCAACCCAAAATCCAATCCTCTCGAATGCAAAGCCTAGCAATGTACAAATTAGATCTTTTCAACTCGAAATTCAATCTTCTCACATTGGATATTTTGGTTGTATGGAATACTAATAGTATTATGTTTGTGTTAAACTTTTATGGTTTTAAAATTATGATTTTTTGTACTTTGAATTTTGATTCCTCCCTCCCTTAGCTGAATTTATAGCTCCGCCAGTTATGATAAAACTCTGTTTTGGCAAAGTTAAGGTCTTAAGTTTAACACCCGACACCTCCTCATTTTCATCTAAGGGTGTACAAGGTTCGGATTGGATCAGTTTACTATTCAACCCTAAACCAAACCAATATAATCGGTTCTAAAAATTTGTACCCAATCCAAACCAATTACATGGAAAAACCAAACCAATCCAAACCAAACTACAACAGATTCCTTCAAACCAAACCAAACTACAACAGATTAGTTCGGATTGGATTGTCAGTAATAAATTTAACAAAATTAAATTAAAGTCACGTAAAACTAAAAGAAAGAATACATATTATTAATGAGACAACATTTAATACATTTATTTTTGACTCTAATAGTTTAGCTTAAACGTGTTGATTTACCATGTAATAATGTCTAATGAGTTTAAAAAGTATTTAATTAAAGAAAAATTTTAAACATGCAAGAGTCTCTATGGAATGAAACCACTTTTTAATTTTGATTGGGATTATCACTTATTTAGTCATTTATAGTATACTTTTGGTATATGATATTTGTTGGCCAAGTTGATCAATAAAATTAAAGACTACATAATACACACACATATTAAATATAGATAATAAATTACTAAATTAAATGCTATCAGTTTCGGATTGGTTCGGTTAATCCAAATACTTAACCTATAACCAAACCAATCCAATCGATTTTAAAAAAAATCAATCAAAACCAATCAAATTAATTTTATAAACCTAACCAAACCAATCCGAACCAATTTGTTGTAGTTTACATGATAATCCAATTCGAACCAAACAATGGATTGATTCGGTTTTTCGGTTTACTTGTAACTGTGTGCACCCCTGCTTTCCTCGCATCTTCCCTATAGTTTGAACATCTAATCTATCAAAGTACCGAATGTATTAAAAAAAATTATAGCACCAACTACTAGATTGTTCTTAAATTGCATGTAATTCTTTTATATATGTTTCATTGGGTGGTGATAGTAGATGGACCCAAGTGTTCGAGCCTAAAGAAAAAAGAGAAAGGCTCAAATTTAATGATTCTGAGTTGGAAACCAACATTTTTACCACTTGAAAAATACTCGGATGTTTACATGAAATTAATATATGAAAATTCATTACATAAACAAAACTAGCTAATTTAAGCCCAGCATATCTAAACACGGATGGCCCAAGCTACACTTGTACAAAATTAGCACGTGTAAAACATGAACCTCGTGCAAGCCATAATTGAGTTTTTGGGGGCGGGGCGGGGCGGGGCGGGGATGGGGATTTTCGATATTTGTACCCCTCTTTTTTATCGCTAACCTTTTTTAAATATTTTTTATTTAAATAAATTAAATTTATCTTTACCACTCTGCTCTTCATCTTTTTACTAACTTATTAATTGATCCTTAATTACAAAAAAATAATTCCACCATCTTTCATTGTACTCTTCACCACCTTCTCCTTTGCTCATTCTTTAAAACATACATATACACATACATGCATATATATATATATATGTGTGTGTGTGTGTGTGAAAATGAAAGAAACAAACAAAGAATGTATAGATATAATAAAAAGATTTTCTACAGCCCTTTCGTTTGACATAAACCAAGTGAACAAATAGATTTGTGCGTATGGATTTTTTATTTGTTTGTTTTTTGAAAAGATATATATATATATGCAATTTTTCATTTGTTTTTTTCTTTGTTTCTTTTGTTTTCAAATATATATATGTGTGTGTGTATACATGTATGTTTTGAAGAAAAATAATAAGAGGAGGAGGATGAGGATGAAGAGAAATAAAAAGGGTTAGTGATTAATTAACGTGTTAAATAAGGGGGTGGTGGAGTGGTGCATGTGTTTGTGATAAAAAAAATGTAAGACATAGAAGACGTTAGACCATCTCCAATGGTAATTTCAATTTTTGCATTTCTATCTTATGTGTTAAGGATTTTGTAGAAAATTTCTATATCTAATTGACAATACATTTACATGAGTTGAAAATGATAGAAAAAATGGTCTCCAATAATATATCATTTCTTCCTTACTTGTCATTTATTTAAGAAGAGAGATAATTGATATCTAATAAGATTGTTTCATGTCATATAGAAAATTTATATTACTATTTCTACATGTAAAAATGTTTATAAAAAATTCATATATGACTCACTTTTTCATCTCATATAGAAATAATTATAAAAATGACCATTAAAACGCTTTTCTCATTTTTCTTTTCTCTAATATAAAAATTTATTTGAATTAATATAATCATTAAAAATAGCCTTGGCAACAAAAAAGATTAGTCCATTTATCACCCCTCTTAAAAAATGCCTCCATTTGCCCGACTTCTATAGTGTGAAATGAGTGAGGTACATGTTTCAAAAAAAAAAAAAAAAAAAACCCTAGAAAAGAGTGAGGGGTATGCTTTCCGCCTGACAAAGACAACAAATACGCATTAGTTTGCCTTTTCCTAGAAACAAACGCAATCTCTTCCTCTTAATCTTGTGAATTTTCTTCTCTTTTCTTAATTTCTCCTTCCACAAATAAGAGGAGTTCTTATTGGGTGTTCTTATTATAAAAGGAATTACGCTGTTAAAATAATATATAATTTTAAAAATATATAATATAACTTTTAAAAATAATACTATATTCGAAATAATTGCTTCCACAATATTAATAACTTTTTTTTTAAATCTAACTATATGGTTTATGTCTCTCCTTATTTATGGTTTTTTTTTGTTTGTCTCCCAACTTTTCCAAAATTTTATTTCATGTTATAAGATCCGTGAGGTAGTTTATATCTTTACACTTTTTATAAACTTTCTTTGACAATCTTTCATTGTTAACGTAATGCTTCAGTTTTATTAATAATGATATGTGTAGCCCACTTAATTCAAACTCTATTATATACATTTAAAATATTTTATCAAATATAATATAATATTGCATGAACATTACATGTAGGACAGCAAATTCTAGTATATATGGATAGTAGAAAACTTGAAGACTTTTGATCTGACAAAAGACTAAAATTAAAAATAAGACGGCCAGCAAATTAATAGGTTGAGGATGCCATTGAACAACCGCAAGATAATTGAGTAACATCACGGACCAGCTGGCTGCAAATGTGGATGGCTTCATTTTAATTTTTAAAACTTTTTAAATTTAAAGTTTTTATTACTGAAAATAAAGTAAAAAGTATTCCATGATAATGTTTTTTGCAAAAAATTAACAAATAATATTTTTTTTAGAAATAAGGGTTTAGATATCATTATCATTTTGAAATAAATGCTTGTTTATCAATTGTATTTTAAAATAAGGGATTTGACCGATTGTAAACTTATCTTTGCACAAAATTGTGTTGAGTGCAAACTTAATTTTTTGCTAAATTGTGTTTTCTGCAAACTTAACTTTGCAATCAATTTTTTTTTTATGTAAATTTGTTTTGCATGATATATTTATATTTTTTAACAAGCATATTATTATGTTTCATTTATAAAACTTTAAAATAACGTCAAATAAACACAAGGATATAGTGATATTTTAGAAAATAAGGAGTGCAAACTTAATTTTGCATAACTTCGAAAAAATTATTATATGCATTTTATTAATAAATAGGTTTTGAATATGTAATTTGTTAAAATTATTCTAAAGCACTGTTAATTAAACACTTATTTATAATAATATGCTAAAAAACATGTAATGCAAGCTTAATTTTGAATGATTCCATAAAAAAATAAAATTTAAAAATTTACTGCAAACTTAACTTTGCACTCTTTTTGAAATTTGGTCGAATATAGGCCCTTAATTTACAAAAATATTATTCCTTGATTTTTTTGCAGAATTTTTTTTCATACAAGCCATATTTTTCAATATCCCGTTTTTATTATTATAATTTTACAATAAAAAATAAATTATATACAATATACCAAATCTCACTATACTATTTCATTTGAAATTATGACTATTTGTTAAGAATTATAACTGTTTTGAACAAAAATGAACTAGAACAATTTTTCCAAAGCTCCTTTTTATTTTTATTCTTTTTTAATTTATGTTTTGATTCAGAATGAGCTATTTTATTTAAATTTGTACTAGATAAAAACTATATTTTCCTTCAAAATAAAAATTATATTTTTGTTAATTCTTGTAAAGTTATAATGAAAGGCACAATAGCACGGAGAACAAACATGCCATCAGTTACTTAATTTAAGCCTAGCATTATAAATACACACAATTTTTTTAACACATTTTAAATTGCTGCAATTACCTCATTAAATCACTAATTATATTGATGGAATATTTTTTTTATATGATGTTAATCTGTCATTTACACGAAAAAAAAAATGGAGCAGTCACGCGTGAAAAATATATTAATTAATAATATTAACAAGAAATTAATCAAAATAAACACACATAGTCCAGTCTCAATGAAACCCAGTTGTTTCCGAAAACGACGACGTTACAATTTCCCTCACTTCCCTAGCAATAACACCCCTCATAACATCCCAAAACCCCACCGGAAACTCCTCCGCCGCCCTCTCCTTCTCTCCGGCCACCACCCCCGGCGGCGCCAAAGTCAAAGTCGTCATCGGATCAAACAAATCCAACCCCACATTCACCCCGGATCCCGAGGCCCCCGCTGAATCACCGCCGTCCATCCGCTCCAATCCCAGCCGTTGATCTTTCCGCTTCTTCAACGTGGAATTCCAATGATTCTTCACCGCATTATCAGTCCGACCCGGTAACAATCGGGCTATAGTGGCCCACCTATTGCCGTATTTATTGTGGGCCGTTATTATGGTTTGATCTTCGCTCTGAGAGAAGGGGCGGTGCTGCACACTCGGGCACAGCTGATTACACCACCGGAGCCGGCATGATTTCCCGGATCTTCCCTTTATGTATTTGCTAATTAGGGACCAGTTTCGGGCCCCGTATCGGTCGACGAGTCGGGTCAGGATCTTGTCCTCCTCGGCGCTCCATGGGCCTTTTATTCGGTCCAATTTGTTTTTGTTTTTCCGGTCTGTTGGATTCTTGCTGGATTTAGAACTGTCTGATGAGGATGAATCGGATGATGAAGTAGTAGCAGAGGAACACCTGTTGAATGCCTCCATTCCAGAGAGAGAAAGATGTATGTATGTATATATATATATAGAGAGAGAGAGAGAGTGTGGAGTTGAGAGGGCAAAGTGGAGTTTAAGAAAAATGGCTATGTTGGTGGGTTTATATAGATGCGAGAACGAGACGTCCAGAGAGAAATTTACAAAAGCTAAACATAAACTTTGACCCCACCGAATATTTTGATTGGTCAGAAGTATTGGCACCTATGTTTAATAGTTTACTTTATTTTAATCCAGTTAATAAACAGAGTGTTACGTAATTTCCTTTTCAGTTAACATCAATAGATGTGATCAGTTAAATACAAATACTTTCATGCTTCATTTCATAATAAGATAAAAAGTTGTAAAAAAATATATATATATCTTTGTAAAAAGTTAAAAAATAAATTAAAATTTATGATGAGATATTCTCTTATATTCTTCTTCTTTGCAGAAACAAAATTATTCTAGTGGTAGTGAAAAAATAAATTTCTGCAAAAAAAAAAAAGAAGAAGATGAATAACAACTATTTATAAAAATGAGGATGAGCTTAAGAGTATCTCACTGCATTCCTTATATACTTATTTTTTAACTTCTCACTTAAATCAATTAATTTTGTTACAATTTTTCATTTTATCATTAAACAGACCCTTAATTATTTGAAATTAATAATTTTAGTATATTTTTTTTACATATTACACTGACAAATGTAGCAGTTTATTTTAATGTGTTAGCACTATAAAATAATGTTTAGTTACACTTCAAGAAAGCCTTTGAAAAGTCAAAAACAAGTACAATGAATTTGTGAAATGCAAGAATATCATATCGATAATCATTTGTGTGCTTTATTTTTGTAATAAACGACACACAAATACATTCGTAATTCACACCACATAAAAGAAAAAAAGAGATGATAATACTTTAGTTCAAACTTGAAACATTATTTTTATAAGAGTAAAATTAACCATACTAATTCACCCAACGTTATTTTGTCTACCCTTTGCCTGTGCAGCATTACTGGATCTCATAATTATCAAATGGTAGCCCTATTAAATTTGTGTTTTATTATGCTTTTTGACTATTAATTAAATTTATATTAATTCTTTTTATTAATAAATGTTACTTGGTATTATTTTATACGTTGTGAGAGAAAGAGCATGGCCCTTCGGCGCAAGTGACTTTTTATGGGAAGTAAAGAAGAGAGAGTGAGGTTCGTGGAAGGTGAGTTCTGTAAAGTTGGTGGGGGTTCTAACTAGAACCGGTGCGCACCTAGTTTTAGTGACACTCCTTCCTTATATATAATAATTGTGATTTTGTTCCTGTTGATAAATTTGTCGCTGACTGGTTTAATTATGTTTGGTTATATTTTGCAAAAAAATGATGGCTTTCATTTTCTTATTAGGCACGACATAATTTGTTACGGATTCATTGAACTCAACTTCAAAATTCAGTGGACTTGAAAAGATAATAATAATAAAAAAAAATTAGATAAAAAGAAGAGAAAAGGATAAAGCTAAAATATCTAGATGATGTGATGCTTTAGAAATATGGATATTTTTATTCTCTTCGTCCTTAAGTAAAGAAACACGTGTGATTTTCGTATAGTTTAAAGTTATGTGTGATAATAATATAAAAAGTAATAACAAAAAATAATTAATTTATGTGAGAAATTAAGACATATAGTTATCTTACTTTCTATCTCGTGTTTATTTTTATGAATAGATATTATACGTTATTATTTATTTTTTGTGAATTCTTTTTCTTCACTACCCTCAAAGTGAATTTTTCCGTGGAAAAAGGCATAAGGTAAATGGATATTTCACTACTTGTTTTAACTTATTTCTAACTTTTCACACAAATAATTATTTTTATTATTGTTTTCCATGTTATCTATGAATTCATTAATTTCATCATAATCAATAGTTTAAAATAAAATTTGTTTTATTTTTTGTGAGTTTTGATACTGTGATTATGTATTGAAAAAGAAAATATATTCTTAATTTGGGCTAAACAACAAACCTTATTTTATTTCATGAGTTTTAATAATTCGATTGGGTTATAAAAAGAAAAATGAATTCTAAATTTGAGACGTACAATAAAACTTAATTTTCTCTCGTGAGTAATTATACCTTCATTATGTTTTGAAATAAAAAATGGATTATTGAATTAGGACCGAAGAAGTGTATTCTACTAATAGTAGAGGCGGATTCAGGATTCTTCCGAGTGATAGGCTGATAGTAACAGACAAAAAAAATCATAAAAAAAAAAAAATTTGAAAGTATAACCATATAGTGAAAAGAAAATTTAATAGAATAATTTAAATATTTGAGTTTAAACATAAGGAAAAGTATTTAACAAAGTTGAGCTCGACGAGTTTTTAATGATTTAATTCATCGATTACAGACAATAAATTAATTTGCAAACGAAGGTCTCGCTATATTTTCAGCAACATGTAATCGGCAATAACTACATCCCCCATTGAACTGTATATATTTGTTTTGATGTTATTCATACTGAAAAAATGTTCTTTTTGTACTTGCCGTAGAAACGGGAAGAGTTAATACAACACGATTCAATCTGAAATATAATCTTCCAACTTTCTTCTCGAAACTAGTTATAGGAATAATTTGGCAAGAGTTGAAAGCTTATGAAACCCGGGATCACAAACAATATCAAGCTTGTAATGCATTAGTTGATATCTTAATACACGAACATCCTAAGTAGTGGGCTTATAATATTTCAGCTGGGTTAAGGGGTGAGTTAAAACTTAGTAAAGGGTTAGGCTTATACTAATTTTTTTTTTTACAAGTCCTAATAAGTTTTTCAAGATTTTTCCCTATACTAAAGTCCGCCTGTCCTCCTTGGGTTCACCCCTAATTAATAGCATACAAAAATATTAGTATATAACCTTATAGCTCAATTATGGGAACATTACAAATCTTAATTCTTCCCTTTTTTTCCTTTAAAAGTTGAAATGTTTTAGAAATATGAACATCATATATCTTCATTATTTCACCGAGTTTTAATAGACGTGCTTATTGTATTTTAAAATTTTAATTGACTAAAATACCATAAAATAATGAATTAGTAGATATTATATTGCGAATATATCACTTATGCTATCGGTTACGGTCGGAAAGAAAACAAAAAACAAAAATAGAAAATAGAAAGTGATTGATATACTTGACTCGGAGGAGCGTTTAAAACATGATGAAAATATCGATCATACACTATTTTAATAATTATAATAATTTGTAAATATAAAACGTTTTAATTAAAATAAAATGTCAAGTGGGGCCATTAGTTTTGACTACTTTGGAGTTCTTTTACAGCCTGTCTTTAAAGGCCAAATCCAATAGCGATCAACGGCTATAACTAATCCGGAGAATTAAAATAACCACTCTAGATATGGACTTCCACGTAGGCAGGGTCCCACTAACAGCCTGGAAGAATCTCACGTGATACGAGTTTGAATCGCCTTTGACCTTGAGCCTTTTGTTGCTACTGGTCCCACTCGCCGTTCTGGAGCGTGGCACATTTTAATTATCATTTGTCGATTTAACTTAAACAAAAGAGTAGGTTATAATGGTTACAACATTTAAACCCCTATTTACTTCACAATTTATAAAGAAATTTTTTTTTTTTTGGCTAATAACATTCTTAATACATTAGCTACTAAAACAAACAATTAAATCACAGTACTTAATTTTAATTTTTTTTTAATAATGTACATAGTGATATATTATTATACATACATTACTTGTGATCCCGAGTCTATATATGTAATATTTTAAGGTGAATTGCATTTTCTCTACCATATATATATAACACATCCGTGTACAAGATTAATTGAGCTCACAATATTTTTTTCCAATGCATATACGTCCCATGACTATGACAGCAGTCTCTTAGTTCATAGCAATCTGTATAGTAAAGTATTTACTGAAATTAAATATTCTTCAATGTGCACAAACATTCTTCAAAGTAGTTATTTTTATACAAGACCAATTTTATATTAGTTAAAAGTGAGCACAATTATTTGTGTACAAGACTAGATGTAAAAACATAAATCTCCTTTTCTTTTCTTTTTTTTTTTTGGGTTTCTCACGAAGCATTCTATATCACTAAATACAATAATTTTGCATTTGTTAAAATTTAAACTCTAAATATTTCCGAACCTTTCGGCTCAATAAATGGAGAGTGATAAACGTTTCACTTAGACTACATTTTGTGGTTAAAGCATGCATTTAATTATGATGGAATTAATGCACATAAGAGTAAAATTCTCCTCTATTAAATGATTGGTCTGAACCGCTGGATCTTAAGGAATTTGAAAGGTGCCAGGGTGTTTCCTTCCAACCGATTTGCCGGGGTCTGTTTTGGCCGTATAAAAACAGACACTAAGCTGGCTCCTCTTAATTCCGCGTACTGTTGACTTTGTCCTTTTGTTTCCAATTGGTCAGCTAAATTAGTTAGGGTTGTTGGCTGTTCATATTCAACCTTCCTTGTTTGCTTTTCTTCTTTGCAAAGGTTAAATTTGGTCGGTATCAGTCATAGATAATTTATATGCATGGTTAAATTTCTTCGATTATGAACGAGTGAATTGTTTTAAGGTTAAATTTTTTATCTGATTTTTTTTTAAGACAAACGAGTCATAGATGTAATACTAATCGTTTTATTGTATTAAAACACAGAAGCAACTCAAGAGAAGTTAAGATTCTAAGCGATAAAAATAAAATAAGTCTTTAAATCATTTACCAAACTTTAGTTTTGCATATATGCACTATATAAATATGAAGAAAAATTAAGTTTGAACAAGGTAACACTTGTATATATAAAAATATCATTAAAACTTTTTCTTTTTTGACTTGAATTACAATTAAAATGGTCCTTATATTATTTAAAGTCAGAGTTCTAGGCGACTGCCTAATTTGTACTTTATGATAAGGCCACTTCTTTTAAAACAAAAGTTTGTCACTTAATTTTAAGGATGGTAAAACCAAAAGGAGCAAGATGATGCTCAAATCATAAAAATAATTTTACAAAATTTGAGAGTAAACTTTTAAATTTTGTTAACAAAATTTAGGAAAGAACCGCTTAATTTTTAATTTTTTTGTGTTAACACAAAATTATTATTCAGCCTGCAAAGCCATTTCCAAAATAGCCATTATCGTATACGTTCGCTATCTGAATCATTTCAAATTAGACACATTTAGATTTACGTTATTTAGATTTTATCGCTAATAATAGTATTTTTTTTGTTTGTTTTTTATTCCGAAGATCGCCCAAAGATGTGAGAAAATCTGTGGGACCCAAATTCAATAAACAATTTACGAACAAAGAGTCCCATTTATCTAAAACATGAGAAACAAAAGTATACAGTGCATTGATATTAGCATTCTATACAAGTATTATAACACTCAGATAATTATTTTTACTGACACTTTATATATAACTTGTATGACACTTTTATACATTAAAACATTTTTTGAAGTGTTAGAGTAGCCATGTGGGATACACTTTTGAAGACACCTTTTGTACCCTTACTTTTGTATCAAGATGTCAAAGTAAATAAAAATGGGTTGATTTTGTTTATATCAACCATATCTCGCGGTTAATCCGCACTGTTAAGTTAATTCTCATTACTTATTAAGTTAATCTGCAAACGTGGATATACTGACAAAAAAATATTATTAATTTAATTTTATAAATATTATTTTGAATAATAATTTAATATTAAAATATCCACTAAATTAATAACTATACCCACTTTATAATTTTAGATTCTAATATTATTAAATAATAGGTAAAACTTAATTAACTTGAAGTAAAATATAAAAAATAAAAATTAAACTCTTTTGCTCATTCCATGTCAATATCACTATGCTCCTTCCCCCCTATCCTCCTCCTTCTTTCCTCTTTCCCTTTTCTTGCTTAATATATCACCGTCCCTCCTCCCCATAGCCTCTTTCTTCTTCCCTCTTTCCCCTTTCTCACTTAATATATTTTTCATTGTTGTATACTTAAACTATGTACTAATATTAGGGTTTGTATTTTTCTTCAAAAAAATACATACCAATATTTTCAAATCAATCAATCCACGCGTATCTATAAACTTTAACCCTAAACCGTTTGTTATTTTTTGAAAGGCTAATATAAAACAAATTAAAGAGGGATTCTTTTTGGATTAGAAATCTAAATTACTAGGTGTGCCCGACATTCAATGATCTGCAGTTCTCCTTTTGAAACAAATCATAGGAACAAGTCTACTTGATTTATCAATGAGAAAACCCTAAGTCACTTGCTTTTGTCAATTGCAGCACTCTTAACTTGGCTTTTCTTTTGAAAGCATCAAACTGAGAGTAAGTTTTGGGGTACTAGTATGGGAGGTGAGGTAGTGAAGTACTCGTATTGAGATGTTTTAACAGTATAGTCTCTTGGACATATAAATTGTGTTTTTCAGTTCAAATGCTCGTTCTCAAATCGAAGAGTTACGTTTTCTTTTCGAAACAAATGTACAATTGATTTCATTAGAATGGAAGTTTGATGTACAATTATAAATTAATTTTAATTGATTGATATACTAACCAATTTTGAAAATGATAATTAATATTGTAAAATTTTATACAAAATTTCAAGATATAGTAGATAGAAACAAAATCACCCTAAAAATGTAATCAAATGGCAATAGTATAAGAATTTTACCTCAAATAGTATCGGATCTTATTTTCTACTTTAAGAGGTTGTGTATTCCATTCCCCCTCCATATAGAATTTGTAGTATCTCACACTTTAGACCTTTCTTTCTGCGCAATATTTTTAACTAAAAATGAAAATAAGTATTAATTGTTTCTAAACATTGTAACTTTATTGTTATTTTATTATTCACAAGGTTGTTTCCTCTTGTTTTTCCCTATAACCTAATTCGAGATTTTTTTAACAACTAATTTGACATATGATTGATTCCGGGGAACAGTAGACAAGATCCACTAAAATACTAAAACACCATGTTTATGGCCTAAGACTCTTGCCTTATTTAGAAAGAACATGTTAATATACGTTAACATTAGAGTAGTCAAAGAATTACACGCCTATAAATTATTCTTAATATAGTTTAATTAATCAACATTAAGTCCATGGAGCATCTTCTTTGTGCTTTGCTGGATTTAAATAAAGAAAATAAAATAACACAAAATCAAAAAATGTAAATAAGAAATATTTACAAAAATAGCCAAAACTATGACAGATGTAGTTAAACCGTAAAAAAATATAAAAAATTTGGTCTCTTTGTAAATATATGGGATATTGAAAAATATGGCTTGTATGAAATTTTTTTTTTGCAAAAGAATTAGGGAATAATATTTTTGTAAATTAAGGGCCTATATTTGATCAAATTCTAAAAGGAGTGCAGAGTTAACTTTGCATTAGATTTTTAAATTGTATTTTTAATGGAATCATGCAAAATTAAGTTTGCACTACATGTTTTTTTAGCATATTATCGCAAATAAGTGTTTAATTGATGGTATTTTAAAATAATTTTAACAAATTACATATTCAAAACCTATTTATTAATAAACTACACGTAATAAATTATTCAAAATTATGCAAAGTTAAGTTTGTACTTCATATTTTCTAAAACATTACTATGTATTTGTGTTTATTTGACGTTGTTTTCAAATTTTATGAATAAAACATAAGAATATACTTGTTAAAAAATATAAACATATCATGCAAAATAAATTTGTATTAATTTTTTTTGATTGCAAAGTTAAATTTGCACCGGGTCAAAGCCTTTATTTTAAATCACAATTAATAAACAAACCCTTATTTCATAATAATAATAATTATATCTAGGCCTTTATTTCTAAATAATATTATTCATTGATTTTTTTGCAAAAAATATTGTCACACAAGACCTTTGGTCTCATTTCGAGTAAAATATATTCAAATACATATCACCAAAACTTTTTTACTTTTAAGTAATTTATTAGATATCGGATTTAACTGAATTAGATAAGACTACAATTTGCTCGCTTTTGAATATAAAACTCCGATCTCTAGCTCATTTTAATTTGGTACTTGATGCTATCTTAAATGAATTATAAGAGAGTACCCCCGTCATAATCGATCATGTTGATAGTATAGAGGTTGAGTTTGTCATATTCATCGATATGGTTTCATTTAATCGGATATTTCTTATATTATAGGATTTAAAAAACGGATCATATATATGAAATTAATATGGACTTGCCTAATTTGATGATATTTTTATTTATACAAACAAAGACAAATTCTCACAAGAAGAAGTTTTTTTTTTTTTTTTTTGAACAACATCACAAGAAGAAGTTGAAATGCATAAAAGTGGGCGATAAAAAAAAAGTTCGGATTGACAATGATACAAATGCACTAGATCGAGCCCATGAACACCAGCCTACTCCAAATACTACCTACCATACTGGGCCAGATTATGCTACTCAAGAATTCAAAGAGGGGCTCCATTAGAAATTGGATTCTGCTCAAATTAAGAATTTATTATTTTTTTTCTTCTGGGTAATTTAAACTAAGAGTCTAGTGTTTGTTAGAACAAGGCCCAAAATTTATGATACTAACCAAAATTTGTCATTTCAGAATTCATTATATTGAAATACGTGTTTTTCCTAAAATTTTGAAAGTCAAACTAGGGATGGCAGTTCATCTTCGGGTTGTTTCGAGATACAGGTATGAGACAAACTGCGTCAATTTGAACATGACCTAATTAATTAATAAATCGTGTCTTTTATCTTAAGTTGAACATAAAATATTTAGTCAACACGTTATATGACACAACTCGCCTAACTCATTTAATAAATAGGCCGTGTTAAACAAGTAACACAATATGATTAACCTATTAATACGATAATGATAATGATAATAATATCTTATCTTAAAACACGAACCAAATAACCTATCTTATAATAGATTTTTATTTTTGCCACACATAGCAATATATCATCCTCCTTATATATATACATAAATACTTTGAGGCTCACATAGTAATTTACCTCTCACAAAAAGGAAGGGCAGACCCATTAGGTAAATTAATGAACACGGCAAAAGTCCAAAGGGAATTTAAGAGGGAATATGGTTTGGAAGATGAGAAGGTTACATCTCTTTGGGCCACAAAAAGACCAATCACCCAAATAACTTATGTACCGAACAACGTGCTAAATATGCGCATTATCAAAATTTTAACATTTAACGCTAAGATTTTAATGATGACATTTAAGAGAAAGTGGGTAGAATGGTTAACATGCACGCACCATTACGTCTATGACATCACCTACACGTTAGGGCAAATGATGATAAGTAGATATTTTCCCCCTTATATATATATATATATAGTATTAGTATTAGGGCTCATATATCAATTTACCTTTGAAAAAAAAGGGAAGGACAAGGCCATTATGTAAATTAATGAACATGGCAAAAGCCTAAAAAGGATTTAAGAGAGAATATGGTTTGTAGAATAAGGTGGTCAGGTCAGTTCAATCTCTCTAGATCCATAAAAAGCTCAATTACCTAAAACAAACACCTATTTGATCAAAAGATGATCCCTAAGATTATTATTAAAAAAGAGCTGTAAGAGTAAAACCCACCCAAGGCCCCTACAGCCATTAGTGTCGTCCCGGTTCCTTTGGCACAAGTCGCCGAAGGACTTATGCCTACTCATACAAAACTTATGATCCAAGTACCATTTAATACCCCTGTCCCCAACTGATTAAGGGAAAGCCCCACAGGTCACTTGTAAAGGCTTGGAACCACAAAAAAAACTATCACAAAGTGCGTGGTGATAATAACTCATGTTCTTATAATAAGAAAGATGGTATTACTTCAGAATAGATATAAAATATAAATTTGGATAAACGTCCTTTTTAGAAAGAACGCTTGCACAATTCTCTAGAAAGCCTTGTTGAATATATATTCCTTGGGATCCTCCAAAAAAGAACATATATAAAATCATGTCCAATCATTTATATTTTTAGGTGCTACTTTCTTCTCTCTCCTTACTAGAAATACTTTTTGTCCCTTCTCGTATTTAATACATAGTTAAATTGGAGTATTTTTTCTAGTCCACGTATTTCTTGCTAGTGACGCCTCAAAATTTATTACAAGAACACCCCTTAACTTTCCCTTATATACCATTCTATAGTTAAAAAGTATAAATTTAACCTATAAAAATGTAAAGAGATAAACCCGCTATAATTTCGTGAAGGTTATAAGATTAAAACATAAAAAGTTGGTATAAATGGTTTGTATTAATATTTTTTTTGACACAAATCGATAAATTCATTACACAACTTTTCTTAGACAACATAATGCTTTTCATACAAATTATGGATTCACAACAATCCCTATAATAAAGGATAATAAAGGTGGACATACAACCACTATAATATGTAGGGATGTTTTCGGTTTCAATCGAGGTAAGAATTTAGGAACCCAAACCCAAACCGAACTTGAAAATTTGGTTTCGGTTTCAGTTTTTAAAAGTTGCCAACCTAAACCCGAACCAAACTTTTCGGTTCGGTCTTATTCGGTTCTATACTTTACTTAAAATAAAATAATTTATATATAAGGCAACACTTAAACAAGTTTGAATAAATAAAATTAAGTCATCACATTAATGAACAAAGTATTCAAGAACGTATGCACTATCGATGGAATACTAATTTGTGTATAGTATTAATTATAATGTATAGCACTATATTATATTCAAGGTTCTTTGTGTCATTAAATTATATTAGTAGAATGCAAAGATTAAAAATATGAGTACTGAAACTTTGTTATAGAGATTCATTTGTTTTATTGTCACTATATTTAGTTTAGAGATTTTTTGCTTTCAATTAGAAATTGCAAATTTTATAAATAAAAATATTGAATAGTGAAGTAATATTTTCTTTTAATCGTAAACGTAATGATTCAGTTTAGATCAATTCGGTTTTACACTTGCACACCTCAAACCCAAACCAAATTAATTCAGTTTCGGTTTGGTTTCTTTGTTTTGGTTTCGGGTTTTCTTTAGTTCGGTTTTTTATAGATTGGTTCGAGCGTTGGGTTTTCAAGGTTACCTTAACACTCCTAATAATATGAGTGGGCTGCTAAAGTACAAGCACACAAATTTTTTTTGACGTGAAAGTAATTAGCATAAAAACATGATCAAATAAATTGTGCGAGCATAATTTTATACCTGGGCCTCAGCCCAAGCCTAGTGAACGGGCCATGGACCCATAGGGAGATTTAGACTCATTCTGTCCGATGAAAACAACCACGATGTATGATCGGAATCGTTGGACGATCATCAAGCAACGAGTTATGGATAAGAGATAGCTGAGCTGGTGGATAGACAATAGGAAATAATCACTTCTAGTAGTGTGAACAGGTTATTGACACCTGTAATCTTGGAGTAGTAATCAAGTTTACCTTTTATAGTAATTTCTTACCCCACCACACCCTAAGGAAAGGGTATAAATAGAATAGGAGAAACCCTGAGCAGAGGATGAACAATAGAACTACGGCAAGGACCATACATTTTTATCCATTATTCACACACTCTCTCTCTCTCTCTCTGAGAATTGTATTAATTTGGCTATTAGAGCCTAGTAAAGAACACGATCACACACACTCTTGGAGGACGTATTGCTGGATTGAATATAAGAGCCACCGAAGGAACATGCCCACACAAACAAAAATCTGCTGTTTATACTGCTAATTTACTACTCATTATTACCACCTTTTATTGAATTTGGTCACTAATTTTATTAATTTGGGCTGATTCGATTCTTTTGGGTTCGGTCAGATTTATACCACCCACATAAACTAACCAACGAAAACTTGCAATTGTTACGTGTTTTTAATCCGCATTTTTATAATTGTAAATCTCAATGTTATATAAGATTAAAATGTGTATTTATTTGTTTAAACTCAAATGTTACAAATTCTACTTAAAAAAAAAACTTGTAGGGACCAATAGGAGGCCCGGGCCCCCTTACATCTGACTACTGATGTACGAATATACCCTTTCCAAGAGAATTCTTGTAATAGTGCTTTTCAAAATATCGAAGAGCCCAATATAATATT
Organism: Lonicera japonica; assembly: GCA_021464415.1. Lineage (NCBI taxonomy): Eukaryota > Viridiplantae > Streptophyta > Magnoliopsida > Dipsacales > Caprifoliaceae > Lonicera > Lonicera japonica. The sequence continues at coordinate 65,202,563 of CM038466.1, read as the reverse complement.
AGTAATTTTTCAAGTTAAAGGGGGCAAAATCTACTTATATGTATCTATTTGTAAATTTATAAATAGTAATTTTAATATTAAAACAAAGAAAAATAAAATTTTGTGGGGTGGGGTGGGGTGGATTGGCTCCTTTAATCGATCTGTACAATTTCTGGCTCCAGTAACAAATATATATATACCAAATATTTGTTCCCGTTTTCCACAATTATTCCGCACCCGAAATTAATTGTTCCCATCTCGAATTAGCTTCGACTTCAGAGATATTCATGTAGCCCAGAATCAATTTAATCCGTTTATCCAATAATTAGAATCTAAAAAAAATAAAAAAAATAATTAAATAATCAATAAGAAAACGAAGGTACAATATTCATGATTTACATCTTTAAAAATGGAGCGCCAGGCCACTAGTTTAACGGTCTGGAAGTCTTTGGTAAAATTATAGACACAATGTTAATCATATGCGAATAAGGAGTATTTATTAGCAAACCGCTTATTCGGTATCAACCCTTAAAATATTAATAATGTTTTATATTTATGAAAGATACCTCAAAAGTTATTTATTTCCGAGAAAACTTGCAACCAATTCTTTCTAACATTTGGAAAAAAAAAATCCAATATTATGCAAGGTCTCATTTAATAGTCCTTCAAATTTGTATCCTTGATCCAAATGATTTAATTAATGCACTTACAACTTCATTTCTTCGATTCTCTCTGTCTAGTTTGTATGTTCAATTTTTTTTTGTGTGCACGTGTGTATTTTAAGACTTTTAAGTGTGTAAAGTCATAGTAATCCTCTTGAACTAGTGAATGACATAATCACAATATTCTTTGATTTAGGTAAATGTACTAAGAAAATAAAATTAACCTATATAGCAAAGGTATTGAGATCTTTATTGAATATTGACATTAACAATGTGATTTTTTTCAACTCCCCTCCCGGTGGGATCCACTTGGAGTGCTCTAATTTGATCTTATTCTACTCGAAATTAAGAGTATATAGTGGATTTTTTTCACTTTTAATTGATAAATTTAGCATTCGAAATTAAGAGATAGGTCCCTTGATGACTGCTTAATGTACAATCTGAATGAAACTTTAATTCAATAATTCCCAAAAATACAAATTTCGGTAGATATAAATGTATATTATAACATGTATATATATGCACTGTCAACAAATATATATATATATATATATAGTATAAATATATTTATTTAGTTGTGGATAATTTATTAAAAACTCAAGGTGTTGATATGAAAATAGTACAAAGTACAGCACCGTAGAGAAGAAATAACCGTAAAGATTGTAAACCATGGGCAGTGGGAAGTATGTAAGCCCCCACCTAGATTTGAATTTTTTTATATATATAAGTATAGTAATACAAGGACTTTTGTGTAAAAAAATTTAGTTCGAGGTTGGGTTTGTAAGGTCTCAAAACCTTGGTAATAAAAGTATAATTTTGTTTAGTAAAAAAAAAGCTAAAAAAATTAAGAACATTCCCATATAGGCAGTAGTATTCCAGTAAACACATACTGAACATGTCATTCAACGGTTTCAGAATATAAAAACCCGAAAAAGAATTTTATAACTCATGTTTTTTTTGGACATCTCTCTTTATAATAAATGTTTTTGTTACACATCTCTTTGCTTAATAGATGTTTAATATTTATATAGATACATACATATTTTGTTGTATTATTATTTTTATTGTTGATTTTTTTTCCCCTTAAAACCAATCAAGCCTCATTAAGTCAAAATCCTAGTTCCACTACAGTTGTAAAATAAAGAAAATCTTAAGCTTAGTGGAAGAGGTAAACAGGGTCCAAAACTTGAGGGGTAGAATTGTCCGTAACTTTTGTGAAAATTAGGCCTGCTAGGGAATCATTTTCCTAAAAATAATAGAGATGCATGTGTAGCATTACTTTTACAATAAATGTTAATTAATTACAGTTCATTTTTTATATTTTTTCTTTTTCTTTTTTTTTAATATTCACTATGAGACATAACTTTGAAGTTCAATTCCTTAAAAAAGCTACATCATTGTCCACATAATAGAGAATTTATTATAGATGTGGGATTCTTCATTAATCGAGTTATTTTTATGACTAAGGTAATTTTATAACTTATTTATAAAAATAAAGTGCTTTTCTACTTATTTGCATAAATAAGATATTTTAGACTTTTTGTCTTTATTAGACATTTTTAGAAATTCGACTTTAGTCCTTAAACTTGGTTATAAAATAATTTGTAACCCCTCATATTTTAGTAAGAGACGAAAACCCCCCTTTTGGTATCAGAGGTAGTGAGTTATCTCAAACTCCCTTTCTCACAGATTTCAAACAATAGACGTTGTTTACATAGATGCCCTTAGGAATATTTCCTTGCATCTATGCCTCTATTTTTGGAACAAATCTAGACTACCAACCAATTCTAATTTACCATATCGGAGTAGAAGGGTGTTTAACAACTTAGACTAAAGGTTGTTCACATATATAACATATACCTTTAAAACACTCAGAAAGCAAATAGGTTATTGTAGGAGCAATAAATTGCTTATTAGACCAAAACCAATATTTATTATTAGTTTTGCAACAGACTCATATTGATCTCCAAAAGAACATAGCAGACATCCAACTTCTGGATTTAGAGACCAAAAATAATTCTAGACAGGTTAAAATCTTAGACCAACAAATCCCTTCAGATTTTGTTGTAACATTGAGAGAAATCCTCAATACAACTAGAGAAACCAAAGTTATTTGCAAGGAGCAAAATTCTTCTCTAGAGACAAGAATTAACGAATTAACAAAACGTATTCGCCAACTAGACACCAAGTTCACATGATTATCCTCTGAACAATCTAAGATTATACCAAGACTGCACTACTATATTCCAGAAATATAAAATAATGGAAATAGTTAACTCAGACTGGAAAGAAGTTCCAGGAGGAATCATTCCTCAAGACATATCAGACTTTTATCGAAAGACAATAGATAAGATAAGTGATGAAAGATTCTCTCACAGATTTATTGAATCAGAAATCAATAATGCTAATAAGGCAACAATCTGCATCATAGATAGACTAAATTTCATTTCTACAGCTATAGTAGCTACCCAAGATAGTGAATACAATTTCACTCAAAATCTAAGGAATGATTTGCAAGCTAAGACTGAAGGATTAAGAACCTTCTATAATGATTTTGTTAAGTTCCAACAAAACTTAGCATATTACCTAGACGAAAAATGGGAAAACCATTTTAAGACTCAAGAAACTACCATAAACGAATTTAGAGAAAATTCAGATAAGGTAAAAAAAACAATTAAAGGAAATCATGAATGGAATACAAGCCATGTATGGGAAACCTAGTCAGACATGTCAAGCAGATTTAGACACACCTCATATATTGATGTATGTCGATAAACTTGAAAGAAATTTCAAGGCCTTAGATGCTAGACTTATAGAAGAAATTACTTCTAAACAAGACTCAGAAAATATAAATGTGCATGAATTAAAAAAATATATTGCAACAGCACATAGTTCTCTAAAAGAGAACACTAAGACTATAAATGAAGAATCATACATTAAATTGTATAAAAACCAGCAGGCTTTTAGGGAAACCCTTATTAGCCAAATTAAAAGAAAAAATGATTATTCAGAATCATTAGAAAGAATTGAGAAGAAAATTGAACAAAAGCAAGAAACCACTTGTAAGTTCAAAGAAACTCCATCCGTTATAATAAAAGAAGAATCTTCGACAGGAAGAATTAGAAACGATGGGTTAGATAAGACTAGAAAGATAGCTAGTCTCACCCCTAGCATTGGACATCAAAATATGATGATCCAAAGAGTTAGAGACTCCTCTTCCAACATAAGAACATGGTGGAGAGAAAGAAATATTTCACAACCACTTCAATGGAAGGAATGGGGAGAAATGGATTGGAAATATGCGAAAAAATGCATAAGTAATGGACAACTTTCTCCAGTCAGATACATAGACTTGTTCCGAGAAGGAGCTATTCCTAAGACCCCTAGCTACAATATGACTTATTGTAGTAGAAATCATATCCTCAAAAATAATTATACAGAAATTCAAATCTTTGAACCAGACTAGTTAAGATCAAGAGGAACAGACAGGAACTTTTAATTCCTAACCTTTGGACTCTTCCAAGAAAGAATCCAAGGACTGCATAGACTGTAGAATAGAGTTAACATCCTTTATTACCTAGTTGATAAAAGATAGAAAGATTTTCAGAAGAGCCTAGTTGGAATAGCCCAATTAGAAATGTCAGATAATATAGGATACTTCAATGTCACTCCGGCATTTACAGTAGCTATACCAACAACTAAACACTTCAATCTAATCTTATATGCCACATGTTATGAAGATTACGTGTTACCAGATGCAAACATTAACATAGAATATCAAAGCTATGTTAAGTTTTCCCGAAAGCATTCGAAGGAATGCAACCAGGTATTCCACAAGGAAGAGTGAATGAACAAATCCTTGTTAGAACGAATACTTCAGACTTTAATAATACGTACAGTATAAGAAATAATGGACCTATGAAAGAACATGCTAAGATTCTCTGGTAGTTATCAGAATTTCAAGAAACAAAGGCTGTACAGAACGAGCTTTTATATATTGCCCAAGATAATGTCACAGGCAACATTAATATACAGTTTTCTCCTCCAAAGTTTAAAGCAAATAGCATTAGAACAGAGGAATCAAGATTTAGAAACATGGGAGATTCCGCAATGGATGACCCTTCAAAAGGGGAATGTAGTACTACTAGAATATTACAACATGCTCTAAATTATAGACCTAGAAATTTTATAGACAATCATGATATTTTGTATGAAAAGGCCACAATCCAAAATTTTGGACATGACCTAACAGAACAAGAAAAAAACACATACAAAAATAATCTTGAAAGAAGTAAATCGACTAGATACAACATGATGATATCTAGCGAATTTATAAAAGACTTAAGAAATTCTCAAGATACGAAGGAGCTCCTAAGAAAATTAAGACTCCAAGAAAAAGAAGAAGAACAAGTGTTTCCAGTTGCTACGGCAATCCCAGGAGGAAACAATGTTAAGACAGGAGAAATTTCTAGAAGCATGTTCAATTTATTTGAACCTCCTGCATTTATAAATATTCCTATTTATAGTGACAGTATTATTAAGACTAAACCATACTATGTCAAAGGATTACCTACGACAACCATAGACTTCCAAAGCACAAAGAATATGGCTTCAGTAGCCATCAATCCAGTAGGTATCTACCTAAACTTAGACAATGTACAAGATAGAAAGAATGCCTTAAAGGAATGGCAAGATCAGATGCACATGTGCTTTGTATCTAACGAAAATTGGGATGCAGAATCATCTAAAAGATATGCTGAGTAATCTTTAAAAAGAATTGCAAAAAACTATTTAGATAGTTTAAGAACAGCAACAGATGAATCTAGCACAACTAAACTAGCAAGATTCAATGAGACAAGAGATCAGAGATCTGTAAATGGGTATGTACAACTCTTTACAGTTGAATTCATTGGAGCAAGCCACCTTGTCCAAGAATCAAAAGTAGATGTGGCAAAAACTAAGTTATCATTACTTAGTATATGCAGTTTAGACAAGATCAATGAATATAGTAATAACTATAAAACATTGTACTATCAGATAAAAGAGTTCACTACAACTCTTAAAGACGAGTATTTTAAAAAACTTCGAGCTATTGGACACCTTCTTATTAATAAATATAGAAAGTGGCCTAGAGTTAATAATACTAAAGAAGATACTCTTGGTGAAAGAATAAATTTCGCCAAAGACTACATTATAGCTAAAAGACGCGATAAAGCACAAGACGCTTTGATCAAGGAGACATTTAAAAATATGCCTTCAATCAAAGATGAAAGAGACTTAGCACCTATCCAATGGGGATGTGGAAGAAGTACTTCCAAAAGCCATAAAAAGAAACATTGAAAACAGACTTTCAAAGCTACGATTAATACAGACCCTAATAATAAAAAGAGTAAACTACCCTAATGGCCCTCAAACTACTGGCCTAATGTCACTTTGGCCACTAAACTAAAAAATGCGCCACTTTGACCTTTGAACTATTAGCGAGTATCAGTATGGCCCTTCCGTCCACATTTTCAGTTAAGTTTGACGGAAATAAGGGGGATTTTCGTCATTTCAATTATTTTTTTTAAAAAATAAATTTAATTAGATATTTTATTAAAAAAATTATTAAAAAAACAAAATCTAGTGTGTGCATATATATATAGAGTTATTATGTATACAAATGAGTGAAAATCTTACTTTATATTCATAATTTCATACATATATAAAGAAGATCATCCATGAGCATAATTAATATATAGAAATAAGCAAAACCGAGATCAAAATTCAACCCATATAAGATTAAACAAAATATTACACACTGTTTTTTAACTTAATAACAAAGAACCCAACTCAATTGATAAATGCATACTTCAAATAATCGCATCAAATCAAATAACAACATCAAATACAAAACAAACCCACAAACATTAAAGCATAAAAAAAATTAGAGGTTTCACTAGCTTTACCTTGATTGAAAGAAATGTTGTGTAGTTTATGAGATAGAGGGGTTTGGTGCGGAATGGGGGTGTGAGAGAGAGAAATTTGGGGATATATATTGCGTGAGAGAAAGAAATTTGGGGATATATATATATATTGAAATTTGGTGGCGAGCTAATGCTCGTGCTTTAGGGAGAAGAAGGGAGGTTGGAGATAATTTGGCGAGGAAGAAGAGGCAGCCGGAGATGGAGGTCAGGAGATGGCGGTGATGGATGGTTTGGTTTGTGGTAGGTAGGTAGGAGGTGGCCGAAGATGGAGGAAGGGAGGTGGCAATGGTGGATGGTTGGGTTTGTGGTGGGGAGGTAGGGAAGTGGCCGGAGATGGAGATGGAGGTGGCCGGAGATGGTGAAAGGTTTCTTCATCTTCCTCTCTCTCTCTCTTCTTTGGTTTTCTTTTTGTTTTTTCTTTCCGGTTTCTTTCTCTCTTTCTTTTTTTCTTTTGTTTTTTTAATAAAATATCTAATTAAATTTATTTTTTTAAAAAAATAATTAAAATGACGAAACTGGCCCTCATTTCTGTCAAACTTAATTGAAAATGTGAACGGAAGGGCCATACTGACACTCGCTAATAGTTCAAGGACCAAAGTGACGCATTTTTTATTTTAGTAGCCAAAATGACACTAGGCCAATAGTTTGAGGGCCATTAGGGTAGTTTACTCTAATAAAAAATATAAATTCAGAAAGTCGACTAGCTTTAGAAATCCAAAGAAGATGAAGAAATTATTTCCTAGAAGAAGATATTTCAAAAAAAATTCAGACACTATAAAGAAGGTGCCTAATTATAAAAGGGGTGAAGATAAGAAACCAACAACCTACAATTCAAAGAATGAATGTCGGGTATGTGAAAAGACTGGACATTTCGCTAGAAATTGTTCTCAAAGAGAGAATAAAGAAATAAAACCTAGCGTTAGACTTGTAGAAGTCATGCTTACCCAAGCTGGCTCACAAGACTTAGATCTCATATATAATATTGAGTTATCAGACTTCGAAGTAGATGACAATGCTAGTGTGTATAGTGCATACACCACTGAGTCATATACTGAATCTTCTGAAGAAGAAGAAGAAGAAGAATTTAAAGAATGTTTTGTTATCACAATAATTGATGATGACGAACCAATAGAATAAGCCATTTATCTAGACTATGAAGAAGCCATTTACTGCTGTAATTTAACAGATGTATGGCAACCTTCTCAACCAGAAAGACTGGTTAGAATACCACAGTGATACACGAATCTAAGCCATATGTGTAAATTCGAAATAAAATGTAGCCCTGCAGACTTCACTTGTGATTATTATTTTACAACAATATCACTTGAATTATTCTTGGTATGCATTACATGCAAACTTCATTACTATGAAGACTGTTGGAGACAAGAATTTCGTACTATATACAAAAATAAGTATAATCACATACTAGACACATACATAGATAAATACTATCAAGAAATTGATACAGATAGACTTAGAAAGATAAAGGAGGGAAAAAGAAAGTTAGATGAATGTCCCCCTAAGACATTCTCTGATATCCCAAATCCCTTAAAAGGAATTAAAATCAGAGAATAGAATAATCTAGGAGTCCTAGCCAAAGGAGTTTTTATAAGTTTCATTGAAATAAAAATCCTTAACCCAAACTATCCTAGACTACTTTCTGCTATAATCGATACCGGTTATACTACCAGTATCTATAAATTAAATGCATTTCCAGATGAGTATTACAGACCTACCAAACAACTTATCTCAGGACGAGTTGTTAATGGAGATTATTTTGAACTTCCATTACAGACTATTCCTATTTATTTTCAAATAGGAAAGAATGGATTTACACATGAATTTTATGTCATGGATCCACCTTGTACATTCACAGGAAATCTTTTAATTGGAAATGATTTCCTTCGTAAGACTCAGCCTTTTGCTCAATATGATGATAAAATAGAATTATCTCATATAAGCAAATTCGATACTCAGACTATGCTCATATCTAAAGACCGAGCATTTGACCTCATACAAGTCAAACCTTCATGGGTCCCCTCTCAGAGTTCTACAGCTAAGTGTGGTGAAATAGAGGAAATTACTGCCCCTCTTAAACACAAATGCACTTGTCCAGACAAGAAATGTTACAAACAAATAACATTAATCCAACAAAAAATTGTTGATCAAACTAGACATCATCTCTTGGCAGTCCAAGAAATGAGAAAGAGAAAAAAAATAGACATTAGATCCTTAGAAGTAGAAAATGATAAGATCAAGGAATTAGCAATTCCTACCACTGGAGAAAATCCTATAGAAAAATGAAAAAAAGATAAGGCATATTGCCAGATTATACCCATAAACCCAGACGCCACCATAAATGAAGGCACCTATAAAAAATAATATTCTCAGAGAGATAGAGAAGAATTCTAAACAGAAATAAATAGTCTACTTAAGGGTGGAATGATTCAAGAAAGCATTAGTAGACATAATAGCCTTGCCTTTTATGTTGAAAACGAATCAGAAAAAAAAAGAGGAAAAAGACGAATGGTATTAGACTATAGAGCTTTCAATAAGAATTGTGAGATTGATTCATATAAAATACCATATAAGAATAATCTTATTAGTCTTATCGAAAATAGAAAGATATTTAGCAAGTTTGATTGTAAGTCCGAATTCTGGCAAATCAAAATGCACCCAGACTCCATACCGTGGACGGTGTTTAGCGTACCACAAGAAAAGTATGAATGGCTAGTAATGCCATTTGGATACAAAAATGCACCCCAAGTCTTCCAACGAAGAATAGACAGCATTTTTAGAAAGCATTCAGAATTTTGCTTAGTATACATTGATGATGTACTAATTGCTAGTCATACAGAAGAAGACCATATAGAACATCTTAGAATAATAATAGCCGAATTTGATAATCACGGTATTATTATCTATCATAAAAAGATACTTCTATTTCAAGAAGAAATAGACTTCATAGGAGTCCATATAAGAAATGAAAAAATATCTCCTCTAGACCATATTACTAGAAAGATTTTAGACTTTTCAGATAGAATCAATGACAAAAATAATTACAAAGTTTTTTTGGATTGCTTAATTGTGCCACAGACTACCTTAAAGATTTAGCCGGAAAAAGAAGAAGTTTTACCGTTAAATTAAAAGGAACTGAAAAGACTAATCCATTTAATTGGACAGAAGACGACATGGATATAATGACTAAATTAAAAGAAGAAGTCAAAAATATCCTTGGACTAGAGATACCTAATGCAGAGGACATCTTCATAGTAGAAACAGATGCGTGAGATAAACAATGGGGCGCGATCTACTATGCTTTAGACTATCAGATTATGAAAAAGAAGTTGTGTAAATACAGCTCAGGGACATTTACCAATTTCGAAACAAGATACACAGCCCACGAGAAAAAAGTTCTCGCTATTATAAGAGCAAAAGAAAAATATATGCTCTTTTTAAAACCTAAACACTTTACGGTGTATACAGACTCTAGTTATGCAGTAGGATTTAGAGACTTAAATTTGAATAAATTAAAATCTAATAGACTAATTATATGGCAACAATCTCTTAGTGATTATGATTTTAGCATAATTCATATTAAGGAAAAAAAGAATACAGTCCCTGATATTATTTCAAGGGAACCTATGTTTGCCGAAAATCTAATAATATGTTTCATGCTGTCTACAGATAAGAAGACTAGACCAATGGAGGTAGGAGGAAGCTCTAGCAGAAAGACCAGATTTATCGACCAAGTTGAAGTTGCCAAATACCTACAGGGTGCATATGACCCTTAGACCCAGACCGGCGATAGAAACAAGATGAAGATGCCTAGACCTATTCTAGAGAATCTAGATGATATGCTCATTCCTCCAGGAAAAAGGAGTGAAGAAATCTGCAGGCAAAACAAGATCATCGGAGGAATGTTCTTCCCCGAGTGCAGATCAGACCAGAGATTTTCAGACTTGGTAAAATTTAGAAGATAATTTACTAAGAAAACTCTCACTCTCATAGACGCTCTATGGTGGAACCATTCCAATAACCTTAAAATAGAGTTCAGACAAAATTTGGTTGCTACAGCCAAATTTATGAGGATGCAATGGCTTGCTATCTCCCAGATAAATCCAGCTCCTCCCAGAAATTTAATAGACCCCAAAAATGACCTATATTAGAGCCACAGGTCAAGCGGCGCCACCAAAGGAAAACAAGAAGAATGATCTTGTTTACGAGAAAAAGAGGTTCTTCATTAATCTTCTTACCCTGTTAAGAAAGGAACGAGAGGTAAAAAATAATGAGACGATGAATCTAGACTCAGACATTGCCGAAACCCTAAAAGAAATTGGTAATTATTTCTTCAATAGAAAAATTCCAGGGCATGCCTCGTTCATCAAGGAATTCTATGAAGAGATGCCTCAGATAAATATTTGGGGAGAGACAGATATTCCAATAGAGCTCCTGGCATGCCAAGGACTCATTGGACAGATTCTAGTACAGAATACTACAGATGTAGATTGTTTTGGCGAAAAAGTAGCCAATTACATCAAGACAGTTAAAGAATACCTTCCCCTCTATTTGAGAAACTATTCAATTGGACCCAAAGCTGGGTTCAACCATGAGATTGGAGGATTCCAGCTAATCCGGCTCTCAGAAGAGCCATGCCCAAACTTAGAAGGACTCTGTTCAGCCGAACTCAAACCCATCGAAGGCAGACAGAATCCCACGGCCTTAAAGGTTAACAAATCCTTAGGAATTCTAAGGATTATGGAAGAACTTTTAAGCAAAGAAAAATGGTACACAGCGTGCCAAGAAGAAGATCTAATCATCCAAGCGCAGGAACCCTTTGGAGGGAGGATGACTAGAGGACAGACCAAGGGCACGGAGGTAATAATACCAGCCACTACCTCCAATATCACCAACTTAGAAGAATACTGGAGCACCATTAAAGGCTCCACCCAGACATACCAGCAAGGCTTCATTAGCAGGGCAGCCAGCCCAAACGGTTACATCAAGGTAACGGTCGACGACTAGTAACGCAAGAAGAAGAGAATGCGACATCAGCTTATGAAGAAACGTAAGCAATGACAACTCTAAGATTTGTAATTATTAAAGACAGACAAGACGAATCTTTTAAAGTTATAATTTTCCTTTTGCTTTGTAAAAAGATTGTCGCATTACTATGCATGCACATGACGATAGGGCTTATGAAAGCAGCACCCGATGTGTATTATTATGTGTGATTGTCTGTTTAGAGTGTCGGCAGCCCTCTTCACTCACTACTCGCCGAAAGGCATTTAAAGCTGTGGGGTATGCCTTGTTAACCGGATAGCTGTTAGCAGCCGGTAGAAGGTTAGGGAGTTTTGTATCTCTTCTATATAAGGAGAGTTAGTTTTCATTTGTAAGTACGAGTTTTTCATTTCTCAGCTTAGACTAGTTCATTCTATAAGAGCATGAGTAAGTAAAGCTTCCTTTGGTTAGCAAAAAGGAAAGCGAGTAGTTTGTAATAATAATATTTCTTGAATAAGATTATGTTTCTCCTTCAGTACCTTCCATTGATCTCTAAGTTATGCTTAAATTTTTCAAAAATTAGACCTATCTTTACGCGGGTTCCCAGTAAGGACCTTCTCTCTGATTCATAAATCAGTGAGTGGCCGGTTTTGAGTTGTCGATGGTAGGTGCCATAGTCGTGAGCTGATAGCATGGGTGCGTTAGGCGTTGAGGCGTATGTAGGAAACGGACAACCAATCCTTTTAGGTGGATGAACAGCGAGAACAAACACAAAGGAGATAGAACAGACTACAGACGGAAGAAGAAGGCAAGAAAGGCAATAGGAAGCAAGGTGGACTAGACGTTTTATTAAGGTATATTGTTGTTTAAACTATTTGTGAGTACTTATTGCTAGCTAAATATTTAAAACATAGACAAGTAGCACATAATTAATTTATGAGCAATATAGACCGTGACTACGATAATTTTATAAACCAGACAGATATTAGAAGTACCCAACCTATATTAAGGTAGGGTCTAATAAACCCAGAAGAACAAAGACTAGTGCGTACAACACACTTCAGATCAAGAGGAACCTTTCCCTATATACACTAAGTTTGCAAGTGGGTATCTAGAGAAGTAAGAAAACTACCAGACTTAGAAGACTCTACGGATACTTATATCCAATCCTTAGTAGAGGATATATACAAAGAGGAAGTAAATAATCCTCGAAGAGACCTTCCTCAAGGACGAGATAACGCCCTAGTAGACGTTACCGGAGGAATACACGATCTTAGACGTGTACTGCAAGAAACTTTTAAAAAATTAAAGTTTGTGCAGAGAAGAAGACTTGCAGGGACTGCATAATTCCTACATGAAAACGGAGGAATTAGATGTCTCAGATTCATAGAGACAACCATTACTTATAATTTGCGTGCTTATAGACAATTATTATTCAATTACGGAGACCAAGAATTAGACTCATTTATAGAAAACAATATATTAATCCTCGTTAGAGATATTGTATATAATATAAATTGGAATATTCCAGATTATAGGTTACAAGCCTTAGACTTGATAGACTTCCAGTGGAGACCACTGACATCCTCACAGCTCCATTAGTGTCCTTACGGATTAAACTTGAGCGAAATTCTTAGACCTCCTCCACCAAGTTCACCAAGTGAACCAGATAGTGATTCACCAGTAGAAGACCCATCTGATAATTTTAATACAGACGACAACAGAAATTCAGACATAGACGATATAGATTGGTCGGACTAGATTTCTTATTTTAAAGTAATAAGGGTAGACATAATTAATCTAAGAAAATTTAGGGTAAGAACTTGTAATTACAAGTGGTCCCCTCATATAAGATAAAATGATCCAACAAGTAGTCTACGTAGTTCCTAATCAAAACTACCCTATTTAATTAAATAAAATCAAAAAAACCCTATTTATCAAAACAAGTTTAAAAAAAGATCACATTCATACAAAAAAACTCTCATTAATCAATGAAATATTGAAATGCAATTCAAGCTGTGACCCATATATGTGAGCAATGATTTATTACCAATTGGTATTGTGGCTCAATCATAGTCATCGATTAGTGTGTAACTTGAATCTTGTCATATATATATATATAATTTAGTGTTATTTATGTACAACATTTTGTCCAATCACTACATGTGATTTACTCGACATAATCAAACGGTAGGCCAGTGCGCCAAATATATATATATATATATAAAAACATGATGGTCCGAAGTTGTGATCACTAGGGCTTGTATTTTTTTTTTTTTTATTAATATTTATTCAACTTTTCGTGTACATTTGTTCTTATAGTCCATTGAATGCACATATATTACAAAGAATCATGTTAATACGTGTCTTAAAGATATATATTACGTATTAATTTTTAAAAATAATTAACTCACAATATACATTAAATATGGTACATATTCTTATATAAGATTTAATTATTTACATTTATAATAACTTTAACATGTACCTTTAGGATACATGTTATCATTTTCCTATTAGCAGGTAAAACTTTATAAATAGGGTAGTGCACATGTGTGGGTCTTATCAAAAGAAACTAATTATTAGATGGGTATTAACGTAAGAGGTTAAAAAATTATAGGAATGTATTTTTAGCAATTGATGAAAGTTTTAAAAATAAATAAATTTATAATATATCTTCTCCAATATCAACTAATTAGAAATGTCACAAAATCCCCCGGAATGCCCTCAACATCAAGAAACATTGTACTAGGGGTGTATGTGCAACTTAATTATTCAGGTCATTCTTTTTAGTATCAATGATCCATCTTGTTGAATAGGTAAAGAATGTATAAGCAAACTCCGTTTGCTATCTTGGTCCTCTGATTATCCACGAGCAATTAGTGTACTAGTATCAGTGTGAGTGGACTAGTCTAGCAGTAAAAAGTAAAAACGCTCACCTGAATTCAGAAAATTTAAAATTAAAGTCACACATGAGATAGGGTGAGAGTTCTTCTCCATTATTATAATACATGAAAGATATTTAGACATCCCCAATGCACTAACCTCAAACGAGTCAAGATGACAGAGAAGTCAAGATTTGTAAGATTACACAACCAAATTCAAACATATGTAGTCTACGAAAAGTAGACCAAGACCTAAAATAATTTCTTTTCACTATATTTTCTTAAAAACAATTTGTACTGCGTATAATCCCCTTGGGATGTTGTAGGATTGCACTTGGTTGTCCAACATATTAAACTCGTGACACATGTATTGTGTTAATTTTGAGCATTTAACCCAATTCATTATAAATTTCATGTCATATATACGTACATTGTATACCCTATTACGTAAATCAAAGGATTCCACATGAATTATACTTGTAATTCTTTTATGTATCTAATTATTGTGCACTGTACATAACATGCATGTTTCACTGTGTAAGTGTGTAAATATTTGAGAGTGGCCCTCACAATTATATATATATATATAGATATAAACATGAAAAACAATGTGCATATATTATACATTTAATGTTTTTCATGCTTCAAAATATTTACCAATTTACAGGATACGTGTAACTATGTGACTATGTAATTAAAATTGTTATGGTCTAAAAGTACATATTTATAGCACTCACAATTGATAAATACGTATGTAATACTTGCAAAGTGGTCCGCATTTATCATTGTTAAAAAGACATGTAAACTATAATAAGGCACAAACTTATTTTAACTTTTAGTTAAATATCAGGCTATCACATATATGGTCCCTTTTGGATAAGTTACATATTGATGGATCCTACCCTTTGACAATTCCTACCCTTTCGTTTGGACAATCTTGCAAATAAAGTAGCATAAATACTACTCCTTCCGTCCCAAATTGTTGGTCCCTTTTAAAAAATTCAATTTATTAAGGACTTAACATCATCATTGCACTTTTTGCTTAATTTACATTGACTTTTCCTTTTTACTATTTTCTTTGTTCAAAACTTTTACTTGAACAATGAAAGTACAAAAGGGTAAAATAAGTATGTGTTTATCTTTTATGGAAATTGGACATTTATTTTGAGACATCCAAAAAAAGAAAGAGGGACCAGCAATTTGGGATGGGGGAGTAATATATATATAATAGGATATACCCGTTCCATTCGGCACGGTGAAATAATAGATTAAAAAAGAGTAACGTGCTCTAAATCTAAATACACAAATATCATTAGTTTATTTCGACAAACATCAACAGAAAATGTAAAAATAATCCAACAATGTATAAATTCTTAAATGTTACTCAATAATTTTTCTTGATTTTTTTTACATAATTTTATAGTCATGATGGATCTTGTTTAATTGATATTGAATAGCAAATATAGTCATGATGGATCTTGTTTAATTGATATTGAATAGCAAATTTTAAAAATTAAACTCTTATTAAATTTTGAATTTTTTATTTTAAGTTATAGCATTTCTAGTATAGACAAAATTATTAGTTTGTGAGAGTTTATTGTATGTATGTTATTAGTGTGAGTGTTTTAACTTTGATGTAACATCTTGATATGTGTATAAAACTCATCTAATGATGTATAACTAATGCACACCATAACATGTGTATTTTTAACCATTAGATCCTTAAACTTTTTAAGTTAAACTTGATATTTTATAATATATATATATATATATATATATATGTTTCAAGATCTTCCACTCAAAACTTTTCCTTATTCTTTCTTTATAATAGGCAAAATTCACTGTTGCATTAAAACTTTAATAGTATTGGATGATCAAATCAATTACCATTTTGGGAAGACATGTATATTTCCACATTTCTTTATCAGAAACAAATAATGCAAAATGAGCTAATGAAGGGGTCAGTCGCTTTATTCCCTACCTAAGAACAAAACGCGCGGAGGCAATTTTAATGTACATAGAGAAAATTTCCATGTTAAATAATTTAGATGCACCATTTGGAGACTTTTCTTAAGAGGAAAACAAAATTAATGCCAAGTTCTATGTATATAATTTTTTGTTTTTAAAATCCCATTGGATAATTTTTAATATTTTGTTTATGGGATACGTAAGGATAATATTGGAGTTAAAAAAGAGAAACACCATTGAAAGTGATTGAAAGGGATTAAGAGACACTTCCATTGACAAAAGTGAACACTCCTCAAAAAATTGACAAATATTAAGTAGGAGGGGGAAATTAATGTTTGGGGGAAGATGAGTTGTACCTAGAGGAGGTGTTTGGGAATGGAGTTGAAATCCAATTAATTGAATGAAAAGATGGAAACTAAAGGAAAAGTATAAAGCAAGTGATGTTGATACCCACATTTTAATCTAACAGAGAAGCACATGCCAAACCCCACCCATTACAAATTAATGTCACTTTTTCCCATCCCCCCAGTCTCTCTCTAGATCTCTTTTAACTGTTAAGTTCTTTTCTTTCCCCCAAACAACACCTTGTGGTCCGACCCTCTTATTCACTTATCTTCCCACTAACAGGCCCCCCACTCTTTTCATCATTCAACTTCGTCACATCAATCTTTATAAAAATGTATCGCACGTACAATACAATATTGTGGCTCTCAAAGAGGTTATAATTAAATAACTATACGATTTCAGCTCGTTGTATTAAATAATACCATATAGAATACCACGAGTTAGTGTCCAAAAATACTATATACTTTAATTAATCTGATAAACGTACAAAAATCAAAATCATTTTATTTTTGTATTGATATATAGTATATAGATCAATTGAAAAGGGGTTATTATAATAAATTCCTTGGATCAACTTTGAACTCATTTATCACTTCTTTACAATTAAATATATATACATTTTCATTTCAATAAAAACCAAAACATAAATCTTTCTTTTTCCCTTTCCTTTATATAATATATAATCAACTATATATCCCTCTCCCACTTCAAAGATTCCAGGGACAACTGAACCAACAAACCTTCCTAACTCTTTTATCCTTTCCCCAAACCCCTCTCTATATATGTTATCACTCATTCCAACAAACCAAAGCCACTTTCCATCCAAACCCTAATTAAAGAAACCAAAAAAAAAAAAAAAAACCTAATGCCTCCAATCCACTCAAGCCCATTCTACCCAATGGAAAACCAAAACCTATTCTCCCTCCTCCACCACACCAGCACCGCCACCACCGGCAACCGTGAAAAACGGCCGCCGAAATTCGGAACCACCACTGGCATTGGCGGCGTTTTGCGCATGTTCAAGCTTCTCCCCATGCTAACATCCGGGTGCAAGATGGTGGCCCTACTAGGCCGCCATCGCAAGCCCCTCCTAACCGACTCCGCCACCACCGGAACCCTATTCGGCTACCGGAGAGGCCGAATAACCCTAGCCATCCATGAAGACCCCCACCGCATGCCCATCTTTGTGATCGAGCTCCCCATGACCGCATGTGCATTCCACAAGGAAATGTCCTCGGATACTGTGAGGCTCGCCCTCGAGAGCGAGACGAAAACACACAAGAAGAAGGTGTTGGAGGAATTTGTTTGGGGTGTTTATTGTAATGGGAAAAAGTATGGGTACTGTATAAGAAGAAAGAATATGAGTGAGGATGAACTTCATGTTATGCAAATGTTGAGGGGGGTGTCTATGGGTGCCGGAGTGCTTCCTGGTCCGGCACCAGAGAAGGATTCCGGCATTGACGGGGAGTTGACTTACATGAGGGCTAGGTTTGAGAGGGTGGTGGGGTCCAAGGACTCGGAAGCTTTGTATATGATTAATCCGGATGGGGCTAATGGTCAAGAGTTGAGTATTTTTTTTGTTAGGGTACATTAATTTTTTCGAAAACTATATATGAACTAGGCCTATATATATGTCTGATTTGTAAATCGTAATTAAGATAAAAGAATATGACTATTTAGATTGATTACCTAAAAAAAGATTTATAATTTTCTTTTTTAGTTGAAAAAAGAAAACAAGAAGAAGAAGAAGAAAGAAATGAGAATTCTAAATTTACTCTTGCATGTTTGGATTATTGATTGTTCAATTGAAAAAAGAAAACTAGTATTTTATTAATTTCATTACCCTAAATGATAATGTGAGTGTACTCATTAATTTTAGAAATCATCTACTTATTAAATTCATTAATTTTTGAGATGTAAATAATAGGAATTACAACCATTTCAAAAAATTCAATTACATTTTAGGCAGAAATTAAATGACAAAATGAAATGCCTAACCTGCCTCTTAAATAACGGTAAGCAATAAAACGTTTAACATGTCTTTTGGCAACCCAATTCTATGTCGTGGACTCCATGAAATTAGAATTAGGGCTGGATTTTGGAATTCCATTATTAAAATATCACAAATTAGTCCAGATTTATAACTATATCAGAATTTCAAAACTTATCAATTTTAAAAGATAAAGTGTTATATCCGTGACCAAAGTTTTTCAATTCGAATTCCAATTGAATTCAAAAAAAGACAATGGGTTTAAAGTTCTTAGCCTCCTAGGCCTCACCAACCACCTCTTCCGCCAACACCTACTGTTGGAACTCCATCAACCACTGCTTGAGCTCTAGCAACATCACTGGATCTCTGGCAATAGTCACCGGAACTCCGGTTGTGGGTATTGGCGAGGTAGATACTTATTGGTAAGGCATAGAGAGACCTTTAAACCCATTTGTCTCTTTAGAATTTCAAAAGCCAAACAATCAAATTTACAATTCTACCAGAAATTTAAATGGAAACTACATACAACCCGATTTAATGATAATATAATTCTTTGGCATTGCAATTCCATAAGTTATAATTCTTCAGAATTATAAATTATAATATAATTCTTATAGAAGTTCAAATCCGTGTCTCCAATCACAGTTTAAAATAAAGTCATTTGAGTTATAATACGCATGAAAGGGGCCAAATTTATTTTTTTCTATACACAAACAACTAATTAAGAGAGGCTTATTATTATCTTATTATTGACTATTGAGGCGCTTTAGATCCGGGACCAAACACTAAAGTTTGGAAAGATTAGATGATAAAGAGCCCTTTATATTCGATCACTCAAACAACTAACTATCGTGATAATTAATGGCAGAAAAAATACATAAAAAAATTGGTATACAGTATAAATTATTAATTATTGGATTGTTCAAGAATTACATGATTTTTAATTATATTTTGGTAGATTTTTGTGTGTCAACATCACTTAGCCTAATATTGTAAACCTAATAGTAGCTATTTATTCATTTATTCCAACACAAATGATACACAAAATGTTACATAAAATGATGTGCCAAAGTATTGAATTGACAAAAAATAAATAATTTCAACTATTTAATTACAATTAGATCCTACTTCTAGACCATTAATTGGAAACTCTCTGTGCGTGTGTCCAACGTTACATAGGATATATGACAATGAAAACATAATAAAATTTTAAGGTTGGTGACATTGCAAAATCGTAAAATAATTAAGGAAAATAATCAGTTTCTATCAGAAATTGAAATGTGATGTGTTTCGACTGTAATAATTGTACCAGCAATGGGTCCAATACCATGTGCTTCCTTATTTTCTAGGAGTTAGATGTCACATTTTTAAGTGTAATTAATTTGATAAGCATGTAAGCATGATTGTGAAAGAAAAAACTTTTTGTTGATTTTTAGAATCAAAAGTGAAGGTCCACATAGTTGTGATTTAGAAAAAAAAAAAGACCAACTTGTTAAACCATAATTTAGAAGGAAGAGCTGTGACATGGCCCATTGGTGTTATTGGAAATAGACTAACCTAATCGTATGATTTAGACTTTGGCTCCTATCCTTTGTCTCTTTCGATTCAATTTTATTTAATGGAATTTTGTCCAAAAGTTAAATAGATAAAAAAAATTTATGAAATTTAATGGACATGATCTTTGTGATAAATTAATCATTTTCACAAAATTTCATCAAAAAAATCAATTTAGAATTAGGTGAGATCATTATCTAAAATTTTAATTGTCGAAAATGAACATATATACCAATTTTTTATTACACCTACTTCCGGTGTAAATTTATTGATAAAATTTTATGGAGACGATCTACTTATTATAGATCGAGATCATGATCTCCATCAAGTTTCATGCAAAATTTCATCTACGTAGTTCTCGAACTAAACTCCACTAAACGAAATTGAACTGAAACTGTAACGAATAAATACTAATAATCAAAACGGGTATAGAGTCAAATGTAACTTGGATTTTCTATTGTTTAAAAAATTACCAGAACCAACTGTCCTATTTGAGAGTTAGCTTGGAAATAAGTTTTGGTGTGATAAATAAACTGGAAATTTATTTTTATTTGACTACTATGAAATTTGATATTTTAATTTTAAAAATAATCTACTCGTCATAAAAATCTTCAAACAAAATCCTAGGAATTTGATAAATGATTTATTATGAAAAGAAATTTAATGAATGCCGGGAGTTCTGTACTTTGATTTTTATGAGAAACTCTAATATTGGCACATTTCAAAGTGAAAATAACAATCCAACTAAAAAACAACAAAAATAGGTACTACTAGTGGCAGACCCAGGATTTAGGTTAAGGGAGGCGAAATTAAAGCATACAAAAGCACATTTAAAATTATAAAAATTTAACGCAAACATAATAACATTAATAATAATATTTTATACGAGCAATTATAATAATACAATGTAAACATAATAACATTAATAATATTATGCAATTAATCAAAAAATACAACATATATTATGTAAGTAATCAAGAAATAAAATTAAACTTTATATTAAAAAGCAGATCTAAGAAAGATTTACCTTATAATGGGCAGTGGAGAGTAGGAGGGACAAAGGTCGGACGGTGATTATCGTGAACTTGTGGGGATTGGGGTTGGGGACGCCAGTCGCCGATGCGGCCTTGTGGTCATGTAGTTTGAAGAAGAAGCGAAGAACTAGAAGTGAAGAGAGAGAAACTGAGAATGATGAAAAAAGAAAGACGGGATGGGTTTGTGTGCAACTATGCAAGACGAGTTTGATACATTTTTAAAGTGGAAAATTTTAAATGGCTGCCAAAGTTTTGTCCCTTACACCTAGATACTCTATAAAAAATAGCCCATATGTAATAAAAAAAATCTAAATTCAAGAAGAGGCGATTGCCCCCATTACCCCTTAAAGGGGATGTCCCTAGGTACTACTTGTCGTTTTAGAAAATGTCATAGAAAAATGATGTTTGAACTTATAAATTGAAATGGATGAAATATTTCTTGATCAGTTATTATTATTATTATTATTATTATTATTATTATTATTATTATTATTATTATTATTATTATTATTACTACTACTACTACTACTGGTATGATTATCCACTTTTTATAAAGTGGATAGGGTTTAAAACCCCACCAAAGATTAGGAGTGTTTGGTATGGTTATTGTAATTACCGTATTATACCAAAATTTATGGTATGCTAAAATAATCAGTTAGTATGGTAGGATAATGGTACATTACCAAAATTCTCCTAATTCATTTTTTCTTATTTTAAAAAAAAAAACCCACATATTATTCAATGACAAAGTCATTGGCCACTGCTTGTTGTAAGTAGAGGTGTTCAGAAATTGAACCGGACCAGAAAATGGACCGATTTGGACTGGATCATTTGAATTCGGTCCGGTCAGGTCTTCGGTCTTAAATTTCACAGTTTCGATCGGACCGGTATTATATTATACATATATATTTAAATATACATTAATAATATATAATATTAATATTAACATCAAACCCTAAACCAAACAACACTTAAGTAATTTTGATTTAATTCTTAAGATATATACTATTTTCTTTCTTCCTTTGATTAAGCTTAATGAACTCGGTAGTAAGTAGGACTAAAGTAATGTTATTTGTTTAAATTCAATAGTGTGGTCAGTGATGGTTACACTCCAAAAACTATCTACATTATGGAAAACATCATATATCATGCTTCAATTCTACAAGAGATTAATTACCTAAGCATGGGGAAAAAAATGTACCACATTATCAACATATGCAAGGACGAGAAGCATAACAATTTACATTATGTCGTTACTCTCAATAGAAATATGCAAAGCTTCATAAAAACCTTATCCCTAGAATCTGAATTAGTGGTCCGGGTGGTATATATTTATTTCCTTTCTTGTAAATTGTAATAAACTTGGCCAAACGAAACTGTGATCTTATTTTTACTGCTGTGAAAAAAAGTTCATATAAATTGTTTTTGTTGTTTTTTTTGAAGCTGTCTTTGTGCAGAAAATTAAGCTTAAAATTCATATTATTGTTGTGCAAAAATTCCTTTTTGATCCTAATACAAATCTTGAGCCCAAAAAAAAAAAAAGCACAGACCGAATGGATCGACCTGAACCGGACCGAACTGGTCTAGTCCGATCCTATGCTATTCGGTTAGGTCAACCGGACCGTGAACACCCTTAGTTATAAGATAAGTGGAGAACGGCGCCTGAATAAGAGAAGTGGGCAAAAAGTTTTGCTACTTAAGTTACGTTGTTTTAAAATGGTACATTAGTAATTTTGGTATACTAACATTTATCACCGTTAACAAAAATATAATTGTGTTTTTTGGGTAAGTTACAGTATATCATCGCTATTGAAACCGTTACTAATATCGTATTATACGCCACTGATATTATATGATTAGACAGCCCAAATTTAAAAGTTTGTCTAAGCCAGGCCCAGTATCATCCAGCACAGACTTTGGGTCAGGACTATTAATATAAGCCCAATCTATTGGGTAAAGTTCATTTTTTCATCAAGTTCTTTTAGTGGCCTAAAATGGATAATGTTTTGAACTTTGTATTCTTTTTCTTGTAAGAATTCTTGGTATTTTTTTAATATTTTTTTAGCTTTTTCGATAAAGCTCTTAGAATTTGGATCGATTGTATTTTAAATATTCGATGTCACCTTTTACCGAAATAATTTGAGGAAAAATGATTTTGGTAAAACATTTTTGAAGTAACAAATAGGCAAAAAAAAAAATGGTTTGATTTTGGTAATACTCTTGCAAGAATCGAAATATTGATTAACCATATCGAAAATACTAATCAATAATACCAAAAACTCTATTTTCAAAAGTATTGTAACTATATAATATTAAAATTATCGAATAATTATATGCAAAGCATTTCGAATATAACTAATACCACAAAAACATAGATTTTAGTATTTACAAATTACTATCTCTATAAATACTTATTAAGTGAAATGATCTTGACTGCACATTTTTTTTAATTATAATTATTTGCGTAAGTATGCTTAAACTCTTACAACTTTCAATCTACAATTCTTCCAGTTACCGAGAATCGAAAATAACATAAAATATTTATGAACTTTTACATTAGTAATATCGTTTACAAAAATTAAAATTAATCGAAAATTTCAAAATCAAAATTTACCAAAAAACACCGAATATACTGAAAAACCAAACAGTTTATAGTGGTTTTCAATTACAAATACCAATTGATAAACTAGTTAAATTGATATTGAACTTCTTATTTCAACTTTGGTATTGGTAAAGGCCATTACCAATTAATTTACCAAAATAACACTCTTAATTTTATTTGTTGACTGGAAAAAATAAAGATAATTTAATTTATCTTTTGAACAATAAAAGGCTCACTCTGTAACAAATTACACACACAAATACGAAGATAAACAATTAGTGATATAAGCTAGGATATGTTGAATATTTATTCCAGTTTTTCTTTTTTGAATCAAAAGTGAAAATAATTAATGAGGAGAAAGTAGGTCCCGATTTAATACATCGTTCAGCCAACTTGGTGAATCTTCTAACCAAACAACAAAATCTAAGATAGATCTAGTGTACTTGGCCAACAAGTGAGCCACACAATTACCCTATCTTTTAACAAAACAAAAAATTTAACTAGTAAAATAGAGACATGCTTTAATAATATCTTCCACAGTCGCACCTCTAGAGCCGAGCCCGTCCTCTTTACTTTAAATAGCATTCAATACTCCAAAGTTATCTCATTCCAAATGAAAATTGCGGATGCCCCCATCCACCGCAAAATTGATGGCTTCTAGTGCAGCCACCAGCTTAGTTGCTTCGGTAGAAGAGACTTTACAACCAATCTCACTTAGAACCCCCACCCACACACACACACTATGGTCTCGGATTATTACCCCAATACCTGCTTCAATATGGTCTTTAGCCCGAGCTGCGTCAAAATTCACCTTATACAAACCAACCTGGGGGTAGAATCTATAAATACAAAAGAGGATCAGAAGAGAACTAGGGACTCACATTAATAGCTTAGAACTCAGGCAATAAACTTTCCGCTTTATTGATGATTCCACCTACAAACCACTTGGCATGTTCATGAACAACAACATTATGGGTGTACCAAATTAACCACACATTAATCATAATTAATTCAAACACTTACCTATGAAAATCTTAAATAACCTCTAGTCATTCTCAACCCTCCAAAACATTCTACGCCTGACTATCCGTGAGAAGGCCCGAAACTAATTAGATTTGTCAAAACTTAGAGTAATCCTAAAAGGAATGCACTATAGATTCGTTGTCGACTCCACTAACGAGCAAAAAGGATAAAGACAAACTTTTCTTTTAAAAAGATTTAACTTCATAGGCAATGACCTGTCACATAAAGATTTTTATTTTGTTTGGAAAGCCAAATTTCCAAATAGTACAGCCCAAAAATTAGTAACCAGCAAGCTTTCCCCACCCCTACCGTGTGTTGAACCAAAATCCCGAATCCATTTAGCAACATAATAACCACTTTTAGTGGTGTAACACCCAAAACGGTTATAATGTGAGATAAATTCATCCTCTACCCCCACTTTACTAGTAGGTATAATATCTACGTCATCATCTAAAAATATATATTTAATCAACTCATCATTCCAATTACCCAAAAGAATTAACTTGTCATTACCCTTTATTTAAGTTAGATTATCAATAGGACAATGGGACACCGGCTTAAAAATAGGTGGTCTCAGCACCTACCGATCTCGCCAAACCAAAATCGCCTGGCCATTCCTAATTATTTACTTAAAACCTCTTCCAAAAACAAACCGAGCATCACAAATATTTTTCCGGATTACTGAAGCACTACCTAGCCTACCCGCCTCCCAAAACATTGAGTTCTGAAAGTATTTAGCTTTGAGAATCTTTGCCACTAGCGAAGCTATGTTTGAGATGATCTGCCAACCTTATTTAGCGAGGAGAGCAAGATTAATTAAATGCCTTTAGTTCTCTAAAACCCATTCCTCCCTCATTCTTTGATGCACAAAATTTATGCCAGCTAATCCACTTTATCCTCACGATGAAGAATTATTGCACCACAAAAAGTTTAAAATTATAGATGTAAGTTTATCACAAACACAGTCTTGTAGCTTAAGGCAGTTCATGGCATAGTGTCACGGGGCGTCCTTTGATGGCACAAAGGAGGCCGCGTGAACGATCGTGCTAACCGATAGCACGGTTGAATGTGATCGAATTATTAACAATCAACGAACAACATGCAACAACAGTAATTTGAAAGAGAGCGTGAGCGCAAATTGAGATTACTTCATTGCAAGAAAATGAGATTACATGGAAAGCTATTACAATTCGAAAGAAAGTAAGAGCTTGAAAGCAAGTGCTAAACAACGTGCACTGGTAGGCAACTCGGGTGTGAGGCAGATAGTCTTATCCCCACATATAACCACTTAATGAAAATACCAAAGTTGTAGCAGTGCACGTTGGGTCTTACAAGTTACAAGAAAACTTATACAAAGGAAATGCAATACAATTACAAAGGAAATCCTAGATCTAATTACATGGAAACAATATTTACATATGAGAAACCTAAACATAATAAAACTAGATGACGCTGGATCGCCTGTTGGGCCGTGCTACGCTCGGGCGCGAGCACGGTGCTGATGAAGTGTCGTCGATGTCGGTCACGAGTGCTGTTGGAAGGCACCCCGTGACATCCTCCCCCACCAGAGCTGTTGACGCCCTCGGCAACTGGTTGAGGTATGCTGTGATCTGGTCTTGGAAGGCTGATAGGTCTGATGCTCTTTCCCAAGTGTTCTCTTCTGGGTCTCTTCCTGCCCATTTGACAAGGAACTCTTGGTATTGTTTGCGAGAAGCTGTCACAACTCGATCGGCCAGGATGGCTTTCACTGACTGTTTCCCTTCTGTTCTCTGCTTTAGCCCTGGACGACTAGACTCTCCCCGGGATGGATCGGTTGTGTCAGCAAAGTACGGTTTCAGCATGCTGACATGAAATACTGGGTGAACCTTCAGCCAGCTAGGGGGTTCAATCCGATAAGCCACTTTCCCAATTTTCTTCACGATCCTAAGCGGCCCCTCATATTTTTGCAGAAGGCGTGGGTCTCGACCCCTCAAGAACTTCCTATCTTGTGGAAGGAGCTTCACCATTACGAGATCTCCTACTTGGAACTCTAACGGTCGCCTTTTCTGATCTGCATACTTCTTCATTCGATGGGTGGCTTTCTCCAGGTGCGAACGAGCCAACTCAATATTCTGCTTCCACTCTTCTGAGAAATTACGGGCTCTAGGAGATTTTGAAACTGGCATCGAGTTGGCGGTGTGAGGAAGGATGGGTTGTTGTCCAGTAACGATTTCGAAGGCGCTCTTGCCTGTCCCGGAGTTTTTCTGGGCATTGAAGCACAGTTGAGCCACGTCCAATAACTTGACCAAATTTCGTTGTGTTGCACTAGCAAAATGGCGCAGATATTCCTCAAGCATTGCGTTGTATCTTTCAGTCTGCCCATCAGACTGAGGGTGGTAACTGGAGCTCATACATAGTTTGGAACCGAGAACCTTGAAAAGTTCCTTCCAAAAATTTCCCGTGAATCGTGAGTCCCTATCACTAACAATGCTCCGAGGAATCCCCCAATACTTAACCACATACTTGAAGAATAGTTGTGCAGTCTCCTCTCCTGACGTGTTCTTTGGAACCGCAATAAAAGTGGCATACTTCGAAAAACGATCGACGACCACAAGGATAGTCGTCAAGTCCCCCACTTTGGGCAGACCTGATATGAAATCGAGCGAAACGCTTTCCCAAGGTCGCTCTGGGATGGGTAGAGGTTCCAGTAACCCTGCAGGCTGTCTCCGCTCGATTTTGTCTTGTTGGCAGATCAGGCAAGTCCTAACATAGCTCTCCACATCGTCTTCCATTTGAGGCCAGTAGTACCCTTGTTTGAGGAGGGCCAACGTCCTTTCTTGACCAGGGTGTCCTGCCCATAAGGTATCATGGCATTCTCGAATCAAGGTCCGCCTCAACTCCCCTACTCGAGGAACAAACACTCGATTTCCCTTTGTCGAGATGAACCCGTTGTCTAATCAAAACTGCCGTGTCTTCCCCTTCTCGATCATTTTCAATAGTTGGGCAGAAACAGGATCTTGCGGTAGCGCATTCTTGATTTTGTTTCGGATTTCGGTAGACACTTGGCTGTCGATTCGAAGAATGGCGTTAAGGAACGCGTTGGACTGTTCGTTGAACTCCACCCTGCGACTCAAAGCATCCGCTACTTTATTGGTCGAACCCGCCTTATACTCCATCCAAAAATTGAATTCAGCTAGTAATTCTTGCCACCTTGCTTGTTTAGAACTCAATTTTGGTTGACTAAGAAAGTGGCTGACCGCAGTGTTATCTGTCTTCACAAGAAATCGAGAACCAAGAAGGTAGTGCCGCCATAACCTCAGACAATGGACAACTGCTAGTAACTCCTTCTCGTGAGCAGAATACCTCATCTCGGTGTCATTGAGCTTACGACTTTCGTATGCTACCGGGTGGCTCTCCTGCATTAAGACTCATCCAAGGGCAACATCTGATGCATCGATGTGCACTTCGAACGGCTTGGTCACATCCGGTAGAGTAAGAACCGGGTCTTCAGACATAGCCTTCTTTAAAGCATCGAAGGCGGCTTGGCACCCTGTCGACCAGTCCCAAACTTTTGCCTTCTTTAGTAGTTCAGTCAGGGGCAATGCGATACTGGAGTAGTCTTTCACGAACTTTCTGTAGTAATTCGCCAGTCCCAGAAAAGAACGGAGTTCCGACACATTGGTGGGCGCTTGCCATTCCTGAATAACCTTGACCTTAATCGGATCCATTTGCACTCTCCCTTGTTCAATGATGTGGCCAAGAAATTTGATACGCTTCTGCGCAAAAGAGCACTTAGACAGCTTGATATACAACTCATGTTTTCGAAGTCTCTCAAATACCTTCTTCAGGTGCTCTTCATGTTCTTCCATGTTTTCGTTGTACACAACGATATCATCGAGATAAACAACGACAAAATCATCCAAGTAGTCCCTAAGAACCTGATTCATTAAGGTGCTGAAAGTGGCTGGAGCATTGGTTAGCCCAAATGGCATAACAAGGAATTCATAAGCCCCGTATCTGGTGACGCATGTGGTTTTTTCCCTCATCTCCTGCTGCAATGCGAACTTGCCAATACCCGGATCTGAGATCGAGCTTAGTGAAAACTTTTGCCCGGCTGAGTTGGTCAAAGCAATCAGCCACAAGGGGGATCGGGTAGTTATTCCGAATGGTTACCTTGTTGAGAGCACGGTAGTCGACACACATTCTCAAGGAGCCATCTTGTTTCTTTTGAAAGAGGACTGGGGCCCCGTACGGCGATTTGGCTGGCTGCACTAAACCTGCATCCAATAATTCCTTTAGCTGTTTTCGAAGTTCTGCCAGCTCGGGCTGGGACATCCGATAAGCTGCTCGAACTGGAGGCTTAGCACCCGGCACTAGTTCAATCTGGTGGTCCACTTCTCTACGTGGAGGTAACTTCTTCGGAAGGTTGTCAGGCATTACATCTTCGAACTCGGTTAACACCCGTCGAATGGATTTCAGCAAGGGTCCTGACGTCTCCTGAATTTCATCCCATTTCAGCGCGGCCACAAAAGTAGGATTGTCGTGCTTCAGTCCCTTCTTCAGTTGAATTGCAGATAAAAACTTCCCACTACTGGAAGGGGTCATCACCGGGATGACGCAGGGGTTCTTGCCAAGCATCATGAGGCTATTCGTGCTGGGCATGACGCTAGCCTTAGTTTCCCTTAAGAACTCTAACCCCAGGATAACCTTGAAGTCGTCCATTACCACTACTGAGAAGTTGGTTCTCCCTTCATAAGGACCCACCTTAACTAACACAGATTTCGCCATTCCAGCGACAGGTTGAGGGGCCGAATTGATGGCCTTCACACAGCCCACTCCTTTCTCCAAAATAAGGCCTAACCGTTCGACTTCAGTACTTGCCAGATAGTTGTGCGTTGCGCCCGTGTCCACCATGGCCTGAATCGGCTTCCCGTTGATTTTGATATCAACATACATTAAACCGTTTCCTTGAGGACTCTTCCCAACACCTGCTCTCCCATTTGGGGTTGGGTCTACCTTCCCTTTCTGTCGATGATCCTCCTCTACTGTCACCGCGTTGCAAGAATGCATGAACTGCCCTTGATAAGCACCAAGTGAAGCTCCTTCACACTCTTCGGTTTCTTCCTCAAACTCTGTGTGGTCATTTGGCTGGATATAGAAGGGTTGTCCAGAACCAGATGGTACTTTTGGGAGCATGCCGCCACCTCTAGCAACAAGAGCACTTAAAAGTTGCTTGTCAGGGCAGTTGGCCATGAAATGAGCACCGTGACACAAGTAGCACGTTTCGGGGCTGACGGGCTTTTTCCCATTATTGCCGGTTTGGGAGTTCCCTGTGAACTTGTTCCCATTTTTGTAATTATTTTGCTGGGTAAATGGCCTGGTGGGTGTGTTGCCTCTCCAATCAGGTCTGGCAGGAGAATTCGGTTTTCTCTCCCCCGCATTCTTCGTCTGCCCACTTCTTGGAATATTTGTTTTAGGACCGGTGGTGTAATCTTGCAGGCTTTCAGCAGCTGATATGGCTTGAGTTAACGTCTTCACTTGCCTACGATTTAACTCCGTTTTGGCCCACGGTTGTAACCCGATCATGAAGAAGAATAGTCTATCAGCATCATTCATATCGTGGATATCTAGCATGATGGTGGTGAACGCATTGACGTACTCCTTGATGCTCCCTGAGTGCTTCGTTTGAAGGAGTTCTTGTCGAGCGTTGTGGGAGGTGTTTTCGGGAAGGAACCGATCACGCAACTCCTTTTTCAGATCCTCCCAAGTGCTAATCTCGCACTCCCCAGTTTGAACCTCATTGTACTTGTTCCGCCACCATAATTTGGCATCCCCGGACAAGTACATGGACGCAGAGGATATCTTCGTTTCCTCCTTGTCGACCTTTGTTACACGGAAATATTGTTCCATGTCAAAAACGAAATTTTCTAATTCCCTAGCATCACGAACACCGGTGAATGCTTTGGGTTCTGGCACTTTTATCTTCGTACGCTCCCCACCCCCAACTGGTGAGTTAGCGACCGCCATCGACAATATAGTCAATTTCTGGGCGAGTTGATCGATTTCAGTTCTCATCTCATCCATCATCTCCCCAAAGTGACCCCCTGGTGGGATTCCCTGAATATTTTGGAGGCCTTCCTCCAAATCTTGTATGCGATCGATTAGTGCGGGTGAGCTACCCGATGCATCCCCTACTGGGATAGTTTGAGTGCGTAACTCCAAACTTTGCACACGATCGACGAGAGAGGGCGTTCCGCCCATTTTCTCCATTAGCGAGCCAACATTTCTCTCGAGGGCTTCGATTCTCTGGCTATTGGTTCCCATCGTAACGTAGTAAGATACACCAACTGGGTTTTACAAGGCAGCAATCGAAAACAATCCCTCTGATACCAACTGTCACGGGGCGTCCTTTGATGGCACAAAGGAGGCCGCGTGAACGACCGTGCTAACCGATAGCACGGTTGAATGTGATCGAATTATTAACAATCAACGAACAACATGCAACAACAGTAATTTGAAAGAGAGCGTGAGCGCAAATTAAGATTACTTCATTGCAAGAAAATGAGATTACATGGAAAGCTATTACAATTTGAAAGAAAGTAAGAGCTTGAAAGCAAGTGCTAAACAACGTGCACTGGTAGGCAACTCGGGTGTGAGGCAGATAGTCTTATCCCCATATATAACCACTTAATGAAAATACCAAAGTTGTAGCAGTGCACGTTGGGTCTTACAAGTTACAAGAAAACTTATACAAAGGAAATGCAATACAATTACAAAGGAAATCCTAGATCTAATTACATGGAAACAATATTTACATATGAGAAACCTAAACATAATAAAACTAGATGACGCTGGATCGCCTGTTGGGCCGTGCTGCGCTCGGGCGCGAGCACGGTGCTGATGAAGTGTCATCGATGTCGGTCACGAGTGCTGTTGGAAGGCACCCCGTGACACATAGGTAGGGAAGGCTTGAGCCACCGCTTTTATTAAACCATCTTTACCCACTTTTGACAACAATTTTCCCTTCCGTCATGTTATCTTTTTATACTTTCGCTTCTGGATATTAGCAAAAATTTCTTTCAGACTTCTTCTCACTGCGGGTAGTCAAAGATACTTTTCATGCCTCTCCGATTCCACCACACCAAGGATTGAAGTCGCCATATTTCTATCATCAAGTTAGAATTATTCTCACCTTGGTAGCTTGAATAGGAATCTCATCCCCGAAAATAACGATATCATCTACAAGCAGCCAACCCGGCCACCAAACAAACTATTTCGCTTAGCTGCCTAAAATAGTGAGGATAAATCTTTTGCACAAATAATAAGTAAATAAATAAGGAGATAGGGGGTCCCTTTGCTAGTGAAAAAATTCAATCACTTATCCATTATTTGCAGCAAAAAAATAGGCAATAGAAATACAACGCATAATGACATTTATACTCTCTCAAAATCCACAAACCTAACAATATTTTTTGAATAAAACACCACTCCACTATGTTATACTTTTTACTCATATTAATATTTACCAAGAAATAGCCTTTTTTCTCACTCTTGTTTTTCATGAAGCGGTTAATTTTGAAAGTCACGATCATATTATCAACACCATTTTTTATGCTATCTTATAAACCACATTACATAAGGTAATAGGCATGAATTGGGACATATTTTTTTAGTCTTTAACTTTCGGATAAGCACAATATTAGTGTTATTAAACCCATGTGGCACAATGCCCTTGTTCAAGAAGTCGAGGACATAATAACCTCGGTCCCGACAATACCCCAGTATTTTTGATAAAATAACGCCTTGGGGCTTTGGTAGGGGACTTATGACGAATATCAATATATACTTCAGCTGCATTAAAATCTTACGATAATACAGCATTCATCGGCTCCGTTATACGGCTCTTAACACCCGCACGAGCTTGTTAATGGCCTCCGTAGTTGGCATACTGGACTCGAAAAAATTAGAAAAGTAATCAACTGCACATTTCCCTTTATCCAGAGTATCAATGAGCTTCTTGCCTTTAACATCCCCCAAATGGGTTATCTGATTACGTCACAGCCATAAGGTCACTTTAGTGTGAAAAAATTGCTATAACGATCTCTCAATTTCAGCCATTCAACTCGGGATTTTTAACGCCACTTAATCTCCTCCAATTCAAGCAATGCGTCCAACTCTTTCTCCACTAACTTAATTTAATTAAAATCTTTAGGCAAACGAATAGAACATTTAAAATTAGTTAAATTTGCCCGTGTAGTGCAAATTTTGACAGAAATGCCCCCGAACTTATCTCAACTCCAATAATTTAGCTTTTCAATACATGTCTTCAGTTTATGGGATAAAAGCAGGGACTTTGAATGCAAGTTCAAGTTAGCTCACGCGGCTGAAATAACAGTTTCACATTCCATTTCTCGAGTCCATCATTCTTCCAAAAAAAATTAACCGAGTCCGACCCGACTGTCGATTATCTCCTACCTCGTACAAGCATAATTTGAGAGAAACATGACCCAAACCTTGTTAAATATACGCAGTAATGAAGAGTTGGGAAATAAATCCATCCACTCTTTCGTAGTTAACGCTCTATCTAGCCAGGCTTCACCATATGTAACTGAGTTCTCATGGTTATTACCCAAGTAAATTTGTGCTCGTGCCATCCTAGATCCTTGAATCTACACTCATCAACAACAAGACGAAAGTTCCAAATCTGCCAACTTGGACGATCATCAAGAGATAGAACCTCACTAAAACCATCCACGCAGAGCCACGTAATAACCGCCTTCTTATTTAGAGCTCGTAAAAGCTCCCAACTTTCAACCATTCTACTAGCATCAGGATTCCTATAAAATCCCGTAAATCTCCATATACCTTGCCCCTCACCACAAACCACGTCTGAATCAATATGATATTCAAAATAAGGCCGAACCGAAACATCTAAATTAGCCTTCCACAATAAACATAATCTCCAACCTCTATTAATACAATCAACAAATAACCCATTATCAAAGTAGTGATGTACTTTATTCTCTTTATTTCATTTGCAAATAATTTAGATTTTATTAAGAAAACCAAATCAGGACTTTCACGCTGCAGTAAATTGTATAAAAAGTGAATTGCCTGAGCGTTCCGAAGCCCTTGGCAGTTCCAAGCAACGCCTATCATGGCTTTCGGCAAGGCTGAAAACCAGTCACCACCGATGAATTAATTTTAATTACATTTGTTGAAGAATAATATATCAAGTTGTTTCCCCCATCCGCCTTCCGTTTGGACCCCACAGCAACACTCAATTTCCCTTCCCCCCCAATTACATTGCCCTTTATCAACCTCATGAACCAACCTAAGATCAGACACATAGTGACTAGATGGCGCTACCCTATAAGCACTTTCTTCTATAGCTAGATCAAATGAAACACAATCGAAATCATTACCAGAGAAGAAAAGTGAGTACCGACTGTTTGGACTTCATTCAGTCCCTCACCATTGATACAGCTTGAATCACCTCTCCTTGTTCTCTAATTCACAGAATAAATTAATTCAACTCCATTCTCATTTTTTCAAACATGTTTCATTAATTTCTCCATCCAAGTGTGTGTTACTGAGCCCAGTACTTAACAGTGCATATATTTATTTATGACACTTAACTACATCTATTAAGAACTCAGGCCCAAATGTTAGTCCACCCGATTATTTTCCAATTAACCCGCCCACATGAGAATTAACTACTTTATTTCCGGTCAAACGCCAGTTATTAAGATCACTAATATCCATTTATTTTCCAACCTCTATTTCTTTGTTTGAATCATCAGATTTTACTCCATCAACCACTATGTTCTTCCCCCCCCCCCCCTCATGCCCATCAACAAAACGACCCCTAAAAATTTACCTTTGATTATGCACCTTTGAATTTTGAAACTCCCGTTCCCGAGGTCAATTACTGGTTACCAACCGTGTTGTGTTTGGCTTGTAATCAATGCAAGCAGGTATGGTGCAAAATAGTTTTTGCACCAAAACAGTGCATGCGGATTGGGTGCAAAAAGTGTTTTGCACCAGGCAGTTTACCCGTGGATTGGGTGCAAAAGGTCTTTTGCACCAGACAGTGTACTCGGCGGAGGTGCAAAACATGTTTTGCACCAAGTCAGTGTACTCGAGAATGGGTGCAAAACATGTTTTGCACCTGGGCGGGTAAAAAACTTTTTACTCTTATTTTTCACTTTGTATAAATATAATGGTTATTTTCTATTTGTGAAATGAGAGACTTGAAAGAGTTGCAAGAGTGCTTTGTAAGAGTAAAGAGAGAGCTTAGCTTGGGTTTAGCTAAGGTGAGAGGTGATCTTTGGAGGTTTGTTCCATTGATCTAGAGCTAGTATCATTGAGAGAGAATTGGTTGTAATTCTTGGTTTATCAATAAAGGAGCTACCTCTTGGTGGAAGACCCAAAGGGTTCCACAAAACTCTCGGTGTGTTCTTTCTCTTTGATTTGCGCTTGTTTGTCATTGCTCTTTATCTTCTATCCATTGTTGCTTGTTATTGTGTTGCTATTTATTGGTTTGTACAACGATCCTATTGCTTGTCGGATTCCGCCCGCCAAGTGTTCGTAGAAATTATCGAAAGAGATTTCTCGGGTTTAATTGTGAGTTTGGAACTAGGTTAATTGTTCCACGTTCACAGCAAGTGGTGTCAGAGGATTTGGTTGGTGCCTAGTGTTTGGTATCAAGGTTTGGCTATTGGGTGCAAGGTTTGTGCGCCAAGTGTTCGATAAATGGCCGAAGGGACTCAAATCGGAGTTGTTGCAATACAAGCTAGTTCTTCTACCATTGTAGGTGTTGGAAGCACTATGGAGGTTAAGATAAAGCCTTATGACGAGGTTATCAATTTCGGTATTTGGCAAAGGCGGATGCGGGGGGTACTCGTCCAATCGAATTTGCAAGTTGCATTGCTTGGACTTGAGAAAAAGCCGCAAGATATGTCCGAAGACCAATGGAATGAGATTGATAAGAAAGCTATGTCCGCTATAGATCTATAGCTTGAATTTGCATTGCTTGAATTTGCAGGTGTTTTGTAACATGCTTTCTGTGTAACTAAAAATTTTAGTAACACAAAAAATTCGTTACTATTTTGGCGTGGCAGTTCGACTAGTAACGGATAATAAGCGTTACTAAAAATATAGATTAACCGTTACTATAATTACTTCTGTAACGGATAAAAACCGTTACAGACCTCATTTTAGTAATGCCTTTTACCCGTTACTATAATAAAAAGACCGTTACTATTTTCATTAAATTTTTCTTTAAATTTATCATTGTAACGCTTTTTAAGCGTTACTAGCATGAATAGTCACAACAACAATGGTAACCGTTACTATTGCCAGTAACGGTTTTTGACCGTTACTATTAACATATATTTAAAATATATATATATATTTTTCATCCACCATCCTGCCCCTGTACCTTAAATCAGTTATAAAACCAATTACTATATATCAAAATATACACAATCTTAGACAATCACCAAACTTTACATCTAAAATCAAATCACACTATATAAACAATTAAAATGTCCAAATACTAAATACCAAAATATCCAAGCATACATATAAAGTCTAATACATAAATAGCAAATACTAAGTACCAAAAATGTCCAAGCACAAACTTAATGTTGAAATATAGAAAGAACATAAAAGTACCACCAAGTAAAACTAAACACACTTCATAAAAAATTCACACTAAACATACTTTAATAAACTGTCCAACCAAACTAAATAGCCTCCAGAAACATAAGCAGACAAAGTCTGATGACCATCTTGAGGTGCATCCCACAAAACTGCATCAGGCTCAATTACCTCCTCTACCCAAACCTTCTTTTCAAAAGGACTAACTTTTTTTCCATGACATATCATAGCAGATGCATCTGTTACGACATGCCCGACAGCCAATTCTTTGTAGTATTTATCAAGTAAGATAACAGGAGGTTTGTCAGAAGGATTAGGACTCGACAAGGGGCAAGATGCACCAGCAAAAAAATTATCCAAGTTTTGAACTATATTAGGTGGGTGATGGACTGAATTGGAGCCTAAGTCACTTCTAGGAGTCACCACCACCGGTGGAGAACTTTCCTTTGCACAATTCATGAAAGATTGAAGTAAATTTTGCATTGACAGCATAAGATCATTCTTGAAATCTGCATTAATCGTTTGCATTTGTGATTGCACGGACGCCATCACTTCATCTTTAAAGGCATCATCTTTTGTTTTTTCCTTATTCTTTGCCACTCCCTTTGCCTTTTCAATCTCTACGATGACCATTTGCTTCTTCGAGATGTGAGATCCAACCCCACGAAGTCGTCCTTTAATGTCCTTTCCAAAAACTTGGGTCAACCCATCATTTTCAATTGTGCTACTA
This sequence comes from Lonicera japonica, assembly GCA_021464415.1. NCBI lineage: Eukaryota > Viridiplantae > Streptophyta > Magnoliopsida > Dipsacales > Caprifoliaceae > Lonicera > Lonicera japonica. The sequence goes on along the minus strand of CM038466.1, from coordinate 65,165,181 downwards.
GAGCCATCCTCTCCACTTTTTCTTTTAGTGTTAAATTCTTTTACTTGATCCTATAAATAAATACAAGGGTTAACAGGTATTTTTGTTATTAAAAGTTAAAAGAATATTGAGTAATGCTTACATATAATGGCTTAGCACTAGGTAACACAGTCCCATCTTCTTTCTGATGACCCACCAACCATGCATCAACTCGATCAATTGAATTTTCGGGCTTGGCTTCTTCCTACAATTATAAATTTCATAAGAACCAATAATGAAAAAGTATGAAATTTAACATAACCACATAAAAATACCATCTCGTGTGTTTTTGCCGCATAAGAATAACGTCCGAGACAATGAGAATACTCCAGCTTCCCTCGATTTTCAACATTTTTTTTTCTTTTGCTCTATCTTTTTGGGCTTGCTTTCATTTTCTGTAAATTCTTTCCAATGATTTGGGTCGATTCCTCTTGGAGCTTCCTCTATCTCAATTTGCAAACCTTTACGCAATGTGGATTTATATGTCCTAAATTTTTGGGACCATCCTTTCTCCAACTGAGGACGAGCCACCTCCTCGGGAATTGGAAGTTCAAATTCATTCTGTAATAATAAAAGTTTTGATTAAATTATAACATAAACCTAATATACTTAACAACTAAAAGGATAATGATTACCATTAAGTTACGCCAAACATCATCTTTAAAGTTTTGGGGCACTTGTCTAAAATCCGAGTACTTCACTGGTATACAAGACCTTACATAATCTCCAACACGGTTACTCCATTTCCTAGAATTGGCTCCAACCACAATCCCAGTCGGTCCGATAATAATAGGCAATTTTGCCTTTTCTTTTGCCGTTTTCGATGATTGAGACGAGGGTGGTGGTGCTGAAGAATGTGATGGCTGCTGTGAATTACCTGCACTTGACATAATTGAATGTGCCTACCATAGAAAAAAATAACATTATATATACTAAAAAACAAGATTATAACTTCAATTAACCATTATAACTAATTTAACATAAAAGTGATGCAATCACTAACCAACAAATTTTAATTTAATCAAAAGACATACATCAAAAGGTCTTAAAAAAACAAGTAATTGAACATGAGACATTAAAGGTCTTGCAACAAAAAAAACAAATGTCCTTTGCTAGCTACACAGAGCCATATAACTTCAATAAATTTTCCAAGTGCGGTTGATCTTCAACTGTTGATTGGAAGACAGTAGGTATATCTAAATCATTAACTCGACTCGTCAACCTCTTTGGTGAATGTATAACCACCCACCAACTTGGATTTTTAAGATCTCTAGAATAGAATACTTGCGAGGCCTCAGAAGCAAGAATAACCGGCTCATCTAACTCATTATCAGTAGTCTTAAACTTGTCAAAATTTACCACGACCAAGTTAGAGTCTGGACAATGTTTACAGCCATTAGTCTTATCCTCGACCCTCACCCAATCACAATAAAATACAACCTCCTTAAATAGTGTGTAGTCCGATTCAATGATTTGTCTTATGACTCCATACCACATGGTCCAAGCTTCCTTTAAATTTTTGTCACTTTTTCTTGCCCTAAAATCGGTCCATGCCTTCATGCAAACACCACTATCTTGAGTAAAAACTGTATCGTCGTGAGACTTTGGAGAGAATACAAAACCGTTGACTCGATACTTTTTAAAAGTCTTGACCTTATGAAATGGCCCTTGAACTAACCGCCATAACATCTGCTTTGACTCTGTCTCCTTAGAAGTTACCAACTGTTTAATGCAAATAAATAATAATAATAAATGTGTTAATCAATGACATGTTCTAATAATCAAAACGTGTTAACTACTTACACTTTCTTATAATCTAAAGTTATTAAGTAAGATCACCTTATCATATGCCCAAGGGATAAAAGAAGTTTGTTCTTGAATTTTTGTCATTTTAACACCTTTTCCTTTGCCACTAGATGCCAAGTGTTGTTGGTAGTCACTGCAATATAATAAAGTCTTTTGTAGTTAAAAGATAATTATCTAATATATTTTCAAATCCAAATTTGTGAAGTATTTCAAACCTGTAATACTCTTTCAATCCATCCACATGAAGTCGAAATAATACCCATCGACGTATTTGTTGAAATTGATGTGTTTCCAAAGTCATAATCTTATCATCTAGTAAAGGTCCTGTGTCTGAAAACTCACCATCTTCTTCTAGAAATGCTTCATGAGTACGTCTATGATTTCCTTCAAGAGGATTTGGCATATACTCCATACAATACCTCACAGATTCAGCAACAATGTAAGATTCCGCGATTGAGCCTTCAATGTACCGCTTATTACTAGGAATATCTTTAAATTCCTTCATTTGTCTGTAAGTGAAGGAAAAAATATGTTTATATATGACTTTTTCTAACAATACCTTAATTAGGGCTAAAAAATATATATAAGTGAAGGAGGTGGTGCTAAAATTTACCGCTCGAAAGGATACATCCATCTAGCTCCAGTAGGTCCACAAAGCAAGGCTTCATCGGCAAGATGCACAATAAGGTGGATACTAATATCAAAAAATGATGGCGGAAAATATTTCTCAAAAACACATAATGCCTCTGCAACCATATATTTGGCTCTTTGGATATCCTTACGAATTAAGACCTTTGAGCATAATATGTTGAAAAATAAGCTCAATTGTTGGATGGCTCGTCGCAAATCTCTATATTTTGGGAATGCATGTTGAAGCAACACAGGCAATAAATATTCTATGATTACATGATAATCATGGGATTTCAAAGAATGCAAACCAGGAGGGTTAAGATTAACAATGTTACTTAAATTAGATGGGAAACTGGAAAGGAGCTTTAAGTCTTTCAAAATTTGACAAAAATGCATTTTCTCTTCTTTGCTTAAGAGAAATGTCGCTTGCAGTTTTATTTCTTTACCGGTCTGTTTATCTACTTGCATCCACTGCCCACTATGTATGCCCAACTCTTTCATATCCATTCTTGCATTTATTGTATCCTTTGTTTTGGCTTTGTCACCTAAGATTGTGCATATTAGGTGCTCGGCAACATTTTTTTCCGTGTGCATCACATCAAGAACATGGCGAACTTGATGTGAAATCCAGTATTCCAAGTTAAAAAAGATTGACTTTTTGTACCAAGCCTCTCTCACTTCGACACTGGGAATCTCATTTTGGTCACTTGACTTCCGCTTCTTCTCAATAACTTTTGGGATCTTTCCAGGTATATACTCAATCTTACTCAGCTTCTGCAAGAGTGCTTCTCCATTAAGCCGTGTAGGAGCTCGCTTGTTTTCTGTTGTCCTAAGTCCCAAACTCCCACCATTCCTAAATGGGTGATCTGTGTTAAGAAACATACGGTAGTTTGTGTAAACTACTTTCTTACTGTTCCCTAGTCGAATGGATGGCGTGTCATCACCACAAATAGGACAAGCTTTGTACCCATGTGTTACACACCCTGATAAATTTCCATATGCGGGGAAATCATGAATTCCCCACAAGACTATGGCTCTCAAAGTAAAATGTTGCTTTTTGAACATGTCATAAGCCGAAACACCTTCTTGCCATAGTATCTTCAACTCTTCAACTAGTGGTTGGAGAAAAATATCAATGTCTTGACCTGGAGCCTTTGGACCAGGTATTAACAAAGACAAAAATTGAAACTCTCTTTTCATGCATAATGACGGTGGAAGATTATATGGAACTGTAATCACTGGCCAACAGCTATAACTAGCGGACTGGATACCACGCGGATTAAACCCATCAGTTGCTATTGCAAGCCAAACATTACGCTCTTCTTTAGCAAAATCTGGCCACTTTTCCTTTACTATTCTCCACTGAGATGAATCAGATGGATGTCTTTGATAATCCCATGAGCTAGAAGCTCTCCCGTGCCATGTCATCTCCCGTGTTATCCATTCTATAGAGTATAACCTCACTAGTCTCGGAATTAGAGGGAAATGTCTCAATACTTTTAAAGGTTCTTTACGAGCTCTCCCCCCTTTCTTCTTGGATATGGCATATCGCCTCTCCCCGCATTGAGGACATTCTTCCTTTTCTTCATTCTCTTTCCAATATAAAACACAATTGCTGACACAAGCATGGATGAAAGTAGCCTTCATTCCTAAGTCTTTCATCATAATCTTCATGCGTGGATATTTGTCTGGCAAATTATTTCCTTTCGGGAGCCACCTTTTCAAGATGGACAAAAGTGCCGTCACACTATTGCCCGACCAACCAAATTGTTTTTTTAGGTTATGTAACTCCACAATTGCAGAAAGAGTTGTGTCTGGACCCTCACAACTTCGTGTGATTAGTGCAAAACCATATATATTAGGTGATAAGTAAGTCAACTCAGAGATAAGAAAATATAGTTGATATTCTCTCAAGTCTCAAGCATAAAAAGGCATATCCTTATCATGCATAAAACAATACAATTATTTAGACCTATAACATACTTTAAGTGATGTGGGCTAGTTTTTGTTTTTGAAAGCTGGGCAAGATTAGGGTGGACTAATTAGCAAGAGGGAAATAAAAGATATGATCGGACAGCAGAAAAAGTTAGGAATATGACTAAACTCCTTGTTTTTAGGAAGTCCAATCATATAATATTCAAAGAAGAAAAATCACAATATTCAAAATAAGGAAAAAGAAATAAAAAGAAATAAAAGAAACATGAGCTTGACCCGCAAGGTAAAGGCACCCCCATGGGTAATATTCTAAATTATTATTTCTGGTGAAAAATATATTTAAAATTATTGTTTTTCTTTTGATTTTTAAAATAAAGCAATGCATAAATCAAAAGGTTTTGAGTTCAAGAGTAGGGGCATACCCAAAATATATAGGTTACTCTAGCAAAAAGCTATTTTATTATTACGCAACATCTTTGACTTTTTTCTGTTGAGCCATATCAAAAAATAATGCACAACTACAAATTAAGTTTAATTTTGAGTGTGTACAAAGTAGACAAATGTATAAATTTCTTACTTGAATATATTTTTGTCCAAACTCAAATATTCCATGGTCAACCCTGCCATAAGTGTGATTAGTGCAAAACCATATATATTAGGTGATAAGTAAGTCAACTCAGAGATAAGGAAGTTTTTATTAAGATTAAATTATATACTTTTTATAATATAATTATTGGTTATTATTTAAATTTATTGGAAACATAATTAAGAATATCTTTAATATAATTATGAAATGAAAAAATGACATGCCATATAGGATATATAGAAAAAATGTTGATTTTTTTTTTTAAACAATGCAATCATCAATAGTAACATAAAGATAATATGTCAAAAAAACATGAATACTTTTAATGATATTGTATATACAACTTTTTAAATACTTTTGATACATTAATGATTCATTTCAAAATGTGCTAAATTAAAAGAACCGTTTATTTAATTGTTTAAGTTGATACATTTCATTAGCAAATATTGAAAGTACAAGAATAATATACACAAACTAACCTGTTAACAAGGCAAAACTATGTCTGAAGAAAATATTAGAATTAATCTAAGTTATCCTAATAAGAGGATAACTTATAAAGGAAAAATTACTATTTGCTTCCTCTCTCTCTCTCTCTCTTTTTAATTATTATTTATAGAATTCAATTTTATATCATCAAGCAAAGCTAGCAATAGTGGGGCTGGTCTGCCAAGGGTTGATTGTTACAATAAGTAGTCTGCATTACTCACTTATAATCAGGATAAATACATATAATCATCAATCAAACTCTTAGAGTGGATAGTTATAAAAACCTAGGAGAGAGAAGAGACCGAAGAGATGGCGAAAGGCATCGTATACGAAGGAAGCAAGTAATTTCACCATGGCAATAAAAATCTTATAAATTTCTACTAATTTGAAAAACTTTATAGTTTCGCAAAGTTTTTGCACAAAACAAATCGATAACTTATTAATCAAATTAGGAATATAGCAAATCTTATACCCGAAACACAAATGAACAAATCCTGCTAAAATTCAACATGAAAAGTCCTTAAAAAACAGCTTATATACAGCAGAATTTTCTCACAAAAAAACAGCTTTTTAAAAAACAGCAAAAACAATTTATTAGGATTGTTTCGCAGCAGCAAATTTGCAGCCAAATCAACAACAATAGCAGCAATAAAAACAGCTTTATATGGACTATTTTCGTAGCACTAACAAGCAGCAAAACAACACTTAATACGCAGCAATAAAAGGCAGTTTATATAGCACAAAAACAGTTTCGCAGCAACAGGTTTATCAACAAATTCAAAGGCTAAAATATGATAGATCTTAACAATAAAAATAGCCAAGAACAAGTTCATATAGATAGCAGCAGAATCAATAGCAAAGACAGATTTTCACAATAATTATAAACACAAAAAACAGTCCTTAAAAAAGGAATTTCTGCACAGCAATAATACAAATCTACAAACTGAAACCCCTTTTTGTTTGCTCAACCCATGTTGGTTATTTTGAAACCCCCTTTTATTATAAAAGTTTTAGTCAATGGGTTTACTACTTTAGACCACCGTTTGGTGCGAGGTTTTGCTAGAACAATTATTAGAGCAGCTAGAACCCCGTCTTGAAAGGGTAAAATCAGATCTGAAATTTGGTTCACCCAATGTATGAACCGATTCAAAATTTTCTAGGTTATCCATTTTTAACCTTTTGGTGTAGTGTATTAGGGCGTGGGTAGGAATTAAATAGGGAAAAAACCCTAAATCTAACATTAATAAGGGTGTTATATATATTGGAGAAAAAAACAATCTAGGGTTTATAGAAGAAGAAGAAGAAGACAGCATGGTACCTTGAGCAAGCTATGAAGACGGCTGTATAAAGATCTAACCACCGGCGAGCACCGGCGGCGGGCTGACTTCGGCGTGAGAAACCCTATTTCGGCGAGCGAGCGGGAGAGTTCTGAGTGGAGGGGAATGAAAATTTGGGCAAAATGCGTTATTCCTTTTTGTGAGTATTCAATCTATTAAAAATATTTTTAATAAAAAGATATTTTAATTTATTAGTTTTTTATAATAAAAATTTATGAGCAACATGTAAAGACCGTTACGGAATTAAAATTATATTCGTTACGGAATTAAAATTATATTCGGATATAAATAATTGGACATAGTAACGGTTTTATCTTTTTCTGTAACGGACTTTGCACATTACAAGCTAGTAACGAACATAAAGCGTTACAGATGAAAAAAAGTGACCGTTACTAATTCCTTGATTTGGTGTAGTGAGAGATGCATGTGACCGACGAAGTGTTGAGAAACTTGATGTCGGAGAAGAATGCAAAGGATATGTGGACTAGGATGGAGGAGATGTACATAGGGAAGTCTATGTCCAACAAGTTGAACCTCAAGAATCAACTTTTCAAGTTGGAAATGAAGGAGGGGCAAGATTTGAACAAGCACATCAATGTCTTCAAGGCAATAGTGCATGACCTTGAGAGAATTGATGTTGTATTTGATGAGGAGGACCGCGCCTTATTGTTGCTTGCTTCATTGCCGGACTCCTATGATCACTTTGTTACCACATTGATATTTGGCAAGACAACGCTCAAGTTTAATGAGGTTGTCAAGGACCTCCAATAGCACGTGGCCATGAAAAAGGGAGGTAACGGGGCAAGCTCTTCATCAAGTGAGGGCTTGGTTGCCAAGAGTGGTGGTGGTGAACGAAGTGGACGGTCAAGGTCACGGGGTGCCAAGAATAGAGGCACGGGTCGGTCTCAATCACGAGATCGAAGCAATTGGGAGTGCTTTAAGTGTCGCAAGGTAGGCCACATCAAGAAGAATTGCCCGGAGCTAAAAGGTAAGAGGGCGGACACGCCAAGGGAGGTTGCGGGAGTTACGACCCAAGAGGTGGACCAAGAGGTTAACACCGATGTTCTTACTTGTTTTTTAGCGGAACAAAGTAGTGGGTGGATTCTTGATTCCAGATGCTCCTATCACATGTGCCCGAATCGTAATTGGTTCGTTGACTATACGGAATGCAATGGAGGGGAAATCTTCATGGGCAACGATGCTACATGCAAAGCTGTTGGTATTGGCACGGTGAAAATAAAGATGTGGGAGGGCGTGACCCGCACGCTAAGTGATGTTAGACACGTACCCGCTCTCAAGAAGAATTTGATCTCCTTAGGCACGCTCGACTCAAAAGGGTATGTAATTCATGCCGAAGACGGGGCTATGAAGGTGAAGAAGGGATCAATGGTGATTTTGCGCAGTACAAAGTCATCGAACAACCTTTATAGGTTAAAAGGAACCACGGTAGTTGCTGGAGCGGCGGTTTCCACGGAAGCAGAAAGGGATGAGCTTTTGTTATGGCATATGAGGCTTGGCCACATGAGCCAACGGGGCATGGAGGAGCTTCATCGACGAAAATTGTTGAAGGGGGTCCATGGGTGCAAGCTCGATTTCTGCAAGTATTGTGTGATGGCCAAGCAAACTAGAGTTCGATTTGATACCGCGGAACACAAAAGCCGAGGTATGCTTGATTATATTCATTCCGATGTGTGTAGACCTTTAGAGGTTGTTTCTTTAGGCGGTTTCAAATATTTTATGACTTTTGTTGATGATTTTTCACGTCGAGTTTGGGTCTACTACTTGAGGGAAAAATTCAAGGTTTTCGGAAAATTCAAGGAGTGGAAGGCTATGGTGGAAAATCAAACGGGTCGGAAAGTAAAGTATTTGAGAAGTGACAACGAAGGGGAGTATAAGGATGGAGAATTCGTGAAGTTTTGCAAGAATGCCGGCATCAAAAGGCACTTTACCGTGAAGAAAACTCCACAACAAAATGGAGTTGCGGAAAGAATGAACCGTACCATTATGGATAGGGCGAGAAGTATGAGGATTCATGCGGGTTGCCGAAAACATTTTGGGCGACTTGTGTTGATCATGCCGTATACTTGGTCAATAGGTCACCGAATGTGAATCTTGGTTTGAAATGTCCGGAAGAAGTATGGTCGAGGCGAGAAGTGGACTACTCTAAGTTAAGAGTGTTCGGGTGCCCGGTATATGCTCATATTCCTAGCGACGAGAGATCAAAGAATGACCCGAAGGCTCACCGGTGTATCTTTCTCGATTTTTGGGGAGAGGTGAAAGGGTTTAAGCTTTGGGATCCGGTAGCGAGAAAGCTTTTATTTAGCCGGGATGTGACATTTGATGAGGGGGCTATGATTAAGGAACGGGAATACCAAGAGATCAATGATAACGGTGGGGTTAATACGGTCAAGATTCCAATCCTAGTTCCAAGTTCGTCGATTACCGGAAGTGGTGGAGCATCTTCAAGCGGTAGTAGGGATGATTCTCATGAAATTCAACCGAATGACGACGCGGTTGAGGTAGAACTAGAGGAGGAGGAATCCGAGGAAAGACCGGGTGAGGTGGAGCCGGAACCATCGATAGCACGAGATAGACCACGACGGAAAATCAAACCACCCTCAAGGTTTGGTTGGGAAGACGAGGTCAACTATGCCCTTATTACAAGTGAGGGTGATCCAACTAGTTATAAAGAAGCCATTAGTGTCGAAGACAAGGATAGTTGGATGAATGCTATGGTAGAGGAGATGGAGGCTTTACGAGTAAATTCCGTTTGGGATTTGGTTCCTAGGCCTAAGGACCGGAGTATTATCGGTTTCAAATGGGTATTTAGGAAGAAAGAAGCAATCAACAAAGATGAAGCACCGAAATTCAAGGCACGGTTAGTAGCGAAGGGGTTTTCTCAAAAGGAATGGGTTGCTTATGATGAGATTTTTTTCCCGGTTGTGAGACACACTTCGATACGGGTTTTGCTTGCTATGGTAGCTCAATTTGATTTGGAGCTTGAGCAAATGGATGTAAAAACGGCTTTTCTTCATGGTGATTTGAATGAGACGATTTACATGGCGCAACCGGAAGGGTTCAAGGAAGTAGGTAAGGAAAAATTTGTTTGTCGGCTCAAGAAGTCATTGTATGGACTAAAGCAATCGCCAAGGCAATGGTACCTACGGTTTGACTCATTTATGTTGCGGATTGGTTATCGTCGGTGTGATGGTGATCATTGTGCCTATGTTCGAAACTTCAATGATGGCTCGTTTATCTTGTTGATACTTTATGTGGACGATATGCTTATAGCGTGTCGAGATATGTCAAAGGTGAAGGAGCTCAAGGTGCAATTGGGCCAGGAATTTACATGAAGGATCTTGGGGCCGCACAAAAGATCCTTGGTATGGAGATTCGGAGAGATAGAAAGGTTGGCAAGTTGTGGCTTTCGCAAAAGAAATATATTTCTCATGTCATTGAGAAATTCAATATGTCGAGTGCGAAACCGGTTTCTACTCCGTTAGCTCATCATTTTGCTTTGTCCGCAAAGCAATGTCCTTCCTCTCTTGATGAGTGTACCGAGATGTCGACAACACCGTATACTTGCGCGGTTGATTGTCTAATGTATGCCATGGTGTGTACAAGGCCGGATCTAGCTCACGCGGTTGGAATGGTTAGTAGGTATATGTCGAATTCGGGTAAAAAGCATTGGAATACGGTTAAATGGGTTATTCGATATCTACAAGGTACCAAATCCTTGGGTATAGTGTTTGAGCGAAAAGATGGGGCTAATAGTGTTGCGGGATTCGTAGACTCCGATTATGCGGGGGACCTTGATAAAAGAAGGTCAACCACGGGTTATGTGTTCACTTTGGCAAGTGGGCCGGGTTTCGTGGAGATCTATGTTACAAGCAACAAGTGCTTTGTCTACCACAGAGGCAGAGTATATGGCACTCACGGAGGCGTCGAAGGAGGCGGTATGGTTGAAAAGCTTAGTGAGCGAGTTGTGTTTGAAGCATGAGAGTATTTTGCTACGGTGTGATAGTCAAAGTGCGCTTTACTTGACAAAGAATCAAGTGTATCATGCTCGCACGAAGCACATAGATGTGCGGTATCACGGAGTTCGGGATTGGGTTAATTCCGGGGAAGTCGTCCTAGAAAAGGTGAATACGGATGAGAATGCGGCCGATATGCTCACAAAACCGGTAACCGCGGAGAAGTTTAGGCATTGCCTAAAGCTTCTTAATCTCACTTCATGTTGAAGGAGGAGGGTGTGACCTTGGAGGTGTCAGGATAATCTCTAAGGGGATGCACGGTTCTTATCCCGAGGTGAAGCAATCGAGGTTGGCTTGAGATTACTCGCCAAGGTGGAGATTGTTGTGTTTGGCTTGTAATCAATGCAAGCAGGTATAGTGCAAAACAATTTTTGCACCAAAACAGTGCATGCGAATTGGGTGCAAAAAGTGTTTTGCACCAGGCAGTTTACCCGTGGATTGGGTGCTAAAAGTCTTTTGCACCAGACAGTGTACTCGGCGGAGGTGCAAAACATGTTTTGCACCAAGTCAGTGTACTCGAGAATGGGTGCAAAACGTGTTTTGCACCTGGGCGGGTAAAAAACTTTTTACTCTTATTTTTCACTTTGTATAAATAGAATGGTTATTTTTTATTTGTGAAATGAGAGACTTGAAAGAGTTGCAAGAGTGCTTTGTAAGAGTAAAGAGAGAGCTTAGCTTGGGTTTAGCTAAGGTGAGAGGTGATCTTTGGAGATTTGTTCCATTGATCTAGAGCTAGTATCATTGAGAGAGAATTGGTTGTAATTCTTGGTTTATCAATAAAGGAGCTACCTCTTGGTGGAAGACCCAAAGGGTTCCACAAAACTCTCGGTGTGTTCTTTCTCTTTGATTTGCACTTGTTTGTCATTGCTCTTTATCTTCTATCCATTGTTGCTTGTTATTGTGTTGCTATTTCTTGGTTTGTACAACGATCCTATTGCTTGTCGGATTCCGCCCGCCAAGTGTTCGTAGAAATTACCTAAAGAGATTTCTCGGGTTTAATTGTGAGTTTGGAACTAGGTTAATTGTTCCACGTTCACAGCAAACTGTGTATCTGACTCCGATGGACTCCATTTACCACCAGGCCCACCATCATCTTCCCCATTGCCAATCTTTGGTCTCCACTTTTTTGGCAAAACCTTCATCGAACTCCCATATTCTTTCATGAATAATTAAGCATAGCTCCCTTCATTATTCAGCTTTCCACAATCCTTTTCCTCGTGTCCTACAATGCCACGCAAATAGCAAAATACCGGTAGCCTTTCATATTAGAACATGACATTTCCACGATTGGCTTTCAATCCCTGCATTAAAGGACTATCAATTTTAGATTAACATGAATGCGAATATACTTGCCCCATCCAATTCCCCTAGCATCCAAATCGACATCTATGAATTATCCAAGCTTATTCCCAATCATTCTCGTAGTCTTTGCTTCCATACTATTTATCGACAAGGTACGCACTCTAACCCAAAATGGTGATTTGTCGAAGCAGATCTGCCTTAATTGTTTATCACTCGCAAACTCTTGAACCACTACCAATACCTTCCCTAGTAGCCATGGTATGCCCTTTAACACCGTCCTACAATCCGCAGTATCCAAGAATTGGAAAAGAAACATATTGTCTTGCATCCGTTTAATATCCACACACTTTTTAGGCCTCCAAGCCACCATCAAAGTATATTTTACCACATCGGAACTTTGTGGCGGATTAGTCATGGCCTTCCTGGCCTATCAAAAAGAAATCGCCATGTTTTGAGATCTCACTATCAATAGGCTCAGATAGTTCGACCCCACCATCCTCCTCCTCCGTTAGTTTCAAACTTGCCCATAAAGCTTCTAGATCATCCTCGATTTCACAACCCACTCCCAAACAGATTAGGGAACAGAGATATTGCCTAAGGCACGGCAAAAGTCCTTTCTCCTAAAGCCCCCGCTCTAGGGAGAAAAAAAAATGTCTTCAGATTTTATTCCGTTTTTTCTGAAACCAAAAAAATATCACTTATGAATGTATTAATTTAGAGTGGAGTCGGTATTTTTTTCATATCGGTTTTTAACAATATATGACATTGATAATAAAATCGTGTCAAATTTCGTCACAGATTTTATATATACTCGACATTTTAACTGTAAATAATAAGCTCTTGTGGGATTTACATTTTCTAATTAATTAGGAGCAGAGTCGTCATTTTTGTTTTGTTTAGATGACAATTGACAAACAAAATGAATTTTTTTTTCCTGATTCATTAAAGTATTTGTCTTTCCTTAGGTCTCCTTTTTAAGTGGTCAATCTTGGTGACAAATGTATTGTTGTAACGTATTTGACCTTTTTGAAGAAATTAAGCGGCACTCATCTACGTAGGCAATAAATAAATATATATATATATACTAGTATTATCTCTTCTTTTTTTTCTATCCCTTTTAAAAAAAAGGAAAATGAAGAAATTAAGGGGGACAACATGCCATGAGTTCAAGTTTGATTTTCAAATAGCTTGATTCATTTTACTGGGTTCCTGAATATTAACAATAATCAGCCCAATGCAGGAATTTATAATCTAGAGATTTATGGTTCATTTCAAGTTTTTAACAGAAAATATTGATCGATCAACAAAGCTATTGATTCATTACAACCATTATCAACCCCAAAACTTTTCAATACTTTCACTGTTTCATTGCACTCTTCACATCAAATCAAAATGTTGCACAAACATAGTGCCTCAATGAGTTTTCTTTTTCTCACACATTTAGGACCAAACATATAAACAATCTTTACAAAAATAATAAATAAATAGAAATCAATTTTTAGTCCCTCTCAGATCCACGCGACAAACCAAAGCCATTAGCAATTGCATGAACGGCCGGATTAAACGCGAACCTCCCCAAAATTCCTTGTTTATAAGGCAAGAAAGTCTTCCTCTTTAAATCCTCAGATACCGCCCGGTTCACCGTGTAATGCAATTCGTGAGCTGAGACACGACCCCTCCTCATGGAGCCGGACCTACTACTACTTGGGGTCTCAATTGCCTTAAAACTCGACCTCTTATAAAATTCTTGCTTTTTGAAAAATTGCGTATACTTTTGTAAAGGATCTTTATCAATAGCTCGCCCTTCTGACGCACTTCGGAACAAAAAAAAGTCTTTCAATCTCCATTTTATGTACCCTTTTGAAGATGATAATGACAAGGCGGAATTTGATGACGCCAAGGGCGGTTTTGAACTTTTGTTCTGTTCAAATTGATTAAGCTCTTCTTCTTTGAACTCATAATCTGAGGTTTTCATAGGAGTGACTGATTGCGTTCTCCTATGAGAAGAAACTTTAACCCTCCCTCTTTTTTCGCTATCCAATATCGGATCCATAAGGGGCCTTTTTTGATTTTCAAAATGTGGCCGAATTTTGCCACCATCAAATAATTCATCCGCCGAGAGAGAAATCTTAGCCATTTCTTGGTTAACATCAAAAGCGAAATCAACTTCACATTTTGTATGTAATTGGGACGAATGTTTAGGCTTACCAGGCTTCTCTTCCCAATCAAATGGCACAGATGCACCACAATCATTAACTATTTCAACGTCACTGACCACCAAGAAGTCGGCAAAATCGCTATAAAAGCTTGAAATCCGCGTCGGACTAGTGGGCGCGCTAAAGTAGTATTCGCCAATACGCGTTGGAGTAGAAGGACTGGTCGAGTACGGGGTTGATCGCGCTGTGTTGAAGTCGAAATCTGTGTTTTGCATTTGTACCATGACTTCCATTTTGTCACGCTTTTTTCTTTTTATTTTTGCGCTCGCGCGTAAAAAATTAAGAGGAGAGACGAGATCTAAACACAAAATTCAGGATGAGTGCGGAAAGAGAGGGATTATAAGGAGAGAGAAAGAGCAGAATATTATTGACTAGCTACTAAAGAATTAAGCCGCCTAGTAATACTTTTGTGAGTGTATAAGGATATTCTGTTTTCTCTTGTTTATATATATATATATATATATATGTGTAAGTAATGCAAGTTTGGTTAAAAATTGAAGTATTACATTCTGTGTATAAAATAATTTTACTTAAAGTATAAGGTAGATACTAGATAGTGACGTGAAAGATGATGAGTAAAAGTTAATTAAAAGAGGGAGGCATGCGTAATGAATTCCGTCATCTATTGTTTAGCTCCCACGCTTTGTCTTTTTAATAAACATTAAATAATTTGATGCCAGTTTTATATATTTAGAGCATTTTCAATTTATGGTAAATTTAAATGATAGATTACTGGAATTGTTGTACACTTTTTGTATATATAATTAATGAAATATCTTCTTCTTTTTTCTAAAATCTATAACCTTCAAAATGAGAATAGAAGAAAATTGAACCGAAATGAGGTAAGGTTGAAAATATATAGTTGATAAAATATTTTCTTTTACTCGTTTTAAATTGGAATATGTTCTGTCCAATTCTGTATCTGCGTTCCTTTGAAAAGAAATAAAATAATCATAATTTTTGTGGAGAAAGTTAATAATGTCTTCCCTCCTTGCTAGATATTGTAGTTTGACCAAGAAAAATGATGCAAAGAGAACATGAAAAAAGTGTGTCCTTAGACGTGGGAGGCAAGATTAGTTGCAAGAGATAAGGATGTTTCAATTACTATGTTGTTTTCATAAATGACATGAGTAATAACTAATCAAATATAATTTTTATACCAATTGTTTAGCTCTAAAATTAATGTCTCCTTTTTCTACTCCATTGTCATTTTTAAAATTAGACTATATGAAGAGTGAATTGCTGGCATATACTTCTATCTCTCTCTCTCTCTCTCATGATTGGATGATGTTATTTTGTTTATTTTTATTTATCAATTTCTCCCCACAAAATGTAAATCGCTTAAGAGTTATGAATATATAAGCTTAGTTTATAGTGCGCTTAAGTTGACACAATTTATCTAAAAAGTTGTTTAAAACAAAAAAAAAAGAAAAAATAATTAAAACTATGCGCTACAAGTTAGGCTATTTGCATTACTTTACATGTTTTAATTCTATATATATATATAAATACACATTTATTTTGTCAGCCTAAAAACTTTTGGCTAATATATATACACTATGTTTGAACAATGGAGTTTTACGATAAAATTATTATAACAAAAGATTTTTTAGCATGTTTAAGTGGACTTTGTGCTTTCTTTCTGAAATACAAATAGTATAATTTTTTGTGGCTATTTTGACTTAATTCACAACTTCTGGAACATACGCTTTTGTACACGTGGTGAATTTGTGGTATGGAGAGAAATTAAGATATATCAATTAAGGCTGCGTTTGGCGCAGTCTTATGAGGGTTGTGGGATCCAAAGCCAGACTAGAAAATCTTTCACGTGTTGGCCAAACAAACCTCAACTTGGCTTAATTTTATTACTTGGTCAACTTGAAATCATAGAGGGTTGTGGGCCCATTATGCCTATCGAAAATAGTTGGATACGAACCAGGCCCAGACCACAATTAGCAAAGCCGATGTTTGGCCCTAGATCAAACCTTTTTCATTGTGGGTTAACACGATGCTCTCATCTCAGTGACTAATGTATCAAAAAAAATAAGAATCCACATTAACTATTTAAATATCAATTTAATGCGTATTCTAAATAAATATATTATTACTTTGTTTTAAATTGAGATTTTGTTTTTCGGTAAGTCTGAAATTTAGTGTAATCTTATTTTTGTAACATGATACAAATAACTTGGTGTACTAACATAGTTTAAAGAGTTAATAAAATAAGAGACACTTATAGATTTATTTTTTTAAATGAAGGTCTGAGTCTTGCCTTCAAATTATAATAATAAAAAAAACTATCTCCAATTTCTTATTGATGAGACTCAAACTTAAGAGATTGTGAGTTCAATTCATTTTCCCCCTATTTAGTTGAGTCGTAATAGTAAAAAATAAGAGAATTGAACATTTCATTAAGAGAGATGGAGATTGGTTCTTATTTCTTAATTTTGAACCATATCACCACAAAGGGTATAGTACTTGATGAAATATAATGGAAGCGGAACATAAAATCATATTAGGATTGTATACTTTTTTATTGACGGTTCTACAAGAATGTATGATTAGTGCTTAGTCAAAATGCAAATCACTTGAAAATGCACTTAGTTTCACACTCCAAAACTTTATATATCTCGATCAAAGTTTTTTAGTGAGTAGTCATTTCCCAAAGGAAAGAAGAAAGAAAATTATTCATGTGTCTTTTATCACTATCTTGTTTTTTTAGGCAAAAAAAAAAAAGTAAAACAACCAAAAACAGAAAGAAGTTGAAAAATAGTTTTTTTTAAAGTAACTGCTTAATTGTAACCTCTTTAATATATTTATAATTTATATATTTAAATATAAATAGAATAATGATTCGGGTAAACTGGTCATGTGCGACCCGACCTAATTCTAATATCTCCCACTCACATATGACGAGTAAGACACCATTGCAAGATTCTCAGTAATTAAAAAAAAACACTTTCATACAAGTAAATGAGTCATGCAACCTAGTGAGAAAACTTGCACTTGGGAGCTTATAATTATGAATCTGTTAAGAATATCATAAAAGCTTCTTCCCTAAATTAGAAAATTAATAATTAATTAATTATTCTCACAGTACCCTAGCCTTTAAAACACTATAACATTTTTAATCCTTCAAAAGAGCATGTTTAGTATATGTTAATATTGTGTATCCATAATCAAGTCATACTTCTAATAAGTGACAAGATTGGCCGGCCACTGGACACACCGGACAAAATCTTTCTTTTTTACTCGAAATTTGCAATTCATATTTAGCAGCTTTCTAGACATATTCCATAGGCCGAATCATCCATAACCATAGGTAATCTTGATAAGATAGCTAAACACTAACCATAAAATGCAAATAGCAATAAAAAGTATAAGAGTACATATATGAGGATGAATAGTCATCCTCAGAATCTCACACAGTGGAAAAATAAGGGCTATTTGGATATGGGCTATCCAAATCGGTTCTGATTATAAATACAACCCCATCTCATTTTATTTTGAGGCGACATAACTAACATAACGTTTCATCTCTTCTCGTTAATCTAGCGCAAGAGGTGATTACTCGTTTGAGTGAGTCAAGCCAAACCCGTGTGACATTCTTTTGTTGAGTTTTTAATGAACAATATGTGATGTGTATAAGTCATAAAAAATATAATATTTATTTATATTTATTCAAATTAAGACAATATAAACTCAATGATAATCGTCAATAGATTATCTAAATTCTATGCAATCCAAAAGAATTCATATGTGCAAGGAAAATGTCTCTTGCTCTTTGTTTAGTAAGGAGATCAACCACCATTTGATGCGTATAAATGTATTGTACAGTTACCTCCCATTTGGTAACAATGTCTCTGACATAATTGTACTTGATATCAATGTGTTTGGTCATATTATGATATTCAGGATTTTAGTGAAAGAAAGACTGCTTGATTATCACAGTAGATTATAATTGCTCCTTCACAATCATTTTGAAAACCCAAACTTCTAAAGAATCTCTTAAACTAAACTGCTTCTTGCACAGCAACTGAATATACAATAAATTCAACCTCCATAGTTGACAAGGCTATGCTTGTTTATTTCTTACTACTCCAAAAAATTGTGTATTTGTTTAGTAAGAAAACATAATCGGAGGTTAATTTTCGTTAATCTAGGTCTCTTCCCCAGTCGACGTCCTAATATCTAATTAGACGCAATTCTGACCCTTGATAATATAAACAATAATCCAAAGTACCTTTAAGATATCTCAAAATTCTTTTTACAGCTTTCTAATGCTTTTGTCTAGGATTCGATTGATATCGACTAACTAGCCCAACAACAAAGCATATATCTGCGCAAGTACACATTATAGCATACATACGACTTTCTACAACACTAGCATATAGTACAATGGACATTTCCTTTTGTTCTTGTGAATTTTTAGGATACATATTAAGACTCAAAGCCTCACCCTTTGACACATGAATATCTACAGGCTTGTAACTATCCATACGAAAACGTTCTAGAATCTTTTGGATGTAACTCTGTTAGGATAATGCCAAAAGTTTATTTGCACAATCTCTTTTAATTTTGACTCCCAATATGTAGTCAGCCTCACCCATATCTTTCATATCAAAATGTGTGGATAACTATCTTTTGATATTCATTACATACTCATTGTCATTCCTAGCTATCAAAATGTCATCAACATAGAGAGATATAATTGCAAATTTTTCATTTGACTTTTTTAACATAAACACAGTGGTCCTCTTCAATCATCTTAAACTCATAGATCAAAATGGCCTTGTGAAATATGAGGTACCGCTGTCTGGATGACTACTTTAGGCCATATATAGATCTGTGGAGCTTACAAACTTTGTGCTCCTAGCCTCTAGCGATAAAACCTACAAGTTGTACCACGTAAATTTCTTCATCTAGCTTTCCGTTGAGAAAAGCCGTTTTCACATCCATCTGATGCAATTCCAAATCTAAATGTGCAACGATAACAAGAATTAGACGAATAGAGGAAAATCTCACAACAAGTGAAAAAATTTTCTCATAGTATATACCTTCTTGTTGGGTATACCTTTTTCCATTAGGCGAACTTTATATCTATCAATGAAACCATCCGCCTTACGCTTTACTTTAAAAATCCATTTGTTTCCAATGGCTTTACGTCCTGGCGATGAGTCAACTAAGTTCCAAACTTGGTTAACTCTCAAAGATTTCATTTCTTCTTCCAATGCAACTTTCTATTTTTCAAGTGCCTTTTTCACATTTTTAGTTTCTTCATCATCATAGGAAGTAACAATATAAACTTCGTTTTCTATTAAAAAATTCCATTTTAAAATCTTAGAACGTATACTTTTGTGATTGAGGATTATTATCTTCACCAATTGAAATTGCCTTGGACGCATCCTTAACTTTTCCATTCGATTGAGATGGGTGAAGCAACTCTGATGTGCTCCCACTCTTAAGAATATAATTATGTACTTATTTTTTAGGGTCAAATCTTGATTGGCTAGTACCAACTTATTTTTCTTTTTCCATCTCATATAAATGATAATTATTATGTATATCTTCTTTTTTTAGGAAAATAATTTTCAAGAAAAATGACATCTCAATACTCAATTTATGTAATCTTTCTAGCATAATCCTTACTAATAAACACATAACCTTTTGAATTTTCAGATTATCTTACAAAGATACATTTCTTTTATCTTGGCCTAAATTTGCCAAATTTGTGAGAAGTATCAAGAATATATGCTACGGATTCCCATTGATGCAACTCATTCAAATTAGGTTCTATGTTTGTCCATAACTCATAAGGTGTTGAAGAAATTGATCCTGAAGGTACACAATTAAGTACAAAGGCCGCTATCAATAAACCATCACCTCAATATTGCACTAGGAGATTAGTTTAAGCCATCATGGACCTAACCATTTCTAGCAAAGTTTAATTCCTTCGCTCAACAAAACCATTTTGTTGCGGATTTCTTAGAGTAATTAATTGCCTCATAATACCATTTTTATGACACAATTCTTTGAATTGGTCAGATAAATATTATTTTCCTCGACCGGTCCATAAAGCTTTTTCTTTCTTATTTAATTGATTCCCAACCTCATTTAAATATATTTTAAAATAATATAATGCTTCAGATTTATGGAAAAATCAAATAAACATGACCAAATCGGGTGAAGTCGTCTATAAAAATGATAAAATACGAGGTTCCATGTCTTGCTCTTACATTCATTGGTTCACAAATGTCAGAGTGTATAAATTGTAAATGAAAGTAGGTTCGTGATCCCTTTCCAAATGGTTTCTTGATAACTTTGCCTTGAAAGCAAAATTCATAGGAAGGCAATTCAAATTTTACATTTCATCATAATATACCATCACCATCACAAGTCAGTCGATTTATTCTATCTTGCCTAATATGTCCTAATCTAGCATATCACAAACAGGCATCTAAATTATGATTACTAGATTCAGTAAATAAGGAAAAAACAAACATTACAATTATTATAAATATAGTTAGTGTTTAGCACCATAAAACCATCCACAATAAAACCACAACCATAGTATTTAGTACCATTAGAAATCCTAACACAATTCTTATAAAAATTCAAACCATATCCAAGTTTTAGTAGAGCAATAACATAGACCAAATTTCGTCGAATATCTGGAGCATAAAGGACATCATATAGGTATAGGATCCGGCCCTCTCGCAAATCTAATCTGCATATGCCGATTCCTTTCACTTCTGCCCTTGCATTATTGCCTACATAAATCCATTTATGCCGCTGAAAATTTGACAAAATTCCACGAACTCATTTATGTCTCTAGCTATGTGGTCCGTGGCTCTTGAGTCTACAGTCCATTGGATTAGATTCAACAAGTAAAACAGTATTAAAAATGAAAATTTCAGAAACAATGTTTCTATTCAAGGAAGAAAAATAAGACATTACTTTCTTAGGCTCAGTGCACTCACGAGTAAAATGACATATTGCCACAATTGTAACAAGTCACTTGTGTCTTATTAAACTTTTTACTGCGCTTACCTCTTTTGTGCTTTTGCTTCTTATTTCTTTTCTTTCGTCTCGGACCAATCTCATGCATCTTACACTTGCCCCTGTTATTATTGTTAGACCTTTTTGCGTTTGTTCCTATAAACTTTCTTGGAACTGGACTCAACTTCATAAGCTTGAGCATTGGGTTTAGCCGCCTCAAGGCGCTCATCCTCAAGTTCCAAATAGCGCGCAATGTCAACAAAGGTCTTGATGTTCTCATTGTGAGTCGTGTTCATTTTTATGTGCTCCCAATTTGCAGGCAGAGACCAAATAACCGCTTGAACTTGTTGTTCATCAGTGAGGTTATGACTTGCTGTTTTCAACTATATTATCATGTTCGACATTTCCCTCAAATGTTGTTTCATCGATTTGTTAGGGACCTTCTTGTAAGTATTAAACCTGATAGTTAGTTGCCTAAGTTTAGAGACAGTGGTTCCTCCAAACTTTTCTTGAAGAGCAACCCATATAGCATTAGCAGTAGGACAATACTGATATTGAACCACAAGATCATCGCTCATGGAACTAATTAAAATTCTTCTTGCAATGGAATCTAGCTTTTTTCTTCCAAGCAATATAAGCAGCCATATCACGCCTGTACACGAGATTGGAAATTTCCTCACCAGCCATAGGCTCATCCATTACATAATTGATGGCTTCTAACACTTCTTACTCCTCAAGGACATAGTGCATTTTCAGGTGCCAAATATTGTAATTGTCACCATTGAGCTTCTCGCCCTTATTCAATTCAACAATGATGTTCTTACAAGCCCATGGTTAGTCATGAGTCTTTTGATGAAAAAAAAAATTCAACATCAATTTAAGAAAATATTGTACATATCAACGGAAAGGTATCGACGGGTAGAATAAATCGATCTACATTAAAATTTTTACGAAAAACATAAAATTGAAAACACGCAATCCAAAGCAAAGTTGCATTTTTCAAAATTGATATCAAGATTTCTCTTAATATATGAGGAGTTAAGCCACAAAACTACATCATTATGTTTAACTCATTAAGGGCTATAATTATATATTAAATTCAAGCAATTTTTGTGAAGGTTCAAAAATTCACTATAAAAGGGTCATTTTTTATATATGCAATTTAACAAACTTCCAACCTCCCTCTGATACCAATAATGAAATACTAGCCTTGGAGCACACCCTATATGTGTGCAATGGATGTAATAAAATAAATTGTTTGCAAAATAATATTTTGTATCATAAGTATATAATTAGTTTTGACCTCTTTGCATAATTTTTTTAATTATGAAATTAATTCACTTTCAATTAGTCAATTAAAAGCTTGTGTATCTAAAATGATTCAATTTTACTTGATGGAGTGTCTGGAGAACTTAATTGAGATATTAAAAATGTTAGAACAACATGTTTTAAAATGAGTGTTCTTGTATACACCTACAAAGTCTTTTTTTGACCCCATTTATCTTTTTTTTAGTTTTGATAAAGAATCACTTATTTTTTATTTACAAAAATGAAAAGAAAAAGAAAAAAACTACCCTTCTTATTCTTTAACGCCACACATAAATCCTCCATACTAATGATCCATTTCAAGCTAGCGATTGCGCGCATATTAATTATGAAGTTTATATCATATATATTTTGACTTCTCGGGACTCGATTGTGTGCATATATTCATTAGATGGCTAGTCAACGTTGTCTCTTTTGGCTAGCATTGGCAGCTTTATCCGTTCAAATGAGTTATTTATTTTTTTAAGGTTTCCGAATTGAACTATTTCTTAAGGTCTTTTTGCTTATAGTAAGCTAAAAGCATTAAAAAAAACCCAAAAAATAAACAATGTAGAAGATCTATTCCCTACTATTTAGTTGACGGTGTATGTTTCATTTATAATCTCCAATCACTCTTGCTTGGGATTATCAATAGAATTAGTATGAGCCTTATAATTAAAATCAAATTTTCTTTAAAACTCGGTTGTTTAGGACAAAGGGAAATCTAATTATGTGCTGAGAAAATATAATAAATTTTTTCAATAGAACATCAATTGGTTGTGGTGTCAAACAAATTCAACACTAATCACAGTGAGTAAAAACATGTGTGGTTTGACAAAAGCAGTGATCAGAATTGTATCGATACCTCCTTATTTGGAAGTTGAACTTAAAACGGGGTGAGTTGAAAGTTGTTGGTGGAATGAGTTAAAAGCGAGTGAAAATACTATTTTCGTGTATTTATTTAAGAACACCCTCTTAAATTCTCTATGTTTTTTAAAATTTTGTGTAGATGTATCAATATCAAGTGTATGTACTATATTCTTTTAAAATATAAGGTTGGATTAAATTCTCAAGTTCAAGAATTAGACAATTTTAAGTTTTACTTCAAATGACTTAATTTTAATTTTCATTAATCAACTTGAATTTTCATATTTACAATTATTTAATTTTTCTAACCAAGCGCAAATCAACATAAAAATTATAAATTAACTAATTCATATTTTGAGGGACAACTAAATGGATCCTTATTATGTAAAAAACTAACTCTGTAATAAATGCATAGATTTATGTAAAGATTCTATTTTATAAAAAAAATTATACATTACAAATTATATAGCCTAATTATAAAACAAGTTTAAATGTTCATGAACATAATTTTGTAAATACATGTTTACCTATCCTAAAATAGTATTTTTTTTTCATTATTTCTCTTTCTCTCTATATATATGTATGCAAACAGATTTTTAAACAAAAAACTTTTTATTAATTAAAAATTATTAAATTCTCATAAATTTAATAAAATAAATTTGAACCCCCTTTTTTTAGTTGTTAATAGGGCCAACAATGGGTAAATTTGTAAGCTGGTTGGTAAGAAGATCAAAACCCATCCCGTCAAAGAATATGTATGCCCTATGTTTTTTCTGGCTTGACCGAGACGATTATTATATTGGAAATAGTAAACTCTCTATTAATTATGCTTAGACCTAAGGTGGCCATTTTAGAAAAGGCATGATGAAATAACATGAAAAAATATAAAATGAAATTGACTGAAGAATTATAAGTCGTGTCTGTAATGTTTAACATGAAGTCGTCTTTGTGTTTATATTTTGAAACAAAATTGGAGATATATATACCATGTTAATCATGTCTTGTCATGTAAATTAGGGTTTATTGTATCTAAATTAGCTAAAACCAACATTTTTACTTGTGTTATAATGTATTTATTAGGACTTTACGTTGTGTTAATCGTGTTTTGTCATGTTAATTAGGTATTTTCATGTCTAATTAGAGAAAATCAACACTTCTATTTGTTTTATGACGTATAGACCCAAAACTTGCAATTATGTCCATCACTCGTGTTATGTATTCGGTAAGTTGTGTTTCTATTTCATAAAAATAACATAGTGTCATGTCATGTTATCTCAGGCCCAAACATGACAAAAAAACACGAATTGCCACCCTATTTAGACTAGAATTTGTTTCGATCCAAACTAACCCGACCTAACGCATTACAACTATATGATATTTAAGAGTATGATTTAAAGAAAAAACAAATTACTAAATTATCCTTGATAAGAAATAAGGAAAGAGAATAGGGATGATACTTTATTAATTGATTAGAGACACCAGAAAAAGGGTTTGGTTAAGTGGTAACACTTTTTTGATAAATTATTGTATTTGTTCAAGTGGTAAATTAAAGTTCTTTTTGTGTGTGAGGTCATAACATCAAATCATGTAATAAAGTTTTATTTTTTTTTCTTATTATAAAGTGATATTTTGGTAATTCAATTGACACACCAAAAACTTTCCTCATGCTTTATTAATAGTATATATTATGAGATTGACTATTTACTTCAAAGGGAAGCAAAAGTACTTGATAAATCATGCAGAGAAATAAATGGTGAAATTCGTAAGAGTAATATGAGGGGAAACTCGAGAATGCAACAAACCCCACTTAAGGAAATTTACTAAATTGTAAAGAGGGAAAAAAAATGGGTAGGGAATTCTAATAATTGTTTAGTGACACCAATGAAAGGCTTTGGTCAAGTGGTAACACTTTCATAATCAAATGTTATATTTAACTAAGTGGTAATGTATAGTTGTTTTATATGTAAGGTCACGGGTTTAACTTCTTGTGTTAGATTTTATTTATTTTCTTAATATATAGGGATATTTTAGTAATTAATAGTATAGAAGTATATAGATAATGGAAGCGGAGCATAAAATCAGATTAGGATCGCATACCTTTTTATTGATGGTTCCATAAAAATGTATGATTAGTTCTTGGTCAAAATGCAAATCACTTGGAAATGCACTTGGTTTCACAACCCAAAACTTTATATATTTCAATCAAATTTTTTTACTGAGTAGTCATTTTCCAAAGGAGAGAAGAAGAAAAATATTCCTGTGTATTTTCTCACTATCTTGTTTTTCCAGGCAAAAAAAAAAAAAAAAAACCAAAAGAGAAAAAACCAAAAAGAAGTTGAAAAATAATTTTTATTTTAAAGTAACTTTTTGTAACCTCCTTTAATATATTTAGTAATTTATATATTCAAATATTAATATAATAATAGTTCGGGTCAACCTGTCATAAATGACCTGACCCAAATTCTAACAGTACTACTAACTAATCCATTCTCTTATGAATTGTAATGATGAAAATCGAATTCCTAATTCCTTCTCTCCCAATTCCAAATGCCACCAACACCATACCCTTCTGTTACAAATTGCTACTAAAAAAAAATGGAATGAACGATCTCTTGGCCTCGAATAGAACTATAACATATATTGTTAAAAAAAATAAATTGAACTATAGCAAATTAATGTAATTAATTGCAGTTTTCAATTAATAATGGGACAAATAAGAGAAATATCACTTGGAGATGCTAACTCCGAAAATAATATAATCATTCTTCTTTTATCTAAAAACATCTCTTGCCAACAACATCATCCATCCTACGTTGTAAAGAAATCCATTCACCAAGACATTAATTATTATAACTGGGAAGAGTATATATATAATTAATTATACATTTAATTCAAGGAAAATATTTTCAACAAAAAAAGACATAAAAATATGCTAAGTTTCTTATGAAGTGACATAAAAATACGAATATCTTTCTTATGAAGTGACGTAAAAATATGAATATCTATGCATAACAGAATTTTTTTATTTTTTTTAATAATTACACTTTGAGGGATTCGAATACAAGATCTCTTACTAAATAGATCGTTGCTCTCAAGAATCTAGTGAATTACTAAGCCAATCTTATAAGATCGGCATAATACAACCTATTCATTTTCATATTTTGAGCAATATATATATATATTGTAATGGACAATAGCCAATGAACCACTAAATAAAAAGTGGACACGCCACACGACATCTTAAATGTGGCCTATGTATCCAAGTTAAAGCTGGCCATCTAACGTGCTTAGAAAACCCCAAAACTTGTAAAAGGTTGTCAAAATTGCATTGAAAAAAAAAGGGGAGGGGGGGAGGGGGGGTGTGTGTGTTAAAATTACAAAAACATACAAGTTTGTAAGTGTTATGCATGAATGTGCTCGTCATTAGCAGAAGTGGTCCAAGACCGCTCGGGGCTCTAGACAGAAAAATTGAATATATATACCCTTTTAATATTATTAAATATGCTAACACGACATTAAAATTTTGGTGTATCTATATTTTTAATTATAGATAATTAGTTATAAGTATAAAAAACCGCAAAATTTACTAAAGTTTTAAAAAAATTCATTTATAATCCTTCGTATTTTCTTTTTTCTTATGACAAGTATAGTTATATCCATTCATATTTTCCATGTAAACATCAAACTTCACAAATGAATTGAAGAAAATATACAATAAATCCTAAATTGAAATAAAAATATTTAAAAATTATGAATGATGAAACTTGTTTACAAATCTTTTCCAAAATCAAACCAGACACAATAAGAAGAATTTATAAAAAAATATGGGTCATATTAACGTATGTCTAAGGACATAAGTTAACAACTTATTTATAGAAAGTAAAAACTTTTATCCGCATTAAATAAGATAAGGATTCTCACATAATTAAGGACTTTTTCTTTTCATTCATTAGTATGCGGCATTAGGGTACAAGTTAACTTTTTTTCAAAAATTATTAAGACAGAAATTTAATATAATCATCCTAGTATAAAGAAAATACAAAACTTAAATATACAGAAACTGTATTGAATAGGTATATATATAGTAAATATATATACATAATGTGTATTTGTATATATACACACACTAGATTTTGTGCACACTCGATGCATGTATTATTAGAACATATATAATTTTTAAAAAATTTAAAAATAACACGTAATGCAGCAGTCAAGAACTTTATATGCAATATGGATCTTTTTTTCACACTAAATCTTTTTGTGAAATAAAAATTTATAAGGGTAGAATTAAAAATCTAAAAAATCGAGACGTCTTCATGCCTTTTTTATATCCTAAAAAAAATTATTGATGTACAAGTCTAAAAAAAAGTCACCAATACAATTGTGCAAAAGATTGTCGATTAGGAAATTCATAAAAATAAAATTAATAACTTTATATGCAATATGGATCTTATTTGGTAAATCTTGATTTATACTTTTCAAAAATATAATTTTTATGAAAAATAATTTATAAAATTAAAATACTTAAAAAATTGAAAAATTGAAAAATAAAAATAGGTAAACATAAAAAATGATGTGGCATTAAGAAAATTGTTTAAGAGATCCTTCAAAAGTAAAAGATCACTTTTTACAATATTTATTCTCATTTTTACTGCATAAACTTATTAGTAATTATTAATAATTTTATTAATTTTTTTTTTAATTTTGTCTATTTGTTCTACTTAATATTTTAATTATTTTCAATTAATAATTGCATCTGAGATGCTCGATGTTATAGTTGTAAAATCGTGGTTAATTTTGAACAGTTGTGTTATGCACATATATAGAGATAACGAAAGTGTGGCCCTTTGCAAAGGTGGGGCCTAGGCCCTTTGCGTGTGGGCTGCGTCCGATCATTAGTAAAGATACAAATATCATTTTACAATTGATAATATTTTGATGACTATCACATCACTTATTGACTTATAGGCGTCGAAAATTGTACTTCTTTTTTCCATGCCCAAGCCATCTTTTACATCTACTTCTTAAATTGTTTATATTATACAAATGCATTTTAATAAAATTAGTATATAATTTTTGAAAACATGCTCGGCTACATTTTTTTTCTTATCAAATAATCGTACATTCATTTAAACTTAGACTGTGTTCTCATTTTTGTTGTTATTTTATTTCTTTTAAATAATTATACTGGGAAAAATTCAAATACTTAATTTCCCGCTAAATAGATCATCATTTACAAAGATTTAATGCACCACTAAATCAATCTCATAAGATTCATTTTTGTTGTTCACCCTCGGCAACAATGCACAATATTAGGCAGCCAGCAAAATGACACATCCAAGAAATAACTGGAAGTTGTATCTTAGCCATGCAATATATGATTCCCTATGCCCCACATAAATTGACAATATCGCCTTGTGACCTAAATATCCTCGCCCCCATTTCTACTTACCTTGACTTATGTACATGTGGAGAGCAATAACACCCGGTCTATTAGTCTAATTTTTAAGACCGAGATTTACGTGACAAACATCTATTAATTAATTAGTGAATATTTGTTATAATGTATTTAATTAATTTTTGTAAACTAATTAATACCAGTAACATAAATTAATACTTAAATCACTATATATATATATACACGATCACCTTCTTTTAAGGACCGTCCTTAAGTTAGCTAACTTAAGGACCGTTCATTTCGAGGGATAAACAGGTAAATTTTTTCATAAAACTTTGTGAGAATGATCTCCATAACGAATAGATCATCTCCACTAAATTTCATCAAAAAAATCAAATGAGAAGTGGTTTAACTAAAAATCTAAAATTTTAACGTTCAAAAATGGGTATATATATATCAATTTTTCAGTTAGCCTACTTTCCGATTGATTTTTTTTATGAAATTTGGTGAAGATAGTCTACTAATTATAAAGATAATTTCCACCAAGTTTCATAAAAAAATCCATCAAGTTAGTTAACTTAAGAACGGTCTTTAAGAGAATGGTTATATATATATATGTCACATAAATCAGTTAAATAAGAGAGTTGATGTATCATTATTGAAACGCGTGCACCCATAAACACACGGACAAGCACTGTTATATATATACAGACTCCTTGTCCTTGTACGAGCAACTCAAACTGCTCAGAATTTAGCTCATACCAACAAGAAGATGAAGGTTTCACAGGTCACGTGGCTGCTTCTATTTGTTCTCACGTGCCACCACCTGGGGTTCCCGATCACATGTGGCGCGGACCAGATTAGCAGCCTCAACAAGTTGATCAATTCAAGAAGATCACAAAATCCACCAAATGCAGAATTGTGGGATGAATTGAGTGAAGATATTAGTAGTAGCAAAGACCATGTTCCGGTGTATGTTGGTCCACAAGAAGGGTTGATGGAAGCTGACAAGATTACGGCTTTGCCGGGGCAGCCTGAAGGAGTTGACTTTGATCAGTATGGTGGTTATGTGACGGTTGACCCAACGGCTGGGAGGGCTCTGTTTTATTACTTTGTGGAGTCTGCTCAAAGTTCTTCTAGCAAACCTCTGGTTCTATGGCTCAACGGAGGTAATTTAATAACATAACATTACTCAAGTATTATATTTTAATCATATATATCTATAGAGTCCATTTAAGGTACGGACCAATCCTTACGGATTGGTCCTTTTATGACAGTTTTCCGTCATAAAAACATGCGGACCAATTCGTACGGATTTATCCCTTTTGTGACAGTTTTCCGTTATAAAAACATTTGGGATGTGTTTTTATGACGCAAAACTGTCATAAAAGGGATAAATCCGTACGAATTGGTCCGCACTTGATCATTCCCGTCAAAGGCGGAGCTGTTCAGGGACAAGCGGGGGCAAGCGCCCCCACTTGGTTTTGAAAAATTTTTATTATATATGGGGTATTTTTTGGAAAAAAAATTTGTATAGGGACTTATATGTAGAAAAATATACTTGAGGGTTCTATGTGTAAAAAAAAATAAAAGCTTCATTAAACCAACAAAACCCCACCTAGCTTTCTTTCATTCTATGTGGCTTTAATTTGTTGCACTCGCGATCTCTCTCTTCACCTCCTTGCTCCACCTCCACCTCCACGGCTCCACTCTTCCAGAGTCTCGCTTTTATTTCTCCTTCACTCTTAGATAATTTTTCTAGATCTATTTTTTAAAATTAGGGATTTTATTATTTCTTGATTAGCTGCACTAGATTAGTTGTATTTCTTTACTAATTGCATAATATTATGTGTATTTTTTGAACTATTGATTAATTGTTGATTATTTTGTGGTTTAGGTCTAAACCCCTAATTGTTAAATATTAGTTATATTGTTGAATTTGTTGATTAATTACATAATTTTAATTCTATTATTGATTAGTTTCATATATTAGTTGATTTAGGTGATTAGGTCTAAACCCCTAATTGTTGAATATTAGTTCTAATTTCATAATATTAGTAGATTTACTTCTAAACCCTTAATTGGTGAATCTTAGCTCTATTTTTTATTAATTACATAATTAAAATTATATTATTAACTAGTTTCATAATATTAGTTGATTTAGGTCTAAACATCTAATTGTTGAATATTAGTTTGGACAATTAAAAAAATGTCTTATTGGAGAAAGATTTTCACACTAAAGTCAAGCAATATTTTTTTTGTAAATGAAGGGCCTATATTGAACAAGAAGTTTTCAATAACATTAACAAAGAGGAAGTATTGCAATACTTCCAAAATATGAAAAATCGTAGAATGTTATTGTAATTTCTCGTAATTTTTCGCATTTACTATTTTTATTGTATGAACTATTATTATTAATTTTATTAAGTTTGTTTTAAAATTTTAAGACTTTAAATATTATTTGGTGCGCTTTAATTTTGCCCCCACTTGGTCTAAATCCTGGCTCCGCCACTGCTTCCCGTATATATATAGGTTTTACTTATAATTTGAAACTACTGATTGATAATTTATAACTAAAAATAAAAAAGGTATTTGTGATTGTTTTTGGTACGTCATAGTTACAATTTATAAATTACTGATTTTTGTATTGTGTACGTTTGTTTTAAATACGCTTGTTAAAACTTCAAATAAAAATAAAAAAAGAGGTCCAGCAACTTTTGCTAGACATTAATCCTAGTAATTTGCGGCGTTATTGTTACATTGTTTTAAATGCACATGCATATATGTTGAAATATTAATATAAGGTCCTTCCTTTTTACAAATATAATTTTCCTGTAGTTCCACCATAAAGCACTGAGAAAAATATGGTCAATTTCCAATCATTCATCGTGAAATTCAAAGGGGTGTCAACTGTTGGTTTTCTTTTAGCCTACATAGACTGCACCAATCATATATATTATATATCTTTACATATTTTAAATTGATAATTTCACTCTAATTTTAATATATTTTTTAAAAAATAAGTTTTAATTTAATTAATAGTTAAATTTGGTACATTGATTATGTTCTAAAAAATAAATAAAATTATTAATTTAAGATATTTTGTAAAAAATATGAAATTATATATGGATCTAAAACTGACAGAGTTATTAATTATATTGGAAGAATGAGAAGTGGACAATCAAGAAATGAAATTAATGATTCAAAATGTCCTATATATACTAAACCCCACCAAAATTAAGCAAAATAAATTAACTATCGATAACTAACAATTGTTAGACCAAAGAATATCAAAGACCCCAAGGAATCTCTCAATCTCATCTTCTAGATGCAACATCCCAAAGTCTATAGTGGCACTGGCACCTGCTGTCGACCATTATAGAAAATTGAACCTGATTTATAAAACTCCGAATTGTATATTTGTATACTATATATAGTTCATCGAATTATGTAATTCACATATATTTTTTATGTAATTTATGGATACTCTTTTTTTTTTTTATCTTTGTGCAATTAATTTCTTCAAATTGTATATATATATATATATATATATCTCATAATATCCCTCACATGCGAACACATTTCATCTTCATCGCATTATTTAAAAATATACTAACGATGCACTTTATTACCAAAAAATACTGTCCATAAATTACGTGCACATAGAATATGCTACAATCTTATATATATATATATATAGAGAGAGAGAGATAGAGAATTTCCACCGAAACTCATTTGCATGGGAGGATGTATTTAGGGAAATGATGGGGTACCGATACTCACCTTTTATATATACATATTTTATTCTTATTTACATAATATATACCCTCAAAGAACCACTAAATCTTATTATTACTTCATATCATCACTACATAGTGCCCCGTCCACTTTTATTGATTTTAATTATTTCTCAATTTTTTGTATGCTTGTTTCTTTAAGTGCCCACCTGAACTTTTCTTTAGTGAAACCTTTCGATAATTCATGTGATATTGTTTGTACATATGTTATATACATTATCCAGACATAGTTTATCTAATGACCTAAAGTATTCCACATCAGTAGTGTAATTGAAAAATATTTAGTATATACATGATTACAATTCAACTAATTTACCACTTGGACTTAGCAATTTTGAGGGATCGAGATGGTTACATATAGCATCAGAGCTGATTTAGGATCGATTTCTACCACATGACGTGGATATATGCCATTTTGTATAATTTGGAAATCCTTGGTAAGCATGTTGATACCATTTTGTAAATATATTGAGAACTTTGTATATATGTGTATGCAATTATCTTACTTTATAATTTAGACCGGCCAATTTGTTAAGAAAATTAGTTGTATTTGATAAATTATTTGTGCTAGCTTACGAACGCTAAGCAAGCGGACATTAAATAATTTGCATTTTTAAAACATATAATTGTTTTTTTATTTTTGATTGTTTTTTTTCTAAATACCCCACGTACCTACAAGAAAATTCTGGCTCCACTCTGGGCTCACTTTGGCTCTTAAAATGACTAGCAATATATTGTTCTCACAAATGAACCATTATTGGTGATTAGAGTGGCATGTGACCAAATTTGTGGTACATCCCACACAATATATGCGCTCAACACGTTTTAATTATATATGCGTCATCCCCAAATGCACAGTGGGAATCATTATGCCTAAGATATCAGTCTTCTGAAACAATATTATCCGGTACCACAAATGCTTTAGCTCAATTTAAAGATGCTTTAGAATCATCAACACGTACTTATATATAAAACCTCAATTTCATCTAAAACATTTTCTCTAACTTCTTAACGGCTACACCGCCTACACGCACCTGTCTAGGTGTACGTAGTCGCAACTATTGCCACGGCCACAGCCACAACCAAAACCACGTTAGCAGTTACGGTACCAGGAAAAAATGGGCCAACATGTTATAACCGAACATGCAGTGCAAATTGTGAGTTTGAGTATGCCTCAATGTTGAAGTCCCCAACCCAGAGACTCAAAAGAGTACACAATGGTGTATCAAACTGTCAGTTACTGAATTGGTCAATGATGAAATGATTTTCACAGCCTGATGCCAATTTACAGGACCAGGATGCTCATCTCTTGGAATTGGTGCCATGGAAGAACTTGGACCCTTTCGAGTCAACAGTGACGGGAATACTCTCTTTCGAAATGAGTATGCTTGGAACGACGGTGCGCACACAATATACATATATATATATATTTATTTTATATACACTCATTTCTTGAATAATGTAATGATGAAGATATGTGAATCCTCTTAAGCTAATATTGACCTCGATCGACAGTTGCTAATATATTATTCTTGGAGTCACCGGCCGGAGTTGGATTTTCGTATTCAAACACATCGTCAGACTACAGCACCGGCGACAAGAAGACCGCAAAAGATTCCTACACATTCCTCATAAACTGGCTCGAGAGATTTCCCCAATACAAAACCCGAGATTTCTTCATAACCGGAGAGAGCTATGCCGGTCACTATGTGCCTCAACTCGCTTACACCATCCTCTCCAACAACAAACACACAAACGAAACCATTATTAATCTCAAAGGCATTGCTGTAAGTTTTTCACACATAAGAGCCCACAGCAGTGTTAATTGTGTATGGTAAGCTGGGGTGGGTTGAAGTAGAATGTTATGCTAATCCTTTTTTTCTTTTATGCATAACTAGTATTGTAGCTTGTTTGTTTCCGTGCTATTAGCATAAAGAAAGGAAAACATATATCTGGCTAAACTGAAATGGAAAAATAGGTGTTTGTCTAATATACATCAAACAGAAAACTGAAGTTCATTTCAGTCCCAAACGAACAACATATCTCCACTTGAGTCCAGTTGACTATTTGATAAGGAACTCAGCCAAACTAAACTTTATACTTCACCTTATATACAACAGTGGTTATATGACAAATTTGTACTAGTTATCCTATCAAATTGAACTACTGTGGATGCTCTACCATAACTAGCACAATATCTGTCTCTTGTTACTGAACATAATTTCGGATTGCAATGCAGATTGGGAATGCTTGGATAGATGATAACACGGGTACCCAAGGGATTTATGACTATTATTGGACTCATGCTTTGAACTCGGACGAAACTAATAAAGGGATTAAAAACCACTGTGACTATGTTACGGGTAATTATTCAAACCAATGTGATGACTATCAAAGCCAAGGCGACAGTGAAGTAGGAGCACTCAACATTTACAACATTTACGCTCCAATTTGTCAACATGCAGCACTAAAACCCGGTCCCCCTGGTTCCGTAAGTATTTTGTTTCAATATATACACACTTACATGTATCTCTGCTTTGAAACGGACTAGTCTGATTGCAGAGTGGCTCTTAGCAAAGAAATTTTGTCGCAAAAGCACTGGGTTCCATCTAAGAGACAGCCTATTTAAGAACAAAAAAAATATAAAAATAAAAATGGTTATCAATTCACTTGAGCAAGAAATGATGCTAATGTTACATTATGTTTAGGTCAAAAACTTAGATCCCTGCTTGAGCACGTACATCAGGTACTATCTGAACCGAGCAGATGTGCAGAAAGCTCTTCATGCTAGGAATACCTCATGGTTTGCTTGCGGGTAATATTCTTCTCTCTTTGCTTATATAGTAGCTTTATACACATAGTAATATGTAGCTTTTCATACCTTTCAACTATAATCAAGATGAAATATTGATTATCAATTCAACTTAGTCGAAGGCCGAGCTCTATCATTTCATTAGAACAAAGCTGGATGAGAAGAAACTCTAATCGAAAGATATTGATGAACACAGTGTCATTTAACTATATATTTTTCTTTTAGCAGAGAGTTTATTCGATTTTCATGTAATATTCTTGTGTTTGTGATCTGAATCAACAGTGGTGTTGGATGGAACGATAGCCCGGCAACTATTCTGCCCATAATCAAGCAGCTTATAAAAAGTGGAATTAGCCTATGGATATATAGGTAAGTAAGTACCACTTTTGTTTTTCTTGCTGATATTGTCCACAAAACTTCGTTACTTTAAACGGAAAATATTCATCTCCTAATTCTACCTCAACTCGCCTCAGTTTCCAAATTATCATCTGAAATACGTTTGATTGTTCATATGAAAAATAATTGAATTCCTTGGAATCATTTTAGATAAAAAAAAATAACAAGAAGAGAATGGGAAGTGGAAGTGGAGGTGGAGATGGAGATGATTTTTTTATTCAGGGGAACATGGAAGAATTAAGCTAAAATTAGTTGTACCATGAAAAATTGATTCTTAATTAGAAAAGTTGGGCACTTCCATGGAAAAAAAAAAAAAAAAAGCAACTAAAAGGTACTCTTATACTTTGATTTCGGGCTGAAACTTGCAGCGGTGACACCGATGGGCGGGTCCCAGTAACGTCCTCAAGGTATGCGGTGAACGCAATGAAACTTCCGGTAGAGACCGCCTGGCGGCCATGGTATTCTAACAAGGAGGTAACATGCCATTGCTACGTGTTTGCAGCTATATCCATAATAAAAGCAATGGGTTATATTTGGATGAGTTCTTACTATGAAAAAATGGCAGGTTGGAGGTTATGTGGTGGGATACAAAGGAGTGGTACTAGTCACAGTGAGAGGAGCCGGGCATTTGGTTCCGAGCTACCAACCGGAGCGAGCTTTAGCGATGATCTCGTCTTTCCTTAAGGGGAAGCTTCCACCTTCCCTTTGATGGAAAAAGATCATACAATCGACTAGTAATTTCATTATGAATTTACATCCCACAAATTGGAACTTACAGATCAAATATTCTTGTAACAATAATCCTATATGAAGTTTGTAAGTGGAATGTCATTTTCTTTTGATTGGATTTGAATGTTTTGGGAGTATGTTACTAGCATCCAAAGTAATGATACACACCAAATCTTGAGTTTTTCCAAGAAAAATTTGTCTGCGTTACCTTGAGTTTTTCTACTTCCGCTGTTTTTCTTTTTCTTTCTTTATCATGGACCCTACAGAGCTCATAGAGTTGGACCTAGATGATAATCTGGTAGCTGCTAACCAGTTAGGGAAATTTCATTCGGTGGGTAAAATCCTTTCGGAGAAGATTCTAACGAAAGCTGCGATTATCAAAATTGCTAAAAGATCGTGGAATACTAAGGAGTTTTTTTCTATGGCAGCGTGGGGAGACAATATTTTCGTTTTTAATTTTGAATTGGAATCCGATTGCGCTAATATTTTTGAAGCTAGCCCTCGGGTCCTTTATGGGTTTTATGATGTCTCTTAAGAGGTGGGATCCTAGCAAAACCATTTCAGAAATTGATTTCAACCGGTGCTTATTCTATGTTCAAATTCACGACCTCCCTATCCTGAAAAGGTCAGTTGAAAATGTGGAAAAAATAGCAAAGACAACAGGGAATCTTCGTGATATTGATACGGAGGATATCGATTGCCCTTTCAAAAAAAAATTGTTCGGATTAAAGTATCTATTGATGTTAATCAACCCCTGAGAAAAGGGTTTTGCACTTAAACGTGTTGGCCTCCATCTGCTTGGATTTCCTTCTGATACGAGAGACTCACTAGTTTTTGTTTTGCCTATGGTTTAGTGGGGCATGAGAAAAAGATGTGCAGATTATAAGGGCCAAATCTCTTAAAACAAAAGAGATGTATGGACCTTGCTTCGTGCAGGGGTAGGAATTTTAGATAAAAAAGAATCAATCCGGTAGAGATTTGTTAAAGGATAGAGGGGGAAGATCAGTGAGCATCCCATTAGAATTTTCGCCAACAACTAAAAATGTTTTGGCCAGAGATTTGGGTATAAGTGCACTCATCAAAATTGATGGGTCACTTGGAAAGATTAGTTAGGGTGGGGCCCTCTGCTAGATCTTACCATCCAATCAAGGCATCGATGCATGTTCAGTCTTAACGTAATACAAAACTTGGTGGTTTCAAACGATAACTGATTAGGTAATGGTGGCCTAAGCCAATTGGAGAATTTGGCAACAGGTGCAAAAGGTAGAACAGAAGAGCAAGGCACTGGCACGGGCTCATGCGACAACTTGTATGGTACTGAAGATATTGTATCGCCTTTATCGAAACCTCTCCCCAAAGCCGAAGCGATATTACAATGCAACAATAATGAGGTAATTTCTCATTGTCCTTCAGTCCCAGTATTTTAAGCGTTGGAGTTGATAATATGGGCTTGGGCCTAAATGCTTATCTCTTAAATAAAAATTCTTTAAATGAGTCATCTACTCAAAGCTGAACCCCCAAAGGAAGAAAGGCCCTTGTGTAGCAAAGGCTTTAGAATCGGTTCATCAGACTGTTGAGGGCTTCGATACAGAGACTAACCTGTCCCCCAACACAATTATCGAATCTTCGACATGGGTTTTAGACTCATCTCTCGCTATTATATTTAGAGAATTATCAATTCGAAAAAGGAAACTTGAGGAAGATTGTGGAGCTCGAGGAAAGTCAAAATATTCGAAAGGTGAGTTCTAACATACAAATTGGTCCTGGTAGTGTTTTTTCTTCTCGACTTGTGACTAGCATGCACTCAAAGTCAGATAACAGAAGATAAAAATTTAGGCATTCTCCTCCATTCTCCATTGGAAGAGGAATCCTCCCTATTAGAATAAATTGGAATAGTGAAACTTGAAAAAAAAAATTAAAACCCAACAATCAATCCTTGCTAGATAGGGGAGTACTCTCCAATGATAAAGTATCAACAAACTCAAACAGGGAGGAAAACTTACTCTCAGATGAAAGGGTTTATAGTGGCTGTCCCTTATCGACCACAAGTGTCAAGTTAGTTATGGCGTGGAACTGTCAGGGAATCAGGCGATTCCAGGCAGTTCTCCGGCTGAAGGATTTTTTGTTTTCATATCACCCCTTCCATTATTTTCTTTATGGAGACAAAAAATAAGCAACGCAAATTAGAGAGTATCCGCAGAGAAATAGAATATCAATGTTTTGCTTATGTCAATCCTATTAGTAAAGCAGGGGGACTGGTGTTATGGTGAAAATATTCAATTACAGTCACTATCTAGGATAAATGTCAAATAGGGTTCACTGCTATATGCTCCTTGGCAGATGAGGAATTGAATTTTTTAGCTTTATTTACCCATGCTTCAACAGACCCTAAAGACAGAAAAGCCATGTGGAGCCATTTTGATAAGTGCTCAAAATTGTTAATTAAACCCGCAAATAATATTTTGTTAGTATATAATTAATGCTTAAATTATGGAGGAATAATATTTATTTTGTCTTTTTGTAGGAAAGAAGAAAATTATAATAAAAAGCCTAAAATGGTGGAAGAAGTCTACTGAAGATCAAAAAGAAGATAAAGAAGAAAGAATATTCCAATTCAATATTCTCTCCTAAATTGAATAGAACTCCTTATTCTCTCTCTTAATTAGAATCCTAATTGACCTCAAAGATTTTATTTTCTCTACAATTCTAGTTTCCTAAACCTTGTAAACTTCTATTTATTATTCTTATATATAGACCCATTCTCTACACCTAAAGGGATAGAAAAAAAATATAGAGAAAATAGATAGGAAAAATAGATAGAATTTAGATATTATTAGAGAGTTCTAGAGAGAGAAAATCCTCCATATACTAGTTGTCGTGCGGTCAAAGTATTGAAGGAGAAGAAGTGGATAGCGTAAAGCCGTGCGGTACAAGCTAGTTCGAGCATCATAAACAGGGACGCTTTCTAGCTTTCTAATTTTTTTATAGTTTGTATTT
The DNA here is from genome assembly GCA_021464415.1 of Lonicera japonica. Taxonomy (NCBI): domain Eukaryota; kingdom Viridiplantae; phylum Streptophyta; class Magnoliopsida; order Dipsacales; family Caprifoliaceae; genus Lonicera; species Lonicera japonica. Next base: position 65,125,531 of record CM038466.1, on the reverse strand, counting down.
AAGTACTTTAGTTTTAATTTTAATGATGAATTATTATTTTATTTTAACATGTTCTTTATTTAATATGCTTGGCTAAACTCTCTCCCAAAGGAGAGGGATGAAACCGCCATGGATGTAATGGGCTTAATTTAATTCTAATTGATTTTTAATTATTCGTCCCGAATTAAAATAGATTTTGAAATTACCATTGCTATAACGTGTGTTTTCTTTCTAGTACTTTAATTATTTTTAAAATAAAGGAAGGATCTCTTGTGATCACCAATTTGGGGATACAGGCGATGCCTATTTTTGTTTACATTAGTTTTAAAGAAAGAATTATGGTAATTTTGAATTTGTTTATATAGTAGGGATGGATGTTAAAAATATTATTAGATCCTTTTTTTGTTTATATCCATGGTGGTGGATTCTTTTTCCTTGGGGTTTTCTATTATTGATTACTTGCTTCTTAATTTAATTTAATTAATTTAGTTTAATTTTTAGTTTCTTAGTTTAGATAATTTCAAAATCAAAGTTTAAAAATTGTTTTAAGTTAGTTCCTAAAATATTGGATTTCGACAAACTCTCATAGATATTTGCTTGGATTTGGATTGACTCCTACTTATACGCTATACTAGTTTAATTATTTTTTATAAAGTACGATTTTTATTGTATTTAAGCGCGGAATTAAACAACGACAATTTATTTATAAAATTTCACCTTAAATCACATTTCGAGAATATGGTTAGTTGTATTGATTTCCATTGGATAATTATAGGAGATCTTAATGTGATTAGTGCTAGTTGGGAAAACAACGGGGGTGGGGAGGTAACTCAGGCAAAAGTTAAGTAACTGTAATCCTTTTTGGCAAAAGTCCCATTAATGGAGTTGAGCTTTAAAGGCAATACTTTCACGTGGATTAATAAAAGATTTAGTGGAGTTTTGGTTAAAAAACGTGACAGAGTACTCGCAAATATTGAATGGATGAAGAAGTACTCTAATGCCTTAGTTATCCATGAAACCTTTAAGGGTTCAAACCATTGCTTTATTATTCTTGATTTTGGTTTGCTCAGTGAAAAATGCAAAGCCATGTTCAGATTTGAAGCTGTATGAAATGATGATCCTGAATGTAAGGATATTATTTCAAATACCTGGCTGGGGGAAGTTTAAGGGTTCATATATGTTTTAAATGATTGCTAAGCTAAAAAAATGTCGAAAAGAAATTCTTAATTGGAGACGGCAAGTAAGGGTTAACTACAAGCGTATTATGGACCAACTTAATGGCAAGTTACGAACGATGCAACACGATAACTTTGATGGCAGGCTTAGAATGGATGAACATGCTTTAATAAAGGAATTTGATGAAATTGGTAGAAAAATGGAGTTATATTGGCTGCAGATGGTCCAGAGTTCGATAATTAAAGGCGAGAGATCGTAATACTAAATTCTTCCATTCCACAACTATGCAAAGAAGACAAGTCAACAAAATTTTGATATTAAAATCAAATGCTTGATGGATTTCGGATAAAGATCAGTTAAAAAGTCATATCAACAAGTATTTCATTTCTTTGTTCTCTTGCTTAAAAGATAGGAACTTTGATGATATTCTCCAAGTTGTCCCCTGTTATATCTCGGACGACATGAATAGTCACTTAGTGCAAGCAAATTAAAGATAAGAAAATTAAGGAAGTAGTGTTCCAGCTTGGTCAGTTAAAAGCCTCGAGACCGGACGATTTTTCAGGGATTTTCTATCAAAAAAACTAGGCACTCATTGGAAGATAGCGTGAGTAAGGCAGTTAAGAGTTTTTCCATAGAGGCTTTTTGCTTAAAGAGATTAACCAAACTTTCATCGCTCTAATTCCTAAAGTCAATAACCCAACCGAAGTTTCTCATTTTCGGCCGTTTAGTTTATGTAACCTGTTGACCTTGAAGGTCTTAATCTTATTTTGATAATAACAATAAATCAATCATGTGTAATTTAATATGTTCTTGATATAAGATTATAGATTTCTTATTTGGAAAATCAAGAATAGCATGATTGCTCAAAGGAAGTTTGACAATGATCATTCAATCAATATCCGATCAAGTCAACGAAGCATTCCACTAAAACTGATCTACCCGAATCAAGATCATTCTTCTACAAGCATTGGACAAGACAAGAAGATCAATCTCATCACTCACAAGCTAGCAATGCAAATCCATGAAGCACAAAGATCAAGAATCATATGCAAAAGCTTCAAGGGAAAAGCTTCAAGTGAAGAATCAATTTAAAGAAACAAATCGAAGCATTCGAAGACTCATCTACTCGGTAATTGAGTGTTTGCTTAGGATTAATGTAAAGTTTCTTAATTGATTGATTATATAGCTCAAACATGAACTTGCATCATTATTAGATTGATCAAAATCAAGTTTGAATCAAAATCATTTCAAAACATCATTCTTGCAAAAATCGGTTTTGAAATAAATTCATAATTAATTCATATGAATGAATTTTGATACAAAAACTATTTTGGGAGTCTTAGAAACTTATTTGGAACACTCCCCAAGCATTAGAATCAATTTTGGAGTCATATTGCAAAAGTTGGAAAATTGCACAAAAGTCCCCACTCCAGTGCCATGTAGCCGACTCCATTGAAAGTCAGGGAGCCGACTCCCTCATGGAAATGTCATGGAGCCGACTCCATGAAGACTCAGGGAGCCGACTCCCTCAGCAAAAACTAGCCGTTGGAACTTTGTTTAATGTGCAATTTTGCCCCATTAATTATTGAATCCACCTCAAACGGCTATATCACTTTTGGGACTATAAATATGACTTCCAAAACTCATTCTATAGACCTTGAATCATTCATATACTCTATTCTTCATCTATCTTCATTATTCAAAGATTCAAGAAATTATTTTTGATCAATCATTCATCTTTTGAGCTATATCATCTTGATCAAATAGGATAACTCTAGTGTGAGCTTCAAATTGTATTCTTTACACACTTGAGAGAGTTATTGTAAATTGGTGTGAATCACCAAACTTTTGTATTCAAATTTGTGAGAGGTAAATCTCATAGGAAAAACAAGAAGGTAAATTCTTGTTTAGTTTTTGTGAAAGGTAAATTTCACAAGGTTAGCAAGAGAGTATCTTGTGAGAGTATTGTGGTGTAACAATACTTGTAGAGAGTGTGAGACAACACTTGTAGAGGTTTGATCTTCACCCGGAAGGAGATTGATTTTAGTGGAAATTCTCGGGGAACTAACCGAGCGCGGACTATGGTTTGGTAAACCAAAACCGTGTGGACAAAAAGCCTTGGACTTCATATCGGTTCAATCTTTCTAACTCAATCTCTTTATTTACTTACTATATTATTGTTTGTTTGAGATTGCTTAATTATTTGCTCTTATGCTTAATTGTTCATTTGCTTACATTCCTTGATAAATTTGTTTGGTAAATTGTTTTACTTAAACATTATTAGAAAAATTTTTAAATTCCGCATTAAGTTTTAAAAACCCTATTCACCCCCCCTCTAGGGTTGAAATCCGACCAACATAACCTTTTGTATGAAACCACTACGAAATACTTGGCTAATCGACTGAAACCCATTCTCCATAGTGTTATATCTTCCAACCAAGCAGCCTTTGTCCCAGGTTGATTAATTCAAAATAGAATTGCAATTGCGCTCGAGGCCTTCCATTTTCTTAATTGTAAAGAAGAAGGGCAAGAGAAAGAAATGGCTTTTAAAATTGATCTTAACAAGGCGTACGATATAATTAAATGGGATTTCCTCCGAGCGACTATGATGAAAATGGGGTTTAATAAAAAATGGGTTGACATTGTTCTTCGGTGCGTAACTTTGATCTCTTTTAGAGTTTTAATTAATGATGAACCATCGCTGATGTTCTTCCCCAATAGAGGTTTAAGGTAAGGTGAACCTCTATCCCCTTATCTATTCTTACTCGTCCAAGATGTGCTCCCAATAATTTATACAAAGGATTATGTTCTGGTCAGTTTTCGGGTATCTATATCAAAAGAAACTGTCCTCCTTTGTCTCTTTTTTTTGCCGACAATTCAATTTTCTTTTGCAAGTTTGAAGAAAAAAGTTTATCATTTTTAAAAGGGGTGCTCTCTAAATATAGTAAAGCTTCTGGGCAGCTGATAAACTTTTCTAAATCAGGAGTTGCTTTATCCGGGAATGCTATTGAGTCGGAGATGGATTGGATCTATAGTTTTTTGGGTGTTTCGGCTTATGGATAAAAATGCAGGATATCTGGGTTTACCTGCATTTTATGGTCGGTATAAGGAAAAAGCCCTCAGTTATATTTTGGACAGAGTTGCTAGAAAATTGAAAGAGTGGAAATAAAAGCGTCTCTCTCAAGTGGGTCGTGAAGTCCTCATAAAAGCAGTGGTGCAGTCTATCCCTTCTTTTGTTATGTCGTGCTTCTCGCTACTTATTATATTTTTGTAACAAATTAAATGCCCTTGTGCATTTGTTTTGGTGGAGAGGATCAGAATAAACTTTTACTGGAAAAATAGGGACGAAGTTTTAAAACCAAAATTGAGTAGCAGGTTGGGTTTTAAAGATTTCAAAACCTTTAACTCGGTTATGCAAGCTAAACTGGAGTGGTGCATTCTCTCTGATCCCTTCTTCTACTGGGCTAAGTTTTTTAAATTCATTTACTTTTCAAATTGGTCTTTTCTTAATGCTAAACAAGGCAACCAACCTTCCTGGTTTTGGTCAAGTGTTCTTTAAGGTACGGAAGTTCTCAATTTGGGTGTTCGGTGGAATATTTCTAATGGGAAAGATGTGCAAATTTGGGAGGATTCTTTGATTCCCTCCTTAAATAATTGCAAAGTGTCATATCTAAAACCGAGTAGATGCAGGTTACAAAAGTCCATGATCTCATTAACCCTAATTTGAGTTGTTGACGCGTATCCATTGTTAAAAAGTTATTCAATTCAGATGAAGCATATTCCATTATGAGGATTTTTATCTCCTCTAATTCAGGAAAAGATTAATGGGTTTGGCATTTTTCGAATTCCTGGAAATTCAATTATAGGGAGGCTTCAAAATGCAAGATTGAATCATCCTCGAATAGAGCATCTTCGTTATTTTCTCATAACCCTGTTCTTTAGAATGTTATTTGGAAATTGAATGTTCCTCCCAAATTGAAACATTTTTGGTATAAGGTATGTGTTAATACTATAGCTTCAAAAATGAATCTATGGAGAAGGAAATGTGGTTCCGACCTCAATTGGCTTAGGTGTAAATCGACAATGGAATCTATAAAACATATTGTTTTCAATTGTTCTTTTGCTTACAATGTATGGTCTATGTTCCTTAAGATTAATGGTCGACTCTTAAGTTCAGTAGTTTCAGCTCTTAAGTAGTCGAGTGATTGGATCTCAAAAGGAGCTTTCAATATGAATTTGATCATTGTGGTTGCTTAGTTTCTTTGAAAAGCATGAAATTCTCTTATTTTTGAAGGATCTCCTTCGGCTCTGAATTTTGTGGCTTCTTTGGTGAGAGGTCTTCTGGCAGAGCTTCTTGGTGCCTTTTCTTCAAACCATACTTCTTATTCAACCCCGATTTCTAACCAATATGATGTATCCCCTTTGCGAGCTATTAAGAATGCGGATTTTATTATTTTTTGTGATGGAGCCTTTGAATTAAAGTTGAAGAGATCAGTTGCAGCTAGTGTTCTTTTGAACAATTCATTTTTTATTATTGACAGGGTAGCCAAGGAAGTTGTGGTTTATTTTACAATTGTCTCTTAAGCATTATAAATTAAGTAAGCTTGTGTCATTGCTGAGTACCAGGGTTTATTAAATGTGCTGATCTGTAGCGACTATAATTTAGTTATCTCTCTAGCTTCCTCGGATTTGGACCTTCCTTGGGAGATTGCTGTTTTTTTTTTGAATTAACAATGAAACTACACAACACACACACACGAGAAAATCAACACATCAATTTCAACTCACAGTCAAAGACAACCTGATGAACAGAGCTCATAGGATAACTCCAAAAGGATCCAACCTTTGGAGTCCTCGAATGAGGTTATTAACCGAAATTTCTTTGAAGACTGGAGCGATGTGGGACTTCTCAAACACACATATAGGCACTTATTGGCCCTTTTTGGGAGATTGATGTTATTATAGGTGATGTTAGGAGCTTTTCTAATCGGTTTAATTGTAACTTTTGTTTATTTTGAAAGCTCTAAATTTTACTGCTCATTGGATTGCTAGAGCTACCATTAAAGACATTCTTCCTAGGGACTGGGCGTCTGTGCCCCCTGCCTCGATTCAATCTTTCCTTATTAAGTTGTTATAGTGTTCTAGTGTGTTTTCTTTGTTAAAATAAAATAAACAAATTAGAAGATGAGTAAAAAAGTGCAATGGTTAATATATGGGGACTATTTAAAGCACTGACCAATGCATTTTTTGTCCCATCATTTGATATGTTAATGGGATATTATAAAATGGGCCTTATTTGAAAAGGTTTTGTACAAAAGAAGTATGAAATAATATTTTTGTAAATTAAGGGCCTAATTTGACTAGATTTTAAAATGAGTACTACGTTAACTTTGTAGTAGATTTTCAAATTGTAATTTTTTATAGTATCGTGCAAAATTAAATTTGACATATTAATATTTCTAAGTATTCAATTGATAGTACTTTTGAGTTATGTCAACAAATTACAAATTTAAACATATTTATTGATAATAACACACATGATATTTTTTGTGGGTTATGCAACTTAAGTTTGCGGTCCTTATTTTTTAATACATTATTGCATATTATGGTTTATTTGACATTACTTTATGATTACAACACTGACATATAAAAATACACTTGTTTTAAAAAGAAAAACGCGTCATGCAAAAAAAATTTGCATTAAATTTTTTGAATTTCAAAGTTAAGTTTGTACAAAACACAGTTTTGATCAAATCCTTCATTTTAAAACATAATTGATAAACAGAGAGCCATAAAAGATTAAAAGATAGTCCTTTATTTCAGAAAAAATATTATTCTATAAAAAAATTTTCAAAAAAAAATATCATCAAAAGGGTTTTTATCCATTTCCATTATGCTTTAATTTAGTCATTTAAATTAGTAAATGTATCATTATTCATAACATACCATATTGCGGCAATAAATAAAAACAGTACAACTACAAAATACATTAAGGGGTGTTTGTTTTTACTTTTGAATGCTTAATGAAAGAGTATTAAACATTCAGAGGTGCAATATGATATTTATTTTTTTAAAATCATTAAGAGGTTGATAGTTATTTTTTTAATGATTAAGTATTCAGGAGCATTAGTCCCACTGAATGCTTAATATTGAATTTAAACCATTGTTTTATACAAAAACATACAATTCAAAACCTCATTTAGAATAAAAAACAAACAACATTTTCAGAATTTGGATTTAGCATTTAACACTTAGGAATTAGTAATCGGCACTCAGCAATTAAAGGTGAAAAAAAAAACGCACCCTAATTCTTTCTGTTAATTTTTTTGAAGTTTTACTATAATTTTTGCCTCAGTTACTTCTATTAAATTGTCTTGAACATCAATCTTTCCAACTTGCATATTAGAGAAATCCATGTAAGAGTAAACCAACTACAATCTAGATAAACCAAGATATCATACCATCAAGATCTAGCAAACTTTTGACTTAAGAAAACATAATTGGTTTTGAAATGTAAAAATTAAATCTGAAAATTTTGTTTTTGTACTTTTTAATATTACATCTAAATATGGATTGTCTATTTAAACATATCACACCTGAATGCTGAATAAATATTTCATATCTGAATGTTGAATAAATATTATTTAAATAATTTTTGTCTTCTTATCTTTTATTGTAATTAGGTTAAAAGAATAAGAATAAATGCCATATTTTACCTTTTTAAAAACTAGTATTTTGAGTGTTAAAAAGGAGAAGTGCCTCTTAATTTTTAAAAGACGAAATAAGACTTCATATTTAAATTTGTAAAGCAACAAAACATATTTTAAAACCTCCAAACTTTGAATTTATAAACCGCCATTGAAACTTCAGAGGCCTAAACAAAATGCTCCTAACATACCAATTCCAAAAAACTATAATTAAAGTGGGTTTGGGGAACCAATTCCAATCTTTAAAATTAAACGGACTTATTTTCCAAATCTAAATGAAAGCTTGAAATTTGGATTACCGAATACACCCTTAATTCAGTTTTCACTAGGAATGTGCATAATCCAATTCAATCTGCTCAAACCAACCGATCTAATCCAATACAATTTGGTTGGATTTGATGAAACTATTGGATTTGATTGATTTGCGTTTTAGAAAACCAACTAAGCATTGTATCGGTTTGGTTATCATCTTGGTGAAAACAATGTCAAACCGATCCAATCTAATCTCAATTAAAAATGACATTTGTTCCCACATAATTGGTTATTATTATACACTAAGTGTGAACACCTCATTTTGCGACCCCTGCAAGAATTCCGATTTTTAAAGAAATGAACACGCATGCATGCACGAGGATTTTTAGATGCACAAAAACTATGTACATGTGATACAGGTCAAAGAAGAAAGCCAAAAGGACCCCGGATGAGGAGTTACAGAATTATCGAAAATTATCGGAACCGAAAACCGTCAAAACTCCTGGAAACTTGTGAAAGGAGAGTTACGCATTTTGGATCATCCTCAAACTTCGAGAGTTGTTAGACATTACCATGAGGAGTAACATACTTGAAAATCAGCTCAATCCGACAGTCGGATCTCTGAAAATTCAAAAAATCATGAGTTAGATTCGGGTGGTCAAATAGAGGTCTTCTCGAAATTAAAATGGTTTGAAGTTTGGTAAGTGGATAGGCCTTATTGTGGGAAAGAACATATTCTAATTTCAGCTTTGTCGGACATGGATCCTCAAGAATCAATTTGTCTACCGTGCAATTCTAGTTGAAATGTCCTTTGTAGCAAATTAAAAAAAATAGTGGCCTTCCCGAATTCTAATCAACCTCAAATTTGGACACAAGTTATAAAACATTTGGAGGGAAAACATATAAAAAAATCAGCATGATCCAACAGTTGTAAGTTCAATTGTAGAGATTGTTGTACGCAAGTACCTACGCGGGAACAAACTCTTTGAACTAAGGCAAGGAGACCGAGTCCTTACCGAACTCCAATCGTCTCCAATTTTTTACAGAGTCTAGAAGACTTGGATTGGAAATACATATCCAAAATTCAGCATGATCCAACGGTTAGAACCCGAATTGTCGTTCAAATAAGGGACCTTATCTACAACAAGTACCTTTCATACGCGGACACAAACTCTTCGTACCAATCAGAACGAAAGGGAACCTTCCCGAAATCTGATCGACCTGAAATTTTTACAAAATCTAGAAGAGTTATATTCCCAACACATATCTAAAAATCAGGATGATCCAACGGTGGGAAGGTTTCGCGATAATTTTTAAGAGTCCTAGTTGAAATCTCTTTTCTTGCTCTCCAAGTATTTTGACAACTATAAATAGACCCCCCTCCATTCATTATTTTCGTCAACAATCAAGGGGATTTTATGGTACACACCAAGAGATCCTTATTCTCTCCCTCCAAGGAGGCTCAGGTATAATTTTCTCTCTCTTCTTTTATTTATTCATCGATTTTATAATTTATATTCTTGTCTGAATAATTTCTATCACTTGATAACTTTTCAAAACCCTTTTTCAAATTGTTTTTTAAAACTAAAGGCGTATAATAAACCCTAATCCAATTTCAAAATAGTATTATTACTTTCTTACTTTTTCAAAAGTCCGGATTAGCGGTATTGTTATACGAAGGAATCAATAATCGCTATGTATCCAATCTAACTCATAGATTGCGGTGTATATGTGATGAATACTTGATGATGAGAGCACTAGTGCCATCTATACCAATTTAATCAATAAACTATGGTACACGATTGGTTAACTCGCCTCATATCATATCGAGTATAAGATTCCACATTGAATCAGTTTTCGAAAAGCCCAATGCTTTACAAAATCACTTGTTTCACTGCATCTATTATTATCACTCTCTTTTTCAAATCACACACACACACTTATTTTTAAAATCATAGGCGAATTAAGAAATACATCGTTTTCATCCCATCCCCAAAATCCCAATTTCTAAGGCAAGCACGAAAAGTTATAAAGTAATAGCAATAGCATGCAAGAACTAAATTATAACACATGCATATCCTACTCAAGAGACCGAAAAGGCGAATTGGGTGCCTAACACCTTCCCGATTCGTAACTTAATCCCCGAACCTTCGAATCAACTGGTTTCGCATATATTGTGTATAAGAGGATATTTAGTCCATAAATACGTCTCTTTTACACAAACCATTTTTGTTTGTTTAGTAAAACAAACTGGCGACTCTTATTCTTTTCAAAACCGATTTTCAAATCAACAACGGAATCGCCGCCCACGAGGACCCCCGGGCGTCGAGGATGCGGGTTCTCACACTAAGTTATCAACATAGATCGTGCTACACTTTGTTATTACTACATATATAAAAGAATCTAATAAGTAAACCCTAATTTATTTCTCTTTTATTTTACATTTTTATAGACTTTAATATGAATTAGACTTTAATATGGAATGATTTAATTTATATTTTTATTTGAGTAATAATGAAGGGAAATTTTTATTTATAGTGTCTTAATTCTTGTGAATCTGATTAGATTTGTTTTTGATGTTATTGAAACTTGAATAATCTTTACACAAAAGACATTGGTTTTGAACCAATCCAATTTAAAATTGAATTAGATTTTGAAATTAAGTTATATTGAATTAAATTCTAAATATAAAATCATGTTAGATTGGATTAGTCAGTGAATTGTGGTAACATATTGCTTTTGCTTTTGCACACTCCTAGTTTTCACAAAATTTGATGTTAAATCTAGTGATTTTGGTCAATCCCTAAAACCTCTATCTTGTGCAAATGTTTGGAGTACCTTTGAAAGTAAAATTAATATAAAATCTCTTGGGGGCTGTCATTAATTAAAAAAAAATTTAATAAATGAAACCAATTCTAATCTTTAAAATTGAACGGATTTATTTTCCAAATCTAAATGAAACCTTAAAATTAGGATTACTGAACACACCTTAATTCAGTTTTGACAAGTTCCAGTTAAATCCCTAGAAAATCTACTTTGTGCAGACATTTGGAATTCTTTTAAAAGTAAAAATTAGGGTGTCGGTATAGGCACCCTAAAAAAAACATTTTAGCACCTTTAAAAGTTCATTTAGTTATATTTTATTTCATCTTTAGGCACCCTTAATTCAAAAAACATGTTCCATTCTTCTAACTTGTGTTTATGTTCGGAGATTGAATATAACTTTTCCCTACTACTCAATAGAAACCATCAAGCAGTAAACAACAAAACTGAGCAATCATTTATTTATTTACTACCAGTGATTTCCAAACTGGCAAATTCAAATTCAAAAACGAGATGGTAAATTGGCAATTCATTTGTTCAAGAAGTTTGCTCGATCTCTTAAATGAGAAGTTAGAGAGAGGTACATGATGCATTAGAAAATTATACATATATTTGGCAGAAATTGTGGAGGAAACAGTATTTACCTGATGTAGAAATCCAGTATCAAGCATCCAATCTATTAGAATTTGAAATATTTTATAACGCTTCGTTGCTGATTCTCTCACTCGTGAGAGTTTATAAACTCCGTGCTCTAATCTGTTTTAACCACCACCAACATACAAATTAGGAAACAAAAATGCACAACCAAAGCCTAAAAGGATCTTTAATATTTTTTTCAATCATTTAACAAAAATTAAAGTTAAAAGGGACTTCATACGTTTCAAATAAAGCTTGCATTTTCTTGAGAGTTGAAGGACATGGCTGTCGAGGATCATCTCCAAATGACGACGCCTCTAATTCAAGTTTCGTGAGGTCACAATACCCAAATGCAGCTTCTCTTAATATATCGGCCTTCTGCTCTGGCCATTCAAAGTGTTTAAGGACTGCCCTTTAATCAACCTAAAACACAATAATGAAAATTAAAAATTGAAATGTAATTCTCAAGTCAAAATTTTGGGTAAATTTAGTGGAAGTACCAGGTAAAAGAGCTCATCGTTGAGCTGTTTAACAAAAGGCACAACATCTTCAAAATCAGTAAATGCTACATTCTCAATTTCTTTGATCAAATACCTAATGAAATCACCAAAATAAAAATGTGCAAATGCATATATATATGGCTGGAAATTCCAGTGGATTACATTCGATACAATGGAATTTGCTCTATGGAAGAGTATCGTTCTTGTACATCACAAAGATAACTCACACTCTTTTGCCTCTTTAGTAAAATCATAGAAGTTCAAAACATTTGAAATAGATTTTTGTTAGTAAACTATGGCATTTCTATTAAGGTGCTCTTATTGTTAGGGTGTTCTTAAAATTTTAAAAACTATATATGGGTGCTTAGAAAAAGGGTGCCAATTCTATTTATTAAGGGTGCTTTTACCAACACCCTAAAAATTAATATAAAATCTATTGGGGGCCGCCATTAATTAATTTTTTTTAATAAACGCATAGTTTAAATCTTTCACTTTAATTACAAAATAAGAAAATCCACCCCAAGCTTTACTTGTATGTATATATATTAATGTAAATATAGACAAGAACCATTAAAGGTGATTTTTTTTAAGAGAATGTCTATAAATACAAATTAAAATGATGTCAAGTAGGCATACACAATGTCTAAAAGAGTATGACGTATATGTATATAAAAATGCCTTTCATAGACAATAGTCATTGAAAAAAGCCTAAGGAAGCTTGTTATTGGACAGTTACGGTCAAGGAGTAACTCATTGTTTTAGTTTAAGATCTGGATGAATCTGTAAGATGTCACCTACTTAAGCATTTTTACAAACTCACAACAATACCCAATGTTGCACCCACCCTAGTATTACGATATTAGTAATCTTTAACATAATTTCTAAAAGGTGTATTTGGTTGTAAAGAGTGCTATTATTTTTAGGATCAATGCATGATTTGGGCGGGATGTATTTGGTTTAAAGCTTCTTTCGTTGGAACGACAAACTCCTAATTTTATAGAAAATTTTAATTTGACGAAAGAACGAAATCCCCTCAAACATAGAAGTGAGAAAAGTGCATACGAGCTTCTAGCTAGTGCAATGCACTTCTTCTCAAGCTACAGGTATTGGGTTTGAAATTGAAGGACAAATTTCACTGCATAATTAAAAATAAATAAAAACAAAAATCGAATGAGTTGAACATATTGAGAGTGAAAAAAAGTTTTCAAGAATTTAAGAACTAGCTCACTCGTTCATCATGTCTTAATTAAAACTATTACCTTTTAGATTTATGAATAATCTCTCTTTTATCTTTATATTTAAGAAAATATAATTTAAACTGAAAAAGAATATTAGTTAAGCCGTTAAGGTGCGCAAAATCTCCTCCTGATTTTCAAAAACAAAAAATAAAAATAAAGAAGAAGCCCGTACACTCAAAAGTACTTTTAACGTGGGACGGTGTGTCCGCGTTGGAGCCATAAAATTTGACAAATGCATTTTGTTTCCAGGAAAGCAACAGAATTGAGCGGTCAATCATTGGCTTATGCACATGAGAACAATGTGAGATCAACTAATCGGGGGCTTTCACGATGATTGTGATCTATTTGACCACTACATGTATATATATATATTCCTCTTTTTTTTCTTCAAAAAAAAAAAACCACTATCTATTATTTAATTATACTATCTCCGTCCATAGTTAATAATTTAGGTTGTTTTAACATTTTATAAAAATGCATAAATTTTATCACAAGTAATAATTCAAAATAAATTAAAATTGTAGTCCGTTGATTATGTTCTAGAAAAATAACTATAAATTTAAGACATTTTAAAAGATAATAATATACTTTTAATTATAATTGAAGTAATACGTAATTGTTTTCTTTTCCCACATAAACATAGATGGTTGGATTTTGTTGGGGACGGACGATAAAGGGTATGGGAATTAATTGTTAGATTATCACTGTGTTTAAAGTAATTCCAAAAGGAAAAAGGGGAAATTCTACCTTTTAACACACTTATGATTAAAGGGTGAATATAAATAAAGAACAAAAAGATACACTATAATATATTTATAATAAAAATTCTATAAATTAAGAAGGTTGGGATTGACCAAATTTATTAAACTATTGATAAGTTAATAACTTATTAATTTATCGAAAGATTTGTGTGTTTTAATATTGTTTTTTTGATCTTCCTTAGATTTTATTTCCTATAAACATTTGAGAATTGTGTTCAATAATTAAAGAGTTATACTACAGTAATCAAATAGATGTTGACTACTTATTAAACTATACGAGTAAACATGAAGACAGCTCGGAGATTTTAATTGATAAAGAGATTATTAATAGAATCATAAAAAATAATCAAGAAAACGAAATTGAGGATGATAGTTTTGCTATGGAGTTTGTTTTTTGAAAAAGAAGCCATCAAAGCAATGACAACACTAAATAATTTCCTCTTACAATATGAGAAATGTACACCTGACATTCTTAGGGTATTACAGAAGTTAGGGATGAAATTCGGACAAATATACATTTTTAACAAAAAACAAACAACATTGTACTCATATTTTATTAATGCATTATAGTAAGTTTGAAAAGGTGAATTATTAATTCATGTAGTTAATAGGCCTAAAGGAACCTTATAAAAAAAGTATTATTTTATAAATTTTGCGAAAATATTAATTTATCTTTTGGGCTCGAGTCGAGACTGACAAAATTTATTAATTTAGCAATATTATTATTTTATCAATTTTTTACAGTATTTTTTTTAGTTTTTTATTAATTGTTTCTACACCACATTAAATACATGATTAATCTTAACTTGCGATTGCAATTAGGCATAATATTTTATATTAAATCCATGAAACCACATAATGGTAAATATTTCTCTCTCTCTCTCTAAGCAACTATTTTGTTTTATTTCTCATGCATAATAAAGGGCACACATACATTATTTACACTTGGATTTCAATTTGTCGGGGGTGGAAGAATCAAACGAGGGATATCTCTCCTAATTAAGAAAAAAATGATCATTGCTATCATACACAAAAAATATAAGAAAAAGTAGGTATTATAAATGTAAATCAATTATTGTTTTTCCTAAACTAAAAAAAACAAAAACAAAACAACAACCTAACAATGAATTTTATCCTTTTTAAAATATAACACTCTTGTGATTCAAAAGAGATGATATACGTCATAAATATTATTTACAGAAATTTCATTAAAAAAAATACATTTATATATCACGTGCTTTACTTTTAGGTCTCGTTTGGTTCATGGAAGGGAAATCAATTCTCTAATCTTTCTCATGGAAGTGAGAAACTAAATTTCCTGTTAAATTTCATTTCTTATGTTTGGTAAAGTATGGAAAGTATTTAGGTAAAAATATTATTGTCCAAATTTTTTGTAATAAATGCTTGAAAATCACATAGAAAAATCAATCCCATATATTTTGAATGGAATGATTTTACCTCCTACTTTTTCCTCTCTCGGAAAAATATTTTCAAAATTTATACTTGCCAAATAAAATAAAAGAAAGACTTTCTTTTCTCGAGTACTAAAATTCATTTACCAAACGAATCTTGAAAATGTAACAGAAATTCATGGCAGATGAATTTAGGCCTCGTTTGGTTCACGGATTTTAGTACTCGGGAAAGGAAAGTCGTTACTTTCCTTTATTTGGTAAGCACAAATTCCGGAAACACTTTCCCGAGAGAAGGGAAAGTAGGGGGTAAAACAATTCCTCCCAAAACACATGGGATTAATTTTCCCATGTGATTTTCAAGCATTTATTACACAAATTTTAGACAATAATACTCTTTCCTAAATACTTTTCATGGTTTACCAAACACAAGAAAGAAAATTTGATAGGAAATTTACTTTCCCACCTCCATGGGAAAGATAAGGGAATCGATTTTCTTTCCGTGAACCAAACGAGGCCTTAAAGAAACCATTTTTGACCCTCATTGATTAGCAACATTTAAAAAAGAAAAATAAAAGATACAATATTGATCCGTAAATGCGCATCATTAGAATTGAAAAATATGGGCTGCGGTTGGTTTAAATGAGTTTAATTTAATTAACATCATTTACTCGTGCACAATTATTATCTTATTACGTATGTATGAATATTAAAGTTAAAAAAAAGATGGAAAAACTGAAAAGGTAAGAAAGAAAGAAAGAGAGGGGAAGCAAGCAATCTTTGTGGTCTTATTATCATCATCATACATAATAAAATAATACATATATATACATACGTGTACTATACACAACGGACCAATTTAATTGTTTTTTGGTTCACTGACTTTCTCTCTCTACAATGCATCCTCCGCTTTCTCTCTCTAAAAGAACAAAGTAAATGGGGGGAGGTGGTGGGGGTGGTGGGTGATGCTGTGGTCTCTGTATTGAAAAGGAATATGCTATTTCACAAAAAATGCTTCTTTTTACAAACAAACATTCTAATAATATAAGTCGGTTAGATAAATTCCCCCCCAATTTTATTATAAGAAGATACATCCACTTTCTCCCCTTCTCTACACTTTCTCCTCTTTCCTTGTTCAGGTAAACAACAATTCTCTCTCTCTCTCTCTCTAAATTTCATTATCTTTCTAATTCTCTTGCTTATGATGTTAATGCTTTATTGTAGTTTGATTTCATTTGATTTGATGAGCGTGTGTTTTGGAATTTTAAATTTGAAATGTTCATGCGAAAGGCTGCATTTTTTTTAAATTTTTTTTGGAATTTGGTTGTTTTAGTAAACCCTAAATTTCGGGGATTATAGGGTTTTGTTCGTATTTGTGGGGTCTAGTGGTAAATTAATGTCGATTTTTTGCTGAAAAAGGTAGCTTGTCAATCGATTTGGACTTATGTGGTGCTAGAACTGTCTTTATTTGAATGTTGTTGCTGAGTTTTACTGTGATTTTATCAAATTAGTTAAATGAATTTGTTCCTTAAAATGGTAGTTACAGACTTGCAGTTTTATGATTATAAAAGGAAATATTAATTGCAGCTCTCTCTCTCTCTCTCATTTATAAAAAAAACATTCAGTATAATCCTAATAGGATTATGATTATAACATTAAGTTGCACCTTTTGTTACAAGGTTGGGAGAGGGAGGGGGGGGGGGGAATTGATTATTGGAGGAATGCTCCTTTTCATTTGCTTTCGTCTGCCTTTGTTTTGACGAATTATGATCTTTCCAAATTAAGACTCCATTTTCCAGTTTCGCACTTCCCAAGGAAAACACTGATTTCAATTATAAAATGTTCAAGAACAAAACCTAAGTACTATCATGAGATTTTCTATATTGACTAAACTTATGAACTATTATGAGATTTTTTACATTGATTATGTCCCAGAAATAAGTTGGACTCTTAACTTGTTACATAGAAAAAGGGAAAAGACTCTTAATTTGGGACAGAAGTAGTATATTACTAAATTTTGATGGTTTATTATCTTATTGTCACACATCTCTAATATAGTAATATTAACTTTCTGAATTGGAGCTCTCATATCAATTCTATATATGCTACAGGGGATTAAATCAAATTGAGATGATTTTAAATTTAGAACATTTTCTCCCCCATATTTTATTTTCAGGGTTCAAGAGCTGGTCTCTACTGTAGATTTTTGTGGTTACCAAGTGGAGTTCACTCGTAAAGATTTGATCCATTGAAGTAGGCCGAATATTTTTTGTTCATAAACAGTGATAATGGGTTCTGATAGGCAATCTGTTGGTTTACTAGATACTCTCAATATGGAGACAGTAAGAACAATTCTGACTCACACATATCCTTACCCACACGAGCATTCTCGTCATGCTGTTATCGCTGTAGTTGTGGGTTGTTTGTTTTTCATATCGTCGGATAATATGCACACACTCATACAGAAAATGGACAACAACATTAAGTGGTGGTCAATGTATGCGTGTTTGCTCGGTTTTTTCTACTTCTTTTCTTCCCCATTCATTGGGAAGACAATTAAACCAAGCTATTCAAATTTCAGTCGCTGGTAAGTTGTTCTATGTTCTTGTTTTTTTTTATATTTGTTCACTTCCTCATATATGTTCTTATACACCCATAACCATCAGGGTGTGATAGCAATTGTGGAATTAGGGTAGAAGATGGTTAAATTCCAGGCAATTCTTTCACTAGGCAATGGAATTCTATGGAAAAGCATTTAAAGGTGTTTGGTTGTACTTATTTCTAGGTGGAAAATGTGTTCTTTTTCCTTGCAATGGTCGCATTTCAAAATTTGGTGTTTGATTGCCCAATTTTTTATCTAGAATTTAACTTCTTCTTTTTTTTTGTTTGTTTGTTTGTCTCTGAGCTCTTTCCACTTTATCTAGAACTAGAATTCATTTTCCTTGTGGGAGGGTGAGAGTTCAAGTTCCTAGACTTGTGCATCATTCACTTGTACCATTGAATTGGATAGATAGAAAATTAGGCAATCAAACACTATCAAAAGATGGAAAAGTACATATTTTCCAGTTTATTGATGGAAAACTTTGCCAATCAAACACACCCTTTCTGTATTCATTATAGTACAATCCACATGGCTTACCTATATTGAGCATTTGAGCTAATGCGTCGCTCTCATTTGGAAGTTTTTATTTTCACTTTGCAGGTATATAGTATGGATTCTAGTGGCAGCCCTGTATCATCTTCCAAGTTTTCAATCAATGGGAGTGGATATGAGGATGAATCTTTCTTTGTTTTTGAGCATATATGTCTCATCAATCTTGTTTCTTCTTGTTTTCCATGTTATATTTCTTGGGCTCTGGTATATTGGTCTTGTTGCTCGTGTGGCTGGAAAGAGGCCCGAAATCTTGACCATTTTTCAAAACTGTGCTGTAAGTTCTGAAGACATATCTTTTATTGGAACAAGCCATATATGTCTTAGCTTCAATATGTTAACCCAGATCCTTGTTTTGTATGGTTAATTGATGATATAGGTTTTAAGTATAGCCTGCTGTGTATTTTATAGCCACTGTGGGAACCGTGCTGTTATGAGAGAAAAACCTTTCTATCGAAGAAATTCTTGGTTTTCATTTTCAAAGAAGGAAGAGCGCAATACATGGCTTGCAAATTTTGTGCGGATGAATGAGCTGAAAGACCAGGTTTGCTCATCTTGGTTCGCTCCAGTTGGGTCTGCCAGTGATTATCCATTTTTGTCCAAGTGGGTTATTTATGGGGAGGTATTGTTTCTGGCCATTTATGTAATTAAAATACCTCTTTATTTTGCAATCGATGGAGGATCTTATGCGGTTGTGTGCATTTGCTTCCTTTGTGTTTTCTTCCATTTTCAGTTAGCTTGCAATGGTTCTTGCCCAGGAACATCTGATGAAATTTCGCCCATATATTCGTTGTGGGCTACACTTATAGGTCTCTACATGGCCAATTATGTAGTTGAAAGATCATCAGGGTAAGTGGTTAGTTGGTGGGTTCGATTTTCAAACATGTCGTATGTTTTCTTTTTTGGGCATTTTTGACTTTTCGCCCGATTTTTAAGGTGAAATTAGAATGCCTCCCTGTTTTCATAATCATTAGACTCTTCCCCTTGCATGCAAACGAATCTCGAAGTATTACGTAAAAATAGGGGGTAGCGTCTAATTTTTTGGATGTAATACTTCGACTGAAACCCCCGTTTTTATTATTTCCTTGAGATTCCCCCCGCATGCAAGGGGCAAAGTCTAACGATTATGGAAATACAGGTAAATCTAATTTCACATATAAAATGGAGGGGAAAGTCAAAAAAGCATTTTTTTTCCCTTTTCCTTTCAATTTAAATTGGAACAACAAGGAGGGTATGCGCTTACACTTGAACCTGTTTCTCATGCTATATGTATTTGGGGTGTGGGAATTGTTTTAATTAGCTAGTGTTAAGGTTGACCTTTTGACTTCTCAGTTTGAGGCATATGCCATTGTCCAGTTGAAAAGTTGCCTCAAAAGGTCTTCTGTATACCTGATTATACAGCCCTGATAATTTGAGCTATATATATTTCTAGCTTATAAATTATACTATTGAGGATCAAGCTATCAAAGAAAGGCTTACTTATTCAAATGAATCATGGTCAAACAGATGGGCTCTCACTCACCCTTTGTCAGTCAAAGAATTTGAGAAGTCGAAGAAAAAGCAACTGAAGCCTGACTTTTTGGATATGGTTCCTTGGTATTCAGGGTACATGCTCTGTATTTTTTCATCATTTTATAGTTCATAATATATTAATATTTTTTTTTGGCTTCATGATTTGATCTAATTTCGCTAATGAGCAATGACCATATGTTGCAGGACATCAGCTGATTTATTTAAGACAGTATTTGACCTCCTAGTATCGGTAACAGTATTTGTTGGGCGTTTTGATATGCGTATGATGCAGGTAGGATATTTAGAACTCCATATTCTTTGACAAGTTTATAGTTTCTTCCATTTTGCCCTTTATATAGCCAGTATCTGTCAAAGTCATTATCTCAACATCCTATATAAAATTTGCAAGCTCTCTTATACTCGCTGTATTTGTGTGTATGCAAGCCCTCTCATACTCGCCGTATTTGTGTGTTTATATTATCTTTTATTTCCAAGAATTTTAATTTTTTTTGTGGGATAGAGTATATTTCTTGGTGAAAAGATCTAGATAGTGTTAAAAAAATCCTGTACGTACTATCCTGGACGTATTTTTGAATTTGTTTAATTTGGAGGGCCAAAGAAAGTGTATCAAAGAAATTAAGATATCCATAGTTTACATACAGATTATTGTGTCCATTGTGGGAAACAAATCTGAGTTCATGTTTACGTAGTACATTAGGATAATAAATAAAGTTCGCAAGTTTTGGTAATACAATTTTGCTCTATGGTTTCCATTTCAAAAGGGTAACAAAATTTTCAATAACATTCAGATCTTTAATTTGTATCTGAACTTAAAGTTGAATGTGAAGAACATTATTATAGGTCATAATACCTTTTTATGAAGCACACCAGTTCACAGAGAAAATTTGATTGGTCAAAATCACTGGTAATAATTGGGAAAGGGAGATAACATGAACTTGTGTGATCTAAATGGTTGTGGATGTTTGTGGTTTAACAAATATATCGGCCTAGATAGAGCAGAATTACGGAAAATGATCGGTGCAAGTTAGCTCTGATTGTTGGGCATGATTGAGTTGATTTTTTGATTATGTGGCTCCTTTTATCATTTTAGGTTGAAATAATTTTAAATCGAAATATAATAAAAAGATTTGGATTATTTGGTTGCATTGAAGTTAATCTACGATAAGCAACAATTTGATGAAGGCCAATCATCTACGTCGTTTAATAACAAAAATTCTTTGATTACCTGGGGCTTTTATGAAGGTTTTACTACATAATAACAATGAGGTGAACAATCTGGTGAAGTGTCTTTTTTTTTTGGGGTACTGACATATAATGATAAGTGGATTTATGAGTCAAATAGTTCTGATTAAAGCACTTTTGGTTTTCATTAGAAAGTTACATTTTAAATTACATCATGTTTCTTCCCCACTCCCCAATATCACCAGGCGGCGATGAGCAGGACAGAAGAAGGAGCTAAACAAGATGATCTATTATATGATCATTTTAGTGAAAAGGATGATCTGTGGTTTGACTTTATGGCCGATACTGGTGATGGTGGAAACTCATCCTACTCTGTGGCACGTCTTCTTGCTCAACCATCAATTCGGGTCTGTGGCAGTGATTATGACCTTAAACTTCCACGTGGGGACCTGCTTCTTATTGGGGGTGATCTTGCGTAAGCTTGAACTTTCTTAATTACTTGTTTATGATCTATAGGATGTTTAATTACTACTTTTTCTATTTTTCTATTGAATCCAATTCTTTGTCTAATGGATAAGAAAGAATTTCCTCTAAAATGACATAAAGATGTAGAACATCTCACCAAATAACTACTCTCTTTTTCCAACTTCTTACAAAACTTGGTTTTCCAACCATTTTCCAACATTTTTATTAAACAGACCCTTAGTTACTAGCAATACAATATGTGGCTTTGTTTTGCAGACCTTACAAGAATCAACCGATGTGTATATAATTTTGTGTTGTTTGTTTGAGGACTTATTTATTGGGCAATGTGAAGCATTTAGGCATGCCAAGTTCCCCCACATCTTAGATCAGTTACAAATGATCCTTGCTATTATATTGCTTTATATATTGATTTGTTTATATGGAGCTGATGCTTTAATTGCATGGTTCTTTTGAGTAGATGTGATGTTCTATTCACTATACTTGAGTGTCTAATTTTTTCATATGCTACTCCAAGCTGTTAAATTCACTAAAACTATTTTCTTAGTAAAATAACACATATCTCGGTTATTTCATAGGTATCCCAATCCGTCGGCATTTACATATGAGAGGCGCTTCTTTCTTCCTTTTGAGTATGCTCTTCAACCTCCACCATGGTATAAGGAGGAGCATATAGCTGTAAACAAGCCAGAATTACCTTTCGGGGTGTCTGAACTGCGTAAATATGACGGGCCTCAATGTTTTGTTATACCTGGAAACCATGGTAGGTCTTCTTTCTAAGCCAGGGCTAGGGATTTGTAGAAAACAGATTGGACCGACATAACCGACTGGACTGATCCAGTCTAAAATTTTTGAGGAACCGAAACTTTGGTCCAGCCTTCGGTTTGTGAAAAATAAAAATAGGCTGTGCCGCCTCTATTTTTTTTTTTAAATAAAAAGGTTTCTCGTAAGCCTATTTTATTTTTTGCTTCATATTCTAACATGTAGCATACTTTCAACCAATCAAACTATAGCATACTTCCGGTTTTGTATATGTAGTTTTAGGCATAATTTTTTAAAATGTCACCCAAAAACTTACGGGTTGAAAGCTAAATATAGCCAAAAAGTTGATGGGTCAAATGTGAAAATGGTCCAAGCCAACTCGACAAACTGACCAGTCCAACTGTGTGCAAAAACAAAGCAGTCCGGTCCGATCTAAAGCCATAAATTGGTTTGGTTTCTAGTATTTTAGAAGCAACCATGTCAGCCCGGTTCTAAAAAAGGTCAAAACACCGGACCGTACACATCCCTTGCCAGGGATTCCTCTATTTTTGTTCCATAACAAGTGACTTTGTATTTGGTATCTCCATGTTCATTTATATTTTAATGTTGATATGTTCCTTTTCCTTCTTCTTTTTTCTGTGGCAGATTGGTTTGATGGACTTCAAACGTTTATGAGGTACATTTGCCATAAGAGCTGGTTGGGTGGATGGTTTATGCCTCAGAAGAAAAGCTACTTTGCTATGCAGCTACCCAAAGGCTGGTGGATATTTGGACTTGATCTAGCTCTCCATTGCGATATTGATGTTTATCAGTTCAAATTCTTCACGGAATTAATAAAGGAAAAGGTATGTATTACGTATAATATTTGTTTATTAGGTTCTCGTATGTCACATTTTGATTTTACAAGTGCCACAAATATTACGAGAATTTGTAATTGATATGATAATGATCATGTGTTTCAAAAGCTGCTATTAAATACTTATCGTTGAGATGGCAATCTATCTAATATGGAAGCTATATGTGGCCCATTTTGATGGAATTTGTAACGACGTCTAAGGGCCTACATCTCTCCATTTGCCAGAGATTTTTTAGACCATGGATTTAAATCTCTCAATTATTGTTTCTTTTACCTCATAAATCACCACTGATAAAAATCCCAATCTACACACATTACGAAAGGAATATATAGAAAGATGTGTGTATGCACGCATCTAAATAAAATAAGAGAAGTATGCTCCAAAGAAGGAGAGCACAATTATATAAGTGAGAATTTAAGAACTAAACTAAACTAGATTATCAATTCATTCTAGTCTTCCTTTGAAAGGAGAGGGATTACATGATCTATACTAATTATAAAAGTGTGAATGAGGTGGGTTGATTTACACAAAAAGTGTTTTGCACTTTTATCACACTTTTAGCAATTGGTTAAGAAGATTTATTATATAGTAACTATTAAATAAAAAGTACCACATTTAATTAAACGTAAATCCTACTCTATTTAGTCTTTTTAAAAAGTCTTTTGCACTTTTATCAATTGGTTAAGAAGATTTTATATATACTAACTATTAAATAAAAAGCACCACATTAAATTAGACAGTAAATCCTACTCCATTTAGTATTTTTATTTCGAATTAAAAGAAATCTGGCAGTCTTTAAAGTGTCTTTAATGTCTATCTTATTTCTATTAGGATTCTAAACTATAATACTGTATTTAACATTTGAATGCCAATCACATATACACTTCTATCAATTGGTTAAGAAGATTTATTATATATTAATTATTAATAAAAAGTTGTCTTTTTAGATGGAATTAAAAAAACAATCTGGTAGTTTTTAAATCTAAAGTACCTTTAATGTCTATTTTAGACCTACGCACGTACACTATGACTAGTATATATAAAATCATATCCTTCATTGATTGCTCATTTATCTTGATCTTTGGAATACTAGTTAGACCATCTGAACAGTCATGGGTCCTAGTCGTCACTAAATGCACTGGTTGATTCTCAAGAGAGGGAGGCAGTTCAACCTTAGGCTTGGAAGTCTTGGCCACTTTTGGAGGAAAGAAATGCGTGGATGCGACATGAAAATTATCCAAAGTAATCATGATACTCATACGTAGAACGAGTGAGATGATGGCTAGGAGTAGCAAGAGCATCTTTCTCCAAAATATAATCATTCCTCAAACTAGAAAGATTTGAATCTTGAGAGGTAGTTCCTTCACAACAATTTTCTTGGCTTTATAGCTTCTCAGTCTCAGCTTCCTTAGTTTTATTATTCGCCCACTCTATTTGAAGCATCCATAGGAGTAAGAGTTGTGCAACATCCATGGATAGGACATTGCACCAAACAAAATCATAATATTTGTCCATTTGTGTCAGAACCAAACAACATTCTGAGGCCTGAATTTTTTTATTGCATATGAGCACGTCATATGGCTGCAGATGTGGCAGAGGAGTCTGGTTCATCCATTTAACCGTACCTCTAGATATCACATTAATAGGACACTTCCAGTCAATTATAGTCTTGCAAATACGTGTCCCACTATTATGTGTCCCACAATGAATGAAAGTGTGAATCGGACTAGGCATGGTTGACTCATATTGTTTCCACAACTTATGAGGAAAATTTGTCTCATAGATATAAGCCATCAAGAATAACACGAGAGACATTTTTTTCATTTTTTTTATGGGCAAGGCAAGGTAGGAAGTCAGGTTAGATAATGGGTGAGAAAAAAAAGGGGAAGGTGTGGCTGATTTTTTATCTCTTTTTTTTTGTTTTTTTTTTAAAAAACCAATACTTACCAACCAGACCCCTCAAATCCTTTCTGTCCCAAACCCTTAACAGCTCCCAATCCCTTTGTGAGAATGTGAGAATTATTGTTGTATCATTGAGTAGAAAGGTACAAAATATATATATACAAGAGAAAGACCTAGTATATTAAGGAGTTTCCTTCTAATAAGGATTCTTTAAATATATCCTAAATATACACATGCTATAAATAGAATAAACAAATCTCAACACTCCCCCTCAAGCTGGAGCGTACAAGTTGTAGGTTCCAAGCTTGTTACAAATGTAATTGACGCGAGGGCCACCGAGAGACTTTGTAAAGATATCAGCTAGTTGATCATTCGATTTCACGTAGCTTGTCGTTATCTCCCCTGAAAGAATTTTCTCTCTAATAAAGTGGCAGTCAATCTCGATATGTTTAGTCCTCTCATGAAAAACTGGATTGGAGGCAATGTGGAGAGCTGCTTGGTTATTGCACATTAATTTCATTTATTGAATCTTTAAGAACTTCAGCTCCTGTAATAATTGTTTCATCCAAATTAGCTCACACGTTGCTTTGGCCATTACTCGATATTCCACCTCAGCGGTAGATAGAGAAACAACTGATTGTTTCTTGCTTTTCCATGAGACCAAATTTCCTCCAACAAAGATACAGTACCCACTGGTCGAACGTCTATCATGTGGGCAGCCTGCCCAATCAGCATCGGAGTAGCCAACGACCTCATTGTGGCCTCTACTTTCATAAAGAAGACCTTTGCCTGGTGCCTTCTTTATGTATTTTAAAATACGAACGGCTGCCTCCCAATGAATATCACACGAGGCACTTAGGAACTGATCGAGTACACTCATCGAAAATGCGATATCAGGACGTGTCACGGTGAGGTAGTTGAGTTTCCCAACGAGTTTCCGGTACTTATTAGGGTCTGATAACGGCTCTCCCCTGATTAGTTAGGAGTTTGACATTTGGATCCATCAGAGTCTCTACCGGTTTACAATTTGTCATGTTAGTTTCTTCTAAGATATCTAAGGCATACTTCTGCTGAGAGATGAGAATACCCTGTTGGGATTGAGCAACATTTATTCCCAGAAAATATTTGAGTTTTCCCAGATCTTTAGTCTGAAAGTGGTGAAATAGATGATGCTTAAGTCTCTGTATGCCCTCTTGATCATTTCCCGTAATAACGATGTCATCCACATAAACGACCAAGTAGATGCATTTGTCAGAAGACGAATGGGAGTAAAAGACAGAGTGATCAGCCTCACTACAAGCCATACCAAACTGAAGGACAACCAAACTAAAACGTCCAAACCACGCCCGTGAGGATTGCTTTAGACCATAAAGAGAACGACGAAGGCGACACACCAGATTAGACTCCCCTTGAGCAACAAACCCAGGCGGTTGCTCCATATAAACCTCTTCCTGTAATTCGCCATGCAGAAAAGCATTCTTGATATCCAATTGATAAAGGGGCCAGTGACGAATGGCTGCCATAGAGAGAAATAGACGAATAGAAGACATCTTAGCTACCGGAGAGAACGTATCACCATAATCAAGCCCATGGATCTGGGTATACCCTTTTGCAACTAATCAGGCTTTCAAACAATCAATATTTCCATCGGGTCTAACTTTGACAGTGTAAATCCAACGACAACCCACTGTTGATTTACCAGGAGGAAGAGGCACGAGGTCCCATGTGCCACTCGAATGCAAGGCTGACATCTCATTAACTATAGCCTGACGCCAACCCGGATCAGAAAGTGCGGCTCCGACATTTTTAGGTGTAGAAACAAGAGACAAAGACGATACAAAGGCAGTATATTGTGGAGATAAACGATGATAACTCACAAAATTATAAATGGGATGAGGGTTACGAGTAGAACGAATACCTTTGCGTTCGGCAATAGGAAGATCCAGGTCAGGAGCCGAAACTGAAGGCGCAACTGGAGTATGAGATGAGGCCGATGGATCCGGTGATGGGGGGATGGGCTCAGATATAGTCTCAGTAGTAGGCTCGGTAGTGGGGTTCTCAACAGATGTAGATTGAGGTCGGCGATGATAGGTAAGCAGAGGAGGTGGTGAGGTTGCAGCAGGAGCCACAGGATCAGGAAAGCACACAACTTGTGGAATAGGATTAGCGTTTGATATGGGGGACTCACTAATATCAATAGGACACGTAGCACGCTCTGAAGAGGGAAAGAAGGGTGTTGTCTCAAAGAAGATGGCGGCTGCGAAAACAAGGTATCGTTTAAGGTCTGGGAAAAAACAACGATAACCCTTTTGTAAACGAGAATACCCCAAAAAGATACATTTGCGAGATTTGGCATGTAACTTATCTTTCCCAGGAGTGAGGTCATGAACAAAACAAGTGCAACCAAAGACACGAGGGTGGACAGAATAGAGAGGCTGGGTGGGAAATAACAGAGAATGAGGTACCTGATTTTCTAAAACTGAGGATGGCATCCTATTAATTAAATAGCAAGCAGTGAGGACTGCGTCTCCCTAAAAACGTTGTGGAACGTGATTGTGAATAACGAGGGTACGAGCAGTTTCAATCAAGTGTCTATTTTTCCGTTCAGCCACTCCATTTTGTTGAGGAGTATGAGCACAAGAAGATTGGTGAAGTATGCCCTCAGAAGTCATAAAGGATTGGAAGGGGGCAGAAAAATATTCTCGTGCATTATCACTGCGAAAAGTACGAATAGTGGTGCCAAATTGGGTTTTAATTTCTGAGCAAAATGTTTGAAAGATGGAGAATAGCTCGGAACGATTTTTCATTAAAAATAACCAAGTGCATTGGGAAAAATCATCAACAAAAGTGACAAAATATTGAAAAGCCAAAGTTGTCTTGACACGACTAGGACCCCATACATCAGAATGAACTATAGAAAAAGGTGAATCTACTTGTTTATTAACACGACTGGGAAAAGAATTACGAATGTGTTTTCCTAACTGACAAGACTCACACTCTAAAGATGACACACGAGAAAGACTCGGCACCATCTTTTGTAGGTTGGGATGGCCTAAACGCTGGTGAAGGAGTGCAGGTGGATCACTAGCAACACAGGATACATGGGTTGATGGTAGGGTGAGGTAGTATAGACCACGGTACTCATGTCCTACTCCAATTAACTTCCCAGTACTCTGCTCCTGCACAAGAACTGAATTAGCAACAAAGGTAACAGAATAAGGCAAGGTTTGGGTTAATTTGCTAACTGAAATCAAATGGACAAGACATCCAGGCACAAAAAGAACAGAATTTAAAGACAAGGTATGCAAGGGTTTGGCCTGTCCAATGCCTTTAACTTTTGTTTGAGAGCCATCGACTAAGGTAATAGTAGACAATGAATCAGAATAAGTAATAGACGAGAACAAATTCTTGTTACCAGACATATGGTTAGAAGCACCAGAATCAAGAACCCAAGATCCAAGAGATGATGATTGAGACATACAGGCAATAGGGTTACCAGTTTGATTTACATAAGCATTGGATATGGACCGCTTGTTCTCTTGAAATTGCATGAACTCAGCATATTTAGTGGCAGATACCGAAAGCGTAAGGATTGATTTTTCGCTTGGAGTACCCATTAGAGTCTTGTGGTATAAGCCAAAATACCACCAAACTAATGCTGGGAATAGATTAGAAATATGCTAGAACACAAATCTTAGAGAGACGACCTGGAAAAAGTGGATTTGAAAACGCGAACAGTAACGCGGATGAACAGTAACCCGTGAACAGTAACTTTGATGAACAGTAGTGCAGATGAACAGTGCTCGGATGAACAGTAGTGCGGATGAACAGTGCTCGGATGACCAGTAACGCGAATGAAAAATATTTTATTTTTTTTACGCGACAGCTAGGGTTTACACGCTGGGATAGGAACACAACGGCTAGGGTTTACACGCTGGAATAGAAACACAGCGGCTAGGGTTTGGTTATTATGTGGGGTTTACATGCTAGAATAGAAACACAGCGGGTTTGGTTATTATGTGAGGTGGCTAGGGTTTGGTTACTATAGGAGGATCGATTCCTCTGATACCATGTGAGAATGTGAGAATTATTGTTGTATCATTGAGTAGAAAGGTACAAAATATATATATACAAGAGAGAGACCTAGTATATTAAGGAGTTTCCTTCTAATAAGGATTCTCTAAGGATTCTCTAAATATATCCTAAATATACACATGCTATAAATAGAATAAACAAATCTCAACACCCTTAAATGAAGCCCAAAACTGAACCCCACCTCCCTCAAACCCACCAATCAGACCTCCTCTTTTCATTAAAGCCCAAACCAATTAAATCCTTTATCACAAACCAGCCTACCAATCTCTGTCGCCATTGGCTTTGGGCACTATTTGATGATATAGAAAGCGGCAGCAGCGGTACAGCACAAAGTTCTTGCGGTCTAAATATTTTCCAGCCAACCTGCGACACTTTCGAGCAATAGTTCTTCCAGGATCTTGCAGAGATAAATGACGAATGATGAAGCTTTTGGGCATATCAATACAGTGGTGACAACAGCGTGATGGTTAAGGTTCCTCAACGTTAACCTCAAAAGAAAAGATAGATGACGAGGGTTATGAAGCACGACGAAATAGTGGCAGCAATGAATGAATACGGCGTGACAATGGCATGATGGCTAAGGTTTTATGGAAATAGCAATTGCAGTTGCAACACTCAACGATAAAGATTATCGAGAATAGCAAGGTTGTGGGTACTGGGTACTTGGTCTGGAGTTGATGAACGGCTGAAGCGATGGTGTTGATGATGATTGATGAATTGCTGTGGTTGGTGATAAATAACGGCTAGGATTTCTTGACGTCAACAGTAAAAGGAAAGGATGACGACGAGGGTGGGTGGATCGAAAATCTTTTGATACCAAATTGATGCAGGGCAGTTATGAAGAGATCTGCCCTAACACTTAATTGAGAATCAAGAAGAATAAGAGACTAAACTAAATAAAACTAAACTATAATCAAATACTCAATTCATTCTGGTCTGCCTTTGTAAGGAGGGATTACATGATATATATATATATATATATAAAGGAAATAAACACTAATTCTATTAATACTAAAGACTTACCAAACTCAATTTCTACTGCTCACTAAAATACTATTAAATACCCTAATAAGAATAGTAATCTCAATTTCCTAAACTACCTAGATTATTATTCTAAATATAAATAAATAAATTACTAGATACAGTTTATAAACAACTAAAATACATATTCTTATCATGTTCCTCATCACCTGTTTTTATAATCGTTGTAATGTCTAATTCTTTTACAAATCCTTTGAATTAACCTCCACGTTGTAATGTAGTTATTTGAGATTCTCCTGCATACAGGGGGCAAAGCCTTCACAGTTATTTAAGAGTGGGTGGGTGGGTTCGGGGGCGGGGGTTGGGGGGTTGTGGTTCAATTAATGGGGCAAAAGTAAAAAAAGCCTAGCTAAATATCTATTTACATATTAAAATTAAGTATGCATAACTACCCTTTTTTGAATCGCATTACCATGTTGAAGTTATTTTCAGGTTGGGGAGAATGATTCTGTGATCATTGTTACACATGAACCGAACTGGCTTCTTGATTGGTACTGGAATGATGTGACTGGCAAGAACGTATCTCACCTTATACGTGACCATCTAAATGGAAGGTGTAAACTTCGAATGTCTGGGGATTTGCATCATTATATGCGACATTCATATGTTCCATCAGAGAAGCCTGTTTATGTGCAACATTTACTTGTTAATGGTTGTGGTGGGGCATTTTTGCATCCCACTCATGTTTTTAGTAATTTTGACAAATTATATGGGACCTCTTATGAAAGCAAGGCTGCTTATCCATCTTTCGAAGATTCAAGCCGGGTAAAGATGATTCTAA
Source organism: Lonicera japonica (assembly GCA_021464415.1). Classification (NCBI taxonomy): domain Eukaryota; kingdom Viridiplantae; phylum Streptophyta; class Magnoliopsida; order Dipsacales; family Caprifoliaceae; genus Lonicera; species Lonicera japonica. The sequence goes on along the minus strand of CM038466.1, from coordinate 65,094,263 downwards.
GGGTCCATTTGATAAAAATGTTGAAAAATTATTGGGAAAACGATTAAATTCTATCAGAAGTTTGAAAATGAGGCGAGTGATGTGGTGATCTTTTTTCATGGAATTTTTTTCTCACCCACCGATTGGATTCCATGGAAAAAGTAGTAGAGCATCTCTCCAGATCACTTGTCTCCTTTTCCAACTTCTCAAATTAGTAGTGTTTTCAATCATTTTCCAACTTTTTTCTCAAACATACCCTAACCTAACATTCTTTAACATTGTTTTCTCTGTGTTCATTAATGGTAATAATGCTTATAAATTTTGATGCAGATTGCGCTAGGAAATATATTGAAGTTCCGAAAGAAAAATTGGCAGTTTGATTTCATTGGAGGGATCATATATTTTGTATTGGCCTTTTCTATGTTCCCACAGGTGGGCTCATGTTGATTTCTTGTAGACAAGTCATCTCAGTTATCCTTTTATTTGCACAATGGAACTAGGATATTTCCTCATGTCTAGGATTTTTTATTTGTTTTTGAGGTGATAAGAAATATTCCACAGTTTGAGGAATCGTAAATTGGTAGCTCAATACAAACAGAAACATAGTAAATAATATATGTTAAGACTATGGGTGTGTTTGATTACGGTAAATGCTGTGGTAGGGTTTAATTTGTAAGAAAAATGTTAGACTCTGTGTTTGATTGCCCTTGTAAATAAAAAGGCTGTCATTTACTTTTACATTATTTTCCACATTTTGTTGCAAACCAACTGCACAATAGAAACTAGTGCAGTGGATTTTCGTCCTTTCTGATACCGAACAAACTGGCACAAAACATTTCATTTGCATGAAAAAAATTACTGTGAAAACAATTTCTACTGCATTGAGTTTCCAGTCCCTATAAATCTTATTTTGGAGCTGCCATTGACACATACATAGAGTTAATTATAAAGTATTTTTAAATGTAAATAGAGCCTAATAAAAGTTCACAAATAAATAGAATTAATCGCAAGATCTCTGAGGCTTATTATATCCAGGTGTATCTTAGATCAAACATTGAAATACTTTCTTCAACTGCTGACTGATTTATTTGCCTCTCTTGTAGTGTAAGCTAGATCATATTTTACGGGATAACACATTTTCGGGTCACATATGGAACTTCTTTAGCACTGTGTGGGATGCTTTCACATACATGCTTGGATATTCGTATGTATCTTCAGCAGGTGCTTTATTCTTGTTAGTGGCTGCAATTACATTCGTACCTACCAAAATTTCTCGGAAAAGAAGGGCAGTAATTGGGATTCTTCATGTTTCTGCCCACCTGGCTTCTGCATTAATTCTCATGTTGCTGTTGGAACTCGGTGTGGAAACTTGCATCCGGCATAAATTGTTGGCAACTAAAGGTGAATTTGTGTTTCTTTTGATCTTAATAAACATGAGATGGTTCGTTCATCTACGTCATATAAATTTCTTTGTTATTAAAATATTGTTTTTCTCCTTGTGTGTTGCCAAGCCCTCCTATGTGCAAAAGCAAGAACACCTTTATGTGTTGTTAAAACTCAAAGGGTATCTTCTGGGGTTTTTTGTGGTACAAAACGATAATAATTTAGGACACTTTTATCTTTTGGGTAGGGTGGGATCTTGCAACATTTACAAATCAGAGGGGCTCTCTTTTTGCCTGAAAGGAAATAGTTGAAGTGGGTTTTGACGCAACCAATGTAAAATTCAAGTTTTTTCCTGTAAGTTTGATATGTATGAAGTATTAATGAGTAGATGTATTTAGATAGCGGCACATACAAGATACGGAGCTAAATAGCTAAATATCAGTATGATTGTATGATTTTAGTTTATCTACATTAGGTTTCTGAATCAATAATGTTGTTAAAGCTATATTCATCTGGCCTGTTGTGATAGTGGTAATAAGTTCTTAATACATTGCCTGCATTATCCATCTGAATTTCTTTTTATTAATATGGTTGCGGAAACAAGCTAATAATCAAATACAATTTCAGGTTATCATACATTATATGAATGGTATCGATCAGTGGAGAGTGAGCATTTTCCAGACCCCACTGGACTTCGGGCTCGTATAGAACAGTGGACTTTTGGCCTTTATCCAGCCTGTATTAAGTATCTCATGTCTGCATTTGATGTTCCCGAGGTAAATATTGCCTCTCTAATCAAGGACGTGCAATATTGATTCTTGTGCCCTTTTTATTTCCATATATATATATAAAAGAGTCTTTATAAGAGTGCTCGTCTTTTAAGCGATTTACAGACCTCACCGGAAGAACATCTCAGATTTGTCAAAAAAATAAATTTGAAAGTAATTTGTAGTGCAAAATTTACAGATATGTGCTTTTTAGAAGAGATCATCTCTGACAAAATTAATATAAAAAGGGCTTTTGTGACTTTGCGCCACATTTTATATGCAAAATGAGACTTACCTCCCTTTTCATAATCATTAGACTTTGCCCCTGCATATGGGAGAACCTCAAATAATTATATAAAAACGAGGGGTTAAGTTAAAGTATTACCTTAAAATAATTAGACATTGGCCCCCTTTTTTATATAATACCTTGAGATTCCCCTGAACTTGGGGGCAAAGTTTAACGATTTTGAAAACAAGGGGCTAAGGCAAATTTCGCATTAAAAAACAAGGGCAAAGTCAAAAAAAGCCCCTAAAAATTCAATCATTTACATCCTTTTGAAGCCATTTTCGGACCTCCCTTCCGTTTTCATATATTGATATATATATTGCCAAATTGTTTAATTTGTGTGTCCAATTCAGGTAATGGCAGTGACCCGGAATAATATTTGCAAGAACGGGATGGATTCCCTTTCCCGAGGAGGTGCAGTTATATACTATGCTTCAGTCTTCCTCTATTTTTGGGTTTTCTCAACCCCAGTGGTATCATTGGTGTTCGGAAGCTACTTGTACATTTGTATTAATTGGCTTCATCTGCACTTTGATGAAGCCTTTTCCTCACTCCGCATTGCTAACTACAAAGCTTTCACACGGTTTCATATCACCCGCGAGGGCAACCTTGAAGTTTTCACCCTTGCTATCGATAAGGTAAGGAAATCAATTCTAGGTCATTTTGTTTGGCTACAATAACTAGGAAGAAAAGGATTAGGGTTCATTTTCTGTTTTAGTTGATTAAGCCTTATCACCAGCCCCGATAGGATTGATAGGAGAGAAAAACAAAATTATCTGCTAATGAAGAAAGGAAAAGGAAAGGAAAATGTTAAACCTTTTTGTTGTTTGAATAGTTAGGGTCTGTTTGATAAAAAATAAAAAATAAAATTGGAAAATGATTAAAAACACTACTAATTTTTTGTGAGATGTTGGAAAAAGGGATGAGTTATTTGTTGAGATGTTATCCATCTTTTCCTTATTTTCCATGGAAAACTTGGTTCATGTTAAGCACTTATATGGCATATATTTTCATACAAGAGTTTATTCTTTCTATTTATAGTAGCTTTAACATGTGCCCTTAACAGTTTTCGGAAAACTTTGTTTGCTTTCCTCTGAAAGAATTTTATTCCATGGAAAACCAAAAAGTAGTAAAGCATTTCAACAAAATCACTTCTCTCTTTGTCCAATTTATCATAAAAATTCGTAGTGTTTTCAATGATTTTCCAACTCTTTTATCTAATGCACCCTTAGTAACAGAAAGGGAAGGCAAGAACTTTTTTGTTTAGAGAAGAAGGTGAAGGGAGAATAAAGGAATATAAAGTATGTTGTACAAGAATATAAATGTCTTTTAAATACTACTAAGAGGGTTATATTTGGAACAATTAAATTCTGTTGAAAACGGTTTCCTTTCCTCTCCTCATTTTCTTAAGGAAACAAATTTACGGTTTTGAAGCAATATGTAATTCCTTCATTTTTCCTTTCCATTTCCCTTAATTTTCCGCTTGAAAAGTATCAATCCAAACGCATGACTAGATATCCCTGTCTCCTTGTAACCATCCAAACAACTACCAGATATTTTCCGGCTCCTTTCTTTTTCCTTCTCATTCCTTCCATCCAAACAAGTTGAAAACAATTTTTTAAAAATAGTATGACTAATATGTACGTATATGCAGGTTCCGAAGGAGTGGAAGCTGGACCCGGAGTGGGACGCAGAGCCGAAAGAGCCAGAGCAACCAAACCACCTTAGAAAGCACCCTAGTAAATGGAGGGCAGCATCCTCTCATCAGGATCCGGTAAGCACAGTTAGGATGGTTGATCGCTTTGTTATTCAACATTCCGAGAAATCTGATTCCACTACTGTAGCACTACTGTAAGTTATATTCAATTAGGGAGGGAAGGAAAAGAAAAGAAAGGAAGGGAAAATGTAGGAAATATTCTTTCTTCTAGGATCCAAAGTAAAGGGCGAAAAAGAAATCTTTGGATGAAGAATTTGTGCTCCTCTTTTGATTGTAGGCTTTTATTGTAATTGTAATGTAATTCAGCTTTAAATTAGTAAACAGTAAGGTGCAGCTCAGCTTATTAGATCAAAGAAAGAGATTTACTTATGTTATTTCTTTTTATTTTTCAGCAAGTCAATTGATAATCTAATTTTTCTTTTCGGGATATCATGAATTGATAGTTCCATTTTCTTATGGGGATGTAATTAATGTATTTTTACCATTGATTTAATTGAATTTAGTGTTTTCTTGAAAAAAGTACCAAAGTTAAAATGGTACTAAAGAGAGTATTTCAAAAGCGATAAAGTAAATTTTCAAGATAATTGTTTGTCTAGCATTCTGTATCTCATTGGTCAGAAGTTCAGGATACGAACGTTGTTGAACTGATATTTTTGTACTTGTGTTTGGCATGCATGACTAATTATAAATTTATGTCCTTTTAAGAAATTGTTCTCCTACCTTCAAGAACTCCATTTTTTATGTTCTATTTATGACCTTGCATATGTCAAGATTTAGAAGTAGTTCAGAATTTACGTAACTAAAATTATTAGTTGCCATTGAGTCACTAATGATTTTTTACTTTTAAATTATCTTTATGCGCGTTACATTTGTATAGCTTTTGCTCTTAATTCTATTGAGTTGGTCATATAAAGGACTCGTAAAATAAAGGTTGTTGAGATGCCCTATATACACGTGAAAGAACAATTTTGAGATGATTTCAAAAATGATATAAGGCACAAAAGAAAAGTAAAACAAATTTTGCTCTTAAATATTTTTAGATTTACATTGTACTGCTCGTGACCATGAACATTTCCCTGAACTCGAAGTTTCCTTACATATTCCTTTATGATGAACACAAACAATAGACATCCAAAATGGTCTATGTTTTGTGTGATAAAACTAATAAAGGAAGTAAAAACGATAAAAGTATAATAAATAATGGTGCGCCAATTTTTAATATCCTTGGAAAATTGGTGGAGGTGGAGATGCATATAGGTTGCCAATAACATCTGGAATAATGAAGTTGTCGGCCGGTAGCGATGACAAGACAGGAGGAGGAAGTGAAAGAGAAGGTGATGGTGGTGGAGGCGAAAAGATTGGAGGTGGAGGTGAATGGACTGGTGGTGGTGGGGAATGAATTGGAGGGGGAGGAGAATAGACGGGTGGTGGGGAGTGGACAATAGCTGGAGGGGAATACATTGGGGCCGGAGGAGGAGGAGAGTGGATAGGTGCAACTTTTGGTGGGGATTGAACTAGAGGAGGAGAGTGGACAAATGCAGGTTTTGGCGGGGATTGAACTAGAGGAGGAGAGTGGATAAATGCAGGTTTTGGTGGGGATTGAATTGGAGGATGAGAGTGGACAGGTACAGGTTTTAGCGGAGTTTGGACAGGTGATGGTGGTGGTGGTGGTGGTGTGGTGGTGGTGGTATGGGGTGGACAAGTACATATGGTGGCGAGAAATAAACTGGAGGAGGAGAATGGATAGGTGTAGTTGGTGGTGGAGAAGAGTAGATTGGTATATGTGGTGGAGAGGAATGAACCCGGGGTGGAGGGGTGTGGACCGGTGCAGGTGGTGGCGGGGAGTGAACTAAGGGTGGAAGAGAGTGGACATGTATAGGTTTTAGTGGAGATTGGATAGGTGATGGTGGTGGTATAGGGTGGACATGTGCAGGTGGTGGCGAGGAATGAACTTGAGGATAAGAATGGATAGGTGCAGGTGATGGTGGAGATTGAACTAGAGGGGGAGGATATTGGACAAGTATTGGTTTTGGCAACGACTGAATAAGTGTAGGTGGTGGTACATAATGAACTTGGGGTGGAGGAGAGTGGACGGGTACAAGTTTTGGAGGGGATTGAGCAGGTGTTGGTGGTGACAGGTGGTGGACAAGTACAGGTGGTGGCGATAAATGAAATAGAGGAGGAGAGTATATATGTGCAGGTGCAGGTGGTGGTGGGGAGTGGATTGGGGGTGGAGGAGAGTGGACCGGTGCAGGTGATGGTTGGGAGTGTATTGGGGGTGGTGGGTAGTGGATTGGGGGTGAAGGAGAGTGGACCGGTGCAGGTGATGGCTGGGAATGTACTGGGGGTGGAGGAGAGTGGACCGGTGCAGGCGGTGGCGGGGAGTGTACTGGGGGTGGAGGAGAGTGGACTGGTGCAGGCGGTGGCGGGGAGTGAACTGGGGGTGGAAAATAGTGGACCGGTGCAGGCGGTGGCGGGGAGTGAACTGGGTGTGGTGGAGAGTGGACCGGTGCAAGCGGTGGCAGGAAGTGAACTGAAGGTGGAAGAGAGTGGACAAGTGGATGCGACGGAAATGATAGTCCTGCACACTTATACTTATTGCAATCAATTGGGTTACTCACTACAGGTATACACACTTTCTCGGCCTTTTGATTTGCACCACCGGGCACACAATTGGTTGAAATGTCCACCACAAGCTCTTTCCTTGACCCTGGCACGCATGTCTTACCCATACTAGTGAAGTAATTATCTGTCAACGTTAATTCCACCAAATTAGGCCGTTGACAAATTTCGTCAAGAACAATTCCTGTTAACTTGTTGTGCGAAAAATCCAATCTCTCAACCTTTTCAAGCTTTGCAAAAGTCTTAGGCAAGCTACCGATGAACGAGTTGGATGCCACATTGATCACGGTTGAATTTGCGAGCATCCCAATCTCTGGTGTCAAACAACCAGACAACTGATTATTCATGAATATAACTTCATTCAGTGTCTTGCTCATGTTGCCAATGCTCTTAGGAATGCATCCTGTGAACTTGTTATTGGCAAATACAATCACAGAAGCCAGAGAATTTCCCAAATTGTCAGGAATGTTCGAGGTGAATCGATTGTTGTTCACGAAAATAGCATCCAAGTCTTTGTCGAAGAGCTCAGAAGGCAACTTCCCCTCAAATTCGTTAAACCTAAGATCAAGGTACTTGAGACGAGGCATTTTAAGTACAACATCGGGAAAAGAACCAACAAAATGGTTATTGCTAATGTCAAACTCATACAAGATCGTAAAATTTGAGAAGGTCTCAGGAACAATCCCACAAAACCTATTTGAATTAATGTGAAAAAACGCAAGGTCCGACAATAATGCTAACTCCATCGGAAGGTACCCAGCGATATCTGCTCCATTAAGATCGATGCCCGCGATGGTATTCATTTTCGAACCATCAGGAGCTGATGCACAATACACACCGGTGTAGTTGCACACGTTGCCACCCACCCAGTTTCGGACTGTATGAAACGGGTCCGAATACACAGCCTTTTTCCACGCTTGTAGTGCAATGTAGGCGCTTCTTAGCCTAGGATTTTCGAATTTTATGGTGTCATCCACCTTGATTTCTTGGTCACGGCACATCCCCTCGCCATGCTTCTTGAATTGCAAGAGCTGGCGATGGGCAATGTAAGATTCCTGTGAAGGAGAGAGAGCAAAAGAGTGATACAATGAGGACACAACCAGGAGTAATAAGTAGAAAAAATGGCTGGAGGTCCTCATATTCGGGGTTCAAATGGAGCTGCCTCGGTTATGCCCAAGGCAGTGCCTATGGGAGGTGGATGATGGATTGCGAAATTGTGAGAGGGAGTATTTATAGTGAGACATTATTTGTTTTTGTGTGGTGGTGCTTGAATTTGGGAACAAATTCATAGAACCACTGGCCACTTTTTTGGTTTGAAATTATTTTAATTCTATCTTTAGCTAACCATTTTGTCCAATTGACAAAAACAATAGGCTTATAGTACTGATGTTAATTTTAGATTTAGCAATTACAACATTGTCATAAATAGGAGTTTTATGTACATGAATGATATAAATAAGGCTTAAATTTTCTTTCTCATTTTATTTGAATTTGAGAGTAAAAAAAAAAACCATTGTAATTAAATAGCTTTGAGAAAATCAAGAATCATACTCGCACCACAAATTATGCCGACCAGAGTCATTAAACATTGAACATTCATATATAATCTGTAAGTGACAAAATTGATGAAGTGCCTGGTTATTTGCATTATAATAATTCAAATATATAACAGTTATATATGTACTGAGACTCAACCGTAATGTCACCAATAGATCAAAATTTTCTTGTAGAGTGACACGAAATGTGAATGATTCTAAAGACTACAATTCTTGACACGGATACTTGGTTTGATATTAAGATAAAAATTAATAGTAAAAAAAATGATATGTGTAAAAATTGAAAAATAAGTTCAGCGTGGGTGAAATGCTCTTTATTTTTTTTGAGTAAATGTCTCTACTCGTTTTTGTTTTTTTTGTTTTTTTGTAATTTTGTTTTCTTCCTTAACCCTCCAAAGAAAAATTTTCCATGAAAAAAACCAAAAGGTAATAAAATATCTTACCAACTTTTTATAAAAATCAATTATTTCTTCTATCATTTCTCAACTTGTTATCGAATGTGGCCGGGGAGATATAATTGAGAATTTTGTGAAGGAAAAAAAATTAATTAAGAGAAAATACTGAATGTAAAATGTGGCATAGTATACGAAAATCAACAATTTTTATTTATTTATTTTTCACTTGAGCTTCTAATTAGGTCTATTGAACCAGGTACTACGTAGAACAAGGATGATGATGAAAAAGCTTTAACTTGATTTATTTTCGACCCAAGCAAACCCAGCCCAACCCAATTATAATGGGAAAAGTTTGTGGCAGCTAGTATACGTTTTAAATTGAAAAGTCGGCTCAAGTTTAAGTATACATAAATTTAACCAGCTTGTTTTGAAGTAATTGAAATGTAATTAATTTTTTTTATTAAATATTCATGTAATAACTTATAATTACAAAAAGTCTGAGAGAATAGATTTAGACTTAGTACAAATGTACAATACAAGAGATGAGTTTAGATCTTTTTTAAAGAATAAACAGATTGAAATCATATTTTAATCGACTATATTTTTATATTTTTAGGACCAGACAAAAAACATGAGGCAGAAATTAGAAATATCTGAAAGTAAAGGGGCATTCCTAGTAAAATCGTACTCGCACTGTTGCTTCTGTATTTGTAATTTTATTTTATATGCTAAAACAACTTCATATAAAAGGCCGATCTCAGCTATCTTGCACTCAACGAAATCTAAAACCTTGTTTGGCTAGAAAAAAAATTAGAGAGAAAGAGAAATATGTCGGGTATGGAGAGATTACAGAGGATGTTTGCCGGCGCCGGCGGCGCGTTAGGTCACCCGCCACCGGACTCGCCAACTCTCGATTCGTCGGAGCAAGTCTACATCTCTTCACTCGCTCTCCTTAAGATGCTTAAACACGGTAACCTAATTGCTTCTCTCTTTTGATCCTTATGGTAATTTATCAGTTAAATCACAAGCATGTATATAGTATATTTGTATTTGTGTATGTATGCGCCTAAAACCTAGTTAGCGTTTATGACTTTTTGGATGCTAAGTTTTGGGGATTGGGGAAAATAGCTAGGGTTCCAATGGAAAAATTAACCTCATTAAAGCTAACGGCTTGTCGTAGAAGTGTGCATAATATGTAATAAGTTCTAGTTTTAAGAGTTTGAACTAGAAAAGGTAAAATTATAAAAAGTAATGCTAATTTAATATGATTATGAGATTTGTGTACTGATTATGTCTCAAAAGAATTAGATTATAAGTTAAGACATCTTGAAAAATAGAGCGATACCATTAATTTAAGACATCTCTCTCTTTCAATTCTTAGGTTTCTTTGGATGTTTGTCACAGGCATGTATGTACTTGGTTTATAATTGTGTATGTGCATAGAACATAATTTGGGTTTATGATTGTTTATATGCTAAATTTTGGGGATAATATAGGGAGAGCTGGTGTTCCCATGGAAGTTATGGGATTGATGCTCGGAGAATTTGTGGATGAGTACACTGTTCGTGTAGTTGATGTGTTTGCTATGCCACAGAGTGGTACTGGTGTTAGTGTTGAAGCTGTTGATCACGTTTTTCAGACAAACATGCTCGATATGCTTAAACAAACTGGGAGGTAACTACTCTTTATTTTGTTATTGATTTATTATTCAGACTTGTAACTGTTAATTTAATGTATGTTTGTTGAAAGATTAGTTTTTGCTCATTCATTTGTGGTTTATTAGATATTGTTAAGAAACTATAATTATTTTACAAATCAAATGGCATAGGATTTAATAGTAAGCCCGATAAGGTCTACATTTGTTGATAATCCTCTTGTTGATTCTAATAATAGCACGAAGATACCCTTATAATCTTGTTCCACTAGTTTAAACTTTACAGAGCAAACATATGGGGAATGATTAAATCTCATAATTACAATTGCAACTTCTTCCTCTTGGTAAGTTAACTGTTACTTTGCTTTGTTTTGCAGACCTGAGATGGTGGTTGGGTGGTACCATTCGCATCCTGGATTTGGTTGTTGGCTCTCTGGTGTAGACATCAATACTCAGCAGGTTCTGCCTTTATTTGCTGATATATTTGATGTTTACATTGTATAATTGCTGTTCATAGGCTGTTAGTATGGAATGCAGATCTTCTTTTATATATTAGAAATATTTTTCGCTAGTGGTTATGCTGACGACATCTTTGTTGTGACTTGTGGTACTCCAATCCAAAACTAATTGTGGTGCAGTAACAATACGTATAAAGATGGTGGAATAGTAATGAGCACAGTCACATGCATGTATTCATATTAGTATATTCCAGTTATCTACTACTATTATTGATATCTTCTCCCTAGCAATATAGAATATTGAGCTATGAAATCAGGCCTCCAACTACCTTAAATTTGGTAAATGTGAATGGATAAGATTTTAAAATTAACGAAATGGAGGACATCAAACATGAGTATAGGGGATTAGTGGTTGTATCCCTGAAATATTGGTTTTTCAACTAGAAGGCACACGCATTTTTAGTGGTTGTATACTTGTATCCCTAAATATAGTTTTTCGGATGAGAAGGCACACCCATTTTTAGCTTGAGTTTTGCTGAATTTTTTTTTCTTTACATGTTCTATATTGATGAAAAACGATAGTCAGTTAGAACAAGCCATTATGCTTGCATATAGAGCCAACAAATTCTACATTTCCGTGTTGCATTAAGGTCCTAAGGATATAAAATTATCTATTTGTAAAAAATTTCTGTATTGGTGTCATTTGTGACACTGCAGAGTTTTGAAGCCCTGAATCAAAGAGCTGTGGCAGTGGTGGTGGATCCGATTCAGAGTGTTAAAGGGAAGGTGGTGATTGATGCCTTCCGTTTGATTAACCCCCAAACTATGATGCTTGGACAAGAACCACGTCAGACAACATCCAATCTTGGGCATCTCAATAAACCGTCCATCCAAGTCAGTCTTAATATATACTATCATCATCTCTTTGAAGCCTTACTGCTTCAATCTCTACCCTCTGACGGCAAATCTATTTTGCAGGCATTAATCCATGGTCTGAACAGGCATTATTACTCAATAGCGATCAATTACAGGAAGAACGAACTTGAGGAGAAGATGTTACTAAATCTCCACAAAAAGAAATGGACAGACGGTTTGACACTTCAGCGATTTGATACCCATTCAAAAACAAATGAGCAAACTGTCCAGGTAAGTTCAGATTCACATACATTTTTTGAAGCTTATTGATTTTCCGTGTGGTCCTTGCTGGTTGCTGACTTGCTGGTCCCATGAATCCTGAGATTCGGTTGTATGAATCAATTGCTTCCATACAAGTTACTATCTGGATTTATCCATATGAGATCTATGTATTTATGAATCATATTGAATCGTATGATTATTTAGATTTATTGTCTGCCCCAAATAGTTGGGATCTCACTTGTTCAGCCCTCCGCTTTGTATATTCTAAGCTATAATAGGTCATATATTGTATTACTCCCTCCGTCCCAAACCAAGAGTTCACTATTCCTTTTAGGGATGTCCCAAATTAAGAGTGTAGTTTCCTTTTTAGGATCTAATCAGTGTATCTAATTTCATGATACCAAACAAGTCGTGTGCTCAACTATTGATTAGTTTGAAAGCAGTTCATTCCTTAAAGAGGACAAGTCAAAATGGACTATTAATTTAGGATGGGTGGAGTATATCTCCAGGTTTGCTGTATGCTTTTTTTCACCCATATGGTGCACCCTCCTTGTCTAAAAAACAAGAAGACAATATTTCCGTAGGGCACATTTGGTGAGCGAGTTTCCTACCTGAGCTCCAATTGGTAGATTAGATCGTTATAAAAGATCTTAACACCCCTTACTCCCGTTGTTTCAATTAAGAGTCCTTTATTCTTTTTTGGGATGTCTCGCATTGAGAGTTCAGTTTCCATTTTTCATTTTTGGGACATGATCCATGTACAAAACCTCTCACTATTGGGGATGCTTCGTTTTGTGTGTGCGCAGGAGATGCTAAATCTGGCAATAAAGTATAACAAGGCAGTACAAGAAGAGGATGAGTTGCCACCAGAGAAGTTGGCAATAGCAAATGTGGGAAGGCAAGATGCAAAGAAGCACCTTGAAGAACATGTCTCCAACTTGATGTCTTCCAACATTGTTCAAACCCTTGGAACCATGCTTGACACTGTTGTCTTCTAAACATTTATAAAGACACTTGTTTGGAAAACGTTTCTCCAACTTTCTTTGTTTTTGTGTTTTGGACACAAGTGGGATTTGATGTGTACTTAAACAACTTGATGATTTAAAGAACTTTGTCACAATCTCTGTCTGAGTTTCTTTTCAATGATATTTGCCAACTTTATTTTATCATGCTTTTCATTGAAGAATCCCTTGTAAGACTTTGAAAGGGATGCATGCGTGACACTTTTAAGTTTGTGTTCATAGTTTGATCATATAATTTATTAGTTGGGCTCACGGTTGATATATACTACAAGCTTCTCGGATTCGGATATTACAACAGAGTTCAATATTTAAATGCTACTTACTAATGTGTAAAAGAAATATAATGGCTCATTCGAGGTCTTGTTGGCAAAAGTGGAGCTTGTCTATTAGGGTGCGTTTGATTGTAAGTATAGAACTTACATGGAAATAAAATAAGTTTTAGGCAATTAATTGAATTGCATGAAAAATGTCAATTAAATGTGTTGGATTGTCTTAATTTTTTACCGGAAGAATATTGTACTTTTTCATCTTTTGGTGTTTTATAGTCATTTTTTTCATAAAAATTGTAGCTTTTTTCAATTTTTGTTGTTTGATAGTTAATATTTTTCATGAAACTTGTACATTTTTTACATGAAAATTGTGTAATTTTAATTTTTTTGATATTCTAAATTAACCATAAATTCGAGAACATAACTATAATAATAAGAAATATAATATATAACATTGATAAATAAATATGTCCCCTAAATAAAATAAAATAAAATAGATATGATATTAGTTAGTCACATACTTGTGATACATTTAAGGTAAGACGATATTTTTTTTAATTACTTGCAAATAAAGTTCTCACATTACTTCATCCGCAATTATAAAAATTCAAAAAAGTTAACATATAAATAAAAATTATACATGATGCAATTAAAAAAATTGAATCAAACTTAACAAATATTCTTTTTCATATTGTTAAATTAATTTTCAAAAATACATAAAAAATATTTATGGATAATATTAAAGATGTCCAGAAATACATGCAAGTTACCTATTAATGATGGTAGTTATAAAAATACTAATTACAAAGAAGTGATTAATAATCCGTGAGACTTGTTGATAAAAAATAAAAAAAAAAAATCCGCGAGACTTTAGAAAGAATCAATCACACATATATTCTCTCTCCATGTCAATGCTTTCTCAACTTTAGTACTTTTTAAAAAAGCATCGATTTAACACAATTTATTGATCATGAATATTTATTACATTAATCAAGTTTGGAAAAAGGGATCATGGTTATTTGGTACATTAATCTAGTTTTGAAAAAAGAAATGTGTATTAATTTGAGATATCTTGAAAAAAAACACACACACACAAACATACACACAAGATTATTAATTTATTTATTTTGAGACATCTCAAAAAAAAAGTGAGACTACTAATTTGAGATAATTCGACTAAATTAACAGTTCATTTTATTTCTTTTTAATTTTATTTACCATTTATTAGTCTTTTCTTTTAGTGTCAAATTTTGATTTTTAAACAATTTCACATAAGATGTGAGATTATGTCAAATGCACCCCTAATATGAGTGAGAGATATTAAAATGAAATTGTTACAATTTTAGTTTGAGCCGGAGAATAATTGATCTGGGGGTTACATTAATTTTGTGCCAAGTGTGGGAGCAAATAAAAAAAATAAAACAAAATAAAGAAGAGATCTTTTTTTTTAATCCGAGTTAGCAAGTAACCTTTGGGGAGGGGAGGCTAATGATTTTATTTAAAAGAAAAAAAAAAGGTGTTGAATATTAAGGTGGAGTTTGATAAAATAACTGATCACCATTACTAAAATAACTGAAAACTGAAACTAAAATAATTGTTTATTTAATTTTGAAAAAATATTGTTTGTATATGACAATTTTGATATTCTTAGTTTATTTAGATCAAATGATTATAAAAAAAATATATAAAAATACCATATAATTTAAACTTTTCAACTAAGTTAACCCATATCATTTATGAAAATTATTAATTACCATTATCTCGTTAAATGCAAAAATTAATAAAATAAAATTTATAAACTTAAAGTTAAGTATTTAATTATTAACTAACGAAGTAATTAATATTATTATTGTTTCAGCATTCATATCCCAAATTAATTCACAAGTGACAAACAAATATTTGCACAACTAATAATATGAAACGTGTGAAAAACAAACAACATATTTCTGGTGGACAAAATAATCATATATATATATATATATATAGGGCTAAAGTCAATTATTTCAAATTAATCTTACTCATCAAAAACTCCACAAAAACCTTAAACTCTTCAAACGCTTTTGTATTTGCATCATTCCTCACCACGGTAGAAAGAAGAAACAAAAGCTGGTAGCTACCACAAACCCAACCGTCATTGTCATTGAGGGTTTTGAAGAGGATAAAAATGGTATTTTACAATTGAGTTTTTAAAATTTTTAAAATTTAAGTCTACCATTTAAAATTTTTGATACATATTTTCAATTTTAAATAAAAAATCACTTAATTTTTTTTTAACAAATAAATAACCTTAAAACCATTTAAATTTAAACCCCAAATAACTCTGGTAAAAGAAAAAGGAAGAAGCATCCAACATCCTCTAACACCCCGTTTTCGTTAAATCTCGTAAAAGAAAAAGGAAGAAGCATCATATCGACAAAAATGGAGAAAGTAGTAATGATGAGATCCTTGTATCGTTCGATCTATCGCAGATATCTTCTAGGTTTCTCTGCCGCCGCTGCCACCACCGATGCCACCAACCACCACTTCCTCTCCGGTGGACCCCGCCACTTCCACCATATTTCCCGCAATCGCCTCCCTTCTTCATCTGGTACTACTTTGTTCCTCCTATTCCTGCTTATTTACATTTATCCTCGCCTCACACTCATATTATTATATTTATATTATACATACACAAAGAATCAAATCTGTGTGGTATATATATCTGTATCTGTGGATTTTAATAAGTTGTATCTGTTCTTTTTGTCATTTTGGGGGCTGAATTAGATGCTCCTTTCTATATTCAATTTGATTATGTTGTGTCTTTTGGAGCTGTTTATTTCTTTGCTTGTTTGTCTGGTTTGTTTATCCTAAAAATTGCGGAGATAGGAAAGGAGAAATCATTATTTGGAAAATTCTAGGCTTGGTCAATTTTTATACAAACTTTTTGTATGACTTGACAGGTACACAGTTTTGGAATTCTATTAGAATTATAAAAGTATGGAATTGCAATGCGGTAGAATTATAATACCATTGTTTGGATTGCATGCAATTTTCATTTAGAATTCTAAATTAGTTTGTTTGACTAATTTGTAGAATTTATTTTGAATTGTAAAGAGACAATGTGTTTGAAAAACTTCAGCTACAACCGCCCACTGCCTGAGCTCCGGTGACCGCTGCCATTAATCCAGTGAAATCACAGGATCTCCGGCGAACACTGCCAGAGTTCCGGTAAGATTGTCTGAACTACGGTAAGGTCCTCGGAACTCCGGTAGTGTTGCTGGAACTCTGACAGCAATCGCTGGAGCTGTGGCATGGGCCACGGCAGTGGTGGTGGCTGCGGCTGTTTAATATATATACATACTATTTGCATACATATATATATATATATATATACGGTGCATTTCCTACACGGACCAATCCGTGCGGATTGGTCCAGTTTTTGGCGCGTGTATCTCACTTCCTCAACATGTTCGTGCCACGTTTTCTCTCTCACTCTCTCTCTATCTTTCTTCTTCTCTCTTTAAGTTCTTCTTCTCTCTCTTTCCCCGTTCCTCTTCTCTGTTTTTCTTCTCTCTTTTCATAGATCTCTTCTTTCCCCTCTCTTCTTTACTCTTCTTTCTACGAAAGTGGTATTTCTATCTCTTCATTCCTCCTCCACTTCTCTCTCCATTCCTCTCTCTTTCTAATACCTCAATCTCTCAATCCAAACTTAATAAATTTCTCAACCCCCAAACCCACATACAACTCTCAAATCGAATTAAGAGATGAGCCTTAATATATGATATTTCTTCTTTCAAATTTTCAAGCTATGATTGAGTGTGATTTGGGTCTAAAGAGAGATAGAAACTGATTTGGGTTTTAAGAAATTAAATTAAGATTTATTAAAATATTGGATGTAGTGCAGGTGTGATTCGGGTGTTTTTGGAATTGTTTTTTGAAGAAGAGAAGAGAGATACGGGGAATTGCAAGTTCAAATTATCAAACTTGATACCAAATGATCTGTTTTATAAGCTCAAAAACATGACCAAAAAATCAAGAAACCCAAAACCTAAGAAAAAACAATTTTCCTCACTATCACAAAACCCAAACTATTCCCATCTCAATAGAGTTAACAAAATCTGAAATTCCCCCCAAAACCCAAAAGCCATGGACACTTATTTCCCTGACCCACCAAGAAAATCACACAAAAAATCTAGAAAAATCCATTTACAAGCTCACCTCCTCTGTTTCTTCAAAACAGAGCAACCCACTTGATTTCCATTCACTGAAATTCGATTCTTTCAAAGAAGAAGAAGAAGACGAAAATTAGAGTAAATAAGAGAGAGAGGGGAAAGAAGAGATCTATGAAAAGAGAGAAGAAAAACAGAGAAGACGAACGGGGAAAGAGAGGGAAGAAGAAACTTAGAGAGAGAAGAAGAAAGATAGAGAGAGAGAGTGAGAGAGAGAAAACGTGGCACAAACATGTTGAGGAAGTGAGATACACGCGCCGAAAACTGGACCAATCCGCACGGATTGGTCCGTGTAGGAAATGCACCGTATATATATATATATATATAATATGTACATACGCATTAAATTTTATGGTGTGGTGTGGGGTTGTGTTGGAAAGGCGGGTGGTGGCTGTGACAATAGCCCCCGATTTGAGCAGCAAATTTATAAAGATATAGGAGAGTCAGAGAGAAAAAATGTATTATATATATACATATACAAATTCATTAGTAATATTTATATATATGTTTGTTTATGACTTATGTAGATATAGTGGGTGTGGTAGTGTTTTTTCAGGTGAAATGTTGTGTGCAGTGCGGGGGTTTGGATTGGTTCACTGTGTGTGCGGGTCAAAGAGTTGGGGGTAGGGTCAAGAGTGTGGTGATGGTGGTGATTGAGGATGAGTTAGTTTTTTTTTTTCAAATACAATGAGAATTGGAATTGGAAAACTCTACTCACCATATAGAATTCATGATTTTAGAATCCCACCGGAATTCCAAAACCTTAACCTTGTAGCCTATCCAAACAACGGAATTCCAAAACCATGCCCCAATTCCAATTCTATGGTATGGTATAGTATGGTATGAAATTGGGGTTGCCAAACACACCCTCAAATTAATTGGTGGGGCCACACATTTAATGTGTTGTAGGTTCTTTATTTTTATCTTATTGGTGGCGCAATCGTTTGTATAAAAAAAATTAGCACAATTTGTTATTAAGTTTAGCATGAAAACTCATATAGTTTCATAACTAGAATTGATGCAGTGAAGATAAGAACTATGAACGAGGCATGGATGAATGATGCACATATGCAAAATGCTTCAGATTTTGATAAGGCAAAACAAAGAAAATAATTTAACCATAAAGCTAAAACATAAATAGGTAGGAGGGACTTGATTAGAGAAGAGAAGTGTATTGTATTGTCCCGATCTCAATTTAAGATAACCTACTCCGTCATACTCTCAATTAAGACCAGATCTCTGAATAGAAGTTGGTGCGATCTGTTTCTGAGTGAGACTTCGGATAGAAATCAGAGTTGCAGGACAATTTAAGCAAACTGTTGAAATTTTCAGAGTTTTGGAACCATCATACAAAGAAACAGTTTTGGCCAAAGATTTGGTCATATAGTTTTTTTATTCATATCAGACTATCTTTTTTGATTTTGTCTGAGATGAAACGTTTCATTTTAGAAGGTCGAAAAAGATTTTCGCATAAGGTAATAGGATTTGGCAACTCAATAAGGGATTTGAGAAATTGTCTCGTCAACTCAACAGGTTCAATTTGGCGTTGCACTTTATCTCTGAACCATGGTTGGGTAGGTCCAATAGGAAGTTAAACAGATTGAAGTAGACATATGTCCACATCTTCGATAATTAGGAAATCACGATGAAATCCCTTTCTGTTGTTTGAGTAAGATGAACGTGAAGAACAAAAAGAAATTGTGATCTTAATAAATAAGATAGATTGATTTACAGTCAATTATATGCGTAGCTTAGATAGATAGATAGATTTTCAGTCAATGCAAACTACCTGTTACCTCTTTATCTGCATAATGATTCAGAAGTGTAATAAGATATTGCCAATGTCAGAAAGATACTGTTACAATATACAGAAGGCTAAAATGCATATACATTTTAGAAGGAACCAAGTGCAGTATCAATGAAAAGAAACATGACCAAAAAAAGTGTGCCCTTCCTGGGTACCCTAAGGAAAAACATGATTTGTAGTATATTTACTTTTTTGATAATTGTGGTAAATGGAACAACATGACCACAAGATAAAAAAAAAATCTGGGGAAAGAAAAATAAGCAACCAAACTGTTAAACCCAAAATGCCCTTAATTGAACATCAGTGGTATTTGTTTTTACTTTTGATGGAAGATGTATGCTAGCATATGCAGATGTTTTGACCATTTATAGCCATCTTGTTCATTTGTTGTATCTGTGTTGTATCTGTATGTGTGCTGTTGAGACATTTATGGTGATTTCATATAGTTTTAAGGCCTCAAAGTTAAATTTTAATGTTTCTGTTCCAAATAGATTGCCAACCTCCTTTGGGATTGGGGATTGGAACTACTCGTTCTTTCAGCGAAGATGTGAGTCACTTGCCTCTCATAAAAGACCCCGAGATCGAAATCGCCTACAAGAACCTAATGGCCTCGAGCTGGGACGAAATACCAGACACTGTCATTCATGATGTAAAGAAGGCCTTGTCTAAAAATACTGATGATAAGGCAGGCCAAGAGACCTTGGCTAAAGTCTTTCGTGAAGCTGAGGCACTTGAGGAGTTTAGTGGGATTCTTGTTTCTCGGAGAAATGAAATTGATGATAGCATCAGAGTGAGTGGTGGGGTGATATGAAATTGTGTGGGAAGTTTGGACTTACGTTGAGGGTCCGTTTGATAAAAAAAATAGGAAATGATTGAAAACCCTACTGATTTTTACGAGAAGTTGAAAACAGATATGAGTGGTTTGGTGAGATGTTATCCATATTTTTCGTGGAAATATTTTCTTACCCACCACCCAAATTTTTTTTTCCATGGAAAACCCTTAAAGTAATATGACATTTCACCAAATCATTATTCTCTTTTTCCAACTTTTCATACAAATTGGTAGTGTTGTCGATCATTTTCTAACTATTTTTTTTTCATCAAACATACCTTAATCGCCCTCCAATTATTATAGCTTAATCATGTCTTCTTTTTCTCTTTTGCAGAATGTAAAACCCTTGTCGGACGAGGTTGCTAGTGCACTACATACAGCCTATCAACGCTACGTTGCATTTGCAGATTCATTCAGATTGGGGATTGGAAGTACTCATTCTTTCAGCGAAGATGTGAGTCACTTGCCTCTCATAAAAGATCCCGAGATCGAAATTGTCTTCAAGGACCTAATGGCCTCTAGTTGGGATGAAATACCAGACACTGTCATTCATGACGCAAAGAAGGCCTTGTCTAAAAATACTGATGATAAGGCTGGCCAAGAGACCTTGGCTAATGTCTTTCGTGCAGCTGAGGCAGTAGAGGAGTTTAGTGGGATTCTTGTTTCTCTGAGAATGGAAATTGATGATAGCATTGGATTGAGTGGCGAGGTGATATAAATTTGTGTGGGAAGTTTGGACTTACATTTAGGGTCCTTTTGATAAAAATATAGGAAATGATTGGAAACACTGCTGATTTTTACGAGAAGTTGAAAACAAATATGAATGATTTGGTGAGATGTTATCTTTTTCCTATTTTCCGTGAATTTTTTTTCTTACGCACTACCCAAAGAATTTTTTTCCATGGAAAACCCATAAAGTAATATGACATTTAACCAAATCATTCTTCTCTTTTTCCAACTTTTCATAAAAATTGGTAGCGTTGTCGATCATTTTCTAACTCTTTTTTTTTTTAATCAAACACAACTTAACCGTCCCTCAAATTATTATAGCTTAATCGTGTCTTCTTTTTCTCTTTTGCAGAATGTGAAACCCTTGTCGGATGAGTTTGCTAGTGCACTACGTACAGCCTATCAACGCTACGTTGCATATTTGGATTCATTTGGACCCAATGAGGTGTATTTACGAAAGAAAGTTGAAACTGAGCTTGGAACGAGGATGATACACTTGAAGATGAGATGCGCTGACCTCGATGCTGAGTGGGGAAAGGTATAAAATAAACTCTGTTAGGGACATGTTAAAAACCCTTAAATAGAAAGAACAAGATCCTAACAGACATTAATTCTTGCACTAATACTCATGCAGGACCTTGGGTTCTTCGAGCATGTTTCAAACATTTTTCTAAAGTACAAACATGGAAGACAAAAATAAACTACATTGTGTGTATTTCAATAGCTCTATTTTGAATATACTCCCTCCTTCGCCTCATGAGAGTTTCAACTTGACTTTTGTACTAACTATAAAATAACCATACAAGTATACAACTTATTTTCTATGCTCTGATTTGGTTAAATGATTATGTCCAGTAAGAAAATGAGACTCTTAGTTGAGACGCAAAAGTGGACTCTTTTAACTTTGAGGTAAAGGGAGTATGTTTTAGTTTTGAACTTAACCCATGAACTTTTTAAGATACACTCTCTTACCCCTTTGTCATGTGAAAGTAACTCCAACCATATCCATGTTGTAATTAAGCTGTACGCATGTATCCATTTCACACCCATGCAATATCCAGAAGCCAAAATTATCAAATGCATGAATGGATACTGAATACGCATCGGGCCTGTTCATTTTGAACTTTTTGAAGTATCTGTGTGCTATTTAAATAATTTCCTCATTTGTTCGATTGCAGGTTTCGGTTCTTGGGACTTCAGGACTTTCGGGTTCATATGTTGAGTATAGAGCATAAATTTGAAGAGTTCCTGCAGAACGGAATGATGGATATTTTCCATGTTGTTCTCTTGGGGAACTCTGTTCAATGTTAGTTCCTCGGTTAGACATTTTGTTAATGATGTTCTCTGTTAATCTTTTCTCTTAAATTAATATCAGTCTTCATCTGACAATTAGCTAGAGGCCTGATTGCGAATAATATCACAATAATTTGTTTTGGAAATCAATTTACTTTTAAATGTTTGTTTGTTCAATTTCCTTCCATTTTTTATTTTTTTTGTCTAGTCCATTTGATTTCTTGCCATTTTTGAAGCCAGAATCTGGTTTATTCTATTTAATGTGCTTTTGTTCTTTGGAAAAATGAAAAATTAACTTCAACCTAATGTATTTATTTTTTGTAAATTTGGTACATTTGACCCAGTCCAGCGATTTAAATGAATTGAAAACTTCAAATTTTAGTGCTTAACTGCCCCTTAGATTGCAAAGTTTGAGCAAACACAAAAATATTTTTTTTATATACAAAGCTATAAATTTACAACACATTTTTTCTGTACAATACAATTTTTTTTTGTACACATATTTCCTTTGTGTTCCATGCAGAAAGATTCCTTATACTAGGCCCGAAAGACAAGATTTCCTTGAAAATACGGAAACGTAACGCATCATTTCATAAAGTCACTTATTTCATCTTTCAATTTATCCTAAAATTTTTAATTTTTTTAAATCATCGTCCAACTTTATAATAAAACATATTCAAAATGTTGCAACAAAAGCTTAAGCCCCAAAGCTCCACTAATAAAATGAGATCACATTAGTACTTCATGAGGTGAGAAATGAAATTTCTCCCGCTAAAGCAACATTTGATAAGATGACAAAAATGTTTGACCTCATAATAAACCTTCTAAAAAGCTCAACACAAAATCATTGAACGAAGCTATATATGTGTAAATCCATCAACCTAAAATAGACTTGCATTATTGCATACACTATTTACTTCTATACAATAATTTTGGATCGTAATAAAGCTGTCTATTCATTAGCAAGTTTACTCTATTACAACGAGGGAGGAGAATTACTACTACACTTGTAGCTAGTGAGACATGCTCGAACTTTCTATGGGATCCTTTATCACAGAGGCAGCCCACATTCTCGAAAGGGGAAAAAAAAGAAGACGACCTGTCTTACTTGCAATATTCGGCCGTCCTACATATTATGGTTGGGTTCAACTAAGAAAGAAAAAAAAATTAAACTTATCTATCAACACTTTCTTCTTCATATAACCTTCTTCATGCATGGAGCGTACCTTCAAGTGGAGAAATTGAATTGCGCGTCAAAATTCATTAGTAGCAATGGAAATGATAATAGAAATCCATGATTAGTTATCGTAAGAGGATGGATACCTATGGAAGAACCAATTCAACTCTCACTTTAAATAAAAATCCCCATTTGCTTGTACACAACTCTCACTTTAAATAGTGCTGGGACAGACTGTTAGCATACAATTTGACAAGAAAATTCAAGATTGGAAATTGAATAAAAAATGATGATGAGAAGTTACATTATTGATCATGTATATATACACATACATATGATAAGATTTGTCTTCTAAAAATATAACAGTATATCTTCTGAGATTTCAGCAAGAGAGCCCCTCGGCATTAGGCAGCACCTATGTTGAATTTTGTAAGACATCTTATTTGTATTACTAGCTATATCTTATAAGACATCTTATTTCACTTTTCAAATTTATACTCAACCCATAAAAACTCATCAAAGTCTAGATGTTTCAACCACCAAAACCGGGGTATCAGGATTTAGCAAAATTAACAATAGAAATGTTTCACACTTTCACTACCACAAACAACTATAACGCCCAGAACCGTTTCTTCTTGAACGTAACAAGCTCACAAGAACACATTCTTCCTGTAATCAATTCATAAAACAGAAACTAATGCACCTTTAATCACCATTAAAGCCTATCGTTTAGTAAAATATAACTGTAGTAAGTGAAGCAGTGATCATCCTATCGATCCACATACAAATGGCAGCCCAAACAGAAAACTAGAAGACAAATCTTAGAAACACGACTAACATACTCTCACGCCCTTAAATTATCTCTGAAATTATGTTGATATCAACCCTTCACAGGTTCCGACTCCGCATTTTTGTTCTAGGTCAAGGTTAGCTGAAGAAAACCTTTATAAAAATAAGGACTAACATGGGACTTAATATGTATTATATGAGAGCACATGATATGAAACAGGGTTTAGTCTAATTTCAGATTAGATATAGGAGGCAAAGTCAAAAAGCCGATAAAACTGAAAGATTTTCAAATATCAGAAGTTAACATTGCGCTTGATAAAAAAAAGTTGGAAAATGATTGAAATCGCTACTAATTTGATAAGAAGTTAGAAAAAGAGATGAGAAGATCAAGTAAGTTGTTCTTTTTTGGTTTTGCCATGGAATCCAATTCTTTGGGCTATGGGTAAGAAAGGTTAACGAAAAAAGAGAAAAAAAAAAAAAAAGGGAAAACATCACACCAAATCACTCGTCTCTCTTTCCAACTTCTCATAAACTTTTTGCTTTTACAAATCATTTTCCTCTTCTTATCGACTGATAATAAAGTTAGAAAATGACTGCATACTTCACTAAATTTATGAAAGGTTGGAAAAGAAGATGAGTGACTTGGAAAAATAAGATGTTCTCCATCTTTTTCATGGAAAAAATTTCCTACCCATCACCCAAAAAATTGTATTCTACGGAAAAACTGAAAATGTGATAGAACTTCTCACCAATTCACTCATCTCCTTTTCTAACTCTCATAAAACTTCATTGTTATTTCAATCATTTTTCCACTTTTTTATCTAATGGAGCCCAAGAACAGAATGTACCATTCAAGTCAGTTTGAAGATTTCTGAAGCTGTTGAGACGTGAGAGAAATGAGAGATTGAAGCTTAGCAACAGCATTAGTCTTATTAGGTGGGCACTTAGAGAGAGCAATATTCAACGAGTGAATAGCCTCATCGAGCTTGCCAGCAGCCAAGGCTGCCAGTCCTGCCTTATAAGCTTCATCAGCCACTCGGGCATCATATTGAGAAGTCGAATTTGAATTGGCATTTTTACCCTTTGGGGAAGGTGGAGACTGTAGCAGAGCCATAGCACACGCAAATTCCAAAGTAGAAATTGCCGTATTAATTTCAGCCATTAGAGCTTCCGGGGATGATGGGATACTTTTCACCCCATCAAAGACACTCCATGCACGGCTTCCTTCTTTAGAACCCATCTCTATCTTTCACCTATGATTGCTACTGAGAGAGGATTTTCAGCAAGCAATGGACAAGTTTTAGGCTGCATGTGGTTCACCGGAACCTCAATGTAGTAGAGATTTTGTTTACAATGTAAACAGTTTCTTATGCAAATTAAATGTTTTGTCCCTAATTGGTTGGTATAAGAAAGTTCGAAAATCAGTTGCACTACTTTTGGGTGTGCAGTTGATTTGCATCAAAATGTGGAAAACATTATCTTGTATTCCAATAAGGCACCTTGTGGTTGTTCTCCAATTTACGATTTGGGTCATTTAAAATCATTTGATTCCTAAATAATATTAGTATTAAAGTTGTGTTGCATTAGCAAATTTATACATCAATTGGTAAATTCTCATGAAATTTAAGAAGAAGTGAGTTATATATATATATATATTAGAAAACTCATTCAATCCAATAAAACCTATATTTCTTGTTCCACTCTGCAACCAAATCAAAGCAACAACAATAACAATGGACCGGTGGGCAATTTTGACTCTGTTAAGTCTTGTCTATAATATAATACATGTGGATACGGATATTAGTTGGTCTTTTAAGAAACATTGTAATTAAACCCAATTATTCAAGGGAAGCAGCAAGAATACGTGCAAAAACACATTCAATTTGCCCTATCAATCTGAAACTAAACCCCCAATACTTTTTCGTGTGTGTTTGTAAAGACAAGAAAGATGTATATGCGTATAAATATATACCCAGATCCAAATACATAAATATATATATATATATATATGTATATACGCAGAATCTGATGCTTGAGAAAAGAAAGATTGAAGAAAATTTCACCTCCCGAGAATCGTATTGGAACACGATAGAGACCTCCTCCCCCAAGCTCAGTCAGTAGGATCTACTCTGCTAGACCAACACTCTCCTTCTCAACGTTTATTATTATTATTATTATTATTATTATTATTATTATTACCAAAAATTAGGTAAAAAGTGTTGTATGACGATATTTTTTGTAAGAAAGAATTAATGAATAATATTTTTTAAAAATAAGGATGTAATAATTATTATTATTTTAAAATAATAATTTGTTTATTAATTACTCTCTCCGTCCCATACAAAAATAGATCCCATTTTTTTTTTACATAGATTAAGAAACTTCATTTAATATAATTGGAACCATAATCTTTTTACACATTTTTCCTATTATACCCTCATTTATTGTACTATAATAAATACATTGGATTAGAAAATGAATATACATTTTTTTTATCTTTCCTTTGGAGATGGGTATTTATTAGGTAAAATTAATTATTTTGAAATTGATAACAATGTAATTAAATAAGAGTACATTAGGAAAAGAGAAATTTTAGTGCATTCATTTAAAAAGCAAGTGACCTTTAATTTGGGACAGACGAAAAAGGAAAAGTAGTTTATCTTTGTGGGACGGAGGGAGTATATTTTAAAATAAGGAATTTGACGGAGTGTAAACTTAACTTTGCACAAAATTGTGTTGAGTGCAAAGTTAAGGTTGCATCAAATTGTCTTTTGTACAAACTTAATTTTGCAATAAAAAAAAATTTCGCAAATTTGTTTTGCATGATATATTTATATTTTTTTAAAAAAGTATATTATTATGTTTCATTCATAAAACTTTAAAACAATGTCAAATAAATACAAGTATATAGTAATATTTTATAAAATATGAAGTGCAAACTTAACTTTGCATACTCCGAAAAAATTATTATGTGCATTTTATTAATAAATAGGTTTTGAATATGCAGTTTGTTAAAACTATTCTAAAGTACTGTTAATTAAACACTTATTTATAATAATATGCCAAAAACCATGTAATGCAAACTTAATTATGCATGATTCCATTAAAAAAAAAATTAAAAATCTACCGTAAAATTAACTTTGCACTCCCCTTGGAGTTTGGTCAAATATAGACCCTTAATTTACAAAAATATTATTCCTTAGTTCTTTTGCAAAAAACTTTTCCATACAAGTCTTATTTTTTAATATTCCATTATTGTTATTATTATTATTATTATTAAGTAAAAAAATGTTTTACAGGATTGGGAGAAGTTAAACAAAAACTTGGTCAAGTTAGATCAATTGTTGCTGGATCAAGTTTTCTATTAAACCCATTCGCAAGAGGGGGGTTGAAATGGTTGAATCAAACGCCATTTTTTTAAAAAAAAAAATATTCAAAATGTTCTTTTGAAAACTCAATCAAACAACATCTAATTATTTTTTTTAGTACGAGAGTTATTCCACGAAGTATTTGAGCCGGTTTTCGTGTACTTCGATTAATTCCCACTCGTAATAGCTATTAAAAATTGACCATGAGAATACCAACTTAACCATCCCAAAAAAATTTCGGTGACAATCTTATGCCACTAGATCACGAAACTTATCAACTTGTAATTATTTTACTTTTGCTTTTTCTTCTCTTCATTTTTTCATTTGCTTTCTCCTAGAGGTTTTGGTTTATGTATGCCCCCTCTAAATCTGTATGTTTCATTGTTTAGATATTTTTAATAAATTCAGTGGGTTTCCCCTTTTAGCTTTAATAAAAATCAATAAGATGAATTATAATAGTTATAAGAAAAATAATGAACCTATTAAATTTCACCAAACCAAATATAATCACGAAACATTACACAACTTGCATAGAATACTAGGTCTTTGCTAAAAAAGTAAAAAAACATTAAAATATATTTACTTTTACTTTTATATAAAAGAACTTAATCTTTACCACCATATAAAATGGTGAAAATCATTTTATAGGAGCATTGTGCAATTTGAACTATCGATTTTAAATTGGAAAATTCAAATTAATTTTAGCAAGCTAAACCATTTGAATTAGTGTATCTATATATATATATATATTAATTATAATAAAAGATAAATTTTTTCATGACGTTTATTTTAAATAATTGATTTCAAATTATTGATAATATGGCCACAAAGGTCAAAATGCTTTTGTTGGCCAAAAAGTGATTAAAAAAAAAAAAAAAAAAAAAACCAAATGCTCGCCAAGTTATAGATTCGATTAGATTATACCTCATTTACGGCCGTTGAAACGAAGTGACTTGTTAATAATTGCTCATTAGTTTTTATTTCACCAACCCAGTTGGAAAAGGCATTATATATATTTATGGGACAGTTACAAAAAAGGGCTTATTAGAGAAAGATTTTCACACTAAAGTCAAGGAATAATTTTTTTTTATATAAATGGCCTATTTTTTATTTTATTGATAATATGACATTGTCTTTTTTTTTTCATATAAAATGACTCTCAACCCTTAAAATAAATTAAAAAATATCAATATGTAAATTGGACAATATGAACTTTGCAGTCTATATTTCACACAATATGAACTTTGCAGTCCATATTTCACTGCAATGTGAACTTTGCAGTCGATATTTTTAGTGCAAAGTTCATATTGCAGTCTATATTTTACTGCAATATGAACTTTGCAGTCCATATTTTTAGTGCAAAGTTTATATTGCAGTCCATATTTCACTGCAATATGAACTTTGCAGTTCATATTTTATGCAATATGAACTTTGCATCCATATTTTTTGTGTAAATTTCATAAAAAGGGGTAATTTAGGTAATACATAACATGTTTTTATTAATTAAATGATATTTAAATTTATTCAAATATATTCATTTAAAATATAAAACA
Organism: Lonicera japonica; assembly: GCA_021464415.1. Taxonomy (NCBI): domain Eukaryota; kingdom Viridiplantae; phylum Streptophyta; class Magnoliopsida; order Dipsacales; family Caprifoliaceae; genus Lonicera; species Lonicera japonica. Next base: position 65,065,262 of record CM038466.1, on the reverse strand, counting down.
AAATAGGCTTCTTACACTAATTACCAATTATTTATTCGAAAAAATAATATTCATTGAATTTTTGGTAAAAATCAATGTATAATAAGCCCTTCTACCTGATTTCTAGTATATTTATATATAAAGATAGAAACTTTTCTAACTAAAACTAAACGTAAATTCAAAACAATCCAGCTGAAACTTCAAAAAGTACGAGAACGCAGCAGTATAAAACATTTTGGTGTAAATCCATTTGCTTTTATTATTCGCACTCTTATTTATTATTAGTGATTGTAGGTAGATACATGTGCGTGACTATATTTTTAATAGTTAAAATCTTTAACGAGTAAATAATTAAATTTTTTGACCAAACTTTGTGAATGTGACCTTTATTCTCTCCAAAATTTATAAAAAATTTATCAGAGACTCAGAGTCGAATTTATGTAAACTTATCCTATATGGCTTTTATGTGATTTATTAACGTCATGTTCTATCTTTTTATTCAACTCAGCAAAATGTAACGTGTATATATCTATATATATATATATATATGTGTACGCGTATGACTTATGATAGATTAATATACGTACGAGTAGTAACACATGTTGGGACACAATCAAAAAATACAGTAATGTGTAGCCAATACTTAGAGAAGTGAGCGAACCATAGCGGGTAAAATTTACTTGTAGATTTACGGCTGATCAATTGAGAAGGATGTGAGCGAGTCACTCTTTACAGATGTAGAAGTGGATTGCAGAATCTGAGGATTAAAAGATTGTAATATTCCATTTTTGATTAATAATATTTTTGGGCCTCTGCCCTTTCTTTGTGTTAAAAAAACAGAAGGGGTCACGAACAGAACAATTCTGGTAAATACTAACAACAATATATTCAGAACGAGGACATGAAATAACGATAGTTGCTTAGAAACTAACATCACGACCATTTTAGTGGAACACTTTCTCAGATTACATTAGCAAAAGCTTTTACATGTCAAACTATTCTCAAGTTATCCAGCCCCAACCCTGCGCGGGGTAGGGGCTTGTATACAAAATAATAACATTTCACCCACCCCATCCCCACAATCAACAACAGAGATAATAATTAAAATTAAAAAAAGTTAAAAGGTAGCCAACTGACGCAAAATTGCACGCATTTTGATGCGTCCGGCTTCTTCATGCAGGTGTTTGTAAAGTCTCTGAAATACAGTTAATAGTTTGCGTTGATAATCAAATTACACACTTACAATGCCAGAGACCCATGGAACAATAACTGGTACATTTGAGTGGGAGTTTCTAAATGAGTCGGAATACTTGTTCTTGAAATTCACCTTCGGCTTTTCTGCCTGCATTTGAGAAACAAGAATAAAACAGTTGAGTACATTGAACAACCTGTGATAAGTTCAAAGTTTCAAGGATTCAAGTTCTCAAATAATAAGAAAATGGGTGTGTGTTTTCCAATCCTCTTATCCCCCCCCCCCCCCCCCCCCCCCCGCGGAAGAAATCAAATACCACGGAAAATATTGCACATTGTTCGAAGATGGGCCATCTTTTACTTACTCGATTTTTACAAAAATTAAATCAGTCTTCATACAAGTGGCCAAGGGCATTGGAGGTGCATAGGAAATAAATTTGTTTGAAAAAGGTAAGAGAGTTATACCTTCCCTTAAAAACAAATTGCGCAATTTTCATTTTTTCATTTCCTAGTGTGTAATTGGCGTCAAAAGATGGAAAATACACTATCTTCTATGTTGGAAATGGGGTGAATCAAACACCTCAAATGACAATTTTCCATGGAAACCAATTGCTAACTACTCCCTCCAACTCAAAATAAGAGTCCCTTTTCCTTTTTCGGCCATCACAGCTTAAGAATCCCCTTTTCTTTATCGGACAGAATCAATGTACCAAATCCTACAAGGTTATCCTTGCCCAATGATAATGCCGAAATTTGGTGCTTCCCACAAAGTACAAAAGTCGTATAGGCACTCTTAATTTGAGACAGAGGGAGTACTTAATTGTCTAGAATGCAATTCTTTGCTAGCACCTTTCTCCATGCTTGCACAAACACACTTGATGAAAGTGGAAACCTAAGGCCTCCTTGACAAAAAGGAAAGATGAAAATGATTTAAAACACTATTAATTTTTATGAGAGGATGGAAAAACAGAAACAGATACGCGATTTGGTGAGATGTACTACTGCTGCTTCGGGTTTTACATTGAATCTAAATCTTTGGCTGATGGGTAAGAAAAAAAATTCCAGGAAGAAAGAGAAAAAGATAATCATCCCGCCAAATCACTCACCTCTTTTTCCAACTTATCATATAACTCAGTAGTGTTCTAAATCAATTTCCAACCTTTTTATCAAACACACACTTAATGAAATGAGTCGTTGAAGCTTACATGTTTAAGCCAACATTCCCCGCTTTTGTGTTCATAAATGTCTGGGGAATAGCACCCTTCCTCTAATGGGCAATAAACCCATATATTGCATTTGTTTTCATTTGGTTTGGCATTTTTAGCATGATCCAAACAAGCTTGGCAACAATCATACGCGCTTTCTTTATGGTGGGTAAGTCCCCATCTAACCGCAGCTCCATCATAATCTGTATGAAGTTCAGTATGGCATTCGGGAGGAAGTTGCCGGCCTGGTAAAATATCAGTGTCTGCAGAAAAAAAAAAAGAGGTTAAAATATTTGAGTTACTGCAAATTGAATATAAGAAGCCTTTGATAATTTATCCTTCAGAACCCATTGGTTCAAGGAGAAAAATGAAGGGCTTTTTTCACTTTCCCCTGTTTTCATAATCATTATACTTTGTCCCTACATGCGGGGCATCTCAAAGAATTACGTAGAAACAAGGGGTTAAGTCAAAGGATTACGATAAACAATTAGAAATTATGCGCCACCACCCCATTTTTAGGTAATTTCTTGAGGTCCACCAGCACGCAGTGGGGAAAGCCTTGATCATGATAATATGAGGGTAAATCTAATTTCACATTAAGAACATGTCAAAGACAAAAAAAAAAAAAAAAAAAAAAGAAGAAGAAGAAGAAGAAGCAGCCCGAAAGGAAATGGTGAAAAGAACTTTCACGTATTGCAGGTAAATTTCTTGTTTGTATAAGTGAACAAAGCACTATTACGAATAGGAAGAAATAATTTTTCGCCCCTTTAATTTTCACCTAGGCGAAAAATATTTCACCCGAATCAGAATGGCCCTCAAGTTAAAATTGAGAGTGGGTGGGGGAGGGGGATTGAGAGATAAAACACAGAAAAAAAGCACTCTATGAGCTCAATTTCAAACTATACGTCAACGTTAAAGCACCATGTGTTTACTTTATTCTAGAGAGAGAGAGAGAGATTATTCGTAAGGGAATGAATTGTGGGTTTCATATACCAAAATCTTCTTCCCCCTCAGGCTTGTCATCGTGTTCTTTATTAACTATTTCAACTGGTATCCACAGACCAATTTCTTCCGACAGCTCAGCCCAATTAGACTTCAAGGCTCTTGAAAGTAGGCCTGTAAAAACGACCCCTTAGAATACTAGCATGATGATTCATTAACCAAATGCCACAAGCAACAGTTTAAGGATATATGAATTAAATCTCTTCAGAAAGATGACGAATGTAAAAGAGAAGATTATTTATACCTGCTTCCTCCAGTAGAATAGTTGAATTCAACTTCTTCCCCTCAGTCAATCTTGTGGCTTCTTTTAGTTTTTCCATGCGCCAGCGTTCAACGGCTTCTGTTCACCCAAAATATATATATATATATGAACAAAATAACTGGCAATATGCAAACCAAAAATATAGATATATGTATGCATGCATAGCAAGCATGGAGTTAGGGCAGAAAATGTTTAATATTTATGGGCAACTGAATTCCATGGAAAAGTATCTAAAGGTTCTTGATTGTATTTATTTTCTATGTGGAAAATATGTACTTTTTCCATGCAATGACAGACACTTTCCAATATTTGGTGTTTGATCCCACACTATTTACCTAGAATTGATTTGCGGTTCTTTTCCATTTTAACTACAACTCATTTTCCACTAGGGAGGGTATGAATTTGATGTACTAGAATTATGCATCACTCAACTGTCCCATGGAATTAGGTGGAATTGGAATTCCCCAGAAAATTAGACAATCGAACACTACCAAAAGATGAAAAGGTAAATATTTTCCAACCAATGAGCTCTAGCTAAAATGGTATGACTGTCCACTCTTCAGAGTGGGCAGGGTTCAATGGGAGTGGCAATTTGACAGGGCAGTTGATTAATTCCGTAAGGGATGGTAATGCAGGTATGGCGAATCCAGAGCAAAAGCAAGTCTTCGAAGAAGAGTTCGATTGCAGCATGATAGTGATGGAGCTAGAGCATAACGAAAGCAAAAGTTAGTCTTTGGAGAAGAGCTTGAGGGCTACCGTGAAGTAAGCACAAACCCCATTAGGGGCAGTTGACCGTTTGACTGGGAAGGGCTACCCCCATTTGTGTAGCTCGTTATGATTTCTTAATAAATTTTGCGCTCTAGTCCTTGTCTAGAGTTTAAAATATATAAATATATATGTATGTATGTATTTTCCAAGTGTTTCTGTGGAAAATTTTGCCAATCAAACACACCCTTAATTCATGCCAGTAATGTTCAAAAGTTAAAACAATTCACCTCTTACTCTCTCAAACCAGCAACTCAGTTACCATTTAGTTAATGCCACCAAATCAAGGAAACCACTTCCTCTCCATGCAAAGGGGAAAAATAGACCCTATTGACCCACTCCTCTATTCTTGTAAGACCAGAATGTGAAGTTTTTCCCCGTAACTCTTCTTATTCTCAACTTTTTTCCCACTTTCTCTTGTATCCAAATTTTGACACTGGTTTCTTTTTACTTTTAATGGGTCCATTTAAAAGATTTAAGCCCCAATTTGTCTTAAAGGTCTTTTTTTGTTTTTTTCAGAGTTGTTACATTCTTTGAACCATTGCTCTATACAAAGACATAATTTCTGTAAATCCACAAACTATCATGTCTTTCGTAACTGTCCCTATACAAGTTGATAGATTTTACTTTTTTAAGTTGGTATCAACATCAATATCAATCACATTAGTCGTTCTTAATGGTACAATTAGCAATTTTTCTTACATAACATGACTCTATTCTCTCAGTTTATCTTCATTTCTGAATTACCTTCTATCTCTAACACAAATCTACCTTAAGATTTGCATTCCAGAGACTTGACTACAGAAACATAAAACATGTAATCTATTAGCTGCCCAACATTATATTCCATATATCATAACTGGTCTTATAGCAAACTACAAAAAAACCCTTTAACTACATCACTGAATGTCTGAATTGCAATGTCATTATAACATGTACTAAATACAGGAACCAGTTGACTTGTACCTTAAGGCGACTTTTAAGAACCCAAAATTAGTAACTCTACAAGGTTCCAACAATACTTAAAGGGCTCCACAGATACCCATGTTTGGCTCCTTCTTCCTTCCTGTAAGTGTATAGTTACCATTGGCCTATAGTGCATGTAATTTCCTTAAGAACGTTACAGCTATTGATAGAAAGCTTCCATAAACTTCCATGAACTAGTTGCAGCTCCCAAATATAGAAAGGCGAAACTGAATGCCAATGCTTAGAACTGTCCCCAAATTGCAAATTACCAAATAGATATATGATAGAGATAAATGTTGTTACATGTGGAATGAAAGAGTGTCCATAATAATTAACACCACCATCCCTGATTCAGAGTCCATATTTGACTTTAACATTTTTCAAGCACAAATCATCACAATCAACTGTTTAAAACAAAACTTGTTCACTATTTGAGTTTCCGTATGTTGAATCGTTGATTATGTTCTGAACAGGAAAGCTGACCCTTAATTTGGGATGGATGGAGTATATCACTATCTTCGAGTATGCTTTAAAGTTTAAAGTCACAATGCAAGTATAAAAACAGATGATGGCACACCATTCTAAAGTTACTTAAAGAGAGAGAATCAAAGGAACCCCCACCTCGTTGCTTAGTAGCACTGGCATTGGCATCCAAGCCTCGCAATGTTTGTAAAATCTCATCGGTTATTCTCCGTTTCAAATGCAACGGCAAATCATCCTTCTTTTCTTCCATTAAAAATGTCCCCTTCATTTGTTTCACCTTTTTAACACCACAAAATGTATACTTCTTCAATTGACCAACTAAACAGTAGCTCAACATATCAAAATTTTCAAGAAAAAACAATTCGTACAATAACTACAAACCCTAGACCTAAAATGAACTTTACCACTTCTATGAGCTTTGTTGGTTCCGAAGCTTTTCGTATTCGAATCGATTCTTCCATTTTCTTCTGCTGATCTGGGGTGTACTTAGCAGCTATATATACAAAAACACCCATCAATAAACAAGCATTGAGAAAGAAAACAAATATTAACATTTGGGGTCCATTCAATAAAAAAAACTGGAAAACGATCAAAAAACTATATAAAAGTTGGAAAAACAAATGAGCGATTCGGTGAGAAAAAATTCCTCTATCTTGTCTTTATTTTCCAGGGACATTTTTTCTTGCCTTGTAAAAGAATTTTACATAGAAAACCCAAAAGTAATGTAAGATTTCATCAAATCACTCTTCTTTTTCCCAACTTCTCTTTTCTTTATTTTTGATGGAAAAATTATCTTAGCCAGTACTAAAAGAATTCTATTCCATATAAAATCCAGAAAGTAATCCAACATTTCACCAAATCCCTCATCTTTTTTTTCCAACTTCTCATGATAAATAGTAGTGCTTTCAATGATTTTCCAACTTTTATTTGATCAAACACACCCTTAGGTTTCTACAAAATACCAAATAGATACTTGGAAAAAGAAATCACTGAAAACTCAAGCCAATTCATGAATTTGAAATCATAAGCAAAGAATTTTATCCCATAGAAAACCCAATAAGTAATATAACATTTCACTCAAGTCACACATCTTTTTTCCAACTTCTTGTAAAAACTAGTAGTGTGTTCAATCATTCTCTAACTTCTTTTTATCAAAAACACCCTAACTACAAAAAAACCCCAAATTACCAAACAGATTCTTGAAAAAAGGAAACCACTATAAAACTGAAAACTAATAAAGAAAATTGAAGAATTACCTTTCTGGGAATCATTATAGGGGTAGTCATAGAGAGAAATATAGAGAGAATGAAGAACATAAAGAGCAACAGCAATGTTGATTGAACATATGATGAGAGTTGTTCTTTTGTAAGAACATTTGCCTCTGCCCCCATTATACCCCCAATCTGCCCTCCCCATCTTCCCTTTCTTTCTTTCTCAACTTCTTCTCCATCCCATCATCTCTTTCTCTCTATATATACATACACATACATACAGATAGATGTATATATCTCTATTGTTACAAGAACCCTAGAAATTTGAACATTCTTTACAAGAACTCTAAGAATTTGAAATTGGGACGATTTGACGAGATGCTTGTTGCTTACAATGGATCGAGGTCGATGGTACCAATCAAGCGATTTCTTTATGGTCTGGCAATTTTAGTAAGAAGATGGGATTTTTTTTCTTTGATAAAAAGAACAGTGAATGTGAAGTAAAATGGGTATTTTCTTTTTCCTTTTTTCAGAGAAGCAAAATGGGCAATTGTTGATCTAGTTTATCTTAATTATTTTGTCGCGAGATTTGGTGTTAAAATATCCCTTTCAGAGCACGATTATTAATCTAATGCTTGTCAGCCAGCTAATTTTGTACGTGGGACCGTGGGTAATGTTTCAAATATCAGTATCATAGAACAATGTTGTAGACCAAAATAAAATATCATAGAATAATGTCATGGGATTTGGCTTTATTTTATTATCTGTTTGAGAATTAAATAGATAAAATTTTTTAGAAAATTTAGTAAAAATGATTTTTATCATGAGTAGGTTATTTTCACAAAATTTTATTAGAAGATTTAATCTAAAAATTGGTGAGATAATAATCTAAAATATAATTTAAATTGTTGAAAATGAACAAATGCATCAAAATTTTATTATGCCCATTTTTGGTTTGAATTTTTTGATAAAATTTTGTTAACATGATCTACTTGTTATAGAGATCATCTATACAAAGTTTTATGAAAAAATTTATTCGTTTAACTCTCGAATTAGAGTCATTTGGATAGAATTGGACTAAATGGATAACGGAAAAGAGTCAAGTCCAATGTTATGTAAGGTGTTATGGTTTAATATATAAATAGTAAGGCTGTTGTTAAAAAAAATGCTTATTCCACTAAAACTTTTTATCCAACCAAGATTAATAAATTTCACATAAAAGGTGGGATTGTTTTATCCTTTTTGGATAGAATTATATAATTTTCTGGCACATCAAATACAACCCAAAAGTATAATATGTATTAAATGATATACAAATTCTAAAATTCTAAAAGTTATGTTATATATAATTCTTTATGAGTTATTTTAACATTTAAGGGCACATATTAACTACATATTTATAATAAAGAACTTTTGGTTTAAAGGACGAAAATCATTTTCTCTATCTACTCAAGAACACATATTTTCACCTAACTGTTTGATGGACAAACGTTTCTAAAAAATACATATTTTAGCAAGAATGACAATTATATTAATTAAATTTAAGATATAAAAAACAATTTCAAAATTTCAATTTTAGCTTTTACTGACATCTACTCCCACTATAAATTAAATTCCCTAAAATCAGGAAATTATCTATAACAAAATTAGAATCAACTTAACAAGATAAATGTCAAACTATTTCATAAATTAAAAATTTGAAATGTAACTACAATTTAATTCTAACATTAATTCAATTATGAAAAATCCAAAACATATCCACAAAATTCAAATTTCACGTATAAAAATCAAACACCCAAATAAATTTCAATCTTACTATGGAAATTAACAAATAGATATCTTAAAATTATATTTGTAATTTAACTAGCATATCTGAATTCACGTAGACATAATAGGTAATGCAACATGTTTTAACTCTTGATAAGTACATCAATAATACAAACAATAAATACATATACTTCACGGATATTAAGGATTACACCATGACAATCATATATTACATCAGATCTAATATAATAAATGAAAATATTTTTTTTACGTATACGAATAAGGCATACTAAATTACATGTATAGATATTAGACATATTATGTTACATGAACATATTAAATTACATGTATGGATATCAGAAATATTAAATTATAGAGATATATTGAATTACATGTATAAATATAGACATATTAAGTTACAAAAGCATATTAAATTATACATGTATATATGTAGCCAGATAACATTGACATATTAAGTTATACACAAATAAAACCCACTTCAAAACTCCATCTCCTTTGTATCATAAGCCTCTGGCTATGGTCTCCTTGAAATAAAAGGTGCACCCATGCTGCTCCGTTGAACTAAAGACAAAAAAACTAACATATGTTGAATTCGGAATTTGGGAGATATAATATATACATAAATATAATTTGATGAATTAAAAAAAATAAAAAGAGAAGAAATGAAACCAAACTTACTGTTCACCACAAACAACGGGAAAAAGGACGAGGATAATTAGATGGAGTCATTGAGAGTTAGGATAACTATATATTGTATTCCTTTTCTTCTATTTTATTTTCATTGAGAACTTTGCACATTCATTTTTCACTTTAAAGTAACTAAAGTAAACGAGATCTAAATATCCACATTAGATTGCCAAATCAGCCTGTACAATAATGCGCTATAATAAGTTGGTGGGTGAAGCATTTCTTACTGATTAAATGGGTGAAGAAGGAGACAGAAAAAGGAAGGAATAAGGAGAGGGGGGAAAGAAACTGATAAAGAAATGCAGTTGGAGACGGACTAAAGGAGTTAAAAAAATGGAGTCATTCTCTTTCTCTCTGTATGAGTATATCTATATTACATATACAAACATATATATCCTTCATATTTCTATGAGTATGTTTATATTCAATCTTTTCTAATTTATATCAGCTCAGAAAAGGGGAAATTAGGGAATAACCTAATAAATAAAGAAACAATAAAATTAAAAATGCAAAATAATAAAAAGGATTACAGACAAAACAATGTCATTTGTTAAAAAGAATGGATCTAAAACAGTCACTCAAAAATATGCGTCCTTTAGTTAATCACAATTGAAATTATAGGACAAATTACTAAATTTCTACTATAATAATAAAAAAAATTAATTACACATTTAATAATGTACGGATTCTCACGCATGAATTTTTTTTTTTTTCGATTTATAACATGCTTAACATGTACTTTAAACACAAGTTATCATTTTACATTCTTTATATTTATAGCATATTTAATATTTACTCTTACCACAGTTGTCGACACTACTGAATAAATTTTAACAAGATGTGTGCAATAATTTAGGTGACTTAAAGTGATAAATAATTCAAATATATTTACAGTTGTTTTGACTTTTGAGCAATGCTTTTTATTTTTATTTTTTTAATTACGCAACATAGCCCATAATCCTAATTTCAATATTTTTCATGTAAACACTAATACAAAGTTACATAAAAGAGGAAGGCATTTTGAAAATTCAAATAAAAGATTTTTAACCTTAAAAATAAGCATACAGAATTTTGTTAGTCTTGAACATATATAATAAGAATTTTTTTTGAATAATTGTAAAATATATTTTTATCTTATTCACGTAGTATTTGGATTAGTTTTCGCCCACCTCGACTAATTTCTACTCGCGATTTGTGATTCCTGCTGACCAAACATTATTTTAACAATATCAAAAATCGACTTGGGAAGCAAACTCAATTGACCCTAAGGCCTCGTTTGGTTCACGGAAGGAAAATCAATTCCCTTATCTTTCCCATGGATGTGGGAAACTAAATTTCCTATCAAAATTTCTTTCTTGTGTTTGGTAAACTATGGAAAGTATTTAGGTAAAAGTATTATTGTATAAAATTTGTGTAATAGATGCTTGGAAATCACATGGGAAAATCAATCCCATGTGTTTTGGGAGGAATGGTTTTACCCCTTACTTTCCCCTCTCTCGGGAAAGTGTTTTCGGAATTTGTGTTTACCAAACAAAAGAAATGAACGACTTTCCTTTCCCGAGTACTAAAATCCGTGAACCAAACAAGGCCTAAGAGTGTTCTAATGGTCACCTTAGGCCTCGTTTGGTTCACGGAAGGAAAATCAATTCTCTTATCTTTCCTATAGAGGTGGAAAACTAAATTTCTTGTCAAATTTCCTTTCTTGTGTTTGGTAAACTATGGAAAGTATTTAGGTAAGAGTATTTTTGTCTAAAATTTGTATAATAAATGCTTGAAAATCACATGGAAAAATCAATCCCATGTGTTTTAGGAGGAATGGTTTTACCCCCTACTTTCCCCTCTCTCGGGAAAGTGTTTCCGAAATTTGTACTTACCAAACAAAGCAAAAGAACAACTTTCCTTTCCCGAGTACTAAAATACGTGAACCAAACGAGTCCTTAAAGTATCTCCAAGAATACTCTCTATGTTAAAGAGCATCTTCTCTAGAATAGATAGTATCTTTTGAAGTAAAGAGTATCATTTAGTTTCCAACTCCAATGACGCTCTCTATTTAGAATATTTTATTATTTTTTTATTATATTATTTTGTTACTTTTAGTATTAGTTTATCATTGTTATTGAGTATGACATTTCTTTTGAGTACTTTATCTATTCAATACTTTGAGACACGCCTTTTATATAGTGGAAGGTCAAATGATAATATTAAATTAAGTCTTTTTTTAAAATTATTATTTGCAGAATTATTTATCTAGTAGAAATTTTGTCAATGAAACAAAAGCAAAATAAACTGTAGGTCTTTACCAAAATAAAGAAAAATAATACGAGGAATATTTGAATTATGTCAATAAAATATATAAGATAAAGGGGGTGAGATATATAACTGTGTCTTAGAGAAGGTTGGAATCGGAGAAAGATGGTTTATTGAAAAAAATAAAATAAAAGGTAGACTACAGAGCATGGGAGGCTCGCCACTTATGGCGAGTGTTTGAAGGCTCTTTATTTAGAGATTTTTTTTAACTAGTTGTTTGAGGTGTGATTTTTAGTTTAGGTCAGCTACTTAAAAGAGTATCAATTATAACTAATCTATTGGAGATGCTCTTACATTGCTAGACCAAGATCTTTCAACCTATTAGAGAATTTACGATAAGGAACTTAGTAGTATGATAAATAGTGTCTATTTATCTTACCTACTTTTGTGCTAAAATAGTAGTATTACCATTCTTTATAGTATAAAACAGTGTTTCATTCTACCTTTTTTTTTTATTGTATGTTCTCGTAGGACAAATTTATACGTATTACACTATCTCACCATTCCATCGTTGATGCTCTCGGGCCATCTGCACTGCAAATGTTGAAAGTGTAGAATTCGTTGCTTTTTTTTCTTTTTCTTTTTTAAAATCAAGTGCGGCTCCAAAAAAGCTAAAAGTGTAGGCTAAATGCTAAAACTAAGGTAAATTTATTAGCCGACAATTATTTAGCTTAGGTAACACAATGTGTCATCCCATTCTAACCCAATTAGGCGACACACATTGTGTATTCCCATGAATATTTATTTTCAAAATTAGCTTGGGTGACATAATCATGCCTTCGAGTGATGTAATGTGTCATGTGTATCGTCTCTAGGTCTATCTTTGATACAACACAATGTGTATTGTTCAACCGCAGTAATACTTTGAATAACACATTATATCGTCTAGTGTATTTTGTACGCTTTTGCATTGTAATTTTTTTAAATAGATAAATTAAGCACCCAACTTTTACATTACTTTTTTGGCTTCTACCTGCGGATGGCCGTATGGTGGGATTATTTATTATGGGTGATGATATTGACCATCCTTTTTTTTTCACTAACATCCTCCAATAAAGCAAAGCCATTTCTTATATTGTCCATTTTTTTTTTCTTTTTTTAACTAATATCATCTATGGTTAAAGCAAGTTAATCTTTTACCCAATAAGTAAAATAAGTTAATCTTATACCCAAAGTTAATATTTTACACAATGGTTAAAATATTTCACCCCAAAACAATGTAATTTATCACTACCATCCTCCCATTCTCCCAACAATGTATAACTCCCCTATTCCCCAAAAAGCCACCATGCCCACCACTAGAGATAATGAAAAAAGAAAACAATGAAAATAAAGGTGGTGATCTCAAACAAGACAAGAATCATAAAAAAGATATAAGATTTCTTGTCTTCTTAACCCAAACAAGCTTTTTTGTGTCCATTAATTTGAAAGTATACCAAAAATCGTAAACACACAAGAACAGAGCATGTTGATGACTGTTCAGGCATCACTCGATCCATGCATCTAAGTCGAATAAAATGAACATGCTTGAACATTATAGACTGAACGATGACATCCAATTCAAATATCTTGGACCGAACAGTTGAACACCTCTCGAGTATCATAAGCCGAATGAAAAGATTGTTTTTGTGGGTGAATTTAAAGACGCTCTAAAAAAGATGTATATGAAATGAAGGATGCTATAAAAAAATATCACCATCATTTATGATTGTTGGTAAGAATAATGGTAAGTGCTAGGTACAGTTAAAGTGCGTATGTGAATGTTATTTCTTTCATGTGTTATTACCGACTTTGCCTAACATGTGGACCGGCCGACCGGGTTGTGATGCGAATGAATGCAAAATATTTAAAGCTGCAAAGTGTAATAAATAATTAAATCACCAAGAATCAAAGGCCATTTAAACTGCAATCAATATTAGTTTTTGAATTCTTTCCATGCTTATATGAAAAAGAATTATTAATGATACTATACTTTTATTTTGTTAAACCAAATTACACAATTCGTGTATATATGGAAAAAATATTTATTATCATCACTACTTTGGCAACTTAGCCAATTATTCAAGAATTAATCTTTTTTTTTTCTTTCTAATATTAGCAATGTACGACAGTTAAATTTGATTATTTTCTAATCAGGACCTTTACTTTTCTTTTAAGTTAAAATTTTTAGAGCTTATGCAATAGAAAAATATTATTAGGAAAAAAGATACTTTGAAGATAAACTTGATCCTATGCAATAGTTAGGAATGCTACGCGCTCTACATTTGGAAGATCCGAAAAGAAGCAAAAACCGTTTCATTCATAATTAAATCGTTAAGAATTATACTTAACGTTTTTTATTTCAATGTAAGGTTTTGATCTTGAGTTTCTGAGTTTGTCCTACAAGCTACTCAACTAGGAATGTACAGTTTAGATTGATGGACCTTTCGGCAAATTGCAAGCTATCTTACACTATAATATATATTATATTAATGGAGATGAATGGTTGTGAAGATTTGGTTCTATATAGGAATCCAATTTCTAGTTGGTTTTTTATTGTCGTATACTAATTTGGTTTTGGTTTTGTGCAATATTCCTAGACCAATTGGATTTATTATCTATAAATAAAACCATTGTAATAGTTTTTTATTTGAATTGTATTGTATTGTTTTCTAGTTAGAATAGAGAATAAATTTGAACTTTAATTGTGGTAGCGTAATTTCAGAATGCCCACTTAAGCCGAGTACCAAGATCCAAGTCTAGGCCCAAAGGAGTCAGCCCACAGATGAAAAGACGAGGCACAACCAATAGGACTATGACAATCAACTTGAGACTGCTGACCACGCACAATGCCCCAGCCGAGCACAACCTCTAGCTTAGCAGAGAACAGTGGCGCTGAGATGGACACTCTATCGAGTAAGGATGTGACACTTGTATAAGAGGATACTGCCAATGGTAGTTGCCGATATAGGCCTTCTGATGAATGAAAATCTTACACCTGTAAAGCCCCTTTTTCCTCTGTGGGTAAGAGCACACGCTACACATGAGGAAAGAGAGGATTGCTAATCAAGCAAGGTCCTTTTTAGTCATTTAATTCTTAACCTAGCTGAGCATTGTAACCCTAATTCTATGATTACAAATAGAAAGGGATGGCTCAAAAGCAAAGAGGCCCGAGGGATAAGAAAATACAATTAGGCAAGAGATCATAAAGTGAGATTCATGTAATAAACTTTTGAGTAGAAAAAGAAAGAAACACCTAAACACACACCAAGGGAGGACGTACCACTGGATTGGGAATGATAGCCACAAGGGGAACCTACCCACACAACCCAAAAAACTCAGTCTCATCCATTTTCTAAAATTACTGTTCACTCGCCACCTTTTAGTTTATGTTACTGATTCTGCTAGCTATGGGCCGATTCCCTCGTCTACAAATTCATTTTGGTCTTGGTCAAATTTACGCCACCCATAATTGGCGTCGTCTGTGGGAATCCGCAACGTGAAGGTCACTTTCCAGTAATTAGATTCACTTTCTCTCACTACAGTTCATTTCATAGTATTTCCTGCAGCTTTAATAGTTCTCTGCTTAGTGTGGTTATTTAAGCAATATTTGCCCTAGAACTTTCAAAAATGGTTCAAACTAGGAGCCACCAAATGGGTGACCACAATAGTCCAGATATAATCCCTCTTGCTGACCCAAACATTCTAGCACCAACCAAAAGTCAAGCCATGGCTCACAATACTGATGGACCTAGGCAAATAAGCCAATCATATGCATATTCCTCTTCTCTCCTCCCTACGACCTTAATTACGTCGAAAAAGACACCGTCGCCTTAACTGAGCAACAACAAATAGTCCAATTAGAACATTAAAATTAGGTCTTGTTTAAAATGCTTAAAAAGCAAATCGCAGTGAATATTACTCGGGAGCCGTCTGAGATGGCAGTCCTAGCTAGAACAAATGTCTCCTCAACCAAAGAGGAACAACTTGATAGTGAGGTAAACTCCGCTTGCCGTAGCAAGGGCAAGGTGAGGTTGGTCAGAGAGAGAAGGCCAAAGGACTTTGGGTTTCAAACATGCCCCCAGGACCAGTTTCATCCGGTCGACCCAGTATTTTTGATCGCCTGGAGGATAAACCAATCAAAATAACTCCAAGGGTAGAATGCCTCGAACAGGTAAAAAGGCTTGAGAGGGATCAGCGGGTAAACCGGGACGAGCGAATGGAAAAAGTAAAACTCCAACCAAAATATTGGGCCGAGCAGGAACTCTGAAAGATGATACACTCGACAATTGCTGATAAAAGAGAGGATGGCAAAACCACGACCGAACTGGCCAGAAAGGCCTTGGGCGAAGATTACGGATCACCCTTCACAATTAGGATACAGGACGCACCCTCACCAAAAAAGTTTGGGCAGCCAAAGTTCAACAGTTACGATGGCCGATCTGATCCGACCGATCATGTAAGGCATTACAAGCAGGTGATAGCCTACTGGCATAACGAAGAGGCGCTAATGTGCAGGATATTCCTAACTAGTCTAGGGGACACAGCTCTCAGGTGGTTTGATAAACTCCTGCCTAGTGGGATAGACAATTTTCAGGACATGGCCGAACGATTCACGGCCCGATTTATAACAAACAGCAGAGTAATCAAATGCCCGAAAGCCCTGACTCATTTGAAGAAAAAACACAATGAAAGTTTGAGGGAATACTCACAAAGGTACTACGCGCTATTCCAAGAGGCAGAGGATTGCGATGAGAAATTTGACGTCAATACGTTCAAATTCGGTTTGCCGTGGGATAGTAACGACATCTATAATGACGTGACCAAGATGCCACCGAAAAGTTTCAATGATCTTTTGGTAAGGGTAGACGAGTTCTTATAAGTGGAGGATGATGACAGGGCAACCAACATGTCAATTAATAAGAGAGACGGGAAAAGAAACGGTAACAGAGATTGTCGTGAGGATAGCAGTGCAAATAAAAATCGAGGAGAAAACTCAAACGAGCCAAGGAAGGGTGAAGCATTCCGAAGAATAAACACTATTTTCACTAAGCCCATACACAAGATAATGTGGAAAATCAAAGAGGAACAATTCTTTAAGTGGCTCAAGCCGATTGGCGGCAAATCCAGCACTAGGGAAGCCAACCAAAAATGTTCTTATCACAAAGATCACGGTTATAAAACTAAAAATTGCAAGACCCTGAAATTGTTTCTAGAAAGACTCGTCGAGCAGGACCTTCTGACCAAATATGTGAAAACCGTTGGAGCCAAAGATGATAAAAATACCAAGGCCAAGGAGAAGACGGCCGTAATACCTGTAAAGAAACTTGTAGTTTGAGTGATTGAAGCAATTCATGGAGTTGCGAACAAAACTAAGGCAACGAGAAGTTATTTGCGAGATAGATTAACTTGGGCTCAGCTCTGGGCAAAGGCCTATTTAATCAAAGAGGTGTTGACAGTGCTAGCGCCCCCAAAGAGGAACAAGGACAGCACTTTAGTGTACCAACTCTCTTTTGGGGAAGAAGATTTAAAAGTAGTGGACATACCCCACAATGACGCTTTGGTCTTGACTGTTAATATCAAAAATTTCGATGTCAAAAGGGTGCTAATAGATCCAGGGAGCTCGTCAGAGTTAATGTACCTCAAAGCCTATAATCAGTTAAGGCTATTCATCTCTTTAAAAAACATTTGGTCAGTGGATGCGCCGATCTATAGTTTTAGTGGGGATGCGGTGTGGCCAATCTGCTTGATAAATATTCTGGTTAGGGTCGGGAAAATGTTAGCAGTCATGAATTTTTCGTTATGAATGTGGACTCGCCATACAACGCCCTCCTCAGCCGAAATTGGTTGGGAGAGATGAAAGCTGTCACCTCACCCTTCCATTAGAAACTGAAGTTCCCTTCCCCCAAAGGGGTAGTCGTCGTGAGAGGCAGGCAAAAAGATGCGCGTTTTTGTTTCAATTTGGCGATTAAGGGGTCATTGTCTAAAAAGAAAGATGTCGAAAAGACCGAAAAAGTCAACCTAGTGAAAAAAAATGGAAAAGCTGTTCGAAGAAATCAAGGAAACACCTAAACCCTCGGAGAAGGGAAAATGCAAGAAAACTGAACAATAGCAATCACAGGGAGGTCCCCCCCTAAAAGGTAGGGGTAAAGAGCGACCTGAATAGAGGGCCTTCGAGGACCTAATCCAAATTCCCGCAATTCATGATCCAGAACAGAAAGAGAAACAGTTCTTGATCGGCAGCAGTCTCAATTCTGACAAAAGGGATGAACTAGCCAAATTCTTAAGGGCCAATATCGATGTCTTCGCATGGCAACCATATGACATGCCAGGAATATCGGCAGAGATAATATGCCACAAACTCCACATAAACCCTAATCTTAGTCCAACGAAACAAAAATTCCGCTGAGTATCTCTTGAAAAAGCAGCAGCAATCGAAGAAGAGGTCCAAAAACTACTTAAAGCCGGAGCAATTCGAGAAGCTGAGTTTCCTGAATGGATCTCCAACCCGGTTGTCGTGAAAAAGAAAAATAAAAAGTGGAGAATATGTATAGACTTCATGAATCTGAACAAAGTTTGTCCCAAGGATAGTTTTTCGTTGTCGAAGATAGATCAACTGATAGATTATGCGGTCGGTCACAAGAGGTTTAGTTTTTTGGATGCATATTCGGGTTACCATCGGATATCACTCTTCGGGCCTGATCTAGAATCCATGGCGTTTATCACCACAATGGATCTGTATTGCTATAAAGTCATGTCGTTCAGAGTGAAAAACGCAGGGGCCACTTATCAGAGATTAGTTACCAAAATGTTCAGGGATGAAATCGAAAAATCCGTGGAGGTCTACGTCAATGATATGTTGGTAAAGAGCAAGTTAGCCGCCGATCATGTTCAGGACTTAGGTAAAACATTCTTTGTTCTTGGGCAATATCGAATGAAACCAAATGTGACAAAGTGTACCTTTGGGGCCAGCTCGGGAAATTTTTTGAGTTTCATGGTAAATCACAGAGGGATAGAGGCAAATCCAAAAAAGATTCAGGCAATACTGGATGTCCGGCGGCTGACCAACCTGAAAGAACTACAAAAACTCACTAGTATGATTGCTGTCCTAAATAGATTTATTTCAAAATGTTCTGACAGATGCATGCCACTGTTTAAATTGTTGAAAAGAACAAAAGAATTAGGGCTGGGATAATAAATCGAAAAACCAAAAACCAAACCGAACTGAAAAAACCAAAAAAAAAACGATTCGGTTCGGTTATTATTATTAAAGTGGACTTTTTTAACGGTTTGGTTCCTAATGGTTATTAACGGTTTGGTTCTCGGTTCTTTGATCAATTTAATTAAAGGAACCGTTTTAACGGTTCTAATGGTTTTAACAATTTCCCGAATATCCATTAGACCGGTTTTTCACCAATTTTAAAGGTTTTAACGGTTCTAACGGTTCCCCGAAGAACTGTTAGAATAGTTTTTGGCCGGTTCCTACGATTATTAACTGTTCTAACGATTCTAACGGTTCCCCAAAGAACCGGTAGAATTAAACCGTTAGAACCGGTTCGGTTCCACTTTCGGTTCTTGAACAAAAATGCTCAAAACTAAACCGTTTTTAACTTTCGATTCTCGGTTCCGGTTCTTATCATTTAGGACAAGAACCGAATCGGTCCCAGCCCTAAAAAGAATTCAATTAGAATCCAAAATGTGACAAAGCTCTCGACTAGCTGAAACAATACCTAAGCAGCCTACCTTTAATATCTATCCCAGAACCCAATGAACAGTTGTATATGTACTTAGCTTCCTCTGATCGGATGGTAAGTTCGGCCCTACTCAGAAAGCATGAAAATATTCAAAAACCTGTGTATTTTGCTAGTAAATGTTTAATCGGGTCAGAATTAAATTGTTTGCCTTTAAAAAAACTTATGCTGGCACTAATCACAGCTTTCAGAAAGTTGAGACATTACTTCGACGCCCATCCCATCAAAGTATTGACGAGCAACCCAATCAAGGCAACTCTCAGAAAAGCTGATCTTTCAGGACAAATGAAAAAATGGTCTGTTGAGTTGGGCCGATTTCACATTGAATATGCCCCACGAACATTAATCAAAGGTCATGTTCTTGCCGAATTCACGGGAATTAATGAAGCTGACACAGATAACCAGTTACCAGTCCCAGCTGGGGGGCAGACTAACGGCAACCCGGAAGAAGCCGATTATGGGTAGAATGAGCAGGTTGCAGAATTTCCATTAGTCAAAAAGCCGACGTCTTGGATATTATGCATTGATGGCTCATCAACGGTAGGAGAATCTGGTGTGGGCATAGTGTTTAAAACTCCTAAAGGATGAATTATTGAGCAGGCAGTCCGATTGGGGTTCAAGGCCTCCGACAATGAAGCTGAATATGAAGCACTGATCATTGGCATGAGAAACGCCAAAAGGCTCGGGGTCCAAGATCTGACGATTCGCTGTGACTCCCAACTAGTCGCCAACCAACTGACTGGAAAATATTCGGCTAAAAACGAAATAATGAAGGCGTACATGAAACTAGCCCAAAAACTCATGAGAAACTTTAAATCGGCGTACATTTAAAAATTCTCAAGGACCAACAATTTGCATGCAGACACCTTCGCAACTTTGGCCTCGGCAGTAGACTCAAGATTAAAAAGGCTTGTGGAAGTTAAATATATGCCAAACCCGAGCATAAAAAATGGAGAACGACCAATCGTTTGCGACATAGAAACAAATTTAGGGGATAGCTGGATAGAGCCAATCACTAATTGTCTGCAAGATGGGTCGCTACCTAACTATAGCAGTGAAGCATATAAAATTAGAGCCCAAGCAAGCCGGCATTGGTTGTCTCCAGAGCTAAAACTATATAAGAGATCTTTCTCAGGGCCTTATCTTCGTTGCGTTCATCTAAAACTGGTGCAGAACATTCTCTTTGAGTTGCATGAAGGGAGTTGTGGAAACCACACAGGTAACCGGTCATTGGCTCACAAAGCCAAAACTCAGAGTTATTGGTGGCCATACATGCAGAAAGATGCGGTAGAATATGTCAAGAAATGCAACAAATGTTAGAAACATGATACCATCATTCACCAACCTGCAACAGGCCTTCATTCCATAATCAGCCTTTGGCCCTTTGCGATGTGGGGGCTTGATATAATGGGACCGTTCCCTCGAGGACCAGGTGGCAAAAAGTTCTTCCTCGTCCGTACTGATTATTTCACCAAGTGGGTGGAGGCAGTTCCCCTGGCCAATATCCAAGAATCTAGAGTCAAAGCTTTCCTTTGAAAAAACATTATCATCAGATTCGGAATCCCTAGGGAATTTGTGTCTGACAACGGAAAGCAGTTCAAAAATAGGACGATCAAAAAATTTTGTTACATCTATAGGATTAAACAGTATTTTTCAAGTGTAGCCTATCCTCAAGGCAACGGACTAGTCGAAGTGTTAAACAAAGTTATCCTCGAATTATTGAAAAGAAGATTAAACGATAAAAAAGGAAAATGGGTAGAGGAGCTGCCCTCTGTGCTTTGAGCATTCCGAATGACTCCACGTCGATCAACTAGTGACACGCCTTACTCTTTGACCTACGGGACCGAAGCCATCATTCCTTTAAAAATCGGCCTACCAACCTAGAGGACGACGTAAACTGAAAATGGAGACAATGAGGGGGCCCTTGAAGAAGCCTTGGATTTCGCCGAATCGATAAGGGAAGCAGCAGTGATCCACATGGCGAACTATCATAATATCTTGGATAAACAGCATAAGGCCCATGCAAAACCTAGAGAGTTCAAGGTCGGAGAGCTGGTCTTAAGGAAAGTTCTCGGCACTACAATTGAACCACGTCACAGAAAACTTGGGTAGAATTTAGAGGGTCCCTACATGATCATTTCAACTAGCGGAACTGGGTTTTATCTCCTCCAAAGTATGGATGGTCAGTCGATCCCAAATCCATGGAATCTAGCCAATCTAAGAAGTTATTATCATTAAATGTAAATCCGAAGTTCAGACTTCTTTTGTACAGATGGTCAAATCAATGAAGATTTTATTTTTACTACTAAGTAAATTGTTATAACTAAGACCTTGCTCGGCCAAGGCAATTATTGTAAGACCTTTTCTTACGAAGGTGATTACACAAGACCTTGCTTGGCCAAGGCAATTATTGTAAGACTTTTTCTTACAAATGTAATCACATAAGACCTTGCTTGGCCAAGGCAACTGTACCCTTTCTTATAAAGGCAATCATAATAAGACCTTCCTCGGCCAAGACAATTTTAGAATAAAACCTTTTTCCCATAAAGACAACCACGTAAAACCTTCACCAGTTGGGGGCAAAATAAAAATGTGTAAGTCCTTTCTCTGTCAAAGGCAAAACCTGTTCAAAAACCTCCCCGAATTACGAGGACGAACTTCAAAACAAAGTTTGCTTCAGTACGACGGTCAATTGATTAAGACTCTTATGTTTTTGAAGCGAATCCTTAACGTTATACATTATAAGGCCTCATCGTTTGGCAGAGGCAAAAATAACACGCGCAGCCCTGATCAGCTATCCTTGGTCGACCATTAGCATTCGCGATGATAAGTCCTTATTAATGATGGGTTGACCTTAGCCGTTTTAATGAAGAACTACTCTTATTCTCTACCATTTAGAATTAAATAAGATGGAGCTCAGCATGATTGGCGGATTTAAAAATTAACTTGTTTATTTCAAGATTACAAGCAATCTACTTTATGGCTGGTTCATACGTCCCAGAAGTGAAGGTGCTACGGCAATTTATCAACAACAATGATACATAGATTACAATAAATAAAAGTTCAGAAATACAAAGTGCACTATTCATTAATTCGGAAACATTTACATTTAGTGGGGCTTCGAGGCCCATTTACAACCGAAATTAGTTAGTGGCTACCACAAAACCTACCATTACTTACATAGGGGCTTGCTGCAAAAAAAGAAGAAGATATAAATGGCAGAGAATAGAGAAAAAGAACAGTTATGGAGGAAAACAAAATTGAGAAAGACTAAAAAAAGAAAGAGAAAAGGAAAAGAAATTGAGGAAGTGAAAGGATGGAGAGGAAGCAGAGATAGAAGTTGAGTTTGAGAGGGAAAAACACAGCGAGATCGTTTTTGCCTTGCCATCTTTCAAACCCTGCCTCCGAGCCTATCTATGTCTTCTAATACGGCGGCGTACCAGTTCTTCAGACGATGGTAACGCCTCCTAAGGCGGAGAAGCGTTTTCTTTACGCGCCAAAATTTTACCACCAGATTAGGAATAATATCTTTTAATCTAGTGAGTCTTTCATTTAGACCCCTCCACCCTCCGACAGACCTAGAGTTGGAGTCGACGGAATGCATCTTGCTGCTCTTAGACATGGGAGGACAATTCTTTTTGAAGAAGAAAAAGAAGAACGAAGTCGAAATTTTGAAGGGAATAAACGTGAAAATGACCTTTTTTATAAGAAGCCTAAAGCCCTAAAAGCATTAAATAGACGTTTGTTGAAAAATGGGAAAACATCTCTTCATTTGAAGAGACACCCTGCAATGAAAACTGCCACCCCACTAACCGACGCAACTCACCAATTGATGGATGCCATGTGGCACATCGATTTTTTGAAAGATGTAAATGTCCAACTAGACGCATGGGAATTGTTCGATAAAATAATTGCCAAGTATGGTCAAATCTTGGCCTGGGTATAGGCTTAAAAACCCCATTGAAGGCATATATTCGGCAAGACTACAACAAAGGACGAGCTTACGTCAAAACAGGAACTATTAAAAAACAAAGGAAGTTGATTTTCAGTGACAATTTGCTTAGATCAACAATAAAACAACTAAAGAAAGGTATCGGTAAATTCTCATTAATTAACCAAAAAGAAGTACATGCGGAGGGACTTTGTGGCCCATGAATTACAATTTGAGAAGAAAATAAAAGGAGTGCTAGGCATACACGTTATCATCTTCGGCACGAACTTCGTTACTCTTGACGTTGATACTTCTGACTAGATCGCCATCGATGGCTTTATCATCAACCTCTTGTTGGGCCCAGCGAGCAAGTCTGGTGGGAAGAGAATTACTTTGTTGAATAAGGCATCACCGTTGGCAACACCAGCGTCAGTCCGAACTTATAGCCAACCTTGTACAGAAGATCTTTGATCTTTAACATCTTATCAGCTGCCGAGCTTGTGGTCTCATCCCAACCTTAAAGTTCGGCCACCTTTAGCTCTTCATCGTGTTCGACTCCAGCTCACGAACCCGATCTTTGGTCCCTTTATTCTCTTTTTCCCTGGCCCGATGGACGCGTTGGGCCTGACTTTATCGGCCTGCTTAAAGGGCATCCTGAAGCTCGGCAACTTGGGTCTAAAGTGTTAGATTTTCATTTTCCAACTTGGCCCTGGCTTCTTTGGCTGATTTTATTTGAGCCTTGTGATCAAACTGGCACTGGGAGAGTTTATTTTTAGCCTCATCGGCCTCTTTTCTTGCTTTCGAAACCTTGACCTTCCGGTTCTTCACATCTTAGTATGACGGATGGCCAGCTCGGTGAGACATTATCCAGCCTAAAAAAAATAATGATGAATGAAAGAAATGAAATAAGTCAGTGAAATGAAGATGATGGAAGGAAATACAGCCAAATGATCGAATGAAACGACAAACATTATACCTCGGCAAGGCGCTGGAAGGTCTTACACTCCAACTCTAAAGTCTTAATGCCCTTTAGTATTTTGTCATCTTCTGGCAGAGTCATACTCGACACTAGGGCAAAACCGACCCTTTTTTCTCCCACTGTGGAGTCTTGTACAGTGACCAGCCGGTTCTCCTGTGGAATGTACGGCCTAGGAGTGAATAAGTCGGCAGGCCTATCCCTATGCTGATCGCTATCGGCAATGTTTACAGCCTCATGTCGAGCCGGCGAGCCAATGGGATCTTCGACGCCCAACAATTCTGGGGAATCAATGTTTATAAGCGGAGGGGGGACCTCAATAACTCCCCATTGGTTGCTCCCTGCCTCTTAAGAGTCTTAGTCCCCTCAGAAGATGACCTGACTTGTACTAGCCTCCCCCTTTTCGATGGGGGCGACACCGAACTTCCAAAGGTGCCAGCTATAGTAAAAGTGCCAGCTTTAAAGATCTTAGCATTCATGAGGTCCAAAACAGATCTATGACCAGCCATATCTTCAGTTTCGAAAAACTGAAGAGATGAAGGAGGAAAAGGGGAGCGTCTTCTTAACCTCCTCCTCAATGAAGGACAGTCTGTTTCTTCAAGAATCTCCTCTACGATAGGATTGGTGGTAGATGGCCGATCAGTCTCTTCGTTCGAAACCAGAACCGCTTCACCACGACCCCTAAAGAGCGGAATCACAATGGGGACTTAGGCAATCGTGACGTCTATACTTACTCGCTCTGATGGGTCGGATATTCGGAGGGGGCGATTGGAATCTATGGGAAAGGCAAGCTTAACAGCCGATCCTAAGTCAATAACGGGTTCTTTGCCTTTGGTCTTATGCCACATTTCTTCTGCTTCTTTTTCCTTCTAGAGGTGTCGTCAGCAAAGGCCAAACTTCGGGGTTTTCCTTGAACTATGAGGTCCCTTATCACATCGTCTTGTTGGGAAACCTAGTCGTTGACGATATGAAACTTCTTGAAAATATCGTACTTTTCTTCTACAGAAAGCGGATCTCCAACCCACTTAACAATATTGGTACGGCTGGAGAATGAGTAGTATGAGAGGCGGTAATCAAGCAGAATATGTGCCGACCTTGAATGGTTAAAAAGGGTCCTAACCCCGAGCCCATCATGATTTATGATCGTGTTTAAATGCTCGAGATTGAGGTCGTCTATCGACTGTCTCTCAAAACACCTTTTAGCACCTCCAACTGCAAGGACAATAAAATTCATGTTAGACATTAAAACACAATTCATAAAAGTTAAGCATACGACAGATGGAGCACTGACTAGGGGAGCCGAACTGTCTTGGCACTCTTTTATTCACGGGGTCGGGCTCTATATTTCCAACGATGATCACTACATCTTTATACATTAATTTATGAGAAGATGTCAGTCCCTCAATCAACGAGGGCGATGTAGGCCTGGCCCTCAGATTCCATTTACCCTCAGACTGGCAAAGGAGATAACAATACTTTATTTTATTCAACCCTAAGTTAAGGTCAAACCTACGATTAAGTTTAGCCACCCAAGAATGATTCTAATTACATTAAGGGTTAATTGGCAAAGATGAAAGCGAGTATCTAACAGAAAATCAACTAGAAGTGGGTGCAAAGGTAATCTAAGCCCAGCAGCTCTAAAAAAAGAAATGAAAATGGGATACTGATTCTTAGGCATGGAATCAGTCGGGATACCCCTAAAAGGATCTTCACCACTACCACACTCTTGCCAAACAACCCCTTTAGGAATGAAGGAATCCTCAAACTCTAACTTACTTACCTCAGAAAGAGCGTATTTACCCATGGTAAAAGGTGAAGAAAACCAAAAAACACGACTGGAAATCGTATCGATAGAATGACACAAGAAGAAAAACGGAGAGCAAAGCTGAGAACGACTTACAGAGAACCAACCACTTTTAATTAAGATGAACATCAAGAGTATTAATCACGAAAGAATATGAGCCGCTGAGGAAAAACGATGGAAACCCTAATCAAATCACGAAAAAAAAGTGAAGAAGATGATAGAAAAATTAAAAACAGGGAAATAGAAAAGTATCTTCTATATATACGTGTGAATCCTCTGGAGTTTTCTCTCTCTATATCTCTCTCTTTAAGTTCAAATCGCGCCCATTTATGATGACCCTATTTAATGAGACATGACAGCCACGAACGCCCACACTCATCCTCTGGGGAGCCGACACGTGTCCACAGCTGGCTTGCACCAAATCTACGAGATAGCTGATTAAGAACTGACGCAGCGAATTCAAGCACCCAACTCTATGAACTCGACAGGACTTGGGCGGTTGGGGGGTAATTGTGGGAGCGTAATTTCAGAATGCCCACTTGGGCTGAGTATCAAGACCCAAGTCTAAGCCTAAAAGAGTCAGCCCACAGATGAAAAGGCGAGGCACAACCAACATGACTAAGATAATCAACTTGAGACTGCTGACCACACGATGCCCCAGCCGAGCACAACCTCTAACTCGGCAGAGAACAGTGGCGCCGAGATGGACGTTCTGTCGAGTAAGGATGTGACACCTGTATAGGAGGATACTACCAGTGGTAGTTGTCGATATGGGCGTTCTGATGAATGGAAATCTTACACCTGTAAAGCCCATTTTTCCTCTGTGGATAAGAGCACACGCTACACATGAGTAGAGAGAGGATTGCTGATCAAGCAAGGTCCTTTTTAGTCATTTAATTCTTAACTTAGCTAAGCATTGTAACCCTAATTCTATGATTATAAATAGAAAGGGATGGCTCAAGAGCAAAGAGGTCCGAGGGATAAGAAAATACAATTAGGCAAGAGATCCTAAAGAGAGATTCATGTAATAAACTTTTGAGTAGAAAAAGAAAGAAACACCTAAACACACGCCAAGGGAGGACGTACCACTGGACTGAGAATGATAGCCACCAGGGGAACCTACCCACATAACCCAAAAAACTCAGTCTCATCCATTTTTTAAAATTACTGTTCACCCGCCACCTCTTAGTTTTTGTTACAGATTCTACCAGCTATGGGTCGATTCCCTCGTCTGTAAATTCATTTTGGGCTTGGTTAAATTTACGCCACCCACAGGCGGCTAGGGTTTGCTTTTGCCGTTGTTCGTGAAATTGATCTTTATAAATAATAGCTATGGTGGATTAATGGGCGTTTGCCGACACCTCTTTATTGCTTGCATGGTTGGTTCGTATTTTTTTCTTTAATCTCTTATTTTTCGTATTGGCTGAATATTAGTGATACTTATTTATTTAATTATTGTTTATATAATTGTTCGATCGATTCCGCACTTGTATTAAAATTTGTTCTAGTAATATCTTAACACAATAAGTAAGTTGATAGTATGTCTCTAGAATCCATATTGCAATAACCAATTCTATTTTCTAAAAAGGAGTCTTGCGCAACTGTTGAAGGTGGATAAGGATGTGTAACCGTCATGGTTTTCTTTTATTGAAAGGTAAGACTTTAAGATAGGTTGGTGCAGGATAAGGGGGCTAATTGTCTCCTTCAATTTAGAGAAAAAAACTTATCTTGGAGTGTCTTTCAAAAGTTAAAAGATATTTATAATAGTTTATTTGTCATAAATTAGTTGTATTTGTTTAAATTTAAACGGCGAAGATTAAAAATGATCTTCAAGTCTAAAAATTGAATTTAAAAAATAAATTTTTTTTTTTCTAAATTTTACATATGAATAAATGTAATTTTTGTTTGAATATATCAAATGTAAATAGTAAATAAATGTTATTTAAATAATTTTATACTTATTTTTTTATTTTATAAATACGACTAGTACTCAACCCTGCATTATATTCAGTCGTTTTAAAATTGAATCAGTACAATAAAAAAATGTGTATGTCACCTATTGACCACATCATGCATATATGTGATTACTGTGCATTTGATTTCTCATGTATGGGGTCTAATTCTGCAATTGCCTTGTCAAAAGCTTGTTTATCTAAATGGCAAGCCGTACACCAAAAACAAAATAAAGTGGCAAGCCCCGCAATTTTGAAAACAACGTAGACCAAAAAAACAATGTATGGGGTCTAATTCTACCATTTTGCTGTTTCTGTTTTCTGTTTTCCTTTATGTACCAAAAAAAAAAATATTATGATGATGTGTCTCCAATCTTATCAATCAGAGATGTTACGCATGCATTTGGTGGATAGAAAGGATTGGTAATATTTTTAACAGAATATTTTAACAAGGCATCCCAAAAAATACTTTGTATTATTTTTATTTGATATTTTATGGCCGAATAAAATATATATTATTCTGTTATAAAAAATTAAATATAAATTTAATAGTAACTTATTTGATTGTTAAGAATATAAATTTATATTCGATTTTAAAGAATCGAGTAACAGACATATTATTTAATTGCGAATGATTAAATGAAAGTGAAAGTATTATCAAGTATTTTTTTTTGTGCCAATATCTTCACCCTTTAACATATATATAGCAATAAATGAAACATAAAATAAAAGTAAAGAATACAACAAAAATATATTTTGATTCGTCTTGTGTCTCTGACTCTATATATACATTAAAAGGAATTAACCTATAAAGAAGAAAATGTAAGTGGAAAAACAATATCATGCACCCAAAAAAAAAACAAAAAAGAAAAGGAAGAAGAAATTAATGTAAACTAAATATAAAAATCAATTCAAACTCTATTCCCCCTTTTTTGCCATTAAAACGGCATAAGCAGACCAAACGAACTACAAAAATTTGGCTGGCTCCTTGCACAATAAAACTCTATTGCCCTTGCATTCGAAAGTATTGAGAGAAACTCCTTTACATTTGTACCACTTGTATAAAAAAAGGCACACAAAGTAAATTGTTGTCGGCTTGTCTTTTGTTGCTTTATTGTCTTAAGTTAAATGATTTTATCCATATAATATATTTTACTACGCAATTTATGAAACCAATTAACAGATTACTCTCTTATCTTGCATTGATTGTTCCATTTGTTTTTATACACACACACACATATATATATATAGTTAATATATCAAATCTCACGATTTAAAATAAATTAGTTATATTCTTTATCATTAGTTGAGCACTATAATTACTAAAGTCGTAATTAATTATTAATTTGAGAGGAAGGAGTTATTTAATATATTTATATAAAAGAAATGTTTTGCAAAAATGAGAAGAGAAACATATCTAGAATTAAGATAAAAATAAATAAACAAATGGATGCATTTAATATTGACACATGTCCGCGTATTGCAACTAGAAGAGAAACTTCTCATTCCTAACATTTTATATTATAGAATATAGATTTAAGGGCAGACGAGTTATTTTACCTCTTTAAAAATTAAGTGTTAAAAGATGGAGTTTTACTCAAATTTATCCTTTTACTCTATATTTTTTGGAATAAAATAATAATAATAATGATCCTTGTGGAAAGTGTGCGCAATATGATACTTCTCAAGGTCATGGGTTTTTAGGTCAATCTTTATTGGTAAGGCTAATAAGGTAGGGTATTATAGGGTATTTAGCCTACGAGTCCAAAAACAGTGGATTGTGAAATGGTAGAATTTCCTTTGCACAATACACTATGTATTGTGCAAAAGGCAAATCTCCTCCCACGATATACGGTGTATTGTGTGAAGGAAAAAGTCTCATACGATACACTGTGCATTGTATAATGAAAAATACACCGGCACAATATACATAGTTTATCATGTGAAATTGTACCTTGTTGAATGCTAAATTTGGCATTGTTGTAGTATTTAGCCTATCATATTAACATATTAAAGTGTGTAACGTAAGCTGCAAATGCCAAATTTACTTAAGTGTCTCCTATATAATGTTATTGTTCTTTGTTTCTTAAAAGAGTAATTTTGTTAAAAGATGATGGTAGTAAGGATTGAACACACGATTTCACGATCAAGTGTAAAAATATTATGTTAATCTTACATTCGTATACTCATATTGTACTTCCTCATCTTTAGGAGCTCTTCGTTCTTTATTTCAACCTTCGGTTCCTTCTTTTGGACATTGGGGGCCACGCATTTTTATTTTGCTTTGAGCTTAATTCCGACTTAATCATCTTGATTCCCTCCAAACATCAAGTGTGACACAAATTTTAATATAGTATAAGTATTGTTTTCTATAAAAGAGTTATATACCAGATTTTAATACGATGTAATGTGCCACTGCCAAAGATAAGGTTTGACAGATTAATAAAACAAAGACCTGCAACTACATCGAAAGGGAGGGTTTCTGATTAGGCCCCTAAGGAAGATTAATTATACATGGAGACAGAGACATATAAACATTATTTAAATTGGGGTATCTCTTTTTCTGATAAGGTTGAGAAGAACCCAATTTCAAAAAGAATTGCGTAATGTCTTTCCCTTTTTCTTTTACTAATAATTTTTTAATAGTTGTGTAAAAATTAATGTGTATATTTTATGTGTTAATTAATTTTTAGAAAAAATTTAAAATTTTAAAAAAATATGCTCTAATAATTTTTTTGTAAACTTTTGTGTAAAATTATAGAGAACAAATAAGATAAGGACAAATGTTAGATGTTAATTTATACAATTTATTATTTTTTTCTTGAAATTATATATACATAATATTATAATTATAATGGATCTTGATTTATATGTGATGATGAGTATATTTTAAATATATAATTTCTATTAAAATTTATATTTTGTATTAAAAGTTTATAAAAAAAAGCAAGGAGTGAGAAAACTGAGGTGTCATTAAAGTTAAGAGTACATACTTAGAGCATCTCCAACCGTTGTGTAATTTTTTTTTGTAAATCCTATGTGTCAAGACACTTTTACTCAAAACTTGAAGTGTAAAAAATATATGCTCCAATCGTACATTTTTCAACTTTTGTGTAAATTTTGAATGAACCAACAAGATAATTATGCATATTAGATATCATTTTATGGAATTTTTAATTTTTTTTTGAATCTTTGTATACATAATATTATAACAACAATGAATCTTAATTTGTTGGTCTTGATGAGTAGATTTTAGATATATAATTTTTATTAAAACATATGATTTCTATTAAAAGTTATTACATTTTAAAGTTTTATAAAATAATTGAGGAAAGAAAAAGCTGACGTGGCAGTGTAAACTTGAGGTGTATTTTACATATTCATTTTACACAAAAAGCTAAACGTAAAAGACTACTAAAACTCAAAATTTTTACAAGTTTTGTATAGTTTTCACAAAACCTAAATATACATTACTGTTGGAGATACTCTTACATTTTACATAGAACTCATTTTTAAAAGACTGTTGTAGATAAAAATTTTACAAATTATTTAAATTTTACACAAAACAAAATTATACACTATTATTGAAAAAACTCTAACATATATATACTCTCAAACTAATTAATTACTTTGTCTTTGGGCATAACTAATTAAATATTTACCAAGTCAAATATTTATCCAATACTGAAAAATATTTCCTCTACTTAAGAATTCATGCGTTACTTTTTTTTTTTTTTTTGTTAAAATAGATATGATTTTTGCCAACCAAATATGGTGTACTAATCTTGGCAATTTCACTGTTGACAATAGCAATTTTTAATTATTATATTAGAATATGTTTAACTGTTTTGTATAATTTTGATTTGTGTAAAATTTATACTTTTAATAAAAAAAATATTTTTCAACCACTTTTCAAGAAACTTTGATACGATTTGTATAAAAGGATTGTGTAGACACAAAATAAATTTACTCACCATCTTTATCTCTATTTATAGCATCTCTAACAGTAGTGTATATTGTTGTTTTATGTATAATTTACACAATTTGTAAAATTTTGTGTTTCCAACCGGCTTTTAAATTTGGCTTTTGTATAAAATGGATGCGTAAAATAAACTCAAAGTTTACGTTGCCACATCAACAATTTCTCTCTTAATTTTTTTTATAAAACTTTAAAATGTAATAACTTTTAAAATACAATATTATATTTATAAAAAATAATCAAGATCAAGAAATCAATATCCGTTGTTTATAAGATTAAGTATACATAAATTCCAAAAAATAACAATGACAATTGCACAAAATGACATTAAACAAGTGTGGGTATCTTATTGGTATATTCAAATTTTACACAAAAATTTACTAAAGTGCCATTGGAGTATTTTTTTCTTAAATTTCAAGATTTGTATAAAAGTGGCTTGATACATAATATTTACACAATAATTTTTACACTACTGCCGGAGATACTCTTAATTTTTTTACAAAATTTTTAAAATTATATAACTAAAAATCTAAAAATTAATTTATAATATAATTTATATATTTGAAATCTACTCATCAAGGATAACAAATAAGATCTATTATGACTATAGAATTATGTATAAATTTTTTTCTCACAAAACTATTGAATATTACATATAATAATATATTCCATTTGTGTGATTTTCATGGTCCATTTAAATTTTACACATGAGTACTATTGGCGCACAAAATGGATATGTTTATAATTTAGGTGTAAAACACCCTTTTACATAGGATTTTAGATTAAAAATATACACAACCATTAGAGAGGCTCTTAGGCTATATTATTTTCGCATGATTTTGACATAAAATTCAGTAAATCATGCAATTTATGTAATTTAGGAGTATTCTTTTAGAATAAGTCTCAATATTTCTAAATTTCGTTGAATTTTGAAATTTGGTAAATTACGTTAATTAAGGAGTGTGCTTTTGTGATAAGTTTTGATATTTCAAAATTCTATCAAATTTTGAAATCT
Source organism: Lonicera japonica (assembly GCA_021464415.1). Lineage (NCBI taxonomy): Eukaryota > Viridiplantae > Streptophyta > Magnoliopsida > Dipsacales > Caprifoliaceae > Lonicera > Lonicera japonica. Next base: position 65,032,029 of record CM038466.1, on the reverse strand, counting down.
GGTAAATTACATGATTAACGTGCTCAAAAGGTTGACATTTTGGGAATCTGTGTTGAATTAAAATATTTGAATTTGAACAATCTACTTTTAGTCATATATCTCCTCCATTATTGGTTACTATGACTTTCTCCCTCAACCTAAAACACATAAATGAATAAGAATCACATATTTTAAAATTTTATGATTTATTAATTCACATAATTTTAAAATTTTGTGAAAAGAACACAACCTAATTGTATTGTATTTCATTTTATGAACTTCAATTTAGCTTCTAATTAAATAATTGAGTGGCAATGTAACCATATGGGTCACACACGATGTGGTATGCATTTTTTAGCTTGAGTGAAACATCTAAAGACTTGATGGCTATATTATTTAAAAAAAGGTGCCCTCCTGAGTCTAGGCTGACCCGAGTTTCAATCTCACCCTCAATATTAAGGGTGAAGTTATCACATGAACTAGACTGATAACAACACTTAATTATTTTATCATATTATTTGTCTTTTGGTCAATTTTTATTTTCTTATTGCTTTTAAGAAAATTCATAAATTTGTTGAAATTTGCATAAATACTAAATAATTCATCAATTAAAATTATTAAACAGAATTCTAAATTTTAATTAAACAACCATTTAGTTCCTGTTCGGAAAACTGATTGTGCCTTAATCACAAATATTCTAGCAAAACTGTAATTTCCACATTGCACAAAAAGTTTATGGGTGGTGCTATTACCACCCCCACAATTACTTACTTCTACTCCCACTTAAAAAAAGAACACAATTGCTTACTTCCACTCCCACCTTTTCTAGTTTTACTAACATTAGTTTTTATCTAATGGTTAATAAATTAACCATTAACTCATTTCCACCTCACCTCTTGCATAATTAACCCATTTCATCTCATTCAATCCATTTCAAAAAACTTACCCCACCACATTGAATGCACTTCCTTTCAAATTTCTTGATCATTTTCAACCAATTTTTATTTCCATATTGAGTTAAAACAATATTAGTTACCAAAATTTCACCAAAAGCCCACAAAAACTCCATTGATGCAACACAAAAAACCCTAAGTTGTAGAGAATGTTAGAGAAAAGAGAAATGGAGATTGACAAGGTAGAAAAACCTAATGAAGGAGAGGTATGTTTGTTTTTATAATGTTTAATTTTTATTTTGTTTAGTTATTATGAAAAAAAAAATTATACCAACAGATCGAATTATAGCATTAGAACAGGTTACCTCGGTTACGAGGGACCGAAATTGTAGCACTTGTTCGGTTTTCGGTGACCGAATGTGTAAGATGAAGACGTGAAGGAGAATGATATTTCGGTTCTACAGAACCGATATTTATCATTTTTCTCGGTCCTTCATGGTCGAATATATTCCTATTACTCGGCTCTTAGGAGCCGAGATAGTGAATTTTTTTTTTAAAAAGTTATGTTTTTCTCCAAATACCTCAGTCCTTAAGAACTGACACAACCATGTGAAATTTTTTTAACGAGTTAGAGCCTGTATGGAGAGATTGTTCATTTATTCAAGCAATTGATTTCACTTCAATTGCAGGAATATCCCAAAATTCAAAATGTGTTAACACGTTTAACGAGTTAGAGCCTCCGAATTCAATCAAAAATAATATTGATGGTGGTGATGGCCAAAGTTCCGAGGATACGATTATAGCTGTGCCTCTTGATTCATATTTTAATGGCATTGATTGTAATCTTGATAATGGTGAAAGTCGTTTTGACCCCAATGGCCGTTGTGAACAACCTTATGAGCTTAAACCTGATGATGATTGTTTATTTGATCTCCCTTGCGAACAATCTCTCTCGATGGTGGGTAGCAATCCGATAATGTCAAAGAAATTAAAATTGATGTGACTCCAGTATTTACAACCGATGAAGTAAGTACAAGCGAAGTTATATATTGTCATATGATTTGGAGATTTGAATTGAGTTAATTTATTGTGTATAATGTATGTTTTGTAGGTATTTACTTCTCGATATAATTTAGTTGATTGGTGCCAAAGTCAAGGAAGAGGCATTCGAACTATTGTTGTTACATTGAAATTCGACAAAGAAAATGGTACGAGGAGGCGACCAAGGCTATTATTGGGTTGTGAAAGAGGCGGGATACACCGTAAAAAGAAAAAAAATCTGAACAAAAGAGAATGTGCTTCAAGAGATGTCAACTAAGCGAGATCCGTCGGGATATGAATTCGCAAAGACTATTGAAGAGAGAGAATTAGCCGCAATCGTTCCTGATAAGTCGTCACAAGTTTCGAATACAAGGAAAAGGAAGAAGAATGTGGTTGAATTGACGGGGTTTATGTCTTACATCCCTAAAGACATGCATGAGTTCATAACCGAAATAATAGATGTTAAAGACGATGGGAATTATGGGTTTCGGTGTGTTGCGGCAAATTTGGGATTGCCCGAAGAAAATGGGCGGTTAACGATTAGAAGGACTATGATAGCCGATCTTTTGAAGTACAAAGATCGATACGATAGTTCGTAGGGTAATTGGTTATACCAAGATATGTTATTAATAATTGATACTGACATGAGTCCGTGTCTCCCAAAAATTTGGATGGAGATGCCCGTAATGGGTTATATTATAGCATCGACATTCAATTGCGTGGTTGTATCAATTTCAAAGACATTGAGTGTGACATTTTTTCCACACTCAAGCCCTCCACCGGATGATGGTAGACATCGGCTAGTATGTTTGGCGCATGTCCGAGAGAATCATTTTGTAAGAGTTAAGTTGAAAGACGATGCATCGCTTCCTTTCCTTGCTGCTTGGTGGGAACTTTTTTGTAAGAAAGAAGCAATCCCTTGGTTGGAAAATTATGTTGATAGACTCATTAAGCCAAAAAAGGATTTAACAACAATAGACGCACCAATCGCTCTTGGATGATTGAGTGATTGGTAAGTCTATTGTATAATATTTTTGTTCTTTTTTTGATGCGAATATGCAAAATATGTCGCATATAAAGTGTTTGTCATTACATGTGGTTATTTAATGTTCACTTGGTTTGAACGGTGTAATTTTTTGCTTTTCATGAATTGTAAACATGTAATTTTTTGTATATGAATGACAACAACTTTTAGTAATTTGAGTAAATTCGATTTCTTTGAGCAATTTGATTAAATTCAATTTCTTTGGGTAATTTGATTAACTTACAGACAACCTCGGTCCTAGGATACCGAGGATATTGATGAATTTCGGTCATAGGAAGCTAAAATTATCCAAAATACTCGGTTGTGTGAGGCCGAAGTAAGCAACCGAGAGCTAAAAAAATGAACTAGACTACCTCGGTCTAAGGAGACCGAGGAATTTGAGAAACCTCGGTCATAAGGAACCGAAATTATTCATAAACCTCAGTTGTGTGAGGCCGAGGTTAGTAACTGAGAGCTAACAAAATGAACCAGAATACCTCGGTCCAAGGAGACCGATGAATTTGAGAAACCTCGGTCATAAGGAACCTAAATTATTCATAAACCTCGGTTGTGTGAGGCCGAGGTTAGTAACCGAGAGCTAACAAAATGAACCAGAATACCTCGGTCCAAGGTGACCGATGAATTTGAGAAACCTCGGTCATAAGGAACCGAAATTATTTATAAATATCGGTTGTGTCAGGCCGAGGTTGATAACCGAGTGCTAAAATATGAACCAGAATATCCAACAAGTACATAATATCCAATTCCTTGTCATATATTACCAAAATAAGTATATAATATCCAACTGATATCTATCAACCAAACCAAAAAGATGGTATCCATCAACCTAAACTAACAATTAGCAAATATATGATATCCATCAACCAAAAAACTATATAGTTAAGTTTAACAATTACCAAAAATTAAACAAGTTAAAGGCCAATGTAAGGTCCAACTCCTTGCGATATGTAACCAAAACAAGTACATAATATCCAACTCCTTGCGATATATAACCAAAACATTTACATAATAGCCAACTCCTTGCTATATATAACCAAAACAAGTACATAATATCCAACCGATATCCATCAACCAAACCAAAAAGATGGTATCCATCAACCTAAACTAACAATTAGCAAATAAATGATAACCATCAACCAAAAAACTACATAGTTAAGTTTAATAATTAGCAAAAATTAAATAAGTTCAAAGAATTCTAATACAAGTTGATAATATCTCCAAATCCAAAAAGTTAATTCTTCCTTCTTCTAGTCACATATGTGTTCCCTTTGTCTTTTGGTAGAGGTCTTGTGGTTTCAGATGTCTCTTGGGCTTTCTCTCGTGCCGTTGCCTTCATTGCATCCGAAGTTTTGTAGACAAACTGTATAACATACTCAATAAATTTAGTAAAGATAGAGTAAAGATAGGTAATCCTTGCATTTTCTTTAAAGTTTTGGAAATTCAATTTTATGAAATCATGACCCTGGCCTACTTTACTCTTTTAAAATTTTGAATCATGTAAACAAGAAAATTTAAAAGATCTTACTATATTGAGATTCACTTGAATGCCTTTGAACTTCAAATTAATTTAAAAATAAAAATAAAAATATAGTGTTGTATATTTTATATCTAACTCTTCAGAATCTTTATTATTACATAAAAATTGTTCTACCGTCATATTTGAAAAACTCTCAAAACAATTTAAGATAAGAATAATATATTCTTATAGTATAATGATAATGGTAATTTACATTAAGAATTTGAAAGCAAAGAGGCAATAGTTAGATTCTTGTCGTGATTTAAAACAAAGAACAAATTAAAAAGAAAAACAAAGATCCAAGACAATATATATTTTCTACAACGTTAATCAAGATTTTATTTATTAGTTAAATTAGAGATGATAATAAGGTAGGCTATTTATATCTCTAGTGCGTATACTTGTTAACTTAATTAAATACCTCTTAAAAATTTCAAACGTGATGGAGCAAGGCTCCCCAAGTGTCAAACTTTTCCTCGAAAAAAAAATTAATTTATTGTTGGGAGCTTTGTTAAAGAAAAAGAAACGACTAAAAATTATTATAAAAGATATCTCAACTCAACATTGTAATTCAAGTGGTAAAAATCTCCTATAACTAAAAATAATGTTTTAGGTTCAATTATTTCGACTTATCCCTCTCACTTTACTTCAATCAAACACTATTTTTTGGTGTTCAATCTCCTCTGTAAGTCATTATCAGAACCTTAGTGGTTAATTGAGAATTTTCTTAATTTATAGGCATACCTATTTTCTCATGGGTCATTGTCCTCCTATCTCCTCTGTCCCTATATCCCTATTACTAAATGAAGAAAAACAGACGCATATACAATTTTCTGTGTTAAATTCTTTTCACCTATATTGTTTAGAATTAGTATATATATATGTGTGTGTGTGCGCTTTCTTCAATATTTTTTTTAAGGATCCAAGACTTAATTCCCAAATCTCTAAGGAGGATTTTTAGTATAAGAATCTGGCCATCATGACTGAGCTCTTTCCTAATTCCATTCTGAATATGGTTATTTATTGGTATATTTCTCCCTCTTCGTTTTTAGGTATCTTTCTCCCTCTTCGTTTCAGATTAGCATTATCACCATGATATTAAAGAAATCCCCAAAACGAAAAGTTGGGAGGAGAGTGGAGGTACCTTTGGTCGGAGTGGCGTCGGAGCTAGTGGCGTCAGAGCTAGGGTCGGAGTGGTGAGACGGCGAGAGAGAGCGAGGCGGCGAGGGAGAGACGAAGAGGTAGAGCGGTAATTTTTAGGGCTTCAATTTTTGGAGAAGGTAATTTGATGTTTTTTAACTCTTAGTTAGTTAATTAATTAAAGGAAAATTATCATTAATTATATGTATTAGAAGGTGGGAGTGGTGTGAAGATTTATGGAAGTAAAAATAAGTAAAAGTAAGTTAATAGGAGTGTTATTGGGAGTGGAAGTGGAAGTAAGTAATTATGGGGGTGGTAATAGCACCACCCAAGTTTATTCATTTGGAACACGTACTGTCACCTCTGCCAAAGAGTTGGTATAGCACTACTCTTTTATATTTGTCATACTTGGTGTGACACGTTTTTTTTCCCCTTTCTAATGATTATTGCCCTGAGTTTAGTTCTAAAAATAATTAAGGGCTCTTTAGATTATATTTTGATTATAGGTGGAAAAAAAAAGTTAAGAATTGGTCCGAACCGAACCGATAAAACTCGATTTGATTCTTAAAAATTATGTTAATTTTGTTAGCGGTTCAGTTTTTGTAGATTATTAACGGTTCGATTATCAATTTTTAATATAAATTTTTTACGAGAATCGTTAAGAAACTGTTATTGGATTTTCCTTTTAAACTTTATTCCGATGTTTAGGAACCGAACCGTTATTTTTTTTCAATAATCATTATTTCTTTTTAATAATTATTAATATTTTGATTTTTCTTTTATTAACGGTTAATCAATAAATCAAAAGAATTGAATAATTGTTAATATTTTAATTTTTTTTTGTTAACGGTTAACTAATAAATCAAAAGAACTGCACAGTTAAAATCAGTTCAATTCTTAAATCAATTCTTTACTTTTTTATAATTAAAATCAAACTATTATAATATAACCAATTCAATTAACGTTTCCGTTCCTAATTTCGATAGTTGTAAAATTATTTTTGACCACCTGTGAGTGTAACTTAAACGGTGAAAACTAATGATTAATTGAGGGTCCCATATGCTAAAACAAAAGAAAGGAAGGGCGAATCGTTATCCAATTATGGCTTTATTGGAAAAATCCAACTCCCCATATACATATATATAAAAACCCTTCAAATAAACAGAAAAACTTCACCATCACCAACTAAAATCCGAATAGAACCCATCCCCATCTCTCTCTATCTTCTCTGAATTTCGATCAAAATTCAATCCTCTGCAATTCCTCAAAATTTCTCAGAAAATTTAGCTAAGAAAGTGTTTCTTCATTTCATCTTGTACTGTATTTCGAAAGTTGGGGGAAAAAAGAAGAAAGAATGTGGGGAATTGGAGGAAGGTACTATTGGGGAAGAAAAGAAAAAAGGGGGAAAGTAGAAGGAATGGTTGTCATATTTTCTTGGATGTCTAGTCAAGACAGGCACTTGAAGAGCTACGTTGACCTCTACTCTTCTCTTGGTTGGAATTCCCTCGTTTGTCATTCCCAACCCCTCAATCTGTATGTTTCTTCAATTCAATCTGATTTCCTTTTCATTTGTTGTTTACGTGATATGGTATGATTCTTCTTGTATTGTTTTGATCGGTTGATGATTTGTTTATATTACTGTTTAGTGTTCACCTTTTTTTGGTTTTTTCTGGGGTTTGATTGAGGTTGACTAAGTTTGGAGGTTGACTAAGTTTGATCTAAATTGTTTTTACGTTTAGGAGATTGATATTCTTTTTCCATTTTACACTAGCAAGCATGTGGAATAATGGAAATATGCTTGTTTGGGGAATCCAATTCCGGGTTTAGAGTTGGAACTGTAGCAAAAATCAGTTTTTATTTTTTAAAAATTATTATTAATTTTTTTTTGGAGCAAAACAAAATCCAATAGAAGAACTAAGGCCCAAAACCTTAGAAAGATACAAACTTTAGTTCAAATAATTCAGAAGCTTGGAAATCCTTAAACTACATTTTCACTCCAATTCTTGGAATTGGGCTTCGAAGCACATGCTAAGAGTTGGTTTGATCAAAATAGTTGGAAAATGATTGAAATCACTATTAATTTTTATGAGAAGCTGGAGAAAGAGACAAGTGATTTGATGAGATGCCCTGTAGCTTTCTGGGTTTTCCATAAAGTTCTTTGGGTGCTGGGTAAGAAAATTTTTCCATGGAAAATAAGAAAAAAGATAGAGAACATTTCATCAAATCACTAATCTTTTTTTTTCCCCCAACTTCTTGTAACAATCAGTACTATTTTGTAATTTTCCTATGATAACAGTGATGACCTACTGTGGCTAGACCTTTTTAATGGAGTTAATAGGTGTTGTGTTCATTAGGTGGCGTTTGATAAAACAACTCAAAATTGAAAACTGAAACTGAAAAAACTGTTTGTTTAGTTCTGAAAATTGTATTTGAAAAAATGTTGTTTGTTTGAATATAACACATTTAAAAACTGATTTTTTTTAATATGACAATTTTGCCCTTATTGGGTATTTTGAGGAGGGTGTTTTAAGTTTTGAAGAGGGTAAAATAGATATTGTACAATAGGGTGTTTTATGTTTTCAAATTTAAGTGGCTAATTTGCCACTTAAAATTTTTGATGCAAATTTTCAGTTTTAAGTGGCAAACCACTTAATTTTTTTGGGCAAACAAACAACTTTGAAACCACTTAAATCTGGAAACTTTAAATTTTCAGATTTAAGTGGCCAAAACAAAAAACCCCTGACTCAATATTGACTCATGGAATAAGTTCAAGATTAATCGGGATTGAGATTCAAAAATCGTATCCTCTAGCAATATAGATAACCTCTGATAAACAACAAATGTTTGTGATCTGAACCCCAAACTGATGTCCCTTGAATGGGAAGCTTTGATCTGGCTCGCTGAACTACATCCCTATCTCATTGTTATGAGTGAGACCCATGCAGGTTCCTAAAAAATCACAATTTAAAATGGAAATAGTGTCTTATATAGTAAGAAATGGTGTAGATACATCATACATACTGGAAAATTTATGCGACACGGGTTCCTTTGATGGGGGAAGTTTAAATCTTCTAACAAAGGGTGTCTACGTGTATACAATAATTTTCCCTCCTTGAATGAAAAGATAGGCTTACTTTGCTTATGACTGTTGTTTTGGTATTATGATCATTAACAATATCTTTACGAGGAAGAACACAATGTGGCCTATTAATGTGTTACTCCCAGAATTTAGATGTAAGATTGTGCTGCTCAATTACCTGAGTAGGTCCGCCTTTTAAAGTCATCACATATGAACACCTGAGCATGTTATTTTAGTGGGTCGACCCAAGCATAGGCCATGTGCTGTTAATTAATGTGCTGATGATGATATCATAAACTCAGTCTGCAGAACTGTTACTAGTACGCGGACAAAATTGGAAGCATCTATAGATAGGGTTAACCTTTTGTTTGTTTTTTCCTTTAAAGTTTGCACGTTTCTGGGATCCAAGCAAGGAGTTTTTAGCCGATGCGTGTTGCTTTTGGACTTTTTTTTTAGGATATATACACGGACAGAGATAGCTGATATTTGTATACTCCATGTGTCTTATGTCTGCCCGACTCTTAGCAATGTTGAATTAGCTATTACTTGTAAAAGACCAAAATCCACCAACTAAAAGCATTATCCTTGTGTGGCCAAAAGTTGTCGTGAGTTGGTGAAGGTATATCGTAAGAATATAATGGTATAAACAAAAGTATAATCTTTGTCTTGAAAAAAAATAAAAAATAAGTAGAGCTTGTGAGCTTTTTTGGCATGTGTGCCTGTGGCTGGTGGGCATTTCTTCCCCTTCTCTCCCTACGATCTTGTTTTTGCACCACCTACCACACCTCCTTTCAACGGCAAATTTGTACTTAACTGCTTAATATTTTCAAAGGTTTAACTTCATGATATTGATATCGAACTTGTCTGCAGATTCTTTCCTGATAAAGCGACCTCATTGGCATCAGAAATTCTCGATGAGCTTGTTGAGGTGAGTCCTATGACATTTCACCAGCTTCAGCAGAATGACTCTTTATATATCCACTCATCTGAAACCCCTCAAAAGAGAAATAAAAATTGAGGGTTGAAAATTATTTTACGTTTTCCGCTAACTGTTATATTTTTTGGCTCTCAAAATGGAACAGATTGAATACCGTATCGTAATGCAGTTATTAAAATTATTGTACGTTTTCCGTTAATTTTCTTGGAAGTTGAATAATTTTAAGGTTAACTAATACATGTTTTTTCTTTTGTTTTGTCTGTTGAAGGAGCTCAAAGTTAGACCATGCCCTGTCGTCTTCACATCTTTTTCTGGTGGTCCAAAAGCATGCATGTACAAGGTTCTCCAGGTAATTTTCTTGGATGCATGTACGAAGAATGAGCTTGTGGATGTTTTATTTCCACTGGTGTATCATACTTACTTTTTTGTGTTTAGTTTTAGGGCTTTCTCGACTTTGCCGCCCATTTTGTGTGAAATATGACTTACTCCCTGTTTTCATAATCCTTAAGACGTTGCCCTTGGATGAGGGAGAATCTCAAAAATTATGTAAACCAGTGGGTTAAGTGAAAGGATTAGGTTAAAAAAGCTAGACATTACCCCATTTTTACATAGTACTTTGAGATTCCCCGCATGTAGGGGGCAAAGTCTAATGATTATAAAAATAAGGGGGTAACTGGGTAAGTCTAATTTCACATTAAAAATAGGGGGCAAAGTAAAAAAACCCCTTAGTATTACCAGTTCTACTAACTGTTTCTCTTTTGGTTGCAGATACTTGATGGCAAGTGTGAAAAACACGTCAATACGGTATGCTTAATTTCCCTCCATTCTTCTTCTTTCTTATGCACAGTGCTTATGGAAAATTTACAAATTTTTACCACATGCGTGTTAGCAGCGCAGCTTACTAAATGAGTAAATGGGCAAATTTACCTCTGTATGGTAGTGGATGCACAAACTTACTTTATGCTTAAGTTTTACTCGTACGAGTTACGCTTACTCGTATGACAACAAACGAGTAAACCTGACCCGTTTAAATTCTTTATACACCAAATGAGTAAGCCATACTCGTTTAAACCATATGGCCCACCCTTTCTTTTAATTCAAACAAGTAAGCCATCCTCTTTTGAGGAATTGGTATCAGAGTTTGAGATGAAAATTGTCCATATGAGCTAGGCTTATTCGTATAAATTTTTTTTTCTTTCAAATGAGTGATCTTTACTCATATGACTATTTTTTTTACAATATGCAGTGTAACTCCTCTAAAAACTGAACACTAAATTTACTCCTTTACTACACCATACACGCTATGGATGCTCTTAGTCTGGATGTGGATCAGTAGTAACTAGTAAATTAATCTCATATACATGGTTTTGGAACCATGGTAGCCTTGTTCATTTGCCATGGTCTCTTAAAATATTGATAATACCTGTGCTTTCTATAGCTACATGAATTTTCATTTATGTAATTTTTCTTCGGGTGTGTTTGGTTGCTTTACCATTAGCTGGAATCAATATTCGTGGTACAACTCGCTTTGGCCTACTTTTCCTTTCTCATGGAATCCCAAAACCGGCTCCAACTCCAAGCTAAACTTTTGTTTTCCATGTAAAACCATTTCAAGTTCTTTTCCAAGCAAGCCAATCAAACGCAACCTTTGTTATTTTATTATTAGACGATTAGATAATTTCAATAGTGGTTCGCATTTTATAATTATCTTTTTGTGAAGGATAAGTACCGATTGGTTAGAGACTGTGTTTCTGGCCATATTTATGATTCTACCCCAGTTGATTTCACGAGTGACTTGGGTACTCGATTCATTCTTCACCCAACCATTCTGAAGATGTCCCGTCCTCCACTTTTAGCATCGTGGCTTGCACATGGGCTTGCTTTCGGTTTGGACGCGCTTTTCCTCACTAGATTCGAATCACAGCGTGCCGAGTATTGGCAGACTCTCTATGCCTCTGTAGTAAGTAACAATCCGAGTCATTTTATTTAAAAGTTGCTTTTTCTCTTCTTCCTTTTTCTTATACCGACTGTCTATTCATTACTAAATTATCACAGAGCTTGGGGGCACCATATCTTATTTTGTGCTCAGAAGATGATGATCTTGCTTCGTATGAAATTATTTGTAATTTTGCTCAGAGGTTGCAGAAACTTGGGGGTGATGTCAAATTAGTGAAATGGAGTAGCTCTCTTCATGTAGGTTCGCTCCTAAACCTTGTTATTTTGTGTGGAAGTAAGAGTCCATTATTCCTTTTTGGAATGTTCCAAATTAATAGTCCAGTTTCACTTTCAGCCTTTCAAGGACATAATCAACGTACCAAAACTTACGATAAGACGCAAGTTTTGTCTTGAACCATTGATGGTGATGAAAATTAGCGCATTCTTAGAAAATGTGAAACATGGACTATTAGTTAGGGGTGGAGTACTAGATCTTAGAAAATTGCAAAATGACGACCTTCATTACTGAAACTGATAAGTGAAGATACATTTTCCTCCCCAGCCCACCAAACTGCATCTCCAAAAGTGTGATGAAAAGCATGAAATGGGGTAGTATATTGTGTAGTTAATCTTAGTTTAACCCGTCTGCTTGGATTTCAAATACCTAAACTATTTTGGACCTTTGGTTTGATGGTAAAATTGGTGATAAAAGGTGCATTTATTGCTTTTCCAGTTTTCCTCTGTTTCTGTACTGAGTAAAGAGTGGTGCTATCCCCCCCCCCTCCTTTCCATCGTTGCTACCAAACAAACATGGGAGAAAAGGATTCTTTCCCTTGGAAAGAAAGCATATCTTTTTATTTTCCTTCCTTTCAACCAGTCCGAGCCTAAGAGGTTCAAATGCATGTGTGCGCGCATGGTGTTTTTGTGTGTGTGTGTGTGTGTGAGAGAGAGAGAGAGAGAGAGCACCTAGGTCTTTCCTGCTCAGTCTCGGGGTTTATTTATTTTTTAAATCATTGCATTGTTAACTTGATTAAACACGGACATACAGGTCATTATCGACATCATCCAGTAGAATACAAGGCTGCCGCGGCTGAGCTTCTAAGTAAGGCTGCTGTCATTTATTCCCGAAGAATTCAACAACTCGAAGGGGAGAAAATGGGCAGGGACGGTACGCAAGATGAGATCTTGGACCCACTCCACAACCCAAGGGAAGCAACCGTGAGCTCAACCCCAAGCTTTCGGAGAGTTGCCCTCAACTTAAATGACCATTTTGTCCCAACTTCCTTGGAGTACGATGTTGGGCCTGTGCAGGATGAATGTAAAGAGCGGTTTATTCCTCTCTCTAGTACTCCACCAAGCATCAATCCTCATGGGGTTCTCGGTCAAATTCTCTTTGATGTGTGCGTCCCAAAGAACGTTGAAAATTGGGATATAAAGTTATCATCCTCGAGCAGGGCAGCGTTTGGATCTTCAAGAAGACATCCACATTTTAATCCTATTAAGTGCATTCTTCGCTCGAGGCTATAATCTGTCTAAGCTGATGAATTTTTCACTGTCACTTTGGGGCTGTTTTTGTGGTTGGTGTAATGATATTGCCATGGTTTGAGCTACTGATGGCCTTTTATTCTAACATGAAATGTACAGTTAAGGGTGGAGATCAGTGTATTAGCAATAATAAAGAATTAACATAATAAGATGGATCACTTCCTTTGATTTACAGTTGGTAATTGGCAAGGGCACTAGATGCATGCTTCAAGTAATTGTAATGAATTACAGAATGGAAATTTTCAGTGTTAAAGAAGTTGTTGGTCGGATTTCAACCCTAGAGGGGTGGTGAATAGGGTTTATAAAGTTTAATGCGGAATTTAGAAACTTTTCTAACAATGTTTAAGTAAAATAAATTTACAAAACAAATTATCAAGGAATGCAATCAAATAAGCAATCAAGCAAATAAACAATCTCAAGCAAACAATAATGTAGCAAGTAAATAATGAGATTGAGTTAGAAAGATTGAACCGATTTGAAGTCCAAGACGTTTTGTCCACACGGTTTTGGTTTACCAAACCATAATCCGCGCTCGGTTAGTTCCCCGAGAATTTCCACTAATTCTAATCTCCTTCCGGGTGAAGATCAAACCACTACAAGTATTGTTGTCTCACTACACTCTTTACAAATATTGCTTGACCACAATATTCTCACAAGAATCTCTCTCTTGCTAACCTTGTGAAATTTACCTTTCACAAAAACTAAACAAGAATTTTCCTTCTTGTTTTTCCTATGAGATTTACCTCTCACAATGAAATATAATTGTTTGGTGATTCACACCAATTTACAATAACTCTCTAAAGTGTTTGTAGAATACAATTTAAGCTCACACTAGAGTTATCTTGAATGATCAATATGATATAGCTCAAATAAAAGATGATTGATCAAAAACAATTTCTTGAATCTTTGAATAATGAAGATAGATGAAGTAGAGAGTATATGAGTGATTCAAGTTGTTAAGAATGAGTCTTGGAAGTCATATTTATAGTGCCAAAAGTGATATAGCCGTTTGAAGTGGTTACAAGAAGTTGTGGGGCAAAACAAGACATATACCAACTCTCCAACGGCTATATTTTGGCAGTGTAGTCGACTACACTGATGCCCATGTAGTCGACTACATGGCCTTCAACAGTGATGTAGTCTACTCACCCATTAATCATGTAGTCGACTACATGCTTCTGGTGGGTGGAGGTTTTGTGCAATTTTTCCAACTTTTGCAATATGACTCCAAAATTGATTCTAATGCTTGGGGAGTGTTCCAAATAAGTTTCTAAGACTCCCAAATATGTTTTTGTATCAAAATTCATTTATATGAATTTATAGTGAATTTATTTCAAAACCGGTTTTTGCAAGAATGATGTTTTGAAATGATTTTGATTCAAACTTGGTTATGATCAATCTAATAATGATGCAAGTTCATGTTTGAGCTATATAATCAATCAATTAAGAAACTTTACATTAATCCTAAGCAAACACTCAATTACCGAATATATGAGTCTTTGAATGCTTCGATTTGTTTCTTCAAATTGATTCTTCACTTGAAGCTTTTGCATATGATTCTTGATCTTTGTGCTCCATGGATTTGTATTGCTAGCATGTGAGTGATAAGGTTGTTCTCTTGCTAGTCCAATGCTACGTTGACTTGATCGAATATTGATTCCATTGATCCTTGTCATGCTTCCTTTGAGCAATCATGCTATTCTTGATTTTTCAAATAAGAAATCTATAATCTTAAATCAAGAACATGTTAAATTACACATGATTAAATTATTGTTATTATCAAAATAAGATTAAGACCTTCTAGGTCAACAGAAGTGACCTCAGTACTTATTTCCTCACCATGCTACTGAATGTTTAAAACTGTCATTGAAATTTTATTCGTGTGTGGCTTTTGCCTTTTTAGTTATGGGACAATATACAAATATTTTTATTTAACATTAAACATTCCATCCTTTTTGCCTTTCTGTATATGGGATAATATATAAATATTTTTATTTAACATTAAACATTCCAGTCCTGTTTGATAAACAATATGAAAAATAATAGGAAAAATAATTAATTTGTGTAAAAAGTTAAAAAATAAATTGAGGAATGTGATGATATGTTTTCTTACTTCTTTTTTTTTTTTGGCGTTTTCCATTAAAAAGTTACAAATTTTTTTTTGACATAAAAGTAATTAACATGAAAACAAAGTCTAAATAAGCTAATCGAAAAAGAATTACTCCCTCCGTCCCAAATTGCTGCTTGCTTTTGAGAAATCCAACTTATCAAGGACCTAACACTACCATTGCACTTTTTGCTTAATTTTCATTGACTTTCCCTTTTTATCCTTTTTTTATTCAAAATTTTTACTTGAAAAGTGAAAATATAAAAGAGCAAAATAGATATGTATTTATTTTTTATGGAAAATGGACATTTATTTTGGGACATCCAAAAAATGAAAGAGGGACCAGCAATTTAGGACGGAGGGAGTACAAAATTTGCGTATTGTTTTTTTTGTATTTTTATATTGGTAAAACCCGTTGTATGTAATATTAGAGTTTGTATTTATATGTTTATGCTCAAAATGTTATAAATTTTACCTATAGAAATTTTTTTTTTGAAGGCCCCAATAAAGTATAGTATGTTTATACATAAAAAATGGGAATGGGAAATGATAATTAGCACTCCACAATTATCCTAAGATACTCTAAAATAATTTTTAGTGACACCTAAATAGATCTTTTGGGACAATTTTTATGTCACTAAAAATAATTTTGAAATGCATTAGTACAAATGTGAAGTGCTAATATCATTTTTCCTAAAAATTAATAATATTATTACTATTCAAAATTTTGAAAACATAGGGGATAATATACAAACTTTTAAAAAATCTCTAGACGGATTCCTCTCCATTCAAACTTAACAAAACTAGCTCCATTAGACAGATTCCTCGCCAGAAAAGGGAAGAAGAAATAAGAAGCATCATTGACACTACTTAATAGGAACATAACATCTGTAAAAATATAAAAAGAAAAAAAACATGGGTTAGTACCTAGCACGGGATTCATACATGTTTTGCAATAAGGATTTAAAGACTATAGGAATCAACGTATTTTTAAAGCGAAATATGGTACATTTTAAGGTTTTTATTTTGTTCAATAAATATAAACTCGAGTCCTTTGTTTTTGAGAGATCAATAATTGAAATAGAGCATCAGCGACACCACCCTCACGGGCCATGTAAACTGAGTATGATAAGGTGAATTCGGTCAACATAAACCGTTAGCCTTTTGATACACTCTATCTTCTTAAACCGAGTTTAACTTTTGAAATTGGTCAGCACCCGCACGACCCATATGAACTGAGCGCCCTTATGCCTATTCAACCAGGAGTGTGTACTATGTCTATCGGCTTATTTGGGCAGAGCCACAAAGACCCAGAGAAAAGAAGTTTACAGTCGAAGAGAAGAGAGATTGTGCAGTGAGAGTATGGAGATGTCAGTTAATACGAGGAAGATGAGGAGATGGCCGTGTGATTTGGGTTAGGGGATAGAGGGAGGATTTTGATTTTGAATAGGGATACAATGTTTGTGGTAATTTGTTCTAATTAAATATTAGTTAAATTTTTAATTATGTATTTACTTACATAATAAGGAAATTGACGTTAGAAAAAAAAAATTTAAAGGTCATGTTAACGTTTGTCCCAAGGGCATGTATTAAGTATCTATTTTTAAAAATAATTAGTTTTTAACATACATTAAATATGGCATAAATTCTCATACAATATTTCATTATTTCCATTTGTAATAACTTTAACATGTGCTAGCACATGTTATCATTTTTCAAAAATTAACTTAAAGAGGTGTTTGTGACAAAAGGGGTATTAGTGACATACATTGAATGGAAGCGTTGCTCCTTTGTTTTTAATTGCCAATTTGGATGGAAGGGCTGGTGGCATGCAATTGGTATAATTTAAAGGCTCAAATGACAAAAATTAAATTTAAGGGCCATATTAAAACATGGACATGTAGTTTTGAGGACTTCTACCATCATTTTTAACTCAAAATTTATATTAGCACAACAATTTGGAGGGGGGGTTTCGTGTATTCAATTTAGATTCTATATGATTTTTTTTTTAAATTTGAAAGTCCATGGGTATTCAATCGGAATTTTAAAAAGTCTTCTAAAATCTTATGGTATTCAATTAGGATTTTAAAAAGTCTTTAAAATCTTGTGGTATTTAATTATAATTTAAAATAGTCTTTTAAAATCTTATGGTATTCAAAACTCAATAAACTTTGAAAGATTTTATAAGTAGATGGATTTCGATAGATTTGAAAGTATTTTTATGAAGAACAAATAAACCAACAAATCTTCTCTTCAAGCGAAAGATTTCGTATGGATTTTTTTTCCATCTTTCTCCTAACCCTAACTATTATTTCCTTTTGTCTCTATAATATATTAAATCCTTTCATTCCATTCTCTCTATCTAAAATCTCTTCTTTTTCCTAACACTATGTATTATTTTTTCTTCGTCTCTATAGTCTATTTAGAGTAAATGACCCATTTACACCCCGAACTTTGTACTCGGTGTCAAGTTGCACCCCAAACTTCAATTTGTTCTACCCTGTACTTCAAACTTCAAAGAGTGGTTTTAAAAGCCCATTCCGTTAACATTCCATCCATTTTCTAACGGAAAATGCAAAATGTGCGGCATAATGGTAATTCTTCTTCTTCTTCTTCTGCAGCTTCGTAATTCTGCTGCAGCTTCGTAAATTGCTGCTGTTGCTTCGTAAATTGTTACTGCTGCTTCGTTATTCTTCTTCTTCTTCTTTGTAATTCTTCTTTAATTTCATCTACATCTCTCCGTTCAATTTCAACCATTTTGTGCCATTTTAAATAAGTTATGTAGGGAGAGGGAAGAAAAAAGGAAATACTCTTGAGTTTTGTTTTTAAACATAGAATAATGATCCATGAAAAGGAAATTCCGTAGGTAATTTTCTAGAAGGCACATGGGTTAATTAAATAAATGATATGAAATAAATAAGTAGCCTTGATTAAAAAAGGGTAGACAGCCGATCCCCTAATTGAGCACTTCTTTTCAAACGTGCAATATATATATATATATATATATATATAATATAATGTGTAATGTAAGAGGAATATATATACATACTAGGTTATGCCCGTGCCGATGGCACTACGATTTAATTTGTGTAACCACTACGTACCGAAACATGAACAGAAAAAACAAAATCTTTGTTATATAAAAGAGGACACCCAACATTGTCACTATCACATAGAGAGATTGATAATTATGTTCCCCATCCTTAAAACTATGTACAGCATATAATTGACACCTAAAATCATCGATATTTTCAACAATTTAAAGTGCACCTGACAAATTTACTAAATCAAGTTGTATCATAAAATTGGTTGTAAAACTTTTTAGATTTAACTTTCAAAGCTAATTTATTTCTTGTCTACTAAAGATAACTTGATATTTTTTTTTATTTTTTTTATATAGAATAAAAGCAAAGTTAACTTAATAAATTATTTACAAACGAAATTATGAAAAAGTTTAAATAACCAATATTTTCATTTAAAAGTATTAAACGGACGATATAACTTATAGGAAATATAGATAAATGACTGTTTCTATTTGGTCCAAATTAAATCAAAATACCATATTTTTTGCAATACAAATATCTTCAATTTCTTCAATAAAAAGAATAAAACGTTAATAATCTAACAAAATAACATTTTTTTTTAAATAATACTTTTTTTATTATTATTTTAGAGAATACCATTTTTTTTTAAAAAAGGAAGACAATAACGATAGTTTGTGAATTGTTGTCTTTTAAAAAATGTATTAAATTTGACGTTTAGTGTTGGTTATAATGGGTGGTATTATTATCATAATCTAAGTTAGATAATGGGTGGTATTATTATCAAAACTATATTATACTCTCGCAAAGACATAATTAATTTAACAATTAGTGAAAATGTAAAGATCGATAATGGATAAGTGTTGTTGTGAGGTATATTGATTACACATCAAAAGAAAAAAAAGCTTTTAATTTAAAAATTATATAAAAAAACAAAAGTATAAAATAATTTATTTGTAATGAAAGTGAGAATTCTTTTTTTAAGAACTTTCTACTTAAATCATAATATGAAGTAACATAAATTTAAAATCACAAAATGTTAACTTATATGGGTAAAAAAAATATTTTTTATACATAATTTTAAAATAACAATAGATCTTATTGTATAGGTATTCATGAGTAGGTTTCAAATATATATTTTTTTATTAAAAATATATATTTTGATTAAAAGTTATTATATTTTTAAGTTTAAAGAAAAAAGGAGAGAGAAATTGGATTTGTTTTGATTGTGTGTGGGTGGAATATATTAGTGGGTGCATTACTTTAATCCAAAGGTGCAAAATGAGTAGAAATAAACAAATCTAAGGTGGAGAATACTTTTTGGAGATAAACCACATCCTAGGGTCTAAAATATGTACAAGAAAAAGTAAATTTATCAAACTAAATCTAGACTTTTGATTGGTAGAATTTCAAAAGCTCTTTAGTAAAAAAAAAAAACCTTTCCTTATTATATAGATAAATCCAACAGATTAGTCCAATGACTAATCATTTTAATTTCGAAAATCAGGGTGGACTAAGAAATAGAAGAAGATTTACGGAAGAAGAAGAATTACAAAGAAGAAGAAGAAGAATTACCATTATGCCCATCATTTTGTATTTTTCGTTAGAAAATAGATGGAATGTTAATGGAATGGGCATTTAAAACCACTTTTTAAAGTTTGGAGTGTAAGGTGTAACAAATTAAAATTTGGGGTTCAACTTGAAACCGAGTACAAAGTTCGGGGTGTAAATGGGTCATTTACTCATCTATTTAAATCCATCTAATTCATTCATTCTATTTAAAGTCTTATTTTTTGGATTTTGATACTGCTACTTTAAAGTTTTAATTATCCAATTAGTCATATTTTTTTGAAACTATAGAGATGTCGCCTCCTTGATTTGTTTTCTTCCATTTTATAATTTTTTTAAGACAGAAGATGGAAATTGAATATAAAAGGCAAAAAAAACCTAATCCATTGGGTTTTTAAACTCGATTCGAACCATTTGCGGCGAATTTATAATTTGCTTAATATTTTAAAGTTGTAATCAAAATTCTTTTATTATTTATCCTATGATTTTTTTATTATAAATAGTTTTTATACACGTGCGTTGCACATGGTTGTAATGCTTGATAAATGTCATTAAGTCCATTAATAAATACGTATATATTAAGAATTGAATAATTAGTATGAAATAAAAATAATATCATATAAACAAAATATAGTATCAAGTGTAAAATTAAATTAATAATTATAAGAAAATTATAAAAATTTGTCACCTTGAATTTTGTTAGTAAATATGTGGCCATAAAATAACGAGAATTTAAATCAAGACAATAATGAGAATGAAAAGAGTTATGATAATCATAATGATATTTGAATTAAGCAGTACGAATTTTTATAATGTATTTCGTTAATTGTCTTTGCATTTTGATAATGTTACTTTAACTCATAAATAATTTATTTTATTGTTTTTTTTTGATGAACTTATTAAAATATACAAAAATCAATGAATTTATTAAAATTTACATAAATCTAAAAAAAATCATGTATTAAAATGGGTCAATTTTTATAAGAATTTAAAATAATTCACCAACTTAACAAAATCTAGATATTTTAAAAAGTCAAAATCTTTTTAAAAAATTGAATATACTCTAAGAGTATCTCCAACTGTAGTATATAATTTTGTTTTGTATAAAATTTACATGTTTTCTGAAAAAAAAAATCTCCAACGATCTTTTAAGAAACTTTGACACATAAAATTTGTATAAAAAAATTGTGTAAAATACAAATTCAATTTACACAACTATATCAAATAATCTTATGTTTAATTAATTATTTAATATTTATACAAAAATTTAAAACAAACTATTAAAATACAAAATAAATTCTTTATAATTTTTATATAAATCCCACTTTAACTCATAATTTGTCAACGTGCCCGAACTGCAACACGAAGACTGAGAAAGTCAATTCTTGACTTGATCGTGCTGTGGTGTGAAAGAGAGAATGAAGAAGGTGTTGGTTACGGGTGCATCCGGTTACCTAGGGGGAAGACTCTGCCACGCACTACTCCGACAAGGCCACTCCGTTCGGGCATTTGTCCGGCCTACCAGTGACCTCTCCTCCCTCCCTCCACCCTCCTCCGACGGAGGAACTCTCGAGCTCGCCTACGGTGACGCCACCGACTACCCCTCCCTCCTCGCCGCTTGCTCCGGTTGCAACATCATCTTCCACGCCGCCGCCCTAGTTGAGCCCTGGCTTCCTGATCCTTCTAAATTCTCCTCCGTAATCTCTACCTCCAATCTCAATTTCGCACCTAAAATTAAGTTCAATTTGATTGTATGCTTTGGATCCGTTTGTGTTTTTTAGTTTATGATTGCTGACATTGAATTCTAAAATTCGAATGTTGAATGGAAGCTCTTAAAAATACGTTTGATTTGGCTCTGAATGCTTAATGCTAATTGGAAGCTCTGAAAAATATATGTCTGGTTTCTTCCGGCTTTGAATGTTAAATAGATGGTGCTGAAGGTGAGAAAACAAACACTAGTTCTACCTCTTAATGTTGAAATTGAATGGACTTCTATTTTACCATTAAGAGGTAAAAACAAACACCACCTTAGTTTCTTACTTCACTTGCTAGGTTAATGTTGGAGGTTTGAAGAACATTTTGCAAGCTTACAAAGACACAAAGACAATAGAGAAGATCATTTACACATCATCGTTTTTCGCGTTGGGATCAACTGATGGATATACAGCAGATGAGAGTCAAGTAATTAAGTAACTTACACCGTTTGATTTGATATTTTATCGATCATTTTGTAACTTTTATTTGTTAATTGAGTATAATTGGTTCTTAATGTGCGGTGATAGATTCATCCTTGCAAGTTTTTCTGTACGGAGTATGAGAAATCGAAGGCTATTGCAGACAAGATTGCTTTAGAAGCTGCATCGGAGGGCGTTCCCATTGTTCCGGTTTATCCCGGAGTTATATATGGCCCTGGCAAGGTCACTGCTGGAAATGTTGTTGCAAAATTGGTAATAAAACTGTTCAGTTTTTCGCTTCATTTGAGCTTATAGAACTCTGTTATTGCTTATTAGTAGCCATTAACTGTATAAAATGTAAATGTGTATGTATATATTCGTGGAAATTGCAGTTGGTAATGACATGGCTCAATTTTTTGGTTCATTGCCTAGGCTTCTTACGCTCAATTAAGTGATCCAGTTCTTCATACACCTCCATTTTGCTCATGATCAGATCTTTGGATGCTTCACCGAATGAAGCGCCCCAAAATGTATAGAGTAGACTACAGAGAAGCCACAATTATAGAATATCATACTAATTGTGTGCTAACATATTTCATGTATTAGTTGATATGATCAAGTAGTAGTACTATCGTTTGGAAAAAAAGTAGTGCAGTGTCTCATATTGACTTATGTAGAGATTGTCCACTTCGCTTCGATTGTTTGTTGGGGGTTTGTAACTAATGGAAACGGGCGGGTGGTCGGACGATACTTTATCCGATGATTGTACAAGGAGGACGTAAGGTAGGTTATAGATAAAGAACAGAAAAGAATGCGAAATAAAGAAATTTTGGATTCGGTATGGATAAAGGAAGAAGTATGATGAAATTTCACCATAGCAAGGACCTCTAAGAAAAGAAAATGAGATTCTTAATTTGGAACGAGGGGAGGACAATGGCTATCATATTAAACTCATTTCCATCTCCTGTTGCAAGCTGGTAATATAGAAAGAATCCCATATAAAGTTCTCTCTCTCTCCCTCACCCCCCCCCCCCCCCCCCCCCCCCCCCGGTAGTGTGGATATCAACACATGCGGTCTGTTGTGTTCAAAACATGAATGCATCTTTATGCAGAGAGGCAAAACAATCATATGTGCAGTGACCCTGTTTCAAGTCTGAGCTTACTTTCATGATTAGAGTACCAAATGATATCATTTTATAGTGACAATAACTCTGAATTTGCTATGCTATCCAGTTTTCTCTTTTTAGTAGAGCTGGTGCGTTACCAGGTCTCCAGTGTTGTGACTAGTAAGATTGCTTTATTTCCAGTATAATCGGAATGATAGTTGAATTTTAATTTTTTGATGAGCTAGTTTAAGATTTCTTAAGATTCATCTTTCAAATTGGCCTTCTTGCTTCATAGCTCCTCAAGATGTTGTTATACTCTGTTGATCATTTAAAATTTTGATGTTTTTAATTTTCCTCGTCTTCTATCAGATTATTGAACGTTTTAATTGGCGGTTACCTGGTTATATAGGCTATGGAAACGATAAGTTTTCCTATAGTCATGTTGATGATGTAGTAGACGGGCACATTGCAGCTATGAACAAAGGTCGACCCGGTGAAAGGTATCTTCTTACAGGCGAAAATGCATCGTTCAAGCAAGTTTTCGATATAGCTGCTGCCATAACTGAGACAAAAAAGCCTTGGTTTGGCATACCTCTACTGGTGATTGAGGTTTATGGATGGGCATCGGTTCTTTGGTCTAGAATTACAGGAAAGCTTCCTCTTATCAGCCCCCCGGTATGCTTCTTTTTGTTCCACACCAGCCTTTCTCTTTTGGGTCTGTTTGGTTGCACTTATTTTCCATGAATTTCCCCAAAATTTCAGATTGGGCTCCTGCAGAGTGATTTTTGAAGAAACCTTCATCATTAGTTTAAAATTAGAGGTTTTGATTTTGATTGATAGTTTTTGTCAAAATTTGAACCATCCAATTTTGAACTAACGGTCTAGATTCACAACTCTACTCCATCACTCTAGTGGAGCCCAATCCCAAAATTTGAGATTTTCAATTTTTATTGGTTTGTGATGGCACAACTTTTGATGAAATCAGTTTCCATTGGTATATCTTGTTTCCTGTGAATTCTTCTTTAACACACAGAATAATTCTAAAGATTTCTTTAACACACACAATAATTCTAAAGCATTCTAGTCTCTCCCTCTTGTTTTTATTGCTCCTGAATTATTCTTTTCTTTTTTTTTCCTCTCTCCTAACAATGAACGCTTTGTATAACTTGGAAGCTGTGCTTTTGTACTCCCTCTTCTCATATTGATATTCCCACTTTTACTCTAGTACTATGTAAGAGAACACTAATTTCAACATAATCAATGGTCAAGGATACAATTTATATTTTCTCGTAAGATTTGGTACATTGATCGTGTCTGATGAAGGAAACTTAGATCATTAAGATGTAGTGTATTGGTATTATTTTGACTCAAATGGTACAATCCCATCTCTATTAACTGATTAACTCTTTATTGAAAAATCCAATAATTTATTGATATCCACTAGATATTCATAGTGCGTTTTTTCATCATACATAATTTTGAAAAATCCATTGATTCATATACTCCCCTCTTATGATTCATTTGTGGATCCCCTTGAACAGACGGTATATGTTCTTAGACATCAATGGGCTTACTCTTGCGAGAAGGCGAAACTAGAGCTTGGTTATAACCCTAGAAGCTTGAGAGAAGGTCTAGGAGAGGTACTCCCTTGGTTGAAGAGCTTGGGCTTGATCAAATACTAGAAACGAGTATGCTATCAAGTGAGCCATCTTCTTCATGTTATTTTAGTCTTATGATGATTTTTTCAAGTAGTCCCTGTATGCTGTTTCATAGTTAATGGAAAGCAAATCATTAGATAGAAATATGGAAACATAAAGTTTATCTTTTCTTTCCTTTCCTTTCTTTTGGTTTTTTCTTCTTGCACGAGATGTTCCCACCCCAAATTGAGGTGACACTTTTCCCTGCTTGGGATACTGAGGCTGTCCTTGGCCACAAGGTGCTGGCCCCAGAGTTGAACTCGGGCACTGCCCGAACAATTCGCCTGACAGTTCAACGAACCCACTGCGCCGCAGCCCTACCCCTTTGGTTTTTTCTTTCCCTTCTAATTGTGTGTTGTAATAACTTTAGATTGTTAGTTTGTTTCTCAGCAGTCGAAATTTGGCTAATAAATGAGATTCGAGGTCCTTTATCTTTCTGTCTTGGTGATTGCTTATTAATTATTGGCTTCTTGCGGTTATTTGTAGACCCAGAATTACGGAGTGGTGGACTGAAATATGTTTAAACAAAAAAATTAATATATGTGATTTCTTTTATTTGATTGGGTTGGAGCGTGTAGACGCTCTCAGTGGCTTAAGAAAAATTTCAAACAGTGAGAAATCGAACATGAGACCGTAGGCCTACTAAAATGCAAAAATATGCATTTTCCAACTCTAGTCAAATCTCCGGTGAACATTTTGAATTAAAGGGGCATAATTTCTCTCTTACCTTTGCACCGGGGCTTTGGGGATTAAAGTCCTACGTGGACATACAAGAGTTTGCCCATGCCTTTGGGGATTAATTATTTTGTTTTTACATTCAAAATATCGACTGGAACAAACTTTCGTTTGTTTTAATTGTTTTTTATATTCTTGTTGGATTTATCCACAAGATTATTCAATTGAGCACATTGGTGCTTAAACTGATGGTTCGAACCCCCCCCCCCCCCCACCCCACCCTACAAATAATAATAATCCATTATTCAATTGAGCACATTGGTGCTTAAACTGATGGTTCGAACCCCGCCCCGCCCCACCCCACCCTACAAATAATAATAATCCATCTCAGATTAAAATCATAAAATTTCCTAATTTTATTATCAGATTCATGCGAAAAGAACCTTGGTTTTTGTGAAAAGTAACATATTCATTTTGATCCGATACAAGCCAAAAATAAATGGAACTAAAAATTCACTCATCCAAAGTAATACGTCTAATTTTAAATACCTTATTTGTGAATTGTAACTTATGAAGCTCAACAAGATACAAGTTTTGAATGTCAAGTTACAAGCAATATTTTACAAATTGTCTAATCATGAAGTGAATGGTCTGACCATTAAAATAAATTACAAATAAGTTGAATGTCAAGTTACAAGCAATATTTCGTGAATTGCCTAACCATGAAGTGAATGGTCTGACAATCAAATAAATTTCAAATAAGCTTAACTTAATGCGTGTAAGCTAATACTATTTACCTAAAATCAGTTTGAGAAAGAAAGAAAATAGTTCCCCTTTACTAATTTTAACTATGTCTTTACACAACCAAATCTTTCTGGTTTCAGCTAAGAAAAAAATATCTTTCTACTTTTGGATGTACATTGTACTGAAAAGGAAACAAAGAACAGGAGCTTTTACTGTATTAAATTATGAAAACAAGGATTGATTCATTGACTAGCGATTGCAATTTAGTCGTGGGACAGGCTGTAGCTCCCAAGGTCCAGCTTTGCTGTGCTTGAGCGCAACATGCGCTGTCTCTGACTTTCTCAGCCCTCACCACCCCCACATTACAGTACCGGTGGAAAATTATATCTTTATCGTATTCAACCATACTAAGTTTATATCAATATATTCAGTTATCTATAACATAGAATTTTCTTAAAAAAATTACAAAGATAAAAGGTTGGGATCGGTTCGGTTCGGTTCGATTCGTAACCAAATTATAAAGAACCGAAACCGGTTTCTTATTGTTCTTAACGGTTTGGTTTTTTGTGTATTTTTTGAGAATTCATAAATGGAACCGAGATGGTTCTAACGGGTTTTCGGGGAACTGTTAGAACCGTTAAAACGGATTAAAAACTGTTTTAACGGTTATTCGGGGGATTGTTAGAACCATTAAAATAATTAGAATCGCACAAGATCCGTAAGAACTGTTATGTTTTTATATATAACGGTTTTTAACGGTTCATTTAATTAAATTTATTAAGGAATTGGGAACTGCACTGTTAATAATTATTAGGAATCGAATTGTAAAAAATGTGCACTTTAATATTAAGAATCGAACCGAACCGACCTATTTCGGTTCAGTGCTGTTCGATTCTCCTATTCCCGGTTCGAAAATCCCACCCCCAAATAAAATTCAAAATTTTAATTTTTGAGCTACGTTCCTCCTTGAATCACTCAGCTTTTTCAATTGCTTGGAAAAACAAAGTCTACTTGAATTGTGACCTAAGTGATAGTGGGCCAGACACTGCCGTAAGGCCCACGAAAATAGATACAAGTTCACACTCGCTAGAGATCTTGTTATCCAATACCCTTTTGGTGTCTTACTCGTTTTATATTATTAATAACTCGTAATTCGTGTTATAGCTATTATTAATTATTTTAAAAATATTTTAAACTTTAATTATACGACATTATTAATTTTTTAGATTCAAACCATTGCCTCTTATTAGATAGATTAGGATTATGAGAAGAGAAAGTTTCTCTTTTTTGTTGAATCAATAATTATGAGAACGTTGTTTAATTTTTTTTATGTAATTATTAAGTATCAATTGTCCGGTTTGGAAAAGAGTTTTCTTCTTTTTAACTAACAATAATAAATTTTATCAAAAATTTTAACACTTTACTCTTAAAATGGTATGTAGACTTTCTTTAGTTAAAAGGCTGAATCTCTTTTTAAAATTTCTTTTTAGTACGAATAAAAAATATTAAAGGTATGTTTAAGAACCTAGTTCTAAGTCAGAGCGTTATAATTATGTAAGCTAATTATTACTTTAATTTCAATGTTGGAAATTAAGTTTCCAAACACACCATAAAAAGAATATTCATTACACCGAATTGAATTTCCTTATTTAATAAAAACACACTGTCTTTGTCCATTTGTCAAAAAAGGTTTTCCGAACACTCCAAAATCAAACCACAACAGAGACAGAAAATAATAAAAGTTCCATGCAAATGATTCACAAAATGGATGAATGGGGCCCACCCTAGCTTGTCTTTTTATTCAATCTTGCATGGAAACAACACATGGAGCTAATGGAAATCTCTTGAGCCCATCTTATTTGTTTTTCTTTTTTCTTGTAAATTTGTAACTCATATATTTGTACTAGTCTATACTAGTAATTAAGTGTAAAGAAATATTAAATTATCAAAATACCTCACATGTTAAGAAAGTAAAAAAAATTCAAATTTACCTATAACTTTACGCATAATAAGAAATTCATTTGACCAAATACAAATATACAATCACATATTATTGAAATGTTAGATATTGCACATATAGGTTACACAGTAGTTGCCTAAAGTCCTCGATATTCGAACAAGGCTCCTAATTTTTCAGGTTCTTTGTTGTGAATAAATATAATTACGTTAATGATATTTATGCTAACGATGTTTGCTCTAGCAGTTTTAGGTACTACTACCAAAACACTAGGGTTCTATTTGGTTTGAGTTTTTAATGTTTAATTTAAAATTTACTCTTTTTTTTAAAAGAAAAAACTCAAACTACAAAAATACTTAGAAATTCACTACTTTTTTTTTTAAATTACGTTTAAATAGAATATTTTAAAACTGTTTTTTAATTGGATTTATATTTGCTACACTCTTTTTTAAAGTGGGTGGGTTAAGTATATCTTAGATATTTTTTAGATCTGAATTATAAGGTTTTTGAATGAAGTTTTTGAAAATGGGTATCAAACACGGATTTTCTTTCCTTTTTTTTTCTTCTGAAAAAGGCCCAAATTACCAAAAGAGGGTAAGATTCAAGTTTTGCTAGGGCTGGCAATTCGGGTTCGTGTGTCGTGTTCGGGTCGTGTCAACACACAAGTATTACAGTATTAGTGTCAACCCGAACACGACCCGTTTAACTAATCGTGTCATTTATATTAACTCGAACACGACTTGTTTATTTTACAGGTTACACGACACGACCCGACTAACCCATTTAATAAATAGGTCATGTTAAATCTGCAACTCGACACGACACGTTAAGATTATAATGACATTTAAGTCTCATGTAAAAAAAATTAACTTGTTTTATAATAGTTTTAAATTTTTAATAAGTAATAATAAGTATCACCCAATACCAAAATTCAATATTAATAATCTAGATTCAAAATATATAACATTCCATCACCGAAGTATAAACATAAAAAATTAGTACTTTATCCATCATTAAAAACATAATAACTATCATCTACTACCAATACTCCAAATAAGAATATAATTGTTCAAGAAAGATGGCAAAGTAATATATATATATATATATATATGTAGCTGTAAAAGAAAATAAAAATAATAATCGTGTTAATTGCGAGTCAATTTCGAGTTAGCGCGTTAACCCGAACACGATCCGTTTAGTTTGCGGGTTAAGCGTGTCTGACCCGAAATTGACACGAACCCATTTATGTTTGACCCAAACCCGCTAATTCCGTGTCGTGTTCGTGTCGGGTTAGCGTGTCGTGTCAAATATTACCGGCTCTAAGTTTTGCCACATAAATTCACTTTTAGAAATCTTGACATACCAGTCTAATTAAAATAAATAAAAACGAAAAAAACAAAACAACAATCTATTTACCTTAACCATAAAAGTCACCCGACAAAATTTAGAATCATATGTATAATTTAATATAGGCAGAGTTCAAATTCGGTCCCACAATTCCACAGAGCTTAAAAATCCAGAAGTGGTTCAGAATAGGTAGATTTCTTATCCCAACTAACAAAGGTTTAAAAGAAGTAGTTTCAAAATGATTAGATTTCTTTATAAATATTAAACCCTTCACATTGAAGATAAGAATTAAAATTACTCTTTAGTACTCGATTAACAATTTATATATTTTTTTGGAAAAAAATACTCCTTCCGTTTAAGTTTATAGACTCCATTTGATTTTAATACGTTATAAAAAATAATAATTTTAACTTAATTAATATTTTTAAGCAACAATACAAATTTAATTATTAAAAAGAAATAAAAAAAATCTACAAGAAAGAGATACCATAAAAAATTATACACCTCTTTCATCGAAGAGGTATAATCTTCAACATTTAAAACATATTTGGAAAGAAAATAGGTCACACTATTTTCTTAGCTGGCACGTACTTTGATATTGGTGCATCACTTGCATAAGTTAGTCTTGAGACGCTCTACAAGTTCCTTAATGACAAAAAGGTAAATAAACCAGTTTCTAAAGCTTTCTTTACTACACTGTAACTTGCCGCACGCACCGAAAATCCGGCCAAGAAATCACCGATGCAGTCCCTAATATTTGCACCAACGGGTCCAACACCCATCAACTGATAATTTACAAAAGTAAATATATCAAAATTGACTTCCACCAAATTTTATAAAGAGCAATAATAACAAACGAGATAAAGAGATCACACTTAAGTCGTAGTTAAAATCTCTAAATAATATGATTTTGACATATCTACAAATTTAATTAATATACTTTTTTGAAAAAAAGTAATTAAGGACTAAACACACAAATTTTATTTTAATATAATTTTGGTATTATTAATTTATGTTCAGAAAAAATATAAGATTATTAATTTGGTACAAAAAAGTATTTAACTAGTTAAATTAATGCAACCAATAAAAGTCGCCCCGCCCACAAGCGCAAGTTAGTTTCGTTGGGCCCTACAATCGCTGTTGCATCTGGGCATCGGATTCGGCGTTACATAACACCGAATTAACGACACTGATATTGCAAAATGTTTTAGTTACCAAAAAGAATAACAACAAAAACAAATCCTTAAAAAAATAAAAATTAAAAAATTAAATATTTCCTCACAGAGAAAAAAAAAAAAACACCCTTCTCTCTCCTCGTTCTTTCTCTCTAATTTTTGTTCAGTTCTCTCTTCAATCTTCATCAATGGAATTTTTGCAATGAAACGCACAAATCCGCGTTTGTTTTCACCATTCACTTGTACCTTCTAACACCACCACCACCACCATCACCGCCAACAAATTCTCTATGTATGCTTTCTCTCTCTAATTTTTTTTTCTCAGCATTTTCATGTTCATTGACGTTAATTATTTCCTAACTATTGCAATCCCCCTTTTTCACCTATCTACATTGTTGTAAAATAATGCCTTGTTTTATCAATCTCAAAAGATTACTCTTTTATATCCACTTTATTCTTCCGAAAAAAATTAATTACCTAACGTTTGGTTTTTGTTATTGTCACATTGTTGTGTTTTGGTTGTGATATTCAATTTCCTGTAAAGATCTTCATTTTAATGATACACAATCCAATGGTAATCCAATAATCAAATCATTTTCTGCATATATCTGATTGTTTGCTTTTTATGATGAATGAAATCATGATAGGATCATTTTTAATTTGTTGTTTGTGTGATTTGTGTTTTTCGTTGGTTGGTTTAGGGTTTCGTTGGATTTTTTTTGATTGAATCGAGTGACAATGAATGGATGATTGTTAGAGTAGGAGCACATTTCTATTTTGCAACTGAGGCTTTTAGTTGGATTTGATTGATTGAAAGGGACTGGAAAATGTCCTCGAGAGGTGATCATCAAACGGTCCCCCTCTCCGTATTGCTAAAGCGAGAATTGGCCAGCGAGAAGGTTGAGAAGCTTGATATAAACTATGGAGAGGCTAATCAAAGCAAGAAAGGGGAGGACTACACGTTCATCAAGACTGAATGCCAACGTGTCTTAGGAGATGGTGTTACTACTTTTCATGTTTTTGCGGTATGTTTTCAGGGAGAAACTTTGTTCGTGCATTTATATATGCTGGCGTATCTATGCTTCAGTCTTCAATGGGTTTGCATAATTTGCTTTATGACCAGTTTACATTAATCATTGTTACAATGTGGTTTATTTGATTATGTTTCAAAAACTGCAAAATGGAAAAATAATGAGCATCTTGGTATTTGGTTGTGGTGTGGCTAAATATCAAGCAGCGGAACAAATTCTGTCTCTAGTTAAGTTAATGATATATAGCAATAGCCTCCTATTCTATTTTTAGTTTCTTTCAAGAAATGTCTATTTGTTTTCATTATTGATTTGCAATTTTTTTTTCTATCTTTTAGACTATTTTGGATTGCAGTAATAGGATTTCTGTTAAGTATTGTTAAATTTTATTTAGATTTTTTTGGAGGTTGGCTATTGTTGCATGCTAAGGAAATATGTTGTTTCATACATGGGAGAATTACTACATTGTCAAGCAATGTGTGAAAATTACGAACTTTGCAAAATGTAAGGAGACACTCATTGACTTATGGTCCGTAGAATTTAGTTTTAAGCGGAGATAATAAATCAGCAAGTATTTTTGGAAGAAGATAATTTTGTTTTTTAATGGAATGCATTTAAGATGAGCTCCTTGTTGGATACTTGGCGCTAAGCATTAATGAGTGATATGCATAATAATTTCATTTTTATTCCTGTAATGAGCTGGCGGTTGAGCTATACATGGAATTTATAATATAAAAGATGGAGTTGTGGAGCGGAAACTGTTAAGTTGGTGTAATTCAGTTGCACTTTTTTGATTGTACGCAGTAGTGAAACTTTGAAAGGCACTTTCTTTGCCTTTTTTGAAGCTCACTGGAATTCTAAAGCCTTTTGTGATTGGTACTCTCTTGGAAGAGTTATAGAAGCACGAAGAAAAGATAGCCCGCGTCACCTGTTTAAGGCTTTAAGCTAGTACTTTGAGGTTATCCTGTTCTCATATTGGGTTCTTAAAGAAGCTGGTGATTTAGCTTTTGTTATTGTAGTGAGGGAGTTTATCACTAGATTTTTTTTTTTTTTAAATTAAGGGAGGTCTAAGTCTCTCCCTTAATCCTACAAATAAAGAAAAACCCTCCCCTCCCACCCCATGAGTCGAACCCTTGACCTCAAGGCAAGGGTGGAGGTTGCCTACCACTGGGCCAACCCCTCTCCTCTTATCACTAGATAATCTCATTCACTTTTCTCTTAGGAAGTGTTTGATTGTATGCCTTTTTCCATGGAAAATGTCTAAGATTGCATATGTTCTAATTTCATTGGTGTTTGTTTCAGTAATTTTTGAAGGAATCAATTTCCACGTTACAACTTGCTTTGGCCTAATTTTTTTCCTTTACCATGTTATTTGAAAATCACCCCATTTTGAGTTTATCCCATTTTGAGTTTTTCTTGTATATGATGACTAATTCCAATTTCCAAGTAAACAATTCGAAGCATTGGAGAGGAATGGCTGCACTTAATTTATAATTCTTATAAGCTCTAGTTATTTATGCTTATTTTTATCCTTCATTACTCTCCGCACTTGTTCTTGTAATATTACTTACAAAACCTTGTATTGCAGCTATTTGATGGCCACAACGGATCTGCAGCTGCTATATATTGTAAGGAGAATCTCTTAAATAGTATTTTGGCTGCTATTCCACCAGATCTTAATAGAGACGAATGGGTTGCGGCTCTACCAAGGGCTTTGGTTGCTGGTTTTGTGAAAGCTGATAAAGATTTCAAAGAGAAAGGTATTTGGGCACTTTCTATATTCATTTTTGGAAAATGGTATTTGCTCTGTGGCTAGTTGATGATCTAGAGGGCCAGTTTTGTAAATTAGATACTTCAATTATTTTCATGTTTTGTATAGTAAAATAATGGCATGTGTATCTATCAATTCCCAGGCCTCTCATTGTTTCATTTACTACAACTTAAAAGTTTTTCCAAAAGGAAAAATCGAAGTGTTCATGCAGATTACAGTCACTAGTCACTGTGCATAAACACGCACAATCATGTCAGTGCATGCAATGATATATACAATGGTGTCAACAATCATTAACATAGTACAGAGAACATAACTCTGTAATGTGTGAATATTATATAAATTCAGTTTTTTTCTTTATTGGCGATTTCATATCAAACCCACTATTAATGGTGACTAGTCGCGGGCATCTGAAAACCCTGTAGAAGGCTATTTGTAGAGAAGGGATTAAAGCTAAGGCTGTTCAAGAAAGATTTACTCCCCCCTTCCCAAATTAAGAGTCCAGTATTCCTCCCAATGTCCCAAATCAGGGGTGCACTTTCCTTTTTAGAACAAAATTAATACCAAAACTCAAGGTAGGAAACAATTTTTATTCTAAACCATTGTTTGTTGTGAAATTGTGCATTCTCAAAAATCATGAATGTCAAACATTGAATCTTACATGGGGACAGGGAGTATTAACTTTTACATTGTTATCATGAATACTAATGACTTTACTATCTGCAGGACAAACTTCAGGAACAACTGTCACCTTTGTAATTATTGAAGGCCTAGTTGTAACTGCAGCATCAGTTGGTGATTCCCGTTGCATACTTGATTCTGCCGAAGGGGGACTTTATTATCTTTCAGCAGACCACAGACTTGAATGCGATGAAGAAGAGTAAGTTAATATATGTATATGTGTGTGTGCGCGCGCGTGTGCTGATTATTTTAGATTTTCACCTGATATATGAGGCTTTACTTTTAAATTGTCAATCAGGAGGGACCGAATTACAGCAAGTGGTGGTGAGGTTGGCCGGCTTAATACTGGCGGTGGAACACAGGTAATATTATTCATTTTCACTAACGGTTCTCTTTGACCTTCTTGTCTCTGTCTCAGTTTCTTTATTGATTTCAAATTGTGAATATTACACATAATTATGCATAGCTGATTTTGGATTACCGGAACCATTCAAAATTAAAGTATAGAGTAATGCTACACTCACTTAAACTGTGCACAAAAAGTGTAGACAAGATGAGTTGTCATTTCATGATTGGAGGAAGAGTGCAAATTTACCTAATAATATACATGTAGGACCCACTCTTCATCCAATCATGAGTTGACACCCATCTTGCATACAACTTTTTGTGCACATTTTTAGTGAGTTTATCATTTTTCTAAAGTAAAATACTTGGGTAGGTGTCTGTCTACGACCAAGCATGGGGGTTGCTTTGCTATGGGTGTTGGTACATCATTTGGCTTGTAAAGTGAGCGTATACATAGTTGGTTTGTGGCTGTTATGGAACACTTAATCACTTGTTACTGTTGTTTTGGTACTGTAAAATTTATTTGAATGTGTATGTACACTCCACCAGTAAAAGAGCGTTTACTAAGAATATATATAACGAATAATCTATATAGTATCTAAATAAGAATAAATAAAGGAAAATGATAACATGTGCCCTAAGGGCACATGTTAAAGCTACTATAAATGGAAATAATGAAATCTTGTATGAGAATCTGTGCCATATTTAATGCATGTTGGGAGTTAATTATTTCCAAAAATGGGTACTTAACATGTGCCCTTAGGGCACACGTTAACATGACCCATAAATAAATGTTTGCTAAATAGAGAACTCTTATGTTCCGTTTCTCCTGTTTTTCGTTTGTTTAAATCACAAGGTTTTTGATTACTAAAGATAACTAAATGAATAAAGGCTAAAAATTGGGGATGCTAATTTTGGTGATCTAGAGCATGAACCCACCATATTTGGGAGTCGTTAATTCTTATAACGCTATATGAATTTATTAAGCACACATTTGTAGCACATATATGTTGTGCATTTTTGGAAAGATGAAAGCTACTTGGTCTTTATGTGACTCGAGTTTGATGAACTATATAATATCATACGCTTCCTCGCAGAGTTCGAGCTTATTATTGTCTTACTATTTTTTTACTGATTCAATGCTAGATTGGTCCGTTGAGATGTTGGCCTGGTGGCTTGTGTCTTTCACGGTCTATCGGAGATATGGATGTTGGCGAGTTCATAGTTCCTGTTCCTTATGTAAAGCAAGTCAAGGTTTGTTATTTGTGCGTAAACAATGTGTTTTCATCTTTGATTGAACTCCTTTCTTGTGTTCAATCCTCATTTAGATCTGGTTTCTTATTATAAATTTGTAACATGTAAAGAAAATACACAATATAGGCAAGTCTATGGGGGTATCCGGCACTCTTGAGTAGAGTTGAAGAAATTTGGACTGTTAGTTTAAACTTAGTTGGCGCTCAGATTTTGGCAGGTAGTTTATGTCTAAATGAGTCCTTGCCAGAGGCGAAAACTATCTGTCAAAATTTAAGTCATTCAATTTTAGACGAGTGGCCTAGATTTACTACTCTAACCTGGAAGGATTGAAATCACTTTGGAGTAGCAGGATCCGTTTATGTGATACACATGTTTTCATAGGGTGAAATGGTGAAGAAAGTTTAGTGTTGGGACTGTTGGTAGTTGTTTTGCAGTTCAAAG
Organism: Lonicera japonica; assembly: GCA_021464415.1. NCBI lineage: Eukaryota > Viridiplantae > Streptophyta > Magnoliopsida > Dipsacales > Caprifoliaceae > Lonicera > Lonicera japonica. The sequence continues at coordinate 64,995,807 of CM038466.1, read as the reverse complement.
GGAGAGACTTAGACCTCCCTTTTCTGTCAAAAAAAAAATGACATATTTCTCACATCAAACTCTCCTTGGATCACACTTTATGACTCTAATTTTCCAATTCATAGAGTGGAGATTTATCTTGGAGAATAGAGCGAGGGATAAGAAGTAGAGAAAAAGTAGAGAAAGGGGAAGATCATAGAGGAAGAACAGAGAACTTAGAGGAGGAGATTTTTCAATAATCATATCAATTCATCAAGTCTGCTTAACTGATTACGATGAAGCCTCTAAGGCAAACCAAAAATAAGATAGAAACAAATTAAATTTAATCTAAATCTAAATACATAAAGATAAGTACTAAGTAATTGAAATAAATCCAAATAACAAAATAAATATAAACTTATGAATTATTCCAAATTTTTTATCCCAATTTACATCGTGATCCTATCCCTTCTCGTTCCCCATCAGATGTTTATTCCAAAAATTTAGTGACATCATTTAGTTATCTCCTAATCTAATGTTTCTATGTTAAGGATGAGATTTGCTTTTTATTACTTTGAAAGTTTTGTAATCTTCTAATTCTACAGATGTCCTCTGGCGGTGGGCGACTTGTAATTGCAAGCGATGGTGTATGGGATGCTGTTAGTGCGGAAACAGCTATCGAATGTTGTCGTGGGATGCCACCAGATGCTTCAGCTTCACAAATTGTTAAAGTAAATATGTTTGCAACTTTAAGCGCTCTGCTTTGCTTCATATAATTTTCTTATCAATTAGGGTTTTTGTGTTTTTAAATTTTTTTCAGCAATTAGCGTGTGTTTGATTGCACTTTTTTTCTATAAAATGTGCATATGATTTCCGCATTTTACGTGTTTTGTGGCATTATCGAAGGAATCAATTTCGATTGTACTTCTTGTTTTAGCCTAATTTTTCTCTTTCTTATGGAATCCCAAAACCACATCCAGCATAAGTTTTTGTTTCCGTAGAACATTTTTCCATGCAAATGCTTACAATGAATTCTGGGAGTATTTGGTTTCAGCCATGCAAATATGGTGTAAAAGAACACAATTCGAAGTAATCGGTTTTCATGTGATGGAATTTCCATGGAGAAGGCGTTTAAGGGTGTTTGATTGACTTTAGGTTCTGGGTGGAAAAAGATGTACTTTTTTCAAGTTGTGGTGTTTAATTTCCATATACAAATTGAGATTTTTGCCTGAGGGCTTTTCCATGCAAGGGTTAAGAATTGAATTCCTTGGAATTGTGCTACTTGCACTTTGGAAAATTAACTGTCCAACACCACCAAAATGTGGAGAAGTACACATTTCTATGTTTTACCAATTGTTCCATGGAAAACTTTGACATCATCAAACACACCCAAATTATTTTCTATGTAGACCAATCAAAAGCTCTTTAGTTGCTTAGCTGAATGTCTAGTTTTATTCTCTATCTGTAGGAAGCTGTAGGGGTGAAAGGACTTAGAGACGATACAACGTGCATTGTGGTTGATGTTCAACCTTCCGATAAGATGGGTCCTCCTTCCCCACCACCAAAGAAGGGAGGTAAAGGGTTTTCAAGGCCATGTTTCGCAAAAAGAACTCCGAATCTTCTTCTCAACAAGATAAAGAATTTTGCGAGCCAGATATAGTGGAGGAATTAGTCGAGGAAGGATCCGCTATGCTTTCAGAAAGGTTTGCACATTTCAACTTTTCATTATTAGCCCAACTCTTGCCCCCCACCCCAGGGATGGTAACAGGTCGTGTTTGGCCAAACCCGAACCCAACCTCCTATAAATATTGGCCGACCTGGACTCGACCCACTGTGGGTTTTATTTTGGAAAACCTGAGGCCACACTGTTTACTATAGGCATAAGCCCATAAGCCTGAAACTGCCCCTTCCTGCCCCGTAGTAATTATATTTGATCTTATAAGGGTATTTAAATGGGAAAAAAATATTCGGGTTGGGTCAACGCCGAATTCCTGGTGGGATTTTATTGTTGAACCCATACAGCCCCAGTCTTAAAAAACAAACGGGTTAGTCGGGCCAAAAACCCGTTGGGCTGGGGCTATCTCTATCCCTGGTCAAACTGAATCTTATCGTTAATAGAAGAATAGAATAAAGGTTAAATAACATATATCATAAAGATAATAACAAGAGATGATCATACAAAATTACTTTTATTTAAGGAGATATGATTTGATAATCTAATTACCTGCTTTGCTATATGTACAAGATAATAAAGGTGTGGCTTGCAGGTTGGATACAAAGTACCCACTTTGCAATATGTTCAAGTTGTTCATGTGTGCGGTTTGTCAAGTAGAGATGAAACCCGGCGAGGGTATTTCTATACACGAGGGATCTTCGAATTCGAAAAATTTACGGCCGTGGGAGGGTCCTTTCCTTTGCTCGGGATGCCAAGAGAAGAAAGAAGCCATGGAAGGCAAAAGGCCTTCTGGAGGTATCACACCAACACACACCTCTCATCTATATATATATGCTATAAAAAGCCCTTATGGTGTATTTGTTGGCTTTCTTTTCCTTGGAAAATGTTCAAGAATCAGGATTTTCAGTCTTTAGTAGTTCTTTGCATAATTTTTCATGGAATCAATTTCTATGGCACATCTTGGATTAGCCTAATTATCTCCTTTTCCATGGAAAATAATTCATGTTCAGCACGCATGGAATTAGGGTAAAAACTGTAAAAATTATAGGCAGATGAGTTCCATGGAAAAACATTTACCGATGTTTGATTGTATTTATTTTCTAGGAGGAAAATAAGTACTTTTTCCATGCAAGGATGACACATTTTCCAACATTTGGTGTTTGATTGCCCACTTTTACCTAGAATTGAACTCATTTTTTTTTCCCCACCATACCTAGAATTTGTTTTCCTTGGGGGGAGGATAAGAAGTCAAGTTCCTAGAATTAAGCATAATTTACTTGTACCATGGAATTAGATGGAATTGCCAATCAAACACTACCAAAAGATGGACAAATATACATTTTCCAAGTTGTCCACGGAAAACTTTGCCAATCGAACACCAATTACAAGGAATTCAATTTCTTATATGCAAACCAATTAAATGCACCCATAGTGAATGAGGCCTAATATAATGCTTTATGTTTACACCATTTTCAGCTCGAAGATACGATAGTGACAGCGAGTAGACAGCCATGGTCGAGCATCATGAAAGCACTTACAATTATTTCTCAACTGATTATAAATCTTTCTGACACAATGAATTGCTTTAAATTTTTACCTGCTGGGATTTGAGCATTTGATCCATTCTTTTCCAAATCCACGAGGATTTTCCTCTTAACACAGCTAGAGTTGCTTAGTGTAGACAAAGATCTTTGCCCGGCTTGGGTTGATATATATACCAGAAGCATTTCTACATACATTGAAAAATGCGTTAGACACATTGGAGGTAATATATAATATCTTTCTCTCTCTCTAGTTATTTTCAAATTTCACATGTACAATGTTTCTTCCCCATTCATAGAGCTAACAGTGAGTGAACGTGGCTTTCATTGTAATATCATTATTTAGGAAGCTGGACGAGAATTATTGGGAATTCATTTCTTAGGATAAACTTTTGTGATAAATCTATTAAGTTGGTCATGTAACATCAATTGTTTCTTCACTTTAATTAGTGGAAGGTAAATTAGAAAAAATCCGTTAACTTTATTGTGTTTCTTCTTCTTCTAATTTTTTTCCTTCCAAATTCGGATCTGTCCCCGGTTTCCATTAGTACAGTATCTTCTTTTTGCTCCTTTACATATTTCGTAAGTAACATCCTTTATGTTCTTAATTTATTATGGTTATTATTAGAGTTCGTGAAGAACTTCCAGAAATGTAGCTTTCCATAGAGCGACGTCCAGATCAGATTCAGACCCTTTGATAATTGTTTATCTTCTTGAGGTAGCGAACGAAGCACAGTTAACAAGAATGGAGACTCAAAACATGTAACCATCCACGTGAAAGTGGATGGTACTGACCAAGTTGGTTACACCCTACTTTACAATTGGTGGGTCCATACCAACTGTACATAGATAGAGAAACAAACTCAAATATGGGATAAAACAAAAGCTTCATAGTCATCCAGCAAAGATCCTGCCTTTATCCTTTTCTCTCCTTTAGCCGCTAGCCACTAAAGATTCTTCTACAAAAAGAAAAGAGTGGGGAAGAAAAGCTAGCAAGTAACATGGTTGCTTTTTGTGTGTGGGGCTAGGTTTGGATAGGGCTATGTATGGTAACTAATAGGATAGGGGTGTAGAATTTGACCAAGTTTAGTATTTATTCAAAATGGCAAATTTTAAGTGTATTAGTCTTTATTATAAAAATAGTGGTATAATAAAAAATAAATGAGATAAATATTTTAATGCAGAGTGAGTAAAAGGTAGAAAAAGAGTCTTCCTCAGCCAACCACATTTGTTTTTTCGCCATATAAGCCACCAAAGTATTTAGTGTTTGGCTACCAACCGCCCGCCTAGTTGGCTTACCCCTTCCTGCTTATGAGATCTATCTATTCTATTCTATTCTATTCTATGTATGATATTGAAATTAAGGAAACTTTACTTTACAGCATGCTCGATTATGAATTCATATATTTTACTTGCCTCAGCAAAGTAAAACATTAAACGGCATCGATTTCTCACTTAGTTTAGTAGTCCATTCCATTCCATTCCTTAAAACATATATTCTTTGTTTTAAATTAAAAGTTTTGCTTTAATTTTTATGTTTTTAATTAAATACTAATATTAGTAAATGTTCAAGAATACACAATTTATTTTACATTACTGCTTTTAGAAGTTGTACCATATACTTTTACATTTGTAATTATTTTGGCAATATCACCACCCATTTTATATTTGTTACACTAATTTTGAATAATTTTTCATTTGAATTAAATGTTTTATATTTGTTTAGTTGATATGGTGGTAGGTGAAATATCAGTTGGCCCGATTCACAGTCTTTTCATTTATTGCGTTAACAAAACATAAAACATATTAATTTTTTTTTTTTGGTAAATCAATCACGCAACACGCAACGTTTATCTATATTTTAAATTAAAGAGTTCACTTTTCTTTTCAAAATGTAATCATATTATAGATAAACGTTTATATTAGATTAAGAGTTCACTATCAACATCATGGTATAACAAACAAAATACATGTAATAATTATATTATATTACAAAAATAAGAATGTGCACATAAATATAATTATAAGCATGTTCACACAAATATAAATGAAACATGAATAAATTAAATAGGCACTCAATAAGGTATTCTCCCCTACCTCAAATCAAAAATGAGACATCGACCGTACGCTCTTCCAAATTTTTTTTTCTTCTTCTCTTATCTTATTTCTTATTTTTCTTCTCACTCCTTTTTTTTTTTTCTCATTTCTTTCTTCCCCTCTTTCTCTACAACTCTCGGCAGAGAGTTGTCTATTTTTTTCCTTCTTTATTTCCTTTTTTTTTTTTACTTTTTATCTCCCCTTTTTTCCAAGCTACCCCCAAATAACCCAACATATACGTGTATCTGTACAATATAAATGGAATATTCTAAACTCATGAATATAGAAATATATATAACACAATAATTCAACATTTAAATAAAGAATTGATTAATAGAATGGTATAGAAAGAAATTAATGAACTGTCAACCACTAATTAATGTGAATGTAATTCAAATTTCAATTTCCTTAACTTATATATATATAGCAATAATAGAACCTTCTAAATTAAGTTACTCCCATACATACACATATGTATATATATCAAATAAAATAAATAAATGGAAATAGGAGAGAATTAAAGAATAGTCAACCACTCATTAATACTAGTAAAATTCATATTTCATTCTCCTTAACTTTCCTTATCATATTTATTTTCTCAATTTATAAATAAGTAAATAAATAAATATTCTTTTAAAATATTGGGTTTTACAATATTCATTCACAATAACAAATGTATCATACTTATAATTGTCAAGTTATTATTATTAGTTAATATTTCAATTTGCAAGTAGAGTCCAAACACCGACTTCATTGTCCGAAGGTTGAGGTACTTACATTATTAATTAATAATAATTTTCATATTATATTTATTCATGTAGACATTCTATTATTAAAGCAAAAGCAAGATATCTAATTAGGAATCTTTCACAGGCAAGCTGGTCTCACCTGGGTTGTGATTATGCGACCTAAAATCTTATAATTATAAACATTGGATAGAAACATCTTGACCTAATCAAATAAATGATAATTTGCTTTCAATAAAAAAAAAAAAAAAAATAAAAAAATAAATGATAATTTTCGTAGAATATTAATAAAGGTTTAATAACTGATTAATTAAAAAAATATTGGGTACATCTGGTTTGTCACGTGACGATATAGTGTAAGAGATTCAATAATAAACAAACCACGAGAGTAAAAGAACTTACGTTTATTTTACCAATTGAACAAGAGTCATTCAACTAGTGTAAATGCAAAATTATATAGTTTTGATTTTGTGTTATCTTTAGACTCAATTACGCGTGTAAATCTGGAAATATGAAAACTTTCAAACATTGTTTCATAGCCTACACGAACAAATACTTAATCCTAGATTAACATTATTCTTCTTGATAATAATACCATCTATATAATTTGACAATAACTATATATATACTTCCTTTTCAGACATTAAGAGCCCCACTTTTGTTTTATGAAATATAATTAATATAACAAATTTTAAAGTTACCAATAATTATATAATGTATAATCCTGATTATAATAAATGCACTATCGAATTACAACGCGGTGAATCAATCAAATATTTTACATATTATTTTATCCTCTTCCTTAATATATAGCATTATATATTCTCAGTTAAAATATCTTATTAAACCATAATATAGAACTACATATTAAACGCAATGTGTTCCCAAAACAATCATTACTGGTTTGTCCACAATTTTTTTCCTTTAATTATAACCAAATTATTTGAACAAATAAGCATTTTGTCTTTCTGAAAATAAAATATTATGCTGTTTCATAGCTGTTGATAGGAGATGGACCCACTTTTCCCCCCAACTTTATCTCATCTAATTTCATACCCACCACACCTTTTCTTTGATGTGCAAAAGGAAAACTAATACAAGTTGCTTCTCCCTTGCATTTTGAACAAAAAAAAAAAAAAAAAACTCAAAAGCTCATCACTCCACATTCACACCCCCTAACACCGCCACCCCACCCATTCTCATCAAAGAGAGCAAAATGACCCATAAACTAGAAATAATGAGAGACAGAGTTGAGGAGAATCAAATTCAAGAACAAGAGAAAATAATGAATCAAGAAACCAAAGAAGGAAATCAACAAAACACACCTCCTTCTTTATCTTCATCTCCTTCACATGAATTCTCTTTCACAATATCTCTCCACACACAAAACCAAACTAAACACTCTCTTTCAAATCCTTCCTTTCCCAGTATTGACTTATCCCCTGCTGATGAAATCTTCTTTCATGGCCACTTACTCCCTCTCCACCTCTCTCACCTCCCTCTCCCTCACACTCCCCCCCGTGCCTCAGCAAATTCCTTGGACAATTATACCTTACCCATCACACAAATATTACATGACCAAAACCCCACTAATCCCTTACCAAACAACAGCAAAGATGGTAGCACAAAGGGCACAACCAAGTCCAAATCTTTCTCCTTATTCGCCTTACCAAAATGGCGAAAAGGGTGCGAAGTTAGTGAAAAAGAAGACAATGGGAGGCGCAAAAAGAGGCCAAAATTCGACGTAAGTCATCTAGTGAAGAAGTATATGATCCCATTTTGGTCATTCAGAGGGAGGAGTACTTCATCAAATACGCAATTTTACAATCAATCTCATTCTTATTCGGGTAATTTGAACTCGAGATTAGGAGGGAAAAGGGAGTTAAGAGGGAGGAGAGGCGAGTTTTCTTCAGCCCCAGCTTCAATGAGGACTTCACCTACAAATAGTGGACGTATTGCTGCAAAAGAAAATTTTGCTGCTACTACTACTAATAGTACAAGTGATAGTACCATGGAGGAATTGCAGGCTGCTATTCAAGCTGCTATTGCTCATTGTAAGAATTCTGTTTCCATGGAAGAGAAAAATAAAATAAAATGCCAAGATTAGGTTTTTTGAAGGTTTGATTTTGTACCTACTTTGATTTTAGTAGTTTTTGCAAGTTAATTCTCTTGCGTATATAGTAGATGTAATTATGGGTTGTATCTGTAGTGATGTTAATTACCTAGAGCATGGGTCACACTGGTACATGGTGCATAATCTGTGCAAAGTATGGGAAGATGGATTCAGTTGTTTTGTTCTTTTGAATATGGGACATTTGAAAGGGTTCACTTTAATCCACAAGTACATTTTTTTAACGAATCTACTCATACTTTCACCTTTCAAACAATTTAAATTAGGAATTTTTTTTTTTAGTATAATTGTTGTTTCAGATCTCGCTGTAATAATTAGAATTTGTTTTTCACAATTGATTAAATTAAAATTGTCGTTTTCTTAAGAGGTGCGAAATTAAATTCAGAATTTTTTAATTTCAAATGGATGTAGTGACGATCGAGAGTAATTCCACATGGAAAAATATCTAGTCGTCTAGTGTATTGTATGACATGCTTATGCGGTAAAATAGATCCAATAGTAAAGAGTCAATCAAGTTAATCGCATATGATTCAAAAAAAATTTAAGTTAATCTTATAGTTTTGTTCCCCTAGATGAATAGTTGCATTTACAAAAAGTAAAAATAAAAATAAAATAATCATTGATTCTAGTACATATACTAAAAATGTGTTTGATTACACAATCAATTATATAGATGCTATAACAAAAATTAGTCAGAAAATATCTCGAGAAATTAATTTCCCTCCTTGCATTAGACTGTACTTCTCTTGCTCGTCACTATTTTTTTTAGCTACGTTAAGGGGGACTCACATGACCAGTTTTGTGCGGGGCTAATAGCTAGTTTAGATTTCCCCATTTCCTGAAAAACTCTTTTAGCTCCCAAGACGAAAAGGCGATTATATTCATTAAAAAAAATAAAAAAAATATCAATTTCATTTCATAGCTATAGTGATTTTTATGAGGTGTTAAAAATCAGATGAATAATTGGGTGATATTTTTCATTATCTTTTTAGTTATTTTAAAGAATGCAATTGTTACCATCCTTTGTCTTTGAATGCGTTTGTGGACCCGGACTTGTTGAAGTGTAGAAAAACTTATTTTTTGACTTTCTTATAGTAACTCTAATTTTAGAAGAAGATGATAATAATACCCCACTCGAACATTTAAACTTGTGTATTAATACACAACGGATGATAATTAATACACAAGATTTATGGCTGAAAAATAAATTGAAATAGGAGATGATAATAATATCCAACTCGAACATTTAAACTTGAATTGCAAGCAACGGATGATAAACTTTTATTCACACAAGACTCTTTAAATAGAAAAAAGATATCTATCTAAACAAACAAACTACACCACAGACTCTGAAAACTGAGTAACCACCAACACTATCCTAACAACACGAGCCACTAACTAAATTAGTGGCTTAATTAACTAAAAGCCAACAAAAGTTCACGTGGGAATATTTTGGAGGACTTGAAAATATCCGGATTGTAACAGCAATTGTTTGCGAAGTGGATAACAAAAATGTTGAAAGAAAATAATTTTCTGGGGGATTGATGGATAGTTGCTTTATAACTACCAAAAGAGGAAGGCCCACAAAAAGGGTTGGTTGGTAGTGTGCTCGAGGAAGTTTATTATCATGATGAGATTTGAAAGCTAAAATCTATGCTAAACTTTTTAACTAAAAAACCATTTGTTCAATGAAAAAAGCCATATATAAAAAAACAAAAATATGCATGCTGGGTGAAAAAGCAAACACCGCCACCACCAATAAAGTAAGAGATCGAAGTAATTAATTCCATAGCGGACAAAAATTATTTTACGTGATATAAGTGCAGATCGACATAATATATATAGTCAAATATAAAATAGTGATACTTAAAGAGTATGTTTTAACTGAAGTGTGATAAGAAGATTGTTTAAGTGTGTAAATATTAATCGATCTCAAAAAGAAAAAGTGCAAATTAATATTTGTTTTTCTTTTAACGAAAAATAATGAGAAAAATAAAATTAAAAATCAACAAAATGATTTAATTTATAACTGCCATTCAATTGCGTTGCAATATGTTAACCAAGATCTTCAAAGCAAACAAATTGCGGTCTTCGCCCAAATGGTTGATTAGTGGAATATTTATATAGAGCATCAGGGTGTGAATTCTCTCTCCACGTCTTCCCTCATGTACATAAACGAACCACATCTATATATCAATATACCAAATTTCACTGCAATTAATAAACTTTATTTTTTTTATTTGTGTTGAAAATGATTAAAACAAATTTTTTAGGGGAAGACGAAAAAGTATATGAGTAATTTAGTGAGGTTTCACGTCAAAGAATTGGCTCCAACGGCAAAATCAAAAATGTAAAGGAAATCTTGATAGACCATTTTTTGTTTTTATTGAAAATCTTTAAAAGTATGTACTTTTTTTTTTATGTTGCGGGAGTGTTTAGTTCTCTAAACTTAGTGCATCTCCAATAATGCTCTTTATTTTAGAGAACATTTTTTTTTAATATAAATAGTATCTTTTGAAGTAGAGAGTGAGAGACTCCAATAATACACTCTATTTATGTTATTATTATAACACGTATCGCAATTTAATTGGTTGTCGGTAAATATATGAAAAAGCGATTGTTTAATATGTCATTTTTTTAGGGTATTCTTAAGTACGTCCACATAATCTGTCTTCTCACTCCACCAAAAGTTAATATTACGTCAATTTTAACCTAAAAATAGCGTAAGATTCTTTCTTCTCACCCCAGTTTTTGTACTTGAAAAAATTGCCACTAATTTATCTTCTCACTCATTTAAATTTTTTAAAATTAAAAAGGTCCACTCGTTCCAACAAATAATTCTACAACTCTAGTTCCAAAATATTTTAATAAATGATTTATTTTTATAAAAACTATTTTATTTTTTCAATTCATTAGATACAGTCGTATATGAGACAACAATATTACGAAGATTGAAATTTTATTATTAGTTAGTGGAAACGGCAGGGGTAACTATCTTGTGTTAACTAATTAATTTTTATTTTGATTAGGTGTTTCATTTTAAACAGTGGGTCGCCTAAAAGTCTAAAACTATTGTTGTTGCTATTTTTATTTTTCAAATTTACACTTTACTATCTTTGAAATTGTCACTTATGGGGTTTGACCCTATCTCTAAATAGGAATTTTGTGAGGTAAATAATGAAATTTGTGGATATGCAATAAAAAAATAAATTTATTATTTGACTTATAAAAAAGAGGTGGTATGTCGTTAGCATGTATAAAAAAGATAGGGTAGGGGAATGTTTTTGATAAAAAATATTTTTATGGATTCATATAAGATTTTCATGTTTTAGTTTTAGCGACGACAAAATTAACGTTCCAATAGTGCATTTAGTAAACTCATCCCACCATTACGGTGAATTGAAAAAATTTTTTAAAAAAATAAGTAGGGTGAGAAGAAAATATTTTTTTATTGGGGTGAGAAAACGGATAACATGAGATTTATTTAAGAACTCCCTTATTTTAATGCAAAATATTAAATAAAGAGCCAAAGATGTTCTCTAGATATAGAGAGCCAAATATGGCTCTCTACTTTAGCTATACTATTGAACTTGATTGTTTGAATAGATGTTAATTATTATATAAAAAAAAATTATATAATAAAAAGTCTCTTGAAAATGCTCTTAATTAGATCAATGGATAAGTATGCATTACGTAGTTTTAAAAGAAATTTCTACCCTCCACATGGAAAAGAAATTCTAAGTACGGATAAATGGCTCATAGTCAAAATATTTAATTCTAGATAAAATGACGGCAGTTAAACATTAATAGTTCTAGATAAAAATATTATCACATGAAAATAGTTAAAATATCTTTCACCTTGATCTCTAGATACTTTTTTCATGGTTCACAATTACTTGGAAAAAGCAAGTCAAAAAAAATAAAATTACTTGGAAAAAGTATTTGAAAATTATACATTTTCAATCATGATTTCATGCTTGGGATTAACCACACTTTAATAATTTTCTAAACTGTTTATTTTCCAAAAAAGCAATATATATTTTTTAATTGGAAAAAGAAGATAATTATTATTTGCCTAATAGTTCGTTTGAATTGAGAGGATGAAATATAAATAAAATAGCTAATTAGGAGGGAAAAGAATAAAATAAAAAATAATGAGTTTAATTTTATTTAAGGGTATAAATGGATAATCGAAAATCCGAATCCGTTCCGAATTTGAATCCGTATTTTGTGGATATTTATCCGAATGGATATTTGAAAAAGAGGATTTAGATAGTATTTATAAATATCCGACAAAATGTATATGGATATTGATAATGAAAGTATTCGATCTGTGATGGTGTCAAAATCTAGAACAGATAATTGACGACCGACCAATCAATGAATAATGGTAAATTAGAGGTTTAATAATGGATTGTAACTGTGAACAGTGATTGTGAACAGTACCACCGTATATGTGAACAGTGGTTGTGAACAATACCACCGTATATGTGAACAGTGGTTGTGAACAGTACCGACAAAAACTGATTAAAAATGAAGATGAATACGTGACATTTTTTATTAAGGTAGGTTCCCCCGGTAGCGCTTATGCTAGTCCGGCAGTACGTCATCTTTTTGTGTGTGCTTGCTTTGTATTAGCTCAAAGGCAATTGATTTGTATGATAATACAAGCTACTAATCTCTCTCTATAATTTCCTTAATTCTATTTATAAGTATAGAATTAGGATTACAAATATTTCGACAGAATAAATAATAAATTGTGTAGGAAAGAGAGTGTATAAGGGTTGTTGGTATTTTTGGGGTATGTAAAGAGAGAGTATAAGACCCTCGAAAATTGGCTTGTATTTGTATTGCCAATAGCTTTATATTTCTTGGAAGAGATGGATGGATCTTGGGAGAGAATGATGGTGTGTTTTGAATGAATGAATGAGGGTCGTATTTATATGTAAATGTAGAATGGCAAAAAGGTAAATTTGGTAAAAATGAAGGGCAAAAAGGTAATTTTTGGTGGAGGTGTGGTAGGTGTGGAGGTAAAAATGAGATTTTACTGGAGGTAAAAAATGGGATTTTACTGGAGGTAAAAATCGAATTTTACTGGAGGTAAAAGTGTTGAATTACCTTTGTAGGTCAATGGTAAAATTAGTATTTAACCCCATCAATTGCCCCATATCCTTTATTTTTATGCTGAAAGCTGAATGTGAAGGATAAATGTCTTTGCCGGATAAATGGTCCCTCTCAAAGTTAAGGCGTGAGAGCGAGTACTTGTCGAGGAAGATAATCATGGGGAGAGCTCGAATAATCGGCGCATAAGGTTTTGTTAACCCTTGACCGTAAGTTTATGGGGCTTGGAACATTGATTTGTAAAGCTGACTAGACTTTGATCATAAATAGTTTGATTCTACTCGGACCTTTTCCAACTGTCTTTCTATGTATATATACATATACATATATATACCTTTTTTTTTAGAAAAGTATTTAAAGTAAGTCTAAAAAATCTTACCATAGCAAAAAATCTTATCGCAGCATCAACAACATCAAAAAGGGATTTAGGGCGGTGGAGTCTAGATGCATGCGAGGGGCGCTGTATATTTTGACTTTTCTAAGAAGACAGCTTTTCGTCTTCGGGATTCTTTCAATGCTAGATGCCTCTTGTCCCCTCTTTCTTGTTATCTCCCTCAAGATCCATTTTCTTTTTATAGCTTTTATAGGGGGTACCCATGAATAAGGGAAAGTAAATCACAAGTATGCCGAATACCTTCCGTTATACAGGTTCTTCTTGTGCTGCTTGCTCTTATAGACGCAAATGATGTCAACCATGGTGTGAATATGCGCAAATTTTTCGAAATGTGATTAGTCGTCAGGATTATTGCACAATCTTCACTGTTTTCGGGGTAAAGAGTGTTGCAGATATTTTACAAAATATTCCTGAACATTAATATCTTGAGACTCTCAATTCATTTTGTAGGTCGGAAAATACCCTAGAGGGGGGTGAATAGGGTTTTTAAAACTTAATCGGATTTTTAAAAATGATTTAAAAATATTTGATGTCTATATTTATCAAGCAATCAAGAACAAAATTAATTCCAAACACAATGAATAAATAGCACAATATAATAGAGTAAGAGATAAAAAGATTGAACCGATCGAAGTTGAAGATTTTTTGTCCACACGGTTCGGCTTGTTCCCTTACTCCGCGCTCGGTTAGTTCCCCGAAAATTTCCACTATAACCGATCTCCTTCCGAGGTGAAGATCAAACTTCTACAAGTGTATTCTTCTCACACACTCTTACAAGTATTGAAACACTCTCAATACTCTCACAAGAAATCCCTCTTGCTATTCTATGAGATACACCTCTCACAAATATGATTTGAATAAGTTTTGGTGGCTAACACCAATGTACAATATCTCTTTTGTGTATAACAAAATACAAATGAAGCTCACACTAAGAGATATCAAAATTGATCAATGAATATAAGCTCAAAGAATGAAGAGATTGATCAATGCTTTAGCTAGAATACTTGAATAATAAGAATATATGAAAAATGGTTTTGTATGATCATTCAAGTTGTTAAAAATGAGTCTTAGAACTCATATTTATATCTTGAAAAATCATATGGCCGTTGGGGATGATTAAGAAAGGTTTTGGCTCCAAGGTATACATTTTCAAACTTTCCAACAGCTAGTTTTGACAAAAAATTCAAATTTGTTTTGTTAATTTCTCCTAATTAGACTGTTGGATCATGCTCAAATTTTAGTCAAAAGTGCTAAGAGATGTTTTCTAACTACTGTATAAATTTCAAAATGATCGGAGTTCGGGAAGGCCTCCATCTTACCGTTAGATCAAAACTGGGCAAAAATTGAGCGAATTTTAAATGTAAAATAAAAATATTTTTGCAATTTAACAATTTAGTTCCAAATAAAATTCTAATGATTTTTGAACTTCAAAGATATGTTTCTAAGATACCTATTTTTATTAGAACTTAAAATTTGATCATTTAAAATTAATATGAATTTATTTTGAAACTCGGTCTTTGTAAAATGATGTTTTTCAAATAAATTCAATTTCTAGCTAGTTTGAATCAATCTTTAAAAAATGCATGAATATGTTTGAGCTATAGGGATTTGATCAATAAAGTAACTTTACATAAAATTCAAGCACTCACTCAATTTAATCATAATTCGAGTCTTTGTGATGCTTGATTGTCTTGTGCGTATCTTCACTTGATTGATGATCTTGATTCTTTCTTGGTTTTGATTCTTTGTGAAGCACATGGAGATCATTTGAGTTCATTTCTTGTGAGTGAAAGTATTTGTGGAGCTTTGTGTGAGAGTTTGACTATATCGGTTTGACGTCACACTTGGTTAGAAAAGATATCGGCTAATGGCTATCATCATTGGAACAACCGAGTTAAATAACACTATATTAACTTATTGTAATTATCAAAATAAGATTAATTGACTTTAAGGTCAACACATTTCTTTTTAAAGCCACGGCGAGAATCGAAAATCCCACTAAAGGCTGTATTGTTCTCCTTGCTTCTCTTGAACAGAAGGTGGAAGAGTTACAAGCACGGGTGACGGCATTAGAGGCTCGGTTAGAAAGAGGGTCTTCCTGCGTTAACCCGTTATGCTCCTTTGCTCCTCTTACAGGTTCATCGGGGTTCCTTTCGTCGGCAGAAAATAACGCGCCTGATGTTATTCCGTCTGCCGTGAATCTTTTAGAACCTGTTCTCGGAAGTTTTTTAAGGTTCCTTATGTCGGAAGAGGGTGTACATGATAACCTTTCGACTACCACGAATCTTATAGAAAATGGGGCTCTTTTGACTGAAGTGGATTTGCCGTCATTTCTGAATCGGTCCTATGACCAGGCTTCCTTGGACGCCGTTTACCAGGCTGCCTCGGATGATTTTTTATCGCAATCTTCGCTAGATGATTTTGTTACGGATTTTGCCAAAACAACGAGCCCTAACTGGACAGCTTTAGGGGATATTCGCCATGATTTTTCTGATTCTTCTTCTTCTGATTTAAGTACTAATTTGAATTTTGATACTGATGATCTTCAGATTCTTCAGCCTTTTCTTTGATTAGATAAGTTATCTACCCCTCCACTTTCATGTCTTTTTGTTTGCGAAGAAGGGGTCCAACATATATCTGCTTATCATTCAATAGCATACCGTTCAGCCTAGACAATGTATGCACCTCTAATGAGGGTTTTGTTCTTTAAACAAATATTTCGTAGATATTCCATCTGTAACATCTCTTTTCATCAGTAAATAAACAAGTTTGTTTCAGAATTTTTTATATATATATCTTCTGTGTGCTCTTTTTATGTTTTGTTTTGAATTGTTATTGTGAGCTTGAACAAGCCATATATAAATGGTTATCCCTTTTCCCCCACACTCAAAGTAAAACGATAAAGGCAGAAGAGATAAAATAAATCCAGTAAAGATGCTTGTGTTAGAAGTCTTTTTGACAGTTTCCCAAGAGGGACCTGGTGTGCAACAAGTTTTCATTGGGTCATTTGTACGTAAGGAATTATTCTTATTTTGGCTAAGTCTATAAGAGTTGTGCCCCCTGACTTTAACCAAATTTTGTAAGATTCTTTCCGAACACCAGTTAGACTCCTCAGAGTGTAAGTGCGCTCATGTAAGAGAGCTGTGCACCAATAAACTAACCTCTTTAATTAGAGGAATTTCTTAGCTTTCATCAAGTCACTTAGACTTTATATGCTTGGTGGCTAACCTACATGGCGGTAGGAATTTTTTCGAGGTCGTTGATGTATAAAAGGAAAACGTGTGCTTTTTGGTTAAGTCTACAGAAATGTCATGCCTCCTTTTGACTTAAGCAAATTATGACAGCTTTCTCATTTTTTTATACAGCCTCTTCAGCGTATTGCCGACCTCTTTGTGAGAGTTTTTCTTTTTGTAAACAACGATATACCAAAGTAAAATTTCACATATTTTTCTTCGGAGCAAATCATTACAAGATTATAAAGTACTTCGCTTAGGGATAGTATCTCTTGAGGTGCTCTATATTCCATGGCCTCATGTGCTCCATTCCATCCATGATTCTTAAGTAGTAGGTACTAGGTCTGCTAACTTTGGTTACCACATATGAACCCTCCCATTTGACAGCTAGCTTCCCATGTTGGGAAATTTTGGTGGCTAGAATGATTTTTCGGAGCACCAAGTCACCCACAGTTAGGCTTCGGTGTCTGACCATTTTGTTGTAACTCTTGACCGTGTTCTTTTTGTAGGCCTCTTTTTTGATCCGAGCTTGTTTTCTTTTTTCTTCAAGGAGGTCTAAATTGGCTAAGAGTCCTTCGTCATTCCGAACTGGGTCATGATGGTTGATTTTGTACGCTAGCATTCCCATTTCTACTGGAATCACTGCCTCAGTTCCATAGCTCAGAGAGCAAGGAGTTTCTCCTGTAGGCCCTCGGATTGTAGTCCTGTAAGTCCACAGAACTGAGGAGAGTTCTTCAGACCAATTTCCCTTAGCGTCGTTGAGTCTCTTCTTCAGCGAGTTCAGGAGAGTTCTGTTGGTGACTTCTGCTTGGCCATTTGCTTAGGGATGGACAGGCGAACTGTAGTGATTCTATATTCCATATCCTTCACAAAAATTTCTGAAGATGTCACAATTAAATTGTTTGCCATTATCAGTGATCAGAATCTTTGGGAGGCCAAAACGACAGATGATATTTTTCCATACGAAACTTTGGATTTTTATAGTGGTGATGGTGGTCAGTGCTTCTGTCTCAGCCCATTTAGTGAAATAGTCAATGGCTATGACTGCGAACTTGGTCTGTCCTTTACCCAAGGGAAAAGGACCAACAATGTCCATTCCCCACTGAAAAAAAGGCCATGGGCTGCTGACAAGAGTCATGAGCTCTGTTGGAAGCTATTGGATATTGGCAAACCGTTGGCACTTGTCACACTTTTTTACTAGTTCTTTGGCATCTTGTAGGATGGTTGACCAAAAGTAACCTTGTCGTCCAACTTTGAGAGCTAATGAGCGAGCTGCCGGGTGCCCACCACACAACCCCTCATGGATCTCTAATAGGGCTGCCTGAGCTTGATGGGGGTGTAGGCAAAGTAAGAATGGAAGAACATACCCTCTCTTGTATAGGGTTGCTTCCATGGCTACATATCTGTTGGAGATGTATTTGATCCTTTTGGCTATCTTCTTTTCTTCTGGCAGAACTCCATTTGTGAGGTAGTCCAGAACTGGGTCAATCCAGCATTTGCAGACCTGTACTGGGGCTGCATCCACTTCTTCAAGCTCATTGATGGCTTTGCTTTCTAAATATTCAATGTGGACACAGCTTGGTGCATCTGTTAATGAAGCTAGCTTGGCCAGACGGTCTACCTTGTTATTATGAGCTCGGGGAACTTTGATGAACACCACATTCGTAAACTTTTGAGCTGCCATTTGTGTTTTATCTAGGTAAGCGGCCATGTGATCTTCTTTAGTCATGTTGTGGCCAAGTGATTAAGCCAAAATATTGCATTTTTATATGTATTTAGGTGGCTTAATATGCATGAATTTGATTTTAATTATCCTAAATTGTTAAGAATTGATCTTTAATCATGAAATAGGATAGTATGTTTGTTTCTAGTGCATTATAACCTTTTTACAGGTTAAAAGTGAACAAGAACGAATCTAAAAGCAAATTCCCCCAAAGTTAGTCATTACCGGTCAAATTCGGAGCTGAATTGAGTTCAAGAAGTAAACCGAAAGCAAATTCCAAGCTCAAGCATGAAGGAAGTTGATGGAAGAGACTAAGAGAAGCCAATAGAGCAGTCCCAAGCAAAGAAGAGTCATTTGAATCAAATCGAGAAATTTTTGAATGAAGAAGAGATTCACCGCGTGCAATGCTGATGTTCTAGCCAATTCTGGTATTTATCCGTGCAGAATTTGAAAAAAACTCCAAAAATAGAAGTTGTAGATCTCTGAGTTATCTACGCATAGGCGAAAACTTTACATCAATCGGAGTTCGGAGTACAAAGTTATGGCAGAAATACGAGCAGTGCACCAGTGGATTGAGTTTGAGCGCGAAAGAATACCTAAATTTATGATGCAGATATTTATTGAATGGGGTCCTTAGCCTAGATGGCAAGTGACCAGCTCTCTACTCATGCTTAATCCAGTGTTCGAATCCCGCGGCCAACAAGTTTTAATTATTATTTTTAAGCTGACCCGAGAAATTAAGGTAGCTTTTGAATTATTATCTTTATTATTATTTATTTTATTTTATTAATTAGTTTAATTTTTGAATTTTGAAAAAAAAATTAATGTCGATGATATTTTAGGTTTTAGGTTAATTTTGGGAAGGACAGTCGTCATTTTATTTTCTTTCATTCTATTTTTTTTGAGTAGAGAAGGACAGCTGTTATTCTATTTTCTTTGAGTAGAGAAGAACAGTCGTCATTCTTGTTCTTCAATAATTCCCAATTTCCTTGCGTAACTAGAAAGATATATTTTCATTTGGTTTATGGCTTGTATTGAAAAAGAAATAACGTATAATTTTATTTCAATTTGAGTTGAGCGAGTCCCATTACAATTCTTCGATAACTGCGTAACTGTAAGTTTTTCTTTTCATTCAATTTTATTTTTAATTTATTTCAATTAATTCTCATTAATGCTTATATATTGTTAGTTAATTATGTGTTTGAATGTGATTGCTGATTGAAATCCGTGCATAATTTATAATTTTTATTAGATTTATTTTTATAGAATCCCGCGTAGAACCCTAAAAAATATATGTTTTTTTATTTTAATCATAACTTGCTCGTTTCTTGGCCGATTTTGATGATCCACCTATCAAAACGACCGCGATCGAATTTTTTACCAAATCTTACTATTTTGGGGATATAAATTCCAAAATTTCCTGAGGACAGTAGGCAATTTTCGTGACTGCCAGTGTGCTATTTTTTTCGAAATTTGTTTAAACCGTATTTTTAATTTATTAATTGTTCCTTAGTTTTAATTGCTGTGAAATTTTGCGTGATTATTCAATTATATTTCAGAAATATGTTTTCTCAATTTGTGATTGAATTTATCATATTTTGCTTAATTTTTATCAATATGCTAGCATAATTTAGTAATTAGGGGTCCGTAGCGAAAGCATGACGGACTAATGTGAGTATATGATTCAATTGTGATTGTGGCTTGAATTTCTCCTTGGTTATAGGTCAATTAATAAATCTGAAAAATATAGTAACTTTTCATGCGTTAAAAACATGAATTTTTAAGATTATTTCTCGATTATTCGACAAAAGAACCGAAAAACCTCAAATTGCGAATTTTTGTACTAAAACTCTAACGAGGCTGAATAGAGGACGATCCTTATCCTTTATTGAGCTGAGTTAGTTATCCAAGTAATTTGGGAGCTTTGAGCGCTGTTTTGGTGTCATTCCAAAATCGATACCGAAATAGTGCTAATTTTAGCTTTTAATGACTTTTTAAGAACGGTTTTGATGTATGTCATGCATATGCATAATCAAAACTTATAAATGAGTTAAGCTTTTGATATTTACTAAAATTGATTAAATTTAATTTGTTTTTGTCACGCACTAGCATTACTAAGTGAAAATTAATTTTTGTAAAAAATAAATTATAAGTTCCCTTATTGAAAACTAAATTTACATGCAGCTTATATGAGTCTTGTCATGCACTTCTCATGATATGCTCGTGAACTTTAGTATTTAATAAGTGGTAAGTTAAGGACATTCATTGTTAATAGGAACTCAGGTCCACAGTCATTTCTTGAATCGGTTGGTCATACTATCTGTAATGTCGTAGCTATGGATACCCCTAACGCTCTTTTCCCATTTTATTAGACACTTGTTTTAGTTGCTGATTATTTTATCCTTGCTTTATTTATTTATTTATTTTATTTATATTTATTTATTTTCTTTTAAGTTTTAAATTTAATTTCTTATCCTATTCTTTCATATTCTTAAAATAAAAATTTATTATCTTTTCTTTTCTTTATTTTATTTTTCTTTTCTTCTTTTCCCCTGTTGAAAGTTTAGCTAGAATAATAAGATTACCATCCTTCCCTGTGGTTCGACCTTGGACTTCCAAGTAAATATATTATAACTTGACCACCTGTACTTGGGTGTATTAATTACGCGTTTCTGAGCGTAGTCACCAAGTATTTGGCCAACTACGACTGCAGAGTCATTGTAAACCACAATCTGTTTTGCCCATAAGTCTCCAGCAATCCTCAGACCTACTATGATAACTTCGTATTCTGCTTCGTTATTTGATGCCTTAAAAAGGAACTTGACACTATCTCCAATGTGTTAGCCTCAGGGGTGATTAATACCAGACCAGCTCCGAACCTTGAGAGTTGGAGGCTCCATCTGCGTGGAGTATCCACACCGGGATCTCTAGCATCAGACCTATTGAGGTGAAAGGGCTTGAGGCTCTTGGGTCTACTGTTGGTAGTAGCTCTGGAAGTTCAACAACATGTTCTTTTGTGTAAATAAACTCGGCTATGAAGTCAGCCACAGCCTGCCCCTTGATTGACACCTGTGGTTTGTAACTGATCACAAATTGCCCGAGCTTTACAGCCTAGATAACTAACCTTCCTGATTGATCTGGTTTGTCAAGAATTCGTCGTAGTGGTTGGTCTGTGAGTACGTCGATGGCATAGGCCTGGAAGTAGGGTCTCAGTTTCCTAGAAGTGATGAGGAGAGCGTATGCCAATTTTTCCAACCTAGGGTAGTTGAGCTCGGCCACGGAGCTCGGCTCGTGTAGTAGACAGGGAGTTGCGCCCCATCTTCGTTTCTCATGACAGTTGAGCTGACCACTGTTTGGGAAATAGCTATGTAAAGGCAGAGGATTTCACCCTTCTTCGGAGAACTCAATAAATGAGGAGCTCCGAGGTATTGCTTAAGTTGTTGAAAAGAAAACTCACATTCTTCCGTCCACTCGAAAGCCTTTTTCAGAGTTTTGAAGAATGGGTGGTATTTGTCAGTAGCCTTAGAGATAAACCTGTTAAGGGCTGCCACTCGACCTGCTAAGTTCTGAACTTCCTTTGGTTTGGTGGGAGACTTCATGTCAATCAGAGCTTGTATCTTCTCGGGGTTAGCTTCAATTCGCCTTTGTGTTACCATAAAACCCAAAAATTTGCCACCTTTTACCCCAAAAGCACATTTAGTTGGATTGAGGGATATACCATTTTGTCTAAGTATAGAAAAGGCTTCATTGAGGTCGAAAACATGGTTGGAAGCCTTGAGGCTCTTGACGAGCATGTCGTCGACGTAGACCTCCATATTTCGGCCTATTTGTTCTTTGAACAAGGAGTTCATCACCCTTTGATATGTAGCTCCTGCATTTCTCAAACCAAAGGGCATATCTTTGTAGCAGTAGGTCCCTTCATTGGTGATGAAATATGTCTTTTCTTCGTCCTCAGAGGCCATCCTTACCTGATTATATCCAGAATAAATGTCCATAAAGCTTAGCATTTCATGCCCAGTGGTCGCATCCACGAGCTGATCAATATTCGGGAGTGGAAAGCTGTATTTTAGACAAACCTTGTTGAGGTCTTTGAAATCCACACACATTCTCCACTTCCTGCTGTGCTTCTTCACAAGTACCATATTGGAAAGTCACTTTAGGTAGTGGACCTCCCTAATGAAACCAGCTCGGAGCAATTTTTGGACTTCTTCTTTGGCAGCCAGATTCCTTTCTGCTGTAAAGTTTCTTTTTTTCTGCCTTACGGGCTTGAAGGCTGGGTCAGCGTTGAGCCTGTGTACCATGACCTCTGGGTTGAGCCCTTTCATGTCATCATGGGACCACGCAAAGATATCGGCGTTAGCTCTTAGGCATTGGGAGAGCTCCCGTCTGACCTCCGAGTTGAGTTGGTTGTTGACCTTGAGCACCTTTTCAGGTAGTGAAGGATCCAAGAACAAGTCTTCTAGATCTTCAACAGGCTTTTCCCTGAGCTCTTTTTCTTCGTCCCGGGGGTTTAGCGTATTAATTTCCAATCTCTCAAACGTGGTGGATTCTCCTGTATTGTTCACCCCTTCAGTAGTTGCTATCTCGAGCTCTACGGTGGCGATCTCCGTGGTTCTGACTTCTTTCAAAGTTCTGAATTGACAGTACCTGGCCTCCATTTGGTTACCTCTGACCTCCCCGATCCCATGGAGGGTTGGGAACCTCATGGTTAAGTTGCAGGTTAATATGGCGGCTCTGATTTCGTTAAGGGTTCCTCTGCCCAAAATAACATTGTAATGGGGAGCTGAATCAAGAATTAGGAATTCTGCCATGGTCGTGACATGTTTTGGAGCCGTTCTTAGAGTTACCGAAAGCTTGATTACCCCCAAGGACTTTGTCTTCTCTCTAGAAAATCCTACCAATGTGACCGGCGATTGGACCAAGTGTTCTTTAATTAGACACATCGCTTTGAAAGCACTGTAGTACATGAGGTTGGAGGTCGCTCCTATGTCGATAAGGATACGGTGGACGTTGTGGTTACTTATCATTGTTATTACTACTAACGGGTCATCATGGGGGTATTCTACCCCGTTCATATCCGCATCAGTGAAGGTGACCTCGGAGGCCTCGTACTTGGCCATCTTTGAGGGCCTCGAACTGAAGAATTCTGCTTCTGAGCTCGGGAACTTGGCCTGCCTGATGTAGGCCTTTCGGGACCTGTTGCTGTTTCTAGAGAAGGATGAACCTCCCTCAATCATGAATATTTCTTTGGCGTGCTCCTTCCCATTGGCTTTTGGGGGAACATCATTTTCTTTCTTTATGTACTGTCGAAGCTGACCTCGCTGAATAAGTTTCTCAATTTCTTCCTTGAGCTTCCAGCAATTATCAGTCTCGTGGTCGTGGTCCTTGTGATACCGGCATTACTGAGTAGAGTCCCTCTTCCTCTCTAGAGTGCTCATCTTCCTAGGCTTAGGTACTTCTCCCGGTTCTAATTGGGCATAGACCTCGCTCAGTGGAGCTGTAAGGGGAGTGAACTTCTGGTGAGCTCTGCCCTCGCTAGATCCAAACTTTCGGTACTCTTTTTGTTCTTCTTGTTCTCATTCTCTTGGCCAGGAGAAAGGCTATGTTCCCCCTGGCGCTTGGAAGGGGGCCAGAGAGCAGAAAACCCTGACAGATTGCGTCATTGGAGGCCTGGCATTTGTCTCAAGAACTGGTGGAATGGGGGGCGACCTCCTCTGCTTACACTTTGTCTTTGAGCATCTCATTCGGAGCGTCTTTCTCGAACAATATTAACTTGTGAATTTCTTTTTGGAGATGGTGTGGGAGCTATAACAGAGAGCTCCTCATAAGAATCTCCTTGTTCAGAACTGGATTGGTCGGCATCAGACCCACTGGGCCTGCTTCGACTCCTTCTATACCTCCGGCGGCGATCCTCCAACCTTTTAATGGCTGGAATTCGCGCAGGGGCTGGGGGAGCCGGTGCAGAAACAGGGGTCGGAGGCGATCCATCTCTTGAACTGTACGAAGGGGATTCTTTTTGAGCCATCAATTTGTCAATCCGGACCTGGATAGCAATTTGTTGAGCCATTAAGGCTATCAGGGGGTCTGTTTAGGTGTTTTCTGACTGGGACATGGTGAATGTACGGTTTTTTTTAAAGCGTGTGACTTTAAGGAAATATTTTTCCCACAGACGCGCGCCAAACTGATGGTGTCAAAATCTAGAACAGATAATTGACGACCGACCAATCAATGAATAATGGTGAATTAGAGGTTTAATAATGGATTGTAACTGTGAATAGTGATTGCGAACAGTACCATCGTATATGTGAACAGTGGTTGTGAACAGTACCACCGTATATGTGAACAGTGGTTGTGAACAGTATCGACAGAAACTGATTAAAATGAAGATAAACACGTGACATTTTTTATTAAGGTAAGTTCCCCCGGTAGCGCTTATGCTAATCCGGCAGTACGTCATCCTTTTGTGTGTACTTGCTTTGTATTAGCTCAAAGGCAATTGATTTGTATAATAATACAAGCTACCAATCTCTTTCTCTATAATTTTCTTAATTCTATTTATAAGTATAGAATTAGGATTACAAATATTTCGACAGAATAAATAATAAACTGTGTAGGAGAGAGAGTGTATAAGGGTTGTTGGTATTTTTGGGGTATGAAAAGAGAGAGTATAAAACTCTCGAAAATTGGCTTGTATTTGTATTGCCAATGGCTTTATATGTCTTGGAAGAGATGTATGGATCTTGGGAGAGAATGATGGTGTATTTTTGATATGTTTTGAATGAATGAAT
This sequence comes from Lonicera japonica, assembly GCA_021464415.1. Lineage (NCBI taxonomy): Eukaryota > Viridiplantae > Streptophyta > Magnoliopsida > Dipsacales > Caprifoliaceae > Lonicera > Lonicera japonica. The sequence continues at coordinate 64,970,400 of CM038466.1, read as the reverse complement.
GAGGGAGTATTTATAGGTAAATATAGAATGACAAAAAGGTAAATTTAGTAAAAATGAAGGGCAAAAAGGTAATTTTTGGTGGAGGTGTGGAGGTAAAAATGAGATTTTACTAGAGGTAAAAAATGGGATTTTACTGGAGGTAAAAGTGTTGAATTACCTTTGTAGGTTAATGTTAAAATTAATATTTAACCCCATAAATCTGTATAATCCGTATCGAGGTAGATTATCCATATTTGCGGATATCCGATTTAGTGGATATTTGTATCCGCTATAATTTGGTATATATTATATATTTCTCTCCCCATTTAAAAAAAATCAAAATTTAATCTAGTGTACACAAGCTATGCCAATTTACCAAAACAAAAATTAATTAAACCAAAAAAAGAAAAAAAGAAGCCTATAAAAAAAAGAGAAAGATTGTTTACAACATGTGTGATTTATTAGAATGAAAGGTTCGAGACCATAACAAATTTAAAATTGTAACGGGATATTGAAAAATGTTGCTTATTTTAAAGAGTTTTTTGCAAAAAAAACAACGAATAATATTTTTGTAAATCAAGAGCCTAAATTTGACCAAACTCCAAAAGGAGTGCAAAGTTAACTTTGAAGTAAATTTTTAAAATGTATTTTTTTATGGAGTCATACAAAATTAAATTTGCGTTACATATTTTTTTAGTATATCATTATAAATAAGTGTTTTAATTGATAATGCTTTAGAATAATTTCAACAAATTACATAGTCAAAACTCATTTATTAATAAAATACACATGATAATAGTTTTGGGGTTTTGCAAAATTAAGTTTACACTCCTTATTTTCTAAAATATTACTATGTATTTGGATTTATTTAGCGTTATTTTAGAGTTTTATGAGTGAAATATAAAAATATATTTGTTCAAAAATATAAAGACATCATGCAAAACAAATTTGCATTAAATGTTTTGGATTGCAAAGTTAAGTTTGCACAAAACACAATTTTGTACAATGTAAAGTCTTGCTCAAAATACAATTTTGGTTAATCCCTCATTTTTAATTTTTTTTTAATAAATAGGCCATTATTTTAGAAAAATAATAAAAATTAGGCCCTTATTTTCAAAAAATATTATTCGCGTGAATTTTTGTGAAAAATATTGTCACACAACTAACACAAGACCTTTTACCCCATTTTCAAAAATCGTAATGATTTTTAACCTTGATTTGTCATCTTGATCTATGTGGTTATATTATGATTTTAACATAAATCTTATTGGATCATACAAAAGAAATAAAAAAAAATTCATTATTTGAGTTAAAAGTTTGATATAAAATATTAGTAATTATTTTAATATTTTTTGCAATATTTCGTTATACTTCTTGAGTTACAACTCGTATAATGTCTCATTTTAACTCTTATAATGTCTCATTTTAATTGAAAGGTTATGTAGTTAAATATATTTTTAAAATTTAGGTATATATAAAAAAAATGGATAGGGATATTATTCGATTTCTAGATATGCGATGGGATAAGGATAAAAATAGCGTAATATACCATCCGAAGAGATACGAATAAAGATTTGGATAGTAAATATAAAAACAGATACAGATAATGGATAGTATAGTATTCGGTCCATATTCGAACCGTTTACACCCATAATTTTATTGTTGTTTGGATGGCTAAGAAATAAAAAAGAAAGAAATGAAAAGAATGTTAAATTAGGAATAAGATGAATAATTAATTAAAAACTTCTAGAAATTAGATAGAAGGGCTTATTATACATTGATTTTTACCAAAAATCCAATGAATAATATTTTTTTGAATGAAGGGCCTATTTTTAATTGGTAATTTGAATGAAGGGCCTATTTTTAATTGGTAATTAGTGTAAGAGGCCTATTTTGTTTTATATTTTAAATGAATGTATTTGAATAAATTTAAATATCATTTAATTAATAAAAACATGTTATGTATTACCTAAATTACCCCTTTTTATGAAATTTTCACAAAAAATATGGACTGCAAAGTTCATATTGCAATAAAATATGAACTGTAAAGTTCATATTGCAGTGAAATATGTACTGCAATATGAACTTTGCACTAAAAATATGGACTGCAAAGTTCACATTGCAGTAAAATATGGACTGCAATATGAACTTTGCACTAAAAATATCGACTGCAAAGTTCACATTGCAGTGAAATATGGACTGCAAAGTTCATATTGCAGTGAAATATACACTGCAAAGTTCATATTGCAGTCCATATTTTAATGCATATTGATATTTTTTTAGTTTATTTTAAGGGTTGGGATGTCATTTTATAATGAAAAAAAAAGACACATGTCATATTATCAATAAAATAAAAAATAGGCCCTTTATTTAAAAAAAAAATATTCCTCGGCCTTAGTGTGAAAATCTTTCTCTAATAAGCCCTTTTTTTTAATTGCCCCTAAAAACTTTTGGAAAATTTGGTGTTTGCACCCCCATTTAACCCCCTAATTTAACTTTGCACCCTACTTTTAAAACATTTGAGTTTGCACCCCGTCTTCCCAATTTTTTGTTACCCTCCGTTAGTGCATGCGTTCAAAAAGTTACAACAATGCCCTTCTTGGCACTTGAGTTACTAAAATGCACTAATTTTTTAAAGTTGGTTATTTTTTTTGGTAATTTTTGCTTAACGCATACAAATATTTGTTTTCCAGTCCATTGTTCCTAATAAAATGTGGAATAAGTGAACATATATCTGCAAAAGTTACTACATATTGATCTTTTCCATGTAAATTTTTGTAAACTTTTCATAATATTTTTCACACCTCTTTTTTGTTAAATAGAAGTTAATATTTCAGAAAAAAAAATCATTGCATGGTAATTTAATTGAATAATATTCCATAGATAATTAAGGATACCTAATTAAAATAATATATATATATATATATATATATATATATAAATATATACACACATTTATGCATCCAACGTAACTTAAATCAATTCAACTTAATTTTTAATAATATTAACTCTAATAGATTATAAAATAATTATTTTTCTGAATAATTCTCTACTAAATTCTACTATCCATAATTCATATTACACTCAACAAAATGTGTTAACACAATAAATCTTTCATGGACAAATGTTATTCAAGCAGCAAATATTTCTAGTAATATCCTAATTATTAAATATAAAATAAAGTTAAAAGTTAAAATTTGTGGGATTTTCCAAATTCTCAACACTTTCTCCCATTTATGTTTTTTTTTTGTCTAAATTAGTAAATTGTGTATTTTTTTGATTTTAAGCTAGGTTAGCTCAACATGTTTCCAATGGCTATATATACTAAGAGATTTAATCTCAACCACTAAATTATAGTGGAAAGATATAAAGGTGCAAAGTCAAATTAAGGGTATAAAGGTGAGGTGCGAACCCAAAATTTTTCAAAACTTTTTCTTTCCCTCCCAATCTTCCTAATGTAATAAGGGAACAAAATAAGGAATAGAGAGATTATTCCTCCTATTTCTTCTGTTTTCTTTCTAGTTATCTTTCATAAATCTAGGAAGTTTGTAAACAAACCCACGAAATTAGTTTTCTCACCACAATAAGAGAATATTTTCTCCTCGCCTCCTCATTTTTTAAAAAAACTTTCAATTCATCCTAGTGGGGATGAGTTTATTGAATGCATTTTAGGAACATTAATTTTTGTTGCTGCTAAAATAAAAACATGAAAATCTTATATGAACTCACAAAAATATTATTTTTACTAGGTAAAAGAAAACTTCCACTTCATCCCATTTTTTTTAGGGGCTTTTAGTTTTTAACCCTGTGAATTTAAATTATTTTGCTTTTAACTCACACCATTTGGAAAATTAGTCATTGACCCAAAGAAGTGGATAATTACTAAATATATATTTTATAAATTTGTTATTGTGTTTCTTTTTCTTTTATGTTTTTCCTACCTTATCCTTTTTATGCATATCTCTTAGGAATCTTTATGGTTTAAAATTCAATTTTAAAAGTTTCAAATTTGAAATTTTGTAAATATAAATTAAAAGTGATAACTCTTGGTAATTGTTAATTGCCTTAGGATAAATATATACTAAAAAAATTAAGAAGTTAACTTGCAATAAATAGAAAATATCAAACATTGAACGTGGACATCTACAAAATATATTAGACATAAATATTACACTCAAGCAAAACTAGTAATACAATTATAATAAAAAAGAGATTAAACAAGTAAAAATAGAAACATAGTCACATTAAAATATGAAACATTAAAACTTGAGGCATCTAGATGTCATATTAGTAGTAAATATTACATATAAATAAAACAAACAAAAAAAAGCAATCATATTATAAAAAAGACATTGCACAAGTAAAACAAAAAACATAGTCATATTAAAAAAATTACCCAAGTAAAATTAAAATGACATTACACAAGCGAAACTAAAAATATAGTCATATTAGAAAATACATTATACAAGTAGAATTAAAAACACAATCATAAAATCATTAAGATCAAGAATGTTAAATATAAAGAAATGTAGAGAGGGGTTCAAAAGAGTGAAAAGAAAGAATTTACTAACCTTAAAATGAACGTTCTAATAAATCATTATTCGTGCACCAAATAAAAGATTATTGGTTGTTCCTTGGATTGTATATTGGATTATCGCAACAACACATAAATTTACATTAAACCTTTTGTAGATCTCATATTTCACTATGAACACTAGACTTTCACGTCAAAGATTGATATCGTAAATATGTATTTTTGTACTGCTATATTTCTCTTCGTAATGGAAGATATTCGTCACCAGAATTAACGGTCAATCTTCAAAACCTCCATAAATAGATGGAAAACAATTTGTAGAGAGATATGTAGCATTTTAATTCATTTGTATTATTTGTTATTAAAATAATTTAAAAAAGAATCTTAGTAGAGATATATATTATTAATTGTGTTAGAGTTAAGGATAAACACTATTATAGATGATAAATATTTATTATTGATTGTATTATTCAATAAAGATAATTTAGTTAGATTAGTTTTATAAAAACTAGAATATTATAAAAGAGAAAATTATTTTCGAATTTGGGCTAAATCCTAAAAATTGGGTTATTAACTAATTTATTAAATACGATGGGTTTAAGTAAATGAATTCTTCAAATCTTGGGGTAAATACTAATTTGCTATTTTTTTTATCAAAAACATTCAACCCGCCCCATTTATTTTATACACGCCAATGACATACCACCTCTTTTTTATGCTTCAAATAATATTTTTTTTTCATTGCACATCCACGAAATTCATTGTCTTACCAAATTTTTTTATGAACTCATGGTTCAATAACAATTAAAATCTCCTCATAAACCTTCAAATGAATCATTTTTCATATCTAACAAAAGTACTTCACTTTTTGTATTTTACTAATCATTATAAAATTATACAATGTTTCAAATTTTGCTAATCATTAGAAAATTACACAATTAAATTTGAACGACATAACAAAAATAAGATGACTTATATATTGTATGAATAAATATCGAATATAAGTCATAATAGTTCACTTTTTACCATGAAAGTAGTTTATAAAAATATCTTTTAAATTTATTTTAGGCAAAAAAGGACATTTGATCACTAGCATAGCGCATTCTAATCATTAAACTTTTGTATTTCTATATCACATACAAACACATTTATGATCGTTAAAATTTTAAATGTTTAACTAGCCCACTTCCTAGTTGAATTTTTGATGAATTTTTATGGAAATGATTTACTAATCATGGCAATCATCTTTACCATGTTTAATAAAAAAATTCATCTGTTTATTTTCTCAAAATGGTTGGTCTACATTTACGAACAAAAAAATTGGTCATCTTTAGATCCTTTCCATCTATATATATACATATATGTTTAAAGACCCATGCAGTTTTTCCATTGTTAAAATAGAAAAAGAGAAACAAACATGAGTTTTGATTGCATGCAGTTTATTTGGATTTTGCTACTGTGGATAAAATAAAACCATCGTATTAATTTTGCCGATGATGGAGGGCGGACTAACAAGAAAAGAAACTAAAAAAGAAAAAAAAATAGTGGGGTGAGTATTAAGATAAAATTATGGTAAACTTATATATTTTTAGGGGAAACAAATAAAATACCAATAGTGGTGAAAATAAATAAATTAGTAGGTATATTTAAGATAACTAAAAAAATAATAGGTGGTGGTTTTTTGATAAGAGATATGGGAGGTAAAAATTGGACATGGGCTTTTGGCCAAGGCCCAGCTTGGAGATCCAGCACCCTGGTCGGCTCGTAGTCAAAGCCCATAAGCTCAACTCTATCACAGATGAATAACCATTTAGTTGATTAATATGTATTTGCGTTCAGTCCGCCTATCTGTCAAATATTGCACTTTGTCAACCACAATTAGCCAACTGAAAAGTGATTGACCAACTTTGGTTGGCCAACGAGAATAAGGTAACTAAGCTGGGAAATAAGGATGGGAAATAACTACTTGTACAGAAGTGAATGGTGTTAGAAACAGCTGGAATCTTGGAATAATAAGTTTACCCTTTATATTAATTTACATTAATCTCAAACCCTGATGTTACTTTATACTATACATATAAATAAAAAGTGAAATTTACAGCTAGAGGCAATTAATTTCAATATCCTCTACATTCACACTCACCTGTTCTTCTTCTGCTTCAAGCTATATACTATGGGTGTTTTCAGTTTCTGTCGAGGTAGAAACTAAGGTGCCCCAAACCGAAACCAAATGTAAAAATTCGGTTTCGGTTTCTACATCTTCGAAACCCAAACTTGAACCAAACTTTTCGGTTCAATTTTATTCGGTTTTGACATTTTTTTTAAATCAATTTAACATAACAATGTAATGTAGGTCAGAAAACAACCTTAGGGGGGGGGGGTGAATAGGGTTTTTAAAACTTAATGCAAAATTAAAAACTTTTTCAAAATGTTTAAGTAAAACAATTTAACTAAACAAATTTATCAAGGAAAACAATCAATCAAATAATCAATCCCAATAACAAGCAACAATATAATGCAACTTCAATCAATAAATATAGCAAGTAAATAAAGAGATTGTGTTAGAAAGATTGAACCGATTTGAAGCTCAAGACCTTTTGTCCTCACGGTTTTGGTTTACCAATCATAGTTCGCGCTCAGTTAGTTTTCCGAGAATTTTCACTAAAATCAATCTCCTTCTGGGTAAAGATCAAACCACTACAAGTGTATCCTCTCACACACTCTTTACAAATATTGTTTGACCACAATATTCACACAAGAATCCCTCTCTTACTAACCTTGTGAAATTTACCTCTCACAAAAACTAAACAAGAATTTACCTTCTTGTTTTTCCTATGAGATTTACCTCTCACAATGAATTTTAATTATTCGGTGATTTACACCAATTTACAATAACTCTCTCAAGTGTGTAAAAGGTACAATTTGAAGCTCACACTAGAGTTATCCTATTTGATCAAGATAATATAGCTCAAATGATTAATGATTGATCAAAATAATTCTTGAATATTTGAATGATGAAGATATATGAAGAATAGAGTATATAAATGCTTCGAAGTGTTTAAAATGTATCTTGGATAGTGTATATATAGTCCCAAAAGTGATATAGCTGTTTTAGAGGGTTGGTAGAAGTTTGGTACCAAAAATGGTAAAAAATCAAAAATTCAACGGCCATATTATGGGCCATCAGTCGACTGAGCAAAGCTCCTTAGTCGACTGAGCAAAAGCCATCAGTCGACTGATGGACCCTGCTGTCCATCAGGCCAAAATGCCAAAAATCTCAATTTTTGCACTTATACATTTAAGCTCCAAAATCAATTCTAATACTTTGAGAACTTCAAAAATAAGTTCCTAAGATACTTATTTTCAGAAAAACTCAAAATATGATCATTTGAATTTAATATGAATTTATTTCAAAACAGGTATTTGTAAGAATGATGTTTTGAAATGATTTTTGATTCAAACTTGTTGGTCGGAAAACAACCCTAGAGGGGGGGGGGTGAATAGGGTTTTTGAAACTTAATGCGGAATTTTAAAAACTTTTCTAATAATAATTTAAGTAAAGCAAATTTGCTAAACAAATTATCAAGGAATGTAATCAAATAAGCAAACAAGCACAAGAGAAAATAATTAAGCAATCTCAAGCAATAACAAAACAATCAATAAAGAGATTGAGTAAGAAAGATTGAACCGATTTGAAGTCCAAGGCTTTTTGTCCACACGGTTTTGGTTTACCAAACCATAGTTCGCGCTCGGTTAGTTCCCCGAGAATTTCCACTAATTCCAATCTCCTTCCGGGTGAAGATCAAACCACTACAAGTGTTGTTGTCTCACACACTCTTTACAAATATTGCTTGATCACAATATTCTCACAAGACACTCTCTTGCTAACCTTGTGAAATTTACCTTTCACAAAAACTAAACAAGAATTTACCTTCTTGTTTTCCTATGAGATTTACCTCTCACAATTTGAATACAAATGTTTGGTAATTCACACCAATTTACAATAACTCTTTCAAATGTGTAAAGAATACAATTTGAAGCTCACACTAGAGTTATCCTATTTGATCAAGATGATATAGCTCAAATAAATGATGATTGATCAAAAACAATTTCTTGAATCTTTAGATATTGAAGATAGATGAAGTATGGAGTATGGGAGTGATTCAAGGTGTTTAAAATGAGTCTTGGAAGTCATATTTATAGTCCCAAAAGTGATATAGCTGTTTGTGAGGTTTGGTACCAAAAATGGTTAAAAATCAGAAATCTAACGGCTATATTCTGGGCCATCAGTCGACTGAGCAAAGCTCCTTAGTCGACTAACTGAGCCTCAGTCGACTGAGCATAAGCCATCAGTCGACTGAGCATAAGCCATCAGTCGACTGATGGACTCTGCTGTCCATCAGGCCAAAAGGCCAAAATCCCAATTTTTGCACTTTTGCATATAAGCTCCAAAATCAATTCTAATGCTTTGGGGACTTTAAAAATAAGTTCCTAAGACACCTATTTTTGGGAAAACTTAAAATATGATCATTTGAATTTAATATCAATTTATTTCAAAACCGGTTTTTGCAAGAATGATGTTTTGAAATGATTTTTGATTCAAACTGATTTTGATCAATCTAAGAATGATATATCAATATATATGAGCTATATAATCAATCAATAAAGAAACTTTACATCAATCCTATGCATACACTCAATTACCGAATATGTGAGTCTTTGAATGCTTTGAATAGTTTCTTCAACTTGATTCTTCTCTTGAAACTTTTTCCTTTGAGGCTTTGGCGTATGATCCTTGATCTTTTGAGCTTCATGAAATGCATTGCTAGCATGTGTGTGATAAGGTTGTTCTCTTGCTAGTCCAATGCTTCGTTGACTTGATCGAATATTGATTCCATTGATCCTTGTCATGCTTCCTTTGAACAATCATGCTATTCTTGATTTTTCAAGTAAGAAATCTATAATCTTAAATCAAGAACATGTTAAATTACACATGATTAAATTATTGTTATTATCAAAATAAGATTAAGACCTTCTAGGTCAACAATCTCCCCTTTTTGATGATGACAATAAATTAATGTGTGTTTTCAATAACAAGCATAAATAGCATATGAATAAATGATATATGCTCCCCCTCAATTTATGCATAGATAAAATAAAATATTATTAAAAGCATTGCAAACATTTGAGATAGTTTTAAAACCAATAAAACAATTTTGATCTCAAATAAGGTTTTCAAAAGAAAACAATTATCAATGTTAAAGACATAAAGCAATTAATAGTCTTACCAACATTGATTGCCACCAACACACATTTTCTCCCCCTATGTCAACATCAAAAAGGGCCAAGGCCACGGAGAGAAAATGGTAGACGCCATGAGTACTTCATCGATGAGGCAAAGATTTGTATGCCCTTCCATCTTTTTCCATAAGGCAAAGGTCGGCCGTCTCTTCATCACTTGACTCGATATCGGATTCTTCTTCTTCCGATTCGTTTGAAATTTTTTTGAGAGCATGCTTCAATCTTTTGTATAGATCTTCCTTCTTTGCTTTCTTCTCTCTTTTCTCCTCTTTTCTAACCGGACAATTTGACTTGTAATGTCCCGGTTTTTGACAATGGAAGCATTTCCTTTCCTCATTATCAACTTTTGGATTAGTTGATCTATCATTGTAATTCTTTGAGAATGAGGGATTGTTGTCAAGCTTCCCTTGAGAGTACTTCTTCTTTGCTAGGAATTTCTCAAATTTCGTAGATAGAAGTGCCATGTCTCCATCTCCTTTTCCACCCCTTCCTTCATTAGGCTTTAGAGCAAATATCTCCATTGGATTTGCTTTATCTCCTTCTTCTCTTGCTAGCTCCTTCTCATGGGTTTTGAGAGATCCCAAGAGCTCATCCATGCTCAAGGTCTTGAGGTTCTTGGCTTCTTGTATAGCCGTCACCTTGGGTCTCCATTTCTTAGGAAGAATCCTAAGCACTTTTCTAATCTTCTCTTCATTTGAATAAACCTTGCCAAGAAGGTCCAAAGCGTTAGTGAGAATAGAAAATCTACTATACATGGAAGCAAGTGATTCGTTAGCCTCCATATTAAATAACTCATAGTCATGGACAAGTATATTAATGTTGTCCTCCTTGACTTGAGAAGTTCCCTCATGGGCAACCTCAAGCTTGTCCCAAATCTCTTTTGCGGTTTTGCAACTAGAGATTTTGTTGTATTCATCCATAGATAAAGCACAATGTAAAGAATTTAAAGCTTTGGCATTGTATTGAATTTTTCTAATATCATGCTCATTGTACTCGGATATTGACTTAGGGATAATGTTTCCCATTTCGTCGGTTTTTGTGATCTCATAAGGTCCAACAAGTGTGACCTTCCATTGTTCAAAATCATTAGCTTGTAAAAATGTACACATTCTATTTTTCCAATAACTATAGTTTTTGCCATCATATAGTGGTGGCCTATAAATAGAAGCACCTTGGGAAAGGCCGGTTCCTTGATAATAAGACATGATCGAGGACTATAAAATTGTGAAATCAAAACAAGAGTACACCCTCTGATACCAATTGTTGGTCGGAAAACAACCCTAGAGGGGGGGTGAATAGGGTTTTTGAAACTTAATGCGGAATTTTAAAAACTTTTCTAACAATAGTTTAAGTAAAACAAATTTGCTAAACAAATTATCAAGGAATGCAATCAAATAAGCAAACAAGCACAAGAGAAAATAATTAAGCAATCTCAAGCAATAACAAAACAATCAATAAAGAGATTGAGTAAGAAAGATTAAACCGATTTGAAGTCCAAGGCTTTTTGTCCACACGGTTTTGGTTTACCAAACCATAGTTCGCGCTCGGTTAGTTCCCCAAGAATTTCCACTAATTCCAATCTCCTTCCGGGTGAAGATCAAACCACTACAAGTGTTATTGTCTCACACACTCTTTACAAATATTTCTTGACCACAATATTCTCACAAGACACTCTTGCTAACCTTGTGAAATTTACCTTTCACAAAAACTAAATAAGAATTTACCTTCTTGTTTTCCTATGAGATTTACCTCTCACAATTTGAATACAAATGTTTGGTGATTCACACCAATTTACAATAACTCTCTCAAGTGTGTAAAGAATACAATTTGAAGCTCACACTAGAGTTATCCTATTTGATCAAGATGATATAGCTCAAATAAATGATGATTGATCAAAAACAATTTCTTGAATCTTTAGATATTGAAGATAGATGAAGTATGGAGTATGGGAGTGATTCAAGGTGTTTAAAATGAGTCTTGGAAGTCATATTTATAGTCCCAAAAGTGATATAGCTGTTTGTGAGGTTTGGTAGAAGTTTGGTACCAAAAATGGTTAAAAATCAGAAATCCAACGGCTATATTCTGGGCCATCAGTCGACTGAGCAAAGCTCCTTAGTCGACTGACTGAGCCTCAGTCGACTGAGCTTAAGCCATCAGTCGACTGATGGACTCTGCTGATCAATCTAAGAATGATATATCAATATATATGAGCTATATAATCAATCAATGAAGAAACTTTACATCAATCCTAAGCATACACTCAATTACCGAATATGTGAGTCTTTGAATGCTTTGAATAGTTTCTTCAACTTGATTCTTCTCTTGAAGCTTTTCCCTTTGAGGCTTTGGCGTATGATCCTTGATCTTTTGAGCTTCATGAAATGCATTGCTAGCATGTGTGTGATAAGGTTGTTCTCTTGCTAGTCCAATGCTTCGTTGACTTGATCGAATATTGATTCCATTGATCCTTGTCATGCTTCCTTTGAGCAATCATGCTATTCTTGATTTTTCAAGTAAGAAATCTATAATCTTAAATCAAGAACATGTTAAATTACACATGATTAAATTATTGTTATTATCAAAATAAGATTAAGACCTTCTAGGTCAACAAAACTGATTTTGATCAATCTAAGAGAGATATATCAATATGTATGAGCTATATAAATAATCAAATAAGAAACTTTACATAATAACTAAGCACTCACTCAGTTATCGAATTAACGAGTCTTTGAATGCTTTGATTTTTTTCTTCAATTTGATCTTCACTTGAAGCTTTTGTCTTGAAGCTCTTGCATGTGATCCTTGATCTTGATCTCCATGAATTTGCATTGATGAGATTGATCTTCTTGCTAATCCAATGCGTTGTTGGCTTGATCGGATATTGATTGAATGATCCTTGTCATGTGGCATGCTTTCTTCGAGCAATCATGCTATTCTTGAATTTTCAAGTAAGAAAACTATAATCTTAAATCAAGAAATATGTAAAATTACACATGATTAAATTATTGTTATTATCAAAATAAGATTAAGACCAACAAGGTCAACATGTAATACTAATAGTAATGTAAGAATGATTCATATTTAAATTAAAGTCATGGTTTTTTAGAAATAAGGAGTAAACATATAGATAACATGTTTTCTATTTAATTACTATTTTATTTGTACATTTACAGGAATAAAACACATTAAATAAAATGATGAATTATCTTACCATCATGTATGTGATAAAAAAATCTTAACATTTTGTAGTTAATTCAATAATAAGAGTACGCGCTAATGACTTTTTTCTTTTTTAAGATTATCACAATATGTAATTAATAAGGAACATATTCTTATAAAAGATAATTTTTTTATATTATAGTATAATTAATGTGTAACTTTAGAGTATATATTAACATTTTTTTATTTTCTTATACATAATTCGGTTCGGCTCGGTTTAGTTCGGTTTTGGACTAGATTGCCCCAAACCCGAACCAAACTTTTCGTTTTCGATTTTGTTTTTTTTTGGTTCAGGGTTTTACGGATAGGTCCAGATCGGTTCGGTCCGTTCGGTTGGTTTTCGGATTGGATTTAACACCCCTACTATAAACTCTAACCTATAGTTATATTTGTTTCTTTTTAAGTTTTTAAGCTAATATAATCCACACACATATAACGGAGGATGTACCACTGGATTGAGAATTAAAACCACCAGAGGAACCTACCCCAAAACAAACATGTTCTTCCTTTTGTTTATTAGTTTCTCATTTGTTTGATACTCATAACAGTTCATCACCTTCATTCATAAAATCTAATTGCCAAACAAGGTTCATTAGACTGATTTTCATCAAAATGAGTTCGGTTAGATTTTAGCAAGAGATAAATAGGGGTGAGAAGAAAGGATCATATTCTATTTTTCAGGTTCATCTCATTTAGATGTTGGTTTTTGTAAGAGTGAGAAAAATAATAATAAGGGTGTATTTAAAAATACCTTAAATCTATCTAAATGAGTGAAATGTAATTCATTCTCTTATTTTTCTTTCATTTCATTCTCATTCTCTCGATCCACATAATATGATGACTTTAAGCTAGGGCTGGCATTTTTTACCGAAACACCGAAAACCGAACCGAAAAAACCGAACCGTTGCTTAAAAAATACCGAACCGAACCGAATCGATTTTTAATGGTAACCGAATTTCGGTTACCGAAAATTAAACGGTAGAAAACGGTATGTCGGGTAGAAGGTTCGGTAAAACCGAACCGAACCGAAATTTTATTAAAAAAAAAAGTTTCACTCCTTCAGCTCACGTGTTCACTTAATCACTTTAGTAATTCAGTATTTCAGTTCACAGTTTACACTTTAACACAAATACACAATCTCTATTCTTTCAATCTTTCTTACGCTCTCAGTCTCCACTCCGCTCTCCCCTCCACACTCCGCTCTCTCCTCTGCCGTGTGGCTGCTGTGCATTGCTGTAGTGCTGTGTGTTGTGTTGTGTGCTGTGCACTGCTGTGTGCTGTGTGCTGGACTGCTAGGTGTGCTGTGTGTGCTGCTGTGTGTGCTACTATGTGGCTGAGTGAGTGTGTCAATGTGTGTATAAATGTAAAATGTGTGTGGCTCAGTAGCTGTGTATAATTGCTGCCTATTGGCAGCAGTGTGTTAATTCAGAATTTGGCAATTTGCTTAGTTGAATTAAGAAATGCAGGATTTTCGGTATTACCAAAATTTTATTTATACCAAACCGAAATTTCGGTTACCGCAACATCGGTTACCGACTTTAATTCGGTACGGGATCGGTTCTTGATTTTGTATTACCGAAATCTTCGGTTCGGTATTGTCTTATTCGGTTCGGTTATCGAACCGAACCCACCCCTACTTTAAGCTATACTAGGCATATTGAATTAAGATGCGATATATGATTACATATTCTTATTTTATATTTGTGGCAATTCTGAGTATGATAAAATAACTCACAAGTTATTCGGACTTGATCTGGTATTTTATTTCCTAATTTTTTTTAATTAATAAAGTAAAAGAATATACCAGTTATCAAAATTCTGTTTGATAGTTACAAACTAATTTCGACATCTAAATTTGATTTAACGGCATATATATATATATATATATATATATAATGAGAAGAGACGGTTCTCGAGATTTCGAGAAAACGTAGAACAAATCACCTTTTTATTTTTTTTCCAAATCTCTCTATCTCTTTCTGGATTGGTAAGAGGGATTGGGAAATCACCATTTTCTCATTTCCCTTTCTCTCTCTCTGCGTGTAAGGACAAAAAAGATAAAACTGGCTTTCTTCTCTCCAGGTCAATCTTTTCCTTTCCCCTCTATCCCCAATTCCATTTACCTTCGATAAATATGTATATATATACATAAACATTCATACATATCTAATGACGGTGTGTCATTTTGAATAATCTAAAAAACGATTTTTCTTTCAATCCCAGCTGTTTTTCAACCCCGTGTGTCAGTGTTGGCGGTTTCTCCCCTCTGCATTGGCTTTGAATTTTTTACGCAATTTGTAAATTAGGGTTTGTCTCTTGTTTTGATATTTTGAATGATCTAAAAAGCGGTTGATTGCCTTGTATCTCTCTTATCTTAAATTATTTGGTCCCTGCCCTGCCCCAAATTTTCCAATTTCGTGGGGGCAATCAATTGGGTTTTTTGAATTATGATGATCTTAGTTTGAGATTTTGGGATCTGGTTGTTCCTCAAATTCAAATAATTGGGGTTGATGCTGTTGTTAAGAGTTTGTTATGTATTGGTTTGTTAATGATTTGTAGCTTATGAAATAGGAATGCACAGTTCATTCATCACAATGATTGGTGTTTGTAGTTTAAATATGTGATTTTGGGATTTTGTCATTAGAGAGGTTTTTGGATTGAAGTAAAGATTTTAGTAGGGATGTTTGCTGTGGAGGCATTAGGTAGCTACATAAGCCGGGGAGTTACTACCGTATCTAGTCCCTTTCATCCATTTGGGGGAGCGGTGGATATTGTTGTGGTCGAGCAACAAGATGGGAGCTTTAAATCGTCACCTTGGTACGTTAGGTTTGGGAAATTTCAAGGGGTTTTGAAGGCAAAGGAGAAGGAGAAGGTTGTTAACATAAGTGTTGATGGAGTCGAAGCGGATTTCCATATGTATTTGGATTCCGCGGGCATAGCGTACTTTCTCAGGGAGGTGGACAAAGAAGAAATGAGTTCTATATTGTGGCCTTCATCTTCTAGTTTGCAGACAGATAGTGATAGGATGTCAATTAAGTCGAAAAGTTGCAATTATGATGCTGGTCAATCTAATTCATTTACCGAGACCGATGTGAGCACTGGGAAACTTGTGACTAGGACACGATCTGATGGTTCCCAAATCTTGGGGATTGTTTTTGAAAGCCAATCGATGAAGCCGGACAGGGTTAGGACTGAAGAAGATTGTGCTGGTGCTGTCAGAATTGATTCATTGGAGGTGCAATTGTCTACGAAGAACGAGAAAGATAATGCGACAAATTTCTTGGATGGTGAAGAGAAAAAGGATTTACAGATGAAGGATAATGTTTTAGACAATTTGGAAAGTCCAGGGTCACAAGAGGATAGTGGTTTACATGAACATAAAATTGAAAAGTCCTCTGAGTCCAGCTTTGAGAAACTGGAGAGGTCTACTGATGCAACTAGTGTGGAAATGTCCTGTTCAACTAGAGAAACATCTCCTTCGTGCAGAAGTGGTTTTGAGTTAAATAATGAGTTGGAAGATTCTGAAATTTTAAGGAAGGTCGACGAAAATGGAGCAGATAGATTATGTGATGCTTCAGAGACCTCGATAATTCTGTCGGATGGTTTTAGTGAAACGGACACGTTATTGGCAAAAGAACCTTTGAGTGAGCATGGAATTTTGGGAGATGAGAGCTGTTGCAACTCCTTTAGCAATTCTAAGATTCTTGAAACCGAGAATGTTTCTTCGGATACGAAAAATATTGTAACAGAAACCAATTCTGAAATGGTCACTGTTCATCCGGTAAATGGTTCGGTCAAAGAAGTTGATTCATGCAGTGCTTCTACCATTTCTAGGAGCAACTCAATATGTGTAGGTCAAGATGAGTTAAAAACTTGGGAAGAGAAAAGTGATTCTCAAGAACTCCCCAGTGAATTTTCCGTGATCGAGGAAATAGAGGTTTCACAACCAGAACCTGAGGAAGAACAGTTCCTTTTCAGTGACCTTGATGATTTCGAAGTCAGAGAGGTTAAATGCCCTGAGTCGATTTCTCTAGATCAGATGGATAAAGAAAATGGTGTTGAATCAGCAAACGAATCTTTCTGTTCGAATATCGAATCAGATTCATCACCAGACAAGTTTGTTTGGGATAACCTGCAAAATGACGATGAAGAAGAATTAAGACAAGACCGAAAAAGTATATCGAGTAACATTGATATTCCCAAAAGTAGTAAAGTTTCAGCTCAAGAAGTTGGGTTCATGACTGAATCTCTACCCACTGTATTGTCTGATTTTGATGATTTGGACGCACAAGATCTTCAATCTCTTTTAACCCAATCTCTAGATTCGAATTCCAAACCTTCAAAGTGGCTGCTGATAAGGGAAGATGTTGCAAGGTGTATAAAATCAGCCAGGGACGAAGAACACCGTTCATCCAAATCACAGCCTACTACCGACGATGCTAAAGTATCAGTGGAACTCAAAAATGTTACTGCCAGTCCTGCAGTTGGTAAGGAGACTGGTTCTTTATTACATCTAGGGTGCATTTGAATAAAAAGTTGGAAAATGATTGAAAGCCCTACTAAATTTATGGGAAGATGGCAACAGAGATTAATGATTTGGCTACTTAGGCTCTGTTTGATAATAACATGAAAAATGAAAATAAAAACAACTAATTTGGGTGAGAAGATGGAAAATAAGTTGAGGCATATGGTGAGATAATCTCCATCTCATACTAATTTTTGTGAGTATATGTCCTCCATCCTCCTTTAATATTTTGTGGAAAAAATTTCTCCACCATCACCCAAAGAAAATTTTGTCATGGAAAAATGCAAAAACCAAGAGTTAATCTCACCACATCCCTAAACTTATTTTCCATCTTTTCACCTAAATTAGTTATTTTTCTTTTCATTTTCCATGTTGTTATCAAATGGAGCCTCATTCTCTATCTTTTTCTCCTTTTCTCATGGAGATTTTTTCTCGACAGCCACCAAAGAGTTGAATTCAAATGTAGTAGACCATCTCACTAAATAACTGTATCTCTTTTCCATCTCATAAATTTATTACTGTTTTCAAAATTTTTCCAACTTTTCTTTAATCAAACACGGCCTTATAGATCAAGGGTTCACAAACTTTCATGTGTTTAGGCACTTTAAGATTGAAATCATTTAGTACAGTATTTGTCACATAGCACATTTCACGTGAGAATTTTTTCTTTTCGGATTTTGATAATTGTTGTTGTTTCTCTTTTTGTTTGAATCATTCATGGCAATCCTGCTGGAACTAATACTGTTCTATTTATCTTTTAACTCAATTGAGGGGATGCACTTGCAACTGAACAGAAATAATCTCATTTCCTTTGGGATTGTTTGATAAAAAAGTCAGAGAATGATTGAAAATGCAACTAAGTTTATGAGAAGTTAGAAATAAAGATGAGTGATTTGTTGAGATTTTCTCCAATTTTCTCTCTTTTTCGACAAAAAAATTCATTATCCATCGTCCAAAGAATTTGATTCCAGGGAAAAACTGAAAAGGTAATAAGAACATCTCACTTGTCTCTTGTTTCCAACTTCTCATAAATTAGTAGTGTTTTCATTCATTTTCCGACTTTCTTTTTAATTTTTATCGAACACACCCTTAAGTGTCTGAAAACTCCTAAAAGCAATGAGCTTTAAAAAGTTATAAACGGGCTGTGCTTTATGCGCGGATATCACTTTGCAAGCACTTTTTTTTTTTTTGAACATAAGCACTTATAGTTTCAAGAATGTGGGTCGATGCTGTTTCTCAAATACTTAATGCTGGAAAATTGGATAAATTTGCCTCCCTGAATGGTAGTCTTTTTTAGGGACCGATTTTCATTTTCCACATTTTTTATTTCTTAGGGACGATTGCATACGGAAAATGAAAATGCATTTGAAACACAGAAATATTGTGACCAAGTTTAGAAAACTCTTGCAGGGGACCCATCTAAAATTAGTAATGCCTCTGGTGGAAGCTGGAGACTTTGGCCCTTTTCACTATCAAGAAGCAAGAAAGTTGCTGAGCCAGATCCCAAGAAAGTTGCTGAGCCGGATTCCAAGAAAGTTGCCGAATTGGATCCCAAGAACGTGGCCGAACCAGGTCCCATGACAGTTTCCGAATCGTGTCCGACTGATATTAATGCTGACAATGCTTTGGAGAGCATCAGTGGAAGGAATGCAGAAAAAGATGTGCCTAGTGAGAAGATTCTAAAGCATACAATTAGGGGGAAATCTCCAACATCTGAACAGTTGGCGTCTCTGAATCTCAAGGAAGGAAGGAACACAGTAATCTTTACATTCTTGACTTCGATGCTTGGGGAGCAACAGGTTATATTTTCTTGCTTAACAAAGTTGGATTCTGTCTGTGTGTTTATGCAAATGTGCACACGTACTTACTCAAACTACGTACGTCACAGGTTGATGCGACAATTTATTTGTGGAGATGGGATGCTCGTATTGTGATATCAGATGTTGATGGAACAATTACCAAGTAAGATTTGGCTAATATTATTTCTCTGGCTTTTTGGAATTTGCTCCTTGTTCTTAATGCGGATTAGACTTACGCCTCTGTTTTCATAACCGTGAGACTTTGCCCCCTGCCTATGGGGAAATCTCAATGAATTAGATAAAAATGGGGGGTGAAGTCATAGGATTATCAATGATGTTAAAAGAAATGGACATTGGCCATATTTATACGTAATTATTTGAGATCCCACTGCATGCAAGGGGAAAAGTCTCACGGTTATGAAAACAGGGGTTGGTTTTTTTTTTTTTTGGGGGGGGTGTGTTAAGTCTAATTTCGCATTAAGAACAGTGTGAAAAGTAAGAAAGCCGCTGTTTCTTTGATAAAGAATCCGAAGTGCACTTATATTTTAGATTTTGCTTCTCACGAGTCACATCCTCAATTTTAAGAATTTGTAACAACATTTAAGCATTTATTATAAAAGGGAAGCTTATAATGAAAATAAAACATAAATAAACCTTTATTAATTCTTCTTGTTTTGCTTTCTCTCACAGATCTGATATTCTAGGACAGTTCATGCCTTTGGTTGGAAAAGATTGGTCCCATACGGGAGTTGTACACCTCTTTTCGGCCATTAAGGTTCTCTCTCTCTCTCTCTATATATATATATATGTATATATCACACACACACTCACGGTTATAGTATTTGGTAATTTTTGAATTTATGTTTATCACTTGAAGTCAATTTTTCGTAACCATTTTCCCTCAACAATGCGGTATATTTCATGTATAATTTTTCCTTTCCTGTTGCAGGAAAATGGGTATCAAATGCTTTATCTAAGTGCACGTTCGATTTCTCAGGCCTATCTCACAAGACAGTTCCTATTTAACCTTAAGCAGGTAATTATAAATTAAAGGACTTGTACCTTGATATCCTCTACATAACAGGCAATGGGTTAATATTTGTTTCTATTTTTACCCTTATTAGAATGACGTTGAATTAAGATTAGTTTATATTTTTGATTTAGTACTATGCAATCAAAATTAAGAAAGTCCATTATTTCTTTATCTCGTGAATGCCTTCACCATGATAGAATTAATTTGCAGGATGGAATAGCTTTACCAGATGGTCCTGTTGTTATATCTCCTGACGGACTTTTTCCTTCCTTGTTTAGAGAAGGTAACTGGCTAATATTTTCATCCCTTGAAACAGTATGGTAGAATCATAAATAGCCTATTATTTGCACATTGCTATTTCAAGTAAGTCTTTGTTCAAAAACATAAACTATTTAGTACTCCTGGAGTACCACGTGGCAATACTCTAGACCAATAGGTGTGTGCCAAATGAACACACATTCATTTTTTACTTATTTCCTCCCCCCATGCAGGGTGAATCCTACTTGGAGTGTCACCATTGGACTGGAGTATGGTCACGTGGTACTCCAGGAGTACTGAATATTTTCTCATTCAAAACTACCTTTGTAAGCAACGTGGCAGTATAAATTTTCCTAAATATGTGGAAGACAAGTAATTTTCAATATTGTGGAATTTCCTTTCTTGCCACCACTATAATTGTTGGGGTTTGAAATTTATTGAATTATTGCTTATGACACGACCTTTTATTTCAATGTCAAAATGTATCAATTTAGTAAAATCATACCCACTGGGATAACCATACCCTTATATGTATTGCCAGGGGCAGGGTGGGGGGCGAATTTATAGCAAAAAATATAGCTAGGCTCTATTCCAAGACCAATAATGGTAGTTAAATCTGCTCTAGGATATATTACCAGTGTCTCAAATTAAGAGGCCACTTTCCTTCTGAAAAATTAAAGGGAAACTGGGCTCTTAATTTGGGAAAGAGGAACTAAATGTTTCAGGCCTTCAGCATAAATTGTTAGTAATATATAATCTCAAATTAATTCACTTTTTCTTCTCTCTGTCTTCTCTCCTTTTCTTTTTAGTGCACTAAATGCTTCTCTTACTCAAAATTTTTGCAGTTATTAGAAGAGCTCCTCATGAATTCAAAATTGCTTGCTTGGAGGTTGGTACTTCCTATTTCCTCACTATCAGCACTAGAAATTTAACTTGATGCATTTGATTATTCTTAATGTTTTGTACTGCAAATTATCTTATGTTTGTGCATCTGTTTAACTGCTCTTTTGTTGAAGTTTGAAGCAAGGGTAATTTGTCTCCAGTAAATTACCACATTTATCCCCTTTTACTTCTGAGTCATCGTGATTATACAGTCTCGAAAAGGAGAAATCAGCAATTCAATTCAATTTATGCATGCATTTGATTGGTTTGAATGGAAAATAAATTGAAGTCCTTGGGAACTTTTTTACATGGAAATTTCTCATAGAAAACCAACACTTGGGGGGAGGTGGAACCTGGTTTTTGTGTTCTACTGAAAAGGGGAAAAATGAGCTAAATCAAGTTCTACTATGGGAATTCGATTGTTTGGGAGTTAATGCAATCATACACCACTAAAGATTGAAAACATATTATATTTTTGGGTGTTTTCCATGAAAGTAACTTGCAATTAAACAAATCCTAGTGGTCCGTTTGATAAAAAGTTGGGAAAATGATTGGAAAATCTTTTGATTTTTACAAGAAGTTGAAAAAATATGTGAGAGATTTGATGAGATGTTTCTTATTTTTTGTGGAAAGATTTTCTTATCTACCCCTCAAAGAAATTCATTCAATTGAAAATCGACAAAGTAATAGAACATCTCATCAAATCTCTCCTCTCTTTTTCCAATTTCTCATAAAAATGAGTTGTTTTTTTCCAGTCATTTTCCAACTTTGTTCGACCCTAAGTGAATTATGACTGCTATCCAATTTTGAAACAAAAATCTCTTTAATGTGTGACTTTATTTCTAAAGAACCAACACTGTTTTTTTTTCCAGGATATCAAGGCATTGTTTCCTTCTGATAGAAACCCATTCTATGCCGGTTTTGGAAACAGAGATACCGATGAGATTAGCTATGTTAAGGTTGGAATCCCAAAAGGAAAAATATTCATTGTTAATCCTAAGGTACTTTTGAAAAAAATTTATCGCAATTAGTTACTTCATAAAGGGTTTACTGCATGTATGACATTATTATGAAAATCATTTCTATTTTATGTTTTTGAGTTTGCAGGGCGAGGTTATGGTGAATCGCTCTGTTGATACAAAATCATATACTTCCCTTAAAGCTCTTGTTAGCCGCATGTTTCCACCTCCGTCCTCGTTTGAGCCGGTATGATTCGTGTTCTTTCCTTTTCTAAACTTGTAAATATTTTACTATCCTTTTTGGGATGTCCCTAGGAATACTAAACTCGTAATTTGGGACAACAAAAGTACTACTTTGCCTGCCCTCCTTCCTACCCACTTTCTTCGTTGTGTTGGGTTTAAAATCTTTTACGCAAATCAGCTCAGCCAATACTGACAACCCAATAGTATCCGAGTAAGTTAGTGTCTATGAAGCACGGACGCTCTCTTGGAGGCCACGTGTCGGGCCCGACACTTGTCGGACACTCCGACACTCTCTCCGACACTTGAATTTAATTAAAGTCTCTAATACTTTATAATTGATTTAGATGGCTACTACTCCTAGTGTTTCTTCATCGCAATATTAATTGAGGATGAGACAACTAAGCCACTTTTTATATTTCCCTTTTGTTGTCTATCATTCTATGGAACAATTTAGTCTATATATGCTTTTTGATGCTTTAATTATGGAACAATTTAGTGATCATGTTTTGAGTATTTGGGTTATTAATGCAATCTAGTTTCATTTTATTGAATTCTTAAATATTTACAATGTTTATTGTATATATAATTAATTAATTAAATAAGAACGTGTCCACCCCCCGTCCCCCGTGTCATGTCCTACATTTTGGAAAAATTGTGTGTCACGTGTCGCATGTTGTGTCGAAACACGTGTAGTGTGTCGAGTCTATGCTTCATAGGTTAGTGTTCATGTCATTTATAAGTTGTCTTCAGTCCTTTAGGACGTGTTCAATAGCTGATATGGAAAACAATTTGATTCCATGGAAATAGTTTTTCATGCCAAACAAAAACTTGGGGCCTATTTGATAAAAAAAATTTTGGTAAAAACAAATAGCTTTTAAGAATGGCTGGAAACGGAGATGAGTGATTTGGTGAGATGTTCTCCATCTTTTCTCCTTTTCAATGGAAAAAATTGTGTACACATCGCCTAAGTAATTGGATTCCATGGAAAAACCGAAAAAGTTATGGACATCTCACCGGTCACCATCTTCCTTAATTGTTTTCAACACCTCATAATTAGTAGTATTTTCAATCCTTTTTTTTCCCCATCAAAAGCACCCTGAGATTGAGGTGGTTTTCGAATTACATGGAAAATGAGAGAGTTAGGCTAAACCAGATTGTTCCATGAAATTTGATTCCGTGGATAGCATATTGGCATTTATATGAAAAGAAGTGTTAACAAAGACACCCTTATATTCTGTTCATGTATAACCGTCTTCATGTCAATCAATTTGTTTAGAAGGTTTGATTTCGAAAATTATATTTCCCTTTCAAGCCCTTGATTCAATTTCTCAAAATTTGTCCTCCAGGAGGATTTTAACTCATGGAATTTCTGGAAACTGTCGCCTCCTGCAATCAATATATGAAGGTACTTCCATAAGTATATCTCAACCCTTTGGAATTGGAGACATGCTTGTAATGGGCCGCTTGTCCTAGAAATATCCTGGTAACTTCTAATCTAAGCCTACGTGAAAGTACAAAATCAACAGGCACTTGATGATTGCGTATACGCGATTATTTGTAGGTGATGATATTACCATGAAGTTATATATCTGTTGCTTGTGCTGGTCTGGTTATTTATCAGGAAATGGAAATCATGTATAGATATGATTTTAGAAGATTTTAGAAAAGGGAGATATGGGTACTTTTTTTACTCCAATTCTGCCATCTGTAAATTGTATAGGGTGTTCATGTGATTCCATGAGCACCGCAATTATATCATGTAAGCATTTGTTGGAGAATTTTGCAACATATATTTATTCGCAAATTTTGTACTGCAAATCAGGATTTCTTTGAGACTTCTATTTCAGGGAGAATAGCAACATTGTAATGTACTTTTGGCAATAAAATAAAGAGTATGTTTCCTAATGAATGTATGTGTATGGGCCTTGTTTCTTGTCACAGATGATGGTGATGTATGAGGTTTTGTTTTAATGGGTCTGATTCTGGTATGGACTGTCCATAATCCTGGCCGTTGGTTTAATTTTCGTATCACTAGACACAGCATATGCAATGTATGTGCACGCGTGGTTATCATACACAAATAGGTATAAGTTAGAACAAAAAAGCTAAACAGAAAGTGAAGTAGCTTAATTAGTTAGGATCATTCTTAGTAATGAATAAATTGTTGGTTCAAATCTTGACGTTAACATATATAGGAACAGAATATGTTTTCCCCCGTATGAAGTTCTTTTAAATTGAAGGAAAAAAAAACGTCTGTTGTGTGATGTAGTGGTTATCACATTAGTTTTAGACGCTAAAGGTCTCGGTTCGATTTAGGCCAGCAACATTTTTTTTCTTTTTGTTTGATCAAATCCTTTGTGGAATGAATGCTAAATGCTTATTTTTATCCTTATGAAAGCATTTAAATTGTAGTTAACCACTGCACGATTTATATGTCTATCTTAACATAGGGATATTAAAAAAGAGGGCTTGTATGAAAAAGTTTACTACAAAAGAATTAGGAAATAATATTTTTTTTAAATTAAGGGCCTATATTTGATCAAATTCTAAAAAGAATGCAAAGCTAACTTTGCAGTAAAATTTTAAATTGTGTTTTTTATGGAATCGTGCAAAATCAAGTTTGCACTACATGTTTTTTAACATATTATTATAAATAAGTGTTTAATTGGCAGTGCTTTAGAATAATTTTAACAAATTACAGATTCAAAACCTATTTATCAATAAAATGCATATAATAATTTTTTCGGAGTTAGGCAGAGTTAAGTTTGCACTCTTTATTTTCTAAAATATTACTATGCATTTTTGTTTATTTGATATTGTTTTAAAGGTTTTTGAATGAAATATAAGAATATACTTGTTAAAAAATAAAAACACATCATGCAAAACAAATTTGCACTAAATTTTTTTGATTGCAAAGTTAAGTTTGCACAAAACACAAATTTGTGCAAAGTTAAGTTTGCACTCAATATAATTTAGTGTAAAGTAAAGTTTGCACTCGGTCAAACCCCTTACTTTAAAACACAATTGATAAACAAGCCCTTATTTCATAATGATAATGATATTTAGGCCATTGTTTCTAAAAAACATTATTCGTTGATTTTTTGGTGAAAAACACTATCACGCAAGCCCTTTTACCTTAATTATTTCTAGTTTTAACATTTTTTTTTGTACAAATTATATAACTGAGCCACACATATATGGCTTGTGCAAGTAAATTTATTGGTGAAAAATTATATTTAGCTTTGTATATCAATTTCAAACAAGTGGCTCTCAAGAAGTAACATTTTAAAAAGAAAAAGTGAACTCTTAAGACGGAGAAAATATATATTTTATGGGTCATCTTTACCATTTATCCTAATTAAAGACAAGCAATAAGAACCTAAATATTAGAAGAACAAGCACATGAGAAGTGTTGATCAATGTCGGACCAACACAATCATGTAGGGCTTTCTATTAGTAGGCCGGGTTGTTAACGTGCAAAAATTCATATTAGAATATTTGTTTGGAGTATTAACTGAAACACACTTAAGCTATATATATAATTAATTCTTAGTATAAGTGTATAACTAGACAAAATTGTCCAACATGATTATGAAAGTTGGCATTCAATATTCCATATGGATGAGGGATATAGATCGATCACATTATTGTTGGAATATTGGTCTTTGGATTGAATGTTTCATGTTCATCTTCTACGAACATTTATAGAGATAAGGTCGAACAATTTAAGTTGAAGATGGAAGTACCATTGCGATGAAGAATATATGTTTGTTTGTGATCATATATGGATTATGGACCTTTCAATTCTCCTTTTTGACTGTTGATTCATATATATATATATATATATTTCATTCAATTGAGGCCAGATTCTTTTCCTTTGGTCAAGTTGCTTCCTCGTATATATGACCATGTGTCCACTTGTGGTCCAATTTTTTAATTTAAAAAAAATAAAATAAACATGCACAGTTACGCAAACTAGAAAATAAAGATATATGTTATTAGCTGTATTTGCAGCCAGAGAAATTCTACCCAATCGAGTGGGAGTCTTTTCACTATTCAAACAAACCCACATTTACCCTGTGGACCCAAAATTCGTAATTTGATTTTCACATTGTATTTGTACTTGAATTAATAATATGACATTTTTGGGTAATAAATTACATATATATATATATGTTGGTCTTTACCCAGTAGTACTGTCCGGGTTCGGGTTGCGCCGGTCCCGACTAATCTTCTGTGCCTCGGGAGCTCGCACTAAGCAGTTAAAGGCGTGGTCCAAGTGGGTGTCTGCAAGTGTCGAGAATCGATCTAGCTATCAACTGGTCGATCGAAGACTTGCGGCCTAGTGAGCTAGCACTAGGCCGACCCCCGGGGTTTATAAGTTATATATATATTGCATCTATGTACGTACGTACTGTTTTATGTGTGTGTGTGTAAACATGAAAATAGAGTAATTAAAGAGGAAAGGAGTACTACTATAATTTTTGGCTAGCCTCTTCTTTTTCACTTGAATAATTGTGTTAAAAAATGGACAAGCTTGTAGACTTAATTTCTTTAAGGGAGTAATTTAAACATGGAAAATGATAACATGTGTCCTTAGGGCAAATGTATGTTAAAGTTACTATAAATGAAAATAATGAAATCTTGTATGAAAATCTGTGCCATAGTTAATGCATGTTGGGAGTTAATTATTTCCAAAAATTAGTATTTAACCTGTGCCCTTAGGGCACATGTTAACGTGACCCTTTAAACATTTCCCACTCTTAAAAATGACCTAGAGCAATTAATACTGTATATGTGAGTTACAAATTGTTGTCCGTTACATCTTTATATAAGTTAAAGTCTAGCTACGGATTTTTTATTTTTAAACTCTACAATCAAAGAGTTGCCGAATTATATTAGTAAATGGGAACTTTGTGTTGCTAAAAAGAGACCTTTTCCCTATTAATGGTTCTTTAGAGATATTTGAAATTGTTTTTGACGGGATTCAAGCCTGCATCTCCACCGTCTTCGATTTTTCTCAAATTTACTTTTTCTATTTTGAGTTTGTAACTTCTCTCTTATGAGAAAGATGCACTTACCATTAAACTAAAAACTCAGCATTAACTTGAGTTGATCACTCTATATTGTATGAATTAATTGGCAACAAGTCAACAACATAATCTATGTACAATTTTCCTATTCCTTATTCCTTATTGCTAATTCAATAGCTTTATATATATATATATATATATTTCCTTTTCAAAGTTTTGTAGTTACATAAGAATTAAGATTCGTACGATTGTATATAGTTAGAATGAAAGCGTTTGTTCTTAACCACTAACCCACTTACACATTACCTCCCCTCTTCCCTTCCTTAAAATATAATTACTCACTTGTTATCTGAATATCAAATATAGGAAAAGGTATGAGCTTTGCAATGTATAAAGATTGAATACTAGTCATATTAGGATTGATTAGATTTTATTTGAGCCAGTATATAAAGACCTTCAAGGTTATGGTTTTCAAGTCGAATCATTATATGCTCTACTCATATTCTTCATCTTAATTAAAGAGAGAACCCATTGAACACTCTGGTATTCAGACGTTGGAGCTGAAAGCCAATTGATGTTGAAAGATTCATCTATTATGGCGGTAGCAAACAATTACAATTGAGGCTATAAGGACTTTTACACTCTTATTAAAGACTGGTTACTTTTTGAATTTGGGAGAGACTTATGTGGTACTGTAATTTAGACATATTTTTTATTTTCACTTGAACAAATCTGATTATTCTTGTCAATTTGGAAATAGTAAAGTTTGTCTTTTTTAAGATTCAAATATTTTACTGCTAGTTTTTAATTAATAACTTATATATGGATAGATTTGCCTCATGTAATGAAATCTCATACGCTAATTCACATGATGCAAATCATAAATTAACTAATTAGAATTCTTCTATGTTATGGCACAAGCATTTAGGGCATATTTCTAAACAGAGAATTAAGAGACTTGTGGAATTCTTGAACCACTTGGTTTAACAGATTTCAAAGGCTGTTTTGAATGTGTAAAGGAGAAATGGACAAATATAAGGAAATTCAGTGCTAATATGAGTTCAGGTGTATTAATAAAACTAATTCATATGGATATCTGTGAACCATTCCCTACGGCTTCATAGAATGGCCAACATTATTTTATTATATTCATAAATGATTATTCTCACTATGGGTATAAGTATCTATATTTTATTCATGAGAAGACATAATCATTAGATGTAGTCAAGGCTTTCAAAGACAAAGTTAAAAATCAACTATGTAAAAAAATTAAGGCCTTGAAATTTGACCGTGGTGATGAATACTACGGTAGATATGACGAATCAGGTAAACAGGATTCATAAACCTTTGCGTAATTCCCAGAGCAAAATGTGGAATCGTCCTATAGTATACCATGCCAGGCAAACCTAGCATGAAAAGTATTGCTGAGAGACGAAACAAAATGCTTAATGATACAATAAGAAGTGCGATTAATCATTCATTTTTACCAGAATCATTTCGGGGATCGAAAAACACTTAAAACTGCAACATACATTCTAAACTTTGTTGCAATTAAAGCACTAGCCAAAACAGTTTGTTCAGATGAAGTAAGGTCATAAAGAAAAAAAATTGGACTTAAGAAAAATTAGTTACTACTTTGTTGGATACAGTGAAAGATCGAGATATTATAAATTTTATGATCCCTCAAATAAGTCTTTTTAAGAAAAGAAATGCCAAATTTCTTGAGGATATTGAGTTTGAGGGAGAAGATAAAACTAGAATAATTGTCTTTGAGGAGGAATTTTATTCAAATTTTAAGTATTGCTATTAGCAATGATTAGGAACAAATTTTCTAACATTGTTCCAGACAAAAATCATGATTAGCCAAACAACGTTGATGAACTCTTTAAATAAAAAATTCAATAAACTTAAGAGGAAGTGGCATGAAGGAGATCCACTAGAGAATTGAAAAATACGATTGTATTGTATTTCTTCAAGATCATGAAAGTTTGATATAGGAGTAGTGGAAGATGATCTAATTATTTTTCACCAAGCAAAACAGAGTTTTAATTCTCAAAAGTGGATTGATACCATAAATGATAAGATGAAATCTATAGAAGCTAATTACGTATGTGATCTTGTCAAATTACCTGAATGTGCGAAGCCCATTGGATGCAAATGGATATTTAAGACTAAAAGGGATTTGAAGAGTAATATTAAAATATATATGGCTTATTTAGTTGCTAAGGGTCTCGCTCAAAAAGAGGGCATTAATTATAAAGTTAATTTGTCCATGATTTCATTGAAATGCTCTTTTAAGATTAAATGTCACTTGTGACTTATTTTGATTTAGAGTTGTATCAGATGGATATAAAGACTGCGTTTCTCAATAGCGACATTGACAAGTCCATATATGGCTTTAAGCAAGCTTCTTGTCAACGGTATCACAGATTTCATCAAGTCATTATCTCTTATGATTTTAAGGTAAATCTGATCAATAATTGTGTATGTCATAAGTTCAGTGGGAGCAATATTTATATTCCTAGTATTTTATGTCGATGATGCCTCTTTTGTATTAAGAATACATATACATCGAGATTGTTTGTCAGGGTTCATTGGATTATCACAAAAGAGCTATATTGAAAAAGTTATTGCTAGGTTTGGCATCAAAGATTATCATCCAGGAGATTTTCTTATTATTGAAGGAGATAAGTTCAGCCTCAGTCAATGCCTTAAGAGTAAAAATAAATAGATGCAAAAGATTTCTTATACATCAGTTGTAGAGAGTCTTATGTATGCTCAAGTAGGTATGTGTCTGGATTTAGCATTCAAAGTAGGGATGTTGCGTAGAAATTTAATTAATCCTAGAATGGATCATTAGAGAACAGCCAAACCGGTTATACGATATTTAAGGGGAACAAAAGATTATATGCTTATGTATCGGAAATTAAATGAGTTAGAGATCATTGGGTATTCTACCTAATTCTAATTTTAGGATGAGATATAACTATGAAATTTTGTCATTAGGTTGTGGATTGTGGATAGTGTCGAAAGACTACTAAAAATATATCGTGACAATAAATTGGATGTAATATATTCGACAACAACATAAATTTTTTGAAAGTCTAAAGCAGATAGACACCAAGTTCCTTATTGGTAAATATAGAGTTCAGAGTCAAAAAGTGTTTATAGAGCATATAGAGACAAATTCCATGATTGCGAATTCACTCACCAAAGGTTTTAACGCCCAATGTGTTTCATGAGAAAGTTGATCTCTTTAAAGTAGGATCAGATGGAAATAAGCACGATTGATGTAACTTGTGTGTAATTTACATGTTACACATCCATAATTTATTTACGTCACCAAATACGTTAGTATGGTGACCATGGATGAATTTAGTTACGAATATGAGTACAACAAAAGACGCTATGATACCATACTGACATATAATGTAATGTCCCACATTAGAAAGTAGGAGAAACGTAAAGTGCTTTATATGTACACCCAAGGGGTTCCCACTAGTGATAGGCCTTTTGGAGGGTGAGTTGGACCTTGTAGCCCTACCAAGAACAAAATCGTGAGGTGCAGAGGGTTTGCCCGAGTGAGTCGTGGTAGAGGTGGTGCATAGAGAGAGAGAGAGAAGGTAGCCGGGGACCTAGAGGAGAAGTGGTTTATAGATTAGAGAAGAAAATTAATTTTACATATTTAATGGGTTTAGATAGAAAAAGAAGGGGGGGGGCTTAGATTTATTGCTTGAGGAAGTAAATTCAGATCTGACTCACCACTGTGGTCGCCATTAATAGATGGGAGAGAGTTTCCAGTGAGACGGGTGGAAAAGGTAATTTGTAGAGAGAGTCATGGAGGAGGTGGTGCATGCATAGATAGAAATCGTCGGAGAGATATGGTTTATTAAATGCAAATTTTCATATTTGCCCTCAAATTCCGTTCGTTTTCTAACCCCGTCAGAATTTTAGGTAAAGTGTAACAAAATCAACAATTCGGGAGAAAAAAATTTACTTGATATGTAAAGTGCTACTTAGACAATAGTTCAGGGAGCAAAGTGCAATGTACCCTTTGTAAATTTCCAATTTTATCCTCAAATTCTATTTATTTTTTAATCCTAATAGCGACTTGAGATAAACTATAACAAAATCAGTAGTTTGTAGTAAAAATTGCTAAAATTAATAGTTTAATGAATAAAGTGTTATTTAAATAATAGTTCATGTAAGCAAATAAAAAAAGAGGCAATTAGGTATAAGGGCTCATTATAATAATAATATAATTATAAAGGACACTTAAAAATTAGCCGTGTAAATTAAGGACACAATACAAAAAAGACAATAATACCCCTTCCTTATAATATCGTCTCATTATGACACTAATAGCAACCAGAAGGTGCTAAATGCATTTAGCACCTCCTGAACAACAACTAGAGGGTGCTAAATGCATTTAGCACCTCTTGGATAGAAACCAAAAGGTGCAGGAGGTGCTAAATGCATTTAGCACCTCATGGACAACAACCAGAGGGTGCTAAATGCATTTAGCACCCTTTGGGCAGCAACCAGAATGTGTTAAATGCATTTAGCACCATAACCAAAAGGTGTTAAATGCATTTAGCACCCCCTGAACAGCAATCAGAAGGTGCTAAATGAAATTAGCACCACAACCTCATTTAGCACCCCATGAACAGCAATCAGAAGGTGCTAAATGAAATTAGCACCACAACCTCATTTAGCACCCTATGAACTAGGGGTGTTTTCGGTTTCGGTCGGGGTAGAAACTAGAGTACCCCAAACCCTCCCCAAACTTTATAGTTCGGTTTCGGTTTTCGTACCTATGAAACCCAAACCCTCCCCAAATTATTCGGTTTCGGTCCGGTTCGATCTCATTCGGATTTTTTTTTGTATTATTAAAACTTTAGTTCAAAATTGCACTAAAAATTTAAATTTACTCAAAAGGTGCTACAAAAAAATTATATAATGTATTTATTTTAATAATTAGCTTAAGTAAATATTTATAAATGTAAATAATCCATAGGATTGGGTCATTTATATAATGTAAATGTTGTAAGAAAGTTTTCTTTTTTTTTTTTCAACATATTGTAAGACAACTTAAGTAATTACATTAAGTTAGCAAATATTTTTTTTTAAAGATTCGGTTTTTTCGGTCCAATTCGGGGACCCCGAATCCCCAACCCATACCAACCCAAATCAATCGGTTTCGGTTTTGTTTTTGATTTCGGTTTCGATTTTTTTTTCGGTTCGGGAAATTTCGGATTGCAACGGATCGGATCAGTTCGTTCGTTCAGTTTTCGGATTTCTGACAACACCTCTACCATGAACAACAATCAGAAGGTGCTAAATGAAATTAGCACCACAACCAGAAGGTGCTAAATGCATTTAACACCCCCTAGACAGCAACCAGAGGGTGTTAAATGCAATTAGCACTACAACCAGAAGGTGCTAAATGCATTTAGCACCCCCTGGACATTAACCTAAATGCATTTAGCATTTCCTAGACAGCAACCAGAAGGTGCTAAATGCATTTAGCACCCCCTGGACATTAACCAGAAGGTGCTAAATGCATTTAGCACCCCCTGGACAGCAACCATAAGGCTAACCAGAAGGTGCTAAATGCATTTAGCACATTCTGAACAACAACCAGAAGGTGTGCAACTTGAACAATAAACTAGAAGGTGCTAAAATGATTTTAGCAGCATTATAAAATAGAAAATAACAAAATTGATGAGATCAACATCCATTCAATTTATTTATATGTATATATATATGAATCGACGTAGGGTTCATAAAAGAAAAAAAAAAGTTACGATCATATTGTTTTTAAATCTTGCTGGGCTGTCGAAATTAGTCGATTTCGATAGCAAAACGACCTTTGATCGTCTTAATTTTTCGCATAGTTGTAATAACTTTGTCTTCCGAACAATATATCCAAAAATTAGCCAAATCCAACGGTTCGACCAAAAGTTACATATATTTTTCAATTGTAGATCTAGAAAAAAGAAGAAGAAGAAGAAGAAGACGACAACGACGACGACGACGATGATGATGAGAACGGCGCTCAGAGTCAGGCGGTGTTGGTGGTGGTGGAAGAGGTGAGATTATTTGTGAGATTTCTCTTTTCTCTTGTTTTTTGTTTTCTCTCTCTAAACTATGTGTATGTAAGAGAGAATAATCTTTTGTATAATTAGAATAAATGATATAGTAGGGTATTTTTGTCCATCAACATTTATCATTTTCCTTAAAATAAGTTAATATTATGAAAAGTGTCTTTATTGTAAAACCAAATTATGAAATTAATACTAGTTCTCTTTATTAAATATGAGTCTGTTCTTAGAGTTATAAAATATTACGGAGCGATGCCTTATAACCTATTATCTTATAAAAGGGGGGGGGGAAGGCGGACAAGAGAGTCAATCCCCAACCAAATTCCCTTTACTAGAGAGAGGCGCTAAATATGAGTCTGTTCTTAGAGTTATAAAATATTACGGAGCGATGCCTTATAACCTATTATCTTATAAAAGGGGGGGGGGGGGGAAGGCGGACAAGAGAGTCAATCCCCAACCAAATTCCCTTTACTAGAGAGAGGCGCTATACAACAAGTCAACAACACAAAAATATTCAAGCGCCCCTGAAGTTTACTAACAAATTTTTTCAATACTTCTCTTTTTCAAAAACAATTTAAGATTGCAGTTGTATATATAAGTAATAAATTTGTACGCTTGTAGTTAGCTAGGATGAACCACAATTGTTCTTAACTATATATTAACCTACTTGTATTTTCTTTTTCTTTCTTGAAATCAATTGTTATATGAATATCAAATAAATCAAATGTGCATAAGAAAGCTAATAACATTTATAAATACAGACTTTATATAACTAACAATTGACAAAGTACAAGCACTACAGCTACAAGAAGCTGCTATGGCTTGATTGATTGTACACAACAGAAAAGGAAAAAATTAGTAAACATGGTAACCCCATTTAGCGGCGTACTCGACGAGAACATTGAGCTCTTGTTCAGAAATGAAGCCGTCATTGTCTTGATCAGCGTGATAAAGGGCCCGGCCAGCTCGCCAGCCAGAAAAAATGGCTCCGAGCTGATCAAAGGCTCCTTTCAGCTCCTTCTTGTCGAGCCGGCCATCCTTATTGGTGTCGGCTTCTTTGAAAATCATCTTCAACTGCTCTTCGGTGTGATTTATTTTTCCAGGTTTTGGGTAGTTTTGTATGGCCATCCTTATTTTGTTTTGTTTGGCTTGGATAGCTGGAGGAGATAATCAATGTGTAACGAGAGGTGTGTATTTATAGAAAGGATTTATGCCTTTACTGTACATGCCGATCACTGTGTTTTTATGGTGACTATTAGCTCTCTAAATAAGAATTTTAAGTGTCCATTTAAAAATAATTAAGATAGAAAATAATAGAAAATACAATTGATTTTTGTGAAGTATTAAATTATTTTACTTAGTCAAGTAAAATATTTAAATTAAATTAATTTTAAGGTCGTCGTACAAAATTTAGTTAAATGAAGATAAATGTGTTATATATAAAAGTGAGTTGAAAAATCATAATTAGTTTAGTCCCTGGTTGTCACAAAAACCACAATCTACCATAAAATTAACGGCAATATTGGCCATAATTGCCTTTTGTTCCCGTGATCAATTCGAAGGGGAAAATGTTGCGATAAGCCGACGATGAACTCACCATTACTATCCCTCACAACCGCACCCACACCAAAGCCAATTAGAAGAGTTTATTTTGAGACATGCCGAAAAGAGAAGTAAGACTATCAATTTGAGACGGAAAATTTAATAAGCAAGCAACGCATCATATATGAGAAGCTATGAAAAAATTATCCATGATTTTTTTTCCACGAGGTGTCTTCACACCATATTAGATGTGAAACTAATCCCCGCTCGCACATAGCTCAAGAGAATTTGCACCTGGGAGATCAAATACGGAGTCTCCCGCTAAAGAAATTGCCCCTCACAAAAACCTAATGGTAAACAAGCTACTAGACCAAATATGTGGGTTAAATTATCGATGAAGCTAAAGATAGTAAATTTCTTTCGAGCAATGCTATACTTATCGGGTATTCTTATCACTTATTCTTACCGGCATGTATTACATGGATTATACCTTCACAAGGTACAATAAGAATTACACCCGATAAAAATAGATGATAATATTTGTAAATTAGAAAAGCAGTTTCCGTTTCTTTTTAAGTATCCAAATCCAACATATTTGGCCGGGAATTGAAGGAACCCTTTTCTGGACCTGAGGGTTGTACCATGAGAACTGAAGTACCAGTGGTGATGGAATCTTATAATTAACTGAAGCATCTTTAACCAAAAAAAGGCATTGGAGAACGAATGGTGGACGGAGCTTTGAAGTCATAACCGTTTCTAAATTAGGTATAAACCCTTAAGAAGATGCTTATCCTTTTGGTATTTCATATTTATGGCCGGTATAGAGATATACACGGCTCTTTTAATAAAATAATGTATTTTTTAGGTCCTTATTCTAATATTTTGTGACTTTTGTATGTAGTACTGGGTAGGGATGGTTTCGGTTTCGGTCGAAGTAGAAAAATCAAATGTAAAAATTTGGTTTCTAAATCTTCGAAACCCAAACTCGAACCAAACTTTTCGGTTCGGTTTTATTCAGTTTTGACATATATATTTTTTTTAACATGACAATGTAATATTAATAGTAATGTAGAAATGATTCATATTCAAATTAAAGTCATGATTTTTTAGAAATAAGGAGCAATTATATAGATGCCATATTTTTTATTTAGTTATTATTTTATTTGTACATTTAGAAGAATAAAACATATTAAATAAAATGATAAATTGTCTTGCCATCATGTATGTGATAATTTTTTTTAGCATTGTGTAGCTAATTCAATAATAAGGACACGTGTTAATGACTTATTTTTTTTAAGATTATTATAATATGCAATTAATAAGGAACATATTCTTATAAATGGCCATATTTTTTTGTATTATAGTATAATTAACATGTGCTTTAGAGTATATATTAACATTTTTTTTCTTACACATAATGCGGTTCGATTTGGTTTAGTTCGGTTTTGGACTAACTTCCCTCAAACCCGAACCAAACTTTTCGGTTTGGGTTCGGTTTTCTCATTTTTGATTTTGGTTTTTTTCGGTTCGGAGTTTTACATATTGGTTCGGCCCGTTCGGTCGATTTTCAGATTGGCCTTAACACCCATGGTACTGGTCTCTTGTAAAACCTTTTTGTTGTAACTAAGTTTTAACTCTTGAAGTAACGGAATTTGTACACTTAAAGTTTTTTATAGAAGGTTAGTAAGAAATAAATGTAGAAGAGTGAATATTTAGGTGTATGTTTTGTGTGTGAGTGAAAATTGTTGATATATACCGGTTACATATAATTTGGGCCTTCAAATTAGGGGTCTTTGATAAGCGCATAATATTGTCATACATAAGCTCTATCTCGGAGCCGCTTGACGCGTTTGTTGCATTAATTCTGCCTATTTATCCCCTTATCTCAAGACTAGTGCCTTAGCGAATTTTGTTCTAATTTTGTCTCACTAGGTGTGTTTTGTTGTGTTCCTATATGTTTATAGACAAAGGGATGCAATGGCCTTCAAGGAATCGACCAAATGCAAGCTCAAGGCTTGTAAAAGTGCTAAATTTGAAAAATCCAGAGCCATGATCAATCATGGGTTGGCCATGATCGATCATGGCCTGGCGAGTGCACCTACTACCAGCTACTTTTAACCATTTTTTGGGGATTTTTGTCCTTAAGATATTTTTTCTTGTTTATTTTATTAATTAATGTACATTTTTGGCTAGTGCTTAGTCTGGGAGATCATGAGAGATGATCTTATTTTGTTTTTTTTACACACTTACTAGAGAGAAGGGAGAGCTCAAG
This sequence comes from Lonicera japonica, assembly GCA_021464415.1. Lineage (NCBI taxonomy): Eukaryota > Viridiplantae > Streptophyta > Magnoliopsida > Dipsacales > Caprifoliaceae > Lonicera > Lonicera japonica. The sequence goes on along the minus strand of CM038466.1, from coordinate 64,932,717 downwards.
TTGTATCTTTTCTTCATTTTCTCTTGTAAGTTCTTGTTTTGTAAGGATGATTTCTTCTTCTATAATATTTGTTCTTGCATTTATTATGGAGTAGTCTTTTACTAAGGTTACGGAGATAAATCGCGATATGATTTTTGGTAATTAATTTCTCAATCCATGTTTAAAGTTTGTTAAATAATTGTGAATCATTTTCTTTTATAAATCCTTCATTCTTTAAGCTTTTTAGGTATTTTCATTTAAAGATTAGACTTTTCATGCCTTGTATGTTTAGTGCTTGTTGATTAATGAGAATACAACATATTTATATGGTTCTAAAAATCTTCTAGCTCATTTTCCCCATCTATGAATTTTTGTTCCTTTTTGTAGAGATTAAAAAGAGTTCTTAAATTCCATAGATGATTTATAAATTTGTTAATCTAGTTTTTAAATTACTTAATGATATCTTGAGTACTTTGTACACTTTACGTGATATTTAGACTCTTTATTGTCTTTCTTAAGTAATGATCGGCTAGTTGGTGAATTTATTCCATAAACTTCATTCTGTGTCATTGTGATGTTTCGCCATTTAATTTTCATTATTTTAAATCATGAGATTTCACATACATGCTTAATATAAAAATTGTTGCAATGAGTTTATCATCTCTACCTCAGATTAGCTTTATTGGGAATGGGTTGCCTAGCTTCACACCCATGGCTAAGAGATAGATATGATAGCTTCATTTTTGGTGAATTTTTGTGATATTCTCTCTTGATATAGCTTCAACCCAGGAATAAGTTGCCTAGCTTCGCACCCTTTGCTATTGAGAGTTATCACAACATTCCTTATTTTTGAGAATTTTGTGTAGAAATCTATGTATGAGATTGCAATTACCGTCTATTGTATCGCAACTAACTTCCCAATACCTTAGTGTTTTTTTACTAATTTTCACAATCGTTTTTACATTTTCGTTGTTTCACAACCAATCCAACTTACAAAACCAGGAAAACCATATAATTTGTAATCCATTTCATTCCTTTTCAACTATCCCTGTAGTTCGACACTCGGACTTTCGAGACTATATTACAACTTGACATGCCTGCACTTGGGCTACCACAATGCGATATTCTATCGGCGTCAAGTTTTTGGCGACCTTGCCGGGGATAAGGCAAAAGGAGGATTTCGATTTTTATATAAAGTCATTTTGTAAGTATCTATCAATTTAATTAATTTATTTTTCTCTCTTATTCTTGTTTTATTTTGTAAAGTTTCGAGAAGCAATTCGAATAGTTGTTCACGCCTATGCAAGGGCAACTGTTCGTGGACATTCGAATTAACCCTTCCCCGTCACCAAGAATGGCAAATCAAGGTAGAGCGGTGGACCATGAGAGCGATAACGAAGGAGAAGGTGCTAACAATGTTCCTCCGGTTAGGACAATGAGGGATTATCTTCAACCCCCTCGTGCAACTTTCAACTCATGCATCGTGCTTCCCACCGGTCAAGCGGGTACCTTCTCTTTCAAACCAAGTATGCTTCAACATATCCCTTCTTTTCATGGTATGGAGTCTGAAAACCCATACTTACACTAGAAAGACTTTGAAGAAGTCTGTTCCACATTTCGTGAGGCAAACATTGACGAGGATATCATGTGATTAAAACCCTTTCCTTTCTCCCTTAAAGATAAAGGAAAAATTTGGCTAAACGCTCAAAGGCCGCAATAAATTCGGTCTTGGCAAGAGCTTCAAGCGAAATTTTTAAAAAAAACTCTTTCTCGTTCATAGAACTAATGCTTTAAGAAGGGCAATATCCAATTTTTTTCTAAAAGATAACGAAACCTTCTACAAGTGTTGGCAAAGATACAAAGAGCTTTTAAACGCATGCCCATACTATGGTCACGAAACTTAGAGCCTTGTTAGTTTTTTCTATGAATCTCTCACCCCTGAAATGCGTACTTTTGTTGAGGCCATGTGTAATGGTCAACTCTTGAAAATTAACCGACAAAAAGAGCACTTGAAAATAAAGAGAAGGATAACTTGTATATACAAACATCATATCCTTTACATACTAACTAACAACTTAATTAAGTTGGAGATAGATACACAACTCACTCTACAGAATAAAGTACAACGTACCCCATCAGCTAAGGGATCACATAAGTAACAAGTCTCATGGGATACGATGAATTTAAAAGTTTCCTAAAAAACAAATACATATATAGTTGTCCAAATCTGTTAACCTCGATCTCTCAAATAGAGTTTAACAAGATATTCTCACTTTAATATCCAATACACTAGTGATTGTGTATCCCTACTTTGTAAGCAGATGAGAAGATCGGTTAACAACCACTATAAGAAGGTTAACAAATTTGATTCATATGTGACTAATTAATCTAATTAATATTGAAGCCCCATTTCATATAATACTTGACAAGCTCGCTCAGCTCGTCTTCACTAATATAACCATCACCATTGGCATCAGCATGCCGAATGGCTCGACCAACTCTCCACCAGCTGAAATGTAAGCCCAACTTGTGGAACGCAGCACGTAGCTCTTTATTGCTTAGCTTTCCATTACCATTGGTGTCTGTGAGAATCCGCAAATGCGACCCCCGGGTTCTCGTTCCCGTTGGTGGGCGTCTGAAACATCGGAAAGGATACCGTTGTTTCATTTGCTTCTATGTGTTGATAATTCATATCGGGAGTCCCTCTATCCTATTTTTAGATGCAAGAGGGTTCGTTCAGAGTCGCCAGTACGTTTTACGAGAAAACGGACAAAATGATTGTGTAAGAGGGAAGGCTACAGATAAGCCTTTCTTTACACGTTTGTCTACGAAACCAGGATTCTATAGGGTTCGGGAACTATATTACGGTTTGGGAAGGTGTTAAGCACCCATTCCGCCCTTTCGGTCTCTAGTGGTCTTATATGTTTATTCTATGTTGGAAAACTTGGATGCTTTTACTGATATTCTACTGCTTTCTGGAAATAACTAATTAAAACCTGATTTTCGAGCGCGTTAGGAATCTACCACAACTATGTCGCCACTTCGCTTACTAGGACGGGGATCGACCTGCCCGGTCAGGTCGCGGGGTGCGGGGCAGCGCCCCGTTAGAAAAATCGAGTTTTAAACAAGTCTGCAATAAAACTAATATACGAATATCTTATTTAATTACTAGAAGAGACTTTAGTTACCTTCCCGACGATATATATAAGAATAAGAGAGAGAAAATATAATACGGCAGAGAAGACCTCCGGCGAATATTAGCTTTTCCTCTTAGAAATATTTCCAGCGGTCTGACTCTAGAAGGTGGCACACCGGGTGCCAAGATTAGATCCGAGACTCTTGCGGAAATAAATGTTATCGCAGATGCTTCCGGAGAAGGCTTAAAGATTAGAAAATATGAGAGAGAATAAGGAATTTTAGTATAGAAATTGTGGCGAGAAGTTGCCGTCTAGAACCCATGGGGGTGTTGGCCTATTTATAGTGCTCGGGAGAGATTGTCGCGCGACATTCCCCAAAAAAGGGGAAATGTCGCGCGACAAACCTGATCACTGTACCTGTTTGTCGCGCGACATATCTCTTTGTCGCGCGACAAACGGCTGAAGTGATGGATTTTGACACTGTGATGTGTCAGAAAGTGGTTGGTCGGGTGCAGAGGGGTTTGTCGCGCGACAAACGGCTGAAGTGATGGTTCTGACACTGTGATGTGTCAGAAAGTGGTTGGTCGGGTGCAGAGGGGTTTGTCGCGCGACATATCAGGGATTGTCGCGCGACAATGTGATATGTCGTGCGACAATCTCTCTAAAAAACAGGTTTGTTGGCCAACAAACCCTCCTAGGGTAGTTTCGGGTGCTCGGGTGGGTCCGGACCCCGAAACCAGTAGTTCTTAAAGGTCGTTAGGGTTCTTGGGGGGTCACGGATCGGGGTGTCTACTGACCCTCTCGACTCAAGCTCCTTGCTTGCAAGGACTTGAGGCGACTGGAAGATACTTCGATTTGTGGCTCCCGCAAGAACCCTAAAAGAGTGTGCGTATGAAAGAAGTGCTTGTGAGTGCCTCCGGAGAGGGCTTGTGCCTGTAGGAAGGACTTACTCTGCCTCTGAAGAGGGCTTTCGTTACCTCGTTGCCTTTTTTTAGATGGCTTGATTTGCTCTACTTGCCTCAGATGGGAGGACTACCATGCGTGCCTCTCTGGGAGGGCTTAACCTCAGGTGGGAGGACTACCAATGTGTGCCTCTCTGGGAGGGCTTAACCTCAGGTGGGAGGACTACCATGCGTGCCTCTCTGGGAGGGCTTAACCTCAGGTGGGAGGACTACCATGCGTGCCTCTCTGGGAGGGCTTTTGATCTGAAAAGAGAAAGAAAATTGCCTCTGGGGAGGGCTTTTGTGAGTAATTTTGCCTCTGGCGAGGGCTTGTGTTTTGTGATTTGCCTCTAGAGAGGGCTTGTGCCAGTAGAAAGGACTTGTGAGTGATGTTTTGCCTGTAGAAAGGGCTTATGTGAATGGATTGCCTCCGGAAAGGACTTTCACCTAAAAAGGGCTTAGTGATTGGTTTGCCTCCGCAGAGGGCTTATGTGAATGGATTGCCTCCGGAGAGGGCTTGTGCCTGTAGAAAGGACTTGTGAGTGATGTTTTGCCTGTAGAAAGGGCTTATGTGAATGGATGCCTCCGGAAAGGACTTTCGCCTAAAAAGGGCTTAGTGATTGATTTGCCTCCGCAGAGGGCTTATGTGAATGGATTGCCTCCGGAGAGGGCTTGTGCCTGTAGAAAGGACTTGTGAGTGATGTTTTGCCTATATAAAGGGCTTATATGAATGGATGCCTCCGGAAAGGACTTTCGCCTAAAAAGGGCTTAGTGATTGGTTTGCCTCCGCAGAGGGCTTATGTGAATGGATTGCCTCTAGAGAGGGCTTGTGCCTGTAGAAAGGACTTGTGAGTGATGTTTTGCCTATATAAAGGGCTTATATGAATGGATGCCTCCGGAAAGGACTTTCGCCTAAAAAGGGCTTAGTGATTGGTTTGCCTCTGCAGAGGGCTTATGTGAATGGATTGCCTCCAAAGAGGGCTTGTGCCTGTAGAAAGGACTTGTGAATGATGTTTTGCCTGTAGAAAGGGCTTATGTGAATGGATGCCTCCGGAAAGGACTTTCGCCTAAAAAAGGGCTTAGTGATTGGTTTGCCTCCGCAGAGGGCTTATGTGAATGGATTGCCTCCGGAGAGGGCTTGTGCCTGTAGAAAGGACTTGTGAGTGATGTTTTGCCTGTAGAAAGGGCTTATGTGAATGGATGCCTCCGGAAAGGACTTTCGCCTAAAAAGGGCTTAGTGATTGATTTGCCTCCGCAGAGGGCTTATGTGAATGGATTGCCTCCGGAGAGGGCTTGTGCCTGTAGAAAGGACTTGTGAGTGATGTTTTGCCTGTAGAAAGGGCTTATGTGAATGGATGCCTCCGAAAAGGACTTTCGATGTGTGGGTGCCTCGAGAAGAGGGCTTCGTGTGCGTAAGTGCCTCGAGAAGAGGGCTTCGTGAATGTAAGTGCCTCGAGAAGAGGGCTTGTGTTTGCGTGGGTGCCTCGAAAAGAGGCTTGGTTCTCTATAGTGGCAACTGATGAGAAGCTAAAGAGAGAGGTCTCTGAGGAAAAAGTGCTCATTTGGGAGTTTTAAAAACCCATTCTAAAAGTTTTGCTTTCTCTGGGAAAAACTGAAAACTTGTTTTGTAAGTTATTTTATTCCAAAAGAGGAGTTTTCACGATGGATTTCTTGATTTTTGTACTTCGTGCGTAGCAATGATTCAACCGTTTGCTTGTTTCTAAGTCGTTTCTGATTTTATCAAGCTGAGAAGGAAATCTGTTTTGAAGGAGTCTCTGATCTCTTTGATATTCATTGGCCATCTTTGAGGCATTTTCGCAGGCCCACATCGTTTTCTGTTTTTCGATGTCCTTATTTCTCCCTCGTTCGAGGAAGCTTTTCCTGTCTTTTCTGTTTTTGGCCAGGAGCTTCTTTTCCCGTTTTTGCGTGATCAGGAGCCTTACTCACCCAAGACGAAGCCCTGAGCCGGTTTGGCCTAGCTGTCACTCTTGGTGTGGCTCTCCCTGCCACTCTATACAATTCTGTTTCTCTCGCTCGCTCTGGGCGCTCATGCGGGATTTTTCTCTTTTCTACTCTTTCAATTTTTTCTATTCCCGTCTTATCTGATATTTTCTCATTCTCATTGCTAGATTTCAGCCTTCTAGAGATCAGAGATTTCTTTATAGACTGTTTGCTCTCGCGATTTTAAAGAAACGATTTAGAATTCTGCATTCGATATTATCGTGCGAGTGTGTGTTTTTTCTGCATAAAAGTCGAGAAAAACCACCTTGAAGTTCCCCTACTGAAAAATGCCAAGTTTGAGATATGATTGGCCATGCGACAGTTCAATGGAGTAGGTTTTGTCCCACAAGCGGGCTCTTTTCTTCTCATTCTCTTATTCTCTCTCTAGCTTCTCATTTCTCGAGTTTTCCCGTATCTGGATGCTCAGGGTGTTCTTCGATGCAGTCTCTATTCTAATGACAAGGATGATAGGGTAGATCGTGACCGCGGTGTGGGCTACCAAGATATGGTATGCGCTAAAATTGTGCATGCTTGTGTGGTGATCTATTGAAAGATAATGTATGTTATGTATGTACTAGTGAAGTGGTGTTTGAACATGTTCGATAACTTGATATGTAAAAGTATTGCTTGCAGGCTGCGGATAGTTTCCATGCTGTTTTGTTGATCTTAATTCGCAGTTTCCTGCATGTTCAAACAAACATTCATTAATTCTCATAATCATCCCAGCAGTAATATCCGATTTTTAGAACTTACATACTTTTACCTTTCAAACCTTAAGGACTCTCATAATTTATTCTAAAAATCATATAACTCTCATAACTATCCAAAGTACCCTCAGGTTTTGAAAACTACATAATTTTTCTCATAGGCCCACAACTCTCGTAATTACCCTAAAGTACCTTCAGGTTTTTAAAAATTACATAATTTTACCCTCTTATTATAACCCTATATCTCTCATAATTACACCAAAGTACCCTCAGGTTTGGAAAATTACATAATTTACCCTTATACCCTATATCTCCCGTAATTACACCAAAGTACCCTCAGGTTTGGAAAATTACATAATTTTACCCTCATAACCCTATATCTCTCGTAATTACACCAAAGTACCCTCAGGTTTAGAAAATTACATAATTTTACCCTTATACCCCTTATCTCTCGTAATTACACCAAAGTACCCTCAGGTTTGGAAATTTACACAATTTACCCTTATAACCCTATATCTCTCATAATTATACCAAAGTACCCTCAGGTTTGAAAAATTACATAATTTTACCCTTATAACCCTATATCTCTCGTAATTACACCAAAGTACCCTCAGGTTTGGAAAATTACATAATTTTACCCTTATAACCCTATATCTCTCGTAATTACACCAAAGTACCCTCAGGTTTGGAAAATTACATAATTTTACCCTCATAACCCTATATCTCTCGTAATTACACCAAAGTACCCTCAGGTTTAGAAAATTACATAATTTTACCCTTATAACCCTATATCTCTCGTAATTACACCAAAGTACCCTCAGGTTTCTTACACATATTTATATAAAAGTACCCTCGGGTGCAATATAAAGAAAAACATGCTGGTGTAAAACAGGCTTATAATGACATAATAAGAATGACCACCAGGCCCCTGCAAAAGTGAAAGGAACTAAGTGAGAAGCAAAAAAGTGGTTTCTTTGGCAGCAATGAACCCTGTTTGTTGGAGAAATGTATTTGTAACAAGGTTTGTTACATGACAAACGATGAGTACATGTGTATGATTTCTCCGATAAATACACCTTTCTTCCTTCCTTCATCCCCACACTTACTCTTTTATCTCTGTAGTCCTCTTTACTGTACAAATGCTGACTTTTCTTCTATCAAAGCTCGAGATGCCCTGGTACCCTCGGGACTCAAGTTTATCACTCCTTATACCTCTCTATCTGTGGAGTGTATGTGGCATGGCTGACTCGTTATTTCAACTATGCACGGTTTGGCTTTTCTTAGCCCCTCCGGGCTGACATCATTCGTTCAATCTGGCGATTGGTGGAGGAAGATCTGGTTGTCGTCCCTTATTAAATGCAATGGTTTCAGTTCGTGGGCTTAGAGCCCTCTGAAGCGTGAATGAAGCTCGAGTTGCACTGGTGGCTAAAGATACGACGTGGCTTATTTCCGGGGCTAAAATGGGGTGTTTAGATAGCAAATGAACTGACTGTTTATGAACCACTGCTTATGAAGTTTGAAAGATTGCTTTTTTTTTTTATAAAACAAAAAAGTTTTTTTTTATAATAATTAAACCGGGCCTGAAGTAACTTCTCAGGTTGCCTACGTTCCCCGTGGTATTTTCTCCATAAACAAAAGTGAGTTGGGGCTCAGGTTTACGTAGTTCTGGATTATACATGCTATTGCTTTAATAATAATATTTATTGAATGTAGTGTCTGACCATCTACATCTGCGACTATTACGGCTCCCTTTGTGTTGATTTCTTTAACGATGTACGGCCCAGTTCTGAACTTTTCTCTTGGATCTCTTATCGGCTTCTCTAACCTTTCTCAAAACTACATTGTTCTCACAAATACCCCGAGTCTTCACTTTTCGATTTAAAAGGCCCCATAATGGCGATACACGGCCTTTTACCGTTTCTCTCTTAGCGATGCTAACTCACTTTAGTTGGCCATATTTGGTTCGCCTGGTGCGGGGATTTTTCCTTCTTCGATTAGATCTTGGATGCGGTGTCGGAGGGCTAAACATCTATCTGTGTCATGGCCCACAGCTTGGTGGTATAAACAGTTCTCGTTCATCCTCCAAGAAGAAGGGACGGGATTTGGTGGAGGACGAGGGTTGAGTGGGGTAACCAGGCCCGCATTCCGTAGCAATTCAAGACTTTTGGTCAGGGTTGTGGGGAGGTTGCTGAATTTTCTATTTTTATTGGGTTGATATGTATTGGAGGCTTCGGTTTGTATAGGCCATGTTAATTGGGGTTGTTGCTGCTGAAAAGGGTTTTGTTGGTACGGATAAGAGTTTAGCTGGTTTACAACGGGGGTGGCCGTGCTCTTCTCAGTATATGAGGCTTTCCTTGTTTGGGTGTCCGCCTTTCTGGCCAACTCTTCTTCTACTTGGGATCCCATGCTTAAAAGTGCTCGAAAATGTGGGAACACGTGCTTTCCCATACAAGTCAATACAGCCGGAGTGAAGTTTTTCTGAATTATCTCTAACTGCTCCTCTTCGTCTGGTCGTTTGGACATCTGGGATGCCAATTCTCTCCAACGGGTAACAAAATCACTGAAGCTCTCTTTCTCACCCTGTTTGGCCATCTCTAAGTGTTTACGGGTGACCTCCAACTCTTCATTGGACCCGTATTTAGCCATGAATTCCTTGACGATATCCCCCCAAGTTTTCGTGTGGTGCCTCTCTAAATCAAAAAACCATCTCAGGGCTGCCCCCGTGAGAGTCATATGAAATGCCTGTGCCAACTCAGGTTCTCCACAGCCAGATACTTGCATGGATCGGATATATGATTGCAGATGTGTTTTTGGGGGCGTGGTTCCAGTAAACTTGGTGATAGATGGGAGTTTGAACCCCTGTGGTAGTCTTGCCTCGGGGTAGAGGGAGAAGGCATTCATATCAGTAACCTCGTCTGCTCCTTTCATTAGGGAAACTCCCTTCTGCAGGACCCTCATCTGTTCCTTCAGTTTTTTTATTTCTTCACTCTCTTTAGATACTTCCTCGGGCTGTTCCCGAGCTATAACTGATTCTGCATATACTGCCCGGAGTCGGTTTATATCTGGGTATTCATTGGGAGGGGCTACCAGGGCTGGTGGTAGGACAGGTCGTGCAGGGATTTGTGGGTATTGAGGGTCGAAACCTGGTTGGACTTGGGGTTGGAGCCAGATGATGGGTGGCTCTTGTTGCTGGTAAGTAGGGCCGGAGTCCGGGGCCCATTGGTTCTGGTTATTGGGCTCAGTTTGAATGGGGTCTGTTGGGATAGGACCTGTTTGCTGTGGGTTGGTGCCTTGGACTGGGAGGAGTACTTGTGATGATTGCCCTTGATTCGGATCTCGATTCGGTGGTAGTCGTTCAAACCCCGGTGGCGCAGTTCGTTCGGCTGATAATTCTTCCATTCGAATTCGGGTGCTCTGTTGCTCTGTAGTGAGGCTTGCAAGATTCTTACTGACGGTTATCAATAGGCGATGTAGTTCTTCTAGGGTAGGCGGAGCCCTCGGTACCTCTGCCAGATTCGGATCAACTGCTTGGATCTCTGAGTCATTCAGATTTGAAGTCGACATAGTCGGAGTGCTCGGTCGAACTAATCTACCGGTGTAATCTCTTCCTGCCCAACCTTCCAGACTGTAGTCGTAGGGCTGTAGATATAGCGGAGATGAAGGGAGACTAAGGTGTGATTTATTTCTGCCAAGAGAAACCACGGAGAAAGAAAAACAACGAAAATCAAGTTTCGGGTGTTTATAAAGACACATCAACAACAACTTGAGTGAATTCCCGGTGGGAGTTTAGGGTAGGCAGCAAAGTGCTCCTTGGGTTACCCTACTTATCCCGAATTTTTTTTAAAAACTCATCTTTTGATTTTATGAAAATTGGGAATATCTCTCCTCTTGAGTTGCTTTTCATGGGAGATGTACCGGGGAAAGTCACAACGAGCTGATCTCGTTGTAAATTTCTACGACGGAGGGTGGTCAGCCTCCGGCCGTACTCGCCAATATCTGGGGCAGATATACATGTGGCAAGGCCCGATGTGGTACAACTCCTCACGGTTGACAAATAAATGATAAGAGTGTTCTAATCTTGACTCTTCCTATATGCAACGCAGGTGTAATGCAAGGTGAAGGCTTCAGGCTCCCCCCTATTTGGCAAGACCTCGCGATATACCCCAGGGGCGGGTACGTGCAAGAATCTTTTGATATACTTCCCGGGTACGTGAGTGTTCTCGTTACTCGATATACCTCGGGGGCGTACTTGGCCAAGGAGAGTGGAAGTAAATGCTTTCGGTTTATGTTGGCCCAAGCAAGCCAACTCCCTACTCACTTATAATACTTCCGAGGGTTTGGGGTAAAAATCACACTCGTAAGATCCATGCATGAATAGTGATGTGCGTGAAAACAAGAGTTTTCAAAAGATTTAATTACAGATATCTTATCTTTGAGGTGTATTTTGAAAACGCCATTTTTATTTGAAAACATATTTCTTTACAATCAAATACAACAGCAAGGGGAAATCCTAAACATATGTCTATGTCAATGAATGGACACTACTGCGCCTCTAGGTCAGGTCAACAATAAAATCCAGGCGCCACGTCAGGGGGCAAGTAGGGAAAGCAGTAAAAGCATGCATATCAATATATTTATAAACAAAAAATCCACACATAAGAGCCTAGTTCTCTCAGTCCCCAGCAGAGTCGCCACTGTGAGAATCCGCAAATGCGACCCCCGGGTTCTCGTTCCCGTTGGTGGGCGTCTGAAACATCGGAAAGGATACCGTTGTTTCATTTGCTTCTATGTGTTGATAATTCATATCGGGAGTCCCTCTATCCTATTTTTAGATGCAAGAGGGTTCGTTCAGAGTCGCCAGTACGTTTTACGAGAAAACGGACAAAATGATTGTGTAAGAGGGAAGGCTACAGATAAGCCTTTCTTTACACGTTTGTCTACGAAACCAGGATTCTATAGGGTTCGGGAACTATATTACGGTTTGGGAAGGTGTTAAGCACCCATTCCGCCCTTTCGGTCTCTAGTGGTCTTATATGTTTATTCTATGTTGGAAAACTTGGATGCTTTTACTGATATTCTACTGCTTTCTGGAAATAACTAATTAAAACCTGATTTTCGAGCGCGTTAGGAATCTACCACAACTATGTCGCCACTTCGCTTACTAGGACGGGGATCGACCTGCCCGGTCAGGTCGCGGGGTGCGGGGCAGCGCCCCGTTAGAAAAATCGAGTTTTAAACAAGTCTGCAATAAAACTAATATACGAATATCTTATTTAATTACTAGAAGAGACTTTAGTTACCTTCCCGACGATATATATAAGAATAAGAGAGAGAAAATATAATACGGCAGAGAAGACCTCCGGCGAATATTAGCTTTTCCTCTTAGAAATATTTCCAGCGGTCTGACTCTAGAAGGTGGCACACCGGGTGCCAAGATTAGATCCGAGACTCTTGCGGAAATAAATGTTATCGCAGATGCTTCCGGAGAAGGCTTAAAGATTAGAAAATATGAGAGAGAATAAGGAATTTTAGTATAGAAATTGTGGCGAGAAGTTGCCGTCTAGAACCCATGGGGGTGTTGGCCTATTTATAGTGCTCGGGAGAGATTGTCGCGCGACATTCCCCAAAAAAGGGGAAATGTCGCGCGACAAACCTGATCACTGTACCTGTTTGTCGCGCGACATATCTCTTTGTCGCGCGACAAACGGCTGAAGTGATGGATTTTGACACTGTGATGTGTCAGAAAGTGGTTGGTCGGGTGCAGAGGGGTTTGTCGCGCGACAAACGGCTGAAGTGATGGTTCTGACACTGTGATGTGTCAGAAAGTGGTTGGTCGGGTGCAGAGGGGTTTGTCGCGCGACATATCAGGGATTGTCGCGCGACAATGTGATATGTCGTGCGACAATCTCTCTAAAAAACAGGTTTGTTGGCCAACAAACCCTCCTAGGGTAGTTTCGGGTGCTCGGGTGGGTCCGGACCCCGAAACCAGTAGTTCTTAAAGGTCGTTAGGGTTCTTGGGGGGGTCACGGATCGGGGTGTCTACAGTGTCGTACCTCTTCAATAGGCCCTTTAGTTTATCTTTAGATGGGCCACAATTTGCACCTCTGGGTGTTCATATTGGCATTTGTTTTGCTACTTAATTACTAGTATACTATTTTGTGTGTATTTGGTGGTGTGCGTAGATACAGAGAGCGATTATTGGTATCTTATATATATATATAGTGAGGTTGGTTTTGGGGGGACGGGGTTGGGTAGGAACTATAGGGAGCAAGATGGATGAACCTTATCCAAAGAGTGCTTATTGGTTTCATTAAAGGGCTTTTATTAGAATTCACTCAAAAAAATTTGACACTTAAAAGTGAAAGGTTAAATTATATTTTACCTATCTAAATTATTACCTAAATATCATTTACCTACCAAACTATTAATTTTAATAATTTTTAATACAAATTCTTAATTTTGTTGCAGTTTACCTCAAATCATTAACGAGGTTAAATAACAAACAGAATTTTAGGGCAAAATTGAAAATTTACCAATGGTAAATTACACTTTGCCCATCTGAACTATTGTCTAAGTAACACTTTGCCTACCAAATAGCAATTGTTACCACGAGTTGTTATTTTATTACGTTTTACCCCAAATCGCTAATAAGGTTAAGAAAACAGACATAATTTGAGAACAAATATAAAACTTTACATTTAATAAACCTTATCATCTCTCCAGAGACCTCTCTCTGATGATTCATCCATCTATGCACCATATCCTCCACGAGTCTTTCTCTACGAATCACCATCTCCTGTCTCATTGGGTAGTCTCTCCCATTTATTAATAGCGACCACAATGGTAAACCATATTTGAACTCAATTTCTCAAATTTTCTTTAATTTCTTGCAACAAACCTAAGCCTTTTTTTTTGGCATAAATAAAATTGGTTTTCTTCTCTATCTATAACCTCCTCCCCTAATTCCCTCGGCGAACCCCTCTCTCTTTATCATCGACAACTCCCTCTCTTTATGCACCATCTACTCCACGACTCTCTTTAACTATATCAATAAAACCCATAAATCTTCACCATCAAATCTACCTTCAAATTCAAATCCCTCCATTTCCTCTCTCTATTTAAATGGACCAAAAAACATATGATGTCATCTATTTATTAACCCTTTTAGCAATTTGAAATAATATGGAACAAAATAAGTTATTTGTAGTAAAAATTGCTAAAATCAATAGTTTGATAAGCAAAGTGCTACTTGGACAATAGTTCATGTGGGCATAGTGCAATTTACCCTTTATAAATTTTCAATTTTGACCTAAAATTCTGTATGTTTTTTAACCATGTTAGCGATTTGAGGTAAATTGTAACAAAATCAGTAGTTTAGTGTAAAAATTGCTAAAATTAATAGTTTAGTAGCAAAGTACTAGTTGGACAATAGTTTAAGTAGAAAAAGTGCAGTTTGCCAAAAGTAAAATGTTTAAAAGCTCCCGTTAAATCAAGCCATTTTAAATTTGGAGTGAATGAAAATATAATTTTTTTTGGAATTTTTAAGTCATTTTACACCATTTAAAACTGCTTAAAGTTATGAAAGAAGTTACACTAGTTGTACCCTTTATTAATTTGTTATGTTATTAATACTGAGTGCTTTGTTAAAAATTAGATATTTTCAGAATACTATTATGTGCCCACTTCAGAGAGTAAATTTATTTCTAAAGAAGAGGTATTGCCAATTTGTTTTTTTAAAATGATATATTGATACATTTGGTGTTCGACCTTGCAGAAAAGGAAAAGAAATTAGTTCTCAATACTCGAATCTTGGTGGGTTGGGTAAGAAACCCGCCCCTTTGTCAACTCTGTTACACTCTGACTATTTTATTTTTAAAAATAATTGTTTCACTATCCCCAAGGGATTATTTTATAACTTCTCGGATTTGATTGTGAAACTTGGATGTACGGTAATGCCATTACTTTTATTGTTTGTTTGGGGTGAGTTTTGGTTTGGTCCTGTAATTTTAAATTGGTAAGTTTACAATTGGAGTCTCCTGTAATTCATTGCAAGAGGTTGGATAATAAGTTGAAGGGCTTAAGCGTTTTACTTAAAATTACCATTTTAGATTCATAAATGAATAAAAATTTGAACCAAATAAACATGAAGACTACATATTGTGTTTCACATGGTACATAATACGCGGAATTCAGCAGTTTGACTTGGATGTACGGATACTTGAGATTGAATGCATGTTTTATCTTTACTGAATTCAACAGTTTAAAAGTACCGTAATCTCTGGAACCTTTCAACATAACTCTTGATCTTGAGGAATTGATTTAATTAAGATTAAATTCCCGAAATTCAATAGAAACAGTGGTTGAGTTAGGATTTGAATCAGGGGCCTAACTTTAATGAAAAAAAATTCAAGAAAAAAAGAAAAAAGAAAATATCATATATAAGTACTCCGGTCGTCTCAAATTAAAACTCTTATTTTCCTTTTTAAAACATCATTTATGAAGACCCAGTTCAAATCAGAGGTATAATCCTACCAAATCTCATTACAAGTTTTATTTTTCATAATTGATTAGGTTGAACTAATATAATTCTTAAAATATACAAAAATTAAAGTAAGCTTTTAATTTGAGACAAATCCTATAAATTCTTGTGCACATCAAAATATATATATATATATTTATTTATTTATTTAATATTTAGTAGAAGAACAGATTTTTCTTTACTTTTCTTTTTGTTTTGAATGGCAAAACGACCCCTCTGCTTCAAATAGTAACTATTTGTCCTTAATTACATAATTAACCTTATAAGACCAAAAACTATAAACTAGATCTTATAGTTTAAAAATCTGCAAAAAGGTTCATAAGAGTTGGATTGATATTGATAATTAAAAATCTTCAAACATTTATTTTCTCTTTTATAATCTTTTTACAAAAAAGAAAAAAAAACTGACCTTAATGTTTAAAACAAAAAGGGTAATTAGCAAAAATGACCCCTGAAGTTTGGCAAATGTCCCTCGCTCGCCCGTAAAGTTTAATTTTCGGTTGAAGCATCCTTGAAGTTTCAAATTTGTCCCTCGCTCGTCCAAAATCAGACCTCCCGTTAAAAATTGGACGGAAACTGAACAAAAACTCTATTTGATAGGGCATTTTCGGTACTCTTACTTTGTTGGGTTAAAAATAAATACCAACCACGTTATTTTCTTACATTACCAGTGCCTTGAAGATGAGTGAAGAAAAGAGAAGATGAGAGATTAAAGAAGAGCTCGTGAAGAAGAGAAGAGAGAACAATGGTGGGTGTCACTTGCCATTGTTTTAGGAGAGCTAGAATGGTTACCTCATGGATAGATCTAAATCCGGGAAGAAGATTTCTTGAATGTTTGCTTTATTCTATTCTTCTTCTTTTTTCCAAGCTGTGGGGTCACAATAGGTGGCAAAACTAGGGGGTGTTATGTATCAGGCCACATACTTGCACTATTCATGGGGTTGACAATTGGCTTGTAGATCTTCTTGAATGTTTCAACATGGTAGCATGGAATGACATAATCCTCAGGCTCAAGGCTATTAAAAACCATAGCTGATATTGAATGTGGGCATGGTATACCACTTAGTGACCATTTCCCACAAGAGCATGTTTTATTATCCAAATCGACTGTGAATTTGTCACCATGGATACAAGTAATCCCATACTTCCCTGCACCTGACCAAGTGGGAATACAATTTGCAGGAACCAACCCCTTTTGCTTGTCAGATATGATTGTCCATTGTTCTTGATTGTTGATCTCTAAATCTTCTATTAATATTTCCAAAAACCAGGTTCAAGAACTCTTATTTTCACCCTCAACCACTGCGTATGCAATTGGGAACAAGCAATTATTTGAATCAACCCCAACTGCTACAAGAAGCTGTCCACCATGTGGACCTTTCAAAAAACACCCATCAACACCTACAAAATGCCTACAACCTGATTTAAAGCCTCCTTTAAGAGCTCCCAAACATACATAAAATCTCTCAAACCTTGGCTCTCCCTGTTCTAAGGTTCCCTCTTGAAGCTTCATCACCACTATTGAACCTAGGTTAGTTCTCCTTAATTCCTCCATATATCCCCATAACTTTGCATATTGTTCTCTATATGTCCCCCCAATCAATTGCATTGCCATGTCCCTAGTTCTATATGCTTGAGACCTAGACACTTGAACAACATGATCCCTCATAACTGCTGCTCTAAAACTCTCAATTGGCTGCTTGGGGTTGGTCCTAAAACTATCCAAGTACTGTTTTGTAAGCCATCTAGAAGTGATATGCTTGTTTTTAACCTTCCTAGCACACTTATGTTCATCAACAAGAGTTTTAATTTGAATAAATGAGGAATTTTACATCTTTGAGCCATATAGAAGCCAAGGACACCCATCACTGCAACAAACAGCTTTCAGCCTAATTGATTCATTTTTTGGAAACTTAACTACTTTCCCTAACTTAATGTTATACTCTTTAACAGCCTTTTTCAGTTCATTATGATCATTGAAAACCATTCCTAACTTCAACTATGGTTTAGCCATTCCAGTTTTAGAGTTAAACGCAGGGAATCTAAAAATTGGACCATCATCATTTGATCCATTCAGATTATGCAGCTCTTCAGAGTCCCCTCCATCATCTTCTGATCTATTTAACCCACTGTTCCCCTTACTAACCCCTTTAGTATTGACCCCATTGATGCCTTCACCAACCCCAAAAAACTCTGCATCTACATCTACATCTACGTTTTTGTCAAATAACTCATCATCATTCCCCTCATCGTATTCTGGGTCATACATACTTTCACAATCAGATGAATTATCACTCTCCTCCTCACATGGTTGTGCATCACTTGGTTGGGTGGGCTTTGTTTGGGTTGGCTTTGTTTGAGTATGCTCTGGTTGGGTGGGCTTTGTTTGAGTAGGCTCTGGTTGGGTGGGCTTTGGATGATTAGGCTCTGGTTGGGTAGGCTTTGGATGAGTGGGCTTTAGATGGGTAGGCTTTGTTTGAGTGGGCTCTGGTTGGATAGGCTCTAGTTGAATAGGCTCATCCACTTGTAAGTACACATCTACCTCATAATTATTATTTAAGTAATTAGACATCTGCATTACATCTTTGTCATTTGCTAAATGCCTAAATATCCCTTGCAAGAAACAATAGAAATTGAAATGACCATAGTACCCTAATTTTGATGCCATACTACTAAACTCTACTAAGGACATTCTATCAAATTCACATTAATCAAAATAAGTGGCCTTCCCACACCTATACTCAAAATTTAACCCAACATCCGTAATAGTACCTCCATGGTGTAATTTAATAGTGAATAGTTCAGATAAAGGACCTGAACACACATATATACATTTATATACAAAAAATCATTACTACACATTACATCCTCATCATCAACAACACAGCAATATAATAGTCAACAATTGAGACCACAACAAATAAATATAACAATAATCGTCGGGACCATAACACATAAATAAAACAATAAGAATCGGGACCACCAACAATGACAAAATACTACAGTATTTATATTGAGACTACAACTTGCCATTGGACATAAAAGTGGAAAGAAAATGGACAAAAAGTTGAACAAAAACAGGAAAAATGGAACAAAACGTACCATAAAGTGGTGTGCCCAAGTCCTCGAACTCTTTCTCCGTTATACACCAACTCATTGCACTAGAAAAGCATAATTCAATCACAGTGACTAAAACCCTAGCTTCGCTCTTTGATCCTCTCTCTCTCTCTATACGATCTTTCTCAACAACAACCCTAATCTTCGTAATTTGTCCCACCAAAGCAAGAGTACCGAAAATGCCCCTTCAAATAGAGTTTCTGTGCAGTTTCCATCCAATTTTCAACGGGAGGTGTGATTTTGGACGAGCGAGGGACAAATTTGAAACTTCAAGGATGCTTTAATCGAAAATTAAACTTTAGGGGCGAGCGAGGGACATTTGCCAAACTTCAGGGGTCATTTTTGCTAATTACACAAACAAATACAAACTAGAAGCCCTGAAGTTTGAAAACATACGGAAAGATCCATAAAACCTTTTTAATTACTCTATATACCCTGCTATTTTTCGAAATTACAGAGAGGTCATGGCCAACCTTGATCCCCACCTACCTCTATCTCTAATAGAACCTAGCCACATTGGTATTCTAGAAGAAATGATATAAATGATTGTAATTTTTTATTGTGTTAATTATGGAAAGTATTATTTATGGTAGAAAAGAAACAAATTATTCTTTGACTTTTGATGATTTTTAATATTAGAATTCGGAGCATCCAACTCAAAACCAATTGGCAATGAATGGATTAGCTCCTCTATCTTATATGTTGCTTTGTGATGATTCTTTTTCACGATGTAGGATTTGTAGTCTCAATACGCTCCCTCACGTGCGGCGTAATTTTGAGCTTAACACGTGGATCATTTATGTTGGGTGACGCGGAGTATGTGTGGCCGTTGGGCCTTTGATTTGTGTGTATAACCTTGCTCTGATATCATATTAGAATTCGGAGCATCCAACTCAAAACCAATTGGCAATGAATGGATTAACTCCTACATCTTAAATGTTGCTTTGTGATGATTCTTTTTTCCGATGTGAAATTTGTAGTCTCAACATTTAAAAGATATATTCTAACCGTGAGTAGTTTAAGTAAATATTAGTTTAGTACAATAAGAATGTAGTTAGTTCTGATTATTAAATAATTTATATTGTTCAAAGAAACAGGGGATACAGGATAAACATTCTTTTAGCAATTTTAACTTTTAGACATTTTCTCTTGACATGTAATTGTCTAATTATCTCGCAGTAGTGTAGCAGAAGGGCCTGATAGAATATATGCTTATTGAAATGATAGAACTTGGGAGATTTTGTGCATATATATACGCACATAGGTAGAGTAAATCTCTACCTATGTCATTTTGTCAACGTCATTTTGTGCTTCAAAGTAAATCTCTTAAAGGTATCACTAGACACAAAGCATATGCAATGCATGTGCACGTGTGATTATCATACACAAATAGCTATAAGTTACAATAAACAAAAAGTGAAGTAGCTTAATTAGTTAGGATCATTCTTATTAATGAATAAATTGTTGGTTCAAATCTTGATGCAACATATATAGTAACAAAATATGTTTTCCCCCCTATGAAGTTCTTTTATATTGAAGTATAAAAACATCTGTTGTGTGGTGTAGTGGTTATCACATTAGTTTTAGACGCTAAAGGTTTCGGTTCGATCTAGGCCAGCAACATTTTTTTTTCTTTTTGTTTGATCAAATCCTTTGTGGAATGAATGCTAAATGCTTATTTTTATCCTTACGAAAGCATTTAAATTGTACTTAACCACTGCACGATTTATATGTCTATTTTAACACATGGATATTGAAAAATAGGGCATGTATGAAAAAGTTTACTACAAAAGAACTAGGAAATAATATTTTTTAAAATTAAGGGCATATATTTGACCAAATTTTAAAAGGAATGCAAAGTTAACTTTGCTGTAAAATTTTAAATTGCGTTTTTTATGGAATCGTGCAAAATCAAGTTTGCACTACATGTTTTTTAACATATTATTATAAATAATTGTTTAATTGGCAGTGCTTTAGAATAATTTTAACAAATTACATATTCAAAACCTATCTATTAATAAAATGCACATAATAATTTTTTTAGAGTTATGCAAAGTTAGTTTGCATTCTTTATTTTCTAAAATATTACTATGCGTTTTTGTTTATTTGATATTGTTTTAAATTTGTTTGAATGAAACATAAGAATATACTTGTTAAAAAATAAAAACACATCATGCAAAACAAATTTGCACTAAATTTTTTTGATTGCAAAGTTAAGTTTGCACTCAATACAATTTAGTGCAAAGTAAAGTTTGCACTCGGTCAAATCCTTTATTTTAAAACACAATTGATAAACAAGCCATTATTTTATAATGATAATGATATTTAGGCCATTGTTTCTCAAAAACATTAGTTGTTGGTTTTTTGTGAAAAACATTATCACGCAATCCCTTTTACCTTAACTATTTCCAGTTTTAACATTTATTTTGTACAAATTATATAACTGAGCCACACATATATGGCTTGTGCAAGTATATTTATTGGTGAAAAATTATATTTAGCTTTGTATAACAATTTCAAACAAGTGGCTCTCAATAAGTAACATTTTAAAAAGAAAAAGTGAACTCTTAAGACGGAGAAAATGTATATTTTATGGGTCATCTTAACATTTATCCTAATTAAAGACAAGCAATAAGAACCTAAATATTAGAGAAGCGTTAATCAATGTCGTACAAACACAATCATGTAGGGCTTTCTATTAGTAGGCCGGGTTGTTAACGTGCAAAAATTCATATTAGATTATTTGTTTGTAGTATTAACTGACACACACTAAAGCTATATATATATAATTAATTCTTAATATAAGTGTATAACTAGACAAAATTGTCCAACATGATTATGAAAGTTGGCATTCAATATTCCATATGGATGAGGGATATAGATCGATCACATCATTGTTGGAATATTGGTCTTTGGATTGAATGTTTCATGTTCATCTTCTACGAACATTTATAGAGATAAGGTCGAACAATTTAAGTTGAAGATGGAAGTACCATTGCGATGAAGAATATATGTTTGTTTGTGATCATATATGGATTATGGACCTTTCAATTCTCCTTTTTGACTGTTGATTCATATATATATATATACATATTTCATTCAATTGAGGCCAGATTCTTTTCCTTTGGTCAAGTTGCTTCCTCGTATATATGACCATGTGTCCACTTGTGGTCCAATTTTTTAATTTTAAAAAAATAAAATAAACATGCACAGTTACGTACACTAGAAAACAAAGATATATGTTATTAGCTGTATTTGCAGCCAGAGAAATTCTACCCAATCGAGTGGGAGTCTTTTCACTATTCAAACAAACCCACGTACATTTACCCTGTGGTCCCAAAATTCGTAATTTGATTTTCATATTGGAGGAGCGCCGTTTTCATCTTCTTCTTTTTTCTGCAGGGGCAATCATAAAATAGATATAACTTTTGATTGAATCGTTGGATTTAGCTGATTTTCGACATGTTATTCGAAAGACAAAGTTACTAAATTTGCATGAAAATCAAGACGATCAGAAGTCGTTTTGCTATCGAAATTGATCAATTTCGACAGCCCAGCGGGATTTTAAAAAAAATCTAATCATTCCTCATTTTTTTTATGAACCCTTCGTCAATATATATATATATATATACACATATAAATAGAGTGGATATTAATCTCATTAATTTTGTTATTCTATATTTTGTAATGGTGCTAAAATAATTTTAGTATCTTCTGATTGTTGTCCAAGTGATGCTACCTTCTGGTTGTTGTTTAAGTGGTGTTAAATACATTTATCACCTTCTGGTTGTTGTCCAGGTGGTGCTAAATTATGGTTGTGGTGCTAGTTGTTGTTTAGAAGGTGCTAAATGCATTTAGCACATTCTAGTTGATGTCCAGGTGGTGCTAAATGCACTTTCTGATTGTGGCATTAAATGCATTTAGCATCTTTTGGTTGTTGTCTAGAAGGTGCTAAATGCATTTAACATCTTCTGGTTGCTGTTAGTGTCATAATGAGAAGTGAGATGTTATAAGAAAGGGGTATTAGTTTCTTTTTTGTATAGTGTCCTTAATTGTCCTTAATTTGCAAGGCTAATTTTTAAGTGTCCTTTTATATTTATGTTATTATTAGAATGAACCCTTATGCCTAATTGCCCCTACGTTTAATAGAATTAACTATATACCAATTTTAGAAATTTATTAAAAATATATTATTCTTTTATATATTTGATCAATTTTTAACATGTATTTATAACATATTTATATAGTTGACCGATTTTATGATTTTTTATAATTATTAATTAAATTTTACACTTGATACTATGCTTTTGCTTATTTGTGATTATTTTTATTTCATACTAATTATTCAATTCTTAATATTTAAGTATTCATTAATGGACTTAATTAATCACCTTTGTTAAGTAATAAACCACGTGCAACGCGCGTGCACAAAAACTAGTATTAGTAAATGGGAACTATGTGTTGCTAAAAAAGAGACCTTTTCCCTATCAATGGTTCTTTAAAGATATTTGAAATTATTTTTTACGGGATTCAAGCCCGCATCTCCACTGTCTTCGATCTTTCTCAAATTTGCCTTTTCTATTTTGAGTTTATAACTTCACTCTTATGAGAAAGATACACTTACCATTAAACTAAAAACTCAGCATTAACTAGAGTTGATCACTCTATATTGTATAAATTAATTGGCAACAAGTCAACAACATAATTTATGTACAATTTTTCCATTTCGTATTGCTAATTCAACAGCTTTATATATATATATATATCTTCCTTTTCAAAGTTTTACAGTTTTATAAGCAATAAGATTCGTACGCTTGTATTTAGTTAAAATGAAAGCATTTGTTCTTAGTCATTAACCCACTTACACATTATCTCCCCTCTTCGTCTCCTTAAAATATAATTACTCATTTGTTATCTAAATATCAAATATAGCAAAAGGTATGAGCTTTGCAATGTATAGAGACCTAATACCAGTCATATTAGGATTGATGAGATTTTATTTGAGCCAGTATATAAAGACCTTCAGGGTTATGGTTCTCAAGTCGAATCATTATATACTCTACTCATATTCCTCATCTTAGAGAGAGAACCCATTGAACATTTTGGTATTCAGACGTTGAAGCCAAATACTAATTGATACTGAAAGATTCATCTATCAAGGCGGTAGCAAAACAATTACAATTGAGGCTATAAGGACTTTTAGGCTCTCATTAATTAAAGACTGGTTACTTTTTGAATTTGGGAGAGACTTATGTGATACTGTAATTTAGAAATAATTTTTATTTTTACTTGAACAAATCTGATTATTTTTGTTCATTTGGAAATAGTAAAATTAGTCTTTTTTAAGATTCAAATATTTTGCTACTAGTTTTTTAATTGATAAGTTATATATGGATATAATTGCCTCATGTAATGAAATCTCGTACGCTAATTCACATGATGCAAATCATAAATTAACTAATTAGAATTCTTTTATGTTATGGCACAAACACTTAGGACATATTTCTAAACAGAGAATTAAGAGACTTGTAGAATTCTTGAACCACTTGGTTTAATAGATTTCAAAGGCTGTTTTGAATGTGTAAAGGAGAAATGGACAAATATAAGGAAATCAAGTGCTAATATGAGTTCAGGTAAATTAATAAAACTAATTCATATGGATATCTGTTAAGAATCCCTACGGCTTTATAGAATGGCCAACATTATTTTATTATATTCATAAATGATTATTCTCACTATGGGTATCAGTATCTATATTTTATTCATGAGAAGACACAATCATTAGATGTAGTCAAGGCTTTCAAAGACAAAGTTAAAAATCAACTATATAAAAAAATTAAGGCCTTGAAATTTGACCGTGGTGATGAATACTACGGTAGATATGACGAATCAGGTAAACAAGATTCATAAACCTTTGCGTAATTCCCAGAGCAATGTGGAATCGTCCTACAGTATACCATGCCAGGCAAACCTAGCATGAAAAGTATTGCTGAGAGACGAAACAAAATGCTTAATGATACAATAAGAAGAGTGATTAACCATTCATTTTTACCAGAATCATTATAGGGATCGAAAAACACTTAAAACTGCAACATACATTCTAAATTGTGTTCCAATTGAAGTAATAGCCAAAACAGTTTGTTTAGTTGAAGTAAGGTCATAAATAAAAAAAATTGGACTAAAGAAAAATTAGTTGCTACTTTGTTGGATATGGTGAAAGATCGAGATATTATAAATTTTATGATCCCTAAAATAAGTCTGTTTAATAAGGGAAATGCCAAATTTCTTGATCGAGGATATTGAGTTTGAGGGAGGAGATAAAATTAGAAACATTGTCTTTGAGGAAGAATTTTATTCAAATTTTAAGTATTGTTATTGGCAATGATCAGGAACAAATTTCCTAACATTGTTCCAAACGCAAATCATGATTAACCTAACAATGTTGTGGAACTCTCTAAATAAAAAATTTAACAACCTTAAGAGGAAGTGGCGTTAAGGAGATCCACTAGAGAAATGAAAAATACGATTGTATCGTATTTCTTCAAGATCATGAAAATTTGATATAGGATTAGTGGAAGATGATCTAATTATTTGTCACCAAGCAAAACAGAGTTTTAATTCTCAAAAGTGGATTGATACCATAAATGATAAGATGAAATATATGGAAGCTAGTTACGTATATGATCTTGTCAAATTATCTGAATGTGCGAAGCCCATTGGATGCAAATGGATATTTAAGACTAAAAAGGATTTGGAGGGTAGTATTAAAATATATATGGCTCGTTTAGTTGCTAAGGGCCACACTCAGAAAGAGGACATTAATTAGAAAGTAAATTTCTTTATGATTTCATCAAAATACTCTTTTAGGATTAAATGGCACTTGTGACTTATTTTAATTTAGAGTTGTATCAGATGGATATAAAGACTGCGTTTCTCAATAGCGACAATAACGAGACAATATATATGGTGCAATAAAAAAACTTTGAATCAAAAAATTCAAAGAATATGGTCTGCAAATTAAAGAAGTCTATATATGGCTTTAAGCAAGTTTCTCATCAACGGAATCACAAATTTTATCAAATCAGTATCTCTTATGATTTTGAGGTAAATTTGATCAATAATTGTGTATATCATAAGTTTAGTGGGAGCAATATTATATTCCTAGTATTTTATGTCGATGATGCCTCTTTTGTATTAAGAATACATATTCATCGAGATTGTTTGTCAGAGTTCATTGGATTATCACAAAAGAGCTATATTGAAAAAGTTATTGCCAGGTTTGGCATGAAAGATTATCATCCAGGAGATATTCTTATTACTGAAGGAGATAAGTTTAGCCTCAGTCAATGCCTTAAGTGTTAAAAAGAAAGAGATGCAAAAGATTTCTTATGCACCAGTTGTAGGGAGTCTTATATATGTGCAAGTATGTACGCGTATGGATTTAGCATTCAAAGTAGGGATTTTGGGTAGAAATTTAAGTAATCCTGGAATGGATAATTGGAGAACAGCCAAACAGGTTATACAATATTTAAAGAGAATAAAAGATTATATGCTTATGTATCGAAAATCAAATGAGTTAGAGATCATTGGGTATTCTAATTCAAATTTTAGGATGGGATATAATTATGAAATTTTGTCATTAGGCTGTTGATTGTGGATAGTGTCGAAAGACCACTAAAAATATATCGTGACAATAAATCGGCTGTACTATATATATTCGACAGTAACATAATTTTTTTTGAAAGTCTAAAGCAGATAGATATCAAGTTCCTTATTGGTAAATATAGAGTTCAGAATCAAAAAGTGTTTATAGAGCATATAGAGACATATTCCATGATTGCGAATTCACTCACCAAAGGTTTTAACGCCCAATGTGCTTCATGAGAAAGTTGATCTCTTTAAAGTAGGATCAGATGGAAATAGGCATGATTGATGTAACTTGTGTGTAAGTTACATGTTACACATCCATACTTTATTTATGTCACCGCATACGTTAGAATGGTGACCATGGATGAATTTAGTTACGAATATGAGTGCAACAAAGGACGCTATGATTCCATACTGACATATAATGTAATGTCCCACATTGGAAAGTGGGATAAACTTAAAGTGCTTTTTATATGTACACCCAAGGGGTTCCCACTAGTAAAGGACCTTTTGGGGGGTGAGTTGGACCATGTAGCCCTACCAAGAATAAAACTGTGAGGTGCAAATGGTTTGCCTGAGTGAGTCATGGTAGAGGATTTACATATTTAATGGGTTTAGATAGAAAAAGAAGGGGGGAGGGGGGGGGGGGGGGGGGGGCTCTAATTAGATTTGTTGCTTGAGGAAGTAAATTCATATATGACTCACCATTGTGGTTGACATTAATGGATGGGAGAGAGTTGCCAGCGAGACGGGTGGAGAAGGTAATTTGTAGAGAAAGTCATGGAGGAGGTGGTGAATAGAGAGAAATTGTTGAAGAGAGGTGGTTTATTAAATGCAAATTTTCATATTTGCCCTCAAATTCCGTTCGTTTTGTTAACCCCGTCGGAATTTGAGGTAAAGTGTAACAAAATCAACAATTCGCGGGAATTTTTTTTACTTGATACGTAAAGTGCTACTTGGACAATAGTTCAGGAGGTAAAGTACAATGTACCCTTTGTAAATTTTCAATTTTGTCCTCAAATTCCATATATTTTTTTAATCCTGATAATGACTTGAGGTAAACTACAACAAAATTAGTAGTTTGTAGTAAAAATTGCTAAAATTAATAGTTTTATAAGTAAAATGTTACTTAAACAATAGTTCATGTAGGCAAATATCATCTTTTTTTAAAGGCTATACATCAAAACAAGAGTCCAAGCAAACTACCAAAAAAAAGGGAGGGAGGGTGGGGGGAATGAGGGTAGGAGGTGGGCAAGAGAGTCAATCCCCAACCAAATTCCCTTTACTAGATAGAGACGCAATACAAAAAGTCAACAACACAATAATATTCAAGCGCCCCTGAAGTTTTCTAACAAATTTTTTCAATACTTCTCTTTTTCATAAACAATTTAAGATTGCAGTTGTATATATAAGCAATAAATTCGTACGCATGTAGTTAGCTAGGATGAACCACAATTATATTGTTCTCAACTATATATTAACCTACCTACTTGTATTTTATTTTTCTTTCTTGAAATCACTTGTTATATGAATATCAAATAAATTAATCAAATGTGCATAAGAAAGCTAACAACATTTATAAATAGAAACTTTATATAACTAACAACTTACAAAGTACAAGCACTACAGCTACAAGAAGAAGCTATGGCTTGATTGATTGTACACAACAGAAAAGGAAAAAATTAGTAAAAACAAAAAGAGTTGTACACTATTTGTACCTACCAAAGAAAAACATATAATACAACAATTATAACATGTTATCACAACTACAATAAAAACACGTACAGGATAGCAATAACATGGACAAAGCCCGCAAGATTACGAAGAGATGAACTCAAAGTGATCAGCTAACATGTCATGTTATAATTAACGGTTAGTTGCATGTATTGAATATTTTCTCGTGCTAATATTAAACATGGTAACCCCATTTAGCGGCATACTTGACGAGATCATCGAGCTCTTGTTCAGAAATGAAGCCGTCATTGTCTTGATCAGCGTGATAAAGGGCCCGGCCAGTTCGCCAGCCAGAAAAAATGGCTCCGAGCCGCTCAAAGGCTCCTTTCAGCTCCTTCTTGTCTAGCCGGCCATCCTTATTGGTGTCGGATTCTTTGAAAATCATCTTCAACTGCTCTTCGGTTAGATTTAACGGGGCAACTTTGCGTCTCTGGCGAGTCATATTTTGTTTTGTTCTAGTGAATTAAGGGGCTGTTAGGCTTGGATAGCTGGAGGCGATAATCAATGTGTAACGAGAGGGGTGTATTTATAGAAAGGATTTATGCCTTTACTGTACGTACATGCCGATCACTGTGTTTTTATGGTGACTATTAGCTCTCTAAATAAGAATTTTAATTAAAAATAAGATGGAAAATAATAGAAAATACAATTGATTTTTGTGAAGTATTAAATTATTTTACTTAGTGAAGTAAAAGATTTAAATTAAATTTTAAAAGGAGTCATTATACAAAATTTAGTAAAATGAAGATAAATGTGTTATATATAAAAGTGAGTTGAAAAATCATAACTTAGTTTAGTCCATGGTTGTCACAAAAACCACAATCTACCATAAAATTAACGGCAATATTGGCCATAATTGCCTTTTGTCCCCGGGATCAATTCGAAGAGGAAAATGTTGCGATAAGCCTACCATTACTATTAGCTCTCTAAAAGTGAGTTGAAAAGAGAAGTAAGACTATCAATTTGAGATGAAAAATTTAATAAGCGAGCAACACATTATAAGAAGTTATGAAAAAATTATCCATGAATTTTGTTTTTCCACGAGGTGTCTTCACATCATATTAGATGTGAAACTAATCCCTGCTCGCACATCTGCGCTTGCCGCTGGCTCAAGAGAATTTGCACCTGGGAGATCAAATACGGAGTCTCCCGCTAAAAAAATTGCCCCTCACAAAAACCCAATGGTAAACAAACTACCGGACGAAATAAGTGGGTTAAATTATCGATGAAGCTAAAGATGATAAATTTCTTTCAAGCAATGCTACACTTATCGGGTATTTTTATCACTTATTTTTACCAGCCTGTGTTACATGGATTATACTTTCACAAAATACGATAAGAGTTACACCCTGTAAAAATAGATAATAATATTTGTAAATTAGAAAAGCAGTTTCCGTTTCTTTTTAAGTATCCAAATCCAACATATTTGCCCGGGAAGGAACCCTTTTCTGAACCTGGGGTTAGACCATGAGAACTGAAGTATCAGTGGTGATGGAATCTTATAATTAATAAGCATCTTTATCCAAAAAAAGGCATTGGAGAACGAATGGTGGACGGAGCTTTGAAGTCATAACCGCTTCTAAATTAGGTATAAACCCCGAAGAAGATGCTTATACTTTTGGTATTTCATATTTATGTCCGGTCTAGAGATATACACGGCTCTTTTAATAAAATAATGTATTTTTTAGGTCCTTATTCTAATATTTTGTGACTTTTGTCTGTAGTACTGGGTAGGGATGGTTTCGGTTTCGATTTCAGTCGAAGTAGAAATTTAAGGTACGTGGTGTTTGGTTGGTGTTTTAAAATTAAGTTTTTAAAATTTATACTAAAAAGTCAACTTTACTTCACACTTTTCAAAATTCATTTCGTTTTACTTTTTCTCATAAAATTTTTAAAACACCATAACTTTAAATTCAAACATCGGAATTAGATAATATATATATATATATATATTGAAACCTACTCATCGAGATCTATAAAATAAGATCCATTGTGACTCTTTTTTGAATTTTTTTCATGAGTTTTTTTGAATTGGTTGAAAAAAACTCCAACAAAAATTAAATTAACTTTTCAACGTACTTTTACACTTCTCAAAAATTTATCTAAAAAACACGTTTTAAAATCTCAACCAAACAAGTACTAAGGCACCTCAAACTCAAATCAAATGTAAAAATTCAGTTTCGGTTTCTAAATCTTTGAAACCCCAATTTGAACCAAACTTTTTAGTTCGGTTTCGGTTAGGTTTTATTCAGTTTTGACATATGTTTTTTTTAACATAACAATGTAATATTAATAGTAATGTAAAAATGATTCATATTCAAATTAAAGTCATGATTTTTTAGAAATAAGGAGCAATATATTATATAGATACCGTATTTTTTTATTTAGTTATTATTTTATTTGTACATTTAGAAGAATAAAACATATTAAATAAAATGATAAATTATCTTGCCATCATGTATGTGATAAATTTTTTTAGCATTGTGTAGTTAATTCAATAATAAGGACACATGTTAATGACTTATTTTTTTTAACATTATTATAATATGCAATTAATAAGGAACATATTCTTATAAAGGGCCATATTTTTTTTGTATTATAGTATAATTAACATGTGCTTTAGAGTATACATTAACATTTTTTTCTTACATATAATTCGGTTCAATTCGGTTTTGTACTAATTTGCCCCAAACCCGAACCAAACTTTTCGGTTTGGATTCGATTTTCTCATTTTTTGTTTTGGTTTTTTTTTTGTTCAGAGTTTTACAAATTGATTTGGCATGTTCGATCAATTTTTGAATTGGCCTTAACACCTATGGTACTGGGTCCCTTATAAAACCTTTTTGTTGTAACTAAGTTTTAACTAGTGAAGTAACGCAATCTGTACACTTAAAGTTTTTTATAGAAGGTTAGTAAGAAATAAGTGTAGAAGAGTAAATATATGGGTGTATGTTTTGTGTGTGAGTGAAAATTGTTGATATATTCCGGTTACACATAATTTGGGCCTTCAAATTAGGGATCGTTGAAAAAATTGTGGTCAAAACTTTGTGTTATAGAATATAAATAGAAGAGATCTAGTATCCCATTTATCATATCGCATCAGCAAATATTTCTTACAAGATTTAGTAATTTCTTAATTAATTTTCAAAATTGAAAATTGTTAATAATTAAATATCATTAGAATCGCCAAGTCTGTCCATTGCTTATTTTAAAAAAAAATGAGACTTTGAGTGTATTTGACTGCGAATTCTTTTCATGAAAAATGTTCCATATTTCATATTTTCCATCTTTAATTTATAGTAGTGTTGTCCAAGTTTTCAAGACACAATTGGTTTACATTACTTGTTTCTTCATGTACTTCATACAAAACTCCAAATTGAATTAAATTATTAATTATACAAAAAAAAAAACAGTTTCATGTAAAACAATATCATGTTAGTTAATCAAACGCACCTTAACGTAGGATGTCTATAGAGGAAAACATAACTCTCTTTGTTTGAAAGGTATGAGCAATTTATTTGGTTTTGGTTTTTTTAATTGCACTAATATACTTTAAGGATATTTAATTAATTACTATATAAAGTTTGTAAAAGAAATATATGTAACCAAAACAATAACATGCAAGGAAACAATTAGCATAGGAACATCAGTTTTTCGAATGCTAGTACCTCCATCAACTCATCAAGCCATGTGGAAACATTTTCTGTACTTAAACACTAACAGACATGATCGGTTCCGGTTATTTTTGGGTCTTGGGTAAAATTTTAAAAAATGTTCTCTTATAAATAAACGAATTTTTTTTTTTCTATTTTTGATATCCAGAGAATTGTTTTCTTGGAACCATTATTATAATTTGACTGGAGCACTACTGTCTATCGGAGAGAGTGCATCAAACTAGAATAAATTTCTCAAAACCTAATTACCCAATTGCAAAGAACCCTATAAAAAGCATTATAATTAAATCTATAATTCTCTCTGAATGTTTTGCGATCACTAGGAAAATATAATAATTAGATTTTGACCTTTTCTCCTATTTACTGTGCTCTTGCTCAGGGGTGTTGCAGGCGAGTTTGGATTTTGTGAAATTGTGACTTGTGTGTTGCAGATAATTTTTGCAAGTTGATTTCATTGTTATCCTCATAAATATTGGTGGCATGAGAAGATCGAATTTTGGAAGAGAATTAAAGAATCTGAGGCGCACGCCTACACGCCGTTTGCCCCGGCCCCTTTGAAAATTAACCGACAAAAAGTGCACTTAAAAATAAAGAGAAGGATAACTTGCATATATAAACATCATATCCTTTACATACTAACTAACAACTTAATTAGGTTGGAGATACACAACTCACTCTAGAGACTAAAGTACAACGTACCCCATCAGCTGAGGGATCACATATGTAACAAGTCTCATGGGATACGTTGAATTTAAAAGTTTCCTAAAAAACAAATACATATATAGTTGTCCAAATCTGTTAACCTCGATCTCTCAAATAGAGTTTAACAAGATCTTCTCACTTGAATATCCAATACACTAGTGATTATGTATCCCTGCTTTGTAAGCAGATGAGAAGATCGGTTAACAACCACTATAAGAAGGTTAACAAATTTGATTCACATGCGACTAATTAATCTAATTAATATTGAAGCCCCATTTCATGCAATACTTGACAAGCTCGCTCAGCTCGTCTTCACTAATATAACCATCGCCATTGGCATCAGCGTGCCGAATGGCTCGACCAGCTCTCCACCAGCTGAAACGTAAGCCCAACTTGTGGAATGCGGCACGTAGCTCTTTCTTGCTTAGCTTTCCATCACCATTGGTGTCGTACCTCTTCAATAGGCCCTTTAGTTGATCCTCAGATGGGCCATAGTTTGCGCCTCTGGGTGTCCATATTGGCATTTGTTTTGCTATTTAATTACTAGTATACTGTTTTGTGTGTATTTGGTGGTGTGCGTAGATACAGAGAGTGATTATTGGTATCTTATATATATAGAGTGAGGTTGGTTTTGGGGGGGCGGCGGGGTTGGGTAGGAACTGTAGGGAGCAAGATGCGTGAACCTTATCCAAAGAGTGCTTATTGGTTTCATTAAAGGGCTTTTATTAGAATTCACTCAAAAAAATTTGACACTTAAAAGTGAAAGGTTAAATTATATTTTACCTATCTAAATTATTACCTAAATAGCATTTCACCTACCAAACTATTAATTTTAATAATTTTTAATACAAATTATTAATTTTGTTACAGTTTACCTCAAATCATTAACGAGGTTAAATAACAAATAGAATTTCAGGGCAAAATTGAAAATTTACCAAGGGTAAATTACACTTTGCCCATCTGAACTATTGTCCAAGTAACACTTTACCTACCAAATAACAATTTTTACCATGAGTTGTTATTTTATTATATTTTACCCAAAATCACTGATAGGGTTAAGAAAACAGATGGAATTTGAGGACAAATATAAAACTTTACATTTAATAAACCTCATCGTCTCTCCGGAGACCTCTATCTAACGATTCATCTATCTATGCACCACATCCTCCACGAGTCTTTCTCTACGAATCACCGTCTCCTGTCTCATCGGCTAGTCTCTCCCATTTATTAATGGCGATCACAATGGTAAATCATAGCTGAACTCAATTTCTCAAATTTTATTTAGTTTCTTGCAACAAACCTAAACCTTTTTTTTTGGCCTAAGTAAAATTGGTTTTATTTTCTATCCATGAACCTCCTCCCCTAATTCCATCGGCGACCCTCTCTCTCTTTATCATCGGCAACTCCCTCTCTTTATGCACCATCTACTCCACAGCTCTTTAACTATATCAATAAAACCCACAAATCTTCACCATCAAATCTACCTTAAAATTCAAATCCCTCCATTTCCTCTCTATTTAAATGGACCAAAAAACATATGATGTCATATATTTATTAACCCTTTTAGCAATTTGAAACAAGCTGGAACAAAATAAGTTATTTGTAGTAAAAAGTGCTGAGATCAATAGTTTGGTAAGCAAAGTACGTGCTACTTGGACAGTAGTTTATGTGGGTATAGTGCAATTTATCATGTATAAATTTTCAATTTTGACCTAAAACTCTGTATGTTTTTTTAACCTTGTTAGCGATTTGAGGTAAACTGCAACAAAATCAGTAGTTTAGTGTAAAAATCGCTAAAATTAATAGTTTAGCAGGCAAAATACTTGGACAATAGTTTAAGTGGAAAAAGTGCAATTTGCCAAAAGTGAAATGTTTAAAAGCTCCCGTTAAATCAAGCCATTTTAAATTTGGACTGAATGAAAATATAATTTTTTTTAGGAGTTTTTAAGTCATTTTTCACCATTTAAAACTGCTTAAAGTTATGAAAGAAGTTACACTAGTTGTACCCTTTATTAATTTGTTATGTTATTAATACTTGAGTGCTTTGTTAAAAATTAGATACTTTCTGAATACTATTATGTGCCCACTTCATAGAGTAAATTTATCTCCAAAGAAGAGGTATTGCCAATTTGTTTTTTAAAAGTGATATATTGATACATTTGGTGTTCGACCTTGCATAAAAGGAAAATAAATTAGTTCTCAATACTCGAATTTTGGTGGGTTGGGTAAGAAACCCGCCCCTTTGTCAACTCTGTTACACTCCGGCTGTTTTCGTTTTAAAATAATTGTTTCACTATCCGTAAGGGATTATTTTATAACTTGTCGGATTTGATTGTGAAAGTTGGATGTACGGTAATGCCATTACTTTTATTGTTTGATTGGGGTGAGTTTTGGTTTGATCCTGTAATTTTGAATTGGTAAATTTACAATAGGAGTCTCATGTAATTCATTGCAAGACGTTGGATAATAAGTTGATGGGTTCAAACTTTTCATTTAAAATTACCATTTTAGATTCATAAATGAATAAAAATTCGAACCAAATAAACATTAAGACTACATATTGTGTTTCACATGGTACATAATACGCAAAATTCAGCAGTTTAACTTGGATGTACGCATACTTGAGACTGAATGCATGTTTTATCTTTACTGAATTCAGCAGTTTAAAAGTACCTTAATCTCTAGGAACCTTTCAACGTAACTCATGATCTTGAGGAATTGATTTAATTAAGATTAAATTCCCGAAATTCAATAAAAACAACCGCTGAGTTAGGATTTGAATCGGGGGCCTAACTTTAATGGAAAAAAATTCAAGAAAAAAATAAAAAATAAAATATCATATATAAGTACTCTGGTCGTCTCAAATTAAAACTCTTATTTTCGTTTTTGAAGCATCATTTATGATGACCCAGTTCAACTCAGAGGTATAATCCTACCAAATCTCATTTCAAGTTTTATTTTTCATAATTGATTTATAATTCTTAAAATATACAAAAATTAATGTAAACTTTTAATTTGAGACAAATCCATAAATTCTTGTGCACATCAATATATATATATATATATTTAATATTTAGTAGAAGAGCAGATTTTTCTTTTATTTTGTTTTGAGTGGCAAACGACCCTTCTGCTTCAAGTAGTAACTATTTGTCCTTAATTACATAATTAACCTTATAAGACCAAAAACTACAAACTAGATCTATAGTTTAAAAATCTGCAAAAAGGTCCATAAGAGTTGGATTGATTATTGATAATTAAAAATCTTCAAACATTTATTTTCTCTTTTAGAATGTTTTTACCAAAAATAAAATAAAATGACTTAATGTTTAAAACAAATACATAACTAGAAGCCCTGAAGTTTGAAAACATACGGAAATATCCATAAAACCTTTTTAATTACTCTCTATACCCTACTATTTTTTCGAAATTACAGAGAGGTCATGGCCAACCTTGATCCCCATCTACCTCTGCCCCTTAATAGAGCCTAGCCACATTGGTATTCTAGAAGAAAGGATATAAATGATTGCAATTTTTTATTGTGTTAATTATGGAAAGTATTATTTATGGTAGAAAAGAAACAAATTATTGTTTAACTTTTGATGATTTTTAAAAGATTTATTCTAACCGTGAGTAGTTTAAGTAAATATTAGTTTAGTAAAATAAGAATGTAGTTAGTTCTGATTATTAAATAATTTATATTGTTCAAAGAAACAGGGGATACAGGATAAGCATTCTTTTTGCAATTTTAACTTTTAGACATTTTCTCTTGACATGTAATTGTCTAATTAGCTGGCAGTAGTGTAGCAGAGGGGCCCAGATAGAATATATGCTTATTGAAATGATAGAACTTGGGAGATTTTGTGCACATATGTAGAGTCTGTCTACGTCATTTTGTCTACGTCATTTTGTGCTCTAAGTAAATCTTTTAAAGAGATAATAGATTAAAAGATTTCCCATAATATTTTATAACTTTAAGAATGAATTATATTTAATAATGAGAATTAATATTAATTTTATAATTTAATTTTATAATAACGACACTTTTTATAATATTAATTTATTAAAAAAATAACAAATATTAATGGACAAAAATACCATAAACAGTGTGTGTCTCTCTCAATCCCTAAATAGTTGTATTATACTAATTCTAACTCTATTGTTGTTAAATCTGTCTACCACCTTTTTCTCCGACCTTCTCACCAACGATTTCTCCTCTTCCACTACCACCACCACCACCACCTGACTTACTGATTATATCGCCGAGATGAGTGCCGTTCTCATGTTCTTCTTTGTTTTTTTTTCTCTGCAGGTATAATCGTAAAATAGATATAACTTTAGATCGAACCGTTAGATTGTGCTGATTTTTAAATATGTTGTTCGGAAAACAAAGTCACAATAATTAAACGAAAAATCAAGATGATCAGAGGTCGTTTTACTATCGAAATAAACCAATTTCGAAAGCCCAACGGAATTTGAAAAAAATAAATCTGATTGCAACACTTTTTTTTAATAAACCCTAAATCAAAGATATAGCACCATTCTAGTGTTAGACAATTGGTGTTAAAACAGTTTTAGTACAATGTGATTAGTTGCTTTGGACAAAAATATTGCTAAATATGTTTTAGCACCTTGATGTGTAGAATTAGATGGGGTGCTAAAACTGTTTAGCACATTCAGTTTAATTATATGTGTTCACCTGTGATGCTAAATTTTTTTTAGCACTATTATATTGTTAGACAAAATTGGTGCTAAAACTGTTTTAGCACTATGTAAATAGTTATTTTGAATAAAAATGGTGCTAAATATATGTTAGTACCTTGATGTGAAAAATTGGATGGGGTGTTAAAACTGTTTAGCACATTCAATTTAGATACATGTGTTCACTTGTGGTGCTAAAACTTTTTTAGCACCATTCGTGTGTTGGACAATTGGTACTAAAACTGTTTTAGCACTATGTGATTAGTTACTTTGGACAAAAAATGTGCTAAATATATTTTAGCACTTAGATGTGTATAATTTGATGGGATGTTAAAACTGTTTAGCACATTCAGTTTAGTTATATGTGTTCACTTGTGGTGCTTAAACCTTTTTAGCATCATTCTAATGTTGAACAATTGGTGCTAAAGCTGTTTTAGCACTATGTGATTAGTTATTTTGAACAAAAATTGTGCTAAATATATTTTAGCACTTAAAATTGTTTAGCACAATCAGTTTAGTTATATATGTTCACCTGCTGTACTAAAACCTTTTTAACACCATTCTAGTGTTGAACAATTTGTGCTAAAACTGTTTTAGCACTATGTGATTAATTACTTTGAACAAAAATTGTGCTAAATATATTTTAACACCTTAATGTGTAGAATTGGTTAGGGTGTTAAAATTGTTTAGCACCTTTAGTTTAGTTATATATATTCATTTGTGATACTAAAACCTTTTTAACCCTATTCTAATGTTGAACAATTGGTGCTAAAACTAATTTAACACCTTGTGATCAGTTACTTTTGACAAAAATAGTACTAAATATATTTTAGCACCTTGATGTGTATAATTGAATGTGGTTTTAAAATTGTTTAGCACATTCAGTTTAGTTATATGTGCTCACATGTAGTATTAAATTTTTTTAATACTATTTTAATGTTGGACAATTGGTACTAAAATTATTTTAGCAGCATATGATTAGTTACTTTTAACAAAAATTGTGCTAAATATGTTTTAGCATCTTGATGCGTAGAATTGGATAGGGTACTAAAACTGTTTAGCACTTTCAGTTTAGTTATATGTGTTCACCTGTGGTGCTAAAACCTTTTTTGCAACATCCTAGTGTTGAACAATTGGCACCATGTAATTAGTTACTTTAGACAACAATGGTGCTAAATATGTTTTAGCAACTTAATGTGTAGAATTGGATGGAGTGTTAAAACTCTTTAGCACATTCAATTTAGTTATATATGTTCACTTATAGTGCTAAAACGCACCATTTTAGTGTTAGATAATTTGTACTAAAATTGTTTTAACATCATCTGATTAATTACTTTGGATAAAAATGGTGTTAAATATGTTTTAGCACCTTAATGTGTAGAATTAGATGGGGTGCTATAACTGTTTAACACCTTCATTTTAATTATATGTGTACACCTATAGTGTTAAAGCCTTTTTAACACCATTCTAGTGTTGGACAATTGGTACTAAAACTATTTCAATACCATGTGATTAGTTACTTTAAACAAAAATGGTGCAAAATATGTTTTGGCACCTCGATGTGTATAATTGGATTGGGTGCTAAAATTTCTTAACACATTCAGTTTAATTATAAGTGTTTACATGTGGTGCTAAAACCTTTTTAGCACC
This sequence comes from Lonicera japonica, assembly GCA_021464415.1. Lineage (NCBI taxonomy): Eukaryota > Viridiplantae > Streptophyta > Magnoliopsida > Dipsacales > Caprifoliaceae > Lonicera > Lonicera japonica. The sequence continues at coordinate 64,894,191 of CM038466.1, read as the reverse complement.
ATTCCAGTATTAGACAATTGATACTAAAACTGTTTTGACACTATGTGATTAATTACTTTGGACAAAAATGGTGCTAAATTTATTTTAGCGCCTTATAAAGAGTTAGTATGTTATAGAGAATTGATGCTTATGATAAACCGTTGTAGATTTTGAGTTGTTTTATTCGGGATTAGTGCTAACTTTTTTTGGAGTTGTGAGATATTATATTTATGATTATTGTGTTATTAGTTAAATAAGGAAGGGGTATAATGCATTTTTTATGTGGTGTTCTTAATTTACAATGCTAATTTATAGTGAGCTTTTGCAATTATTTATTTTTGGAATGGGTCCTTACGCTCAATTGCCTCAATTTTAAAATTTATCATTTTATAAATAAATATATTAATTTTGTATATTAAAAAATTAAATTAATTTTACTTCAATGATAAGATTTCACGTGCCATCGAAAATGCATTACAATTATGAAGGACACTGCAAAAAACTCTACAATTAAATATCTCTCTTATATTATTATTATTATTATTTTTTATTTTTTTTTTTTTTTTTATTTTTTATTTGTTATACGATTACAAAACTACAAAAAAAATTACAAAGAACAGAACAAAAGTTAACCTAATCTAGTAACATCAAAATCAGACAATAAAATATTGACGAACTCTTGAGGAAGGTTAGAAAACCAATCCTTTGATAGCAAAGCTTTTTTTCCTTGAAAAGCGAGCTAATGAACTACCCTATTTGCTAATCGGGGCGCATAGACAAAGTCGATATTGTCATACTCTCTCGCAAGGTAATGAATTTCATCCAAAGCGTCATTAGAATTCCAATCTGCCTAAAAGGAAGAACTACAAATTAAATCAACCACTACTTTACAATACAATTCAATCACTACACTTGGAAAGCACATCAAGGCTGCAAATTTGACTGCCAATCTCTTATTGTTTTCAAGTTATTATGACTGAAAGAAAAAAAAATACTTATACCTCTCTAATTCTCTTTTATAACATTTAAAGATTAAGATTAAATATGTGAAGAAAGAAACAGTAAAGAACTAAAGATGTCGTTTTCCAACATGCAGTTAGAGTTTTAGAAAGGTGAGTTTTTTTTCTTGGAAAGTGTTATCAATTCAAAAGTTTTCTTTGATATATAAATAAATAAAATATTGGTGGTTCTCTTAATTGTTGGGCCCTAGGCGGTCACCCTGCGAGCCCTCCCCCAAGGCCGACTCTGATTTTTATACTCTTATGGAGAGGAGATTGTGTACTTTTACGTCAATCTATAACTTTTCCTCAAATACATAACTCGTTACTTCCACCCTTAAAACGTTATTTTTGTTATTATCAGATGATATTAATTTGTAACAATTTAATTAGCATTTTAGTTTTACTTCATTTTTGTAATATTCACAATTTAAGATATAAAGCGGTTATTATGAGTTCCTTAACATCTTTGATTAATTTAATTTTTGCATGTATTTTTGATATATAATAATTATCTAATTCAGGCGATGGATTGATGAATTTTCAAGTCGAGAAAAATGTATTAGCTAGTGTAAAACTTCTTTATTTCACACTGTGTAAGTTAAACATTATACATGCATGCATGCCTATTCAATTGAAGTGATTTTATTATTATGGCATGTTTGGAAATCTAAATATGAGTTTTGGAGTAGAAAATTGATAAAGAAAAATAATCTACGCAATTCAACACTCGAAATTTTATATAAGCATGCCTTGTATTTATGTATTTCATGTTTGTCCGGAGTTTGCTCCTAGAAATATAGTTATCCCTACCCTCTCATGTCAATCTCACAAGCCTCTTATCTATTCTCATTCAATCACGACGAAAGAGCAAAACAGAATATCAAAATTCACATTAAGTTTAGCAATTTAGGAATAATCAATTAAGTTCAAACTGATGGATATATTCGTTGATCAAATAATTCACTCCTTACTTTTTCTAAAACTTCTAAAATATTGATTAATCGAATGAGAATAAAGATAGAGTCACAAACACACCCTTACAATAATTTCTTTAGATTACCTTTAAAATTAAAGAAAGGGGTAATAATTTATGTTGTACCTTTATTGGAAAGGTACATGATGTGTTCCACAAGAGCCCCAGATTCCCGTGTACTGCCTTTAAAGTGATAAGAAATACATGTGACTTTATATTCCATCTCATTCACTTAGCTTGGTGGATAAGTGTTTCATCTCTTTCTTCAAATTGTATTTTTTTCAATAAAAATATAATACTATTAATAATATAATTCAAATGTCACAACAAAAATAAAAACATATTTTAATGAGATTGTCGTAAACACATATAAACTACATAAATCATCAATTATATGATACAAGAAAACACTTTAAGAAAACAGAAGAACATTAAATATAAATATCTTTAAAACATGTCTCAAAATAAAAAAATATAACTAAAATATCTTTCAAAAAATAAATATCCATCCGCACAGAAATACCACCAAACAAACAAGAAGAAAATCTTTGACTTCCCGTATATAATTTGATCAAAGGAGTAAAGTGGCAAGTAGGGTCACAGTATCCAATGAGTCGGCTAAAAGTGACCCATATTTGATCTTTATCTGCCTATTGCTGGTTAAAATAAGATAAAAAAATAAAAAAATACCCCGCTATGCTTGACTGAGAAATGAATAAATTATTTTGCCAAACTAACAAAAATATCTTAAAATGATTCCAAAAGATTATACCCAAAAGAACGTACTGTCTACTCTTGATTTGGAATTTCTAGGGTAGAAACATGAAAATGGAAGAATATTTATATATATATATATATATATTTTTAAATTAAAACAGGTTTAACTCTCTCTCTTAAACTTACAAACAAAGAAAAATCACCCACCCACCCCCATAAGTCAAACCCTTAACCTTAAGATAAGGGTGGAAGTTGTCTACTACTAAGTCAATCACTCTCCTCAGGGAGAATATTTATAGTTAAGACAAGGGAAAATATTTATAGTTAAATATATAATCTATATGCATTAAATTATCAAAGTTTTTAAAAGTTGAACTATGAATAAATATTAGTTTTAGCGCCCAATTTTTAAGCTGAAAGGCTATGGCCGGCCTCGTAATCACATGCCGTACTCCTCTCCACTTGTATAAGTGGGATCATCAATATATTGTTTAAAAAAAATAAAAATTAAAGTAACTTACAAGACTAGTGAAGACCAGAACTAAATCTCCAAAAGAAAACTTAAACAAGAAATAGAGAACAAAAAAAATATTTTTAGCTAGTGGATATATAGATATCTCTCTTTAATCCGCTGCTTTTATGAATTGAATCATTTAAACAAACTTATTCCAAAAGCAATCGATCAACTTGGTCAGTTCTATGTGTTACTTCATCCAATCCCCTAGGCGGATCCACTTGTTCTAAAGGAGATTCCATTTTAGTAGGGCTACTTTTCTTTTTGTTTTTCTTATTCTTACTTTTATCTTTAGCAATATGCAACACCCAGTTGGAAAAAATGGGTACAAAAATAATTTTTCGAGTCGTTCTGAGGGTAATTTTAAGTAGAATTTCACACTTAGTTGTAAAATGTCATTATAGATTCATGTTCTTCTCTGTAAGTGCATTGAAATCGTGTATTTGTTTGCTCAAAATGGTTATTGGGTTAATAAGAAATTGTCACCCAAGTGAGTTACTTAAGAAGGAAAAGTGGTTTGGAAGAATGGGAAAAAGAAAAGTCTCATATAGGAACTTTATAAAAATGTTGATGAGTTTATAATTGATTAGATCTTATAAGTTTGTTATGCAATCAAGAAAAATAAGGGTCTCTCTTTTGCCCGCATGGAAGGGGGTGATACGACCTACTGCGATATTGCACCAGCACAGATATACGCGAAAACCGTAACAAATCATATGTTATATAATACATGGTCGATTTTAACTGCATTAGAACTGTGTCAAATTTTTAAGTTGCCTATTTTACTTGTACAATCTCTTTTTCTAATAAAAAATAATAACTAATAAGTGCTTGCAACTTGTAAGCCATTTTGCCTTTGAAGCTGCGTCAAACTTTTTATTTTTCAAAGTTTATTCTTGTAGACTTTTGTTTTACAAAAAAATTCAATTGTAGTGTAAACTAGAAGATTAGAACCCTCGCTAAGAAGGAGCATTATATAGCTTCAACTAATGCACTACTTATTTATTATTTTTTTAAAAAAAAATCATTTAAACTACTAATATCCAAATAGTACATCTATCTCTTGACAATTATGACACCAAATTTGGTGTTTTCCTTTTGCCCCTACATTTTTTTGTTTTTAAATAAAATAAAATAAAATAAAATGGTTAAGAAGACTTGAACCATGAACCTTTAGGTTTGGATAATATATGAAACCCCTTGCATTCAAAACACACAAAATATTAATTTAATGAATTTTAATTTTAAATTAGATGATGTGTGTGCATAAATAAAAAATATGCATACATATTGAGTGTGCCACATATTTAGTACATATATAGTATATGGAGCCGCGCTATGCCGATTGGGCTTTTAGTGACTATACCATCGTTATAATTAAAGATGTATCACCATTTTGTATTTTGTCACAAATACGCGTTGAAATGCACATACAACAATGAAAACTGTCATTAAAAGTACAATTCACTTCCCATTTATATGTTATATATATGAGCCTTTACATCAAGAGATTTTTGAAAAGTAATAATGATTATAATATAGATAATTAAAAATTAGGTAGAATGTTTTATTACACATTGATTTTTATCAAAAATTCAATGAATAATATTTTTTTGAATGAAGGACCTATTTTTAATTGGTAATTATTGTAAGAGACCTATTTTGTTTTATATTTTAAATGAAGGTATTTAAATAAATTTAAATATCATATAATTAATAAAAACATGTTATATATTACCTAAAATACCCCCTCTTTATGAAATTTGCACAAAAAATATGGACTGTAAAATTCATGTTGCAGTAAAATATGAACTGCAAAGTTCATATTGCAGTGAAATATGGACTGCAATATGAACTTTACACTAGAAATATGGACTGCGAAGTTCATATTGCAGTGAAATATGGATTGTAATATGAACTTTGCACTAGAAATATGGACTGCAAAGTTCACATTGCAATAAAATATGAATTGCAATATGAACTTTGCACCAAAAATATGGACTGCAAAGTTCATATTATAGTGAAATATAGACTGCAAAGTTCATATTGTAGTCCATATTTTAATGCATATTGGTATTTTTTAGTTTATTTTAAGGGTTGGGATGTCATTTTACAATGAAAAAAAAGACACATGTCATATTATCAATAAAATAAAAAAATAGGCCCTTTATTTATAAAAAATGATTCCTTGATTTTAGTGTGAAAATCTTTCTCTAATAAGACATTTTTTTTTATTGTAGCAAGGATAGATGACCCTACCCCCCATTTAACACTATTTTTGTTTTTAAACCTCTTTCCTGCCATTTTTTTTTTCTATGCGTTCTTTATTGGTTTGTCTTTCTTTTTTCATTTGTTTTTTAACCCTTATATATGTCTTCCTTTTTAGTAAAAAAATATAATAAATAGTAATTACATATTTAGGTTTTTTTTCTTGGTATCTGCAACAAAAAAAATTCTCAATAGTTCACGCTTCATTTAAATTTTGATGTATCCACTTTACGTAGCTCACCCCTTAAAAAAATGATAGAACCAGTCTTGCTAGCTAGAGAGTTTTTCATTTCAATTCTACTCTAGTGAGAGAGTATGTACAATGAAATAATATTAGAAAACCATAATTGTGTGTTGTATAAGGGAATTTTTTGTTTCTTTTCAAATGTCTCTTAGAGGTATTTAAAAGGGAATTATAAAATAAACCTACAAAATTAAACTTCCTATGTGTTAAAAAATTGGTATATTATAACCCACTAATATATACTTTGGAGAGCATATATTATTACATTTATTGTGTTTTTAGAGCTTCTCAGGTGTTTGGAATTAAATCGAGAAGATTTCGAATTAAGAAGAAATTCGCCGCGCACAATGCTATTGACCAACCAATTCTGGCATTGATCCATAAGGAATTTGAAGAAATCCCCATAAATGAAAGTTTTAGATCTTTGAATTAGCTACGCGTAGACGAAACGTTGCAATAATCATAGTTTTGAGCAAAAAGTTATGGCAGAAATATGATTAGTGCACTAGGGGATCATATTTTAGAGAGAATGAATAAGAAAATTTAAGGAGCATTAAATTATTGAATATGATCTTAATTAGCTCGGTTGGTAAGCATGCCAAGCACTTTGAACGTGCTTATTATTAATTTTTGAAGCCAATTGAATTAAAGGTATAAATAGCATACATGGGCTTGGCAAGTCAACATCTTAATTAAGCTAGGCTTTGTCTAAAAGCATCTCCAATAAGCATCTGTAAATCATGCCACATATGATTTGTGTGTAAAAGTTACACGTTGTGTATAATTTTTGGTGCTCCAATGGTATTGTGTAAAACATGCCGCATCATCTTTTGTATAAAATTAGTGTGTATTTTACACATCTACGATCCACCTCATTATTTTCTCTCTCCAACTTTTTACAAAAACTTCAAAATAATATAATTAAAAATTAAAAATATATTTTATAATAAAACTTGCATATTTGAATTCTACTCATCAAGATCTTTAAATCAATACCCACTTTAACTATTTAATTATAAATAAAAAAATATTTATAAAAAATGTTGAATATTATATATTCCATGTGTTTTCATATAATTGGTGCATCATAATTTTACACAAGACTATAAGTATGAACCATTGGAGTAAAAATAAAAATGTGTATAATTTATGTATAAAACAACTTTTTATTAACCAAATATCAATTATTTATTAATTCACATATTTATACACATCAATTTTATAAATTACTATTGAAAATGCTCAAATATAAAAACAAGCAACAGCAGTCAACAGGGAGAAGGAAGAGTAGCTGTAGAAATCATCAACACAACCGTAATTAATTTAGTTTTATTTTTTTGTCTTCTGGGGCACAGTTATCGAGAGACGCACAATTTTTCATTCCTTCTTCTTTCTCTTCAATTCCACCGAGCCATTTTTTCTCCTTGGTTATCAATTTTTGATTAATATGAGAATGCTTCGTGGATCACTACAATTAATTTAGAATTATTATTTTATTCTTTAATTTATTTATGTAAATCCAAGTAAGTATTTAAGTAATTTATTTATTCATGTATTATTTAATTATGTGTTTTGTTTTATTAATAAGCATGCTAGACTAAATTATTAACTAGGGTTGAAGATAAGTATATTTAATTGATTATATTGCACATATTCACGACACTTGATCATATCAATTTTATGCTTTAATGTTAAAAATAACTCTTTCTATTGGATGCCTATTTTAATTGTTAAAAATAAAGTTGGATTCTCATTATTTTTTGTTGGATTCACCTTATGATTTGTTAAGAGCTGATAAAAGCGTGTTTTGGCGGATATAGTGAGTGTTTTGATCTTATATGCTCGTATGGCTGTGGAAGAATTAACACTTGATATTTATAAAATAATTGGGTTTAATTGAATTTATTTTTCACATCTAATAGAGTCAAGAGACTAAATTAGTGCGAGATAAATAGTAGAGTCTGCTGAGCATGAATATCAGAAAAATTATATCAAATATATAACTCTGCCACCCTAGTATTTTATTAATTAATTATTTTATTCTTGTTTTTAGTTGATAAATCATCTCTCTCAATTTCTAAGCTAGATTAGGATTTAATTAGAATTAGTGAGTGAGATAACGTACATTCCATCTACCAGGTCCCTAGGGTTCGACCACACTCTTTCCTAAGCTATACTAATATCTGATTCGTGCATTTGCTGGTAAATAAAACATCCACAACAATTTCTCACCCCATTGGGAGAATAATTCGGGTAATTAGCAAAAATGACTCCTGAAGTTTGATACAATTCCCTCGCTCGTCCCTAAAGTTTAATTTTTAGTTGAAGCATTCTTAAAGTTTATAATTTGTCTCTCGCTCATCCAAAACTAACTAGATGCCCCATTAAAAATTTGGATGGAAAACACACGTAGTTGTCACAAATCTCTATTTTAAGGGGCATTTTTAGTACTCTTGCTTTTTGCAAGTGAACACAGGCACATGGGGCTATTATTCCATTTTCACCACATCCCTTAAGAAATGATGAGAGAAAAACCGAGAAAGCCCCAATATATCTTCAATTTCATCAATCATTTCTATTCACAAAAAAACAAAAAAAAATCTCAATTCAGATATTGAGAACGAAGAACACAGTGCATTCAACCTTTAAATCCCTAGTCCGAACCCTAAAATCTGTTAAAAAATTAAACTTTCACTCCTAATCTTCTTTATTTTCTTTCGACACCTTCTCTCTCTTCGATCCTTCTCTACATGACCTTCCGTCGAAGCTCCAAAGCCTCAAACCCTAGAGGGGCTCCAACATCAATACGAAGAAGAAGCCGTTACTGAAGTCGAAATATTTGAAAGAATCGATCCGTTGAGGTGAGAATTATACTCAGATTAAGAAAAAGCTTCGATAATTGAAGCTATATACTGTATGTGAGGAGGCTAAGTGCCCTAATTTGGGTGAGTGTTGCTCCGGTGGAGAAACTGGAACTGCTATGGCCACAATTGTGTTTCTCGGATATACTTGTACTCCCATTAAAGCAAGAGTACCAAAAATGCCCATTAAAATAGAGTCTTGTGACAACCACGTGTGTTTTCTGTCCAAGTTTTTAACAGGGCGTCCAGTTTGGACAAGCGAGGGACAAATTAGAAACTTTAAGGATGCTCCAACCAAAGATTAAACTCTAGGGACAAGTAAGGAAATTATGTCAAACTTCAGGGGTTATTTTTGCTAATTATCGAAATAATTCAATTCTCATCCCAATGGGGAAATACTTTCTCCTCACCCCACTAATTTAAAAAAACAAAAACAAAAATACACAAAACAAAACTTTTAAATCATTCCAGTGGGGGGTGAGTTTACAGAACGCATTATAGGAAAGTTAACTTCCATCGTCGCTAAAACAAATACATGGAAATTTTATATACACCTACAAAAATACTCTTCTTATCTAGTAAGAGAAAAAAATTACAATTCGCCCCACCATTTTTTTATTAAAAACATTCAACTAGCCCCATCTATTTTATACATACCAACCACATACCACCCCTTTTTTATATGCCAAACAATAATTTTTTTTTCTTCATTGCACATCTACGAAACTCATTACTATACTAATAAAGCTTTTTTTGAATGTGGTTCCTTCAAATGGACCGTTTATTCATATTTAATGAAAGTAGTTCACTTTTCGTTCTTTATTAATCATCATAAAATTATATATACAATGTTTCATATTTTATTAATCATCAAAAAATTACTCAATTAAATTTGAGCTGCATAACAAAAACAATATTACTTATATATTGTATAAATAAATATCAAATACAAGTCATAATAGTTCACCGTTTGCATGAAAGCAGTTCGTAAAAACATCTTTAAAATTTATTTTAGGCAAATGATGTTTGATCATTAGCACGTCAAGTTCTAATTATCAAACTTTTGTATTTATGTAGGGTATATACCATTAAGTAAAATTATATTCAAAGCATCTATCCATTAGATTTCAATCATCTTTAAAAAGAAGAAAAAAAAAAGGATTACAATCCTTAGTACTGAATCAATATATATATACTAATATAATGATCAATTAGGTAATCATTAGTCAAAAAACAAAAAAAAATTATAATCAATTGAATAACAATTAAAACTTATTTTTAATTCATCAATGTAGAAATTATACTAGTAAATATTGTTAAAACAACCTTAAGTTATATACTTATATCTCAAGTGTTGCTTCTTTTAATTGTAGCTATATTATATATGTGTGTATAAAGACCCATGCAATTTTTCTTTTTTTTTTTAAATAGAAAAAGGATAAACAATCATTGGCTTTGATTGTATGTAATTTCTTTGGTTTTTACTACCAGGAATAACGCAAAACGGCCATATTAATTTTGCTGCCGGTGGACGACGAAGTGGACTAAGATCAAAAGAAAATAAGAGAAATTAATATTGGGGCAAGTATCAAGATAAAATTAGGGTAAGCTTATATGTGTTTAGGAGAAACAACTAGAATACAAAGTGGGTGAAGAAAATAAATTAGTGAGAGTATTTAAAATAACTCAAAAATAATAGGTGACGGTTTCTTATTAGAAGATAAATAGGGGTGAGAAGAAAAGATTCTATGCTATTTTTTAAGTTAGTTTAATTTGAATTTTAACTTTTATAAGAGTGAGAAAAACAATAATATAAGTAGATTTAAGAATACCTGCTTATTTATGACATGGTTCACGCCTGCATATCCATCGTATATTCTGGAGCCCTCACAAGTTTACCTCATTTGCATGTTAGGCCATCTCCAATGTGCTAGGCAATATTGTAGGGTATATTGTCAAAGTTAGCATACACAGTCGTTCTATTTTTGCAGCGAGTAGGGTAAAGTAGCCATGTCAGCACCCACGTGATACACAGAGTATCGTGTCTTCAGACACGTCATCAGCCACGCGACACTCTATATGTGCTGCGCCACACCACGTCAAGTCCTCCCCGCGACATTCATAATGTCGTGCGGTACTCAACAGCAGTTAAAGGTAACAATTTAAATGGTCAGATTTTTTTTGATATTTAAAGTTGTGCCCACAAAAATTTTATTTCATCATTTTCCTAAAATTTCATACATATATATACACATACTTTCATCAAATATTAACCAATTTGGAGCTAAAAATGAGTTATTTTGTAGCTAATCAAGGTATCATTATCTAATTTTTTGTTTTTATTTTATTATTAATTAATTTATTTGTTTAATATTATTATTTACATAAAACGTATTATTGTAATAATTATCTACACATTAATATATATTCATCTTTTATATTTTAAACATTAGAACAAATGAACATGCAAGTTTATTTACTTGTAATGCATTTTAAGTTTTCATGTTGTATATTTTGTTTTCAATAGAACTTTTTAATGTCATTATATAATCAAATTGTCTAACTTAACGTTATTAATATATATATATATATATATATATTCTCAGCATAATGAAAAGAATTCAAAGATATTTCAGGAGATCTAGTATCTCGAATCCTCCCGATGAAGGTGGGTCTAGTACATCTACTCCTAGGCATAGCTCTATAAGATGAAGATAGACCGAATGTCATGCACAATCCGAAAGTGAGGCAAGTCATAGTAATCAAGGTGCAAGTTCATCTTCACCCTTTGCTAATTATAAAAGGCTTGTTGACGATGGAAATCATATTTATAAATGAAAAGAACACCCGAAGGTAATTTATTCTACATAAGGTCAACTTGGCACACAGTAAGTAATTTGTATACGGACCTAATACGTAATCCAGAGGTACAAATGTTGCTTGAGAATACCGAATTGTGTGCTTTGTTTAAACGAAAAATACCAAATTTCGATCGGACTATTGTTGAAGCGTGTTGTTGACGTTGGTGGGATACCACTCATACATTTCACCTGCCTACGTGCAATTTAGGTTTGAAACCCCTTGATTTCACCATGTTAACAGGTACACACATCAAACTAAATTAAATTATATGCATATTATTTTTACATTTATATATTTAAAATGTATTAATGTATCGTAATTTATATTTTTTAATAGGAATATCCATTGGTGGTTCAAAATTACTGGTTCCTCAAGTACAAGAGGACTTGAATTTAATGGAAAAAAATGGGATAGTAGTTACTTACTTTTCATTTTTTTATGTTGAAGTTAATTGCGGAGCGTTAAAAGGTTCTATTATCTCCAATTATCTTCCAAGTGATAATATAATAGAAGCTATTAGGGCAGAGGCTATAGCTAGATTATATTTATTTTACATTTTAGGCTATGTATTTTTTCCCAACGGTAATAGCACTTGCTAGAGATTTTGATTAAATTATATTATCGATATTGAAAATGTTGGCCGCTATGACTGGGGATCAGCTATTTTGACAAGAATGTATTCCGGTCTAAATGTTGCATCTCAAAAGGCAATGAAAAGTTTAAATTTCTTTTGGCAGCCAATTGAGGTACTTATAAATTTAAATATGTCTCGTTGTTTTTTCATATAACATTATAATTATATTTGTATTTTTATATTTTAATACTTATTTTTTAATTGTAATTCTTAGTACGTGGCAACTCAATGTCCGCAATTTACTTCTGGAGCACCTCAAATATGGCATAGAATCCATCGATGGAGTGTGGAAAATGTGGAGATTGCGAAAAATTCAGTGAGGTTCAATCTTAAAGTTGTGAACTAGCAATTGGAGATGCGATCAATATAGTCAATTATTTAGCAACCATACACAAACGATATTGAATTACAATTTTCGATCCAACAAATTTCGTTAAACCTCTCATGGTGTCGTTATTTATTACTTGATCACCAAATTGGAGGAAACTAGTACTTGGTGGTGTTTCATGAAAATTTTTGGGAAAATTATAATACCTAATGATCCTCCAGGAAATTATGGAACGAGGTGGCTTTAAACAACGTAATGCAAGCATGTTGTATAATACTGCATAACATGATTATAAATGATGAAAGAAGAATATATTGGGATTGCGACTATGATCAAATTAAAGACCTTCCACCGTTATAACGAGATCTTACGGTAGTCTTTAACGATTACATGCATCGTCACCATAAGATGACTAATTCTGCCACGCACAATCGTTTGCGTGCAGATTTAGTGGAACACATATGGGTTAGGGGTGTTTTCGGTTTCGGTCAGGGTAGAAACTAAGGTACCCTAAACCCAAATCAAATATAAAAGTTCGGTTTCGGTTCGGCTTCTAAATCTTCAAAACCCAAACTCGAACCAAACTTTTCGGTTCGGTTTTATTCGGTTTTGACATAAAAAAAAAATTTAAATCAATTTAACATAAAAATATAATAGTAATAGTAATGTAATAATGATTTATATTCAAATTAAAGTGATTATTTTTTAGAAACAAGGAGCAACATATAAATACCATATTTTCTATTTAATTACAATTTTATTTGTACATTTATAAGAATGAAACACATTAAATAAAATGATAAATTATTTTTCTATTATGTATGTGATAAAATTTTTTAGCATTATGCAGTTAATTAAATAATAAAGGCAAACGTTAATTGTAAGTCGAAAAATACCCTAGAGGGGGGTGAATAGGGATTTTGAAACTTAAACGTATTTTTAAAAACAATTTAAAAATATTATGTCTATATTTATCAAGCAATCAACAACAAAGATAATTCCAAGCATAATGAACAAATAGCACAATATAATAGAGCAAGAGATAGAAAGATAAAACCAATCAAAGTCGAAGATTTTTTTGTCCACACGGTTCAGCTTGTTCTCCCTACTCTGCGCTCGGTTAGTTCCCCGAGAATTTTCACTATATCCGGATGATAGTGGTGAAAGGCCTTTTCGTGGGTTTTAAATGAACCCAATAGTTCATCCATGCTTAACGTTTTGAAATTCTTAACTTCTTGAATAGCCGTTACTTTGGGTCTCCACTTCTTGGGAAGAGTTCTAAGAATCTTTCGAATTTTATCCTCATTAGAATATTCCTTTCCAAGAAGATCTAAAGCATTAGTGATAATAGAGAACCTACTATACATAGAAGCAAGAGATTCATTAGGCTCCATTTTAAAAAGTTCATAATCATGAACGAGCATATTAATATTATCATCCTTAACTTGTGAAGTTCCTTCATAGGCAACTTCTAATTTATCCTAAATTTCTTTGGCGGTTTTACAACTAGAAATCTTGTTGTATTCATCTATAGTTAATGCACAATGTAGAGCATTCAAGGCTTTAGCATTAAATTGGATTTTCTTAATATCATTCTCATCATATTCAGAAATAGATTTAGGATTGACTATCCCCTTTTCATCGGTTTTGGTAATCTTATACGGTCCAATGAGTGTAACCTTCCATTGTTCAAAATCACTAACTTGAAGGAAAGTACTCATACGACTTTTCCAATAACTATAATTTTTGCCATCAAATAGAGGTGGTCTAGTGGTGGAAGAACCTTCGTTAATTCCGGTTCCTTGATAAATAGACATGATCGTTAACTCTAAGATTGTTAAATCAAAACAAGAGTACAACCTCTGATACTAATTGTAGGTCGGAAAATGCCTTAGAGGGGGGGTGAATAGGGATTTTGAAACTTAAACGTATTTTTAAAAACAATTTAAAAATATTATGTCTATATTTATCAAGCAATCAACAACAAAGATAATTCCAAGCACAATGAACAAATAGCACAATATAATAGAGTAAGAGATAGAAAGATAGAATCAATCAAAGTCGAAGATTTTTTTGTCCACACGGTTCGGCTTGTTCCCCCTACTCTGCGCTCGGTTAGTTTTCCGAGAATTTCCACTATAACCGATCTCCTTCCGGGTGAAGATCAAATCTCTACAAGTGTATTCTTATCACACACTCTCACAAGTATTGAAAACACCTTCAATACTCTCACAAGAAATTCCTCTTGCTAATTCTATGAGATACACCTCTCACAAAAATGATTTGAACAAATTTTGGTGACAAACACCAATGTACAATAGCTTTCGTGTATATCAAATTACAAATGAAGCTCACACTAAGAGATATCAAAATTGATCAAAGAATATTAGCTCAAAGAAGGAAAAGATTGATCAATGCCTTAACTTTCAAACTTGAATAATGTGAATATATGAAATATGGGTTTGTATGTTCATTCAAGTTATTAAAAATAAGTCTTAGAACTCATATATATATGTAGCAAAAGTTTATAGCTGTTTGGGGTGAAAAACATAAATTAATAGGGCAAAAGTGCACTTTAGAAAAAGTTCCAACGGCTATATTTTGCAGTGTAGTCGACTACCTCATTCACCATGTAGTCGACTACATGGTGTATACACAGCAACGGGTTTCGGGATCAAAACAACAAATCATATAAGATACGGTAGCTATGTAGCAAAGACAAAAAAGACAGGCACATGAACCTATAAAACTTAGAACACCAATAATTATATAAAATAGAGTAACATAATTCAGATTGTATGGTTCTTTTACTGATTTAGAAAGGTTTTCTGTAAACCATGCTTCAATAGTAGCATTTGGACCGTCTGGGTGAGGAACTCTGAGTGGGTTATGGAAGTGGATTAAGCAATAGGTATGATGATGAGTTTTGAGGACTTCCTTCCATTGTTCAACAGATTTGAACCATTTCAAAATATAAAAAAAATATACGAGCTTGGAACTCCATAGTCGACTACACCATTATCCATGTAGTCGACTACATGGTACTGGTGTAGGGAGGTTTTGTGCAATTTTCGACTTTTTGCATTTTGACTCCGAAATTGATTTTAATGCTTGGAGAATGTCAAAAATAGTTTTCTAAGACTTCTAAAGTAGTTTTTGTATCAAAATTCATTCGTGTGAATTTATAGTGAATTTTCCAAGAAGACTAGTTTTCGGTAAAAATCGTTTTCAAAGTTAAAACTAGTTTTGATCAATTTTGACATGGTTAAATCATTGTATGAGATATATAAATGATCAATCATATCTTTTACATAAAATCTAAGCACTCACTCAATTTATAAATGCTTCGAGTCTTCGTGATGCTTGATTTTCTTGAGCGTATCTTCACTTGATTGAAGTTCTTGATTCTTTCTTGTTCTTGATAGCTTGTAGAGCATATTGAGATCATTCTTGACTTTGTATAGCATATGTGAATCTCTAAAGTTGATTTCTTGTGAATAATGGCATTTGCAAAGCTTGTGTGAGAATATGATTGCTTCGGTTTGAAGTTACACTTGGTCGGAAGATGTTTCGGTTAAAGTGGCTATTATCAATGAACAACCGAGTTAAATAACACAATATTAACTTATTGTAATTATCAAACTAAGATTAATTGACTTTAGGGTCAACATTAATGACTATTTTTTTAAGATTATCATAATATGCAATTAATAAGAAATATATTCTTATAAAAATGTCATCTTTTTTGTATTATAGTATAATTAATGTGTATCCTTAAAGTATATATTAACATTTTTTTCTTATACATAATTCGGTTCGGTTCAGTTTAGTTCAGTTTTAGACTGGCTTACCCCAAACCTGAACCAAACTTTTCGGTTTTGGTTTGGTTTTCTTGTTTTCGGTTTCGGTTTTCTTTCGGTTCTAGATTTTTCGGATCGGTCCGGATCGGCTCGGTTCGTTCAGTCGATTTTTGGATTGACTTTAACACCCCTAATATGGGCAATGGATTATGAATCGTAGTTTAATGTGTTGCGATTTTTGGATTGACTTTTACGACTTATTTTGTGACATTTTAATGTATTGTGTTTCTTAAAATGATAGTTAATCGTACTTTAATGTATTCTATTTCTTAAAATGTTAATTAATCGTATTTTAATGTATTGTGTTTCTTAAAATTTAAATGTAATATTTAATTGATGGTGTCAAAATCTAGAAGTTGATAATTAACCAATCAACAATTAAATATTAGTGAATAAAGAGTAAATGCGGCGTAATGAAGAACACATGATATTTTTTGATAAGGTAGGTTCCTCCGGTAGCGCTTATGCTATTCTGGTAATACGTCCTCCTTTTGTGTATGCTTGCTTTGTATTAGCTCAAAGGCAATCAACTTTGGATGATGATACAAACTACCAACTTTTCTCTCTATAATTTCACTAATTCTATTTATAAGTATATAATTAGAATTACAAATATTTCGACAAGATAAATAATAAACTGTGTAGGAGCGAGAGTGTATAAAGGTTGTTAGTATTTTTTGGGGTATGAAAAGAGAGAGTATAAGACCTTCTATTTCTTCTTTAATTGGCTTGTATTCGTATTGCCAATGGCTTTATATCTCTTGGGTGAGATGGATGGATCTTGGATGAGAAGGATGGTGTTGGATGAGAAGAATTGTGTGTTTTTGTTGTGTGTTGAATGAATGAATGAATGAATGAGAGAGGGTATTTATAGGTAAATGTAGAATGGCGAAAAGATAAATTTGGTAAAAATGAAGGACAAAAAGGTAATTTTTGGTGGAGTTAGGTGAGGTAGGTGAGGTGTGGCAGGTGAAATGTGGTAGGTGTGGAGGTAAAAATGAGATTTTACTGGAGGTAAAAAATGGGATTTTACTGGAGGTGAAAGTGTTGAATTACCTTTGTAGGCCAACGGTAAAATTAGTATTTAACCCCATCATTAATTATCTACATATATTATGTAAATTTATTATATTCAAGATATAACAAAAAATTAATATTATAAATAATTAATTGTATGACTTGTAACATCACTGAAAAAGTAAGTCTAATGTCAAGTCATCTGGGATATTAACCTCGTTAAAAAATTAATATTATATAAAAAAATCTGATTTTCTTATCCTCTTAGATATTTATCAGATTTTCTTATCCTCTTAGATTTTTTAAACATCTCGGGAGACGTGTACTTGATTTGTAGATTTTTATCAAATTATCTTATTATCTCATACACATTTTTTTATATATTTTTATTTATAAATAATGATGACATCTACACAATTATCCCTCTTATATGTAAAAAGAAAGTAAGTCATATAGATGAGGAAATAAAAGAGAAATGGAGGAAAATAATAGCAACTTGTGAAGATGGTAGTATAATAAGCCCACATGTATTTGCAAGAAAAATACTTTAAAATATTCATCTATCTCGCTAGGTTAAGAAAAAATTAAAATTGTATAAGAGAGTGGGAAGATAGTGAGTAGACAATTATTTCTAAAAGTATGTCCCTAAATAGTTATTCTCAACTCTGTTGTAAAATCTAGAATTCGATCATAGATATCGGTTACTACCTTCTTTAGCTACGCGGACATTAATTTTTGTGTTTCTGCAACGACGAGTTGAAGAATGTAGAAGGTGTGCGTATAATACCAGGCTCAACCAAGGCTTATAAATCTAGGTTTAATATTTACTGAGAATTTTTGCCATCGAGATTGGTAAGACCACACGTTTGAAGAATATGAAATTGAAGAGTCAAACATATCTATATGATATTTCTTCATCGGACGAAGATGATGGATAATTATTTTTAATTTTATGTAATGTTTGAAACTTTTAATTATCTTTTAAGAAAAATATATTATGTAATTTATTTTGTTCCGTATGAAATGTAACTCGTATTTTATTAAAATAACAGTGCAAAACAGAAAAATATTAAAATAACAGTGCATTATAGGAAAATATTAAAATAACAGTGCAAAACAAAAAAATATTAAAATAATAGTGCTAAATAGAAAAATATTAAGATAATATCGAGAAAAACATAAACTAAAAATATTAAAAACACGACTCAAAAGTAATGATTGCCCGGATAGTTCTACTCCAATTGTTGGCGTTTTCTGTTCAGAAATTCTTGAAGACGGTAGTTGTATAACTCCCGTTATTGGTCACTCATATGCATTAAATCCATTGACATTAACACATTTTCTTTAGCAAGTTCTACTTCTTTGTTTCGCCTTGCCTCCTCATGGATATTTCTTTGTCTTTCTTCTTCTATAAAATTCTATAAACGAGACATATGAAGACACATTTCTTCATTAGCTTTTGCATTCAATGCTACATTTTTTTTGTACATTCTATTAAATGCCTCTGATCTCTCTAATTATGTCATTTCAGAAACTAATAATTTAGTTTTTCCCTTCATTTTTTTGTCCAATTTTGCTGCATTTCTTCTAATTGTCCGATTTGCATTTGGGCCATTAATGATAATCGGGGAATAATCGTCGCCTATGTTAATCGAAGAACCAATGATATCTTCAGATGGCCCATAACGGGAATGTTGACTATTTAAAGAAGTTGTTTTTAAACTAAAACGTTAGTGCTCCTTCAAAATTTGATAACAATGATCAAAACTAAAAGTTTTATTCTTTTTTAAATAGTATGCTCTTTGAGCTTCCCTGGCCTGTTTTAAATAAATTCAAAAGAAAACAATAAGTACAATGGTAAATAAATTAATGAACAAATAATTAATGTTAAAATTAAAAATAACAATTATTTTATAAAATAGAAATTTACCTAATCTGTTTCGTTGGTTCCGCTACCAGCATTACTCATTACGTGCGATAATTTTGAAATATAAAGCGAAACATATTTACTAATTACGGAAAATCATGATTGAAGAGATGATAAAGTCCTCCGAACTAAAATTTTGGATTGCTCGTGGTATTTGGAAGTACAACCTCCCACAATCTATCCAATGTTTTATTAATACCTTGAATTGAATCGACACTTACACTAATATAAGCATGACACAAAACTTCGTCCTAAAAAACTTGAATATTTGTTCCTTGATTCTTAGACATAATTAAAAAATATTAAACTTTTACACATAGAAAAAAATTAATAAAAGTAGAATTCAATGAGAGAAAACTAAGTATAAGAAAAAAAAATTTAGATATTTATGGAAAATATGAACTTGTGAAGTAAAGAAAAAACTTGGGAGCTATTTATAATTAAAAAAGTTAAAAAAGAGCCGTTAGCCTTAATGGATATATTTTGAAAATTGAAAAATGGCCCATCCCTCACACAATGTACAATACATCGTGCGGTGCTGACTGGGCTGCTGACTCAGCCACACGATGTAGTGTACATCGTGCCATTGCTTGTCAGATCCCCACGATGGACTGTCCATCGTGGGAGGGATATGGTTGTCGCCGAGCAATTTTACCATTTCTCTTCACTTTCAGCCTGTCATAAACCACTTTATACTATGTGATGGAGGACAAAAAATGTTATTTCTACCTATTTACCTTATGCATTGGAGACAGCCTTATGCCCACACTTTTTCGCTTATGAAAGAGGTGCCTTTATTATTAAGCTAGAAGCTTAAAACTAGCTAGATACTAATTAACCACTCTATATTGTATGAATAAGTTAGCTTACAAGTCAACAACATAATCTATGCACAATTTTTCCATTCCTAATTGCCAATTCTAGACCCAGTTATGTAGTAATATATTTGTTTACATTTTTATATACTTTCTTTTCAAAATTGAAGTTATGTAAGTAATAAGATTCATATCCTTGTAGTTAGCTGGGATGAAACACAATTGTTCATTACCAGTAATCCACTTACGAGCTTTTTTAACATTTTAATTCCTTGATATTTACTCGAATTGGCACTTTCGTTTTTTATATTCAATTTTTGACTTTTCACACCGTAATATACATGTTGCGAGCTAGAGGGGTATAGAAGAATTGAATTGCATTTATTCTTCAAAACCCCAAATTTATAAAACTCACAACACCCATTCAATCAAATTCATTACAACTCATCACCCTCCACCAAAAATTAAAACAGATCCAATGCTACCAAAAAGAAACTTGGCTCTCCAACAAACCCAATTGACCAAATTGGAAAATTTTCAATCTTACCGAGTTCATCAACAACTTGGCAAAGGATTTCAGCAACAGTACAAACACAAACTAATTATGGATCAAAAGAGGGGAAAACAATGAGATATACCAAATAAAGTATCCAAATTCTTCTAGGATTACACTTCAATGGAAAATTGTGAGAGATATCATTCATTTGTATGGTAGAGACAGAGAGATGGAGGGTTTATTGATACTAAAAGGAAATCACAAACTTTTTTTTTTAATTAGCAAAACCTTACGTATTAAACTGCCAAATGTTGAGTGGGAAAGCCAAAGTCCCACATCGACTAGGATAAAGAAAAAACAAGGGCTTTATAAGCATAGGCATACTCCAATTGGTATAAGGCATTTTGGGTGGTAACCCAAGAACAAAATCGTGAGAGTTTGTGCTCAAAGAAGACAATATCATACCAATATGGAGATTAGAGATGCCCAGCGATCATAACAAGTGGTATCAGAGCAAGGTTCAGGTTAAGCCTAAACGCCAAACAAAAAGCGGTGAGCCCTCGATGAGCTCTATTAGACAGGCAGTGTGCTCCCAAAAGAAGGAGATGACCTGGATAAAGGAAAAAAAAACACTCACGAGATTGATGGGCTCGATGAGGTGGGTCTTCCCAGAGGAGAGGACAGATAAAAAATGATCGTTTAAGGGGAGGCTCGGGACTTTTGTTTGAGGGGAGGATTGTTGAGTGGGCAAACCATCCCACATCAACTAGGATAAAGAAAAAACAAGGGCTTTATAAGCATAGGCATACTCGAATTAGTATAAAGCCTTTTGGGTGGTAACCCAAGAACAAATTAAATCGTGAGAGCTTGTGCTATATAAAAGCCGACAATTTCATACCAATATGGAGATTAGATGTCCAACGATCCTAACACCAAAAAGTTCTATGTATATGTATACATATATGTAGATGTAGATATATGTATGTCGGTATATACTATGTTTTTCAACATTTTCTTGAATTGGGTTCATTTGATTCTTTTAGTATAAAGTTGGTTGTGGAAATTAATGAAAAATTGCACGAATTTGGGTTATGATTTGCTTAATTAATTCTTGATGTGCTAGTAAAAGAGAAGAATATGATAGTCTTGGTGTGCTTAATTAATTCTTGAATTGGGTTCATATGTTTTTCACCACTCTTGATCTCTTTCTTCATTTTCTTTTTTTTTTTTGAAATTGGCGGGAAAAATAGAGGATTAATTTCCTTCTGTACCCCTCAAGTCCAGTTTTTCCATCCACAAATTTAGCGGAAGTTGGTTTGAGGGACTAAAGTGACACGCCAGATATATTAGGGTGTGAAAAGTCATAAATTGAATATCATGGACGAAAGTGCAATATCAAGGGGGCTAAAACGTTAAAAACTCCCCACTCATAAATTACTTTTTTTTTGTTTTTCCCCTATAAATCACTTGTTATACGGATATCAAATATATAAAATGTGCACAAAAAAGCTAATAAGATTTATAAATAGAACTTATTTGAATATACAGAGAGAGAAATTTGGTGTAAATAATTAGTAAATCATCTCGATCAAATTTTATAAAAAAATTCATCCGTTTACCCCTTTAAAAATGTCAATTCACACAAAATGATTCTTAAACTTGGTTATTATATGAGCATATGACTAACAACTACAAAGTACATGCACTATAGCTACACGAAGTAGCTATGGCTCGATTGAATTGTCCACAACATGAAGGGGAAAAACATTAAAAGAAAAAAAATGGAGTTCTAAAGTACTATTTGGACTTACTAAACGAGAAAGTATCCAATATATTTAACTGTACAATGACATGTTATTTTTTTTGGCCAAGTATTATTTTGACAACGCCGGGGTTCAACTTTGAAAGTTCCAAGTCGACCTAAGGTTGTCCCAGCAGCAGCCTTATACCACTGGGTCAAGAGACTTGGTTTACAACGACATGTTATCACAACTGTAATAAAAATACAGGAAATTAATAACGTGGACAAAATCCACAAAATTGAGGAGAGAGGAATTCAGAATGATCAGATGACATGTCATGCTATATTGCTATAACTACGTACTAGCAGTATTAAACGTTTTATCGTACTAATTAAACTCGATAACCCCATTTAGCGGCGTACTTGACAAGAACATCGAGCTCTTGTTCAGAAATGACGCCGTCATCGTTTTGATCGGCGTGATAAAGGGCTCGGCAGGCTCGCCAGTTGGGAATAATGGCTCCGAGCCGCTCAAAGGCTCCTTTCAGCTCCTTCTTGTCGAGTTGGCCATCCTTATTGGCGTCGAATTGTTTGAAAATCATCTTCAACTGCTCTTCGGTTACATTTAATGTTGCTACTCTCGTGTTTCTGTGGCGAGGCATATTGCTTTTTTTTTTTTTTTAACTAGTCAAGTAAGGGGCTGTTTGGCTTGGCTTTATATAGTTGAGGAGATTCACTCGATAGCTATAGTCAATGTGTAATGAGATGTGTGTATTTATAGAAAGGTTTTATGCCTTTAAGTACTGTACATGCACATAACTTATATGACCTTTATTACAACTTGATGTTTGTTGCGCATTTGCCGATAACTGTGTTTTTATGGTGACTATTAGTATTTTAAATAAAAAAATTTAGGGATCGTTTAAAAATAATATGAAAAATGATATAAACAATTAATTTTTTGTAAGAGATTGAAAATGATTGAATTGAGTGATGTGGTGAGATATTTTTTTTATCTAATTTTTTATTCAAAGTAGACATATATATCCGAGTTGCACACTCATTGTGTATGCAAGTTAGCCAAGTAGTCAAACAAGAAGAGAATTTTCTACTCTTCACCCTTATATATTCAATGATGCGATGCATTTGCACGTTTTGTCCTGCTCTGTAGTCTGTAGATTCTTTTCCAATGCCTTCAACTAGTCATAATTTTTGTTCCTTTGTTTTTTTTCATTGGAACTATGGTGAGGAGAAAAAGGTGATAAGATACTATCACTAACGCAAGGGCTTGAACTTTGACGTAGTGTTAAAATTGGTTAGTCTTGTACCGAAGTAAACCTCTTAACCCCACCTAGTCATATCAATATACATGCGAGACGATTAATTCTGTTTAAAATTAATTACATTTTGATATAATTAAATCATTTATTCCTTGGAAAATAGCTAGATGAATTCTAGTTACGTTGTTACTGTACAATTAGTTAGTTCTTATACTTATTTATTGAATTCCAAAATGAATATTTCATATTTAAGGTCTTTGAATAAGTGAATCTATATTATGAAACTAAGTACTGATTTTTTGAAAAGAAACGATTCTTCATTGTTTTACAAAAGAGCAACTACTAGCTATAGCATCGCGCTGAAGGGAAAAGCCAATAACATCGATGAGACACCTTGTGCAAGAGCTATCTTCTTCCTCCGTGACGAGAGCTTTAATATATTTGACGAATCACCTTCTAGGTGGATGTCACAAAAACCACAATCTGCCGCAAAATTAACTGCAATATTTTGGATCAATTCAAAGAGTAAAATGTTGCGATATATTGAGACTATAAATTCTCGCAAAGTAGTACATATATAAGAATAATGGTCTTTTCCATTTATTGTCAATTGGTTTCAGGTTGGATGCTACAAACTCTAATATGGTATCAGAAAGAAGGCTATTTACCGTCGACCACACAGACTCTACGTCACCCAATATAAACCGCAACACGTGTTAATTGGTTTTGAGTTGGACGCTCCAAACTCTAATACGATAAGCCATGCAACCATGAACTCAAGCCAATTAAAAGAGTTTATTTTGATGCATGCCTTAAAAAAAATTATCAATTTGAAACAGAGAGATTAATAAGCAAGCACGAGTTATAAGGAGCTATGATATGAAGAAATCTTTCATTCTCGATGCCTTTTTCTGGTAAAGATGCTTTAATTATAAGATTCCATCGCCACTACAACTTCGATCACATGGTCTTTGGTCCAACACGTACCAGGTTCAAAAAAAGGTTCCTTCCAAATATTTCGTGTACTTTAAAAAGATATCAAGCTTTGCTTCGTGGATAATGGACCGTATATTGAAGTCATATAACAGTTTCTGATGTCGACAAACCGATCTCTAATTTATGCAGTTATTTAATTTTAAGATTTGTTTAATTTAGCAATAAATTGAATCAGGAAATTCCAAATTGTTTTATGGAATATATATTCCTAAATCATATCGTTGTAGTATTTTCCTTATTCATAGACTAATTTTTTTTTTGTAAGTTCTTTTGAAGTTTCCTAGTTTAAGGGTTTTCCTCCGCCTATGTATAGGAGTCTTATGTACCCTATTTCAATCATCCAATTATCAATACAATCCATTATTTCTTTCTCCGGTTTTCTTTTCACTTGTGAATATATCAAAGTTTATGGTTTCATAACCTATACACTTTTCGCTACGTTAAGGTATTACGCATGAACAAAATGCTTAATACTTGTCGAATTTCATAACTATTACTGGTCTAAGATACACGTGGCTCTTTTAATGCCCTTATTCCAATATTATGTCTATAGAATTGACCCCTTGTATATTTACGAAAATCATTTTATTGTTGTAAATATCTAGCTTGTGCATAGCGCACTTTGCACAATTTGAAGATCGGCCTTGGTTAGATCTAATAATTCTGTCTAAAAGCACTCTATGTGCACCCTACACACCCTTATGGCTGTTCAGATCTAATAATCACACTCATGTGAACGCTTTAAACTGCTTCTAGCTGAAACTTCTTGCTTAATATTTTCAATACCTCCGCATTCACTTTAGTCGATTTTCATTACCCAATAAGATAATCCTCTCAATTTAAAAAATGAAGTCACAAAGTCCATGCCACAGGCCCAAAAGTGGATCCTACGTTCCCATATGGGTGCATGATCCATGCATGTGGATAATATGGGTTATCTCCTAATTCTTTTGAGTGAATTGTTGCCAAAGTAATTATACTTATTTTTGAAGTAATTTGCAACTTTAAAAATAGACTATACAAATTTTCTAAGTAGTATCATACTCTAGTAAAGAAATAATTGTTTTGACAATATGGTAGCCTTTCTTTTTTGCCACATATT
This sequence comes from Lonicera japonica, assembly GCA_021464415.1. Lineage (NCBI taxonomy): Eukaryota > Viridiplantae > Streptophyta > Magnoliopsida > Dipsacales > Caprifoliaceae > Lonicera > Lonicera japonica. Next base: position 64,868,576 of record CM038466.1, on the reverse strand, counting down.
TTTAGGCCATGCTATACTTATAAGCTTCACCTATTGATTATTTATTTATACCAGGTGGGTTGTACGAATGTGCAACTCATTAATTCATTTGGTATGATTGTCCGGTAAATGAAACCGAAGAGAATATTATTTTCTATATTTTTTATATACATAGTTTATACGATGGACATGTAAATCGTCACTAAAACTCCATTTTATATGAATTTCTATCATATTTTTGCATTACCTATTGTTTATTTGCGTAAAAATATACTTGCAACAAGAATTGTATCCCTCCTACTAAATAGGTTCAAATTACGCATAATCATTGAGCTGCTTAACACTTTTATTTGATTTAAGAAGTTGAAAAATAAGTTGAGGCATGTGATAAAATACTCTCAATTTCATGTTCATTTTATGAGTAGATGTTCTCTATCCTTCATATTTTTTTGTGAAAAAATTTTTCTTCTTCAACCACCAAAGAAAATTTCTCCATGGAGAAAGTGACAAAGTGTCCGTTTGATAGCGATATGGAAAAGAAAAATAAAAAAAATTGATATTTGTGATAAGTTGGAAAATAAGTTGAGACACGTGGTGAGATATCTTCTTAATTTGTCGCTTTTCAATGGAAAAAAAAATTGGTAGTTGAAGTAATTTTTTTCACATAAAATAATGAAGGATGAATGACATCTACTCATAAAAATAAGCATAAGATGTAGACCATCTCATCACTTGCTTTAACTTACTTACCAAATTGAGGGTTTTTCTTATAATTTTTCATTTTGTCATCAAACGGTGCGTTATTAACTAATTTTTTTTCAATAGGAGATCTAAGTCTCACCCTTTAAATATTAAAAAAGAAATCCCCCTCCCTACTCCTCTCACATTTAGTGAAGCTCAGACCTGGGATCTCTTCGAGATTCGAGTGAGCACCTCCTCAACTCTTAGCAATTTATTATGCTTAATTTTTTTCCTTTAATTACGATATGTCTAAAGTGTGTAAAAGAAATATATATATATATATATATATATATATATGTAACAGAAATAATAACATGCAAGAAAACAATAAGCAGAGGAAATATTAGTTTTTCTGATGCTAGTACCTCCATCAACTCACCAAGCCATGTGGAAACATTTTCTGTACTTTAACACTGACAGAGTAACGTAGAAAAGGAGTATATAGCTGCTTTAAAGAAAAAAAGAAAGCGAAGGATAATTAACTTGCATAAACATTCATTACATACTAATACTTAATTAAGTTACGTTGGAGATACACAACACACTCTAGAGACTGAAGTACATCCCATATATCAGCTAAGGGCTCACCTATGTTACACGTCTCATGGGGTTGAATTAAAAAAGTTTCTTAAAAAAAATAAAATGATAAAACATATATAGTTGTTTAAATATGTTAACCTCTCTCAAGTAAAGTTTAACATGATCTTCTCACTTGATTATCTAGTATTGAGAAGATCAATTAACAGTTACTGTAAGATGATCAACAAATTCGACTCATATGTAACTAATCTAATTAATAGTGAAACCCCATTTCGTAGCATACTTGACTAGCTCATGCAATTCGTCTTCACTAATGTAACCGTCATCATTGGCATCAGCGTGGCGAATGGCTCGACCAGCTCTCCACCAGCTAAAACGCAAGCCCAACTGGCGGAACGCGACACTGAGCTCTTCCTTGCTTAGCTTTCCATCACCATTGGTGTCGTACCTCTTCAATAGGCCCTTTAGTTGATCCTCGGATAGGTCATAGTTAGCACGTCTCTTGGGTATGGGTGTCCATATTGGCATTTTTTGTGGTTACTTACTGGTATTGTTTTGGGTCTATTTGGTGGTGTGTATAGCTATGAAGAGTGGATATCGGTATCTTAATATAGTGTGTTGGGGGGGGGGGGGGGGGGGGGGTCGATTTGGAGGGGGTAAGAACTATTGGAACCAAGGTGCATGGGACTTATCCAAAACTTTATCTTATGTTTTTTTCCACTTTTTGGAAGATAAATACCTACTGGGGCCACCAAGGGCCCAAATGTTTGAGTGCGTTGTTAAAAATTAAATACTTTCTGAATACTATCCTGCGTGACCTTAAGTTGAATAAATTGAAAATTTTATACTCCATTTGATAATAATAAAAAAAAAATAGTAGAAAGATGAAAAATAAGTTGAGAAATGTAGTGAGTATATTTCTTCCATCATTCTTTATGTTTTGTAGAAAAAAAAAATTTACCACCACCATCTAAAGAAATTTTTTCCATGAAAGAAGATAAAAAGTAGGAGTTAATCTCACGACACCTCTCAACTTAATTTTCATCTTTTTACTTAAATTAGTGATTTTCCTTTTCATTTATCATATTGTTATCAAACAAAGTCTCAGTGATAAAAATTTTGTTGTTTGCACAAGAAACTGCTCATTTTGTCAACTCTACTATACCCCGGTTTTATATATATATATATATATATATAATTGTTTCACTAAACTTGTTAAATTCAATTGTGAAACTTGGATGGTAATAATATTTTAGTAGTCGTTTGATTTGAGTTTTTGTTTGTTTCTATATTTTTAAATTAATAAATTTACAGTAGGAGTTTTTTATATTTTATGTTGAGAAATTGAATCATTTTGATGATACTCAAACTTTTCATGTGAATTTTTTCTTTTTTTTTAAATTTCAAGAGTAAACAAAAATTCGAATCACTGAGCAGTTTTACTACGTACTATCATTTTGATGATAGTACGTAGTAATACGTATACTTGAGAATGAATGCATGTTTTATCTTTATTGAGTTTAGCAGGTCGTAAGTGCCTTAAATCTCTTGGAACCTTTGATCTCTTGATCGATCATGAGGAATTTATTTAATTATCATGAGGAATTGATTTAATTAGGATTAATTTTCGGAGTTCAATAGAACCTAGCCACATGAATATTCTAGGACAAGAATATATGATTGGAATTATTTTGTTGTGTTAATTACTGAAAGAATATTATTCTGGTAGAAAAGAAACAAATTATTCTTTAACTTTTGATGATTTTTTCAAAGATATATTCTAGTCATGAGTAGTTTAAGTAACGATTTGTTTAATTCAATAAAAGTTTGGTTGATGAGAGTAATCATAACTCATAAACCTTTCTCAAATTTATAACTCATGGCTTTCACTATTAAATTAATTATTTTTATTATATTTATCAAGTATATAAATACTTTTATCTGTTAAATATTTGTAACCATGCATTTAATCACTATAGTTAGGCTCCATTTGATAGCAAAATTAAAAATAAAAAGACAAACAACTAATTTGGGTGAGAAGATGGGAAATAAGTTGAGAGATGTGGTGAGATTAACTCTTTCCTTTTGGTTTCTTGATGAATGACATATATTCACAAAAATGAGTATGGATGTATGATATGAAGAGTATCTCACCACATCCCTCAACCTATTTTCCATTTTACCCAAATTAGTTAAATTTTTTTTCATTTTACATGTTGCTATCCACAGAGTCTTAGTTTTATTTAATTTTTATAAGGTTCACAATTTAACATATAACAGGATTATGATGACATATTTATTCATCTCTTATTAATTTAATTTTTGGAATGTATATATGATATATAATAATTATTACTAATTCAAGAGGTTGATTGATGAATTATGAAGATGAGAAGACCTTATTGGTGAATATAAAACTTCTTTTTAACATAACGATATATATACATATAGTATATTTTTCATACGGACCAATCAGAACGCATTCAGACCTTTAGCGATAGTGTTTTGTAACTAAAATATTGGGGAGATGTTTTTAGCGATAAAAAAATTGTTGCTAAAAGTTCAATCTATACAAACCAATACATATGAGAATTTTTCTCTTTATTTATATAAGAAATTTAATAAGAAAAATAGTCTACACAATTTAAAAGCTTAAAATTATTTATAGGCCTAACTTGTATTTATATGCTTCATATTTGCCCAGAATTTGCTCAGAGAAATATAACCATATGTACCTGGCTATCACATCAATCACACGTACCTCTTATCTATTCTCATTTAATCACAAGAGAGAAAATCAAAATTTACATTGGATTTAGAGATAATCAGACTCGAACTAACGCGAATATTCATTCATCATCAAATTATTCGGTCCATAATCTAATAGATCTTTTAAAGAACCGAATAATCGGACTAGAATAAAGATAGAGTCCCAAAGACACACTTACAATAATATGTTTAAATAATTTGCCAAACTAACGTAAATATCTTAAAAAATAATTCCAAAAGATTATACCAAGAACATATGGACTCTGGATTGAGAATTTTGAGGGTAGGAACTTGAAGATGGGAGTATATTTCCTCTTAAATTAATACATATTCTATTCTATATATATGAATTAAATTATCAAACTTTTTTAAAAGTTAAATTAGAAATAAATACTAGTTTTAGCATCTATTTTTTAATTAAATTGAAAGCTAAGGATCTTGTAATCCGGGTAAAATTCCACAAAAGTGGGATTGCAAAAAATCCTTCAGTTGAATTGTATTTTAACAAAGGCATTTTAATCAAACCCCAAATTAAACTAGCTAGCTTGATCAATGTTGATATAGTCACCAAAAACCAATGTTTTTTCACCCGGCCGGGAGATTGATAATTATAAGGCCTTTAGCGTTAGTAAGAGCGAACGTTCTTAATTAAAAATCTTTCACATGCTATAAAACTGTCAAATTCTAAGCAATTTATTGCCAAAAATAAAATATTTAATTACCTACCTTGCATGGTACGTGTGGCAGATCAGAATATAATCTTGAAAAATATTAATTCATCTAGCTAAGATCAATGTGGATTGCATCTTTGAAAAAGTACACTCAAAAAGAGTTTTGTTAGTTCCTTGTATTGCATATATATTTAACATTCTTTATTGGATCCATTAAAAAATTAAATGATATATATGCTTCATTTAGAAAGCTTGTTAAACTAACTAACAAAACATCTGGAAAGCAACTTTCAAAGGTCTATCCTCCTCCACTAACTTGGAATAGCACCGACTTGGAATAGTAGCTCTATCCAAATTAATCGTGTTTTCAATTTTGATTATGGCAAAAATTTGAGATTCGAATTTAAATTAAATTTGAAAATTCAGCTTCGGTTTAATTTGATTATGATATTTAAATCATTTAGACTTAGATTCGAACTAAATTTTCCAGTTCAATTTAATTCGATTTATCTGATTTTCATTAATTTATGTATATATATATTTAAAATAAAATTTGCAGAACATAAATTAGAGGGGGCTTTTGTTTGGCATTGGTGTGGTCAAAAAAATTCATATATTAAGAGATTTGTTAATCTTTAGACTACAATACGTAATGCACATGCACACATAACTAGATATAAATAATGTAATTAATCAACCATCAATCACTTCATATGAGGGTAAGTTAATACATGAACCAAGATGAAATATAGCGCACTAAAAATTACAAGGGTGACCTGAAAAATAAATTATTAATATATATGAAGCAAATATGAAGTACATGAAGTTATTCGTGCTGAATGAGTACATTAATATAAAGTAATATATTTTCATGTAATAGCATAAAGATAAAGAATAACAACAAAGAACCTTAAGCATGTAAGAGATAATTAGAAATCGCATTTCTAACGTGATAAAAACTTGAGTAATATAAGTATAACTAACAAAAAAATATTTATTCGATTTGGTTTTGTAAAGACACAACCCAAACTAGAACCAAATTTATTTTGTTTCAATTTGATTTTTTTGTTACAGAATTTTTTATTTTTTTGGGTTAGATTTTTAACATATCGGTTCAGTTCGGTTGATCGGTTTTCAGATTCGCCACAACACTCCTAATCCAAATATAAAAAATATTTTCTCTATCTCAAATTGGTAGTCTAAGGGACAAGTTGCTGACATAAGGGAAAAAAGGACCAATTAATACAGTACTAGAGGTGGGCATAATCCAATCCAAACTGACCAATTCAATACAATTTTTTCTAAATTTTATTGGATGATTGGATCGGATCCAAAATTTTGAAAATAAAAAAAAATTAAAAAAATAACCACTTTTTAGTTTGGAAAATAGTACTAATCAAACCACAAGATATAAAATTGAAGATTTTATAGGTTTAAAATAAAGACAGTCAAACAGCTTCAATCAAGGGTGTTGTCAAAAATCCAAAATCCGAAAACCGAATCGATCTGTTGCGATCTAAAATTTTTCAAATAGAAAAAAACCTAAAACTGAAATAAAAAATTGAGATCGAAATCGATTGATTCATGTCAGTTCGGGGTTCGGGTTCCCCAAATTGGACCAAAAAATCGAACTCTTAAAAAAATGACAAAAGTCAAATACCCTAAAAAGTTTCAATTTAACTTCTCACTTTTGACGCTGTAGCAAATCATCCTCATTCATCAGCGTCTCTCCCTCTCTTTATTTCTTTCATGCTCACTTCTCTTGCCCTAATTTCGCCACCACCTCTCAGTCTTTACTCTTTTCATTCACGCAGTCAAGCACTAACGCATCCACCACCAACATCCGATCCACAACCACGGCACCATGGCAGTACAAAACCTCTTCCTAGTCTCTCATTCACGTTGTCATCAAGCCCTAGTCACCAAATCACTAGGAATGTCCGTATATAAACTTATTTGAGATTTGAGTTCATATATATACACCATATATATATATACATATATCGAATTTATGTAGTATTGTACTATTGTTATTGTAAATTCGTAATATTTTAATACTTTAGATTTTAAGGCTTTTTGTTTGAATTTGTAATAGTATGATACTTTAGATTGTTTTTTTTGTTATGGATTTATTTGAATTTAAAAGGGTTTTTATGTAGATATTGATTTGTGGGTTTTGATTGGGCTACGTTGCTAGATTATTTAGGCCAGCTATATTTGAAGCTTCGAAGCTCAAGGTTCTTTTTCTTGGGGTTAATGAAAAGACGCACTCGGGGAATCTTCCAAGAACTTACACACTTATCCACAGTGATATTACCTCTAAGTTCAGTTTGCTGTTTCCCAAACTATTAATAATTCTCAGGTAATTATTCTAAATGTTTTTTTAGCTCTGCTTTATAGTGGGAATCCTTCTATCTATTTGGTGCATAATTTAGTTGTTACAGGAAATAGAGGAAAACAAGGGATTTGTTTATTTAATTGATTAATTAATTAGCGTATGGATTATAATGATTTGATCCCATGCAATTTCACAAACCCAAATCCTAATAAAGAGTATTCAAATCCTATTTGAATTGTATGATTGATTTGGTTATGTTATGTTAGTGTTTGTATGATTAGTTCGAAAACTTCACAATAAAGAAAAACGTGGCAACCATAGATAGTTATCATACAAACTTCTTGCTAGTTTAAATTAATTTTAAAAGTAAGTATAAGCTATGCAAATTAGTAAATTGGTTATTTATGTTTTGGGTAGTTTTAACTTTGTGCTAGTTTTTAGCAATATAAAAAAAATTGAATGAGACCGAATCGGACCGAAATCGAATAATTTGGGAAGGGTTTGGGTTCCATAGGTATGGAAATCGAAACCAAAGCAAATCAAAACTAAAACTTTACAATAGAAACAAAAAACGAATGAAGTTTGGGGAAGGTCCAGGGTACCCTAATCTCTACCCTGATCAAAACCAAAAACACCCCTAACTTTGATTCATATCATAATTAAATTTCTTTGAATTCAATTTGATTATAGGCAAATTCTATGTTTACTTTTATGAACATGGACACACGACATGAAATTTTTTGACTAATCACCTCCTTACAGGATTTACTATTGTTCTAGTATCCAGGATACCTCAGGTATCCATCCAATGCATTATTTCCAAGACAAAACTATGTGTATTGATCTCTTACCCATTCTTTCTACTCATAGTATAGTTAACAATATACTATAAGTGGAAATAATAATATTATAGGTGGGTGGCGTAAATCTAGCCAAGCCCAAAATGAATTTGTTGGTGAGGGAATCAGCCCAAGATTAGAAAGATCACTAACAGATACTAAAGGTGGATGATGAACAGTAAATTTATGGACAGATGAGATATGGTTTTTTGGTTGTGAGGGTAGGTTCCTCCGGTGGCTTTTATACCTAGTCCAGCAATACGTCCTTCCTTGGTGTGTGATAGTGTTTCTTCCTTAGCTCAAATGGCTATTTTAGATGTCTTTTACATGAGTTTTCTCTGGGAGAATATTTGTTTGTGATATGGGAAAGAAAAAGTCCCCTTCTCTTGAGCTATCCCTCTCTATTTATACTTAAAAAATTATGGTTACAGTGCTCAATTAGGTTAAGAGTTAAATGACTATAAAGGGTATTGCTTGCTTAGCAAACATATCATTTTCACGTGTAGCGTGTGTCTTTATCCATAAGGAAAATTGTGCTTTACGAGTGTTAGAGTCTTATTCGCCTAAACGCCCATATCGGAAATTAACACTGGTAGTACCCTCCCATACAGGTGTCATATCTTCATTTGCTAAAGCGCCCATCTCGGCAGCAGGTACGAAAAAGTGTCAGCGAGTGTGGGGCACTCCTTGCATGCTAGTCGGTGTGCTTACCTTGGCATTGCTAATCTCCGCCGAGCTTGATGTTATACTCGGTAAGGGTGTTATGTTCGGTCAACAATCTCAAGCTATCTCTTCTATGTCTGTCGGTCGTGGTTTACCTTCTCGGTTCTGGACTGACTTCTTTGGGCTTAGGCCTAGGTTCAGATGCTCGACCAAGGTGGGTGTCCTAAAATCATGCTCCTACATTATACATTAAAATATATGACTAATTTAATGTACATTGTAACTTAACTATTTCTATTTATTGCCGTTTAACTTGTACCCTTATAGCACATATTAACATGACCTTTTTTCTTTTTTCTTTTTCTTTTTATTTTGACCCTTCACATTCTAAATAACTAAATACTTAAGCACGCATGATACGACTGTCACGCTTTTTTTATATGCAAGTGAATATCTAATTTAATACGAAATTATTTATCAAATGAAAAAATAGTTCAATGTTAATGTTTTATTTTCTAACCTAGAGGTTAAGGTATATCACAAAACTTAACGAGCGTTTACAGTGATTTTGTCTAGTTGGCTTTTTATATAGTAGTAGATTAACTAATTCAAGATTTAATATTAATATCTTTTAATTTTAACCTTTTAAATTTCAAATAACTAATCACTTTAAAATTTTAAAAAATATTTCTCGTTGTGTCTTGCAAGTGTCTTTTTTGTGTCTTATAAAAAGTCACGTAGAACACTTCCTAGGAGTGTCCGACACATTTTATACTCTTCGACACTTGTATATGTGTCCCAAAAGAAGTGTCTAACACTGTAATGGCACCCATAAGAAAAGTGTATGCGCTTTAAATCAAAGTGGAGCAAAAAAAAGGTGATTTGGTTTCTATCCGCGATATTTTGCAGTTAATTCACCCTTAAATCATGAATATTGATGGGGTAAAATATTACGCAATCAAAACCTGCTTTAAATACTAAAAACGCGAATTCGGATTACTAACCCATATTTTCATATAGGGTGAATCTCATTTCTATATCTTTGTCTCGTTTGACATTGTTTGCGATTACTTTATTTTTGTCTTATTCTACACAAGTTAGTATCACCCAAATCATTTGACTATGTGAGGTCGGAATAGACCAGCTTTAGTTTTTAGCACCAATAGTTTGGCGCCGTCGTGGGAAAGACAGTTTCTCAAAGTCACGTTCTTTTCCAAAAACTAAAAACACCAAAAATCTCGCTATGTCTTCTTCAGGACATACTCAACAAGACCCCTTGATGGCCTTAGTGGCACAACAAGCTGCCATCCAAGTCCAAATCGACAGGCTAATAGCTCAAAGAGAAACTCCCCAACATAGTTCAAGAGATAGGACCCATTTCGACCTCCACGTCCTCCTATATTCTCTCAGCTCCTGCACGAGTCCCAGCTATACATAAGCTTGGAAACCGTCGCATAAGATCTAGGTGGAGCCGTGGCAAGATTGGTGAGTTTAAAACTATGTAGTCTAGTACTAGATTTGAGGATTCCTATGGAAAAGCATCTGTCAGACCTCCTCCATCTCCCATGAGGAACCCGCAAGTAAACGTGGTTCGAGAAAGACGTTCAAAAGGGACTGCTTGTCACCAAAGCAGGAACAGAGGGGGCTGACCTCCCATTCATCCTGCTCGGGAAGTAGATGCTAGACCTCGAGGGTCTATATTTGACAGGATATCCCACAAAAGTTCTATGGAAGAGGTGGAGAAAAGACCTAAGTCATCGATGAGAGCTCAGCTAGCCAAAATGTTAAAAACAATGGTCCATTCTGGAACGAGCTCAACTGCAGCTCTTGTAAAGGACTTTGAGTCCCTGTTCATAGAGCATATCCAAACTTGCCCAGTCCTAGAAAGATTCAAACTCCCTACCTTAGAATCATACGATGGCTCAACTTTTCCCGTGGACCACTGGCAGTAGTACGGGGACATGATAGAGTTCTAGAATATTCCTAATGGCATCATATACAGAGTATTTATCACAAACCTCAAGGGGGCAGCTTGAATGTGGTGCAACAGTTTACATCCTGGTCTATTCAGAGCTCACAAGAACTCGGAACCCAATTTATTTCTCATTTTTTGGGAACGAGGAAACAGTCTAAGCAATCCACTAACATCTTCACCATAAAGTATAGGTCAACCAAAAGTCTAAAGGATTATGCCTGTCAGTTTAACCAGGAGAACCTGTTGATTAATAACCTCAATGAAGGAGTGGTTGTGGCCGCTTTTATGGGAGGAGTAAGCTCCCCCTACTGCTTGATGATTTTGGCCAGAATGGCCCCAAAGACAATGTTCGAGCTTTTAGAAAAGGTAAGCAAGCAAATTAAGGTCTAATAAACACTCCAAGGTTGTGACATGTCTGCCCTGTCAGCCCTCTTGTTCCTTTCCAAGTGCCATGGGGGACACAATCTACCTCATAGCCAAGAGAAGAGGAACGAGAAGAGTAAGAAAGAGAGCACATCTTCTTAAAATTCGAGCTCCCCAAGAGAGTGCAGCTCTTTCAAGTCCGAGCTCCCCTAAAATGTGTGGAGCTCAAAAGACCTCTAACATAGGCAAAAGACCTCTTAGGAAAAAGACTTCTCGCATGCAAAAAAACCTTCCGCAAGCAATGAATTGTCGACCTTGTTCACCTACGAAGGATTCAAGCCCAAGACGTCTCGGACATCAGAGCTTAGAACTACTACTAGCTCCCGGATTAAAGGATGTCCTCACCAATCAGCTCATCTGAACTAAACGACAAGGATATGGGGCAATTAATTGGGTAAAATATTGCGCAATCAAAACTTGCCTTAAATATTAAAAACGCGGATTCAAATGCCTAAAGGAAAGAATTTGACCGAAAAATGACATGCATCATCGCCAAAGGAGATGAATTGAATTCTCTGGGCCATTTCGAGTCAAATTAGCCAGGCCTTACACAATTCTAGACTAGTCACGTTTTGGGCCAGGCGGGCTCACGACAGTCTAGTGTGGTTAGGCCAATCACAATGGGGCACCTGGTCATCCATGTTAGCGACCCAAACAGTCTGAAAAAGGAAACTCAGAAGCTCCACCTGAAGGCCAAAGTATGGGCGTCCGACCTAAAGATTTATTTTCGTGCTTCAAACTACGGAGCTCGAACGTCAGAGCTTTTTCAACAAGCTCTGAAGCTCCCTGGCCAACTACTATGTCAGAGAAAGTATAGGCAACATAGGTGTGAGAACCTGTGCATTCGACGCCGGACCCCCTCGGCGGTGATTCCTCCTATTTTTTGGTTTAATTTTTGAAAAACGGTTCGTTTTATTACAAAGAAAATGTGACGATTTGTAAAGGAATCAGAGTTGCCAGTTTGTTTTACTAAATAAATAAAAGTATGTGTAAAAGAGGAATATTTGTAAATTAAACGACCTCTTAAACACAATTAATGCAAAACCAGTTAGTTCAACGGTTCGGGGATTGAGTTACGAATCAGAAAGGTGTTAAGCACCAAATTCTCCCTTTCGGTCTCTAAGTAGAATATGCGTGGAATTATAATCGAATATTCATATGCTTATTAATATTATCGCGTATCAATCCATAATTTAAGAAAAAACTAGATTTTGGGGTGGGGATGAAAACCATGTGCTTCATAATTCGCCCTTCGATTTTAAAAATTGATGTGTGTGTGATTTGAAAATTGGTTTTGATAATGATAAATAGTAAAACAAGTGTTTTTGGAAAGATTTAGGGCTTTTTGGAAGCTAATTTGATTTGGAATCAGATATTCAACAATTCTCGAGATTCATTCATCACTAATGTACCATAGTTTAATAATTTAAACCGGCATTGATGAATCCAGTACTCATATTGAATATTTAGGTATGTACTGCAATTTATAGATTAAACCAAGTATAAACGTGTATTGATTTTTTCATAAATCGAGACTAATAAAATCGAGATTTTATGAAATTAACTGATAAAGATATATTTAAAAATGATTTATAGCTTATTCTACGTCTTCAGTTTTGAAAATAGGGTTTAAATATGAAATCTTAACTGATTTTGAGATAAGTAACAATTTTTACATGCAATTAATCAATTATAACTGATAAAATAAAGACATATAAAAAATTAAAGCCAGACTGAGATAAAAAAATACCTGAGAGTCTTAAAAGTAGAATGCTATTTTAGAGCACTGTTCCTAAAGTCTCAGAGTTGACCAATGCTTCAAATGGTGTCAGTAAAAGTGTATTATTAGCTGTAGAATAATTAATGAGCTAGGTCTGGAAGTGTTTGTCCGCGGACAAAGGGTGTGTCCACGAAAAAAGGTCCACAAAAAAATCCTGATCTTGAATGTGTGACGATTTTTGCAATTTCGACCAAACTAAACATCGAATTAATAAGATTTTTTAACATTTTATTATCCATATTAAAACCTACCTACTGTCCAAATTTCAGAATTTTTGGACATCGGGAAGGTCTTCGTTTGATTTTCCAAGCCGAATTCCTAATTTTTCAAATTCTTAAAGATCCGACCGTCGGATCGAGCTAATTTTTTAATATATTATTCCCCGTAATATTTTATAGGTCTCCACAAAATTTTATGATTTTAAGAAGTCATGAAGTATCAAAAAGAAAAAATGGCTGGAAGGGGTTTGTCCGCACACACAAGCTCAAAAGCTTGTGTCCCCACGACACACAACACCTTATGTCGCCCAGACACGCCTTTTGGGGTGTTTGTCCGTGGGTGATTTTCACAATTTTCATCAAACGAATTATCAGATCAATCTAATTTTTTAGTATGTTGTTACCCATTGTATATCCTATCTACTGACCAAATTTGAATTCAATTGGACTTCGGGAATGTCATTTTTTGATTACCTAAAGTAAACTCTTAATTTTTTTAATTCTCCGAGATCCGGCCGTCGAATTGAGCTGAATTTTGAGTATGTTTTTCCTTATAGCAATGTTCTCGTATGGGTATTCTTTTGAGCAATGTTCTCGAATTGAGCTGAATTTTGAATTCTCCGGGAATGTCATTTTAAGATGACCATAAATGGGTAACTCTCATTTCACAAGTTTCCAATAGTTTTGACGGTTTTCGGTTTTGGCGACTTTCGGTAATTCTCATAAGTTCTCGTATGGGTATTCTTTTGGCTTCTTTCTTTGACATGTGTCACATGTATATGATATGTATGCATCTAGGGATGTTTTTGCATGCATGTGTGTTCATTTTCTTAGAATTCGAATTTTTTACGGAGGTCACAAAATAAGGTGTTCACATACCCTCTCGACCTGGGTTCTTTGTGAAGCAAAGAAACCAGGACGATAATGAGAACGCATTATTTTGTGGCACTCGCATGAATCATAAGTGATATTTTAAAAATAGTGCTATGCGAATGATGTCGTGCTATATTTTTTATTTCTTTTTTGGGATGGATGGGTGATTTTTGGACCATTCAGGACATGCCCCGTGTTGTACTGTGACCTTGTTCTGCTGTACTCTCGCTGGCTAAGAAGGTTTTATCAATGATTATGGTCGGGAGTTGAGCTGATGTACTCCTATCGGTAGAGATGGTTCTGTCAACTATTCTGATTAGGGTGTTGAGCTGATGTACTCCCATCGGTAGGGACGGTTCTGTCAATAATTTGATTGAGTGTTGAGCTGATGTACTATCATCCGTAGGGACGGTTCCATCAACTATTTGATTGGGGTGTTGAGCTAATGTACTCCTATTAGTAGGAAAGGGTTTTGTTAATAATTTGATTGGGGTGTTGAGCTGATGTACTCCCATCGGTAAGGACAGTTCTATCAATAGTTTGATTGAGGTATTGAGCTGATGTACTCTCATCGGTAGGGACAGTTCTGTCAACGATTCTGATTGGATTGTTGAACTGATATACTCCCATCGGTAGGGACAGTTCTGTCAATAATTTGATTGAGTGTTGAGCTGATGTACTCCCATCGGTAGGGACAGTTATGTCAACGATTTGATTGAGATATTGAGCTGATGTACTCCCATAAGTAGGGACGATTTTGTCAACAATTTGATTAGGGGGTTGAGCTTATGTACTCTGATCAGTAGGGATGGTTCTGTCAATAATTTAATTAAGATTTTGAGCTGATGTACCCCGATCGGTAGGGACGATTCTATCAACAATTTGATTTAGGTGTTAAGCTGATATACTCCGATCGATAAGGACGGTTCTGTGAACAATTTGATTGAGGTGTTGAGCTGATGTACTCCGATCAATAGGGACGATTATGTCAACAATTTGATTAAGGAGTTGAGCTGATGAACTCCGATCGGTAGGGACGGTTCTGTTAACAATTCTGATTGGGATGTTAAGCTGATGTACTGCCATCGGTAGGAATGGTTCTGTCAACGATTCTGATTGAATTGTTGAGCTGATGTACTCCCATCAGTAGAGAAGGTTATGTCAACGATTCTGATTAGGGTGTTGAGCTGATATACTATCATCGATGTGGACGGTTTTATCAATGATTCTAATTCTAATTTGGTTCTTTTGAAGGGGTGAGGGTAGATGGTCTATTTGGGACATTACTTTGGGTTTTAGAGGCTATGGCAGATGGTCTGCTGGAGACACTACTTTGGTGAGGGACGGTTGGTGGTATGATGATTGATGGTCCGTTGAGGAAATGAGGACTCTTACTTGCTGGATAAAGGTTGAAGGTTGATGATCTGCTTGATTAGTGGTCTGCTGAGGATATGATGAATCATACTGCTTAGGATAAAGGCTGAGGGTTGGTAATTTGCTGGGGATATAATGATGCAAGGCTGAGATGTGAAGAATTGATGATATGTTGAGGGGGTGAGAGTCTCTGGGCAGACATAGAAAGATAGAGAGAGAAAGTTCTGGTGTGATATCTTTTTTTTTAAAATAAAATAAGAACTTTTGGTTGGCTTCTTTTTTTCTTTAGAAAAAATCGAGTTACGTTCTCTCAATTTTCGAACCTCGTACATGATTTTTGGACTTTGCCTCTTACTTTGCTTCTATGGCATTTTTCTAATGTTACTAAGGTATGATTCTTTTTATTTGTTTCTGACTTCATGAGAGGAGAATTTTTTGTATGCCTACATTGTTTTCTATTTTTCGATGCCTTTATTACTCATTGATTGTTTGAAAGCTTTTTTTTTCTTGGTCACCGGCCTTCCTCACCCTAAACATAGCCCTCGGCCTTTTAGCCTAGCTGTCACTCTTGGTGTGGCTCTCGCTGCCATCTTTTGCTTTTCTTGTTGTTTCAATATTCTTTTCTTTTGGCACTGTGGGATTTATCTTATTTTATACTCTTTTAATTTTTTCTTGTACCCACTTTGTTTTCTCTCAGTTTGTTAGGTTTTCTAAGCATAATCGTCCTTGCAATTTGAGAATGTTTGCTTTGAAAATTCGCATTTGCATCGTCGTGTTGTGTTTGTGATTTTTGGTCCGAGAACCTTTGGGAGCATATCTTTAAGACTTCCTGGGTGAGAAGAAGTTAGGCTAAAAGTCCTTTTTGTGGGGCTTATTCCCTGTGTTTTTGTAGACACCCCGATCCGTGACCCCCGCAAAAACCCTAACGACCTCCGAGAACTACTATTTTGGGTCCGGGACCCACCCGAGGACCCGGTTGTTTTTTAGAGAGATTGTCTACACTAGGAGGGTTTGTCGCCCGACAAACTTGTTTTTTACAATCCCTGAGAGATTGTCGCACGACATATCACATTGTCGCGCGACAATCCCTGACCAGACCAACCACTATGTCGCGCGACAATGACACATCCACTATGTCGCACGACATTCCCCCTCACTTCAGCACCAGACCAACCACTTTCTGACACATCCCGTAATCTCGCGCGACATCAGAACCATCACTTCAGCCGTTTGTCGCGCGACATTCCCGTATGTCGCGCGACATATCACAATGTCGCGCGACATTCTCCTTTTTTTAAGGAAATGTCGCGCGACAATCTCTCCCGAGCAGTATAAATAGGCCAACACCCCCATGGGTTCTAGACGGCAACTTCTCGCCACAATCTCTATACTAAAATTCCTTATTTCTCTCTGATATCTTCTAATCCTTAAGCCTTCTCCGGAAGCATCTGTGATAACATTTATTTCTGCAAGAGTCTCGGATCTAATCTTGGCACCCGGAGTGCCACCTTCTAGAGTCAGACCGCTGGAAATATTTCGAAGAGGAAAGTTAATATTCGCCGGAGGTCTTCTCTGCTGGATTATATTTTCTCTCTCTTATTCTTATATATATCGTCGGGAAGGTAACTAAAGTCTCTTCTAGTAATTAAATAAGATATTTGTATATTAGTTTTATTGTAGACTTGTTTAAAACTCGATTTTTCTAACGGGGCGCTGCCCCGCACCCCGCGACCTGACCGGGCAGGTCGATCCCCGTCCTAGTAAGCGAAGTGGCAACATGGTTGTGGTAGATTCCTAACGCGCCCGAAAATTAGGTTTTCATTAGTTATTCTCAGAAAGCAGTAGAATATCAGTAAAAGCATCCCAGTTTCCCAACATAGAATAAACATATAAGACCACTAGAGACCGAAAGGGCGGAATGGGTGCTTAACACCTTCCCAAACCGTAATATAGTTCCCGAACTCTATAGAATCCTGGTTTCGTAGACAAACGTGTAAAGAAAGGCTTATCTGTAGCCTTTCCTCTTACACAACTATTTTGTCCGTTTTCTCGTAAAACGTACTGGCGACTCTGAACGAACCCTCTTGCATCTAGAAATAGGATAGAGGGACACCCGATATGAATTATCAACACATAGAAGCAAATGGAACAACGGAATCCTTTCCGATGTTTCAGACTCCCACCAACGAGGGGTTGAGACCCGGGGGGTCGCATTTGCGGATTCTCACAGTTTTGCGAAGTTTTCTCATTCCAGTTTTTCTCTCTATCTTTCTTTGGTATCATTTTAAATGGGCTTTTTTGGTTTTCAAAAAGGCTTGGAATTACCTGTAGAAGGGCCTTGGGATTGCTTGTAGAAGGGCTTTGGATTCGTGCCTACAGAAAAGGCTTAGGATTTGTCTGTAAAAAGGGCTTTGGTGTGGTGCTTGTATAAAGGGCTATGGTTCATGCCAGTAAAAAGGGCTTTGGAATAGTACATGTAAGAAGGGCTTGGATTGATGCATGTAAAAAGGGCTTTGGAATGATGCTTGTAGAAAGGGCTTTGGAATGGTCTTCATGCCTCCACAGATGGCTTATTATCTCATCGTGCCTCCGCAGAGGGCTTTCTCAACTCATAGTGCCTCCACAAAGGTTTTTGTCATCTCATTGTGCCTCCGCAAAGGGCTTCTCATCTTATATTGCCTCTGCAAAGGGCTTGTGCTAAAAATTGACTCTATGGGATTATGATGTGGTTTGACTCTCTGGGGGGAATGATGCTGTGATGATCGGGAGTGTGATAGTGGTACGACTAACTATCGAGGTATATACTGGGATGCAGCGACAGAGCCTATCTGGCAAATCGTGGAGCCTAGCACTTATGTGCTCTTGAACTGGTGCGTGGTACATTTATGCAAGTGTTCATGTATATGCGCTATACAAATGCTTATGCCATGCTTTCCTAATTTTAAGTATTCACATACTTCTTAAATCATCGCACGATCATTTTGAAAGCTTGATTTTGAAAAGGTCGTGAATCATGCGTTGCTTGATTTATGAAGTATGTTACGCTACTTGAAACAATCTAAGTGCAGATGTATGAATGCAAGACCAACCATTTTTTGAGAACATAGCAACATTAGAAAGGAAAATATTAATTTTTGGTCAAATAGTGAGTTTGTGCAAGATGATATAGGTAACAGAAGAAATGGCATGCTTCTGTCTTGGGGTTATGTTGATCCAACATCATGCTTCTATCTTGGGATTATGTTGATCCAACATCATGCTTCTATTTTAATAAGTTATTATCTTCTTCTTGATTCTTGAGCTTGTCCGAGTCCGTGTGCGTTGGTGTTTTTGCTTATACCATCAGTTTCAGGAGAATTATTGATATTCTGTATTTTGATGAATGGGTGTAGATTATCTGGGGGCCTTCAATTGCGAACTAATTGCTTTCGTTGACTTGATTCTACCTCTAGAGATAGAGTTTCTGATTCTAATGATAGGACAACCATAGGGTCATAGTGGTGTAGGTTGAGACACCCTCAGTGAGAATGGAGAGGCTAGTTTTGGGGGAGTTGTTCAAGCATTCTTATCGATACCCTAAATGCATATACCTTTAGTGTATGCAAATGATGATGGAGAGGCTACTATTTGAGGAGTTGTTCGAGTCTTCTTGTCGATACCATCAGTGTATATTACCCTCTGCACCCTCAATGTATGTGAATCATGATAAAAATGCTAGTCTTTAAGGAGCTACTCAAGTTTTCTTGTCGATACCCTTAGTACATACCCCCTTAGCACCCTCAGTGTATGCGGATGATGATAATGAAAATGCTAGTATTTGAGGAGCTGCTCAAGTCTTTTTATCGATACCCTCAGTGCATATACCCTCTGTACCCTCAGGCCTCGTTTGGTTCACGAATTTTAGTACTCGGGAAAGGAAAGTCGTTCCTTTCCTTTGTTTAGTAAGCACAAATTATGGAAACACTTTCCTGAGAGAGGGGAAAGTATAGGGTAAAATCATTCCTCCCAAAACACATGGGATTGATTTTCCCATGTGATTTCCAAGCATTTATTACACAAATTTTAGACAATAATACTCTTACCTAAATACTTTCCATGGTTTACCAAACACAAGAAAGGAAATTTGATAGGAAATTTACTTTCCTACCTCCATGGGAAAGATAGGGGAACTAATTTCCTTTCCGTGAATTAAACGAGGCCTCAGTGTATGTGAATGATGATGAAAATACTAGTCTTTGAGGAACTGCTCTAGTTTTCTTGTCAATACCCTCAGTACTTATACCCTTGGCACCCTCAGCGTATGTGAATGATGATGAAAATGCTAGTCTTTGAGGAGTTGCTCAAGTCTTTTTGTCAACACCCTCAGTATATATACCCTTGGCACCCTCAGTGTATGCCCCTTGCACCTTCAGCGTATATGTGGTAGCTTCACGCTCTTCAATTTTTTCGCGTCTTTTCAAGAATATTGTTTATGGGTTGAGTTTAAGCAAAGGCAGACATGAATTAGGATACTCTAAAGGGAAAAAAATGATTAATTTTATTAATAAAATGAATGGGTACATTGATAAGAAACTCCTCATTCTACCCGTAACCCTTACAAATTTGCTCAATTTCTCTTTCAATTTCCCCTATCTTTAGGATTGTTCAAGTAAATTGAATTAATGGTGTCTGCCTTTACTTAAGGCTTCTTTCATCAACGAAGGGTAATCTTTTTGGTGTCGATCAAGTCTTGGATGGCATGCTTTAGAGTGAAACAATTATCAGTATTATGTTCGAATCTTTGATGGTAAGTGTAGTGTTCATTGGCATTCCATCCGGGGGGAGCTGGGTTGGGTAGTGTGCGAGGAGTTAGCGGCTTTAGAATACCCTCAGCTTGTAGCATGGCTAAAGTTTGATTCAGTGAAGTCGATAGGCATGAAAAGGGACAGTGCTTCTTTCTACCGCTCCTTTTTTTGGCCTTTCTTCTTGTGGATAATGGAAGCTGGTTTCTTGATAAGGACTCGAGTTTTGATAAGACCAGACTTGATTAATAGCTGGGGTGGTCTTCTCGTATTGAGAAGAGGCTTCTTTGGCTTCGGTAGCTTAGGCAAGCTCTTCCTCAATCTTATTAGATATATGCATCAAGGCTTTGTAGAGGTCAAAGTATTGGTGACCCATGCCGCTTCGGATCTCAGGCTTAAAGTTCTTGGCAATTATCCCCAATTGCTCTTCTTCGGGAATTCTATCGACCAATTGAGATGCTAACTCCTTTTAGCGAGTGATGAAGTCACTGACATTCTTATTTTTTCTATGTTTCGTCATCTCAAGATTCTTACGGGTAACTTTAAGTTCCTCATTCGACTTATAATGTTCCATGAACTCATTTACTATACTTTTTCATCATGCTACCCAGTGCTTTTCTAAACTCAAAAACCAACTGTGGGCTGATCCGGTGAGAGACTGGTGAAAACCTAGGGACAAGTGATTCTCTTTCAATCCGTATAATTGCATGGTTCGAACATAGGCTCTGAGGTGCAGGTGAGGTGGAGTAATCCCAAAGAACTTCTCGATGTGAGGGAGTTTGAAACTAATAGGCCACCCTCTAGTTTAGAGCTTTTATCTGATCCTTAAGTGTGGTAATGGCCTCATTCTCTTTGGCCTGATTGATTACGGATTCAGGGTATCAGTCCTGGTTTGGATCTCCATCAGGGATGGCTTGAGGATTATCGTTTTAAAAAGGTTGGTTATGTTCAGAGTTCAGCTGGGTGGCTTCGGGATCTTGCGCTAGTGGTATATCGGCGTTGGCAGGGACCACAAGAAATGGGGGGTTGATGTTGGTATGAACTAGGATGCAAATGTTAGGTGGAGTTACTGGGCCTCGGTTTGGTTATCTTCGGTTAGGTATGGATTTAGATTGGGTTGATTTGGTTCAACTCGTGTTCTGGTAGTGATTAGGGTGTCCAGACGAGCTTGGGTGGTAGCTTGGTGATTCTTCATGATGGCCATAGACTGGGTCAGACCCTGGATTAAATGGTAGAGGTGTTTAAGGGTTAAAGTGCCACCCTCGGTTTGTGGGAGAACTGGACCAGGAGGCAGATCCACTGCACGAGATGCTTCATCATGGTTACCTTCAGTATTGTTGACCCCGATTAAATCGATCAATAGCTCGGGGTTATGACGAGAAGGCATGATCGGTGGTAAGTCTGATCTTGTGAATCGTTTGGTGCGATAGATAATCTGAGAATGGTGAATAATAAGGGGAAAGAAATCGGAGATTGACCAGAAAATTAATATTTTCCCATGGGTTGTATAATTCTTGAAAAATTGTGACTCGACAGGAAAATAAAATCGAAAACCAATTTTTGGTGTTTAAGCGAAAGCAGACTGACAGCAACAACTTGAGAACCCCATGGATATGTTTAGGGTAGGAACATACATTCCTGGGGTACCCTTATAACCTTCAGGTTTTGAAAATTATTTTTGAAAAACTTAGTTTTGGAAAATGACTCATTTTTTGGAAAATATTTTTGAAAATCAGGATGTTCTCTTCTCTTAGAGTTGTTTTTCATGAAAATAGTGACAGAAAAATTCTCATTAACAGGTTTTAGTGAGAGATTTCTACAGATGGGGTTGGACAGCCATCGGCCGTACTTGCCAAACCAAGAGTTGGTATGTATGACAAGACCTTTTATTCACTAATCTAACAACTGACGGTCAAGAAAACATGCAGAAATTCAAGTGTACTAGGTTGACGCATCCTATATGCAAGCGTGGTTTGATGGGTAAGGTTTAGGCTCCTTCCTATTTGGTTAGGTCTTGCTATATACCCCAAGGGCAAGTATGTGCAAGGATCTTTTGCAATACATCCCGGATACGAGAGTGTTCTCGTCACTTGATATACCTCGGTTGGTACTTAGCTAAAGAGAGTGAAAAAAAGAGCTTTCAATTTATGTTGACCTAGACGAGCCAACTCCCTACTCACTAAGCAGTATTTTTGGGTTAAATGGGGTAATTTCACACTCGCAATAATGCATGATGGTGGTGCGTGCGTGCAAAATAACAATTATGGAGGTATACTATGATGAGCGCTTTGAAATTTGTTCGAGTACTTTCAAATTTTAATTATGAAAAGATTTTTCTCAAATAATAATTAGCAAGCGAAAGGAAATCAGGGTATACCCCTGCATCGCATCTATGTTATCCTAAAACTAAGGCCGAAAAGAAAAGCACGCAAACAGAAATGTTAACCCACACATATTCTACTCTTGTTTAGAGTTTAATCCTCTTAAAATATCCCCTGCAGAGTCGCCACTATGAGAACTCGCGCTTTCTACGTCAGGCCCCTCGGCGGTGATTCCTCCTTTTTTCGGTTTAATTTTTGGAAAATTGTTCGTTTTATTATAAAGAAAATGTGATGATTTGTAAAGGAATCAGAGTCGCCAGTTTGTTTTACTAAACAAACAAAAGTTTGTGTAAAAGAGGAAAATTTATGAATTAAACGACCTCTTAAACACAATTAATGCAAAACTAGTTGATTCAAAGGTTCGAGAATTAGGTTACGAATTGAGAAGGTGTTAGGCACCCAATTCGCCCTTTCAGTCTCCAAATAGGATATGCGTGAAATTATAATCGATCATTCGTATACTTACTGATATTATCGCGTATCGGTCCATAATTTTAGGAAAAAAACGGAATTTTAGTGTAGGGATGAAAACTATGTGCTTTGTAATTCGCCTTTCAATTTTGGAAATCGATGTGTGTGTGATTTGAAAATTGGTTTTGATAATAATAAATAGCAAAACAGGTATTTTTGGAAATATTTAAAGCTTTTCGTAATCTAATTTAATTTGAAATCGGATATCTGGCAATCCTCGAGATTCGTTCGTCAATAATGTACCACAGTTTAATAATTTAAACCAGCATTGACGAATCAAGTACTCTCATATTAGATATTTAGGTGTGCATCGCGATTTATAGATTACACCGAGTACAAACGTGTATTGAATCTTTCGTAAATCGAGACTGATAAAATTGAGATTTTATGAAATTAATTAATAAAAATATATTTAAAAATGGTTTACAGCTCGTTTTACGCCTTCGGTTTTGAAAACAGGATTTAAATATGAAATCTGGACTGATTTTAAAATAAACAGTAATTTTTACATGCAATTGATTAATTATAACTAATAAAATAAAGACAGATAAAAAATTAAAGCCGGACTGAGATAAAAAATACCTGAGAGCCTCGAAATAGTAGAATGCTATTTTAGAGCACCGTTTTTGAAAATTCTAGAGCTGACTAATGCTTCAAATGGGGTCAGTGCAGGTGTATTTATAGCTGTAGAATAATTAATGAGCTAAGTCTGGAAGTGTTTGTCCACGGAAAAAGGGTGTGTCCGTGGACAAACCCTTAATTTTAAACGTATGACTATTTTTACAATTTCGGCCAAAATAAACATCGGACTAATCTGATTTTTTAACATGTTATAACCCATGTTAAGATCTACTTACTGTTTAAATTTTAGAATTTTTGGACATCGAAAAAGTCTCCGTTTGATTTTTCAAGCTGAATTTTCAAAGATTCGACCGTCGAATCGAGTTGATTTTTTAATATATTATTTCCAGTAACATTTCCTAGCTATCCACAAATTTCATGATTTTAGGAGGTCGAGAAGTATCAAAACAAAAAAACGACTGGGAGGGGTTTTTCCGCAGACACAAGCTCAAAAGTGTGTCCCCATAACACACACCTTAGGGAGTGTGTCTAGACAACACACACACACACACACACCTTGTGTCACCCAGACAAGCACTTTGGGGTGTTTGTCTGTGGGCAGTTTTCGCAATTTCAGACAAACAGCTTATCCGATCGATTTGATTTTTAAGTATGTTATTCCCCATTGTATATCATGTCTACTGACCAAATTTGAGCTCATTTGGACTTCGGAAAAGTCATCTTTTGATTACCCAAAGTAAACTCTCAGTTTTCTGAATTCCGGGAGATTTGGCGGTCGGATTGAGCTGAATTTTAAGTATGTTGCTTCTTGTGTCAATGTCTAATAACACTCAAAGTTTTAGGGTGATCAAAAACTGGTAACTCTCCTTTCACAAGTTTCCATGAGTTTTGACGATTTTCGATTCCGGCAACTTCCGGTAATTCTCGTGACTTCTCGTCCGGGTATCTTTTTGACTTCATTCTTTGACCTATATCACATGTATATGATATGCATGCATCTAGGAATGCTTGTGAATGCATGTGTGTTCATTTTCTTAGAGTTCATGATTCTTGTGGGGGTTGCAAAACGAGGTGTTCACAATGGACAACTGCTACCAACTCCACTGACGCAGCAGATCCTCCCTCAACTTTGCTAAATGCTCACCCACTACATGTAAGGCACCAGAATTCATGGAGAAGCAAAGTTAGAAGGGGCGATGATCAGGGGATGGCCATAACCTGCTCCTAGAACTCCTTAACTCGTTTTTCCTCTCAGTCGTATATATAGAGAAGAATCATTTGATTTAGGGAGGAAGGGCACTGAATGCACTCCAACAACCAAGAACAATCAAGCATTTATCACAAGTGTGAGATACAAAGAAATAGAGATCCATAGCCCGTTTCAGAGCTCTTAAGTTAGAAAGATTAAAATCTGGATGGTTTAGCTTACCTCTTGTTGTGATATTGTGATAATAAGATAGCTAAAGATAGAGTTTTAAGCTTGTAAACATTATTCCAACTATTATAATACAAAGCTACCCGAGCTCTTAACGCTATTCTACAGAGAATGACTAACCCATATTTTTATATAGGTGAACCTCATCTCTATATCTTTGTCTCGTTCGACATTGTTTGTGATTACTTCATTTTTGTCTTGTTCTACACAAGTCAATATTACCCAATTATTTGACTGTGTAAGGTCGGAATAGACCGGCTCTAGTTTTCCGCACTAACATATATTTTAAACCAATTTTCACAATATTACCCATTTTAATTTAGATTCTTAATTCAAATATAATTCATTTTTAATTTATTTCATATTTACCTTTAAAGAATTTTCAAGCAGTTTTAGGATTAGGGTTTAGTGATCATTGTGTGAGAATTGATTTTAAAATAATTGAATATCGATTAACTTATCAGTATGTATTTTGTTGGACGAAAAATACAAATCTTAATATCAATACGTAATTTAAGCATACAACAATGAAAAATCTTTTGCCAACGTGAGAATTGAATAATGTTTTGTAACATGAAGAAGACTTTATAGTAAAATGGATTAAAGCGGCATTGGAAGTTGGGAAAGAATTAAGTATTAATGTTAAAAACGGTATGTTTCCATCGCAATTAGCAAAGATTGCATGTTCAATGGTGTTTGGTTTTTTTTTTCCTTATGAATTTATACTTGAGATTATATTCTTATTTGAAATCTAGTAAAAGAACTTAATTCCGGATATGATATTAAAGACTATTGTACAACTTTAGTTAATATCTAAATTTTTAAAGTAGATGTACTTATTAATCTCGTAGATATATTAATATTAAATTATTATTCAAAATAATTTTTATAAAATTAAATTAATAATATTTTTTTAACAGTTTATCTACACTCACAAATTAATTTAATAAATAATATAAATTAACTTTTACAAATTAATTTAATAAATAATATAGATTAACCTACGGCGTAAAATATCACATATAAAAATAAAAGCACCTAAAAACAATACAGTGGGAGAAAATATATTAGACCCGGTAATTCGATGGCCCAGCGAGCCCCGTGTTGAGTCCATTTCGTTAAATAGTAGTAGACACTGTCAGTTACTCTTCTCTTCGGTTTCATCACCAATGGAGTCTCCAAAACCCTCATCATCATCAGCTCCCCCTCTCAATCCCCTCCTTTCTCTCTCCACCTTCATCCACCAACATTTCCTCCGCCTTGGCGCCGATCTCTCCTCTCGCCTCGCCGATGGCCGGAAATTTGCTCGCAAGATCTCCTCTCACTGGCCACCTCCGCCGGCGAAATCCGCAAATTCTTCGACTCTTCCTTTGCCCTTCGCTTCGTTGTCGCAACAGACAGAGGGGAGACACGCCTTCGATGTTGCTCTGAGCTCCGATTATGTTGCCAAGACGCTAGCCGGAACGGCCGTGTATACTGTCAGTAACTCGAATAATGAGTTTGTGTTGATATCTGATCCTAATGGACTTAAATCTATTGGATTGCTTTGCTTTCGCAAAGAGGATGCCGAATCTTTTCTCGCTCAGGTTAATTCTATCTCTTATTTGTTTCTATTTGCATGTGTGTCTGTAATATATGTGATGCGGTTTATTTATCGTTTTATGTTGTGTTTTCAGGTTCGGTCGCGGAAGGGAGAAGTGCGAGGTCACACTAGGGTTGTTCCTATTACACTTGACCAGGTGATCATTTCATAACTTTTTAAAATTGATTCAATTTTTTACTTTTTTACGGTTTGATCTTGTCATTGTATTGAGGTTTTAACAAAATGTTTGGCAAACATTGATTGAATTGCTAGCCAATACTGCTGCGTGATCCTAATTTGGGGTAAAAAATAATAAATTATAGTGGAAATGGCATTATATATAGAACTTATAGATTGGAAAAAGTAGAAACTCTTATTGGGGATTCGTCTAGAGGAATAAGATTATGCACTGCTTTATGGGATTAGTAGATGAGGAACGTTATATTTAATGGTTGCCTTATTGTTCGGCTGAAGTTTTCACTGGAGCAATTCAGCAATTTGGGAGAACCATTAACCTTGAATTTATGTAGGGGCTGAGTAGTTGATGGTAACTGTGTATGGTATATCTTAGAAGGCTAGAACTTCAATGTTCTTAAGATTATTGCTGATATTGTATAGCTTATTAATAGCTATTAAGTGTATAGATATGGTGATCGAATCTAATAGGTGGAAAGAGTGCGAGTGCTTGGATATTATTAAATGCTCAGGTTGCCAGAACCTGGAGTTGATTCCCAGTCAAGTCAAAATGGCCTTTCTAGTCTTATAATACATAGAAGTTGGAAGCATGCTGTACCATTGCTCCTTAATGTACATGTTTTTTGGTTAACAATATGACATAAATTAGACAGGAATGTAAATAGACATTGCTAACTACACTTCAATATTAACTAATAAGGTTGATTGAAATCATGCTTTTAAGTTATGTACATATTTTCTTTGGCTAGAAAGGCAAAAAAAAAATATTTTTAGAAAATGTAAAAAACACAACTATACATAGTAAAATGGGTATACCCTGGGAATACTACAAAACTACACAAGACCAAACCTATTACTAAAACTAAAACTAAAACTAAAACAACAAACAAACACTAGTCAGACAACACTAAAATACATTCACTAATTCTCCCATTTTTACAAATCAGCCAATTCTCATAATTCCTAGGAGCGTTCAATACCGTACTTTAGCTACCATATAGGTTTCAATCCCCATGATAACCTGTTCCTCAGTCATCTACTTGTGAGCAAAAAATGCATTGGTTACTCTCTTGCCACAAGCAATAAACAGTAACAGCAAATGCAATTTTACCTACTTTAGCAGGAAAAGCCTTCCCTTTGTTCCTCCTAACTGCCTCAACCACCTCCTCATTCCAGCACCCACAGCTGTAGTTCTGTTCATTTCTGCACGGGACAGCCTCCCATACATGTTTAGAGAACTCACACTCAAGAAAAACTGAAAAAATATGTCCCTATTTTCAGTTTCAGCCCCTCAAAACATGCACCTATCATCACCAACCGCAATACTCAACCTCTGAAGCTTATCCTTAGTTCTTAACCTGTACGCACTAACCAAGAATGAAACTGCATCTAGGCACATGTTCACTATGCCACAGTAAATCAGCCCACTCAACTACAGGCTTATGAACTCTGATGGCACTCCATGCCCACTTGCATGTATACGTGCATCTTGCCCGTTCCCAGTAAAGCACCACACAGCACAATCAGGCACATTAGCATTGGAACTGGAGTCAGGCATATAGCAATTCATAGTTAAAATATCTCGAGACACAGCTGCAGGCATGCACCAAGAATTATTCACAATGTACTCATTCAATCTGGCTTGTTCCCTACTACCTGCATCATAAATGATCCTTGGACCAAAATGGTTAACCAAAGAACCAATAGGGTGCCAGTTGTCGTCATACCAAGTGCAAACATCCATCCCATTGCCCACCTTAAATCACACACAATATTCCTCATTTCAACTTCTCCAACATCCGGGCTCACGCAAGTGGTTGAAAGTATGGTTATGTACTTATGCATATCGGGCGCCAAGGTTCAATCTCATCCTAAACCACCCGGATCTACCTATCGCTTATATTCAAAATAAAAAAAAAAACTTTTCTCCATGTCCAAGATATATCACCTGCAAATTTACCCACCACAAATTTTTGGACCTTAACATGACCATATGACACCACTTTACTCACATAGAGTCCTCCTTTCGAGCTAAAGTTCCACAGATGGCTTATCATACAGGCCTTGTTCCACATGAAGTGACGTACATTATATATATACTTTGGTTGTTTGATTATGTTGTTAGTATGTTGTTAGCATGTTGAGTTAATTGATTGGTCTTTCTCTTCTTCCCACTTTTCCTTCCATATGTAGGTATACTTGTTGAAGGTCGAAGGAATTGCTTTCCGATTTTTACCCGATCCTGTTCAAATAAAAAATGCATTGGAGGTTGGTACTTCTGTATTTTTATTATTACTAGTTTGAGGAGGCAACGCTAACCAAATATACTTCATGGCATTAAATCAATTTTACATTTTGAATTACTGTTTACTCATTTTAGTGAAATGGTTTGTGCAGCGCACTCTAATATCCATTGGCATGCTTCATTACTTTTACCGGTTTCATTTGCGAGTTTAATGCTGGTGTTGCTTTCTTGCTTGTACGACTAGATATAGTTTCTTCTTGTTTAGTAAAACTATTGGTGTATGCAACAAATAATCCTCTCAATTTCATATTTGGAAATCTACAAAGAATTGTTAGAATACTGTATAAGCCACAAACGAGGCAATTTTTTTTTTTTCTATATCGGAAACAGAAATTTTATTGATATGAAAAAAAAAAAGAGAAACAGCTACAACAATGAGAAATATAGAGAACAGGGGACAAGGCATCCACCGAAAACACTATCAGTCTAAACAAAAATAAATTTAACCGCGTAGATCCCAATAAACTGAAAAATCAACACCCTACAACGCTAAAACAATCCAAAGAAAACAGGAAACAATCTGAAGCATCAAAAAACCCCGAAGCTTTTGCCCACTGCCCCACTAGAAGACAAGACAATTCCCATATATCCGATGGATCTCTGCTTTTGTCTTCAAATGTCCTCCGGTTATGTTCTGACCAAATCAACCATGCTATAGCCAAAATAGAGAAACGCCACAGCTGCTTGCTCCTCTTACAATTCCTGCTTGAAGTACCATTTTATAATCAGGAAATCGCTCCATTTCTTTGGAAAACCCCCCACCAAGCCAAACAAAACAAAACAAGCATCTTCGACCAAATTTGCCTAACAAACTCATAATGAAGCAAAATATGATCAACACTCTCATTTGCCCTCCTATACAAAACACACCACAATGGAGAGAGAGACATAAAGGGTCTCCTAATTTGAATCAAGTCACAGGTGCTTACCTTCCCCAAAGAGGCCAGCCATGCGAACACTTTAACCTTGGTAGGGATTCCACCTTTCCAAATAATACTGAATTGAGGGAAAATGGGATTTGAAGGAGGACATGAAAGAACGTCAAAGAAAGATTTGCTGGTAAACTTCCCCGATGATTGCCCCACCCAAACTCTTTTATCCGAAATCTCACGATTAAAACAGATAGAATCAATGGAGTTTAAAGGGAAAATGAATTCATCACTCTCCCTATGATTAAAATTTCTTGAAAAGGCCAAACCCCATGAATGACTAATCCAAGAGATGATCAATTGGATACACACGTTAGGATTCATGGAAAGATGATATAAACGAAGGAAAGACTCTTTTAAGGGACACCTACCCACCCATGAATCTTCCCAAACCCGAATTCTATCACCATTTCCTACAACCCACTTGGTGTTACCCACAAATGAATCCACCCTTTAGCAATAGATTTCCAAGGGGCACCTAGGTACTGCATTAAGATGTTTTCATTGCAGCAACTTTCCCTTATAATTTCTAGACATAAATATTATGTTTTTATGCATCACCAAGCCAGTTCACTTTGGCTGATGTTAAATTTTCGTGTCTGCTAGCTGAAAGCAGATAACAAGACTGGATTCAATGGCGTCCCTGTTTTCCAGGTATGCCAATTTAAAAGAAAATCACAATTTGTATTCCTTATTCTTGGTTATGTTATTTTTTACACGTGATTTACCTAATCTGGTTGCTATTCATAGTTTACTACTTAGGATCAGAATTACTGATCATAGTCTTTTAAGGATGTTGGACAGTCGGACGAATGCTTTCCATCAAGAAACTTAATTTCTTCTTCTTCTTCCCTTCTTATGTGTGCAGTCGGACCTCCTGGTTGTGAAGAAGAAAAATAAACGTTACTGCCCAATATATTTCCAGAAGGTTGGTTTGATATTTGTGATGTTGAGCATATTAGCGTCTGTTACTTATTGGCTGAATTTATTGAAACAGGAGGATATAGAAAAGGAACTGTCATCTGTCTCAAGGGCACGAGGACCTGGAATTTCTCAATATATTACGGTATCATAAGTGGTCCTTTGTTTTTTCCTTCCAATAGGTCTAATCACAAAGTACTTCTAGAAATTGGCATGCTTTTCCTCCATGAACAGTGAATTTCTTGATGGTATATAATGTATGTTAAGTATTTATTTCTTTTTCACCCTCCAACAGGTGGGGAGTCTGGAAGATGTTCTGAAGAAAATGGAGGTAACAATCTCAGCATATATATATATATATATATATATTTTGACTGTTAATTCTTTCTTAGTAGTGGAATCCTTGTCATGTTACTAAGATGGCACATTTGTTTTTTTAGTACCTAAAAGTAATACGTGAAAGAGAGAGAACAGGGTAGAAAACAACCAGCATTTAAGGGTGTGCTTGATAAAAGTTGGAATATGATTGAAAACAATACTAATTTTTATGAGAAATTGAAAAAAGGAGAGGAGTGATTTGGTGAGATGTTCTCCGTCTTTTCCATGGAAATATTTTCTTACCCATTGTCTTCCATGGAAAACCGAAAAAGTAATAGAATATTTCATTAAATCACTCAAAACTCTTTTACAACTACTCATTAAATATTTTCCGGTCATTTTCCAACTTTTTTTTTAGCACATACACACTGGTTGCAGTTCCTTCCTGTCAAAATGCCAAAAATTCTCTATGTTTCATATGAAGTGGTGTTTGATTCCCTTTTGGAAGAATCAATTTCCATGGAACAACTTGAACAATGCCCCCTTTCATGGAATCAAGAAACCACCTCTCCCTTAAGTTTTGTTTTCTGGGGAATTTTAAATGTAAAACAGTTCTGAGGAATGCAATTCTTTTCCAAGTAAACCAATCAAATGCACCCAAGAGGGTAAAAATATATCCCCTTAACTCACTTTCTCTGTCTTCTTTGATGGCAGACAAGTGAGAAGAACTCTGGCTGGGAAGACATGATATTCATTCCCCCTGGTAAAGGCCGCTCTCAACATGTCAAGGAAGTCGCAGAAGCATGAGAAAGCTTTGCCCAGAACTTTAACATTACATGATTCAAAAACGCTGGCAAATCACACTTTCGTTTTCACAGTCCCGATCAGAGCAGGTGAGCACAAATCTCTCTCTCTCTCTCTCTCTCTCGCGCGCGCGCGCGCGCTCGCTCGTTTTGTTTGAATGTAATTAAAGTCCCTCAAAGAGATGGTAATTCTACATATGAAGGTTCAGCTTCGGCAAATTAAGGAATGGGATCCTGTTATCTAAATTTACCAATTTAGAATTACTAGAACGCCAAGAAACTCGAACCAAGGGAGGGTTAAAGTCATTGGTTTATTAATATTTGTTTTGTTTTTTGCTGTTTCAGGTAGTTTTGTGTATTAGCTACAGAGAAAGAGACACATTATCAGTTAAGAACCATTAGACAAACAAGTAGCATGTTTTGGGACTAAATGCCAACTTGCGACAATAATTATGAACAGCCTCCGATGGCCTTTTACTGGGTGAATGAAGTCTTTAAATTATTAATGAACAAATTGTATTCTGTATTTGTACAGCTTTGAGCAATTTCTGTACCATTTGTTCTTGTTCTGTAACTCAAGATGAGGCGAAAGAGATAAAAATTAGTTGTTTATAATTGAAGAAAGTCCCTTCATGCCAAGTGAAAATGTTGGCGGGTAAAGTGTATTTTTCTGCGTCTCTATTCTTCCACAGTTCCACTCCCCTGTGTGCAAAAAAAAAAAAAAAAAAAAAGAATTTTTTTTTCTTCCACTTCTGTTAAATTTCAATCTTAAGGGTCTCTTAGGTTGTGGCTTGTTTAGAATTTCAATGTTACAGGTAGATGGGTAGATTAACCGTCCAACCAAATGGACCCATTTAAAACTTGGAATCTTTGGCATCTTCATTTGGGAAAACTAAAATTTGTCAAACAGTGATATTCTGTTCTTCAGGCTTTGTTCGGTAATAAGTTGAAAAATAATAAAAAAAATAATTGATTTATGTGAAACGTTAAAAATTGATTTGAACATTGTGGTGATATTTTTTGCCATTTTCCGTGAAATAGTTTTTTTTGATTGGTGAGAAAGAAAAAAAAATTCACAAAAATAAGAGGGGGGTTGTGTGTTGGGTTTTTTTTTTTTTGTTTTGTGTGTGTGTGTGTGTGTGTGGGGGGGGGGGGGGGGGGGTTTAGGATTTGATATTTCCATCTCACAAAACACTTGATTTAACATAGGGGTTGACTAATGTATAAGTTATTCGATTCTTAAAGACTGAATGAAAGTGAACGAGGAACCACGTATTTTGTGAGAATATCACAATTCAAAATAAAGAACATATATTCATAAAAGAAGAAAAAAAGAAATACAAGATAGAGATGACCCCAATAAATTTTAGAATGCTATGATCTAACTACACTTTTTCACAGCATTTGGGTCATTTAGTTAGTCATGTAAGCTCATACATGGATCTAACTCAAAACAATTTGTATCTTTTGCATTACTCATATAAGTACGTCTGTTTGTTCTCTTCTGTTTACTTATTTATACTTCTCTGAACTTTAACTTCTACCCTCCCAAGTAGATTATATTTTCTTTGTTTTACTCGTTCTGAAGTACAAATTGAACTTTAAATTATACCCTTCATGTCAATCAATGCTACTACTCTACTAAGGGGGGTGTATTGAATTCAGGTTTTAAAAGATTCTAACTGACTTTTTAAAATCCAAAGATTCTATTAAATTTATGGATTGTTTTAAATCCTTATAGAATTTGATAAATTTTAATGCATGGATTCTTTTGAATTTCTGCAGATTTTAATAAGTTCATTAAAAAAAATAAAAAATCAAAAGACAAAACACAAACAATAAAATAAATTAATTACGAGTTTAAAGTAACATTATAAAAAATGTAAAGACAATTAACGAAATACATTATAAAAATTCATACTACACCCACAAAATTAGACTTCTCACCCCACTAGTATTTTTTAATGAAAATGACATGAATTGTTTTTAAAAATTTGAACGATAATTAACGGTCTAACCATTTGAAATTATGTTAATGCGTGATAACCAAGAGAGAATAAAGACTTTATAGGGACGAAGAAAAAATTATAATGCGTTCATCACATAATAACAAATTTGGATTTTGAGAGAGAGATGGGGAGGGGGATGGGGGGAGAGAGGATGTTGAGTAAAGTTTTTAAAGGAATTAGAAATCCATCTGAAATCTCTAGGTAAGTGAGAAGATTTCAAGATGGATTTTTATATATAAAAAAGGCTTTACAATCCACCAAAATCCACTACTAATTAAAATTCTACTAAGTCATTAGACTTTTGAATACCATAAGATTTAGATGGATTTTTTAAAATCTTAATTGAATATATCAAGATTTTAAAAGACTTTTTAAAATCTCAATTGAATACATCATGATTTTAAAAGACTTTTTAAAATCTCAATTGAATACCCATGAACTTTAAAAGTCCATAAAAATCCTATAGATTCTAAATCCAATACACCCCGCTAAATGTTTTCACACGCTACACCTCTACTAGATATTTTCTTTTGAGTAATTTTATTTCTATTTACCAAATCTTACAGTTAATTCGCGTTGTTAAGTTAATCTACATTACTTATTAAGTTAATCCATGGGCATAGATAGACTGACAAAAAAATATTATTAATTTAATTTTATAAATATTATTTTGAATAATAATTTAATACTAAAATAACCACTAAATTAATAAGTACAACCCCTTTAAAAAATTAGATTATAATATTAAAAAATGGATAAATCTTAATTTACATTGAAGTAAAATAACAAAAACAAAAATTAACCCCTTAATCTTTCTTGTTCAAATGTTAATGGTGTTCTTCCATCTTTCTCACGCACACTGCCCCTCTACCATCTAAAACTTCTAGTTCGAGGGCTCAAATTGAAATTGAAGTTTCGGTTTCTTGAACTTCAAACTTCTAGTTCAAGGGCTCAAACAGCCTTACCCATTTATGAAGCATGTTTATGTTTTGTGTTGCAAACCCATATTCAAGTGCCCATATACTCTTAAACTCATTTGCATGTGTAATTCCCAACCTTTCAATTAATTGAATCGAAAAAACCAAACTTTCAGCAATGAAAACGCACGCATGTTAGGGTCTGATGGGGGGAAGATGTAGATTTGAACTCTTTGAAATATATAATCTTTGTGTTTTCAAAAAAAAAATCAAAGGAATCTTGTACTTCCAAGTTAATTGTAGAGAGAGGAAAATTATTGGTTTTGAGTTTAGAGTGAGAAAGTAATGGAATTAAAGCTTAGGCTTCTTAAAAAAAGAAGACAGTTGTCCAAGGAAGAAGACGAGTATTTTTGGTGCTTTAAAGAAAAATTTAGATGGGTTTAAGAGTAAATCTAATTTCGCTATTTTAAGTAGTGGTTTGGTCGGAGAGGGCGGTGTTAGGGGGAACAAACGGAAGGTGTCGGTGGGAGGATGTTTTGTGTGATGGCGGAGGAGGCAGAGGATGAAGGCGGCGGAGAAGAGGGCTGCGGAGAAGATGGAGAGGGTGATGGCAAGGCGTTTTATGGAGATTATTTTTTTAAGGAGGAATTGACGGTGGTGATTTGTTAATGAATGGACAAGGGATTGTGGTTTTGTGAAGATGACGAAGACGAAGATGAACAAGGGAGTGTGCATTGTGTGTATGTATGTATGCAAATAATTATGGGCTTTTCTTTCAAGTTTTGTCTATACAATGTGTTTGTGTGTATGAATAAAGAGAGAGATGATTTTAGGATTATCTCATGTTAATTGGTAAATATATTTATTGATTTTAAAAAGGGTAATATTGTAAAATTTTGTTTAAAATTTTGTTTATTTAAAAGTAGATTAACTGTAAAATATGGTGGATAGAAACAAAATCATCATTTTCTTTTCTTGTGTTTTGATCGAGTATGAATTGAAATAAAATACCCGACTTGAGTTGATATTGTGCAAAAAAGAGGAAAAAGATTGGGTGGCGTAAAAAAAAGATATAGCTTTCACTAAAATTAATGTATTAGCTTAGGCCATCTTCAGTGCATAGTGTAAAAGTGTATATTTAGCCTATCAGTTGAACAAGAATTGCACCGGGGAAAAGCTAAATTATGATCGCATGATTAATGAAATGTCGGGGCAAAACTTTTCCTCCCCACGACACATGATGTGTCGTGCGAGGGTATTGAGTCCCACGACACATCATGTGTCGTGGCAGGTATAAGCTATTTTTTTCCCTTCTTCCATTTCCGAAATATCCATGCATGCATGCTCCTTTGTCTTCAATTTCATAGACGCTTTCTCTTCTTCCAAAAATAAAAAGGCTAAACATTCACGGGTACTCTTTGCATTTTGTTTTTCCTCACATTTAATAATTTCTCATCTATATATACAAACATAGCATTATGTTCTTCATCATAAAGAAATAGTTTCGTCTTCAACATTCTCATTTGTATCAGTCTATATTATAAATTTTAGTATCATCTATAAATTTTCTTTCTCAAGGTATAAATTTCAGTATCATCTTCAACATTCTCATTTATATTGTATATTGCCTTAATTATTCTAGTAGTACTTATTTCAACTTTTGCATTAACAATTCTCTCAAAAAAATTAACAACTGTCTCACATGAGTAAACTACTCTAATGGCCCTTAAACTATTGGCATAGTGTTACTTTGGCCACTAAATTAAAAACGCGCAACTTTGACTCTTGAACTATTATCGAGTGTTACTTCGATTTTTCCATCCACATTTTTCGTTAAGTTGAACGAAAATAGGGGTATTTTGGTCATTTCAATTATTTTTTTTAAAAAAAATTTAATTAGATTTTTTATTAAAAAATTTATAAAAAAAGAAGGAGAGAAAGAAGGAAACGAATATATATACACATATCTCCGGCAATCTTCTCTTTCTCTACGTGGAGGAGGTTTGATATGTGGGTTATTTGTTCCTTTCCTTTTTTGTTCAGTAGACTACACTGCAACTCGAATCTCATCATCTCATTTTCCTCTTCCTTCTCGATCCTCTCCTCCTACACCGGCGCGGTGGATAAAGTGTCGAATCTCGTCGACAGCAAGACGGTGTTTCTTCGGTCCAGATTCGTTGGGATTATGTTCTCTCTGTCAAGGTTCGCCGTGACAGGAAGACTTTTGCTATTGATAGCAGGTCCAGATTGTCCTTCTGGTCAGCAGTGTTCAAAACAAGTAAGAGGGAGAAAGGCGGGCAAGAGAAAGAGAGTGGGGAATTGAAGAGGAACATTAATGTAGTTGACGATGAATTTGAGAGAACGAGGAAGATGATGAGATAGAGGTTTGTGAGGATGATGATGAGATCCATGTCTTTCTTTTTCTCTTTCTTTCTTTTTTTTTAGAAATAATGGGTTATAAGGCCTCGATCCGTAATGTTTTATAACTTTAAGGACGGACTCATGTTTAATAAAAGGAAGTAGTACTAATTTCATAATTTGGTTTTACAATAAGGACACTTTTCATAATATTAATTTATTTTAAGGAAAATGATAAATGTTGATGGACAAAAATACCCCCAACTAAAAAGTTCGTGTAAGAAAAGAAGCCACCGAAGCCACGAAAACTCTTCTTAGTTTTATATTTAACTGGGCAATTAATATGATTTATGACCATTTCAAATTTATTCTTTTAGGACATTTAGTTTTATCCTCTGTTCAAAATATATACATATATATATATACACGGGTGTGAGTTTGAGTTAGACGATGCTTGTATTGAATTAATTTGGGGAGAGGATCGAAATGTGTGGAAGATATATATATATATATATATATATTAATTAGATATATGTGAACATGGCTGTGTACTCCACTTTGCTGTGTGTAAATATATATGTATTTAGCTATATATGTATGTGTGTATATATATATATATATATATCTATTTAGTATGTGCAGCTGTGTTTTGAAATAAGGATAGCAGGTGGGTTTGTCCCATTACAAACGATGATCTTAAGTGGTGATCCGTGTATTTTGTGGTTATTATCAGCTAATGCTTCATCGGATCTCTTTGTCTACGTTTTTCTCTCTCATTTTTGCAGGAACTTTGTGCAGGTGGTGCTAAAATGCATTTAGCACCGTTTGGTTATGCATTTAGCACCTTTTGGTTATTGTTCAGAAGGTGCTAAATGCATTTAGCACCTTCTGGTTTATGTCCAGGTGGTGCTAAATGCATTTAGCACCTTCTGGTTGTGCATTTAACATTTTTTGGTTATTATTCAGAATGTGCTAAATGCATTTAGCACCTTCTGATTTCTGTCCAGGTGGTGCTAAATGCATTTAGCACCTTCTGGTTGTCGTGCAGGTGGTGCTAAATGCATTTAGCACCTTCTGGTTGTGTATTTAGCATTTTTTTGTTATTGTTCAGAAGGTGCTAAATGCATTTAGCACCTTCTGGTTTATGTCCAGGTGGTGCTAAATGCATTTAGCACCTTCTGGTTATTGTGCAGGTGGTGCTAAATGCATTTAGCACCTTCTGGTTGTGCATTTAGCATTTTTTGGTTATTGTTCAGAAGGTGCTAAATGCATTTAGCACCTTCTGGTTGTGCATTTAACATTTTTTTGTTATTATTCAGAAGGTGCTAAATGCATTTAGCACCTTCTGGTTGTGCATTTAGTATTTTTTGGTTATTGTTCAGAAGGTGCTAAATGCATTTAGCACCTTCTGGTTGGTGTCCAGGTGGTGCTAAATGCATTTAGCACCTTTCTGGTTGCTGTTAGTGTCATAATGAGCGTGAGACATTATAAAGAAGGGGTATTAGTATCTTTTTTGTATAGTGTCCTTAATTTACATAGCTTATTTTTAAATGTCCTTTATAATTACATTATTATTAGAATGAGCCCTTATATCTAATTGCCTCTTTTTTTTATAATTTTTTTTAATAAAAAATTTAATTAAATTTTTTTTTAAATAATTAAAATGACAAAAATGTCTCATTTTTTTAAAGAACTTAACAAAAAATGTGAATAGAAAGGTTAAAGCGACACTTGTTAATAGATCAACGGGCAAATTAGCACGTTTTTAATTTAATGACTAAAGTGATTTAGTATAGTTTAAAAGCCATTAGAGTAGTTTACTCAAAATCTTTTGATAACATAAAAAAAAATGTGGAACTTTTTGTCTAGGTTTAACAAGGGATTTGAATTCTATGAAAAAGGAAAGATTAAGCAAAATAAAGTTATATATAAAATTGATTTTATGAAAAATTATACAACCGAACGTTAATAAAAATGGAAAAGATAAAATTTTAAGCTCTTTCCAGGAAAGAAAATTGTTATCGAACACACCCAAAAAAATCTGAAAATATTCCTACACTGTGAGCCTGTAGAGGTCGTCGTTTCAGGGTTGAGTTTTACCGTTGCAAGCATGACATTAATCATTTCTGTAATGTTTTGTTTTATAAATGAAGTAGTAAAAAGATAGTGTTATTTATACATCTAAATTTGTCATAAATACTTTTCTTAAAATTTAACTAAAAATGCATTTTAACACTATATTATTTGTTACAATCACTCCTTCCATTGTCTGATGTTAGGTGAATGTTTAGTAGCACACTTTCATCATATGAGTCAAGTTTATGTAAATACACTCACTTTTTATTAGGCAGATTTTATTTGAAAAACACAATAATAATTCATTATTTGAT
Organism: Lonicera japonica; assembly: GCA_021464415.1. Taxonomy (NCBI): domain Eukaryota; kingdom Viridiplantae; phylum Streptophyta; class Magnoliopsida; order Dipsacales; family Caprifoliaceae; genus Lonicera; species Lonicera japonica. The sequence goes on along the minus strand of CM038466.1, from coordinate 64,829,016 downwards.
ATTAAACGAGTTATGAAAACAATTTTTTTTTAAATAAGGTAAGTATTTGTATCTATATTTACCTTGTATTAAGCGAGTTTTAAAAGATGTTGATAATTTAAAATTTATTTTTAAAAAATATTTGTAATAAAAGAGATATTTGTGATAAAAATAATGGACATAAATAATATCATCCTACCCACGAGAACAACACGGTTTCTGTAATGTTTTGCTTTATAAAGGCAGTAGAAAAAAGGAAATACACACATAGCGCGTTATATACACGAGAACAACATGCGCGTGAAGCCACCTCCTTTGATGGCCGGTGACTTTACACATATTTTTCAGTATATATCTATATATATAATATAAATATAATTGTAGGAAGAGAGAGAGAGAGAGAGTGACGTACGTAAAGGGAACAAAAAGAGAAGATGGAAGAAAAGGAAAAGCTCAGCAAGCCCCCTATATATTTTGTTTTGGTCACAAAAACATTTTTGTTTACACTGACTTATTTACAAACACCACAATTTATTCAAAAAATATTATATTATATTATATTATATAATAGAGAGAGAGAGAGAAACAGAATACAGGGGGATATGGTCTGTGAGAGAAAGAGGTGTAGGCTCCACACATCTTCATAATCAAAATTTTCATCCTTTGATTTCTGATTTTCCATTTTTAGCCAGTGAATTTCCAACCTCTTTTCAGTTTGCCAACCTAACAATTCCTTTGTCTTCTTTTTTCTCTCTCAGATTTGTTAGCACTACATTCATTGCCTTTTCGATTTGACTTTCGGTACGTTCGTCTCTGTTTGCCTTTTCAATTCTTTCCCTTCTTTTCATCGTTCAATTATGTATAATCCATCTGTTATCTTGTGGATAATTCCTGATTAAAGCCTTAATTTCAGATTTTTATTGTGTTTTTACGATTCATAGGAGATTCAATTAGCTAGAAAGCTCCCGCATCAGAATTAAGTAAGTTCTTCTTTTGATTGCTCAGACAAATTTTCAATATATATATATCTGTGTATTTGTGTCTGTGCCTATTGATTATGTTGCATTTGATTGCTTTGAGGTTCTGGTAATGACGCTCAAAGCTTGAAATTCAGAAAACAATCAATATAAAACTTTTATATCTTATGTGAGATTTTCATTTTTTTTTTCTTTTGTCTTTGTTTGGAGTAATCAAGTTCGCTTTTTAGGGAGAATGGTCATCTCTTCGTATATGTATAGAGATTGTGTAGGTGTGAATATGTTTCTAGTAATCAGAGAGAAGTGTTTGCTTTACAAACTAGCTAAAGGACTTAAAAAGGATTTGCTCTGGAAAGTGGCTTAAACAACTCAGATTATTGTCTGTAAAAAACAGCCGAAAGTAAGGAAAGGAAGAAGTTCACATAATTTGATGCATATAAAGAAATAACTTTGATTTTTATACCTAAAAACTAAAAGAAAAAAAAAAACTTTAATTTATTCCTCTGGACAAACAAACATCTTTAATTTATCCATTTCTACATTCTTCCAATTTTGTGAGGAACAAGGTTTGAGCCGCCTATCCGTACAAAGAAGGTTTCGAATTTAGAGCATGATGTCGTAATTATGGAGCTGGAATTAATATGGAAAATGTATGAAGATATTGAAAAGGTTTAGACTTGATAAATACATCGATTTACGAAGTGTTCAAATTGTGCTCAAGTTTTGATTCAGTTGTTTAAAAGAACAACATCAAAATAATGAAACGTGATTTTGGGGAAACTTTAATGTTGATAAAATACAAAGCTATTATTTCTTTAGATAACCATTGTAAACTCTCTTCCAACTTTCTGATCTTGTATTTCAGCAGTTAATAGGCCCATGCACATAAATTTGGCATAGAATGACCTTTTAATTACTTGGGCTTTTCGTAAGTTGAAATTATATATTTTAATTAATGTGTTTTGCATATAAAGTATCAGGTTTCTACAATATAAAATTGATGCCTAGGAATCGAAATTACTTTAAATGAATCTTAATTTGTTCAGTCTTAATCAGGATTAATTATAGTTGATGAACAATATCGTCTTTGTATTGGTGGGGGGAGGGTACTGGTGTAGACTAACTGGTTCTCACTTTTCATTATTGTTTGTGAGCATGTGGCAGATATCTGTAATTATTGATGTATAATATTGTGTTAGAGTTGAACTCGAACCGTTGTGAAAGATGGAGGGACCAATATGTGATCAAACCTCTAACCTCAAAGTTCCTAGATCTAACTTCAAATATGTTAAATGTGCTCCGATTTTTTCAATTTGTAACTTAAATCAGCACCAAAAAGTGGTAGCAGAAAGTTAAATAGGCATTAGAAATACCTTATGGAAGACCCAAATTGTCATTGCTCTTCTACAAGTCTTGATTGATCAAAGATTCAAACAACTCCTGTAGATTTTGTACCCATTTGGTGGTCCAGATGTAGGGGCTAGGTGCTTGATGTTCAATAGGAGACAGGAATTGTCCTCTCTCATGTGCAATGCTATCTACCACTGTGTGGGGGCACAACAACCATCTAGATGTTTAATTTCCTATTTAGAATACTAATGGATGTAACCATGATCTTTCATGTATATATATATTGATAACTCGGGGGATCCGGGCCTCTTTGAGTTAGAGCAGCTAGCTGATCCCCACATTTGGACCCTCCAATCTGCACGGACCAGGACTAATTGGAGGAACTTTAGTCTGTGTGTAGTGTCAAACCAGATTGTATAGTAAATGATAACTAAGGAGCTTTTTGTTTGGATATCTTCCAAACAGGAAGATGCATTCTTTCTTTATGCTATTTAATATGTTATGAATTTCGATGTAGCATAAACTTCTGTGTGCCCCATGAGTTTCATAAGAAACTTAAGCAGATATACTTGAAGAAAGTAGTTCTAAACTTTTTTTTGATACAAAAAGAATCTGTGTTCAAGCTAGGGGAAGGGGATGGGGAGGGTACTCAAACCCTTTGACCAACAACGTTAACAGCTTATTACACCTTGCTTACCGCGAGACCACATGAACGGAGGATCTAAAGTAATTTTAAACTTATTAACCAAAGAATGGTACATTGAATAGTAATTCTTTTGTCTTGCTGGATTGGATCCTAGGTAGATACATTAAGCCCATGTTATAGAAAAACTCAACCTTGAGTTGTGAAGTGTTAAAGTACACATGACTTCGGTCTTCCATGTGTCACTCTATTGAAGTTTCTGAACTAGAGAGATCCTGATTACGGCCATTTTAGTTGTCATATAATTTGGCTTAGTTATCTTCAAATCTAAACAGTTGAACTTTGAAGCGTTATTTACCTTTATTTAAAGGATCAACATGTGTTATGCAATGAGATATTTATACCTTATTGTAATCCATTTGTGCTAATTTACAGATTCACACTTGGCTCTGCTTAGCACCTTTTTTGGAATGGAAGATGTAAATATTGTTAAAGAATATTCTCTTCCAGAAGCTTCTCAAACAACAGTATTATCATCCTCCCTGAATAAAGATGAATCATCAAACAGTGAAGTTTCAACAAACGGTGATACTAATGGAAAAGTGGAGCCCATATATCATGTACGAGTGACAGACAATTCTAAATTAGCATATGGGCTAGATGTTTCTGTGGGCCAATCCTTGAGAGAGGCTCATTCTCCAACAGAAAAAGTTTCATCTCCTCCTGTTACAGTTATCGAGACCGGACCATACCATCATGGGGACATATACACGGTTTTGGAAGCTCTAGATATTGAAGATAATTCTGACGGAACGGCCATTGAGTCGGAAGTCAAAGTCCCGTTGAACCCTATTCAAATGCCCCATAGTCCATTGACCCATCATTCAGATACACCGAATCCTCAAAAAAAGCCGGTCCCCTCATATTCATCTGAAGAAAAACTGGATCCTGAGGCTAGAAATACACAACATACTTCTGATGGACCTGCAGTTGAGCACAAAACATTGGACTCGTTAACTGAGAGTCCAAAAGTACTTGATCCTCAAAAGAAGGAGACTATAACTTTCCTCTCAGAGCCCAATTCTGATGGATTGGAAAGGAAAAAGGTGGAGAGCCCGAAATCCGTTTCCTCAAATAGCTTGGAAGAAAAGCCAAGTGCTGCTTTGTCATTATCTCAAGAAGATGATTCTGTTAGCGGGGCCTGTGTTCTCATTGATGATGTCACTACACCTTCTGCACCGTCACTTCAAGTGAGAGAGAGTGAAAATGGCTATAATGTAGTGGAACCATCGGAGGTTGATCAGCCACTAGCCAAGGACTCTGATGATGAGGTTAAAACACCAGAATCTGACCCGTCTAAAAGTCTTGAAAAGGTTGAAGGTAACAAAAGACACATTGATACAGCGGCACCATTCGAGTCTGTTAAGGAAGCGGTTTCCAAGTTTGGGGGAATTGTTGACTGGAAGGCCCACAGAGTCCAGACAAAAGAGGTAAATTGTTTCCATCCTCAATTATTTTCATTACTTGAATTACTGCTCTTATCGTTCTTAGGGCATATCAGGCTCATACGAGGGTGGGATTTGGATATGGAAACCTCAAGTCCAATCTTTTGATTTGGTTAAGATTAGGATTTCTGTTTGCCAGTCAGTTCATATCTTAAATGTACTTCAAAATATTTACAAATAAATCTTAGAATAATTTTTTTTCCAAGTCCAAATCACTAAGATTTATGAAAGTGAGTGTCTCCATTAAATAAATACTAGACCTCGCGGCACACTCAATCCATGTAAAATATTATACCTGTTAATTCTTGATCCTTTGTAGACTTAATTACACTTTGAAATCATCCGATGGAGTTTGGCGAAGTGGTTAAGGCACACTTGCTTATTGGAAAGGCCACGAGTTTGAATGTCATTTCAAGTAGTATTTCATTTTTTTACCAAATCAGTGAAGGTACCTTTGTAATTTCAGGTGCACGCCAAAATGAACCGCCAACTCCTCCTCCCACCCCTGACAATATAGGTAGATGAGAAAACTGTGTCATTGAAATCTTGATTTTGGAAATCAAATCTTCTAGATTGCTGTGGTCATCCAAACAAATAGAAGTCAAATCCATGTAAATTCAAATCCTCGATTTCTAGATATGCTAAATTTATAAAATCTCTAGGTTCATTCCAAGATCCACAATCCAAACGCACTAAAAATCTGATTAATGTTAGACGTATTTTTCATGAAGTTGGACTGATTCAGAGAAGGCATAGAGTACCCCGTTTTAGTTAATCATTATAACTTATTGTCAATGCCATTAATCAGAGGGAAAAATAAGAAGATACAGTGTTTGTTTAAAGTTCTGCATGCAATTACCCTATGTGTATTTCTTCCTGATCTGATTCTAAATTCCTCTTGTGGCCATTCAGAGACGCAAGTTCATTGAACAAGAGCTTGAGAAAGCACAAGAGGAGATTCCAGTGTTCCAGAAACAGGCCCAAGCCGCTGAAGATGGAAAAATGAAAGTTTTAAAAGAACTTGAAAGCACCAAGAGACTCATAGAAGAATTAAAACTCAACCTAGAGAGAGCCCAAACCGAAGAACATCAAGCCAAACAAGACTCCGAACTAGCCAAACTAAGGGTCGAAGAAATGGAACAAGGGGTGACTGATGATGCCAGTGTTGCAGCCAAAGCCCAGCTCGAGGTAGCCCGAGCCAGACACACCGCTGCAGTTATGGACCTCAAAACTGTTAAGGACGAGTTAGAAGAACTTCGTAAAGATTACGCTTTATTGGTCCATGAGAAAGAGTTGGCTCTTAAAAAAGCCCAAGAGGCCGTTACTCAAGCGAAAGAAGTGGAAAAAAAAGTAGAGGATTGTACTATCGAGTTAATTACGGCAAAGGAGGCCTTGGAATCTGCGCATGCCGCCCATTTAGAGGCAGAGGAACATCGAATTGGAGCAGCTATGGCATTAGAACAAGATACCCTCAATTGGGAGAAGGAATTAAAGCAAGCCGAAGAGGAGCTAGAGAGAGTAAGCAAGCAAATTTTATCAGCTAAAGAGTTAAAGTCAAAACTAGATACCGCTTCAGCTTTATTACAGGATTTGAAATCCGAATTGGCGGCTTATATGGAATCGCAATTGAAACCAGAAAATGATTCTGAGGGGAATGCTAAATTTGACCTTGAAAACCCCGAAAAAAGTACACATGCCGAGATACAAGCCGCGGTTGCTTTGGCTAAGAAGAATCTAGAAGAAGTGAAGCTCAATATTGAAAAAGCAAACGACGAGATAAAATGCTTGAAAAAGGCTGCGGAATCTTTGAAAGATGAGCTAGAGAGAGAAAAATCAGCACTCGCCACTGTTAGACAGAGAGAAGGAATGGCATCTGTGGCCGTTGCCTCTCTCGAGGCCGAAGTAAACAGGACTAAAGAAGAGATCATAGCTGTTCAAACGAGGGAGAGAGAAGCTAGAGAGAGAATGGTTGATTTGCCCAAGCAATTACAAAAGGCGGCCGAAGAGGCTGATAAGGCAAAATCTCTTGCTCGAGCAGCTAGCGAAGAGCTACGAAGGGCAAAAGAGGAAGCTGAGCAAGCCAAGGCTGGTGCAAGCACGGTCGAGAGTAGACTAACCGCAGCTTACAAAGAGATAGAAGCGGCTAGGGCGTCCGAGAAATTGGCCTTAGCGGCAATAAATGCGCTCCAAGAGAGTGAATCGGCCCGAACTCCGGCAGGTGAGGACTCACCGGCCGGAGTCACTCTCTCTCTAGAAGAGTACTACGAGCTGAGCAAGCGGGCCCACGAAGCAGAGGAGAGGGCTAACATGAGAGTGGCCGCCGCCATGTCCCAAATCGAGGTAGCCAAGGAATCTGAATCCAGCAGCTTGAAAAGGCTGGAGGAAGTGAATTCCCAGATTTCCTTGAGGAAGCAATCACTGGAAAACGCAATGGAACAGGCTGAAAAGGCCACAGAAGGGAAACTGGGTATCGAGCAGGAGTTGAGAAAGTGGAGGGCTGAGCACGAGCAGAAGAGAAAAGCTGCTGAGCCAGGTCAACTAAAGGTCAACACGGGTAACAGCCCGAGGAAAAGCTTTGAGGAGGATCAAGAATCGGAAGACTATGAAACCCCAGGTTCCGGTGCACACCATAAGCCAAAGACCCCCAAGGACTCCACGCCTGGAACCAACACAGAGACCGAATCGTCCCCAGATGTGACTACAAACCCAACAAAGAAGAAGAAAAAACGGTCATTTTTCCCAAGGATTTTCATGTTCTTGGCCAGAAAAAAGGCACACTCATCATCCAAGACAACATAAATCTGTTGCCAAACAGAATTGGGATAGCAAATTTTTCTTTATGTACAGGTACGCTTTCTTTTTTGTGAAAAAAATTATTTTACATGGGGAAGGGTCTTATAAGATGTAATATGTTTGTTACTGGTGAAAATTGATATTAAGGGAGTTTTGTGTTGTATAGGTTTACAACTTGAAATTCTGTCTCCTGTTAATATTTCATGAGGTTTTTTGGTTTTCTTACAAGTTTGATAGAGTGAAAAAATTTCTGGGTTTTAGTTTGTTATATTGACTTGATTATTGAAATAATAATTTCTCTATACTAGTTGCAATGTATTTGGATGGAGAGAAGATAAATGTTTCTTTTTAGTACATGAAAGAAACCTTGCCTTAACTTGAGGAGAATATGTTTTCTTTTTGAGTTGCTAATGGAAGGATGGAATTCTTACTTACCCTTTCCATTTGAATCAATAAAAGTGGAAATCAACTGAATGTGAGTGTTTGGAGCAAGTGGGCTAAGCCTAGTTGGGAGAGGCGCCCACACGGTTCTGGGAGAGATCCCATGTTCGAATTTCAACCCTCGGGGGGGGGGGGGCGCACTGGAGTTGGGGGGATTCTCATTGTTTTAGCTAAAGGAAGAGACCTAGACCTCCCTTTGAAAAAAAAATATATATATATAATGCTAGTGTTTGGTTCATAAAGTGAAATTCAATGTAGGTTCACAGTTGAATTCCTTGGACTTGTTTTTACAAGGAAAAATCTCGAGGAAAATAAAAAACTAAGAGGATAGGTTATTTTTGGATTCTAAAAAGGGAGCAAAATAAGCTGAAAGAAATTGTAGATGGAACTTAAATCTTTGGGAAACTAGTGCGAACGAATCCTAATGGGAAATATGAAGTATTGGATCTTTTTCATGGGAAAAAAGTGCAATTAGACAAGGGTGGGTGAGGCTTATATAGAAGAAGATTGAATTCCTAGGAATTGCTTTCTTACACAGAAAAGATCCCACGGAAAACATACTTTGGGTGAATGTGCTGTTTGGATTCCATGAGAAAGTAAAGATTAGACTAATAAATCACATTGTAAATTCCTTAGAAATTAATGAAGTTAAACACTACTAAAGATGAAAATTCTGAAACTTTTGGCATTTTTCTCGAAAAAGAAATGTCTTCAATACACCTCAAGGTCCTCAAGAAAAATAAAATGGAGAGAACAAGGTGTATAGTTTCACTAAACTTGACTGTATAATATCACAAGAAAATGTACAATCCAATTCGTACAAGGCTCATAGCAAAACTGAAAAAGATATTAAGATTCAAGGACCAGATCCAGCAAGAGTCTGAATAATAGTTTTGTGCCATGGATTAGAGAGGTGCTCCATTAAGTTGTCAATGGGACCTGCATGTGTCACTGAAGCCTGCACAAAAAACCCTAGCATGGCCACCATTGCTAGCCGTCCTATACAAATTCAAAAATTTAAGTCAAGAAACAATATAGCTTGGCAAATGGTCGAAATATTAGATGATGCATGTGTTTGGTTCTGTGTAAATACAGCAAGAAATTGGTTTTTGAGAAAAAAAAAATAGAACACTATAGCATTATACATGAAACAACTGATTTACTTTTATACAAGAAAAATATAGAACCCGATTTCACACAAAGTAATTCACTTGATCACATTGAAAATCGCTTTGACTATATTGTTTTTCAACAAATCAAACGCTGCTGAGGTAGGAAGGTGGAATTGGAGAATAGCAAACCATTTTTAATCTCCTTAAGTTTCCACTCTTTCGCACTTTCCGCATCTTTGGCAAGTCCTAGAGGATTTAGCAATGGACCTCCTGGGTATCTGTTAGATACAAGACAATATATTTTAAAGAGTTTTTAATTGTCTTCTCTGAGTCCAAAATTAAGAGTTGTCCTAAAAGCCAAACATATTGAGATATAATATTAATTTTCGTTTATAGCTTAATTTTACAATGTGAGTCTTCATTTAAGGCGCCCCCAAAGGCGAAATATTTCTTTAAAAATACGAATGAATGTTGAAAATTTTACCCAGGTTCTAGTCCTTCAAGTGCAGGCTCCAACCCAAAAAAGGATCCCTCTTTGGCTTGAGATCCTGGATTAGTGAAATCCATGTACCTCTTGGTTTCGACAAATCTGATGATAGATTTTCAAAAGATAGTCAACAAAAGAAGGTGGGAGAAAATAGTAGAGCCAGACTTGATTCATTTTTATACAAATTGACGTCACACTAATCAAATAAAAAGAAAGATAGACGGTTAGTACGTTAAATGTGCTGCCCCCACCATTTTGTTTGAGTGGTGCTACATCAGTTTATACCAAAAAAAAAAATGAGTACGAGCATTTTCTGTCCATTAACACTGGAAGATCAAGAATATTCATATTATTACCCCATCAAGAGAAACTGGACGAAGAGGAGAGTTCTAGTGCTAGCAAAGTCAAATTTAGTGGCACCGGCTTCGTACCATATGGGCAAATTACTCGTTCCTGTTACACGAAGCAACTGGAACAAACAAACTACAAGTTCACCAAATCAATGTGAAGCGAAATGAGAAAGGATTTTAAAGAAATAGTAAAGAAGCACATATATCCATGTTCACCAACCAATTATATTTCACCAACTATAAACCCGAGTTACAGTAAAGGTGGCAAAGGGTTTAGCTTCATGTCCAGCCTACCAACATTCGGAGCCCCAGTTCCCCTCCCCCTTCCTCCCAAGGTTGAATACCGGGTATATCTCTGCACTTGTATCAAAAAGTTAACTTACATCGGTAAAGAGAATTCCAGCAACTCCAGCCATAGCAAAGCGAGCATGAACCAGTTCAGCTTGTACGTACCACTTCAAGCTCTTAGGATCCTCTCCTAGTCCAAGCGGATCGAACCCATAATCTCCGGCCAAACTTCAATACAATCCCATTATTTTTGGAAAGAAAAAAGGAATTAGAAATGAAGAACAAATTCACTTGGTCAATGCAAACAGAATCCAATTTGTATATGAATCAGAGAGCTCACGTTCCATCGAGATAAGAAGGGGGGTCAAGGCCAGGAAGCCACATGGGGCGTTGTTGTGCTCGAACCAAAATTGAAGAAGAGTAAGGTGGAGAAGGTGCTCTTCTACTTGTACCAAATGATGTACTATTTGTACTTCTTCTGTTTATGAAGATGTTATTCTTCTTTACAAGTAAGACAGATGAAGAAGAAACAGAGCATGCCATTATTTGAATTCCTCTTCCAAATGCAGCCTGCATCTTTTTGCTATTGTAAAATATTATTATCAACAATTCCCAAACTAGTGAAACATACACCACAAGGTCCAAGTAGACACTTAACCCATCACAAGCAATCAAACAAGATAGCATTTGGCCCCACTTATCCCAAAATTCTAATTCTAATTTCTGAGTTCCTGTAACCCAAGGGTTCTTACAGCGGTTAGAGCAACTTTGAGATTGTGTAGGTAAGTGCACAGTCTCAAGTTTAATTTTTCGCTGCGTGAAATTTTTTTTGGGCCACTCAGAGCATCTCCGCCGGGGCCTCATGGAATTAGTGGGGGTAGGCCCCGATACCCATGTTTAAAAAAAATTATGAGTTCCTGTAGTCATGTTCTGCAATACAAATTTTTGTACAACTGGCACTGATAAAATGAATATGAGATCAGAATTTAATGTTGAGTGTAGGTATAGGCAACCTAAAAAAAATATTTTAGCAGCCTTAAAAATTCATTTAGTTATATTCTATTTCGTCTTTAGGCACCTTTAATTCAAAAAATATGTTCCATTCTTCTAACTTATATTTATGTTTGAATATTAAATATAACTTTTTCCATGTCCTCTCAATAGCCATTTAAGTTGAAAAAAATAAATACATTTGTTATTACTTGTGATAAAGAAAACTAACTCGTGTATTTATATACATACACATATATATACACATAATCTTCTTTACATAATACTTATATAGAAATTTTGGTTTGAATATAAAGAAATCAATAATTTGAGGGTGAATTTTAGTGATAGAGTGAGGTGGGTTTTTGAGAGAGAGTTTGAAACATTTTTTTGAACGGACTAATTCCGCAAATTGTTGGTACCCATCACTGATCCTACATTAGGATTCAATAATTGAAGAGATTTAATAAGATTGCGTGACAACTAATTGAATTGGACAATGGGTTATTATGCTACGTAAGGTATTGAGGTTTGAGTGCAAAAGGAAATTCAGCAAAATATAAATGTGCAAATGCATATATATATATATGTGTGTGTGGCTGGAAATTCTGGCGGATTACATTGGATACGATAGAATTTGCCCTATAGGAGAGTATCAGGTTCTTGTACATCACAAAGAGAACTCACACTCTTTTACCTCTTCGGTAAAATCATAGATTTTTTTTTTATTTTTTTTTAACCTTAAAATCACAAGTTCCGTAACAAACTGAGATTGTTTTTGACATGCGACAACTCGTCTCGGTAAAATTCAAAACAAAGCAAAAAATATGGCAACCACGGAGCTCCCACCACTGCTGCAATGGAAGCCTCTAGAGACATAGTTAAAACTGTTTTAAAATGTGAACAAAACAAAATATTAAAAAACTACCAAGACAACACAGACAGTAAACTATGGCATTTTTATTATTGTTAGGGTGTTCTACAATGCCATTTTTGTATTAAAAAACTGTATAATAATGATTTTAATGAAAAGGAGTCTAATTTTAGAACGGAAAAAAAAGTTTTAATTTTAGTGGACCTGTTTTGGCGTTAAAAGCTCATTCCCACCCTACTAATCCCGAGCCGGATCTTTTCAAAACTAAACCCACTGTGAAAAAAAAAATTTGGACGGTGGGAATTCTTCTACCGAGCAAAAACCCACGAACCCACCCCACCCATCTTGGACAGAGGGCATGTTTTTTTTCCAAACAGGGTTTGCAGTCAAGATTCAAGGTTCGCAAAAAAATCAGCTTTGAAAAGAAGGAACAAATCGGGCTCGAATCGCCGAGCTAGAAATTAGTACAAAAAAGTTGACGCGTGCGCAGTGATCTCAATTAAGTGCACTTGCTTTGCAAAGCCGGACGCATTTGAGATAAAGAAGCTCCTTGCGCATCTCAAGTTTCTAGGTGTTCTTTCGATGACGTCTAAGTTTGTTTTTAATTTCCGGGTTGTATTCGGCCTTTTTGCTTTTCTTGAGAGATGAATATGTTTGGCCTTTGTTTATTTTTCAAGTTTATTCACTTTATTCTTTTAATCTTTTCGAAAGACCTTCTGCCTTTGGGTGAGCTTTTGTAGCCCCATATTTCGTATCTTCGTAGGTCATTTATGGAATGGCACTTATTCTCTATTGAAGTTAGTGGATTTATATATAAAAAAAAGGGTATGTTTAGCAATGAATGTGGGTTGATTTGTTGCAAAAATGTTTTTACAATGTAGCCTATTTTCAAAATGCCACAAAAATGTTTCCTGCCCGTTCCCAAACTAAAACTTTATTTAAAAAATGCTGAGAATTCAACTTAAAAATAAATTATAACCAAATAAACACATATAGAGGTAATGTAATATTTGAAACTCCAAGAATACGACTCAGATGCAATGCCAGTCCCAAAATGCAACTGCCTGCAAATTATGATGAACACTAACTATACTTTTTTGTGCTTTAGTGTTTCTGAAATCCAAGATTGAAAATAAGCAAATTCCAATTCTTTCCATTAATACAACAACTAAATTGTTGGCGCTCAATAAAAGCACTTGCAACGTGATCTCAGAACTTACTGAGAAAACAAAAGTAATACAATAAGAATGTCAATCTTCTTCAAGATCAATTAACAGTGAAAGGTTCTAAAGAAATAACTCAAAATGACCTAGTTGATTAATACGAAAAGGTACCACAGTAGACAGAGTACTTTAGCGTCACCGCCTGCTAGATATGCTGAAGGAGCTAACTTTCATGGGGGTTGCCACCACAAGTGGAGCCTCTGGCGAGTCGCTGACTGCAAATTTCTCATGCATGAACCGACTTTCAACAATGGAGTCATGTTTGAGCACTATCTTGTAGCAATAACAACTCTTTAGCCCTAGTTGATCACGGTAGCATGCATGGGACCCATCCTTCACTTGTTGGAAGTTCCAAATTACGCTGAATTTGCCAACTGTTGCCACCAAATGACGCTCCTGCTTCCCATTCTCAGTGACCTGATAAATTTTGTAGAACCACTAGAATTAGTCTCCAAAGTAATACTTCAACTGGAAAAAGAAAATAGTGAATGGAGATATCATGGTCTTCAAAAAGTGCAAGAAAATTATAAAAACTCACAGCCAGATTTATGCATTCAATAGATAAGGATACAAATTAGCATCAAAAGATGAAAACACCTGATATATACTTCACCAAATATTAGGTAAATACGAAATGCAACCTTTAAATTATAGGACAATTAGTTGACAACTATTGAGGGAATAATGACAAGAATGAACTTCATTTACATGTTAGATACTAAAAAAATCCCCTCAACATGGTAAATAACAAGACTATGGTTAATGAACAGCTCAACTTAACTAAACAAACCTTAGTCGTAGCTACAAGAATTAGAACCACCAGAAGCGCTCTCTATCCAATGATAGTAGACCTTCCAAAGGGAGATGCTGTGAAAGGAGATGCTGTATAAGAACTTAACTTCTTCCAACAGTGTTTGCACTGTAGAAAACTAAAGAGAGAATAAATTGTTCTTGATATTATTCATATATATTTGTTTACAATGGAAATGTCCTGAATATATACAAGAGAAGGAGGAGACATGACAGCCTAAGTCATGAGGGAGACAAGAAGAATAAAGGAAAGGAATGGAATAAAGGGAAAGGAGAAGCTTTACAACAATGGTGCATGCTTTACAATAATGGATATACAACTCATTTATAATATACAACTAATTTCTAATCTAACACCCCCCCTCAAACTCAAGGTGGTAAATGTGAGGTCAGCTTGAGTTTGGAAAGCAAATTCTGAAAGCGACCTGTCGGATGAACTTTAGTGAATATGTCCGCTGGTTGATCAATGGATGAGATGGGGATGAGACGAATAGTGTTGCTGGATATATGCTGGCGAATGAAGTAACAGTCAATCTCAATATGCTTTGTTCGTTCATGGAACACATCATTGTGAGCAATCTGAATAGCACTTTGATTATCACATTTAAGCACCGTCGGGAGATGTTGAGGAACTCCCATGTCCGAGAGGAGCCAACGGAGCCAAACAATTTCTTGAGCGGTGTCAGCCAGAGCACGATATTCTGCCTCTGTACTAGAGCGAGAAACTAGTGTTTGTTTCTTACTACGCCAAGATATAAGCGAGTCTCCTAAGAATATGCAATAACCGGTAGTTGATCGTCTGTCAGTTGGATCACCAGCCCAATCAGAATCTGAATACGCACGTAGTTCAAAGGAGGATGTAGATGAGAACTGCAAGCCATGAAACATTGTTCCTTTAATATACCTGAGAATTCGAAGAACGGCAGTATAATGAGTGGATCGTGGAGCAGCCATAAATTGACTGACGATGTGGACGGCATGGGCAATGTCCGGACGAGTGACAGTGAGGTAGACCAGGCTGCCAACAAGTTGTCGATACAAAGTTGCATCACTAAGAGGAGTACCATCAAGAGGAGTAAGTTTGGTACTTGTTTCCAACGGAGTAGACGCAGTTTTGCAGTCGGTGATACCCGCACGACTGAGAAGATCAGAAGCATATTTGGCTTGGGAGAGATAGTAACCAGCAGAATCAGATAACACTTCAAGTCCAAAAAAATAGTTTAGACGACCGAGATCTTTCATCTCAAAATGACGACTGAGAGATTGTTTGAGTTCAGAGATACCACTAGTATCATCCCCGGTAATAATCATGTCATCTACATACAGAACCAGAAGTGTAATACCTGTAGTCCTCTTTCTGATGAAGAGCCCATAGTCATAAGCACTAGAGGTAAAACCCATTGTTTGAATAGTAGAACTAAACTTTTCAAACCAGGCACGAGGGGCTTGTTTTAGACCATACAAGGCACGGCGTAGTTTGCACACTTGAGTGGAGGAGTGATGAAAACCTGGAGGAGGTTTCATATAAACTTCTTCTGAAAGATCACCATTTAGGAATGCATTCTTTACATCCATCTGAAAAAGTTTCCATTTGCGAATAGCGGCAACAGCGATAAGGCTTCGGACAGAAGTTAGACGAGCTACTGGTGCAAAAGTTTCCTCATAGTCAATGCCGTATTCTTGATTAAAACCCTTTGCAACAAGTCGGGCTTTGTATCGATCGATGGATCCATCTGATTTGGTCTTGATTTTGTACACCCATTTACATCCAACTGCTGTCTTTCCTGGTGGAAGGTTGACTAATTCCCAAGTCTGGGCTTTTTCTAATGCCTGCAATTCCTCAGTCATTGCTTGCTGCCATAGTGGGTTAGAACTAGCCTCTTTATAAGAGGAAGGCTCATGGTGAGAGAAAATAGTGGAATAACAGTGATAGTCACGAAGATGATGAGGAAGTTGTCTTACCCGTGTGGACTGACGAGGAATGGATTGTATGGCCGGATCAGTGGACGAGTCAGTGTCATTAGGATAGTCCGTGGCAGGCCCAGGAGATATGTTGATGGATGAATTAGGGTCAGGGTTTGGTGAGGTAGAGTCAGTGGGAAGGGAAATCTCACTTGATGAGGTAGAGTCAGGAGGTTCCGGTTCAGATGTGGGCGTAACAGATGTGTGGAGAGGATGGAGATCATCAGTGGAGCTAGTAAAAAAAGGGATAATGGTAGGATTGGAGACGTGAAATTTGGAAATGGATGAGAACATTTTGTGTTCCCAAAATATGACATGGCGAGACACACGAAGTCGTTTTGAAACAGGATCCCAGCACCGATAGCCTTTATGTTCTATCCCATACCCTAGGAAGCAACATAGTCGAGACCGAGGTTCTAGTTTTGAATGTTCATGAGGCTGGAGTAAGACAAAACAGGCACATCCAAAAACTTTGAGAGGATTATAGTCAGGAGTATTGCCATACAACCTCTCATAAGGTGATTGATTGTGGAAGGTAGGAATAGGATGGCGATTAATGGTATATACTGCAGTAAGAGCCGCTTCCCCCCAGAAGCGTTCAGGACATCCACTAGATATGAGAAGTGTGCGGACAGTGTCAAGAATATGACGGTGTTTACGTTCAGCACGGCCGTTTTGTTGGGATGTACCAGGACAAGAATACTGAGAAATGGTGCCTTGCTGACGTAAAAAATTTAAAAAGTTAGATTCTTTGTATTCCATAGCATTGTCAGCACGCAAAATTTTTATTGGTCGAGAAAACTGAGTTTGGATCATTTGAGCAAAATGGTAATATAGCTGTGGTAGTTCAGAGCGATTTTTCATGAGAAATATCCATGTAAAACGGGTGTAGTCATCTATAAAAACAACAAAATATTTTGATCCTCCCATAGTATCGTGAGGAGAAGGTCCCCATACATCAGAATGAATAAGATCAAAAGCTGCGGAAGAAAGAGAAGTACTTTTATTGAAAGATAAAGCTGGTTGTTTTCCCAGTTGACATGACAAACATGAAATATTTTCCGACTTAACAGTTCCTAATCGACCAGTGGAAATAAGGGTTCTGAGCTTATCAATAGACATATGGCCTAACCGAGAGTGCCAAAGATCCATGGATGAAGTGGGAATAGTGGGAGCAGCAGCAAGAGTAGAGATGGGAACATGTGGTGGTGTGCGAAGATGGATAAGCTCGAACATGCGACCAACTTTACGGCCTATCCCAATAACCTGTCCCGTCCGTGGATCCTGCACATGACAACCAGAAGAGGAGAATAAAATAGTAAGGCCAAGATCACAGAGTTGCCCAACAGATATGAGATTAATAGTCAATTTTGGTATGTGAAAAGTAGAGGGAAGAGATAACGTGGATGTTGATATATGGCCAATGTGGGTGACAGGTAAAGAAGAGCCATCAGCAGTTGTAATAGGAGATATGTGTGTGGTAGAATTTTTAGAGAGAAAAATTGTGGAATCAGAAGTCATGTGATTGCAGCAGCCGGAGTCAAAATACCAAGAGGTACCTGGAGTTACAGACATTGCATTAGCCGAACCAGATAAAACCTGTTTTAACATATCAGCAAGATCATTATTGGTGACGACTGGATTTGGATTGGATGGCTGTAAATTGGAGGCGGCAGCAGTAACAGACTTGGCATTAGATTTTCTGCCAGGATTCTTGTAGCAATCAGAACCCCAATGTTTTGGTCCACGCTTATGACAATACTTGCACACTCGTTTAGGACAATAGAGTAATACGTGGGTTGTTTCATGGCAATAGGTGCAGACATCGGATGATTTCGTGGATTTAGATTGTGTGACAGCAAGTACTTCGGATGAAATATGAGAATTTGTACCAAGTCGAGTTTCTTCAAAATGGAGTGCGGTAACAACATCATCAAGAGTTGGTAGTGGGTGGCGATGCAAGAGAGACGCTCGGACAGTCTCAAACTTGTTATGAAGTGCCATGAGAAGAGTCATCACTTGCTGTTGATCTCTGTAAGCAATGAATTTGGAGGCATCGATGGGACATGACCAGACGGGTTCTGAAGAGGCCAATTGATCCCAAAGGATTTGCATTTCAGATAGAAATTCATCAATGGTTTGACCAGGTTGTTGACGTTTGGCATGGAGAGAAGTCAACAGTTGATACTGGTGAGCAAGATCCTTGGTTGTGTATCTAATTTTCAAGAAGTCCCAAACTTCCTTTCCGGTTGAAAAGCGTCCAAATTGTTGACTGATGGTAGGAATTGAAGTATTGCGGCACCAAGTGATAATATCACCATTTTTGGCAATCCAGTCATCTTGTCTTGTAGCATATTTGTCATCCGATTCATCTTGCTGTTGGGTTGGTGTGGTAACCTCTCCAGTAATGAGACGCCATACTCGACGTGCTTGAAGGAAACTAGTCATGGCTTGAGACCAGTGAGTATAGTTGGGCCCATTGAGAATGATGGAAATTGGGCGAGAAATTTCAGTGCGTTCCATTGGCTTGGGTAAGAGGTTGCTGGAGAATGTGAAAGAAAATGAGTAGGACTGGATTTTTTTTTTTTTTTTTTTTTTTTTTTTTTTAGAGAGATAACACAAGACCAGAAGATTTAGGGGCTACAATAACGGAACCAGAAAGTTTGAGGGCTAAAATATAAAAAATTAGAAGGTTTACGGGCTAAAACAGAAGGTTTAGAAAGTTTTAGGGGCTAAAACAGAAATATCAGAAAAGGTTTAGGGGTTAAAATAAGAAAATCAGAAGGTGTACGGGCTAAAACAAAAAGTTTAAAAAGTTTAAGGGCTAAAACAGAAATATCAGAAAGTTTAGAGGCTAAAACAGAAATATCAGAAAGTTTAGGGGCTAAAACAGAAATATCAGAACGTTTAGGGTTAAATTGTAAATAGATCTGACGGAATCTGGAATATTCCGTTAACATCTAACGGCAAACAAACGGCGTTAACAGATGATGTGGTGCTGACGTGGCGTTGACCGGTGCTGACGTGGCGTTGACTGGATGCCACGTGTCGCTGACGTGGCGTTGACCGGTGCTGACGTGGCGTTGACTGGAATGACACGTGTCGCTGACGTGGATGCCACGTGGCGCTGACGTGGATGCCACGTGGCAGTGAACGACTGCTGATTTGGATGACACGTGGCGCTAGGGCTGACGTGGTAGCCACGTGTCTTTCTTCTTCACTGAGAGGCGCGTGAGAATGACGCTGTTTCTGGCCGTGGCTGTTGGTGGCGCGTGAGAGCGCGTGCGGTGGTCAAATCTGTTGATTAAAACGCGGTTTGGATCGATTTCTCAGTAGGATCATTATTATGCGATTATTTATGGATTTGGATATATATACGGGATGAACGAAGCTGTTGCAGGTCTGTATGTGGTGTATGTGGTGTTTAAGGTGGTTATTGGGTGTAGGGGTTGGTTAGGAGAATGCTGTGGTTTTGGAGACGGCAGAGTAGCAATAAGTGGAGGTGGTGAAGAATTAGGATCCCTCTGATACCATGTAGAAAACTAAAGAGAGAATAAATTGTTCTTGATATTATTCATATATATTTGTTTACAATGGAAATGTCCTGAATATATACAAGAGAAGGAGGAGACATGACAGCCTAAGTCATGAGGGAGACAAGAAGAATAAAGGAAAGGAATGGAATAAAGGGAAAGGAGAAGCTTTACAACAATGGTGCATGCTTTACAATAATGGATATACAACTCATTTATAATATACAACTAATTTCTAATCTAACATGCACAAAGGAGATGACCCCAGTTAAACCCAAGTTTTCACACTTGCAATAAGTAGCTTTCTCCATTTTAATCGCACAATGGCAAACATTGATTTTCTTTTGTTCTTTATCCATATAACTCAGGGCCAAATCAAGCATATTAAACATAAGTAATTTTAAACCTTCCAAAAGGCTTTTAAAATAGCAAATATGCACACAGAAGATGTAAGTAAATCATATAAGAACACCAAGTAATATATTTCTCAAATGTCGGTTAAAATCATCTATGACGTTAAGCAAATTTAAGAAATGACATTGGTAAGTGAACATAAACAAACAAAACGTTAGAATGAGAAAATATATACATACCCATGAGAATTGGGCACCGCGGAACTTATTGTTCACTCCAGCCATATGTGAATCCAAAGGTGTGAGCTTCAACAATCTCGGAGCTGAGATTTTATTCCCCATACGGCCAGCAAAACCCGTCTTTGTCTTCCCGTCCTTATCAGTAAACATACTGCAAATAAGAATCAAATACGTATCAGTTGTTCCCAAAATCCACTTCCCATCAAAAGTAACATCAACATGAGTAATTGGCGAGCCAAGACCCGGAAAAGCAGTTTTCGCCTGCCTCATAGAATTATTCGAATACAATCGAATTTTCCCATCAAGAGACCCAACAACAATTGAGCCATCACCAGCAGTTGCAAAGCACTGAAAATTAGTCCCTCTAGAGAATTGATGACCTTGTGCCCAATTCAAAACAGGGGTATTGGGATCTGCAAGATCTTGAACCATCCCATAGCGATCACGCATATCCCACCTACATAGCCTATTATCATCCAAACCCAAGAATGTCGAGCCCGAAGGATCCATTTGAGCTCCCTTGCTATCATTTGTAACATCCCTCATTGTAATGTCGGTTCCATCTTTCTCAAATTTCCACTCTGTAACAATCTTCCCCGTTTCAATATCAAGCTGATGTAGCCCTCTAGTATGTGGTTTCCCATCACCCATTGGACTCATCAACAGCATATTAGTTTCAGCTCTCATAAGAAGAGCCTTTCGAGGAGTTGAATGAACCAAATTTGACCTATTCCCACCGTCAAAATTAACATAAACACCTTTCCCGTGAATACCATGGCTGAAATTCTTTACAACCTGAATACCGGAATCGCTCACCAAGAAACTATTATCCAATGCACCTAAAGCCAAACTTTGAATAGCTCCCCCATTCGCCGCCGCCTCCTCAAATTCCTCCCTCAAATCCTGATTTTCCCTCATGGGAGTCACCGATTTAGGGCTTTTCCACAAACTATCCTCAGCATCCTCCCACAAAGAATCATCAGCAACTTCCGGATTCACCCATCCAATGAAATCTTTACCATAAACCTTAACCTTATTTTGAGCATTTGATTCATACCCATAATTGTTCTCAAACAAACAATCCTCATATTTTTCCACAAAACCCTTGAAATCCTCCTCAGTAAAGAATTTCATAGCATAAACACCCATGGACACAAAGTCAACACGAAGCTGATCTCTTGTAGTCTTCAGTTGCATCTCTGCACCAACTTTAGCTCTAACCCTAGATCCAATCTTCAAAACCCAATACAAATCTCCCTCTTCTTTTTCATCATCCTCATCATCTTCTTCCTCATTTGAGGCATCAACTTTGTTGGTTTTAATAAAGGAATAGGAAGTGAGCTTATCTACAACAACCCAATTAGATTTGGGGGTATTTCCACCAACGTGAAGATAGAGCTTCAAAGCATTCTTCAAATTAGGATTTTGATGAGATGGGTATTTGAGTTTCAGGGCTTTGAGTTTAGCCTCCACCTCGTCAATAGACGACGGTGTTTGAACTCCTTTTTTCTCTGAAGATCTCCTCCGTTCATCTTCACCTTCATCAACATCTTCGTATTTTTCTTCTTCTTCCGTTTGTGATTCTTCTTCTTCATCTTCGAATTCTGAGTCTGAGATTTCTAAATCCTCGCGACTGGGAGCTCCACCCATCTCCTTTTTTGCTTTGATTTTGGGTTGGATTGATTTTGGAACTTTGAAGAAAGAATAGAATTTGATGGGTTTGGGAGTTTGTTCTTGGATCTGGACTATTAGTAGAGCGTGGGAATTGTAAAGAGCGGGAGTTTGAATTTTTGAAATTTGAAGGCCGTTGTATGTAATGTTACTCAACTGTTTGTGTTTGGTTGGTTGGTTGGTTGGTTGGATTCAAATTAGGGTTCGTGAAAGAGATATATGTCGGCCCACCGGCAACGGGTTAAATGGGTGGTGGCGTTGGTAAATGTAAATGCTTTGGAAAACCTGGGATAGCAATTTTGGCTTTTCACTGAATAAATGAGTAGGAATTAGGGGTGTTTTGGATTTCGGTCGGGGTAGAAATTAAGTACCACAAATCTAAATTAAATATAAAAATTAGGTTTCGGTTCAGTTCGGTTTCGGTTTTTAAATCTTCGAAACCCAAACTCGAACCAAATTTTTCGGTTCGGTTTCGATTCGGTTTTATTCGGTTTTGACATATATATATATATATATATTTTCTAAATTAATTTAACATAACAATGTAATACTAATAATAATGTAAGAATTGTTCATATTCAAATTAAAGTCATATTTTTTTAGAAAAAATGAGCAAACATATAGATACTATATATTTTTATTTAGTTACAATTTTATTTGTATATTTACAAGAATAAAACACATTAAATAAAATGATGAAATATCTTACCATCATGTATGTGATAAAAAATCTTAGTTTTGTGTAGTTAATTCAATTATAAAGGCACGCGTTAATGACCTTTTTTTAAGATTATCATAATATGTAATTATTAAGGAAAATATTCTTATAAAAAGCTATCTTTTTTTGTATTAAAATATAATTAATGTGTGCCCTTAGAGTATATATTAAAAAAAAATTCTTATACATAATTCGGTTCGGTTCGGTTTAGTTCGGTTTTGAACTATCTTACCCCAAACCCGAACCAAACTTTTCGATTTTTTAGTTTTCGGTTTTGGTTTTTTTTCGGTTCGGGATTTTACGGATCGGTTCGGTCCGTTCGGTCGGTTTTCGAATTGGCATTAACACCCCTAGTAGGAATATCTCCAATTGCATAAATGCACTGTAGTATACGTAAGAGTAAACTATTTTAATGGCATTTAAATTATTGGCTTGTTTTTATTTGGCCTTAGAATTTTAAACGCTCCACTTTGATTCTCAAATTATTAGTGAATATTATTTTGATTTTTTTGTTAAAATTAGACGGAGTCACCATATGTGCACTGTACATAATCTATTTTAAGGGTAAACTTGTAAAAGCAACACAACTCTATACAATAAGATAAAAATATTAATTATTCTCTTCATTCTTCCATTGCACAAACAATCGATACACGAAAAGACAAAGAGGGAAAAGAAATGCGTTGAAAAGAAATAAATCAACTGATTAAGAGTTTTTAACATTTTTCAAAAAATATTTGGCCAAGGCTTTTTCTATAGATAATACCCATCATTAAGGTCAAATACACATGATTTTATAGAGCTTTTCAAGGCTAAAAAGATCAAAATACTATAATCATTTTTTAGATAAACCCATCACCACCTAGGGTTTTCATGCCATAGATGCTCCATTGTTTCTTTGACCGTTCAAGAAGTCATGTAGGAAGGCTTCAGTTGCGATCGAAGTAGGTTAAATAGAAGTGGCTAACGTGCGATAAAGGAAATCGCAGATGGAGGTGAAGGATTATGAACGAGATTATAGAAGGAAGTGATGGGTAAACTGTTGAAGTGAAGAAGCGCTGCACTAGGCCAGCTGCGGTTGGATTCTTCAATCAAGGAATTGACGAGACTATTTTGCACATTGTGGAAAAGCAATTGTAATAAGTCATCAAGACTGTAATTTCGTTTTATTCATAGTGAAGTACTGTCGGTTAGTTCGGAAGATTAGTCATATGCAAGTAATGATACCTTATTGCTTCCTGATGTTATATAATTGCTTGTGATTACCTTGTGTGATTATTTGATTGATTTATTTAATTGCTAAATAACAAAAAATAAGATTTCAATAGTAAAAATTGATTAAGATTAGGATTTTGTTCCGCTTATCAAAATTCAATTTTTTTTTATATAAGTCATAAAATCAACTTAGGCAATCGATTCGTGAATTTCAAAAATTTTACAATCACGCAAAGCTATCAATAATATTAAGAAGTAATGAGGTATTGCAGTTGTGCACAACTAATCCTCGAAAATAACCGACGGTGCTTCAATATATTAAAATGAAGTTACAAAACATGACCTGACTTACAAGATTTGGCTCCACGCTACCTATGCAGTTGTTTCTTCACTTTTTGATCAACAAATCATCACCGCAGCTCAAACTAGCAAACATTTTCTCATGTCATTAGATTTATCTATCTCGGAACTTATTTGACAATCTTGATATAGTCCTTTACCGCTTATTAAGCGATCTCCTTTATCGCAAACTAGTCACTTTGCTCGACCCGACTTCAAACTCAACCGAAGCCTCATCGCAGGATCTCAAACATTTGAAGCCCTAGTTCTTTGATTTAAACAACAATAAGATCTTTACATTATGAAACAAGCCATAGGTGGTGATGGATTTCTCTCAAACATTTAAAGTGTTTAGATCTCTCTTTTGACTTCGAAAATAGTCTAAAATTGTGTATCTCTATCCAAACCAATGGATTTTATTTATAAGCAAAGCCCGTAACCAAATCCCACTTGAATTAGGTTTAAAAAGCTCAAAAACAAAGTTTTATGTCACCTATACTAGTTTAGAAAAAACGTAAACTGACGGTTTTAAAAACGGAAGATGTTCTAAAAAATTTAAATTCCTCATAAACACCCTTACTTAGACCTGCGTCTACATTTGCTGGACTAGCCATACTATGTTTTTGTGTCATACCGATCTACTCAAAGCATGGACCAATTCGGCTTTTCAATTTTGTTGGTTTTTTGTCATGTTTTACTCTGTTTTGTTTCCAAACTTATATGAATCAATACGATAACTCAAAGAACTTATTTCAAACATGTTTAAAAAGTTTCCACACTGATTATGATGAGCAAACTCTACCGAAATGGTAAAACACATGGTAAAACTCAAAATTGCAAATTTGACTAAAAAAGCTTTTGAATTTGATTTTAACACTCAACCACCATGTAGACTCTGAATCAAACCAACTTACCTTAGATCATGAAATGTAAATGATGTCTAGCAAGTTTGGCGAGCTTTCATTGACGTCACATCTTCAAATCTTCATTTGATGCATAAATGATTATAATGAAAAATGTGATTTTAACATCGGAATCAAGCTAACTAAAATATAAACCTTACATCAATGACCAAGTGTGCAATTATTTATGTAGGCTAAGAGGAAAATAGCGCAATCCAATTAAATTCAAAAGCAAAGTAGTCAATCAAAAAACCAATCATCATCAGGATCCTCACTTACTTGATGATGTAGTGGGAAATGTATGTAATTGTATAATTGTGCATTTTTCAAAAAATATAAATAATGGTATAGGTGGGCATTTTTTTGGGGATATAAATAATGGTATATGTGGGTTTTCTTTTGAGGATGTAAAAAAGGTATAGTTAGCACAAGTTACATTTTATTGTTTTACATTTATGTTTATGTTAAATTTGTTATTATTGTGATTTAAACACAAGCTACTCTGTTGACCTTGTAAGTCTTAATCTTATTTTGATAATAACAATAAATCAATCATGTGTAATTTAACATGTTCTTGATTTAAGATTATAGCTTTCTTACTTGAAAAATCAAGAATAGCATGATTGCTCAAAGGAAGTTTGTTAAGGATCATTCAATCAATATCCGATCAAGTCAACAAAGCAA
Organism: Lonicera japonica; assembly: GCA_021464415.1. Taxonomy (NCBI): domain Eukaryota; kingdom Viridiplantae; phylum Streptophyta; class Magnoliopsida; order Dipsacales; family Caprifoliaceae; genus Lonicera; species Lonicera japonica. The sequence goes on along the minus strand of CM038466.1, from coordinate 64,803,577 downwards.
TGGACTAGCAAGAGATCAACCTTATCATTCACATGCTAACAATGCATTTCATGAAGCTCAAAAGATCAAGGATCATACGTCAAACCTTCAAGGGAAAAGCCTCAAGGGAGAATCGAATTGAAGAAACAATCGAAGCATTCAAAGACTCGTTAATTCGATAATTGAGTGAGTGCTTAGGTATTATGTAAAGTTTCTTATTTGATTATTTATATAGCTCATACATATTGAAATTTCATTCTTAGATTGATCAAAATCAGTTTGAATCGAAAATCATTTCAAAACATCATTTTAGCATAAATCGGTTTTGAAATAAATTCATATTAAATTCAAACAATCATTATTTTGAGTTTTCCCGTAAATTGGTGTCTTAGGAACTTATTTTTAAGGTCCCCAAAATATTAGAATTGATTTCGGAGCTTAAATGCAAAAGTGCAAAAATTGGGATTTTTGGCCTTTTGGCCTGATGGCTTGTCCTCAGTCGACTAAGGCCCCATCAGTCGACTGATGGTTTTGCTTAGTCGACTGATGCTCCAGAATATAGCCATTGGATTTCTGATTTTTTACTATTTTTGGTACCAAACTTCTACCTAACCTCTAGAACGGCTATATCACTTTTGGGACTATATATACACTATCTAAGACACATTTTTACCATCTTAAATCACTCTCATACTCTATACTTCATCTATCTTCAATATCAAAAGGTTCAAGAAATTGTTTTTGATCAATCATTATCATTTGAGCTATATCATCTTGATCAAATAGGATAACTCTAGTGTGAGCTTCAAATTGTATTCTTTACACACTTGTTAGTGTTATTGTAAATTGGTGTGAATCACCAAATAATTAGAATTCAGTTGTGAGAGGTAAATCTCATAGGAAAAACAATAAGGTAAATTCTTGTTTAGAATTTGTGAAAAGTAAATTTCACAAAGTTAGCAAGAGGGTATCTTGTGAGAGTGTTGTGGTATAGCAACACTTGTAGAGTGTGTGAGACTACACTTGTAGTGGTTTGATCTTCACCCGGAAGGAGATTGTTATTAGTGAAAATTCTCAAGGAACTAACCGAGCACGGATTATGGTTTGGTAAACCAAAACCGTGTGGACAAAAAGCCTTGGACTTCAAATCGGTTCAATCTTTTTTACTCAATCTTTTTATTATTGATTGTTTGATTATTTGCTCTTGAGATTGTTTGTTTATTTATTTATGTGCTTACATTCCTTGATAAATTTGTTTAGTAAATTGTTTTACTTAAACATTTTCGAAAAGATTTTTAAATTTCGCATTTAGTTTAAAAAACCCTATTCACCCCCCTCTTAGGGTTGAAATCCGATCAACATACTCTTTATTGCTATTATGAAAGCATTGTTATATATTTGTTTATTATTGGTGTTATTGCTATCTATTAGTGTTATTATGAAAGCATTAATATTTATTTCTAGAATAAGGCATTCATTGCATTCTATCATTTCATTGCATACAGGGCATTCGTTGCATAAACAAACAATAGCGCATTACATTTCATTCAAAACATAGCATTTAGATGTATTTCATTACATTAGACAAACACAGCACCCATTTAACCCACTATAGTTATAAAATTGGGTAGAACCTTCATCATCTTCATGAACAGTGTTAAAGAAAAATCAGAGGATCACAACACAAGCAATTATAGTAATCCAAACTTTGATATGAGTTTCCCTCTTAACCCTTCTGCCTTGAGTTATCCACATGTACATATCTTCTTATAGGAAAAAATTGCATCCGATTTGCTTTGGGCATGTTATGAACCTTCTACCCGGATTTTATGAAGTTTTGGAGGTCTTGACAATAAAACCCTTCCATAATAGCAAAAAGAGACATCCCTATGTTTTTGTTTTTGCCCGAATTAATTGAGTATCTGCTTTGGTATATATATATATATCTTTTCTTATCATCTTCCATTTATTTTTTTTGTTTTCCAGCTTTGTACACTGTTATATACTTTAATGGTCCTTTGTTGAAGTCTGGGCGGCAAAACATGGAAATAAACTTATTATTTTGTGGTATGATGTTTTTGCCATTTAAAAATGGAGGGAAAAGTGTTCCACCTAACTTTAACAGAAAATTTGGACAAAATGGCCAAAGTGAGACTCGCTAATAATATAAAAGCCAAAGTGAGACTAGGCCAATAGTTTAAAGGCCATTAAGGTAGTTTATGTAGGTCGGAAAATACCCTAAAGGGGGGTGAATAGGGTTTTTAAAACTTAATGGGATTTTTAAAATTAATTTAAAAATATTCGATGTTTATATCAATCAAGCAAACACGAAACAAAGATAATTCTAATCACAAGGTGCAAATAACACAATATAAGAGTTCAAGAGATAGAAAGATTAAACCGATTAAAGTCAAAGACTTTTTGTCCACACGGTTCAGTTTGTTAGCCCCTACTTTCGCGTTCGGTTAGTACCCCGAGAAATTCCACTATAACCGATCTTCTTTTGGGTGAAGATCAAACATCTACAAGTGTATTCTTCTCACACACTCTTACAAGTATTGAATCTCTCTCAATACTCACACAAGAATTCACTCTTGCTATCTTAAGAGATAAACCTCTATTAATGTTTGTAAGAAAAGATTTGGTGGCTAACACCAATGTACAATAGCTCTCAAGTGTGTGAAGATTACAATTTAAGCTCACACTAAGAGATATCAAATTTGATCAATAAAATATAGCTCAAAAATAAAGATGATTGATCAAAAGAAATATTCTTGAATCTTTGAATATTGAATGTAGATGAATAGAATAGTGTAGGAATGATTCAAGAGTGTTTAAATAAGTCTTAGATGGTGTATATATAGTCTAGGAAACCATATGGCCGTTTGGAGGGAGTTGGTAGAAGTTTGGTACCAAAAGTGGTAAAAAATCTGAAATCCAACAGCTAGTTTCTAGGCCATCAGTCGACTGAGCAAGGCTTATCAGTCGACTGAGTAGCCATCAGTCGACTGATGGTCCCCTCTGGTCTGCTGCCAGATTGACCAAAAATCCAATTTTTCACACTTATGCAAATTAGCTCAAAAATTAATTTTGAAGCTAGGGGATACTTAAAAATGAGTTTCTAAGACTTCTATAATGTAAAGAGCTCCGAAATGAGTTCGTTTAATATTTAAAATGAATTTGTTCCAAAATATTTTTTCCCAAGAATAAGGTTTTTGAAGGAAACTTGATTCAACTTTTGATTTGATCAATCTTATAAAATATAAACATTGTATGAGCTATTATGATGATCAAATGAGAATCTTTACAAGGAAACTAAGGCACTCATTCACATATGCAATAATGAGTCTTCAATGGCTTTGTTTGTTTCTTCGTTTTTTTCTTCTTTGCCTCATTGTACTTTAGAAAATCTCATTGAGGATGTATTGACAAGAGTTGTAAGAGGTGTAAGACTTTGATTACAATGCTTTGTAGATGTATGATCTTGATTCCGGCTTTTCGGTTAAGTCCACGTATGATCAATTTTATTGTAGCTATAACTTAAAACACCAACTAAGTTAAATTACACAAGATTAGTGACTTTCAAGTCAACATTTTATTTTATAAGCAACCTGTAAAATTGAGTAAACTACTTTAATGGCCCTTAAACTATTGACCTAGTGTCACTTTGGCCATTAAACTAAAAAACACGTCATTTTGACTCTTGTATTATTAGCAAGTGTCATTTTGGCCCTTCCGTCCACATTTTCAGTTAAATTGGACGAAAATAGAGGGCATTTTTGTTATTTCAATTACTTTTTTAACAAAATAAATTTAATTATATTTTTAATAAAAAATTTATAAAAAAATAAAGTAAAAAAAGAAAGAAAGAGAAAGAACAAAAAAGAAAACAAAAAAGAGATAGATACACGAAGATGGAGAAACCATCCACCATCGCCACCTCCATCTTCGGCCACCTCCCTACCTCCCCACCTCCCCACCACAACTGAGATGCTGAACCGAGAAACATCTTTCAATCGTTTTCAAGACTATATACAATTCCAAAAGTTGTATGCTGAAATCTGAATACAACGAGATAGTCCTCCTCAGGTATAAGATGTGTAAACAACAAATAGTATAGATGTATGTTTGTGTGTATAAAGGTATCAAACACTATAATAGATATGTTTTACAAATTTAGATGATAATGACCTCCAAAACAATAGATGATAATGACCTCCAAAACAATAAATAATGTAAAGAAAACCAATCAATCATCATAATACAATACTTATATATATATGTATGTTGTTTGTTATATATAGAAGGATGCAAATAACAACAAAAATCTCTTATTGCAAGACCTCGATCAATAAAAACCCTAGAAAATAAAAAATAAAAAATCAATTCGTGGGTTAGAATGAAAACCCATAAAATAAATAACACCAAATTCGAGTCAAAATATAATATAAGAAGATTAAAAGTATGAGAATTACAAAATTAATGGAAGTATGCCGACTGATTTAAGGATGGTTTCTTTTGGTGGCCAGGAGAGATTTGTGATTGTGGGTGTAGTAGTTAGAAAAGAAAGGGGGAAATCTTGGCTTTTTAATTTTAAAGATATAATATAGTTTCAAGGTTCAACATCTTGGTTGTGATGGGGAGGTAGGGAGCTGGTCGGAGATGGAGACGGTGGCTGGAGTCGGAGACGGAAGTGGCGGTGGTGGAAGTTTTCTCCATCTTCGTCTTTCTCTCTTTTTTGTTTTCGTTTATGTTTCTTTCTCTCTTTCTTTTTTTATTTTTTTAAATAAATTTTTTAATAAAAAAATTAATTAAATTTATTTTTTAAAAAAATAATTAAAATGACAAAAATACCCTTTATTTCCGTCCAACTTAATAGAAGATGTGGACAGAAGGGCCAAAGTGACACTCGCTAATAGTTCAAGAGCTAAAGTGGCGCATTTTTTAATTTAATGGCTAAAATGACATTAAGTCAATAGTTTAAGGGACATTATGGTAGTTTACTCTGTAAAATTTATACAATGTGTAAAAAATTTAATGCTCTAATGATTATGTAAATCACCTTGCCAATTCATGATGTGTAAAATGAATATGTATCATACACATATTTTTGCTTCTACATCAAGTTTCTCTCTCCTCCACTTTTTAAAATATCTTTGAAACAATATAACTTTAAATCTAAAATTGGAATTATAATACAACTATATAATTAAACTTTACTTATCAACATTTATAAAATAAAACCCACCGTGACTATTGCTAGAGTGATATATTAAAAGACATATTTTTCTCTTATTGGTTTGGTTATTTTGTCAACTTGGTTATTGCTATTTTAATGAGAATCTTTGTAGGTAATGATTGTATTATATTATTTATTTAATTATTATGCAGGTATGTCTTTTATTACATATAGTAAATGATTTGATATGTATTGTTTAGCTTAACTGATGATCATATCATTATTGTGAAATATAAATTTATTAGTTCACAATCTTTGATGGAAGTGGATACCCATTGATATTATTGTAACACAAGTTTTAATAGTTTATCTTGATCACAAGAAACAATATAACTTCAACTTGTTGTTTTAGTACACTTTATGTGTTATTGAATATGATCAATTTGGGTTAATTATTTTTACACTGACTATATAAGTTAATTTAAAAGACAATAGTTATTATAAGTGTTTATGCTCTTAATCTTGAAATAATTAATAAACATATATACGTAGTATTAGTTATTTTGACTTATAAAGAGTGAGATCCATTTTTTGATCAATAAACTCAGTGAATTGGTTAATGGCACTATATATATATGCTGAATATTAATTATTAACAAAAATAATGTCCTGATATAAGGATTAATGATAACCTCTTGAGAAAACTTATAAGTTTTGATCATGTCAAACTCTGCAAAGTGGATTATATTAATCCAATATGTCTAAATAATGGTTATTTGTAATCTTAACGTTGAGAGAATTATATGCATTTAATAACAAGAAACTCGAAATATAATTTTGAGATAAAGATATGAGTGCAATTATAATACTTTAGTGATATAAATTATAATTTATGAAATAAATTTATTCATAATCGAATTAGGAAAATTCCAACTTTCCAATAAAATGCTCATACCCATTAGCTAGGAGATATGGTACGGTAATTATTAAACGAATGAACCTGGAAAAATGAACATGCTTTGGGCCAAATAACAATATATTGCACTAACATATCTGGCCCACATAAATAAGTCCCAGAAACCCCCCCAAAAAAAACTTGTGTATTTAGGCCTTCTCAAAACCCAATGGAATTTATTAATTAGGAGCATACCATCACACAAAATAAAGACTTAATAAATTATAGGAAAAATGAACGAGCTATTGAAATTATGTACTGCACTACCACCTAACCGACACAAACTGTCAAAGTTCAAATTATCCGAGTTCTTCGTCAACTAGGATTATCAAGCATTTTCGATTACAAAATATCTCTTTATGATAAAGTGAAGAATCTTCGATTTTAAAATGTCTAGCATGTATAAATATTGTAAAATGTCTGAAAAAGTATGTGACAGATGACAAAGAACAAACAAATATAAAAAAAATAAAATAACTTAAACACATTAAAATGCCTGAATGGACCACAAATGTCTGACTCATACAAGAATGTCCTAACAAAGTAGAACGGTTATATACGCCAACATATATGATATCTTTTAGTAATGGAGTCACACACCACTAGAGAACCAGTTATAAATGAGTTAAAAAAATCAAACTCTCTAGTAAGTAGTCGAATTTCAAAATAAACAACTACATGGATTAACAAGAAAAGGCATACACGTAAATGTTGTAAAATTCATAGAACAATTTGTGAATTTGAAAAACTCAACGCCAAGAAATAAAAACTAGAAATCTAAACATAAAAAACGTAATAAACCTTCAAGATGGATGAATAAAACATGCACCCCACTAAATTTAAACTTCTAGCGAATCAGGGTGAGAATCTATCTTAATTAACTAAAAAAAAAGATCCTCATTGACAAAAAACTTGGGAGTCATAAATAGGATATATAACAACCTTCAGTTACATCTCTACAACGCACAATAGCTATGCTGGAAAATAGGGCATTAAAGATAATCTAGTGAAAGGGAAAAATCAAGAATATACAAAAATATCTGAGAAAAAAAATATTTAATAAAATATGAAAAAACTGAAATAAAGATGGGGGGACTTTTTCCAAAATATTGTCCTTATTGTTAGGAGTTGAAACAATTGGTTAAAATATGTATTCTTGAGTAGATTGGTTTGAAATCCATAGGACCTTGTCTATTTTATTAAACTCATATTTTAAGGCCGTTTTCTTCTATTGTTTGTTTACTTTGATGGTTTCTTTAAAGAAAAGAAATTGCCGCTGAAAGCAGACAAGCAAAAGCATAGTATTTTTACTCGATACACCAATGTCGGAAGAAAGAATGACGTTAAATTATGGGTTTAATAAAACAACATACTTTTGATGTTGTTTTAAATATGATTAAATCTAAGCCACCAGATATAAATAAATGATATAAATTTAAACAACTCTCCTCTAGAATTATTTTCACCGCTCTAAAATAACCGGATCCAATCCGCCCCTGGTCAACACTTCAGTAAATCTCCCTCATATTTGTTAACAATTATTAGATAGCATACGTGGGCAATTGATTCTAGTGTTTTTTATTTGTTCGTTATTTAATTATTTTATTTACGCAAAACTTTATAAGTTCCACAAATTGTATTTAAAAATTTCAGTTTTGTTTCTATAATACTGTAAATGTCTTGTCCTTTGACCCATAACACGAAGAATGCCATAAGTACAAATAATCCTTATAAATTTAAATATAGTCATAACTATGGACTATTTATTTATTTATCCCAGTCATAAATATGGACTATACCTACTGCATTACTACTGAGATGAGATCAGAGGAGAGTGGTGTATGGATTTTAAAATTCAAATGAGAAATAATGCAATGCGTAGGGTTCAATTCGCGTTAAAAGAAATTTTTTATATGCAGTCTAATTTTTTATTTATTTTAAAATTTGCAATTTTTTAAGTACGTATTTATCTATAACAACTCAGTTATACATATATTAAGTTCAAGATCTGTAATTTATTGTTATACTAAAGGTTAATATCTGTGATTTCTCGGTCACAGATATCGTATTTATTATGACCGAGAAATCTCGATTCATGGTAACAAATATGGAATTTGTAATTGAAAAATCCCAATTTATAGATACCGTATATGTAATTGAAAAATCATAAATACCAAAAATGAGGAACTACATCTTTAAAAAAACATGAACAACAAATTTTGAGCATGATTGATGTGCTATGTGTAATGCAGGAGTGTATGAGAAAATTGGGCTCGACTAGGAGTTCCTCGGGTCAAGTCCCAATAGATTCGAAATATATGGTGGGTCAACAGTTAGCACTCTCTACAAAAAAAATTAGTTGAGATGTACAAAATTTGACTCAAACATTTTTAACATAAACAAAATAAAATAAAATAAAATATTGTGCACCTTAGACTCGAAAAGTAAAATCTAATTTCAAATGACTTGTTTGTCGTTGCAATAAAGATGCGGTAGTAATTACTGTATAGAAGTCACTGGAGAGGAGTTTTTCACTAATTGCATGTATTAAATACACAATGTCTCTAGCATTCGGAATGCATTTAAGTTAAAAAAGGGTGTGAATTTTTCCACCTTACCCCCCCACAGTTAATCCTTAAAACTATAATTCCCTTCCCCGTCCCCTTTCAAAAGTCAAACGCGAGATATATTCTTATTGGAGTATTATTTTTATAAATAGAAAAAAATGCAATGTCCCTAAAATAATGTATTACTCTTATAAATATGTACAAATATTATGAATGTCTATTTAATTAAAGGAATATATTAATTTTGAATACATTCTAATTTTTTTTTATTTAATAATACCTTTTAACATATGCAGTCATACAAAAGCAAGACATTTCTTATAAGACTTTAGTCAAAAAAATTAATATTAAATATTTTATTATAGTACTAACCTTACTCGCATTTTCCACGTTCTTATATAACAATTAAGACTCACTACTACAATACTTTTCTCGCATTTTTTTTTATTTGTCAATCATGCAGTCTTAATAAAGCATGTTGTAATTCCATAGCTAAGTTTGAAATCAAATTCTCGTGACAAGTAAAAAAGAACTTGTTGTAACCCTACAAGGTCTAAAAAATTATCAATTACCAAATGCAAATATCTTTAATATATGTTACGATTTTCTAAAGTTAGAAGTACAAAGTTGAACAACGGGAAAAAGCTGTGTGTGGAAAATTAAAGCTCCTATAAGAAGAAGAGCAGCAATGTTATATTTATTAAATTCATTTACCAATTATTCACTTATCGAAATGTACAATTTATTAATACATCTAAAAGACTAGAATAATAATCCAATAGATGAAACTGATAAGAATCATTTTCCCATGAAAAAACGTTTCGCATTTGAACAATACATAAATTGAGTGTACGCACACTCAAGTTTCACTCTCAAGTTTGTTTCCTCTCTTTCCACCATTTCCTAGTATCATTATTTTAAAAACCATATTCATTGTTAGTTTTCTCTACCAAGTGGAGAGGAAATTCACTCTTCTAGGGTTTGTTTGATAATATGGAAAATAAAAATAAAAATAGTTAATTTTTACAAGAAGTTGGAAAATAAAATAAGACATGCAGTAAAATGTCTTTTAATTTGTAACTTTTTCTATGGAGAATCTTTCTTTGATGATCGAAGAAGAAAAAAAATTTCACAAAAAATTATAAATGGATATTAGATATCTACTCATAAAATAAACATGAAGGCTCCGTTTGATTGCAAAGATGGAGAAAGGAAAATAAATTTAGTTAGTTTGTGTGAAAATATAAAAAATAATGTGATAAATGTTTCATTTTATGAGTATATATCCTCTATCTTTCAATATTTTTAGTGAAAAATTTTTACTCACCACTAAACAAAGAAAATTTCTTCATGGAAAAACTTAAAAATCAAGAGGATATCACCTCTATCACTCAACTTATTTTCCATCTTTTCATCAAAACTAACTCAATTTATTTTCCTTTTCCACTTTGTAATCAAACGGAGCCGAAGTGAAGAACTTCTTATCACGACTCATTTTCAATCTTCTTACCAAATCAAGTGTTTTTATTTTAATTTTTATGTTGTTATCAAACGGAGCCTTAGTCATCTTCTTTTTTCCCCACTGGAGCAATAGTTAGACGGGGTAAGAACACCACCGACGCTAGGGCATAGGTTCAAACCTGGCGAAATCCCACTCGTGGTTTAGTTTTATACTTAAAATTGAGTGTCAAAGTCAATTTATTACCATAAAAAGGGGGGAGAGAGAGAGAGATAGAGAGTAGACATTCTAAAGTGGATTTTATAGAACTCAAAGCTCAACAGTAAACATGGTGACCTAATGTCAATGTTTTAACACTCACCAATATGAGCCACATTGTTATCATCTAAATGAAAAACTAAGCATAGCACTCACCACATATAGCTGGTGATCCCAAATTTTAACGCGCCAAGAATAAGAAATGGCATAAAACCCAATTACAAAACCGGCTACTTATCACTCCAATGAATGCGAAATATCTAAATAAAAAAGAATTAAAGTTCGGAAACATGAATACAAAGTGATCATCCTTTTGAACTTTGAATCTCCCCAATTGAATAACGCGGATAAAACACTGAAACTATGATTCTGATCCTGTTAATTTGAAAATGTGTCATTCCAAATGGCATTCGACTTTACAAGTATTGCCAGGTAAGAAGCCTACTTCAAGTTCTCTGTCCGTAAGTTTTTTCAAGAAGTGGCACCCCTGGTCCGTATATTAAGCGACAACGGTCATTGAACGAATTAACAAGCCGAGAAACCACCTCCTTAAAGAACATTGTTGCCATCTGTCAAGCACCGTGGTCAAGTGAGTTTGAATATATACCTCAAACTAGTCTCCGCTGGACCAGAGTAACTTATCACGAAGATTGAAACTCTAAAGCTTTTTGTGTACATAATTACATACGTAATGAATAATTGTAAATCCAGAAATAAATACGCACACATAGATTGGCATGGCTGAATATGTAGCATTAGTGCTGATTATAACTAGGCGACCCTAGTGTTGTGGGCAGGTTGATGTATGTGCCTCGAGTGGCTGCAATAGGCGCTGAAAGGCTATACCAATGTCACCTAATTTGTGGGACGCTTTGGTACGCAGTACTGGTATGGGACACATTACCTAGCCGGGTATGCGGTGGGATGGGGTTAGACTTAGTTGGAACACTATTTCAAGTGGCGATTCATTTAGGAACATGTACTAAATTCACTACGAATTCAAAAATATGTAAATATTAAAACAGAACCTTGATATTTCTGATAGTAACTGTATTTGTCTATACTCTATATGTATGAAACTATACGCGTCTTTTCGCATGTATGTGCAAGTCAAAATAGGGGGTCACTGTTGGGTAGCAAATGTACCCCATTTGGGGTCGGCGCACCCAGTTGGCATTATGTAGGGTGGTCCACGAATTAGGCAACACTGGGCTATACACTATGGGTGTTCATCCCACATCGCCTGTTTGATACAATTAAACTTGCACTATGTATCTTGTTACACTAATATTTAAATAATAATTAATAAATAGTAAGCAGGACATATAAAAATGGAATATCAAAGTGGGGAAAGGATCATTTACCTGTCGATAGAATGGTGACTGGAACTTAAAGTCCACCAAGAAATAAAGATTGCAAGATCCCGGCACAGACCCTGGACTGAACTCCCAGATGTTTATCAAATGATCAAAAAGGTTACTATCTGATGCAGCGGTCTACAAGTAAACAAAAGTAGATAATAAACACATCAACAAAGTAGCAAAAAATGAGTTATTTTACTAAAAAATTAAAAGCTAAACGTAGATCAAGTTGCTACCTGCCTCCGTCTGTATTTCACTAAAGCAATCCATTCAAAGATTTCAAATTGTATGCAGAAGATAAGAATACTAAAATAACCCTTCCAAAAAAAATTCGGCACATGAATCATGATTTTGGTACATATAGAACCCTTCAGGAGAGAGCGAAACATCCCCATAAAGCAACCATTCAATATAACAGCTCTTAAGATATTTGTGAAGTTAACCTCAAAATTTCTTTTTCATTTTGTTGGATACCGGAAGAATTATTTAATATACATATCTCTGCATATAAAATGGTATCAGCAAATTTAATTACCTTTATATATGTTGGTTTTTTCAGTTCAACGTGGGAAACGTAACTTTCAACAAGAAATTTGAAACCAATCTCCAGCTCAGCATCAAATGATCCATCGGGATAGCGTCGAACTATATCTGATCGTTGGCACCAAGGAAGAAAATCTTCATACAAGTCAACAGCAGCAACAACAGCAAATAACTGCTCAGGAGAATACCTGCCAATTAAAAACTGAATTAGCTCATAGTATAGTCATGGAAATTCTGACAGGATCATTAAAAGAAAAAATTACCACCATAGGGAAACATATTTAAGTTCTCTACTTCAGACACTATTGAATGAAAATATGCTTCAAATTCGATCCCTAATATGTTAGTTTTAATTACATATATGCATGCACTGTATATAATACTAGCCAATGCCCGTGCAGATGGCACCATGGCAATTTATTAATAATTACAATGTACTCATTGCTTAGGAGATCTGCTTCATGCCGGCACACCTTGTGTCTATGGCAAAGGGCATATACAAAAGACTATTTAGTTAAACACTTACACATTCTTACCTACATAGACGATTTTGATATTGTGCAGGTTAAGATTACCTCTAGAGTGAAATTCAAAATGAGTTTGTGGGAATTAACAGGGAATATAGAGTAGTCCAATATGACATTTGGTCCCAATCAAGCAAATGTTTTAGAGGGAGCATAACACCACTGGTTCTCACCCAAAGTGGCAATCCTAAGTTGTTATTTTGGGTTGATTGAACCCACATACAAGTGAAGGACCATCCATTACCCTACCAATGTGGGTCATCACAAACTTCCCCCATTATCCCTAATGCCCTCATGTGCATGCACACAAAAAACACAATTACCACACATCAAACATAGTAGTGGACCGGGTTAGCTCTGATACCATATGTAAGACCAAGAAATCTCACCCAAAATCACTAGCCTTAGTTGTTATTTGACTTCATTAAACGCACATATGAATCAAGGACCCGTCACACTAGAAATGTGGGATATGTGAGTCATTACAAGGAGATTAAAACCTTTCATTTTATCTTAATAGAGATGAATTGACAAGGCTTTCTTTTTAAATATGAAGCTCTTATCTATTTTCCGTATTTGGTTTGTGGCCTACATCTATTCCTCAAAGAGTCCTTTCATATTCAAATTTAGAACTGAATATGCTTCAATTTTATCTATTTGGCTTGGCAGAAATTTACTGTGATCACCTTGGGGAGGGGAAAGGTTTGCCCACCACCTATGAAACGGGATTGGTGACCATTCCTAATCATCCGCAAATAGGAAAAGGTGCAAATCCGAAAGTGGATGGTTGAACCAAACAAGAGAGGAGTATTACATAAAGTTATGGAGTGATCACTCCACACATATTCCAGTTTCCATCGATTATCAATTTCAATTACGGTTTGCAGCATGGAGTGTTACTCTGTATACTCGCAGCAATTTACTTCATCTAGATGTCCGATGCTTGCAAAGTTGCAATAGCCTCAGATTGAGTGCTCATCACTTATGCATGCTAGCATATGGAATATTGGGTAAAATGAGGGGTAAGTGGTACGTGTATTGTTAGGCCGCAATTAAATAAATTAACTTCTCGAGTTCAGCAAATTGTGGATCAAAATTTTGTGCTAATGTTGCAACTACTATGGCAAAAAAAAAGCTCCTTGCTTCATTATCTCTTTTTTTTTTTCACATTAATAGATGGAACTTGTTTCGTTAACTTTAATGTAAGGTTATCTTACAAAACATAAATTTATAGAAAAATCATAAATAGGATATTGGGCATGTTGTCCTACTATGCTAAAATGACATTGATATGCCTATACTAGGACATAGAATCCAAAAAGGGAAATTACATACTGATAAGCTCATTCAACAGCAGCCGAATATAAAAGAAAGAACTAAAAATCTCAAAACAAAGATGACAAATCTACATTGGTTATGTGAAATACCATTACTCAAAAGTATAGTCTAGTTATTATTATATGTCAAAAAGAAAGAAACTTTGTTATTACTTATCAGGTACTGTTTTCAGAAGTTGTACGATGTGTTTCCAAAATTGCACATTGCTTTGGCAATAGCAACACCCAAGCAAAGTAACCTGAAAAAATCTTACCCCATAACGCGCTTCTCCTCGTGAACTTTGGCTAGAACATTCCCTTCTTCCCCGTCACCACAACCAAGAAATCCCCTCGTTTGAATAATACTACTGTTACATATACTTCCTAAAGGAGCATACACATCCTTTCGAGCTACAACACCGCTCGATTGATTGGCGAACGGTAATACCTCGAGACCTGCAATTCCACTCAAACATCCGAATCTGAACATAATTCCCCAATCCCCAATCGTTCCTTGAATGTCTCATCAGCTTTCTAACACCGTTTTTGCTCGTAATAAACCGCCCAATCGCCTTCGATGTTGACATAAAGGGCGGCATTCTGAACAATAAGAATCCTAGCCTTCAATTTCTTCAGCAACAAAGCTAATTTCGAATCCTTATCCCCAAATCCAGTATCACCAGAGAAAATTAGGAGGAATTGGAATTGAAATTGAAATTGGAAACCCTATGTGTGAGAATAAAGTGCAGAGGGAAGAATGAAAAAAATAAAAAATTGAAGCAACACAAAATTGAAGGAGAATCGCGAGTAAATTGGGGGGTAAAACTTGAATATAGGGGGGAATGAAAAAAATAGGATTTGTGTGTTTTGAAAATGAAGCGGAAGAAGGTGGTGTTTACTTCTTCCTTTTAGTTGCTATTTTTCAACCAAAATCAGCACAGGTATAGCCTTGTACTTGTAGGAAATAAGGAAAATATTTTTATTACGTAAGATTGAATAGCATTTCATTTCATTTATTCAGGAAATAAACAAAGGACCACCGTCCACTGACGTCTCCTTCCTTTCCGATTCTTTTATACGTTTAACTTGTGCTTGTTTGACGATTAAAGTTGTTTGATTATCTCAATGCTACAATTTAATACTCTGTTTGATAGTAATAAAAATAGTTATTTTTTGTAAAAAATATAAAATAAGTTGAAATACAATGAAATTTTATATGACTTTTTCCACAAAAAAATAATTTCTTCTTGATAAAAAAAAAATCTACAAAAATTAATAAAAGATAGATGACCATGAGATGAAGAACAACTCATCACGTACCTTAATTTATTTATTTTTCATCTTACAAAAATCAAGTGTTTTTATTTTTATTTTTCATGTTGTTATCAAATAAAGTTTAAGTGTTGTTTGTTCATCCAACTTTGCTTATATTTGGCATGCCAGATTAGGAGGCTAGATGGATTAAATATCCATATCCCATGTTTGTGGCAACTTCGAAAAGGGTAAAGAACCGAATAAATTGACTTGACTTGATAGCTTATCCTTAAAAATATATGATTATTATTTAATCCGGTGTTTCATATCCTATCCAGTATTTTCTTTTCCAGTAAGCCAAATAAAGCCTCAGGGTTTAGGAAAGAGTAGGCAATGCGACCGTTGAGATTTAAACATTAAGAGATGCATTAATATTTTATTTGCTTATATATATATATATTAAAAATTGAACTTTCTAATAATAATGCATGTTTCTAAAGCTCAAGTAGCGTATAGATAAATAACCCCTCAACCTCTTCTAATGTTATAAAAGGGCACCAGTGTTTTTTCTTTCAAAACAATAAATAATTAAAGATTTAATTGTAATGTTCTTTGGTGGCACGTAAAATTTTACAATTGAAATAAAATCATTTTATTTTTTTAATATTTTTTTTTTGAATAAGATTGGCACAGAGCCTTTATTAGAAATGATAGAAAAAGAAAAATACAAGAAGAACAAGAAAAGAAAACAAACCAAGCAACTAACCAAATGTATACATGGACTTTCCCATCAGATCATTGTAACAACTTTTCTACTTGCTGGAATATCATGAGACCATCACGTGAATTCATCATAAGTAAGACCGACATTAGACATAATATCCGCAAGAACATTCCTATCTCTATATATATGAGATGCACGGAATTCCATATCTTGCAGCATAGACATGCACCGTTCTCATCGCCGACGAAGCTTTCATGAGGGAGCATAATCTAGATTGAAAAAAATTTGAATCATCAAAGACGAGTCCATTTCCAACCAAAGTTTGGTCCATCCCGTAGAAAAAACAAGCTCCACAGCAAGAATAACAACAAAGAATTCAACAAAATAAGTACTTTTCGCACCCAACCGCTACACAAAAGCAGCACAAACAAACTCGCGACAATTGCGAAACACTCAACCACAAGCAACCACATTAGACTTAGACAAACCATTTGTATTACACTTAATCCACCCACTAAGATGAGGGTACCACTGCACTTGTATAATACGAGGGGCTTTGCAAGGGCGACACGTAACTCTGAAGCTTTTAATAACCAGCAAATCATTAACAAAATTAAACATAGTTCCTTTAGATAAAAGACTAGCTGCCTTAGCCCATCCAATCATAGTAGCACAAAGTCTATCAAAGTTAGGTCTCTTGCTTTCAAATTTAAAAGCATTTCGTTGAAACCAAACACCTCCAGCACACAACAGCAATAGCAGCGAACCACATATCATGCATTTGAGAACTCATATGCGAATCAAAAAAAATATTTGAAAAAAGAACAAATGTCACCTTAACAATCAAGATGAACCTGAAATTGATTCCCAAAATTGATCTCCGAGGCAGAATATGGCAACTCTATATACAAGACATCCACGAGAAATCACCTACTTTGCTATAGCAAACATATATGCATCTTTGAATGTAAGAATCCCATCCATGGCATTAGACCAAATGAGAGTGTCCCTTTTACTATGTACATTAACCCCTCAATTTGAGCTGAAATGTGAGGAAACGCATATTCTTAAAACTCTGAGGAAGGCACCATTGGCCATCCACAAAAAAATGAGAAACAATATATTTTAATCAAACAGCTATTTGGGTTGAAATATTTAATAAATCAACTAAAGCGCCCCCCCACCCCCGCGATCATGCCAAAAATCTATCTTTGAACAACTACCATTCCACCAAATAGTGTAAACAGAGATAATAACAGTCGCAACTTTGCACCCGAACAATAACGGAAGAATAAAGTCGCTTAATACGACATCTAGAAGAAGTCAATCTAATATTTCACTTAACAAACTGATCCAATGCATTATCCTTGACAACCAAATTCCAAGTAGTTTGAACTAAAGCTACTTTATTCACTGTCTTTAAACTCTAAAAATTAAAATCCCCCATCTTCTAACGGTCTACACATATTAACCATCCCTGGAACAACTAACTTTCTTTTATCATATCGACTAGTCCATATAAAATTCTTAATAGCTTGATCAAGAAGTTTGAGTAAAGTAACCGGCCACAAATAAATTGCAAAATAATACAATAATTTGCTGTAAATGACTACCTTAACTAGCTGCAATCTACCAGCAATGGACAAAGTTATCCCTTTATATCCATCCATTTTATTCTTGATATTATCAAAAGAAGTTTGAAGGTATTGTTTAGAAGGCTTACGTTTGAACATAGTGTTGACTATAAGAGAGAGAGATGAGAGAATAACTTATATTGATGATTTTATGAATGAGTACAAAGGTCCCTTAAATAGGGAGTGAATGAGCTGTACATAGAAACAAAAATAATATCCCATAATTATAGGAATTATGGTGGTAGTCAACTATACCATTTATACATATACCATATCTATATATCCTACCATATCTATATATTCTAATACTCCCCCTCAAGTTGGCACACATATATCGAACATGCCCAACTTGCTAATTAGCTTGGTGAATATCTTCTTTGTCACGGCCTTGGTGAGAATGTCGGCTAACTGATCTTCGGAGCGTACATGAGGAACAGAAATAACTTTCTCTTCTAACTTCTCTTTGATGAAGAACCTATCCACTTCAACATGCTTTGTTCTATCATGTTGAACTGGATTGTGTGCGATATCACATGCTGCCTTGTTGTCGCAATATAGCATCATGGGTTCTGTCGGAGGAAAACCGAGATCTGTCAGTAGCAGTTTTAACCACAATAACTCTTGAATACCAACTGCCATTCCTCGATATTCTGCTTCTGCGCTTGATCGGGATACTACATTTTGCTTCTTACTTCTCCAAGTAACCAAGTTTCCTCCTACAAATGTGAAGTACCCTGATGTAGACCTTCTGTCACATATATTATCTGCCCAATCAGCATCAGTATATCCCTCAACCTTCAGGATATCCTCATTTTTTTGGAAAAGGATTCCCTTTCCAGGAGCTGCTTTGAGATAACTGATAATCCTCATAACTGCCTGCATATGCTTCTCCCCTGGATTATGCAAGAATTGACTAACAATACTCAATGCATATGATATATCAGGCCTTGTATGTGCTAGATACATCAATCTGCCTACAAATCTCTGATAGCGCCCTTTATCGATGGGTACTTGATCTGTTTCGACCCCTAACTTCAATCCTTCTTCCATTGGAGTCTCTGACGGTTGACAAGCAGACATTCCAGTTTCATTCAGTAAGTCTAGGGCATACTTTCTCTGAGATAGAAAGATGCCTTTTGATGATCTAGACACTTCGATCCCCAGAAAATACTTCAAGCTACCGAGATCTTTCATCTCAAACTCCTGAGATAAGAGCTTCTTCAATGCCTGTTGTTCTTGAGGGTCGTTTCCTGTGAGCACCATGTCATCTACATAAACGATAAGAGCCGTAATTTTTCCATGACTCTTCTTCAAAAATAAAGTATGATCGGAATTACTCTGGCTGTACCCAAACTTTCGCATCGATCTCGCAAATCTCCCAAACCAGGCTCTAGGGGATTGTTTTAGCCCATACAAAGATTTTTTCAACTTGCAGACTTTATTTGTATGCTCAGCCGGGATCTTATATCCAGGTGGGAACTCCATATATACCTCCTCCTCTAAATCCCCATGTAGGAAGGCATTTTTCACATCGAACTGTTGTAGAGGCCAGTCTAAGTTTGCAGCTAATAAGAGTAACACTCGAACAGTATTGATCTTTGCTACGGGCGCAAATGTCTCTAGATAATCAATCCCATGCGTCTGTGTGTAGCCTTTCGCAACCAGTCTCGCTTTGAATCTTTCGATTATTCCATCTGCTTTAAATTTCACAGTGTACACCCACTTGCAACCCACCTTCTTCTTTCCTGCTGGTAATTCGGTCAATTCCCATGTGTCATTTTTCAACAAGGACTTCATCTCCTCATCCATTGCTGATTTCCACTCAGACTCACATAGGGCTTCCTGCACACTGTTAGGAATAGATACAGAAGATAATTGATTCACAAAAGATTTGTTAGATGCAGTTAACCGATCATAAGACACATAATTACTCATAGGATATTTGGCTTTACTGGTAAAATCTGGATCATACGTGGGTTTAGGTACACCTCTATTTGCTCGGTTAGGAAGTTTCTTTATAGGAATAGAAGAAGATGATACCTGGGAGACCTCAGTTTTAGGAATATTTGAAGTGGACGATTGGTTATTTGTGTCAGGTGGTGACGGAGACGGAGACGGCACAACGTCATTTGGCAAGATTTCTGCTGTTACTATATCATGGGATGACGTGATTTCGGTTGTCTCTGTTGCTAGTGGTGAATTCGAAGTCAACTTTGGAACTACCTCTATTGAGCTTATTTCTTCCTCATTGATATTCTCAAATAACTGAACTTCTTTATAATGCTCCCCCTGAAGTTCAGTTCAGTGAAAGTACATAGTTTCTTCGTGAAATATCACATCCATAGTGACATACATTTTCTGGGTGGGAGGGTGGTAACATCGATACCCCTTTTGAGAAGAAGCATACCCTACAAAGACGCACTTGAGAGCGCGCGGTTCAAGCTTGTTCCGTTGCTCCTTTGGTAAGTGGACAAATGTAACACATCCAAACACCCGGGGAGGAAGATTTGACACGGTAGGAGCTGTAACCGACTTAGCTAAGACTTCAAAGGGTGTCTGAAAATCAAGTACGGCTGAGGGGATGCGGTTTACTAAATAGACAGCCGATGAGAGTGCTTCACCCCAATATGAGGTTGGTGCGTTTGCGCCGATCAGTGATGCCCGGACTATTTCTAACAAATGACGATTTTTGCGTTCGGCAACCCCATTCTGTTGAGGAGTATAAGGACATGTAGTCTGATGAATGATTCCATGAAGTTTGAAGTATGCTTGTAACTCAGTACTCATATATTCCCCACCATTATCACTTCGGAGAACTTGAATAGTAGCATTATATTGTGTACTGATCTGTTTATGAAATCTCTGAAACAAACCATTAACTTCTCCTTTGGATTTCATAGGACAAACCCACGTCATTCGAGTGCAATCATCAATAAACGTGACAAACCATCATATACCACCTAAAGAAGAAATGTGAGACGGTCCCCATACATCAGAATGAATAATCATAAATGGAACTGAACTCTTGGTCAATGAAGGTTTAAAGGAAGTACGATGACTTTTAGCCAGTTCACAAATCTCACAGTGAAAACCAGAAGAATTAACTTTATGAACTAAACGGGAAAATAATTTCTTTAAGTAGCCAAACGATGCGTGTCCTAACCGACGGTGCCATAACCAAAGTTCATCTGTAATTTTCTTTTCAGAGGTACTAGTGTTCAAAGCTTTGTGCAAGCGATCTGTGCTTTTGAACTCCAGGTCCAGATAGTATAATTTACCGCGCCTAACACCATAACCAATCGTCTTCTTCGTCTGAATATCCTTAAAAACACAATGAGAAGGCCAAAAAATGACAACACAGTGTAGGGCATTAGTTATTTGAGAAACAGATAATAGATTATAATATAAGGATGGTACTACTAAAACGGAGGTTAGGTTCAATGTGTCGGATAGAGTGATTGATCCTTTTCCCTCTACAGGGACTGGGGCACCATTGGCTGTGGAAACAAAGGTCTGAGATGATGGGATTAAGGGAGTAATAATTTTTGAATTAGATGTCATATGATCAGTTGCACCGGAATCAATTACCCATGTATTATTCAAAACAGAGACAGAATGTAAAGCCGTACATGTGGTAGTGAGTAAGCCTGAGACTTGTTTGTTACCTCTTCCTGTGGTCTGACCTGGTCTGCGATGGCGAGAATCCTTCCACCAATTTGGATAGCCAATGATTTCATAGCAACCTTTGCTCGAGTGTCCCATTAGTCCACAGACAGAGCATGGAGGGTATTTGTAAGTCGAACCCTGAGCCATAAAGTGTAAGTCATTTGTTCGGTTCCCAAATGAAGTATATGCAGATGATCCGGTCATGTTTGTGGGGTTGAGAGTTTGTAATACTCAAAAATAGAGACGGAATTTAGAAATTCTGAGGTTGTGGTTGTGTTCAGAAGGTTGAAAAAAGCTAGGAACCGGTCTGGTCTTCTGAAAAAACCGGTCAAAAAGTAGTGAACCGGTCGGTTAATTGTGCAAAGAACCGGTCTGGTTGAACCGGTTAGGGTTTCTGAATTGGTCAATGGGTCAATGGATCTGGTCAACGGGTCTGGTCAACGGTCAACGTGGCGCTAGGGCTGACGTGGCAGATGACGTGGCAGTAGAGCTGATGTGTCAGGGTGACGTGGCAATAGGGATGACGTGGCAGGTGACGTGTCAGTAGGGCTGACGTGGCAGGTGACGTGGCGCTAGGGCTGACGTGGCAGGTGACGTGGCGCTAGGGCTGACGTGGCAGCAGGCGCAGTGACAGAGGCGCGTGGACGGAGCGCTGCGGGAGATCTGATTGTATTGGAGGCGCGTGAGAGCACGTGCGGGCGTGGACGGCGGCGATTCAAACGGATTTTGAATCGTCTATTGAAGACGAGGACGTTGGTGTGATTTTTGGTTTGATTGGGTATTTGTAGGTGATGGACGAATGCACAGAAGTTTGATCCGGTTGTGTGTGGGTGGCTGCGGGTTGTTGGATAGGTTTAGGATGGTGTTGTAAGGTGATATGTGGGTTGTTTGTGTGGTGGTGGGACGGCTAGGGTTTTGTGGTTGTGTTTCCCTCTGATACCATGTTGACTATAAGAGAGAGAGATGAGAGAATAACTTGTATAGATGATTTTATGAATGAGTACAAAGGTCCCTTAAATAGGGAGTGAATAAGTTGTACATGGAAACAAAAATAATATCCCATAATTATAGGAATTATGGTGGTAGTCAACTATACCATTTATACATATACCATATCTATATATCCTACCATATCTATATATTCTAATACATAGGAATACCCAAGTATACAAAAAAAAAATGCACCATAGTCATCATAATAATATGTTTTAATTGTTGATGTCGTCTTTCAGCTCCAGCACCCAAAACTATACTACTCTTTGCCTTATTCACAATTTGCCCAGATGCTTCACCATACTGCTTTAAAAGATGCATAACTAATCTAACATTTGTAAAAGCTGCATTACAAAATATATTAAAATCATCTACATATAGCACATGTGAAGGCGGATCATTCCCCTAATACCCACTAGTGCCTCTAATAGAACCCTGATGAACCAAAGCGTAAAGAGTTCTATTCAATACTCCGTCTGCCAAAATAAAAAGAATCAGAGAAAGATGATCACCCTGCCACACCCCTCTACTGCACTGAAAATACCCAACAACTTTGCCATTTATAAAATAAAAGAAAGAGATACACTGAATGGAGAATAACACTAATCCATTTGATAAACTCGGAGCAAAAACCAAAAGAATGCAAAACTTGTAACAAGAAAGGCCATTCAATCGTATCGAATGCTTTGGTGAAATCAATTACCATACCAATATTACCCCCAAAACTTTGCTTGTCTAACATATTAACACATTCAGAAACTGCAGTTGTACATGAAGAAATATTCCACCATCTCACAAAACCACATTGATCGGGAAGAACTAGAAGCTCCAGAATATAAGATAACCGAGTAGAAAGAATTTTTTGAATAATTTTGAACAAGAAATTACTAAGCGCAATTGGCCTAAACTGAGAAACCGAGCATGCACCCTTCACTTTTGGAATTAAAACCACTAAGTTTGAATTAAGATACCTGTGCACAACACTTGTTTGAAAGAATTCTTGCACAGTTGCACACACATCATGCTGAATTAAATCCCAAAATTTATGATAGGAAAAATCATTGAACCCATCAGAACCAGCTACGCTAGAAGGGTCTAAATCAAACACAGCCTTCTGAACCTCTAATAGAGTAGGAACTTGTGTAAGCATAACATTATTTTTTTAATATAAAAAATTAATATATTAATTTATTAGATGACATTTTTCAGAATTTTGCTGAGGGCTTAAAAACGGTCGGGACCACTCTAGAGTCTCTAAATTATTAAGAGGAAAATAAGTAGCCTTTGAATTTTTTTACATAACAAACACTTTATAAAACATCGGGAATCCAAATGGTTGTCTCATTCACACTACGTGTCGAATAAGGAGGTCTAATAAGATCATTTGATCTCATCTGGACAAGATAACCAATCCCACCTCTTAGATGTGATTGCTTCCCTTCACGGGTAGGATACAAGGCCTTTATAAGATCAATAGTCCATCTAGATATCGCATTCTTTCCAACACCATACATAGGATATATATGGTATATATATTCAATCTCATTCTATAATCCTACACATCAAACATAGACCAATGATCCAGACAAACAAACCCTTCATTTATAGTCCATACGTCTCAAATTAAAAAAAAATCTAGCTCGCTATAAATATATATATATATATATATAATGAGGTATTGCTTTATAATCAAATAAAAAGTGAATCTCACATAAATATTTTATCATTCATTTACACTCTTCCCTCAGTAAAAATTAAAAATGTAACAACTCTGTTTTGTGAACATAGTTTAGTATTACCGCAAAAGGAGTTCGAATTTGTTGAGTTTATTGTGATTCTAGTGCTTGATATATAAAACAATTCTCCCAAAATGTACACAAATAGATTACGTCCAAGCTTACTTTATGAGCAAAAATATATTATGGATCATATTGCGACACCATTACGTTAATTGAATTAAAAACAATATATTATTTATGGTTGTATAAGAGCTTCAACCCACGACCAATAGATATTTATGAGGCTCATCTCATCTTTACTATACTATCATAGTAAATGGAGGAAATGCTCTAAGTTAATGCACATGTCTTTCATTTATTCTCTTCAATCTTCACCTTTTTGTTCGTTTATTTTTCCTCAGTTTTTTTTAATTTCTAGGCATTCTAGCTCATTCACCTTCCCATAATATTATGGTATTAAATGATCTATTAACACCACCTCTTGATGTTCTAATACATTCACATCAAAGTTGATATTTTATATATTTTCTTCCATTGCTCCACAAAGCTACTTGAAATCTTTGTTTGCCCCTGGCTGCATATATATTGTAAGATATTGATTGCTATTTTTATTTTAATATATACTTCTATATGTGGTAGATTATATATATAAATATTACTGATAATGTGAATATGTGTATGGTGTTTCAGGAGTGTCTAATATAATACCCCAAATAACCTTTCTGATATTAGAAAGTTAAATTAATTTTGTAGTTGCATGTTATCAATGTTGTGTTTTAACAAAGGTCTAAAGGTGATATTTGGTTTAGTCAACTCATTTTTTTTCCCCGCTATAAAAGTCTTTTGCTCCTTTTTATAAGGGGTGGAGCTATTGTCACACTTTATAGTTTTATGTAACACCGTTTACATTGACTCGGTATAATATGGTCGGGTATTTGATCATTTACTCGGTGCAATAGAACAGAATTATTATTGGGAACTAAAAAAATATGCCGACTCGACCTTATTGCACCGAGTAATGTGCAAATACTTGGCCATGTTGCACCGAATAAATGCACACATACTCGACTCTATTGCATCTAGTCAATATATGAGTGTTACAAAGAGATTTGAGGGGTGGCAATAGCCCCACACCCTTTATAAATTGTATAAAGCATTATGCTTAAAATTTTGAAAATATAAAGATAAAATTTTGGGAGTTATATTTGTCATCTGGCATATTTTGTTTCTTTATTATTATCATATCTGATCTTTTGCACCAATTATCATTGATTGAATAATTCCTTTATAATTGTTTTATGATAATTGACAATTTTCATGCGTAAAATTTGTGATGTTAAATTTTTTTTAATTATCATAAAATATATGATGTTAAGACAAACTATACAATTTTTCTAATAAAAATCTAAAGTTTATATATTTAAAATATACTTTAAGATTTTACAAAACTGAATTCTCATATATAAAATTTGCAATGTTAAAATAGTAATTCAATTTTTATTAACAAAATTTAATGTCTACATATTTAATTTACTTTAAGATTTGATAAAAATATGTGTCCATAAATTTAAATAATTTTTTTTTTTTTATAAAATGCATATCAGTGCATCGCCCATGTTCTAAGCGAGTATCATAAATCGTACACGGGGGCAAGAGAATTTATATAGGAAGCCACTGCTTTCATACATCTGAGCCACAAAGAAGTTTTTGGTCATTATCAAAATAATGCTTTTGACAAATGTCCCATCGCCATTACTGGTTACCAAAATAATTTGGTGGGGGCTAATTTCATACCTCTCTTCTTTTATGTATTTAGGTAGGCAGTATTGCCGCATATCACTAACACTTAATTAACACTTTGTTTGATTTACTCAACCTCTAAGGATCAATTATATCTACACATACTTGGGTATTTAGAAGTTGAGTTATTTTTGAGTAAAAAAAAATTTTTACTAGCTCGTCTTTGTCGGTTCTTAAAGACCGAGCCAATGTACATATCTTCAGTCCTTAAAATTCAAGTCCATGTTAGAGTGTTAAAGAGTGTTTTACTTTATGTCAGTAGCTCCCTAAATTTAAAGGGATAAAATCCCCCATTGGAATGGCTCAATTAGGCCACACTGACCACACTATAAATGAAAAAAAAATTGAAAAAAGTACCCAAATGAGAAGGGATTAAAATGAATCAAATCTTTCATCAAGAAATACTATACAGCCTAGTTATTATACATCCACCAGATCACAAAATCAACATACACAATTTCATGCCTGCAGATGTTCCGCGGAAATACAAACTACTAATATTAAAAAAAAATAATAATAATAATAAAAAAAAAAGGCAATGTATTTGTCAACCACCAAGGCTTCAAAGGCAGAGAACCATTATCTGAACCTTGAAGAAAACCCGGAAACTGATTCGATGAAAATCCACTCTTGTTAATCAGTCGGTTCGCCTAAAGCACAAAGCAGCATCAATGCTCCTCTATAAAGTTAATAATTGTCAATACGCCTAAAAAAACTTTCCCATCAATTCTTCATTAAAAGATAGATGCGTTCTTAGAGTAATCACTATTTCACTGCGACCAGCAAGATGTTACTTTCGGGGGGAAATGCGTTTATCGACAACCTCAGATGTTACGGGGAACTTTCTGAAAGGAACAACCTGAAAGGGTAGACCAAATGAAAGTTTAGTATCACAAGCGCAATTTAATTTAACGATGCTAGTAGATAAATTTCTGAAAAAGGGGTTTACCTGATCACGGCCTGAAGTAGTAACTGCTGAAGTTTTCATTCTCTTTGTGCTGCATTTTCTGCTTGGTTTCTCTCTTACAACGTCTTCATCGACAAAGTTTTGATCCGACATCTCTGCAAGGGCCAAAGTTAGAGATGGTTTATACAGTATACATTGCTGAACAAACTTTCTTCTGTTTATGTATAAAGTTATCGTGTTATGAGTATGCAACATTCTGTATAAAGAATCGTGATACGATAATCCAATGCACTATATCAAGAATCGTGATATGAGTATGCAATGTACTGTATAAAGAATCATGATATGTGTATGCAATGTACTGTGGGAGAATATACGCCCTATGTCTCAAATTGATAGTCCCACGTTGATCCCATGTTGAATTTGGTGCTTTTCAAGTGTTAGGAACCATCTCTCCCAAAAGCTTAAGCTGTTAGGAGAAGGAACCGCAATGAATATCATGCTCAACACCCTCCCTCACGTGCGACCCCATATTCGCACATGGAGAGTAGACGGAAACAGGATTATACAGAACAAATAAATTTCGAATTTCGGATTAATAGATGGGGGCAGTGGCGTAGCAAGAAAAATTGACTAGTGGGGTCAAAAACAAAGTTCTTTTATTTTTGAGATGTCTCCAATTAAATAATTAATGTACTAAATTCTCAACATAAAGTAAATTGTATCTTTAACTGTTGAAGTAAAGAATTTAAATTCTTTAAAAAGCACCAAAGTTAAAAGTAACTCATTAACTCTTAATTTAAATTAGAGAAAGTACATAATTTTGACCCCATATAATAATATTTTCCTCGAAACTATGTGGTGTCAAGTGTCCACGTAAAGTTCAAATAACACAAAAAATTATCATACTCAAGTGTATATTCTTAAAACCAAGTGGGGTCAATTGAACCCAATCTTGGCAAGGTAGCCACACCCCTAGATGGGGGATGGAGGTGCCAAGGCTTGAACCTCCCAAAAAACCAAGCTCTGATACCATGTTAGGAACCATCTCTCCCAAAAGCTCAAGCTGTTAGGAGAAGGAACCGCAATGAATATCATACTTTAACATCAAGAAAACACCAATTTCAACGCCAAGAATACAATTATTTTCTACTTTTTGCTGTGAGATTTGTTATACTGATTAGGTCCAAAAATAGATATGGGACTATCAATTTTAGACATCCCAAAAAGAATATAAAGAATCCCTAACAAGAATAAAAGAAGTTCATCAAGCACACCTATGTTTAGTTGAGAGTTATCAGTATCACTACCAACTAGATCTTGTTGGCAGACATTAGCACGAGAAGTAGACAACCGGTTCGAAGTAGTAGCTAATGCAGCTTTTTCTTGAACTGCCCCGGACCTGAAATGTCGAATCCATGGATTTGCTGTAAGAACGTTGGACCCACCTGCTTTGTTCGTATGTGCTTGATTTCTTTTAAGATTAACCATCTCCCAACAACCATCTCTAAGGACCTTAAACTGACAACCAATGAAAAAGATCAACATAAGAAAAATAGGTTATGGAAATCAAACTAAGATCCTGGAAGACATTACATCAAAGCAGAGAAAAAAATACAGTCTGAAAGGCAACGGACCAAGTGCTTGTTTGGCTGAAGTTTTTGTGCTTCCCTGAAATCATAAATTGGCAATTTTCACATATGAAGCTTGAGATTTTATCTAGCGAGTCGATCTATATGTGAATTTTCCAATTTAGAATTCCTGGGGAACACAAAACTCGAACCAAACGAGTAGTAAATGGAACCAGAAAGATTTTACACCTGGCAAGAAGGGTTACGGGTGGAGGATTTAGGATTGGATGAGTAGTCTTCTTGAGAGCGCCAACCAAGAAAATCAGAAGAATTATATAACTGGCTAACAAAAGATGCTTCCATGGATTTCAAATACAAACTATGCTTCTCATCTGTCCATTCAGTGGCCATTAATCCACTTGCCTGAGGTTCCTGCGGTGTTATTTTATTGTTAAGAACCTTGAAATATACCTTAAAAAAGGTATAGAACGGCGCCGAGGAATACATATTTGCAACTACAAGAACCTATATTCCAAATATTATCTTTCTTGCGATCCAATTTCCATCCGTGTGTGGCAGTTTAAGCATTTCGACTTCCAAGCAGAAACAATTTCAGCACGTAATACATGAAATCATCCTTTCTTAAACCTCATTCGATTCGAGCAATCCATATCACATCCTAGTTTCCAAAGCATCCCCTTAAGATTCTTAAATGAGGAGAGATAACATCTTATTCATGAATCAAATATCTTTACTCTTAAGTAGCCCAACGCGTTTAACGTTTTCGATTAGCTGTAGGCTTCAAGCTTCTTGTCTTGTCTAACGCATTAGTTTTCCTTGAATTAGTAAATCCTGGATTCTCGGTGGTTGCAAATTTCAGTTGCTTCTAAAAGAATCTCCAATAAACAATAAAGATTCTCTGAAAAAAACTATTCCAAATCTATTTTATTTTTCAAATAAGCAAACAGAAGCTCGATCCATCACGTGTGAGAACACAAGGTGCAAAAACATACCAAATTTTAGGCTATTACAACGATTCTAATTTGTATGTCAAATTGCATATAACAATTTATTTTCTCTCATGAAAACTCAGTTAAATTAAATATAGAAGTACAAAAGCTGCAACTAAAATCGTAATATCAAACACAATAAGTCAATATTCGTTCTTCGATCTATACCAGAAAAAGAAAAAAATAATTCTTTTCGATCCTCTAATCCAAATGACTTAAAACTCTAAAAATCCACCAGGACGCTAATATTTTCTCAACAACCAAACAAACAACATCAATTTATTCAGTTAAACTTCAAATTCACCAACAAACATAAACAGAGATCTCTACACACAACAACATCCAATTAAATAATCAATCACATACACAAACCTGACCTAACAGTCACCGATCAATTTCATCCATTCTTTTACAACACACGAACACACATACATACACACTTACATATAAATTATATTAATCTATAATATGATAGAAGAAGATGATGAGTAAACCTACCAAAATCGAAGTATTTTCGTTATGAACAGGGAGGGCTGACGTCACCAAATCTTCCATTGCCGATATTGTTTGTTTGTGTGTGATCCCAAAGAGAGAGATTTTTTAATTTGAGAAAATGAATTCCGATTTTTTTTTGAGATTTAGAAATTGAGAATTCTATACTTTATTTGGAAGAGGAGTGCCAGTTGTTACGCTTTTACACGTGGCATAGGAACTCTGGCGGTGCCACGTGGGTTCAAGAGGCATTTAGATATTTCTAGGCCGGTGCTTCTAAAATATCTAAAAGCTTAAAAAAAATATCTCATTTGCTAAAAAATAAAATAAAATAATAAGTAAGGTATAATTACATTAATTTCCTGACTTTTAGTTCTATTACACTCTTCCCCTACTTTTTTAAGAAATTATAATGAGCTCCCCTCTGTTTGGTATTTTTAATTAATGCCTAATCTTTCTCGAATTAAGATTTTTTTTTTGAAATATAATCAATTTTACCAAATTATACAGTAAAAAATAAATTATATTCTTTAACTATTATTTAAGTTGAAGTTAGTGATTTCTTAAACTAAATCATTATCTGACTAAGTATTTATTTTGTTAAATCTTTATAAGTATGAATGTTTTTATTTGTGATATAGTTTGAAAAATTATAAAATAAATAAAATCAAGGGAGGAAAGTATTAATAAAGCAAAAGATCAAGGAGGTTAGTGTAATTTCGATAATATCAGGGGTGGTGAGTGTAGTAAGAAGATAAGTGAGGGGAGTTTTTATATAATTATGTCCACCAATGAGAAATATCTGAGAAGCAACAAGTATCTTTTTGTCTTCGGTCAATGACATGCTCTTTTTTTTAACTTTTTATTAACTGTCTGTAAAAGGTCTCTGTAACTAACGGTGGTGGTTGTTACGCGCGCTTTTACTTTGTGCTATTTTTGTCTTTTTTCAGTTTTTTTTAAGTGTATGGTGGCCCTCTTGAAAACATCTTGTGTCAAAGTGGGACCCATAGATATTTAAATTGCACCCACTTATATCTTACTTTATTTTTTTGTTTTGTTTTGTTTTGTTTTATTTTTTTTTTGTTTTTTGTTATGAAAGAAAAGGAAACGAAAGACCACTTATATCTTTCTTTATAAATTTCAAATTTTTTTTCCTTTGTTCAAATCCACTTGCACACGTCTCA
The DNA here is from genome assembly GCA_021464415.1 of Lonicera japonica. NCBI lineage: Eukaryota > Viridiplantae > Streptophyta > Magnoliopsida > Dipsacales > Caprifoliaceae > Lonicera > Lonicera japonica. Next base: position 64,772,462 of record CM038466.1, on the reverse strand, counting down.
ATTAATGTACATTCACTTCATTTAAAAAAAAGTATGTCATTTACATTGGAATATCAAAATTATATTCTTGATTTAAAGTCGAGAATATTTTCTAGTTGGGGACTACAATTGCAAAAAATAAGTCTATAAATTATTAAATTAAAAAATTTTAAAATACAAGGTTTGAATGAAATTCAAAATATCATAATACAAGAAACAAGAAACAAGTATAATGTGATTTAGCTAATCTATAACACACTTTAACTAACTTTTGAAAAAAATTTACTAACAATTCAATCTTCTTGATAAACATATAAAATATATAATTATTATAATAATATGTTGAATCTTGTAATATGTTTTGACTCTAAATTAAATAAACCTACTTCTACTTAAATTTTTGTACCCAATACTATTGTTATTTTTTTAACACAAATTTAAGACTATTACTATGACTTTTAGTATGTAGTTATAATTGATTGATGTACTATTTTGGGATTTCCAAATGCTTTGTAGGTCCGGATAGGCGTCTTCATCTCAATCTCTCATTTGCTCGGTATTGACAAAGTGACAGATTACTTTTGTTTGTAAGATTCAATGTACCTCCACTTTTTTTAATTCCATTGATTTTATCATTTTCACTTGCTTTTATTAACTTCCCTTTCAATTTCACTCATTTATCCTTAATAAAATATTTTTTTACCTATAAATCTTACTACGTATTACTTATTTTTATTAGAGTCATTAAATAAATTATACCCTTATTTTATCTTATAAAATTATAACTCATGCAATACATACTAGTAAAAATAAGTGATAAAAATTTTAAATAAGTACGAAACATTACTTTTATCATTATTACTAAACCTCCCGAGACCCAATCGGACGCATAAATTTATTATTTTGCAAGAAAAACATAATATCAGTCTCTTGCTTTTGTAATTTGTATAAGTTTAAATATTGAAAATATATTTACTTATAAGACTTGGATTGTAGATAAGTTCAGAAACGGATTGACTCATATCTAAGAGTATCTCCAGTGTAATAACTAAAATTGAATAATTAAAATTACTTTTGATTATTCATTTAGTAAATTGTTAAAGAATGTAGGTTTTTTCAATGGCTATTTTTTTCTCAATAACTAAATTTGTGAAGTCCAATATATTGATTGATCACAAATTAATCAATTTGAATTTTGTTTCAAAAAAAAGAAGGAAGAAAAGATTATTTAAATTTGAAATGATTCTCTTTTAGCAAATAGAATTGGTGGGTCCTTCATTTTAATTATTAAAGAAGGTTGTTAACTTTGATTATAAAAGAAGTAAATTTGATTATTAGTTCAAAGATTGCTAAAATTTGATTATACCATTGGGGTAGTATTTTTAGCCAACATTATTAAAATTGATTATAATTATTATTTTGATTATACCATTGGACATACTCTAAGTTTATGTTTATTATTATTTTTGGTGGGAAAACAATGACGGTTAAGATCAGAATATATATGTCACAAGACTCACTAAGTATTTATAGTAGTTCTTATTGATTGCTCACTAAAAGAGAATTATTGATAAAAATATTCAAACCTAAGTCTTATGAGCAACGTATTCGAATTCTTACCGAAAAACTATTTGCCAATAAAGTAAATATTTTTTTTAAAAGTAAAAAATGAAATGGATGTCTTCTTTGCTGGTACCAAAAAAAATAATCTATTAGAAAGATTCGGGTTTTACTCGAAGCTTTTTAGGGCTTGGTATCTAGTCCAAAGAATCGGTTTCACATAGTAAACAATGGAACTCGAATGCCAGAGCTCTCTCAATGAGTTTTGGAACTCTTTTGCATAACCACTCTGTCATAGTGGTTGACAGAAGCATGGGAGACTGCCGCCTGCCCTGCAGAAAACACAGAACCTTTTTCACCGTCATTAAATGCACACTAACTGTATTTAATGCACTGAAATTCATAAAAAAGTAAGGTCAGAGTTAGTGGATACAGGGGATGGCTTTAGACTTATTCTGGGAACTCTTCAACACGTTTTCCTCTCAGTCATATATATAGAAGAAACATTCACTTCTCTCAACAACTGAACAACAATTCAGAATTAACCACAGCAAAAGAGAATCTAGCATTCAAGTAGCCAACAGTTAGAAACCGAAAGAAATAGAGAGAAATATACCTACATAGCACATGATAGAGCTCTAAATATAAGGAATTTAGAACTCATGTTGCTCGAAGGATGCTCCTATTATGACCTTGTGAGGAAGGAACAATTAGAGAGATTTTGTGAATTTATAGTAGTTACTCAGTTATCTCAATACAAAACAAACCGAGCTCCTAACTCTATTTTACAAAGGAGGACTAATCCATATTTTCATATGAGGCGAATATCCTCTATATATCTTTGACTCCCTTAACTCGTATTTATTACCTTAATCATTTGATGGTTTGGTCTAAACTACCTTTATTTAGTTTTTCACACCAACAACAACAAAAATAATAATAATAACAATAATAATAATAACAATAATAATAATATTAATATTAATATATATTATTAATATTATTAATATTATTATTATTGTTATTATTATTATTATTATTATTAGAGAGATAAAGTAGTTTATACAATATACTTTTAAAATAGAAAATATCTAGTAGCAAAACTAAACAAGCCACCAAAGTTTGTTTGTTATAATGATTGAAGTTTTACAAGGTTAAGCATATCCCCGTATGTATTAGACTGTCATGAATATATTAATGGTTCAAAAGGTACAATTTTTCAATCCTCGAGAGGAAGAAGGAAAGAAGAATAAAAAGGTGAGACAAAAAATGGGGTTTATTGAGATATGCTTGAACTTGGAATTATCTATGATTCTTATGGTTCTCAGGAAACTTTTTTAAAAGTAAAAAAAACTACTTTGAAGGTTATTCATCACAAAAGCTAGTTTCAATTTTGATTTTAGCACATTTTAGAAAAATGCTAATTTTTCCGTATTCAATGGTGGTACATTACTTATGTTTCAATCAAAAAAATGAGACTATTATTTTAAAGGGTGTTTAGGATCTTATCTTTCAGATTTAAAAAAATAAGAATGCGGTTCATATTTTATTGGGTAATTGACAAATTTAACCCCAAAGTTTGGGGGTAAATTGCAATTAAATCCCGTTGTTTCAATTTTTACAATGTCAACACCAATGTTTCTAATTTGTTGCAATCCAACCCAACCGTTACCTTCTGTTAATATACAACTAACGGCGCTGACGTGACGCTGACGTGGCTGTCCGAGCTGGCGCTGACGTGGATGTTGCTAATATGGGCATTGACAATTTTAACCCCAAAGTTTGGGGTCAGTTGTAATTTAAACCTTGTTGTTTCAATTTTTTTCAATGTCAACACCAATGTTTCATAATTGTTGTAATCTAACCCAACCGTTCTCTTATGCTAATATACAACTAACGGCGGCTAATATACAATACACCTTTTCGTTGGCGAGTGAGGAACACACGCTTATGTCAAATCATTTAAGCCACTGTTTTGAATCTCAATCCTAAGTCCTTCTATAATTATTGTTCGTTGGCAATCAATAATTGTTACCGATCATAATTGTTGCAGCAAAATTGGCGATCATAATTTTTTGAGTCACAATCCTAAATATATAACACACCTTTTCGTTGGCGATTATAATTATTGCATTAAAATTGGGTTAAGGTTGATGGTGATCACCTTACTTTTCTTGATCATATGTCTTTTTATTTTATTTTATTTTTTTGGTTCCCATTTCATCTATATTTTTTTGTTAATCCTATAATTTTTAATTCTTTCATTTTAGTATTTTGCATCATCTTTTCTCTTCATGGATTATCTTTCTGTATGTGCTCATGAATATATTGTGTCTATTTCCTGGTTTCTGGGGCTAAAAAAAGGTTTTATTTTTTTTTCCTTTCTTTTGTAATATAGTCACTTCCTAATATTGCATGGGGGAAAAGAAGTATGGCAATACTGGATGATGGGTACCAAGAGATTGCCCTACCGCAGTAAGGCCTTTGATATATAGAAAGACTTAAGATTGTGACTAAAAAATGTGGCTTAGATGATTTGACGTAAGCGTGTGTTCCTCACTCATCAACGAAAAGGTGTATTGTATATTAGCCGCAGTTAATTGTATATTAGCATAAGAGAACGGTTGGGTTGGATTACAACAATTATGAAACATTGGTGTTGACATTGAAAAAAATTGAAACAATAGGGTTTAAATTACAACTGACCCCAAACTTTGGGGTTAAAATTGTCGATGCCCATAGTAGCAACATCCACGTCAGCGCCAGCTCGGACAGCCACGTCAGCGCCGTTAGTTGTACATTAATAGAAGATAACGGTTGGGTTGGATTGCAACGAATTAAAAACATTGGTGTTGACATTGTAAAAATTGAAACAACGGGGTTTAATTGCAATTTACCCCAAACTTTGGGGTTAAATTTGTCGATTACCCTATTTTATTTTATTTTTTAAAAAGAAGAAGATGCAATATCTATAAATACTCTTTTTAAATAATTGCCTTTGATGAAAATTCATATCCAAAGATACTTGCAATAGACACCAATTTTCTTGGCGACAAATGCTAATTTTTCCTGTGACAGATATTGTTACGATATGTGAAAGATACCAAAAAACATCTCTAATAATTGCAGCCTTTGAAAAGAGTATCTACATAAATCACATATTTTAAAAATAGTTATAGACCATGTCCTAACAAGTTTTGAACTCATAAGGATCCTAATTTTTTTAATTTAAAACAAGTGAAGTACTTTTATATAATGCTTTTAGAAAGATTAAACAATACAATTTTCTTACCCTAATGAGGTAAAAAAAAAAATGGTGGTGGTATATGCACCACCTCCCCCTAATTCTCTTGGTTTTACTTTTACTCTCACAAACACTCCCACTTATTATTATAACTATTTATATCTTAATATTACTTAATTAACTATTAATTAAGATCAAAAAAAATCTTCTTCATCATTGTCCTTCTTCATCATTATTTTTTTCTTCTCGCATCTATCTTCCCCCAATCTTTTATTATGTATACATACATTTTCTTATTCTTGTTGTTCTAGAACATACAAACATATATACAATTTAAACCCTAAGAACTCTTATTATTCATTGGAACTTTAATACCGTTAATATCAAACTCATAAATTGGAACCTTGTGTTAGAAATATGTGCAAACACATATGAAACTATACTTAGTCCCCCGTAATCGAATGTGATAGAAATGCCTCGATGGATAAGGGATGAACTTGTGTTAAGTTGATCCATTTTGATTATAACACTCCCTCGATTACTCATAACCGAATATTGTTGATATTATTTGATTTGTAACAAACAATTATGTATATACTCACTCGATTACAAGGAGCTGAGTATGTGTTGTTCACGGATGAAGGTTAACTCGCTTAATGCCCGCTGAGTATATATAGTTGCATGTAACTCACTTGTTACCAAGCAATTGTGGAGTAAAATGTTCATTTTACGTTGAATGACTATGATAAAACTTTTGATTTGACATGGACTTGGTATGTACATAACTATAGTTTTTTTTTTTCCAATATAACTTATACAAAACATACCACCACATTAATAAATTAAACCAAACACATCAATTGGCATTAAAAAACACAAATATAAGTACCATTAATTAACATTAAAAACATGTCTTAGGAAACTACATTCAAAAAACAAGTACCACGGAATCCATCAAAAAATAACATTCAAACATGTACCCTTGAAAGAAATAACATTCAAATAAAAAAAAAATACTATCAAGAGCTTAGGAAAGATAAGGATCGCCATTGCCTGTTTATGGAGCTTATAGACCTTGCTGAGCTTGTGCATGTTCTCAATCTTCGGGAGCTTCATGAAACTTAGCAACCATTATGACAGTACTTCCTTAACGTTATCATCAACGTCGCCCAAGAAGGCCATCTTTAATATGGCTACATAGCTTGATTCCACGTCCATTCTAAACTCTAGTGTTAGTTGTATCCTTTTTCCCGAATGCTACTACAAAAAGATGTTAAAACACTCTTAAAAATCTAATAGAAAAAAAATAAAAAATAAAAAGGAAGAGTTTTTAAAACAAACTGGTATTCAGATTGTAACTTCTGTGTATGCTGGGCGGCAACAACAATTTCCCCCGTGCCTTAATGTGTTTCTTCAATGTCAAGGGTTGGCCATTTTTCTTCTTAGTCGACATCTATGTCAGGAAAATAAGTCGAACACAATTACACACAAATATTTTCATAACCACGTAAAATTATAATGCACTAAGAATATGTTTTAATTTTTTTATGTTACTTATAATTATGTAGGCACGAACCACATGTGAACATTAAACCCTTCAAAATATAAAGGAAGGAAAAGTAAAAAAATTACCTCATAGTGTGAATGCACATACTCGGCTATGAACGAGCGAGTATGGTTGTACATACTCATCCTATGAGCACCGAACGAGGGTCACTTTATTAAAACTAAAATTGCACATAATTGGTTTTGATCAGGCAAATATGTGCAGACACTTAGTTGTGGGGTATCGAGTTCAGTTGCACGCCAACTGCTTTGAAGCTCATAATGTAAGGTTTAAATGTAGGGGTTATTCTACAATAATAAGATTCAAAACAATAAATAATAAACTATTTAGGTTTTAAATCACAACATTCATATACAAATTTATGACTCACTTAAAAAGATGAAGGTTATGTTGTGTTTGAAAAAAAATTAAGCGTTTATAATTAAAGGGGGAGGGAGAGTAGAATTAAAGTTTGGATGGAAAGGGAGAGGGTTAGAGTTAGGTTTTTTCTTAAACCTAAAATTAGTATTTCTTTAATAACGAGAGTGGTTGTAAGTATAAAATAACTAAATGATAGTGGGAGTAAAACCAAGAAAATTGAGAGTGAATATAGTACCTCCCTAAAACAAATGTGTGTCTCAAATCTCTAAGATACTAAATCAAAATATAATATGGAGTAAACTACCTTAATAACCTTTAAATTATTGGCCTAGTGTTATTTTAGTCATTAAACTAAAAAACGCTCTACTTTAGCCCTTAAACAATTAGTAAGCGTCACTTTAGTCATTCCGTCCAAATTTTATATTAAGTTTGATGGAAATATGGGGCATTTTTGTCATTTTAATTGAAAATATTTTAGTTAGATATTTTTTTTAAGTTGGTTCAAGAAAAAAACCAATTTGATTTTTTTTAACATTGGTTTAAAGCTTTTTTAAATCTAAAAGTTTCGTTTTTTTAAATTCATCACCATCATCCTTATATCTCCACCACCACCACCACCACCTTAGTTTATACCTCCATTACCACAACCATCATTCTCTATTTTTTCACCACACTATCAAACACCATTTTAAATCACTCAATTCCAACCACTCGTTCATCCTCACCCGATCACTACCAGAGCAAGTTGAACCCCAAATTGCACCTCAAATTAAAACAACAAATTAGGCTCCGTTTGATTGTAAAGATGGAAAAGAAAAATAAATTTAGTTAGTTTGTGTGAAAAGATAGAACATAAGGTGAGATATTGCTCATTTTATGAATAGATATCCTCTATCCTTCTATATTTTTGGTGAAAAATTTTTACTCACCACCAAGTAAAGAAAATTTCTTTATGGAAAAACTTAAAAATTAAGAAGATCTCACATTTATCACTTAACTTATTTTCCATCTTTTTACCAAAACTAACTCAATTTATTTTCCTTTTCTATCTAGCAATCAAACGGAGCCTTAAGCTCCAAATTGAAACCCCAAATCAATATGAAATCGCAAGTGGAGATGGTATATGATTCTGTTTGGCACCTCAAATTGAAACTATAGATTAAACCTTAAATTAAAACCCCAAATAAAAACTCCATGGATCTTGGCATATTATTCTGTTTTTGGAGCAATTCATGTTAGCGGGGACAAGGTTGTTGGAGGGGAGGGGGCGTGGGTGGAGATGGTAGCCAGAGGTGTAAAGGGTGAGTGGTGATGAATGTATGTATGTATGTATGTATGTATATGTAGTGGCGTAGCCATTAAGGGGCTATCCCGGACTATAGCCCGGATCTAATTTTTTAAAAAAAATTTATTAGTAATAGGCTTAAATTTTATTTTAAATTTATATGTGTATAGCCCACCTCATTTTTTTTAATATTATTACTCCACACCTATTAAAATTTTATCCATTTATTTACCACTCTCCATTTAAATAATATTAACTAAAATAAATGTCAAATACCCATTTTTTTTCACTTTTTCGAATTCCGATTGTTTTTTTGTTTGTATTTATGGTGTACGTGGCTAGATATAAGGAAAATTTATTATATTTTTTGTATATTTTAGAATATTTTATTTCTACACTTCCAACATATATAAAAAGTTGATATCTTTTGTATGTATTTGAATATATTGTATTTGCATTTTGGTTTGTTATATTTTAACGTTGTCATTATTTAATTCTTAACCCAGATCATTTATAATTCCTAGCTATGCCCCTATATGTATGAGAGAAAAATGGAAGGTTTAAGGTGAAGGAGATGGTGGTTGTGGTGGTGGCCATAGGTAGAGATGGTGGTTAGAAGTGTAGAGGGTGAATGGTAACCGGAGATTAAGGGTTTCTCTCTCTCTCCATTTTTTTTGTTTTCCTAATAATTTTTAATAAAAATTTTAATTAAATTTATTTTTCAAAAATAATAATAGAAATAACAAAAATACCTTTCATTTTCGTCCAACTTAACAAAAAATTTGAACAAAAAGGCTAAACTGACATTCACTAATAGTTTAACGACTAAAGTGAAACATTTTTTAATTTAAAAATCAAAATAACACTAAAATAACAATTTAATAGCCATTAGAGTAGTACGTAGTTTACTCTATAATATGAGATAAAACGGGAATAGCGTTGTATGTGTCATCTTACAACCTGTCTTTGCCAACACAGCAGTTAGCACACAGCTCATCATGCCAACCTTCTATCCTCAATTATTGTCGTTGCGCATCTTATTTCTTTACAACTTTTTTTTATCACAAAAAGACAAACAAGAAGGAAAAAAAAATAATATATGTTCCAAAGTAGGAAAGGGTCAGAAAAAGAAGGGGGAAAACAAAAACCAAAATTAAAAAATTAAAAAAGCTGTACAATGTATTTGGTCTATAGACAAAAAGGAAACTACATGCTAACTAAACATCAACAATCAACGTCTCAGAAAACTGGTACTCCTTTTTACTCTTCGAATAAAATATGCTTCCCCCAAATTTTGCTCAAACGAACCAAACCCAACAGGCTTCCCGAAAAATTGTATTAAAAAATCGAATAGACAATACATTCAGCTGTACATTTAACATTTGCACATTACGTAAAATGGGACGGGGAAGAACCCAAAAAAAAAGATATTACTCAACTCTTAGGATAACCTACTGCTCAAAAATCGAATTAACTTTGAGGTTTAACCTTTTCTTATTGATAATTTCTACAGCAATTGCCTCCCAAGTCCACTCTGTGTATAAAAAGCTGCTTCTTCAGATAAAGGCTAGCAAAGAATAAAGAAGCTGGGACTCAATTTTTCTCCTCCTGTTCCTCCTCAGCCAGTACAGTTTCTTTTAGGTCTATCCGCCCTGTGCCAGAAAATTATATTAGTACAAACAATTTTTTTGGGTGTAATCTAATTTATTTTACAATTCTTCTTTTTTTCGTTATAATTATTGACAAAAAATCACAAGTGTTTGATTTCACTTTTCCATGGAGAATGCCTGAAGATATTTATCATATGTGGTGTTTGATAGCATTGATGTTACAACAAGTCAAATACACAATATAACTTGTTTTCATCTAATTTTACCTTTTCCCACGGAATCCAAAAACCACTTCCGACGTAAGTTTTTGTTTTATTTTAGAAAACTTTGCTCGTAATACAAAAGTCAGTTCTTTTTCATGCAAAAATGAAAGCAAGCTTAGATTTGTTTCAAATTAAAAGTTCACCACACAAAACAACAATTTAGGGCTGCAATGGTTTCTGATTCCAATGAAATGGGAAAATTAGACTTGAGCAAATTTTATCATGAAATACAGTTTTTTGATTAATGCAATCAAACCTATTATAATATATGGAAACTCAGGGCATTTTCCATTAAAGGAAGTGCCATGAAACCCCAGAGAGAACGAAAATGAATGCATACCAGCCATGACACTTTATAGTGTATTTGTCGATCATATAATTTCAAGTACTTCCATTAATTCTCTTGTTTAATTCCTTTAACATCAACTTAAATTTCTATCATTTCTTTTTTTTTTTTTCATTCTTGCATACAACCAGTATTAATAAAATGAATTAGATCTATATGATAAGGGGAAATTGATTTTTAATCTTAAAAATGTATAAGGGATAGAAGATTGTGTGGTTGGAATTGAAGATGCCTATTTAATGGTTGATAGTGCCTCTGGCACAGGTTACAAGCTAGTAGTTTCAAATGGGCCAACTTGTAATTTGAGGAATAATGGAATATGGCTAAAAATGACGCTTTCTATCAAAATAAAAGTTCTATTTACTGCTAAGTTTTCATAGCTTGTGCACATATAAACATGAATACAAGTACTTAGAGAAAAGGTTAGCATACCAAACAAGGATGTTACAGACGGAGGTGGCTTTGAGGATCCATTTGACCTGACTGTACCTGCATGACATACAAATATCACCTTTTATATGATAAACTAGGAATCTCTTAGTTTAATTATCTGAATTCTTTGGTTGTTTATAAACATTTCAATTGTCACAATTATGTCTTTGCGCATTTGCCAGACATCAATGATTCTAGCCAAATTCTCAACGATAATCAAGGTGTTTCAATAGGAAAGTATAATATTGGCAAAAAAGAATTTGTTTTGCAGTAGCATTACTAAAAATGCAACAAACCTGAATTTCCAACTGATTTTATCATATCAGATTTCTTGAAAGTGTATCCAATAAAATTCGAATCTTTTGACGTCAACATCTGCAACATTAGGAAAAACTTTTCAAACTATACCATACCACACGAAAAAATTCAAATGGAAACTCAACTTAATAAATTTAGCCTTCATATTCTATCTATATAGGTTGAACAAAGAGGTCAGAAATACAAATTATTGTACACATGTTTGTTACCTTTCGCCATGGTCCCACTCTTGGTACTGCTGAAGAAGCGTCTTCAACCTATGAAAGAGTGAACGTTAGGCATAACTACGAACGATAAAGAGAATGATGAAAAAAAAAGGCTGCCATGCTTCATATGACATGCAGAACTTTCGACACCAAAGTTCGAAAATTTTAATCAAGTTTCAAATTGCAGAAGGACGAGCAGTAACACCAAAACCAAATAGGGCACTTTTGCACCGAACCACTGGTATTGGGAGCACTAATATATGGAATGTGGTTTAATATATAATTCTCTCTCTTATACATTTTCAAGATTCAAAACCAATTACCACTTATTATATGGATATATACTAGGTCTCTTAATAGGTAACAGCAGGAATACTGTTTTTAGACTTGCTTGGCTCTCTAGAATGAGAGTTCAAGCTTGGCTAAAGATATGACCTTTTTGAGTTTAAATTGGGGCTTTTATGGGAGAAAAACACCTAACTGGGCTCTGTAGAATACTGTTTTTTGTCATTGCTTTCTTCAAATTACGCAAGCTAAACACCTGACATTCATTTCAACCAGAGAGCAATAGATAAAGCACTGGAAGTGTCCAATCATACTCCCTTCATCCCAAATTAAGAGTCCATGTTAAACTTTATACTTGTCCAAGGATACACTAATTTCAATATGATCAATGGTTAACGAAAAAGCTTGGTTACTACCGTCAAATTTGGTACACTGATTATGTACCAAAAGGGAAACTAGACTCTTAATTTGTGACATCCCAAAAAAGGATCATGGACTTCTAATTCAGAAGGGAGACTATCCGATTTCTCTAATGCTCAATGTCACTCTGGATGAGACTCCAGTATCCCAAAAGGGACTCAATAAAAATCTCACTATTCAAAATGAGGTAAAAAATTGTGAAAAAAAAAAAGAAGAAAGAAAGTACATCTGTCCAATAATCTGTCAAAAAATGTACTCACTTCAGGAAATTTCTCAAAATTCTGAGTGTCCAAGTCTCCAGTGACAGTAGGTCTGTAGGCGGCTTCCATTTCATACAGCATTTCCCATTTAACATCTCTAAACCATGGATGTGCCTGAATATGAACACCGATAAATCAGATACTGAATTAATTTATTCAAATATCTGTGGCCCAACTCATCATCTATATAAGGAAAAATATTGTATTCAAAATATTATTACCTTAATTTCTTCCACTCCTCTGGTCCCCAACCTTGTTTCGACATCACATAACAAATGGCAGATCAAGTCCTTTGCCTCGTCTGATATTCTTGGTTCCTCAGGGAATTTCAAGCACGTTTTCCAATTGATTATCTGACACATTAAAAAAAAAATATGATGTATCTTACAAAACTAGGAATAACTAAAAGTTAAGCTTGGTTCAAGGTATGGGCAACTTTGCTAAAACTGTTTTTTGTTTTCTTCCTCTTTTTTATTTTCATTTTCAAAAGTGATAATATTTTCCTTATTTGGAGTATCAAGTATGCATCCGCTATATCGCTGCCGTATCCATATCCAATTTCTTAACTTTTTGAAGGATCTGTGCTACTTAGGTCATATTTTCCACCAAAAAAAAAACTGATAACTACAACTATGACTGGAATACCTTGCGGCAAGTTATCCTTGGATCATCAGAACAGAAGGGAGGATAACCAACAAGCATTTCATACATGATTGCCCCCAATGACCACCAGTCACACTCCATTCCATATCCCTTTTTAAGAAGCACTTCAGGTGCCATATAGTCAAGCGTTCCAACTGTAGAATATGCCTGCAGAACATAATTGTACGCACATCACTCACTAACGGTGACTACTTAAAAGAAACCCAAGGTCAATAGAAACTGCAAGTAAGTAATAGTACTGGAACTTTACGAAAGACGAAATAAAGTTAGTACCAGGGCACGGCGGTTACGTTTCCATTGTTGTAACCAAGAAGCTCTATCTGAATGCCCTTCAGTATCGCTTATGGGCTCCAGAGCTGTAAAATCTTCATCTTCCAACAATATTGATGAAAATTTATTCTCCAGGGGTTTACACAAGCCAAAATCAGAGAGTTTTAAATGGCCGTTTTTGTCCAGTATGAGATTATCTGGTTTTATGTCCCTACAAGCAGAAATATTTTGCAGTAAGATTCATGTTCCCTTTCCATGTACATATGAACATGCATCCTCACAAAGATGCATATTTCAATAAGCAAACAGTACAGACAAAACTTGATTCACAATTCACAAATTTAAGTCTACAAATTTCTAAAAAGTGTGAAAGTAGTCAAAGCATTATCATGATAGTAAAACTGGAACTTTACACTGCAAAACATGGCCAGATTAAAACATTATCCCACAACATCTTGATAGCCTCTTAGAAAAAGAAAAGAAAAGAAGTTATGCTGAACTTATGAATATTTTCAACCTCTGATCTCTTTCTCAATAGATTCAGGAAATAAACAGCTGAAAGTTTTTTTCTTTTCTCTTTTCGTGAAAATATAAATTCATAACGATTAATGCCTTTTTAAATTGTTGTATCAAGCATAAGATAACTTCAGACGCCAAATGATCTTTAAACTTTTCGACATAGGTATACAAGGACATATTGTACTTGTGCATTGTCATTAGAAATAAAAATCTACTTCTTGTGTGGCAATTTACAGCTAGTTTCACATACTTCAATAAAAACAATGAAGGAAGAGAACTAATCACGCACCAAATTATAGTAGGCAAGATTGTGAATTTCTAGTTCCAAAGTAGATTTATATGATCTTAAATATTGTAGTATGCATATCATCATATGAACCTGAAAAACAAACAAGCTAAAATTATCCATTTCTGTAGTACCTGTGAATGTAATTGTGCTGGTGAATTGAATGTATAGCTAAGATACTTTCAGCCATGTAAAATCGTGCAACGTCGTCAGAAAGGACATCTTCTCTCATCAGTAAGGTCATAATGTCACCACCGGGTAAATATTCCATGATAAGGTACAAGAAATCAGAATCTTGAAAGGAATAGAAGAGTTTCACAATACACCGGCTGTCGACCTCCACCAGCAAATTCCTCTCAGATCGCACATGTTCAACCTAAAAGAAGTTTGGAAAAAGATTCACATAAGTCAAGATGCATAAAAGACAATCAACCTCAGACAATGTTATCTGATATATAAAATTTGTTTTATAAGAGCTTGATAAGTTCACTTTTCTTCTTCCTTTTTGGGAGGAGTACATATAAAAACCCAATTTTGGAGGTCAAAGTTGTGTTTCAGTTTTGAAGGTTTCACCTGTCCACGGCTAAGCATCTCCGATTTTTTCAGCTTCTTCATTGCAAAAATTTCTCCTGTATTTTTAGCGCGACATAGCCTAACCTGCATTGCATAATCAAATAACTGATTGAAGTCATTGTATCAAAGAAATGTATATAACTGCATGTTCATTGTTTCGTGCATATCTTCGTTGGACTGTGTAAGAATGGAAACTCAAACTGTAATGCAGTAATGATATTGCTACAATATTGATTCCTAAATAATTAGTAACCTTGAATGCTCAAAGCCTTACGTGGCAGCATTATAAGTAAGTAAATTGGTTATACAGAAATAAATTCTTTACTGGGTATCAACTTAATTATGAAGTAACAACCCCCCACCCCACCTGGTGCCCTCTTCCAATCAAAGAGGCATGCTAATAATAACAAGCAAAAGTCACTCCGTCCCTCCTTTGTCTCCTACTGGGGTAGTAGTGATCAGATCTAGACCAGCTTTCCAAAATTTTTAAATTCAATTTATTTTTTTTCTTGTTTATTGGAATATTCAGAATTTTTCTGGAACGCCAGTACTCCACAGTGAATTCTGGCCAAAATATACATATAAACTTCTCTTTTCTGGAAAATATAGAGCAAAAAGTAAAGGAAATTAATAAAACAGATAGATTCTACTATAATTCCTTTGGGGAAGTAAGAAAGTGCTTTAGAGTTAGAATAGACAGATATTCCTTTTTGTCATTTTTCCAGGTCTCTTCAGTTGTTTGCGGTTGTTATGGTGGCTACAGGCTAGTCTTTTGATTTCAATGCAAAAAGGATGGGGTTTTGCAGTGTACACTTGCTAGGTTTGTTTGTGCTTATTCTTTTTGCAATGTGAAATGCAACAGCAAATGTCATAGTTTCACTTGTAAATTTCAAGGTTACCCCTCATTGATGATGGTCATGACTATGACAATCAATGTGTTCCAAGCTTTACTATCCATTCTCTTTTTTGGTAATCAAATATCACATTACCTATTTGTATATCAGGAAAATATTATCCTTGATAAGTCGTCCATGGAAAGTGGGGTAAACTTCAGTTTTACTCCCATGGAAAGAGTATTCCAAACTTTGTTTATATGTGTGGTGGCATAATGAAGAAAATATTATCGTTGATAAGTAAGGATTTACGGATCTAGTAAGGATTTACGGATCTAATAAGTCAATATATATACACACACACATATATATATGTCTTCAAAAAAGATGAGATGCAAAAAATAAATGAATAAATAATTCCATAAGATGCTCGAAGACATTAATTAGACACTAAGATTACAGATTTCAGACACTGACTGTTAGGTACATCTTCAACATAATTTCAACTGATTCTCATTCAAGTATTGACTTCTGAACTCGTGATCCAAAAAACAATTCACCAAATTAATATCATCGAATCCTTACCCCCACATTTGACTTAGAGCATAATCGACCAAATTAATTAAAGTAGATTTACATTATAAAGAATCCGGAAAAAATGGCGTTGCGTTTGAGAAATTACAATTCACATTGAATCCACACAAAAGAATGAAAAACATGAAGATAATACAGAACATTGTTTATATATTTTAGGTCATCTTGAACATAATTTCAACTGATGCTCATTCCAGTATAGACTTTTGAACTCGTGATCCAAAAACAGCTCAACATATTAAAATCTTCAAATCTTGTCCTCATATTTTTCTCTGAACATAATCTATCAAATTAATCAACGTATATTATACTATGATGTACGATTCACTCTGATGAAACAGAAGAATGGACAAAATGAAGATAATACAAAACAATATTAATATATATTATCACAATAAATATGTTCACTATTAAAAATACCTCGCCGAATGCACCTTTGCCAATCACGGTCAATTGTTCAAAGTCGTCAATTCCAATTTTATGCCTCTGTAACCTCATATACTCCGTCTCTTTCTTCTCCAAATTCCTCATCATCTCCTCTTCTTCCTCGCTCGATATCTGTGCTTCCTGTGCCTTCATTTGTAGTGCTCGACGCCTAAAAACAAAACACCATCAGCTTTTATGTATATATTTTGTTTGTAATCCACTGAACAATATCATTTCAAATCTGAATTTGCATCAAGTAAAGGCCAACTAGGAAAATGCGAATGCCAAACGCAATCATACATGTATGTAAATCCAACAGAAATGCATAATATATACATGTATAGAAAGATTTGACCTTTCTTTGCGATCCTGGAGGCCTTGAAGGTAGTTCTTGTAATGATTCTCAATGAACTGCTTAGCAGCGGCGGCTTTCTGGCGAGTAACCGGCGACGAAACAGCGACGTCAGGTTCCAAATTGAAGCAACGATCGGGCTTCGTGTTCAGAGTCCCCAACCTCACGGTTCCGTCACCGCCTTCCATAATTTCACCGCCGATCCAAACCTCAATTTCACAGATCCAGCACAATAAATCTTATACCACGTAAAAAATTAAACAAAATAACTCAAATTCAAGTATTCAACGCTCTCTGACAAATAATGTTCTAATCAATGAACCATGAGTTTAAAATTGACATCGAGGAGATTGTAGGAATCAGTGAGAGTTACGTAATTGAAAGGGAAAAATGAATCAAACACCACCTGAGGTAAGAAAGAGAGAGTTGGGGGATTTGGTGGGGGATGAACTGTCACTTAGTACTGTTAAGAAGAGAGAGCAAGGCTGGGTTTGGCTGGGCTTTTGCTGGCTTTTTCGGTGAGAGCCTGAGAGGGAGAGGGAGAGATTTTATATTTGGGAGAAATACATCAAGCCCCTTGTGGTTTGTCAACTTAATGGGCCACCCGTCTAGACTATTTTTCTCGACATTAAACCCCCTATACTATTGTTGCTTTTTTATTTTATTCTGATCCAATTAGAAACCATCTGATTTTTAAATAGAGAAACACATGTCACACTAATGTTCCGTTTGATAATAATATATAAAATAAAAGAAAAACAATTTTGTGTGAGAAATTAAAAATTAAATTGATAAATGTAATAAGAGAAAGAGTATATGAGGTTACATATCTACTCATAAAAACAATTATAAAATATAAAGTATCTCATCACATATTTCAATTTATTTTTTATCATCTCATACAGATCAAGTGTTTTTATTTTTATTTTTCATGTTGTTGTCAAATGAAATCTAAATAAGGAAGTAAATTTTCTTAAATATTCCGATCCATCCTTCCAAAACACAAAATGTTGAAAATAACCTTCTTTTTTTATAAATATGTATTGTGCGTCTAATTTCTCTCTCAAAATCTTTCTCCTCTTTCCCATTTCTCTCTAATTATCTCTTTCTTCAGTTCTTTTTCTTTTCTCAACTTTGCATTTATTCTCACACAAAACAACTATTTTTTCTATTATTTTCATTTTGCAATTAAATGGACCCTTAAGATAAGATTATCATCCCTATTTCTTAGGGGGAAAAATAATGTTCTAAATTGGTGGATAAATTGTAGTTCATCAAAATATGAAGTAATGAGGTCCTTACTTTTGAAAATCTATTAATTTCTAACTGGGATGGAGTAAAATGAAAGACGATAATAGTATAAAAAATTTAGTGTCGAATAAAATAATTGAGGGAGCAATATGTTAATCCGACAAATTACAGGAAAGTTTAATATATTTTTGCCTTTATATTTTACTTGGGAATTGAGTGCGACCGACGCCAACGCCATCGTATTTCTCGCGGTAAACTGGAATCTTGGAAGGTTTATAGGATTTGTTTTGTTTTCGACCTTTTTGTGTGAAATATTTATTAGACAGAGAGAGAATATTTATTGAACGGTTCATGACTGCGTACGAGCTGATCGGGGAGCGTGGACACACGAATTTACACGAAGGAAAATATTACACCGACTCAATTTTGTTTTAACGAACATTATACAAATTGGCGTGGTTTTAATCAAATAAATTAATTATGTCATGCATTTAATTTTTTATATTTTTTGGTATGTAACATATCATTTTGTATTAAAAGTTTGTACCCAAAAAAAATTATGTTATTTAGCATTGCTCCTAATTACAGTAAAAACAATTTTAAATGATCCGTATTTGTATATTCTAATATAATAGTGGTAAAATTACTTTATTTTATATAAATAATTGTGACAACAATTAAGTATTTAAAAAGAAAAGAAAAGAATTAAATATATAGTCCTACTAGCTTATTTAACTAACACCACATCATGTTATACAAAATTTAAATAAGTCTGACATTTTTGTTCTAAGATACTTATTGACATGTTATCAATACATTCTTTAATTTAGTATGAGTAGAGTGTATAAAAAATATAATGTTAATTAATTCATATATATATTATTGTATTCGTAAAACATATCTCCGAATTATCTTCCCCAACATTAGCAAATATAATGTAGTACTATACTTGCTTTAAGAATCCAAATTAGCGAGTCTTATTTGTTCGGAGGCTTGTCTAAATGCATAAATTATATAATTTATAGCTCAATGTTAAATTAATAAATTATAAGGTTTTTTTTTATTTTTATTTTTTGTGTGGTATGACTAATTCTTGCCTTAATTCTTTTATATAATTATCTTTAAAATGAATGATTAATTAAAAAAAATAAAATTGTAATTAGCATATTATGATGTATGTAAGCTGAAGGTGTCAATGGTCAAACAGTCACATCTTTCTTATTTATGCGAGACAGATGCACGTGTGGCCGAAATTAATGCAAAACGGTAAACACCACATGAGACGAGATCCAATAGTACTATTAATTTACTTTACTACAATACTACTGCTTCCCCGCATTAACTCTCTCTGCTACCCCAGACCTGACTCTGCTTATTTCGGCCACCCAATTAACGTGATTTTGCACACATAATTAATTAACTCATTAATTAATAGTCTTAAAATCAAGAAAAAATAAACTCCTAAATAACCACTTAAGTAAAAGTAAAAGGGTGGAATTATTGGCGCACCTTAAATTTGTTTGTAATATTTTTATATTAATTTAGTATAATAAAATTAAGTATGTGTATATTAACTTGGTACAATATGATCAAATATGTGCATATTACTCTGTACAATAAGAGCTCGTTTGGTTGCCTTTCAAATTATGAATTAAAAAATTTACAATTAAGTAATTTACAAAATTTTCATTTATTAGTGTTTGGTTGTGTAAATTGAACAATTGTAAATATGATAATTCAAATTAATTCACAAAAACTCAAATTAAGTCATTTCAAGTAAAACTTTTAATTTTAAAATTAATTCATTCCAACTCTATTTTTCGATAAGATCTAGTTTTTACCTGTGATTGTTGATGCATCTAAACAAAATTTTAAATAACATAGAACAATAGAAAACATGTTTTATTCTAACAATCGGAATTTCTCGTTTAAGTTTTTCAAACACGTCTTGAATTAGAATTGAATTATTTATAAATGAGCAAATTCACAATTCTTTAATCGAAAATTAACTAATTCTAAAATTAGGAAATTTATGCAACCAAACGGGCCCTAAGTCAAGTCAATGTATTTTTTTATTTCCAATAATAATTCGATTTTATTGTACCGAATAAATGATCACATATTTAGCTTTATTATATTGAATCAATGTAGAGTGTGATAAAAAACTTTAAAGTATCTCAATAGGGCCACTTAAGTAAAAAAGCACACTTAATTTAGGTTCTTTTAAATGTTCTTTTTGATGGGCAATTCATAAGAAGTATAATAAGCAATTTTGATTAGCAATTTTGAACTAGTGAGTGTGAAAAATAGGGGATTTAAAAAGCAAACGTTTCAATATGTATAAATACATGTGTAAGTATAATGTAAGTGCATCACTCCATATTAAAAGATTAATACATTAATTAAAGTTACGCATGCATTGAAGATTTTTCTTTGATGTATGTATATAAAATCACGTATACATATATTCCATCCATCCATTTGATGTGGACATATCTAAGTGACCAACTCAATGAATAGGTGCAAGTGCAGGTGCAGTAACAATCTAAAGGTGCGCTTGATTGCAAGCATGGAATTTGCATGGAAAGAAAATAAGTTACAGGCAATTGAATTGCCTAGAATTGAGTTGTATGGAAAATATAGTATAGTGTGTTTGTTTGCCTTAATTTTCTACCCAGAAAATATTGGTTGTACTATGGCATTTTTAATGTAGAAAAAATTATTGGTATTTTTTTTTACATAATTATATAGTCATGATAGATCTTGTTTAATTGATCTTGATTAGTAAATTTTAAATATTAAATTTTTATATTATTTTGAATTTTATATTTTAAGTTATAGCATTTTTAATGTAAAAAAAGGTAAAAACTTTGTCTCGTGAACCGTACCCAAGCATGGAAAACAAAAAACCACCTTCCCCAAAGAAAACATTTTCCTTAATTGCCTTGAAAATGCACATGTGTGAGGCAAGCGTAAGAATTGAATTGCCCAAAAAAAAAAGCTAATCAAACACCTTAAGTTATCAAATCAACAAAAAATGCTCATTTTCCATGAAAAATGTTACAAATCAAACACACCCTAACATTAAAATAAGGACTTTGAGGGACAGACTACATAGTCATCATCTTGATGCTTGTTTTTTGTTAAGAGTACTCTTCTTACACTAGTCGTTGAATGTGATTTAAGTTAGACGAAATATTTGCTTTGGATTTCGCACCCAATCATATTTGGAATTTTGGATATATAATCCAACCGAGAAAGAAAAGCAAATTTAAACAATTTTTAGTTTCGTTGATCAGAAAACATACAAAAATAATATGCCAATATTTTATCTAATTTTGGGGTATTTAGAGTATTTGTAATGAAAAATTTAGTAATATAATAAATATGGTATATTTACTTTATTTATTTAACTGTTGAAATAGTTGTATGATAAAAAAGATATATAATAATATATTATATAATTGTGATTAAGAGAGAAAACAAAATGTGAGATTCATAGGGAGAGAAACTCCCCCCAAGCATTACGCATGCCTTTAAAATTCTCTCATACATTTGTGTAATGCGTTTCACTCCTCAAGACATTTATAAAACATGTTAGATTTCTAAATATATTTCTCATCTCATTATATAACTACTAATTAGGGTGATTCTATTTCCACCCTCAAAATGTTTGGGTTTATTCTCACTCCTCATTTGATCATTAACCACCAAGTAAGGGTAAGCTATTTGGTTTTTAAGGACCAAGCATAAATTTATTACTTGGTGTTTAGTAGCCGAGTAAGGTATTTTCAAACTTATACTCGACCCTCAAGAATCGAATAACAAACATTTACTCGATACTTAAAGACCAAATGAAAAATAAAAATATAATCAAATAATTTTGAGGTTAGAAATAGAATCACCCTAAAATTATCTTAAATTGTATACCATTATTATTTATAACAAATTAGCATATGGCCCAGAATTTTCACGAGTTGTATACTTAGACCCACGTGATTTGTGTAACCAGTGAACAACCCATATTTTTGTTTTTGGCCCAAATAACTTAATTATTTTAATTCAAAATTTTTATTATTATGTCATTTTAAATGACCTGGTTGTCCTTTCTTGGTTGTTAGGGTTGAATCCATTTGGTTGTTATAACGTGTGTATCATTTATCTTAAATTCAATCCGTCATTTATCCTTCTAACCACTTTTAGAAGCCATATCTATTCACTTAACTGTTTATGTCATCATTTATATCAATTAGTTACGAACAAATATACTATTGCCATTCTATCTATTATTTTACTTATGTAGTTCGTTTTCTTCTGTTTTATACGTCTAATTTTTCTCATCCAGTTAACTTGGTGCTTGATTATTAGAGTCTGTCTAATTATATGGCCCAGGTAATGTAGCTATTTGTAATCTTTTGTTTGCAAATTATTCCAATTATATGACTAAAGGTAATGTAGCCTTTATTTATCGTCCCTTTTCAAAATTATTGTATAATTAATGTTGTATTCTATTGTCATGCGTTATTAACATATCATTGAATATTTTATATTTTTCTAGTCGTTTATATCTAGTGTGAAAAATATCATGTTATTTTAGATTTTTTTTTCCCACATTAGACTTCTTAATATGACTCTTTTTGCATTAGATTTTGTAATATGATTACTTCAACATTAGATTTTCTTGTAATATTCATATTCATATTATGACTACATAGTAATATTTTTCATAAATTATGACTACATAATATTTTCATTTGTAATATGAGTATTTCTATATTAATGTTACCATATCATGACTATTATTTGAATTTTCCCTTATTTGAATTTCAAAATTCTTGTAATCCTAATGACTAACTCAATCTAATTTAAGATTATTTTAAGTTATCATTTATTTTTCAAAAAATTGGTAAAAAGGGCAACATTGAAAAAACAATAAATTAATTAAATAATAATAAATCATAATTATCCAATAATTTGGGCCAACAACTAATTACAAAAAAACAAGTGGGTTAAATGCAGAATAATTCAAAAATGTAGGACTAAATAAAAAAAAGTCCATAATATTTATTATCTTGCAAGCACGCCAAGACAAATTTACTTTAGTACGTTAAGGTAACTAATTAAACCAATCGTGGATGCCTTAATTCAAAGTCTAGAAACATGTAAATGTCTTAGAAAAAGGTCCACATATACCATGACCGACTGACTATTGTGAAAAGAAAAAATGTCTACATTCTTCTCTCTTTTGCCCTACGTATAAGTTAATACATTTGTTCAAGTTCAATGTTCTTCGCCTTTGACCAAGTCAACCGTTGACTCTATCACTGAATAATAATATTCGTAGAGGATCTTGATAAGTAGAAATGGGGCTTAATAGTGCACCTAAGATTTCTATCCCAAAAATTTTTATTTTTTTAGTAAAGTTACATTCATTTAATAAGTGGTGTTAAAACCAACAAGAGTTATTCCGAGTGTAAGGGACTCGAGGCCTTTAATCAAGATGTTTTAGGTTTGGGAGATCTCTCCCGTTAAATATGCTCACACTATCTCAAAGGATTAGTCTCTGCAGTCATGCGAAGGATACCTTGAGAGAAACTAAAAAAATAAATAGTGGTGTTAAAAATATAAAAATACACATGTAGTAGAGTCCAAAGACCATGAACATTATATGATGCCAAAAAATATACACTATTTTAACAACTCATCTTACCTCCTCGATAATCATGCATCAAATTAGCAACATATTACCAATAAAATGCAAAAACAATCGGAATTGCTTTAAGTAGCCCTTGATGTGCATAAGTAAATCAATAGAGTTTGTGGTGTTAAGAATTACTTTGGTATTTGGGATAAAAGTATTGGGTACCTTTATCGAGCCCCAGCGCAAGTAGATAGGAGTTAAGTTTAATTTTCCTCAATTTATTTTTTGTTTTGAATATTTTTTTTATACAAACAGTGATTTAATAATACATTTATTATTATTATTATTTACAATTGTCACATAGCAAAGAGTGGATACACAACATCATAAAACAAGTTGATCACAACAAACAGGTGGACACACCACATAATTTGATACTATATCTATGTGGATCGAACCCATGAGATCTTTCTTGTGAGAATAGGGTCAACAAACGAACCTAATCTAGCAACAACTGATTAACTTGATTAAGTATTTGCTAAGTTCATCCAATCCCGTACAACGCATTCGTGATGAGTGACCTAAAATGATCGGATCATTTTCCAAACTATTGACACCCTCTGCGATGTACCAGCTCCTTTTAAATAATGTATTTGGATTTTTTTTCACCATCTAAAGTAGCAAACATGCATGTTGAATAGGATTCTTATCTTGAACATCCCCTAATTAATTCTCTTCATATTTAAATAGGTCTTAAGAGAGTGGCTGAAATACTTAATATGAGACTTATGGTTTAACATTTAAATGCATTTCCATTTAGATCCTTCCTAACCACCTTAATTTTCTCATTTTTTTGATTTTGTTCCTTCGCTCCTATATTTCATTTGAAGTATGTTGCTTCTTTTTGTTTCCTTATTATGTTAAAAGAAGCCATAATATTTGCAAAACGTAGGCAACCAATTGCATTCCACATGTTCCAGCCTACTTGATTCTTTAGGTAATGAATCGCCCACTATGACCTCCACATAAACCTTAACAAATGTTATTTGATCATTCATAGCCATCATCCTATCAGTGGACAAGGGTCTACCTGTGAATACCTCATTCTGTGACCCTCATAAATCTATTTTTGGTAAAAAAAAAAGCCTTCGAAGAGAGCCCGTGAACACAGTTTCGAAGAAACAAATAGTAAGGGGAGAAAATCCCAAGAACGCAAAAATGCCGAAGCGGGTAATCAGATAACCAGATAAACCGTAAGGATAATCATATAACTCGTATGGTCAATGGTCTAGAGCAACTGGCTCAAGCGGTGAATAAACAAGAAGTGTTGCCCTAAACAGGAAAAAGAGAGAGCGAGACAGCTGATAGACTAATCGTACGGACAATTGGATAACATGTATGGTTTATCGAATTATCCGTAGGGGCAATCTTCTCTCGAGGGCAGATTCCACTGTTATATAAGCCAACTGAGAGCTCAAGACAAAGGTTCAAAAATTCAGTTTCAAAACAGAGGAAAAACATAGAAAAACTTGTATTTAGAAAGAGATATTTATGCTTAAACTTTGCTCAATTGGTGAAAAATTTTGTAATAGACTCTCTTATTTAAAAACAAAGTTGAAGCAAAGTTTTGTATTTTTGTAAAAGGTATATATAAACTCCGCTCTTATCATGTAGTCCCCATTTTTAATATCGTATTGTTACTTTTACATATACTTATAAATAGTGTATATGTACTTTTAATATCTATATCATTGCCTATATAAACATACGTCATATCATATTAATCGAATTTAAATGGGAAATGCCGTAACCATGAACTTGGATTAGAATCCTACTTGAACTGAATCCATGCCTAGATCACCAACTGCCACACCATTATGTCCATATTCTACCTAAATCACATAACAAATTGAACTGTTTAGTTGGGAATATCGTACGGTTAATATGTTATTTGAGCTAAAAACTTATATGCTTGCCTCGTAAACACTCCTGCATGTTCTGTTTTCATAGTATTTTAAAATATGTTTAGTGTTTCACATTGACTGTACGAGCAATCAGATTACCCGTACGGGCTTTCTGTCCAAACAAAAAAAATTATCCGAAAACAATAGGATCATGTTATGCATATTTAGCAACTCGTAAATATGATATTTAGGCTAAAACAGTAAGAAAAGATTAAAAAATAATAACAAGCATATCCATTTAGAAGCCAAAAAGGGCGACACAGATGCCTAACACCTTTCCGCGTTGAAACATAGTTCCACGAACTTAATCTAGTTGTGCAAAGACTGTTTTACCCCAAAAAGGGTACAAAATACACTTTTTATCTATTTTTGCGAAAAACGTACTGGCGACTCGAAAACCTTTTCCAAACTGAGCCACACATCGAATGGCGTCAGGGGGGTCCCGTCAGAATTCTTACAGTGGCAACTATACTGAAGACTATTTAAGAAAATTAGATTTTATTATATGTATATACTTGTTATCATGTTTTATCTGCTTTTTATTTATTGTATACATATATTATAACCATGTTTTTCGTGCTATGTACTTATTTTGGTCTCTTTGTGACAACTTAGCCACATACTAGGATTTTTTAGGCATAGAAGTTTGCTTGGTTGATGCTTTGTAAATATTTTTATGCCTAGGACAAACAAAAAATATTTTCCCTTTTATTTTCTGTAATAAAATTGAGCAAAATTGCCAACACTAAAGCACACTCGCACTACATGCATATACCCTACCTTTATTACCCAAGGGCCGAATGTAGAAGCATGCTAACTTGACGGGTTGGCAAACGCTGAAACATAAGCCATCACTTCTTCTCGGTCTCATACCCTTTGAATATATTGTAACCGTCCAACACAGTACTAACGATCACCCTGACAGGTAGGAGATATATCATGGGATTTATTACAGTACTCTGTGTATATCGGATTAAGCGCCACGCGTATGTGTTGGTTAAAAAATAACCCTAGAAGGGGTGAATAGGATTTTTAAAACTAAATGCGGAATTAAAAAGTTTCAAGTAAAGTTTTAAGAATAAAACTTTGACTATATTTATATCAAGTAACACAACCAATAATATAACACAACAATAAATAGCTTGAGTTAAAAAAATTAAACCGATTGAACAAATGACATTTTGTTCTCGCGGTTCAGTTGTCTAAACCATACATTCCCGCTCGGATAGTGCCCCCGAGAATTTTCACTAAAACCGATTTTCTTTCAGGGAAAAATCAAACCGCTATAAGTTTATTCTTCTTACACACTTTATAAGTATTATTCTAATCACAATACTCACACAAGAAATCATTTTGCTAACTTATGAAATTTACCTCTCACCACACTCAACAAGTTGACCTTCTTGTTATCCTATGAGATTAACCTCTCACAAATGAATATTCTAAATTATTTAGTGATTCATACCAATAAACAATAACTCTTTCAAGTGTTTAATAGAAACAATTGAAGCTCACACTAGAGTTATCTTGATTGATCAAAAGATTTAGCTTAAAGATGAAAGATATGATCAATACAAAAGCTTGAATTCTTGAATATGATGAATAGATGAAAGATAAGTTTTTATATGTGTTCAAGTTTTTCAAAATGTGTCTTAGATGTCCAATATATAGTCCCAATGAAGATATAGTTGTTTGAGAGGTTTAGTACAAAAAATATTAAAAAAAATCATAAATCCAACGGCTATATTTTGAGGCATCAGTCGACTGAACAAAACTCATTAGCACGAGCTAGGAAGCCATGGGAACCGTTTCCTTGATGGTCCAATGAGGTCGATTGAGTGTCTTATCAACTTTCATGTCCTAGATGTGGTGGCTAATTTTAACATGTTATTAGACCGAGCTTTGCCAAACCCATTCGAGACGATTTTGTAGTCTTTGCATTATAAAGTGAAGTTTGTATTCGAGGATAGTATCGTGGTAATCTGGGGGGATATCGATATAGAAAATGTCGAGTCAACTGATAAGAATCTGGTTCTGAAGATTGATATGGGGAATGAGGGGATCGCCCTCAGTCGCCTTCCCTTACAATGGTTTTGCAGAGTCGCAAAGGAAAGTCCGAGGCTAGATAACCCTTAGCTGGAAAGTTTTGTGTTGGATAAGCACCAATCAGTCACCCGTTGAAAGTCGGATATTTAAAAATCGACTGGGTCGATAGGTCACTGGCCGAGACTACAGACCACATAATCAAAGACATTACCGGGCTGATCATGGAAGAAGCCGAAGTCTGCATACTCAGGGGGACAGTCTCCCACTGATGAAGCCTTTGGAATTAGCATCGGGTTTGCCTCGGTTAAAGAATTGGGTATCCTTTCCGAACAAGCTATCCCCCTATGGCCAACAAAGTCTGCCACCAGCTGGAAGAAAATTTCCCTATTACTAATGATGTTGTTGTTTTGTCTTTTGATGATTTATCTGTTTTAAACAATGCTTTATTCCTTTTTTTATGATGATATAAAAGCTGCTTTCGACTATCCTTGTGTAATAGAAATAATTGATTATAACAAAACAAACAGAATTGATGAAAATTTTGATGAAAATGATTTCTTACGCCACTTAAAAAAACTTGAGTTAAAGCAAAATGATCGCGTACAGTCTAGTGAGGACGACCTAATTAAAGTTAATTTAGGTACACCCGAAGAGCCCAAAGAAGTTAAAATAAGGTCCACTCTGAGCACCGAGGAACAGTCTAATTTTTTTAGCTTGTTGCAAGAATTTGAGGATGTTTTCGCCTGGTCGTACATAGATATGCTGGAGATATATCAGTTAATCATTATGCACAAGATTCACATTCCTTCTGAGATTAAGTCGGTCAAGCAAAAACTGAGGAAATTAGAACCCGAATGGTCGTTGAAAATCAAGGAGGAAGTGGAGAAACTCTTGAAAGTTAAGTTTATTCGGGTCATCGAGTATCCGACATGGTTATCCAATGTCATGCCATTGCCTAAGTCCACCGAAAAGGTACGAGTATGTGTAGATTTCAGGGATCTCAACAAAGTTTGCCTTAAAAAAAATTTTCGCTACCAAACATCGATATCATTGTCAATAGTCATTTGTAGATAGTTTTGCAGGGTACAATCAGATTAAAATACGCCCGAACCATGATGAGAAGACAACATTCATCACGTCGTGGGGGACCTATTATTATACAATCATGCCTTTCAGATTAAAGAACGGCGGGGCCACTTATCATTGAATGGCTATAACCATTTTACATGACATGATCCATACCAAGGTGGAGGTTTATATGGATGACATAATCGTTAAGTCCAAAGATAGAGAAGACCACCTCGTTGCCCTAGGAAAATTCTTCGAGAGACTACGATTGTATAAAATGAAACTCAATCCGCAAAAGTGCGTTTTCGGGATTGTCAAAGAAAAGCTGTTAGGACATATCGTTAACAAAGAGGGTATCGAAATAGATCCTGCCAAGATAAAGACCATCATGGAAATGCTCACGCCTAAGACTGAAAAGGAAGTGAGAGGTTTCTTGGAGAAAATCCAATACATCAGCCGTTTCATATCGCAATTGACTTCTATTTGCAAATCGATCTTTAGATTGCTTCGAAAAGACTCCGATCAGGTTTGGGATGATTAGTGCCAAGAGGCTTTTAAAAAAATCAAGCGCTATATGTCGAAGCCGCCGATTCTCATGCCATCACAGCCTGATTCGCCTTTACTCTTATATTTGATTATCACTGATACGGCCACGGGGGCCATGTTGGCCCAATACGTGGAAACATCCTCGAAGGAAAGGGCATTATATTATGTCAGTCAAAAGTTTATATCTTATGAAATTATATATATGGCTCTAGAGAATACCTATGCTGCTTTGGTCGGAGTGGCTCAAAAATTAAGGCACTACCTACTATCCTTTCAAGTCAAATTAATCTTGAGAATGGATCCCATCAAGTACTTATTTGAGAAACCCGTTATCTCTAGCAGATTGCCTGATTTCTTTTCCTCTTATCCGAGTTTAACATCACCTATGTCACTCGGAAGGTAATCAAAGGGCAAGTTATAGCAGACAACTTGGCAGACAACCCGTTAACAGAAGAAGACTGGGAAGAAACCGAATTTCCAGACGAGTTAGTTGCAGAAATTGAAGGAGAGTCAAAATAAAAGCTTTACTTCGATGGGGCTGCAAATCAGAAAGGTTATAGTATTGTTATGCTCCTAATATCACCGACTAAGGAGGTCTCTCCCTTGGCAGTCAAACTCAATTTTAAGTGAACCAATAATATGGCCGAGTACGAAGCCTGCATTGCTGGTTTACAGTTGGCATTGGAGAAGAAAATCGAGGTCCTAGAGGTGTATGGAGATTCATCGTTGGTAATCGAGTAAGCCTTGGGCAATTGGCAGACCCGTAATGAAAGGCTTTGCCTTTAC
Source organism: Lonicera japonica (assembly GCA_021464415.1). Classification (NCBI taxonomy): domain Eukaryota; kingdom Viridiplantae; phylum Streptophyta; class Magnoliopsida; order Dipsacales; family Caprifoliaceae; genus Lonicera; species Lonicera japonica. Next base: position 64,742,509 of record CM038466.1, on the reverse strand, counting down.
AAAGTTTCCCTTAAAAGTAATTCAAAAAAGTTCATTTTTTCACTTATCGAGAGTTATGAATAACTTTGCCGATGCATTAGCTACTTTGGCTTTCATGGTAGATATCCCGGATGGAATGACGGTATTCCCGTTGATAGTCGAAAAGAGGGCTGAGCCTACATACTACTTCGAAATTAAGGTACCGAAATAAGACACTGTAGATTCGTCAGTTTGGTATTACAACATTTGGAGGCTTCTAAGCAAAGGAATTTACCCACCCGGGGCAGATAAGAGAAACCGGGTCACCCTTCGGAGACTAGCTGCACAATTCATCCTTTGTGACCATGTCATGTACAAACGCCACTATGATGGTACCCATCTCCAATGTGTGCCTGAAAGTCAGCTCGAAAAAATCATGGGCCAAATCCATAATGGGGAGTTCGGTCCCCACATAAGGGGGGACTACTTTGTCAAAGAAGATCATTAGGCAAGGGTACTTTTGGACTACTCTACAAAAAAACTGCAATCAGTATATTCAGAGGTGTCACAAGTGTTAGAAATACGCCAAGGCTCAGAATCTGCCCCAAAAAGAGTTGTATTTTATGATTTTCCTATGGCCTTTCTCAATATGGGGCATATACGTTATCGGATAGATAAATTCGAAAGCAAGCAACGGACATTAGTATATCTTAATAGCGATTGTTTACTTCTCGAAGTGGGTTGAGGCCGAGTCTTATGCCGTGTTAATCGTTAAAAAAGTGGCCTAGTTCATCAAGCAAAACATAATTTATAGATACGAGGTACCGCAAGAAGTCATATTCGATAATGGAGCCCATTTCCAAAGTAAAGCTGACGCTATCTTAGAAGAATAAGGAATCAAACATCACAGGTCTTCCCCATACAGACCCCAAATAAACGGAGCTCTCGAGGCCGTTAATAAAATCCTGAAGAACATCTTAGGTAAAATGGTTGAAACCAATAAAGATTGGCATTTAAAGTTTCCGTTTGCACTTTGGGGTTACTGTACGACCAAAAGAGTTTCCACAAAGATGAGTCTTTTTTATTTAGTCTATGGCACGGAAGCCATACTGCCTGTGGAGGTTGAAGTCTCATCTCTACGAGTTTATTTGGAAAGCCAAGTTCCGGAAGAAGAATGGGTACAACGCCAATATGAAGAATTAGTGATGCTCGACGAGAGATGATTGAAAGTTGGTTACCATCATTAAGGATACCAACGCCAAGTGGCCCAGGCCTTCAACAAAAATGTTAAAAAAAGAAACATCAAGGAATTTGACTTAGTATTGAGAGAGATACATGAGCCCGTCAAGGATATTGGAGGAAAGTTCACCCCTACTTGGAGTGGACCCTACATAGTTGATAAGATCTTGACAGGAAGAACAACCACCTTAGTTGACCTCAATGACATCTTGTTATCCTAACTAACAAACCTTGACCGTCTTAAGAAGTTTTACCCCTAAAAAAAAGAAAAAAATAGGGGGATAACATCTTTTCCACTTCCACACCATTCTAGAATTATGATAACTTGATCCTCCAAAACATCACTTTTCATTCAAAATTAGAATCTTGTCTTTTCAAAAGGAGATAAGTATGCAGCCCAAAAAGTTACTTTGGGTCCAGTTCATCTTTACATCTTAAATATTCCCAAACACTACTCAGTTAGTCATTTGAAGGTTATAAAAGACACTTATGCAAGTTCACAAGTGGTCACCAAGAATTAAAAACTCATAAGTTGATTTGTCAGAATCATAACACACGAGGATATTAAAAACTAATGGTTATTTCTTCACTAAAGGGAACACAATATTTTCGAGACTTAAAACTAAAACAGCGAAGAGCTGGCGAGGGGTTAAAACCATTAGTTCTAATCACCCATGTATTCCGCGTATATCTACGTGGAACAGATAAGGGCCCAGCGACCTTGATCAGCAACCATTTCATAACGTTAGGTCTCATACAAGCGATACAGTTGAACAATCTAGGCAGCGATCATCTCTCCCATGTGCATCTGAGTGAACCAATTGTTGAGCCAAGGATGGTCCACTGAGGCAGTTTGGGTAAAGTTCCACAGAGACACGATCATTTCTAAAAAGGGTGGGGTGGTCGAAAATGAGAGATCCGCTGCCTCCACATATGCGTGACGAGCAATCCCAAGGCTCTCCAAAAGACAGACCTCTTTGGCACGAGTTATGGCAACACACTTCTTATGAAAATCCTGCGAGGGTTGGGAAATCGTTTACACTTTTCCAAATTGTCGAAACAACCTACTTGGGATGTAGAAAAAAGACCGGTCCAAACCGATTAGTCGCATGCAATATACATTAGGCATCCTGGGCACAAAGCAAGTAATGTTTCACCATAGAATGGTCCATTGAGTCGTCGATATGTCGTGACCGCCGAACCAGTCCACCCAAGCCACTGATCTTCTATTGAGAGCCAGTTGTTTGAAATCATGAACGTGACGCCTCCGGAATAGTGCTACTTCATCGATTGTCATAAACTTTGGCCGAATTAGCATGCCGAACCTCTCCAAGAGCCATATGAATAGTAGAAGAGGGATACCACCGAAATATATTGGTTGTTGACAATAACCATCCATCCATTGAAGAGTCTCAGAGATAATGATAAGCACAGGGTTATCCCTATCAAAAACGCCCTTCACCACGTTCAAAACGCGAAAATGGATTAAGGGAACGAGGCTGACAAGCATAAGATCTGCAAAGAGTAATAAAATTGCCAAATTATGGCGACCGATATCAGTTGAGGCTTATCTTTTTCATTGCATGAATTAATCTATCAAGACGAGTAGGTCAACCTTATTGCCAATCACGATCGGACAAGCAAAGACTTTAGGAATGCCTAACAGATTAAACAGGTTTTGCCAAACAGAACTGAATAATCGGGGTAAGGCTTGGCTATCTATGTTTCCCATCTCCAGAATATAAGAAAAATCTTTGTACGTTGGGCAGATTTCATCCAATTCAAATCGGAACACGTGCAAGTCCGGCTACCAGAAATTCAAATCTGCATGTAACATAGACCAATTAATTTCTTGGGTCCGCCAATAGAAAAGATGCCTCATGGGGCTGAGATGGGAATTACCTGGAATGGTATCATAAAGGGAATCACGTAAGAGCACGTATTCCTCTGAAATTATTTTTGAAGGGAGAATGGCTTCCAGAAGGCTGTGTTTTATAAAACGCTATATTTTTTAGATTAACTGTACGGGCAATCAAATTAACTGTACGGTTTGTTGGTCAGAAAACAACCCTAGAGGGGGGTGAATAGGGTTTTAAAAACTTAGTGCGGAATTAAAACGTTTTTAAAATGTTTAAGCAAAGCAATAATATCAAGGAAATAATCAATTTCAAGTAATCAATCCCAATACAAGCAAATAAGCAATCTCAAAATACAAGCAATAATATAGCAATAAAAAGAGAGCTTGAGTTTAGAAAGATTAAACAAATTTGAAGTTCAAGACTTTTTGTCCTCACAGTTCAATTTCCTAAACCATACGTCCGCGCTCGGTTAGTTTTGCAAGAATTTTCACTATTCAATCTTTTTCGGGTGAAGATCAAACCTCAATACGAATTTTGTTATACACACAAGACTCATAATGTAGCTATAACTACTACACTTCTTTCAAGATATGCTCTCTTACTCTACAAAGAGACAAACTCTCTTTTGAAATGAAGAGTAATTTGTTTTTGGTGACACACACCAATACAATAACTCTCAAGTATTTACAAGATATGAAAATTAGCTCACACTAGAAGTTATCAAGTTTTGATAAAAAATATATAGTTTAAAAGATGAAAGATTGATCAAAATGTATTCTTGAATCTTTGTATATTTGAATATATGAATAATAAAATATTATAATGATTCAAGGTGTGTTAAAATATGTCTAGGACCTCATATATATAGCTTGAAAAAGTATATGGCCATTGGGGGGTGATTAAAAAAGGTTTTGGGTCAAAGGTATACATTTTCAAACTTTTCAACAACTAGTTTTGACCAGAAATTTAAATTTGTTTTGATAATATCTCATAATCTGACAGTTGGATCATGCTCAAATTTTGGTCAAAAGTGCTAAAAGATATTGTCTAACTACTGTAAAAATTCAAAATGATCGGAGCCCGGAAAGGCTTCATCATACCGTTAGATCAAAACTGTGCCAAAACTGAGCGGATCTAAAATGAAAAATAAAAATATTTTTGCAATCTAGCAGTTTAGTTCCAAATACAATTCTAATAATTTTTGAACCTCAAAGATATGTTTCTAAGTTACCTATTTTTATGAGAGCTTAAAATATGATCATTTAAAATTAATATGAATTTATTTTGAAACTTATTTAAAGCTTATTTGAATTAAATCTTTAAAAGATCTATGAAATATGTTTGAGCCATAGAAATTGATTAATCAAGAAACTTAACATAAATCCTAAGCACTCACTAAATTATCGAATTAACAAGTCTTCGAATGATTTAATTTGTTTATTTGAATTGATCTTCACTTGAAACTTTTTCTTAGAAGCTTTTCATATAGTTTTTTGATCCTTTATACTTCATGATTTGCATTGAGAGATTTGATCTTCCTTGTCTTGTCCATTGATCGAATAGTGATAGAGTGATCCTTGTCATGTTTTTTTTGAATTTTTCATGTAAATGAAATATATACTTATATCAAGAAACATGTTAAATTACACATGATTGATTTATTATTATTATCAAAATAAGATTAAGACCTTAGGTCAACAATCTCCCCCTTTTTAATGATGACAATAAATTAATGTATGTTAACAATAACAAGCATAAATATCATATAAATGTAAATAAATAATATGACTCCCCTCAATTTATGCAAATATGACAATTAAAAAGTATTGCAAATATTTGAGATAGTTTCAAAACCAATTTTTTTAAAATAAAGCTTTCAAAAGTATGAATGTAGAAAAGTATTTAAAGTCAGTTTAAAGCATTTAAAATCTTACCACAACATTTAAAATTATTATAAAAAATCTTAACACAACACCAACACCATACACACATGTTCCCCCTATGGCAACATAAAAAGGGGATCTAGACTATGCGAGAGCACTGGATTCTAGATGCACGCAGGGGATTAACAAAATGTCGAAAATGATAGAAGTAAGGAAGAAAAATCATACCTCATGGTCTAGCATGCCCTCGAAAAGTGAAACGTATGCTGACAAGGAGCGGGGTTTAGAGGGATATCCTTAGAGCCGACCACACCATCTCAAATAATGGGATACGAGTACGGGATAGCAGGCAAGTGATAGGTCGGGTAAGTTGGTCTAGCCTAATAAGAAGGACCCGCCTGATATGAACAACCTTGCACCGTGAAACGACCCATCCTCGTAAGTAAGATGTGGTATCAACAAAGGCACGCCACTGAAAGAATGAGCCATATCAAAGTGAAGAGGCCCGAGTGGATTCTCGCGTGAATGAGGAGGAAGAGGTGGTGCAGACTCGCTAAAACCAAAGCCTCTAAAATCAATACCTCCCATCTAAACATAGTCGCCATGTCCCTTATCGAGAGCACCCTTAGGAGAGGCGGGATGATCTGGAGAGTCAACCGGCGACAGAGGAGGAGGAACCTCGAGGTCGGCGGTAGAAAGAACATATCCACCGGGGATTGTTGTCGCCCGCATGATCTTAACGGCAACAGGGGGCGGCCCAGCATCAAGTGCCTGGCAATGTAATCTTTGTACACCACTTCAGGTCCTCTCAGAAAACCATCAAAGTATATCCCCTCGGCTAGCTAGGTAACAGTTTCAGCCTCCATCCGCTCAGGGAGACGCATGAAAAGAGGGGGATCAACAAGGGGCCGCAATGGAAAACCAAGAGAATACTATCAAATGACCTCTTGGCCATAGACATCTGATACTCGTACGCCCCGTGAAATACAGTGTGTTGTTGAGAAAACAGCTGATTCAACTCACTCCCCCACTTAGTATAGGGGTACGGGATCCAAGTGACCTGAGGGAATAAAAAGGAAAAATCTCATAAATATTAGTAGTAAAACCGTAAAAGCCTAAAACTTTACAAAATTCGAAGGTAGTAAGTATACCTGAGCCTCTGTTAAGCCATCCAGTGCAACCTTCACATGCTCGAGGGTGACAAAGTGTCATGTCCTCCGGTTTGTGGCCCGATATAGATTCTAGAGAGGCTAGCTGATATCCGAGATTCGTAATGGCTGCAACACATGTCCCCCATTAAAATGTTCGAGGAACCAAACCTGTTAAAAAAGGCAACAAGCAGATAAAAAGCGAGTACGACTTAACATTTGTTTTCTTATTTCAGGAATGACTTGCAAACGCAATAAAGGAAAATAAAGGACACGAAATCGTGTACCTCCCACAAGTAAGACATGCCAATGTGGTTATCATAAATCCCTCGAGAGAATAAATTTATGGAATGGTAGAGCGTCACCAATCCCAATCCTGCCCAGTTCATTCCTTCAATAGACAAAAAATCCCTAAAGAGATTAAGCCACCACAGATGCACTGACCCAGCTGCATTGGCCACCAACGACTAGCCAAACATGTACATCAGAAATGTTTGGGCCCTCTGCCTAACCTCCACGTGAGTCAAGACATCGATCATCATGTCGCCAATGTTGCAAATAAGTCTTCAAATGCTCAACCCTAATGGCGTTTCCCGCAACCAAGGAAAACGCGTAACCCATCGCGACTTGCATTCCATCCTAAGTAACCACCCTCCTCTGGTCGACAAAAATGGTCTGCCTCTTAAACGGCAATCTGACCATTATCTAAAAATCAAGAAAGGTCATCGTCAACTCCTCGAAGCTGCAATGGAATGTGTTAGTGGTATCTCACCAACGTTGGCCCAGAATCGATAGAAGGTGCAATCCCAGCTTTTTGGGGGCCCACACAAATGAATCCAAGAAGGGGCAAAACCTCACAGATCAAATCAACATCGAGACATCCAAGGGACATCTCTCCCAAGTATCTGCCAGTGGCCTAATCGAGCCTCGGCCTTGCACTCCACCACCCTCTTGTAAAAAATAACCAAAATTCCGGATTACAAACATGTAACATATATGAGGTAATAAGTACTATCTCACAAGAATAATTTGCCAAAACGCAAAAGTTATGCATGCCATTCATACTAACATTGTCCTTTAGGGGCATTTTAGTAATTTTTATCGAACAGGCATCGAATTCGTACTAACATTGTCTTTTAAGGGCATTTTAGTAAATTTTATTGAACAGGTAGCCAATTCATACTAATATTGTCCTTCAGGGGTATTTTAGTATTTTTTACCGAACAGGCATCCAATTCGTACTAACATTGTATTTTAGGGGAATTTTAGTAAATTTTATTGAATAGGTTGCCAATTCATATTAACATTGTCCTTTAGGGGCATTTTAGTAATTTTCACCGAATAGGCATCTAATCCATACTAACTTTGTGTTTTAAGGGTATTTTAGTAATTTTTACCAAACATGTGCTATTTCATACTAACTTTGTCTTTTAGGAGCATTTTAGTAATTTTTATCGAATAAGTACTATTTCATATTATTTGTCTTTCAGGGGCATTTTAGTAATTTTTATTGAATAGGTAGCCAATTCATAGTAACTTTGTCTTTTAGAGGCATTTTAGTAATTTTTACCGAACATGTGCTATTTCATACTAACTTTGTCTTTCAGGAAAATTTTAGTAATTTTTACTAAACAGGTAGCCAATTCATACTAATTTTGTCTTTTAGGGGGATTTTAATATTTTTTTATCGAACATGTCGTATTTCATACTAACTTTGTCTTTTAGGGGCACTTTAATAATTTTTATTGAATAGGTAGACAATTCATACTAACTTTGTCTTTTAAAAACTTTTTAGTAATTTTCTACCTAAGTGATATCTATTTGCACTAGGGGTGTCCATCCGATCCAATCCGGTGATTTTAAACCATCCGCATCCGATCCGATTCGATTCGATGTCGATTTTAGGTTTTAGCATCCAATCCAATCTAATATACTTTACCAATCCAATCCAATCCAATCCAATTAAATGTTGGATTGGATCGGTTTCCATCCGATCCGATTCTTTGTTTGATGCATCAAACATAATATTATACAAATATACAATGTGAGTCAACTAGCCAAAAAGTTTTTTATTTAAATAATAATAATAAAAAAAAAAAAACTAGCCATCCCGCTTAATCAGGCTAGCTGGCTTAGGCTGGATCTTTATTATATTATGATACATAATAATAATAATAATAATAATAATAATAATAATAATAATAATAATAATAATAATAATAATAATAATAATAATAATAATAATAATACTTCGTGAGATCACTGACTCATTGAGATGTTAATTGTTATTTTAATTAAAACCCTCATCTTACAAATATTACAAAGCAGCCCCTTATTTTATGAATATTACAAAATTACTACTTTAAGTCTTTAATATTGGTTTGGATCGGTTTGTAGACCATATAAAACCGAAACCGATCCAATTTTTTCGGTTTTCAATTTTTGCATCCGATCCAATCCAATCTCCATAAAATCCAGAAAAAATGGATTGGATTGGATTGGATTAGATTAGATCGGTTTCTCGGTTTGGATTGGATTTTGAACACCCCTAATTTGCACTAACTTTGTTTTTAGGGACATTTCAGTATCTTTTCCGTCTCCCGAAATGGTAAAACATTTTATCTCTCGAAAAGGTAAGAAAATTCATCTCCCAAAAGGGTAAGACATTTTATCTCCCGAAATGATAAGATAATTCGTCTCCCGAAAAGGTAAGATAATTATTATTATAATACTAAACAGGTATGTTTTGCTCAGACAATCAATCTTTATTATTATTATTATTATTATTATTATTATTATTATTATTATTATTATTATTATTATTATTATTATTATTATTATTATTATTTATTTTATTAACAAAAATCATGGTAGGAGTCACATAGGCTAAAAGTGGGCCAATTATCTCATTATCAAAATACACAAAAGTCACATCTTGTCACATGTAGTTTGTCTCTCGCTCAGCTTTTTTTTTTTTAATTTTATTGTTGTCATTCTTTAAGCATTTCAAATATTATATTTCAAATTTTAAGGTCTGCCAACAGTTTAAAAGTCTCTCAAAATGCCCTTTTCATAGGCTATCAATGTCATGGGTGAGGTGTTACAGGCTGTTCGAAAGTCCAACGCATAATTAGCACATGTATATATGCATCAACTATCATATATTATTCTCTTGCAAGAGAAATTTAGGATTGGTGGTTGGATTCCGAGCCAGTAGATACTACACTTGTTGCCTAATGTCGAACAGATCAGCCCCATCAAACAGTACACCATCCTAATCATTTGTATAAAGGCGGGGGTAGGCTCGGCCATTGATAAAGTGGTAGGTTGGGTTGAAATGAAGGGTGCCAGCGAGATCTTGGTTGATGGTCTCGGTGATAGGGCCGTGAAATTCCTCTATTGCTACCGTAAAAGTCATCGAAAAAGAGAAGAATGAGAAGGAGAACTACAGAGATGTTAGAAATCGGATTGGAATAGTGTGACACGGCTGACACACGATGGGTTTATTTGTTCAACTGGATTAATCGTAAGGTTAATCGGGCTTTCGAAACGGATAATCAAGCCACTGAAATGGTTAATCAAGCTTCTGAAACGGTAAAACGGGTTGATAGCCCCATTAGCCCGTACGATCAATCTAAAAATTGTACGGTACATCGGATAACCCGTACGGTTAATCTGAACCCCGAAATAATTTTTCATTCTTCTGAACATGAGAAGTGCATCAGACGAGGTAGAAGCCCATATAAAAGTAAGGCGACCATTGGATTACGTTTTAAAAATGCATAAGGCTCCCGAAATGCGGATCTTTCATGTTTTTAACTATTTCTCAACGTTGTATACTTGATTCGAAGCACACAAACACTGAAGGGCTCTGTAGATACCTCATTCCATGACCCTCACAAATCTGTTTCCGAAAATAAAGCATTCGAAGAGAGCCGGTGAACATAGTTTCGCAGAAACAAAGATAAATTGGAGAAAATCCCAAGAGCGTGGAAAAGCTGAAGGGGTAATTAGATAACCCGGTACGATTTATCTGATTGAACGTATGGATAATCATATAACCCGTACAGTCAATGGTCTAGAGTAGTTAGCTCAGGCGGTGAACAAACAAGAAATGTTTCCTTAAGCGGGAAGAAAAGAGGCCGAGACTGTAATACCCCGTAATTGAATTAGCGTAATTTAGACCCGAATTAACCTCGATTAAGTGAAATTTTTGAAGAATTTAGGAATATTGATTAATCGTGGATCAAATTGTATAACTTCATAAGTTTAGTGTGGACTGAAATGTAAAGTTACAAAAGTTTGGGGTTGAAATAGTAAGATTTTGTAAGTATGGGATAAAATGTTGTAATTTACCCAAAATCATGGAATTCTCTAGAGAAAATCCACTAAGTTGATTTCTTGCTTTCCTTTTTCCATTTTTTGGCCGAGCAAGAGACAGAGAGAAAGGGTCTCCATTTTTGGTTAAATTTTAAGCTTTATCTCTCTAGATTTGGTCTATCAAACTTCGCCGAATCGCGACGAGCCTTTAGGAAAAATTGTTCTATGCTTTGAAAGCTACGCGGAAGTATGGGAATTTTAGAGTTTCGTCACCAAGTCTCGGTTCATCATCACCTTTGGTTAATATTTTGATGCCATGAGGTAAGCCTTTAAATTATCTTTGATTTTTTTGAATTTTTGGTGAATTTATAAAGAATTTTCTTAGTATGATTTGGGTTTGATAATTATTGGTATTTGGGTTTAAGTTAATACATGGAGAAGTATGTGTGTTTTACATGAATTATGGAAGTTATGGATTTAAAATATAGAATTATACACACCATGGGTTTACTAGAATGTTTAAGTAAGCAAAAATGGATTTTTTGCTAATGTTTTGGTGTATTTCGAGCTGGTTATTGATGAGTGATGTTAGATATCAAGTATGTATTTCAAAATATAGTTCAACATTTAGCATATGGCTTTGGAATTACTCAAAAAGGATGAAAATTGAATTTTTGGTGAATTTCGCAAGTTTGGTGGACGATAACAAATTCTACGCGGGAATATTAAAATTTTGTATTATGTTTTGTAGCAATTGAAATTGAAAAATTATGATTGAAAGATGGTTTTGAATTTGTTTCTTAGTGTTCTTGTGTGTTGTGATGATATAATTGAATTTTCTTGATCATGAAGAGACAATAATAGATGATATAAGTAGAAATCATGCTAAAAATCTATAAGTTCATAATTATGGCAGATTGGTGTCCACGTGGGAGAATTGTTATAACTCCTTGTAGAAAATTCCAATTTATGTACCGTAAATTGCATTAAAAAGTAGACACACAGAGCTTTCCAGAAATGTATGGTAGAGCACCTAGCTCTCAGCCAATTGGTACAGTTTAATCCGTGAAGTTGGACTATTGTCATACGTTTTATTCCGGACAGCATGTTTCTACTGTGTTGTTTTGTGAATATCTGATTTGTTAGCCGTTGGATTATGCTCAAATTCTGGAATATTGTTTTTAAACATGTTGTGTAACTACTATAAAAATTTGGGAATGATTGGAGCGCAGAAAGTACCTAGTATGTGCAGGGGATTCGGACTGCATCTAATTCTGAAGGGTTATAATGTGTGGTAAATTAACAAGTGCATAAGGGTATACATTTGTGTAATTGTTAGTATATGTAGCACACTTATAAATGATTATATTGAGGTAAAATTGGAATACTAATTATGTTAGATTGGTAGGTGAAGGAACGAATACTTCTAATGCACCGAAAAAATTGAACTTGACACTACGTTGGTGTGGACTTGAGGTGAGTGTACTCACTTGAAATTTATATACATTTGAATGTGTAAATGTGAAGGGTGGTGTGAAATATGTATGTTGATATTATGATGCTTGATGCCTAATAATTGAGGCTATAGAGCGGTTATGTATATATGATACATCTGATGCCCAGTATATATAGGGCTAGAGGATGTGTATATGGAATGGATGCTTGATGCCTACTAATTAAGGCTATATAGCGGTTATGTATGTGATACATCTGATGCCCAGTATATATAGGGCTAGAGGATGTGTATATGGAATGGATGCTTGATGTCTAATAATTAAGGCTATAGAGCGGTTATGTATATGATACATCTGCTGCCCAGTATATATAGGGCTAGAGGATGTGTAAAGGGAATGGATGCTTGACGCCTAATAATTGGGGCTATAGAGCGGTTATGTGTGTGGTACATCTGATGCATTATATGATGGCTAGAGGATGGGAATAGAATGTGATTATATATGATATGTATATCTGATGTTTTATATGATGGCTAAAGGATGGGAGTTGAATGTGATTATATATTATATGTGTGTATATATATATACTTTGATAGATTACTGTTGAGGAAAGTGATACATTCACTGAGCCTATAGCTCATACTTTTATATATGTTTCTCTTTACAGATATCAAGAAAGGATGTCCACTGCCAGGTTTAGGATGGGTGGGAAGGTTCATAGAAAAAGATACTACGTCGTTTTTGTTTATTGTACTAGTCTTGTTATATGTATTTGACTAGACATTCTTATGTGTGTAAGTTGAAAATATTTACTAGTATTACTTTTCCAAGACAAGGTTGAAAAAAAAAATATCATGGTTATGCGATGATGTTGATTATGAAAATGATTTAATTGTATTTAGAGTAAGTATTATTTTTGTGTTGTTCGGGTGTGACAGAGACTGCTGATAGACTAACCGTACGGGCAATTGGATAACCCGTATGGTCTATCAGATTTTTTGTACTGGCAATCTGCTTTTGAGGGAAGATTCCACTGGTATATAAGCCAACTGAGAGCTCAAGACAAAGGTTTGAAAATCCAGTCTCAAAACAGAGTAAAAACAGAGAGAAACTTGGATTTAGAAAGAGAGATTTATACTTAAACTCTGCTGGATTTATGAAAGAATTTATAATAGACTCTCTTATTTATAAACAAAGTTGAATCAAAGTTCTGTATTTTTGTAAGAGGTATATATAAACTTCGCTCTTATCATGTAGTCCCCATTTTTAATATCATATTGTTACTTTTGTATATACTTATAAATATTGTATACGTACTTTTAATATTTATATCATCGCTTATGTAAACATAAGTCATATCATATTAATCGGATTTAAAAGAAAAATGCCATAACCACGAACTTGGATCGGAATCATACTTGAACTGAATCTATGCCTAAATCACCAACTGCCATGCTATTCTATCCATATTCTGCCTAAATCATGAAACAAGTTGAACTGTCCAGCTGGGAATACCGTATGGTTAATCTTTTATTCGAGCTAAAAACTCTTTTGCATACCTTGTAAACACTCCTGCATGTTTTGTTTTTATAGTATTTTAAAATCTGCTTAGTTTTGCACATTGACCATACGAGCAATCAAATTACCCGTACGGGCTTTCTAATTGACCGTACGGGCTTTCTGTCCAGACAACTTTTTTTTTATCCAAAAATAGTAGGATCATGTGATGTATATTTAGCAACTCATAAATGTAATATTTAGGCCAAAATAGTAGGAAAAGATTAAAAAATGATAACAAACATGTCCATTTAGAAGCCGAAAAGGGCGAGGTTGATGCTTAATTCCTATTCGTGTCGTAACATAGTTCCCGAATTCAATCTGGTTGCGTAGACAACGATGTACCCCAAAAAGGGTACATAACACACTTTTTGTCATTTTTTCTGGAAAACGTATTGACGACTTGAAAACCTTTTCTAAACTTAGCCACGCGCCGAATGATGTCCAGGGGGTCTCGTCGGGATCTTACACTACCTTTACATTTATCATCTTGCTTTTAACAAGAATCGAAACAACCTATAAATGTAGTTTCAAATGGAGAAATTAATTTCATATCGGGACCATAGCCATATCATCACATTCAAGAATAACATTGGCAATCCAAGGTGTAATAATTGTCCTGCCTTCATAACCTCCATAGTTAATATCACATACTTAAACTCCATCACATAGACCCTTGTTTTAATTAAATAGATCTTAATATCCCCGTATCCATTCGATTTCCTTTCCACATATTGTTTCATAACATGGGATGGTGGTTTCACCCTCAACACATACATAATCAAAGCCGTCCTACATCTCTTTATCCCATTTTCAACCTCCTCATCCTAAAAATGAAAATTTCTAACTCCATCATCCTCTATAGGTGAAATGTAGGAAAAAACAACTCCATAAGCACATTTTTTATTTAGAGCCACAATAAATACCCTGCTTTTAGCTCAACCTTAGCCTTCTAAACAATCTTACCATTAAGAGGTGAACATTGAAAATCAACAATATCACATGCTTCACAACTAATGAGTAACTAAAAAGCGATAAAATAAATTCAAAAACCCATCAAGAGTAGTTTTAGTTCTCAAATCAATTTGACAGAATGTTTGATCGAAGAAGTTAACGCATTTATGTAGCCTTTAATAAATTTCATTATAATACTGGACTACAATTTTATTTTCCAAAAACATGTATTTATCTTTGTTTATATAAATGTTACGATAATTGATTGAAAAAACAAAAAAGATATGATAAAGCGCTAAATCAATAGTTTTTACCGGAGCAAAACACCCTGAGTCTATTCTTTTAAATTAAGATGAAATTACATTGATATAAATGACATGAACTACTACTGTGGTAGAAGTATATCTCAAAACAAGATACGGCCCTTGCCCGACTGGTTAAAAGTTTGATTATTCACACAGGACGCCATGATTCAATCCTCTCCCTCAAGAACCACCTGGATTTATCATTGCTTGGAAAAAAAAAATTTATCTATACTATTAATTAAGCACAATGAAGCTTCTTGGTATATCAATTAAATTACCAAAATACCCCTACTTTGAAAATAAATAAATTACAATTAAAGGTTGGGTGGAGATATTGGCACACACTCACTTTTTATTCGGTCCTTAACAATCGAATAAAGTGTATGTTACTCGGTTATAAAGAACCGAGTATAAATTTAATAATGCCTTACTCGATTATCAAAAACCAAATATATAAACTTATACTCAGCTTCTAAGATCCAAATAACATATACTTTACTCGGTTGCGAAAACTGAGCGTTATCAAGTGTATTTGGGTGCCAATATTTTCACCCTTTGAACTTATATATTAAACAAAAACCACTTTATCACTTTACCAATTACAATAATATATTTAAAAAAAAAAAAAAAAACACTTTTTATATAATACTAGATATATTACACACAAGTCACCTGCTATTGGATTATAGTAAAACGTTATGCCCTTGTACACCTTGCTCAGTGCACACTGAGTTTATGTGCTATCTCTTCGTGTCATTCCTATCATAGTATCATCTCAAAAAAAATTCCGAAATACAAAACCAATCCTTAAACATACTTCACGAAAATGGTGAATCATAACAGATCAGTATAATCTCTCAATTCCTATTTAATCCACAAATGGCTTCAATCTCTTCCAGTTCTCCCCACACTAAACTCCACCCAAACCCTATCATCATATCTCTCCCCTTATCCTATTCTTCTCCTCCAATTATCTCTTTTCCTTTCCACCTCAAACCCTCACATAAACCTCGTTTTTCCGCCCTCAGAATTGGACCTGACAGTATTATTCGAACTGGAAAAAAGCCGCTGCCGGTGGATGCTGCTGCTGGAAGCTACTCTTATGGAGATTCCGATGACGAAGACGACAGTGTAGCTGAGGGAGGGATTGACTGGGAGGATCAGATTTTGGAGGATACAGTTCCATTGGTTGGATTTGTGAGGATGCTTCTCCATTCTGATAAGTAAGGTCTTTTTTTTTTTTTTTTGTACGCTTCATTTGTTTTTATAGCTTGCCAAATACTGAATGCTTGAGACCGAACGGAACATTTAAAAAATGTGTTTGATTTTATTTCATTCTCAATTATATATAGATGATGTTTTACAATTTTAACCTTATTTTATGATATAAATCAATACTAAAGAACATAAGAACAATAGCGCAATTGGAACAAAATTTCATTAAAATTAAATTAAGCATTCAGCGCAAGTGCTGAATGAAACCTCAGTTTTATTTTATCTGACTGCTGAATTTATTACATTTTACAATTTTTACCTTATTATGATATAAATCAATATTTAAAGAATAGCAAGGATAAAGGTATAGTTGGAATAAAATTTCATGAAAGTTAAATTATGCATTCAGCACGAATTGCTTCTTACTGCTGAATGCTGAATTTAAATTAACTCAGCGTTAAGAGGTGGGAAAACAAAAACCATTTCTACCTCTCAATGCTGAATGGAAGGTAAAAGCAAACACCACCTTAGTTGATATCTATTTGAATTGAACTTGAATGATTGGTTTGGTTACCAGTGATGAGCACATGTGTATGTTAGGTTTTCTTGGATAGTTTTATGCGAAATGTAAATTGAATTATTCGTGTTTCCTAAGCTAAATTGAGGGAAAATTGGCAAGTAGAGAGGAAGATTTGGAGAAAATTATGCATTGTAATGAAAGTTTAGGAATGAGCATAATTAATGATGTGATCTAGTCTCAAATTTTATGATAATTGAAATGAACTTATCTTGAATGGCATGTAAAAGACTATGGAATGCAATCATTTATGAATTCCACAACTCAATTACTAAAAGAACTGCATTATTGTTCTCGGCTTTTTTTCAAAGCTTGCTCGAACTTAACGTAGTTCCTGTTCATTTTGAATTCCTGAACTCCGTCATTCTCCCAGTCTTTGCATTTTGGCCTTGAGGATTGCTACCAAGTACCAACCATCCGAGTAGCATAAATAATAATTAATAGAGTATTTAAAGCACCTGAACCAACGTCCAAGACACCAAGTCCACTCTTCCGTTTTGGATCCGTGTTAGCCTTGAATTTCAGCCCTGATTACTGACGACGTTATTTACTTTAGTAGGGTAGGAAACCATCACTCCAGTAAATTCTTGCTGGAATTGAAAATACTCTTAATTTGGCAAGTATATTCAATCCTCAGTCATACTGATCAAGTGATAGCATGCTTCGTTTCAACTTGATCTTCCTCTAAAATGCTGCAACTTTGTCTTTGGGCCGTCGTGTCAACTTTGACATCAACCCACAAAAGAGTATCCAAATATTTACAATGACAAGTCTTGTCCGCAAGTTTGTCCAGACGAGTACCTTCAGGGTAGAACTTACTGTTGGAGGGATATAATGAAGAGATTTGAGCATTGGCTAGAACTTTGATAAGATTTTTTGCCAAAAGATTGCTACTTGTGTAAAGTTGGTTTTTGGTGTAGTTTCTTCTTGCTTTGTCCAAGGTCTCGAGTTCAAATCCTCCCGCTTGTATTTGTTTACTCCTTTGTGTTTGTGCATGATGCGCCTGTTGTTTGTGCACTAAGTGCAGTTTGGTTTGGTTTGTCTCTCCATGTGTGAGTGGGGGTCCCACGTGAGGGGGAGTGTTGAAGTGCATGATATACATTGTTGGCCCACTACCTAATGGCTTAAGCTTTTGGGTGAGATGGTTTCTAACACTTTTTTTGTCTTCGGTTTGGTTTGGTTTGGTTTGTCTCTCCATGTGTGAGTGGGGGTCCCACGTGAGGGGGAGTGTTGAAGTGCATGATATACATTGTTGGCCCACTACCTAATGGCTTAAGCTTTTGGGTGAGATGGTTTCTAACACTTTTTTTGTCTTCTGACTGTTCCTTGTAGCCTTTTTTTTCTTTACTAAACTTTCTTTCTTTCAAAGAAATAAATTTGGAGTTTGTCAGTAGACTTCAAATTTCTTTGTTGCTAAAACCCCTAGTATCAATAAATGCCAAATAACTCTTGGTTGCTTTCATGGGTTGGATGCCATTTAAATAATAGTCGGAAACGAGACCCTAGAAAAGCACTTAGATGTTCTTAATTCATACTCAAGCAAAATGCAGAAAACTGATTACAACATTTGGCCAAAGGCCTTATTTATACATGAAACAAAATGCCTTTCCTCATTAAATCAGGAAATAGGCTCTAAAATAAAAGGAGACCCTTAATAGAATCTCGAATGAAAGAAAACATACTTGCGAGAAAATGTTACCTAGACTATCACTTAACAAACAAAGAGATTCGTAATGTTGCTGCTGCCCCTTTTCTCTCTCGTTATTTCGGGTCTCCACATATCATATATTTTAGGACTTTTTAATGGTGTTCTGTGTATCACGTGGTTTGTCCTCAATGGCTCAGTGCACGATGTGCAAGCATGCTATTATGTCGATGAGGAAGGGTTGCTATGTTTTTATCTTAAGCCTTTGAACTTGAGATTATATTTGCTGCACGGAGTATTAGGGCAATGCAAATACATGTGCCTAACTTGGTCAGGCTTACAAAGATATATGTTTGACTAATAGTTGACTTCCAAAATCAATGAAATTAACTACACTAGTTAGCAATGTTTTAAAAGGCGCGAGGCGGGTTTGAGGCGTTTAGCCCAGGCGAGGCGAGGCGTAGGCCTAGGCGCATTGAGGCGTAAGCCTACTTTTTTAAAAAAAAAATTAAAAAATTACAAAATTATCATAATATTGTTTTACTAAAAGAAATAACTTCACAAATACAATAACAATCTCAAATCATCACACCAAAATAACAAATAACATTGCTTAATTAAAGTCATACTCACCATAAAGTCATCAAATAACAAATAGTTCAACGAATTTACAAACTAAAATTTAATACAACTACAATAAAGTTTAATCATATATAAAAATCAAATAATACCATATATACTAATATATATCACATATTAATAGAGAACATATAATTAAATTTAATTTTCATATGAGCAAATTACCAAAGAGCAAATGAAAAAATAAATTTGATAAGAAGTTTTTTAGGGCTTGGATTTCAAACTTGAAAGAAGAAGAAAGAAGTATATAGAGAAGAAATGCAAAAAACTTACAAAGAGAGAAGAAGAAGAACTGTATTTAGGATTTTAGGGCTTGGATGAAGAAGAAAGTTGTTATTTCGTTGTGGGGCTATTATTTCTTGAACTTAAAAAAAAAAAAATTCAAAACTACGTTTTTAATAAGTAACGCCTCACGTAGGCTACGCCTCACACACGCCTACAGAGAAGAGGCGTAAGCCTCAAAAAATTCAAATTTCACTGAGGGCGTTTTTCCGACGCCTCGCCTAGGCGCGCCTCGAGCGTGCGCCTCAAACGCCTCAAAACACTGATTAGGAATATACAATTGTTTTGACATGCTTCCTTCATGAATGGAGAACATGAGCAGTGCAAAGCAGCTCTATTAATTACTTGTGTTCACGTATATTATAAAATTTTACTGTTGTTAAGCATCAAGATTACATTATTCATTGATGATCTCCTCTGCCGTTTTGATTTTTAGACACTATTTCAATCAACACTGCAAACTAATGAGAGTACTCCAGAAGATTAACTTTCAAGTGGCAAGTTATGATTTGTTTTTTTATTTGCGCGTTTAGTGAACAATAATGCGATCACTTTCATTTGTAGCAAACATATTCTCCTTATACTAGCATATAACAGTGAGGGGATTTATGGGATAGGGGAAGAGTTGTTGGGAGTCGCATAAATGTAATGGTTTAAAATATCTATCCTAAATCTAGCACAAGAAAAATAATGTAGTTGAATTGATGACATTTCATTTTACATTTGCCCTCATTATCTGCTTCTATGTGGTCATATTGGAGAAAAAAATAAGGTGTCCAATTAGATTATGAAATTCATTAACCATCATTTATTGAGCTATTATAGCCTTCTGAAATTTTGTGAGAATGCGTACTTGTTTCTGAGCTAATATCATCAGTTACACATTTATTTTAATATTTTGAATTGTGAGAACGATGTGTAGTTATTTCGTGCTAATTGTCATCATTTCGCACATTTGTTTTATTAGTTGTTGGATTTTTTTTTATTTTTTTTCTGTCAGATACGAGAGTGGCCAAAGATTGAGTCCTGAGCATGAAAGAATCATTCTAGAGAGGTTGATTCCATATCATCCGGATTGCCAAAAGAAGATTGGAAGTGGAGTGGATTATATAACGGTCTCTCTCTCTCTCTCTCTCTCTCCCCCTCCCTCCCTCCCTCCCACCCCCCACTGTAATTAAATTGCTTAATGCTGCACCTTTTCTTTTTCTTGGTTGACAGGTGGGGTTCCATCCCGATTTTGAAAGCTCAAGATGTTTATTCATAGTTCGAAAGAATGGAGAGCTAGAGGACTTCTCATACTGGAAATGCATAAAGGGCTTAATACGGCAAAAATATCCACTCTATGCGGACAGCTTTATTCTCAGGCATTTCCGAAAGCGTAGGCACTTTGACTAAAGGTTAGTTTTAAAGAACTAGCCACCTCCCTGTATTTTACGCCAACTTTTTTCTTGTGTTCCTTAGCATATCTATTTACTTTTCTAAAATTTTATCG
The DNA here is from genome assembly GCA_021464415.1 of Lonicera japonica. Taxonomy (NCBI): domain Eukaryota; kingdom Viridiplantae; phylum Streptophyta; class Magnoliopsida; order Dipsacales; family Caprifoliaceae; genus Lonicera; species Lonicera japonica. The sequence continues at coordinate 64,721,982 of CM038466.1, read as the reverse complement.
GTGTTCAAGTTAGAAGCAATTCTTGTATTCTAAGTTTTAGGGAAAAATATTTGAATCTTTAATTTATAAGATGAAAGTTTAAGCCGAATCACTTGATATGAATATGGTTTTGTGGTTTCCTCTGTTTTGAATTTGGCATGCAAATATTTAGGAAAAATATAAATTCTGTGAAAAGTAACTTAAAATTGCTCGTATATTTTTAGTCTGGGGGATCTGTGACATTAGTTTGTAACTCCTGTTTATATTGATTATGCTTGTATGAGTAGGCCTTACAATATAGATTATGGAAACCTTTTTTTAATGCAATATGTATCATGTGATATAAATTGTGGTACATCTTTGATGAGGTTTGACCTATAATATATGGGTACAGTTGTGTTATATTCATGATAGTATGTGATTTTAGATCTTTGAAGATATATACAATAGTTAATTCCATGTTAGGATCTTATTATAATGACATTTGCATGTACGAGTGTCAACTGTCAAGATCCCTCGTTGATTTCCATACGGTGATTGCTAGGTGCAGCCAGATATTTATCAGCACCACATGCATACTTATAATGATTGTACTACATATTCAAAAATAGTGCCTGTGGTGGTGAGTGTAATTTTTGAGGCATCGTTAGCAAGAAGGAAATGTAGTGTGCTTATGCCATTATAAAATATTTAAAGCTTGGAATCTAGTAAATGTTGGGGCAGGGCAAAAGAGTAAGATTATTATTATTATTATTATTATTATTCTGGATAGTTAGTTATGCTATCGGATTAGTATAAAATACTCCCTCAATCTCAAATGTAGAGATCCACTTTGACTTTACACTTATTGAGGAACTGCTAAAATCAATATAATAATGGTTCAAAATGAAAATTATTTAGTATGCCGAGATATGGCACATTAATTACGTTCTTAAAAGAAAAGGGATTGAGATTTTGGGAAAAAGGAGGTGATATTTTTAATTTGAGGTGGGGGAGTATGAACCTCCCTAGCTATAATTGCAGCATTAAACCCCCTTTCTCTGTCGTAATAGTATAGGTTTGCTTGAAAAAAATAAATAAATTGTTTTTGTGTTTAAGACCCTCCTGCGGTGGGTCGGTTTAGAAGAATGATGGATTTCTTCATCATTTCCTTTTCTGGATCAGTTGCGGTCTTCCAAACTTTACCGATAGTATGGACAAATCCTTCGCTTCATCCCAGTGTGCAAAAGATCTTGAGGTTCATATGAAACTAATAAACTATGATTCTTGGAAGTTGGAATCATGTAATATTTCATATGATGATATGAACCATTCTGAAATTTTCCATGTATATGATAGCTTGTAAGTAAGAACATATTGAGAAAACTATGGCTTATTTTCTTAATCGTGTTGTTTGCGTCGTGGCATGCCATGCCCTGTGCCTAATTTGCGTTATTAATAGTGTTTTTGTGTCTTATGTTATGATTTGGTCGTGTGTCGTGTTTGTCTTAGGTGGAAAAAACACAACTTTGTGTTGGGTCATCCCAGGTCCAAACCTGAACTGCTCCTAGATATAGGTGATTTAATACAAAGAAAAATTGTGATAAGTGGTTTAGGTAGTAGAATGATTCCATTTTTGTCAAAGATAACTAGATAAGAGTTTGATTCTTAATTATTTACACTCAAATATTTTTTGAAGAAGAAAAGTTTGCGGCTCAATTAAAAATTATAGACTCTTTTTGGTATGTTTCAAATTGAGTCTCATTTTTTTGGGGACGCTATTAATGTTGTAGTAAATCTAACAATAGATGGCAGAGTTGAATTTTAACAATTGATTACGTTGAAATTATTGTCTTTTTAGAAAGCGTAAAAATTAAGTTAGACTTTATATAGAGGGAGGGAATATTGTGCAAGGCAGCGGCAGGTTGAGTAATGACATCATATTTTTTATTTTCATTTTTCCCATATCTTCAATACTTCACTCTGTTTACTGAAAATAGAACAATCATTAAACCCATGACCTTTGAATCTATATAATTCATAGCACCCAGATCTAGTGCCACTTATTTTTCTTCGACCTTTTCATTTTAAATTATATGTCATGTTCACATTATGCCACTTATTTTTCTTCTACCTTTTAATTTTTAAATTATATATCATGCTCGCATTAAATGCACAAAAAAAAAGTACGCATACATAACGTGTACTTCAGTGTTTATTACCAGTCATGACAATACATAAAGTCATGGTGACAATTCAGTGTTCAGCCAAATTTGGCACTAATGGCTCTCTTACTTACTGGGGCATCTCCCAATTCAGCAACTAGGCCTCATGGAATTAGTGGAGAGGAGCTTTGATACCCCTGGTTATCAAAAAAATAAAAATAAAAATTGTACTGTCACACTCGTATATTTGGATGCAACCACAGATCACTTACAATTATTGGAGACACAACCCCGATCTACAAACTCTCGACCGGACCCACTACTGGTTATCTTTCATTCAGGTTAATTGCTCCTTTGTTACACGCGTCTATACCCATGACTCCCAACAATGCATTCTTCACCAATAATTCCATCATTTGCCTATCCCCACACTGACATTTGCTTTCAGGTACATTTGTATTATACGTGTCAACACTTAGTGTTGTCGCACGATCACATACAACATCTCGTGCGTAAGACTAAGATTGTTATAGATTGTTTTATGTGTAAACCGTAACTTTTACTCTCCATTAATATATAGTTTACAAATATAAATAGATTAGAGTTAGGGGGTAAACTTGTTTCGCATTGTCTCTCACCCTATTTTGCCCTGCCTTCTCTGTTGTCTTCCATTATTTATCTTTAACCTCTCATTTATGGCTTTTACTTTTTATTACCGAATCAAACTTAAATATGTGAATAAAAAAATGGATTTTTCATTCAAGTGATGAATAAATTTAGGAATTCGAGGAGGGAAAAGAGGTAGTTCGAGGAGCGAGAAGAGGAGCGTGTGCCGTGTGGAACTCTTTTAAGTGCTCTATCTGATTATTTTTAACGAAATAGAGCTTTGTTGGGTTGGGTTGGATTGGATTGAGTTGGATGGTTAAACTTTCAATGCTACATGCCTCAACGCTTGTGTACCGCAATGCATTATGTAATTGTACTTGAATGAAAAATATTGATATTTTTATGCATTGTGGTACTCACTTTGTACAAAGGGATTGTACACATTTTACAAGAAAATGCGTTTTAGGTATCTCTTTTTTTTTTGGTTCGGGGGCATTGCTCTACGGGGTGTCCGGGTCAACTTTCGCGTACCTCGACTAATCTCCGCTTATGCGTAGTACCATTTGTGCTGGCCACAAACTGATTTGTTGTTGTCGAGAATCGACCTGGGGAGTTTCTAGTCGACCCCAGAGCTTGAACCTGGGGTGGTTAGCTACCAGGCCACAGCTTGTGGTTATGTTTTAGGTATCTCATTTGTAATTATTTTTAACTTAAGGACACCTTCTTCTTTCATATTAGATAAAGGATTTCTTTTACAGTTCATTTTAGTCGTAAAGACAATTGTCAATCTTTGTTCACTTAAAAGATATACCTATATTTTTGAATGGTCAGTTACACCCAAATTACAATATTTTTTTATTTCTTTGATGCTATTGGTACTTACTAAGCCCCAACAACAACCTTCGTCACCATCGTGATCAAAGTTTCGGCAACCTCATCGGAGTTCCTGTGATCTCACCAGAACTTCGGCAACCATTGCCGGAGCTTCAGTGAGAATTTTTATGTAGTGCAAAAACAAATTACCACTCAAATTTACATATTTTATTACTTGCGAATTTGTATCTAGTTTTTTTGGATTATGTTTTACTGTAAAAGTGGATTTCCACTTAGTTATTTTTCAAATTAACTCTTTTACTATAAAAATGGATTTGCACCTAGTTCTTTATCAAAATTGGACTACGTTTTATTGCAAAAGTGGATTTGCACTTGTTTACTTCTCAAAATTAAATCTTGTTTTATTGCAAAAGTGACTTTGCATATATATTTCCCAAATTTTGAACCTTGTTTACCGTAAAAGTGGATTTGTAGTTGGTTTCTTCTTAAAATTGGACTCATATTTGCTACAAAAGTGGATTTGCACTTGGTTAATTCTCAAAATGGGATTATGTTTTACTGCAAAAATGGATCTACACCTAGTTCCTTCTAAAAATTAGACCATGTTTTATTGTAAAAGTGGATTTGCAATTGGTTATTTTTCAAAATTAGACTCTATTTTACTGCAAAAGTTGATTTTCACCTAGTTATTTATTAGAATTGGACATTATTTTACTACAAAAGTGAATTTGTATTTAATTCTTTTTCAAATAGGGACTCAGTTTTACTGCAAAAACAAATTTGTAGTATTTATGCCATCTGTCTCAAATTGGGACTCAATTTTACTGCAAAAATATATTTGCAGTACTTATGACGGAGCCCTAGTGAGGTGTTGGCACTCCAGCAGTGAGGATGGTGATTAAATTTATTTATTTTTTCAGAAAAAAATTAAAATGGAGAAAGGGTATTATTTTTTTTGAAATGAAAATGTAAAATATTTTTCTAGTGAATATAATATGAAAGAAGTCCTTGTAGTACATTGCCTCTTTTTTGATTAAAAGTTGGGCGGAGCGGACTGTGAATCCGGGTTACACCTACATCGGCTGTCACCGGCTCACTGCAGATTAATGTGAGATCTTATCGTTGGGCAAAATTGTCAACGGCTCGCAAGATACTCAAGACAAATTGAGTGATAAAATATCCAATATTTTATAAATAAAAAAGTTATATGTTATTCAACTAATAACTTGTTCAACTTGGCTTTAAAACCAATAATTGAATGGAAAGAACAATATTATATGAATAATAATATAATCGGAGCATCTGAAAATTTGTGGAGCATAATTGGTTGAACAGGTGACCAACATCGCTATATCCACGTGTCTTGATTTGCGCTACAGCAAATAATGGACACCTACGCATGTGCAAACCTACTACCTCCCACTAATTATGGCACTATCCATTTTTGGATGCTTGTCTTTTCTCTCTGTTACATATAGTTGGAGTATGGAGTTATAAAATAAAATTCATATAGGACCAGCCTCTTGTAATAGTAATTTTATGGTATGGAGTGGTTTTTAGGTCATTTATTTTATTTGTTCGAATGATTTTTCAGTAAAATGGGTCGGCTTGTGTTTACTAAATTAAGTCTTTTTATTAATTTAATGAAAGATCGATTATTTATACCAGTACTAAAAGATCACAAGATATTGTTTATGGTCATATTTAAAGAATTGATATAAACCCATAGTTGCACACAAGCAATAAAATATTTGGTACACTAATCAATGAAGACGCTTGACATCGGATTTAACATAGTGTTGTCTTCTACATGCGTGTTGGCATTTTGCCATTTTAAACCTCACATCTACAAGACTTTGAAAAAAAAAATTCAAGGTTCAACCGTAGTCCATAAGAGTTATCTTAATTATTGAGTAAACGTTGCTTTAGTCAGACCAATTCATTTTCTCGATCGAGATAATGAAAAAGAATGAAAGTGTGTTAATGGAAGGAAGGTTATACTGGTCTTTAATTAACATCAATACTATTTATTGGTAGAAGGTTGGTTTGGTACTTTTTGACTTGTTCCTTTTTATTGTTGGGCGGCTACTTTCCAAAATTTCTACACTCAAAATGGATGTGATCAATCTTATAAAATTTAAAGGCTATTTCCTAATCATGCATGCTAATCCCAACATTTGGAGTATGTTTGATGATGCTAGTTCTTACTTTATCTGATTAAATTAATAATTAGACGTCCACAAATATCTTTGATATAAAAATGGAAATAATGGATCTTTGACATTTTCTAGTTTAGGTAATTAATGCATCTACAAGTCAATGGTCACTGGTCCCCTATTGAATTAAGCAATGGATAAGCCTTATTCTATAAGTGAAGTGAGGTGTTTTTCTAATCAAAGTTATTGTTGGTTGGCAATGAAAATAGTGTGAAGATAACTATAATTGGATTTGAAGGTTAGGAGGGAGAGAATTATCTCTTCTCTGTAAAACAAAGCAAGTTGTTTTAATAGTTAGAGAAGTTTGCTTTAAAGCGTAAGTGCACTGTTTGAGTTTTGTCGTCTTTTTTTTTTTTTAAAAATAACTTCAACCATGGATATATCTATCATTCATATAAAAAATAAATACAAAAATAAATTTATTGTGTCTTGTAATCAACTTACGAGTTGATATATATATATATATATATATATATTCTGACTATTATAATCATTAAACAATAATTAATTGGGATCCTTACTTCAAAAATAGAACTTACTTTTACATTGAAAATGGTCTCTGTGTTTGTTGATTCTCTTTGTAGAGAGATTATTTGAGCATTGTGTGGATGTGACTTGTTTCTTTGACAAATTTCTTAGATCAAAAGGCCAAATTTATGTAACATGCACTACTTGAATTTGAAAAAGATCATTTACGTTTAATTACGCTCATTTGAATTATAGTATATATATATATATATTTTTTTTTTTCTTTCATGGGATGCATTAGCCCGTGCAGGGGCGGAGCCACGTGGGGGCTAGGCATGGCCCCACTGGGATTTTTTAAAAATTTTCAGAGAGTACAGGAGTTTATGTGTGGGAAGGAAAAGCTGAGGGGCTATTGTGTAAATCTGGGTGTAAGTTTAGGGGTAAGGGTTGTAATATAAGCTAAGGAATCAATGGTTGGTGAGGTGCGTCTCCATTATTTGTGTGGGGTTTTTGTGTAACTAGCGTTATAAATTGAAGGTGGATGTTTGTAATATATAATAAGTTTTCACTTTCTTTCCTTTATTCTTTGGGGTACCGTTCTTCAGTACCGTTCATTTTATTTTATTTTTGAAATGCAGCCTCCTTTTTTTTTGGATTATATATCCAAAGATATTTCAAAATATATAATTAATTTTAGTATATCATTTTTAACTTTTTTGAAATATCGAAATAGAATGGATAAGTATTTTAGTAAAAAATTGGTCTGTAAACATAATTATTGAGTTTGATTTGACTTAAATTTTTTTTGGCCTCCCCTGAAATTTATTCCTGACTCCGCCACTAAGCCCGTGCAATAGTGTAACATTTATACAATGTGTGAAGATTCCATTAACAAATTGTTGTCAGGAGTGGATCTAGAATTTTTTTTTTGGAGGGGACCATATAATTTTCAGCAACGTAACATATTTAATATAAAAAATGTAAAGTTACATTACAAAATAAAAAAATATAAAGTTGCATCACAAAATACAAACATTTCTTGCAATTTCCCTATCAATATTCAAAGAATTTATAAAAAATTCATCTTCTATTTAACTTCAGAATTTGAATTTAATAATACTCATAACCGAAAATGCACGCTCTCTCAATTTTTTTTATTATTATTATTTGGGGGAGATCATTACCCCTCCGTTCATACACATAGATCTGCTTTTGATTGCTGTTATATTTTTTTAAAAAAATTAATTTAATATTGTATACACTAATAGTATGTGAATTCCACAAAATTAATACCTACTTTTGTGGCATTAGATGAGCTCTAGGCTTCCTCCACGTGTGACAGCTTTTCATAGTTGGGGCACATCTTGGGCGCACTTTGTCCTCGAAACTTTTGGCATCTATTAATGTTATCCTTTGCACCAAATAATCCAATAACTGGGTGCCAACTAAAAACCCAAAGTCCTATTGAGATATGCTTGGGCAATTTGAAACAAACAAACTACCGAAAGTGCTCCAGTGATAGGATACTGGATTCTACTAATTACTTTAGGTTGAGTTATGCCAATTATAAAAAAAATATTTTGGTAGGTAACAGCTGCTTGATCATTATTTTGTAAACAAAAATTAATCTAACTGTACAAAACCAACCCCAAATACTCTGGGACAATTAGAAAAAAAAGAGTATCAATTAGTTGGCTATTGTATATATATTGGTTCAACAGTTAAAGTGTTTGGGCTAATTTATTTGCAACTCGATTAACCTGTTTTTAGTTTTGTGAAAGATAAGTCAAGTAGACTATTAGTATACTATTTTGGATTGTTATTGGTTTTTTTATTTTTTTGTTAGTCTATTAAACTAGATTATGCCGATTAAAACCAAAAACAACAAGAAATTGCAATTTGTGTTTTTAGAAAAAATGACTATATTTTAGTGTGTAATTAATTTTTATTACAATATAAAATAATGTAAAAATAACTTACAATCTTTATATTTATGATACGAAGCAAATATACTCCTTTACATTTTCTTTTGTCAATATCTTTTTCCCACTAAACTTAAATGTAATCAAACACAACTGAGATTGATACATCAAGAACTAGCACGGTACAATCATATTTTCTTTAAACACAACATAAAAGAAATACATTGTAAATAAATAAGACATAATTTTCAATTGAACATCTATAAATATATTAAAAAATATTAAATAAGAATATTAGCCTCTGTATGAATGCTATAAGCCTCAAAAGATACCACTAATACATTCACAAAATACATATAAAACTCCATTCATAAAGTTTTTTATATAAGTAATAAACGGAATACATCTACCAATTCAGCCTTAAATGAAAGAAATTAGAGTTCTCAAAACTTGAATTTAAATAAGATCGGTGATTACTAAACTCTTTTATTAACTATGGAATGTTATAATAATAATTTTAATGTTGACTCACTGACTTATTTATTATTAAATTCTTGTGAAAAATAAAAATATATTATTAAAAGTTTTAAGTAGGAAAAAATTAATTTTAATTTTAAGAAATAACACGAACGGGACGACCATACCCAGTAATACCACTACCACATTTGAGGGGGAATGGCATAAGGTGTGCGTTATGCCACGTCACCACGCATTCCCGCTACAAAACAAACGACAGCATCCAACGGACCATCACACCTAACGTGGACGGCCGCGATACACCCACGTTACAAGCACTCATTGGACAACGCATCACATCAAACCCCTCCTACTTTTATAGCCATTGGTCCACGTTATCCCCCTATCCCAACATTAATTCAATATATTTAATAAACAAATATCCTATAGTTAATCATAAAATCAGTGCCTCCCAATTCCACCACCTTAAAAAGTCTCAAAAAATCGAGAGATATTCGGACGAGAGACACTTGTCGGCAAAGAACAAGTCTCAAGGCAGAGCCAAACAAACGCTGTGTCTCTTGGCACAAAAGAAGGAAGAGAGAGAAATTTTTAGAGAGAAAAAGTTGCAAAAAAATAAAAAAAAATCAGGTAAACTAACTTGAATTTCTTTCTCTCTCTTAGCTACGACTCCTTTTTTGGTTCTATTTACATGTTCCTTAATTTAATGCTTCTTTTTTTTTTTTTCTTATACAACGATCATAACAATTATATGTTATTACATAGCAATTTTTTTTTTTCAATTAATACTTTCCCACTAGCCACAGAAAATCTGTTGTTGCCGAATTTAGAATTTTTAGTCCAATCCAACAAAAATTCAAATAAACAAACCACTAGATATTTATACTCACAGTTGACGCAGTAGTATATTTAAATTTTTAGCATTTTTCTTTTGGTCAAATAACATAAATTTAGTCTCTTTTTTTTTAAATATATATTTTTATTAGATTTGTGAAAATAAGTAAGTTATCGTTGTAATAGTTGTATATAATATTTTCGCGGTTGTATTATGAAGAATTAGTTTGCTAAGTGTTTGATGATTTGGTTTTTTATTTTTACTTTTTCGGAGAGAGAAAGTTGCAATAAAAGTCAGGTGAACTTGAATCGCTCTCTCTCGCTCGCTCTCTCTTCGCTTAGCTACCATTCATTCCTTGGCTGTATTTACATTTTGCTTAATTAATGCTTTTGTTTGCTTTACATTTCTTGTTATAGGATTTGATCAGTTAGTTAGCTAACTGTTTGATGCTTTTGTGTTGTATTTGTTTTTTTTTTTTTTTTTTTTTCCAGATTTGGAAAATAGTTTGACCTTTGATTTGTTGAATTTGTTTTGATCTGTTACTTTTTAACTTCTTTATATCTGAACTTTTGCTAGTTATGGAATATCTGTGGTTGAGATGCATTACGGATAGGGTTTTGAAGGTATCGTAATTCATTATAGACTGTATGTTTGTGTGTGGATTTATATTTAGTTATATTCATTCACGCGGTGTTTGATTTCTGGGACTATGTAGGTAGACTTCGGAGGTTTAATTGAAGGCAACAGTGGATATTTTCCTATTTTGAGCTCAAATCGAAGTAGAGTTTGAGCTTTTTACTTTTAGTTTGGTTTAATTTTCCATTTTTGATCTCAAACAGAACTGTAGAAGTAGAGTTTGAGTTTCGCTTTTAATTTGTTTTAAGTGAAAGCTACCATGGAAATTTTCCATTTTGGAGCTCAAAACAAAGTAGAGTTTGAGTTTTACACTTCTAATTTTGTGAACTTGAATTTCTTGGTTGATCTGATGTCTACATCTATGTTTGGTTTGATATCCAATTAGAAGCTACAAAAACACATATATATATATATATATTTTTTTATTTATTCTGTGTCTGTGGGGTATGGGAAATTCCATCTGATCTAATTTATTTATCTTTTTGTTTAAAAGGCAGTAGGCTTGGAGCTTTTGGGAATAGTTTGTACAAATTTCGGAGAGAGTAATAATGAACTTCAAGAACTTTGGGAATGAGCCACCAGGCGACGGTGGACGATCACAGGGAAACTTCTCATTGGCTAGACAAACTTCGATCTATACGTTGACGTTTGATGAGCTTCAAAATACAATTGGTGGTTCTGGTAAAGATTTTGGGTCTATGAACATGGATGAGTTATTAAAGAACATTTGGAGTGCTGAGGAGACTCAAACCATGGGGTCTGCGAATACTGGTGTGCAACAAGGGGTTGCACCTGGACCTGGAGGGTACCTGCAGAAGCAGGGCTCATTAACTTTACCCAGAACACTTAGCCAAAAGACAGTCGATGAAGTTTGGAGAGATATGTCCAATGGAGGGAAGGATGTGAGTGGTTTCGGGGGATTAAATTTGCAGCAGAGGCAACAGACTTTAGGAGAGATGACTCTTGAAGAATTCTTGGTGAAAGCTGGGGTAGTGAGGGAGGAGAATTTATTTACTGGAAAACCCGATAATATGAGTGGATTGTTTGGTAATGATATGTTGAATCCTGGGAACAATCCTGCTTTCGGAATGGGATTTCAACAAACGGGTCAAAACACGGGATTGGTGGGAAATAGGATTCCTGAGAGTAATAATAATAATAATCAATTTTCCTTTCAATCTGCTAATCTACCATTGAATGTTGATGGGATTAGAACTACGCAGCAGCAGCAGCAGCAGCAGCAACAGCAGCAACAGCAACAACAGCAGCAGCAGCAGCAACAACTTTTACCGAAGCGACCTACTATGACTTACGCTTCTCCAATGCCTATGCCAATCACTGCTCAGTTAGGTACCCCGGGAACTAGAGGTGGGATCATGGGTATTTCAGATTCGGGGCTGAATAGTAGTTTGGCTCAGAATGTTGGACTACAAGGTGGAGGGACTGGAAGGGTAGGTGGTGGAGGTATTGGGGCTGTAACTGTCGCAGCAGCAGCTTCGCCAGTAGTTTCTTCAAATGGATTTGGAAAGAGTAATGGGGATATATCTTCAGTGTCACCAGTTCCTTATGTGTTTAATGGAGGTTTAAGGGGAAGGAAAGGTAACGGTGTGGAGAAGGTTGTCGAAAGGAGGCAGAGGAGAATGATAAAGAATAGAGAGTCGGCTGCAAGATCACGAGCTCGTAAACAGGTGAACTTCTTGAATTGTAACATTTGTTATATATCCTTACTTAAGGTTATGGGTTCAAATCTGGTTGCAAGTTTTGTTTTTTCCAAATCAGTGAAGGGTAATTTGGTAATTTCAGGTGCATGCCAAAATATAACTGTCATCTCTTACTCCTGCTTAATGTAATAGATCATGATGGTGCCTTTTCTAGCTTGTTTATGTATGTATGGAAATGCTAGCTTGTTTAATGATCAATGCATGGAAATGCCGTGTTTAATAATCATTTAAGAACAACCCAAGGGGTTGCAACAGCATTAAGGGTGGGTGAACTTGGGACTCTGTCGATAGGCGCACGGTCTCAGGTTCGATACCCATGGTTTTAAAAAAATAAATAAATTAAATAATCATTTAGAAACCAACCAGGCATTTAAGTCCTCACAGTTGTGGTGGCCAAACCAGTCTACCCTTGGGTACCTAATGCTTAACTTTAGCTCATCCTGGGCTTTTAATATCATTTTAATGTAAGAATTAGTTGATATGAAGTTTGGTTGCTCCATAAGTTTGCTTTTAAGTCTTATCAGTCTATGGTATTTCATGTTGCGTGTTCTCATCTAAAAATCTAGTTCAACAACAGTAGGCGAACACCGTCTCTTATCTGGTAAAGCCATATCTTATAATCTAGGTTTGCTCCTAATCTTTCCCTTGATATACTTCACTTACTAAAACGAAAATATGTTGTTTATGGATCTTGAAGCATACTGTCATACAATTATATAATATTGCCTACTGATGACCCTTCAGCTTTTTTATATACTTGTGTGCTGAATAGCAGTTCTTTTGCTTCAGCCTAATTCTCATTTCACTGAGAAGAGATGTATTCTAATTTTATTTGAAATAGTGTTTGCTAACCAAATGGATGCTTTAAGCCTTTAAGCAAAAAATAATTTTTCCCCCCTTTCGAGGGGGTAAATGATTGAATTTTTTGATGAAATTTGGTGGAGATGATCTCCATGATGAGTAGATAAATCCATCAAATTTTATCAAAAAATTCAACTGGGAAGTGGGTGATTTAAAAATCTAAAATTTTAACAGTTGAAATGCACGTATATATATCAATCTTTAGTTCACCCACTTCCAGATTAATTTTTTTGATGAAATTTGGTGAAGTTGATCTACTCATCATGGAGATCATTTCCACCAAATTTCATAAAAAAATTCAATCATTTACCTCCTCAGAAGAGAAGTCCGATCTTTAGTTAAAAGAAGGAAGCCCTTTCTGTACTATTAAATGGTATAAACAATTAACAAGCTTACACCATTTTACGTTAGTTTTACAAGCATATCATAACAAGGTGAACCTAGAAGCGAACCTTGTTAAAAGTAGTAATGCTGCCAAGAATGTCATGTTCCATTCTCATCTTTTAAAATATTTTTTAACATATTTTATTTTGTAATTTTTCCTTTTCAGGCCTACACCATGGAATTAGAAGCAGAGATTGCAAAACTGAAAGAGGAAAACGAAGATTTGCAGAAGAAACAGGTATATATTGATATAGTGTTCATTTGTTATTGCAGTGTTTTTTCCCCTCTTATGTATTTCTGTTTGTGTGTGGGTGGGGGTTCCTTTGTCTCACCAATCTTTGTTCTTAATATTGTAGAAAAAAAAAATTACAAAGTACAAACCAATGTAGATTGGTTTGTCACATAGCATGTTTATTTGGTACGTTTGAGCCAATGACAAAGTGCCATCTAAGCTTATCACATGTCTTTGTCTGCCTGCATGCATGGTAACATCTACATAAAACTTTATCATGGCTCTAGTGTATAAATTAGGTATATTGCATGTCTTGTCAAAATAATGGGTTTTGCACCTGTGGCTCATTTTCATTGACTTGGTTTTCATTTTGCTGCAGGCGGAAATAACAAAAATGCAGAAGAATCAGGTACTCCATATATAATTGCATTATAATTGCATCATTCTTATGCCAACACTTTTATCTTATGCCCTTCGAATTTATTATTTTTGCACCTTGCTATCGTAACTATGAAATATCTTTGAAGCATAAACTCGACATGCGACACGTAATTTTTCCAGAATGTAGGATACGACACGTGGGGGGATACGTTCTTAATTAATTAATTATATATGTAATAAATATTGTAAATATTTAAGAATTCAATAAAATGAAACTCGATTGCATTAATAACTCAAATACTCAAAACATGATCGCTAAATTGTTTCATAAGTAAAGTATCAAAAGGCATACATAAACTATATTGTTCCGTAGAATGACAGAAAACAAAAGGGGAATATAAAAAGTGGCTTAGTTGCCTCATCCTCAATTGATGTTGCAATGAAGAAACATTAGGAGTAATATCCATCTAAATCAATTATCAAGTATTAGAGACTATAGTTAAATTCAAGTGTTGGAGAGAGTATCGGAGAGTGTTGGAGAGTCCGACAAGTGACCTCTAAGAGAGTGATCGTTCTTCATAGTGAAATATCCATGAATTCTTCCTCCTCATTCAACATATATACTAGTTGTAACCTGTGCCAAAGGCACTACTAACCTTCAAAAAACACATTGCATTTAAATCCTTGAAATTCATCCTGCCTCCGAACCCTTGAAAAGGCATGGAATTCATAATTGGGATTCATAGAATTAGAATTTCAAACCAATTCTAAACTCATTTTTTGTATCCAAACAATGGTTTTGGAATTCAATGGTCCAATTCCCATTCCGAGCCATGGAATTGAGGTTCCCAAACACACTGTTAGGCTACTGGGAAGTCGAAAGACTAGGATACTGTGTACTTATTCACACTCTTATGGATTTAGCTATAACCATTAGAGATATATCAAGCAGGTTTATTTGATGAAATTTGTGCGTCTCTTCTTTATCTCTGGGCAAATTTGCCACAATTCGGAACCTAAATCATGAATCTCAAGAGATCTCATTTTTTGTGTTTGATTGCTCTACTTCTCCATAATTCCATGTAAAATCCCATGAATTCGTGTGTGTGTTTTTATTTTATATTGTGGTAATTTTGAACAACATGGTTTTAGACTAAGGGGTAACATGTTTTGCTTACTTTAAGTGGTGTGAAAATTGTTTGTTTGACAAAAAAATTGTGATTTGCTACTTAAATCTGAAAATTTGTATCCAAAATTTTAAGTTGCAAGTTTGCCACTTAAATCTAAAAGCTTAAAACTCCTCATTACAAAATATCTATTTTATCCTCATTAAAGCCCTAATCATGTGATCTAAATACACTAATAAGGGCAAAATTGTCATATTAAAAAAAATCAGTTTTAAGATGTGTTATATTCAAACAAAATACATTTTTTCGAATACAATTTTCAAAAGTACACAAACAATTTTTTTAGTTTCAGTTTTTGATTCAATTTTTAGTTTTCAAATGTTTTGTCAAAAGCAACCTAACATACTCAAAATCTTTGATTGCACTTCATTTCCACATAACATACTCAAAATCTCATTGATTGCACTTCTTTTTCATAGAAAATACTCAAAATCTCATATTTTCCATCTTTATTGTTGTTTGATTGCAGAGTCTTCCTGCTACAACTTGGTTTACCCTAATTTCTCTTTTTCCATAGAATTAAAAAACTATTTATCCCCTCTTTCATTCTTTTTATATTTTATGGAGAACTTTTCCATGTAAAACGATTTCCGTGAAACTCAATCCTCTTACCTGTATACTTGCTTTTTTTGGTGATGCCAGATCGTGGAGATGGCGAACATGCAGAAGGGAGCTAAGAGACGAAGCTTGAGAAGAACGCAGACGGGGATGTGGTGAAGTCTTCAATTATTGGTGTTTATAGTATTGGATATAGAGAGGTATGCGTCTGTAAATATTTAAGAGGGACCTCTTTCTTTTGTAGATTGAGAAATGAGAATTTGTATTTTGCATGTAATATTTGATCTTTCTAGTTCTAGCTCTTCTATACTTCATTTGCTTCTATTCTCAGTTGTTTACTCAGTTGTTTACTTGTGGCATATAGGCAAATCAGAATTTCTCTTCTTTTCTCTTTTGCAATTTATTTTTTGGATATACAAATGGAAATGGTTCGTATATGACTACAATGATCATAGTGCGGTTATTTCTTTTGACAAAAGTGATTTATACTTTGGCAATAGTATTTACCATGTGGGTTTTAGTAATTAGTGCTTCCGGTTTAATCTCTGGAGTTCTTAGTTGGGTTCGGGTGGCGGGTTTTATTTCCAAAGCAGATATGTATAATTCTGTTCATGATTATAAAAAAATTTGGGGTTCCATGTCTTCCTCGGAAAGCCCCTAAAATTCTTTAAGTCAAGTGGCACCCTCCTTTACGTGGGTGGATAAAATGCAACATTGATGGTTTATACAAAAATAGTATTGCTGTGTGGTGGTCTTTTTCGGGATTGGGATGCTTCAGGTTAGCAGTGTTTTTGTTTATAATATTGGCAGTGGGAATGCTTATTTTGCTGAGTTTATGGCTGTTATTCTTGCGGTTGAGATGGCTCAATTCTAAAGGTTGGCGAAAACTTTGGTTTGAGATGGACTCTACTATTACTTTATCTAATTTTTTCAATCGGAATTATACGCCTCCTTGGAAGCTGCGGAGATGGTGGGAAGCCTGCTGGAATATGTTAGATGATATGGAGGTTCAGTCATCTCATATTTTTCGTGAAGGAAATGTTCCGGCTGATATTCTTTCTAATGTGGCTTTGAGACATGTTTCTTTTGTTTGGTGGTATTCTGTCATTGATGAGATTAAAGTGGCTGTTAGTGAAGATAGGTTAGGGTGTTCCAAATACAGATTTTGTTAGTTTTGTTTTTCGTTATTTCTGTTCTTTCTTTTAATAATAGACTTCGCACCAATCTTTATTGAAAAAAAAAAAATTAGTGCTTCCGGTTCATTGTGGTAAATTTATGGTAGTTTGCCATTAATGCAATCATCATGTATTAAACTATCATAATTTAGTATCCAGCGTTCGGTTTAGAGGCTACAAAAGAGCAATATGCAACATTTATTTCCACTCCTTCAATTCGGAATTAAAAAGAAAATAATAATGACTCTTAATATATGACGGAAAAGTAATAAAGAATTATAAAGAAAATAATAATGACTCTTAATATATGACGGAAAAGTAATAAAATTGTTCCAACGAGCAAGAAACAGTAGACAAAAAACATTTGATGTGAGGCCTTTTTTTAAAAAAAAATAAAAAATAGGTCTAAATCTCTTTATTTTTACTATAAATTACAAATAATGCTCTCCACCTTAGGTAAGACTCAAATCTAAAATTTCTTGAATTAGTATGGATGTTTTTACTACCAGCAAAGTTAACCTACTCGCTTTTAGTGAAGAGATTGATTTTGGCTTGAAATATAGTGCATTTTTTTTTTAAAAAAAACAATAAATAAAAAGTAAGCCCAAGTCTGATCTTTTTTACTACAAATAACAAAGGATTCTTCTCATCCTTAGTTACTCGAACTAAAGATCTCTCGAATTTAAATAAATGCTTTTATGACTAATTAGACTAACCTATTCGCTCTTAATGAAAATATGGGGTTTGGCTTGAAATATCGTAAACATTTTGTTTACCTTTTTATCTTTTCTTTAGAACTATAGAGTTCTAACAATCAAATCTTTTTTGCTAATGGACTTGTAACACATCATCAAGAATTGGAAGAGAAGGTGTAAGCGGTCCAATTTACATCGTTATAATGGGTTGAAGATAAAAAAGAGGTCTTTCTCAACTTTTGGCTTGCTTCGAAGTTTATGGTGGATGAGGAACCAACTTTTTATAATGCCAACTAAGGCCAAATTATTTCTATGATATTAATAACCAAACATTAAGAATTAGATTTGAGCTCCCAAATTTGGTAATAGTGTAAAGGGAAAGCATTACTCTTTTAATGAACAATGTAATTGACTTTGACAATGCAATAGTCAATGAGACCTTTATAATGCCAACTAAGAAAACAAATTGACCTCATAATACCCAACATTATGGATAAGATTTTTTAACTCCCATATTACACATAAAAAGAAAAAGTTAATAAAACCCTCTATATATCACCAATAAATTTAGCCAACTATGAGAGTAAATTCTAGCCTCCTTTAAATAGCCAATATTTGAAGACTAGGAAATAGAAGCTACTTACACCATCTCTCTTCGAAAGAAACATACAGTTTAGATAAAATTAGCTATGGCAAAAAAACAAAGTATGGGTCGTCAAAGGATCAAGATTGCAAAGATACAGAAAAAAAGTCACTTGCAAGTTACCTTCTCGAAACGGCGTTTGGGTCTTTTCAAGAAGGCCAGTGAGCTTTCCACGCTTTGTGGAGTTGAAATTGCCATAATAGTTTTCTCTCCTGCCGGAAAGGTATTCTCATTTGGCCATCCCAATGTAGAGTCGATCATTGACAGGTTCATCACTCGCAACACTAGACCAAATTGGAAGGATAACCAATTTATTAAGGCTCATCGGAATGCTAGTGTTTACGACCTCAATTATCAGCTTACTCAAATTCTTAATGAATTAGAAGGAGAGACGAAAAGAGGCGAAATGCTCGACAAGATGAAAAAAGCCGGTCAGGGCCAATTCTGGTGGGAGGCATCTATTGAAACGCTGGCTTTGAATGAGCTCGAACAATTGAGGGATTCTATGAAAGAACTAAAGAAGAGTGTAACCAACGAAGTTACTAAGTTTTTTGGAGAAAATGTTAATTCTTTGCCCCTTTTGGGTGGTAATGAATTAAACGTTTGTGAAGAATTTTATAGTAAACCCATTTATGTTAATAACCCAAATCCTTATGTCCATAACTTCAGCTATGGTCATGGATTGTTTTGAAGTTGTTTTACCCATTGAAAATGGCAGTTTTAAGTAGTACCTCACTAGTTTTTCTTATAAATTAGATAAATGTCTATTTTGTAAGAATGGTGGTAAGAAGAGATAAGTCAAAATGATTTAACTGCTATTGTATTTACTCCGAGATCAGTAAACAGAATAAATCATTTGTTAGTCTGCAAGGCTCTTTGTATTTCAGATTCTTGTTTGGGGGTACACCCATTCCCAATTGGCTGATGTATGAGATTTCTGGTGATTTAATTTAATAGCTTTTAGTTTGCTTTCAAAAAAAGAGAGAAATACAAAAATGGTGGTAAATAAAATAATGAGCATTCATGATTTCATCTAATGTTCCATGAATGCATTAATAGAAATAAAGATAACGTTTTAGTATTTTCAGTTACAAAATATTTGTTTTACAGTTTGTTTTGATGTATGACACTTGGAGGGTATGGAACCAACTCAGAAATTGTTTTATTACAAAAATTAAATTTCAATATTTTTTTGAATTTTCTACGTTACTCAAATAAGTGGTTGTTGAATGTGGAAACCTAGACCCATGCAAAAATGTCTACGAGCTTATGTTAGATCAAATTGGTTTTAGTTAACATGAAACAACTTAGTGCTCATTTGGTTCGAACTTTTGTTTGTAACTGGAACTCGAAATGGTAATTTCATATGAAAAGTTTGAATCTCATCAACTTATATAATTTAACATCTTAATATGAACTATAAGAATTATCCTTGTGTGAATTTACCATTTTAGGATTCCTAAAACAAATATAAATTCAAACCAAATGAACACTTAATGTCCAAAAAAAAGTAACAAACAACTTACTCAAATAGATAAAAAGCCATAATTACACTATATATTCATATCCTCATAAATATGGAGTATGGCATATGGCAATTTTTTCTCCGTTTAAACACAATAAGACTTAAAGCACTTTAATATCGTGTTTGATCACAAATTCAAACTATCAAACAGGGTGACATGATAAAAATATTTTTAAGATGACTATCACTGTATAATTCTTATTTTAATATTATATTTCAACTTTTGAAAATAAACACTATTTCTCATGTCAAATTTGTTACATTTTGTAAGATAATATTGTTCGCGAAAACGTGGAAATTAACAATTTAAACAGAAAGTAAAACCGAGTCTCGTGTAACACACGATCTCCTTAAAACAATCACGCCGCCTCCTGCGGTGCTTTTGAGGTTTGTTATGGCATTTGTCTCCCAGGATAAAACGGTACAAAGAGTGTATATCTTTAGCACTTTGGTGTCACTCGCGAAACGAACTTAAATTGTGTATGAACTTGATCACTACCAAAACAAAACTATTCTAGAGAGCAAGAGAGAATTTCATGAAGAGAGGGTGTGTGTTGAGTTGTGTGGAATGAGGTCTCCAAGGCCTCCAATTTATATAAGGGGGAGGAGCTCAAGAATTAATTTCCCATTAATCATAAAAAACGTTTAATGTAAATTGCTACAATTAAACAACTTTTTTTATGATTAATAAGAATTAATTCGCACGTTTTTAAATTAATTTGAATATGAAATCTTTTAATTAAGAGTAATTCAAAATTTAAAATGGGTAACATTAAGGAAAATAAATGAACTGGAAAACTCTAAGTGCAAAACATGACCCCACGCGGCTGGCTATTTTCGGAGCGACATTCGTGTCCGCAGGTGCGGGCGCACACAAGCCAAGCCTGTGTCAAGCCAAATTCGGTCCGTGATTTGCACCCCCCCTGCGCCTGGGTGCGCGAGAGAGAGCCTTATTTTTCTTAGAAGCTTATGAGCTAGTGAAAGGTTATCCTTTATAAACTCATAAATGTTTTCTCAAAGTTTCAATGTGGGACTAACATTTCCCATTTTATTTTCCATCTCAAGTAGCTCACTTTGGGTGACAATTTCTCATTCACCCCAAATCCGTTTTGAGCAAACAAATATATGATCTCTATGTACTCACGGAGGAGAACAAGAATCTATAATTTTCTTTCACAATCGAGTGTGAAACCTCATTTAAAATTACCCTAAAAAAGGCTTAAAAACCATTTTTTTTCCCAACAATTCCCTAAATGAATGAAAATTGGAGACCAAAGACACGATAGACAAGGTGATACAGTTCGACGGTTGAGACCTGCATAGGACAGGTAGGTTTTACCCCTTGAACCTTCCCTTGTGAAGATATGTTTACTCTACTAACGAAACAGTAGACGCGATGTCCTTGAACTGTTCTGCCATTTGTGTAAATGACGACATATCTCATACATGAGTTTTCCTTACACATTTTAGTTCTCACTATTATGTTCTTTATGGCCATGAACATACGCCTGGTTCTACAAGAGTTCACTAAGAATTGTGCCCTAAGCAATTCTCTTGGAAGCAGCCCTTCTTCCCTCTTACATAGGTGATTTCTTAATTAAATGTAACCCCCATTACTCCGTTCGATTTTATCGACACATAAGAATCATTAAAAGCTTAACTTATCCTTTTCCTTACGGATATCACTGTTTTCATCATAGGAATGAATATGAAGAAAAATCCCCACAGTGATCCAATATAGCATTTACAATTTAGTTGTCCCTTTTGAACCTAGATCTTGGGATCTTCAGTCACGTAGGTTGGGTATCCATTGTATCAACTTATTTATTCATGGGCTTTAGTCTCATTCCCTTTGATGACTTATCAATTAACTCTCTATTCAACCCTTTGGTTAACGGATCCGCAATATTATCTTTTGACTTTACAAAGTCAAGTGAGATAACTCCAGTTGAGAGTAGTTGTCTAATGGTATTTATGTCTTCAACGGAATATGTCTAGACTTACCATTATATATATTGCTTTGTGCCTTACCAATAGCTGATTGACTATCAGAGTGTATGCAAATTGGAGGCACATGTTTTGACCATCTCGGAATATCCTCTAAAAAGTGGTGTAACCATTTAGCCTCTTCCCCACATTTATCTAATGCAATAAATTCAGATTCCATAGTGTATCTAGCAATCACAATTTGTTTCGAGGATTTCCACGAAACCGCTCCACCCCCTAACATAAACATAATCGCTAGTGGACTTGGAGTTCTTATCATTATATATCCAATTTGCATCACTATATCCTTCAAGTACAGCTGGATATCTAGCATAGTGCAGTCCATAATTATGAGTAAATTGTAAGTACTTTAGTACTCTAACAATAGCTCGCCAATGCTCGGCTCGTATATCTACTAAATTTGCTAACTGCATAGGCTATATTTGGCCTTGTATAGCTCATTAAGTACATTAGACTGCCTATCACTCTCGAGTATTCTACTTGAGAAACACTATATCCTTTATTCTTGAATAAATCTAAAGTTAAGTCTATCGATGTTCTTGCCACCCCAGAATTATCTTTATTAAATTTTTCAAGAATATTATTTACATAATGAGACTGACTCAAAATGAGCTCTTTTGATGTTCTTATGATTTTAATTCCCAAAATAACATTAACTAGTCCCATATCTTTCATGTCAAACCTTGAATTCAACATGTCCTTTGTAGTTTTTATCATCTTATCATTACTTTCAATAATAAGCATGTTATCTACATATAGGCATACAATGACATATCCATTCGCAGTATTTTTGACATAACCACATTTATCAGATTCATTAATTTTGAATCCACTCGCAATCATAGCGTTGTCAAATTTCTTATGATATTGCTTTGGTGCTTGCTTCAAACCATACAAAGACTTCACCAATTTATAAACTTTCTTTTCTTGATCAGGAGAGGAAAAACCCTCGGTTGTTCCATATAGATTTCTTCTTCTAAGTCTCCATTAAGAAAAGCTATTTTCATGTCCATTTGATGTACTTCAAGATTACGCAAAGCGGCAATTGTAAGTACAAGTCTAATGGAATTTATTTTCATTACAGGAGAATATGTATCAAAGTAATCAATACCTTCTTTTTTGTCTATAACCTTTGATCACAAGCCTTGCTTTATATTTATCAATTGGCCATCTATCTGCTTTCATTTTCTTTTTGAATATCCACTTGGAACCTAGAGGTTTACTACTAGGTGGAAGATCTACTAGTTCCCAAGTATGATTTTGCAAAATAGAATCAATTTTACTCTTGATAGCCTCTTTCCATAAGTCCAACATTTGAATTCACAGCTTGTTCATAAGTTTGAGGTTCACTTTCTAGCATATACATCAAAAAATCTGGACCAAAAGATTTTTTCATTCTTGCCCTTTTACTACGTCTAGGCTCTACCTCAACTTCCTTATGAGCATCGATAATATTTTCATGTATTCGTTTAGAAGAACTCGTTTCTTCTTTCTTACATGGAAACATATTTTCAAAAAATGATGCATTTCTCGACTCCATGATTGTATTCTTGTGTATATCATGTATATTATATTCATACACAAGAAATCGATAGGCGTAACTATTTTGTGCATATCCAATGAAAATGCAATCAACCGTTTTTGGTCATATTTTCACCGTTTTAGGTGGAGGTGCTACCACTTTAACAAGACATCCTCACGCACGTAAATAATTGTAAGATGGCTTCCTCCCTTTCTATAACTCATATGGAGTTTTCTCCTCTTTCTTTTTGGGCACCTTATTTAAAAGGTAATTAGCAAAAAGAATGGCTTCTCCCTACATGTTGGGTGATAAACCCGAACTAATCAACATTGCATTCACCATTTCTCTCAATGTCCGATTTTTTCGTTCAGCTACTCCATTTGACTGAGGTGAATAAGGTGCAGTCATTTTATGAATAATTCTATGTTGAGCACAAACCTCAGCAAATGAAAATTCATATTCACCACCTCGGTCACTTCTAAATACTTTGATTTTTTTATCAAGTTGATTTTCAACTTCATTTTTATAGAGAACAAATTTCTCTATAGCTTCATCATTACTTTTGAGTAGATACACATAACAATATTTTGTGCTATCATCTACAAAAGTAATAAAATATTTATTACTACCTCTTATTTGTGTCATTTTTAAATCACATATATCGCTATGAATTAAACAAGGGATCCAATGTTTCTTTCAACATTAGAAAATGATGATCTCGTTTGTTTTGCCTCAACATAAGTTTCACATTTGTGTTTTGAATCAATTTAAAAAGAAGGTATATGATTTAAGTTAATTAATTTTCATAAAGAATCATAATTAACATGACCTAGTCTACCATGCTACAAATTTGAAGACTCGAGCATATAAGCAGAAGAAGTAGCTTTATTATCATTCTTAATAATAGTCATTACATTCATTTTGAATAAACCACCATTCATATACCCCTTCCCACATACATTTCACCCTTAGACAAAACAAACTTATCCGACTAAAACACTAGTCGAAAATCATGAATATTTAGCAATGAATCCGACACCAAGTTCTTACGAACTTCGGGTACGTTGACCACATTGTTCAAAGTTAACTCTTTCCCAGACGTCATCTTTAGAACCACTTTTCCTTCTCCCTTGATTTCAGAGGTAGCCGAATTTCCCATGTACATTTTTTCCCCATTTTCAATAGGTTGAAACATAGAGAATAAGCTTCTATCAAAGCACACATGACGAGTAGCACCTGTGTCAATCCACCATTCTTTTGGGTTTGAACCCACCAAGTTTACCTCAGTCACCACTGCCGAAAGATTAATATCAGAAACTTCTTTAGCAATGCCTTCGATCATATTTGCTTACTTATTTTGGTTTGTTTTGGGTAGCCTACAGTCGGAGGATTTGTGACCCAATTTGTCACAGTTGAAACACTTGCCTTGAAATTTTGGCTTTTTGGAGATTCCTCCTTTCGGCCCCAACACCTTCCCTTTGCCTTTGTTATTGTTGTTATTATTCTTCCTTGAACTTTGACCATGTTCCACCACATTTGCCTTGGCAGCAAACGAAGTGGTATTGGCCCCCCCTTTTTTCAGAACCTTTATTAGCTTCTTTAATTCGAAGTCTTAATACAAGGTCCTCAACTCCCATCTCCTTTCATTTATGCTTTAAGTAATTCTTAAAGTCTTTCCATGCCGGAGGTAATTTTTCGATTATGCATACTGCTTGAAAACTCTCGCTCAAAGTCATTCCTTCGTCGTGAATTTCATGCAAAATCAGTTGGAGATCTTGTACTTGGCTTATTACAGTCTTAGAATCAACCATTTTAAAATCAAGAAACCGGCCAATAATAAACTTTTTGGCACCGGCATCCTCGATTTTATATTTATGATCCAACGCCTCTCACAGTTCCTTAGCCGTTTTCTTTTCAATGTACACATTGTATAAAGAATCAGCCAAACCATTCATTATAGTATTTCTAGCCAAGTAGTCCGCATGGTTCCAAGCATCCACGGCACTAACGGCTTGGATATCTTGCTCACCTTCTTTGATCTTAGGCCTTCTCCTCAGTCAAAAATCAAGCAAGATTAAAAGTGGTAAGATAGAACATCATTTTTTGTTGCCACCTCTTAAAATCTTGGCCGTTAAATTTTTTCGGCTATTTTTCACCCCCTTTCACTACATTGGCAGTCACAGGAGCAGAAGTGGGAGCAGTTCTAGAAACAACCATAGTAGGGTTTAACGGTGCACCCGAAACAATAGAATCAATGGGATTAGTCTCAGTGGTCATTGTACCTTTACACATACAAACACACTGTCAAATTCTAGAAATCAAAGTTCCAACAAAACTATAATCATAAACCGAATATATATATATATATATTTCTCGAAATTGTTTTTCCACAAAACAGTTTTTCAGAAACTGTTTTTTCCCAAAAAACAATTTTTACACGAAACAGTTTTTCAGAAACAGTTTTTTCCCAAAAAAACTGTTTTTACGAAACTGTTTTTCCAGAAAACTTTTTTTTTTTTCTTTTCCAGAAAAATTATCCAGAATTCAAAAACTGTATTTCAAACTGTTTTTTGCCAGATTTTTTTTCCTAGAAAACTTTTTTTTTTCAAAAACTGTTCTCCAAATGTTTTTTTCCAGAAAACTGTATTCCAAACTTTTTTTTCAAAAAAAAAAAATTTTTCCAGAAAACTGTATTTCAAACTGTTTTTCCAAAAACTATTTTTTCCAGAAATGGTATTCCAAAACCAGTTTTCCAAAAAATGAAAAAATTTCGAAACTGGGGAAAGTTTTTTCTTCAAATCTGTTCAAAAACATCCAGAAAATTGTTAATTCCAAAATAAACAATAATTGTTTTAAGATTGTTGGCGAAAACGTGGAAATTAACAACTTAAATAGAAAGTAAAACCGAGCCTTGTGTAACACACGATCTCCTTAAAACAATTACGCCGCCTTCCGCGGTGCTTTTGAGGTTTATTATGGCATTTGTCTCCCAAGATAAAATGGTACAAAGAGTGTCTACCTTTAGCACTTTGGTGTCACTCGTGAAATGAACTTAAATTATGTATGAACTTGATCACCACCAAAACAAAACTATTCTAGAGAGTAAGAGAGAATTTCGTGAAGAAAGGTGTGTGTTGAGTTGTGTGGAATGAGGTCTCCAAGGCCTCCAATTTATATACGGGGGAGGAGCTCAAGAATTAATTTCCTATTAATCATAAAAAACGTTTAGTGTTAATTGCTACAATTAAACAAAATATTTTTTTTATGATTAATAAGAATTAATTCTCACCTTTTTAAATTAATTTGAATATGAAATCTCTTAATTAAGAGTAATTCAAAATTTAAAATGGATGGCATTAAGGAAAATAAATGAACTGAAAAACTCTAAGTGCAAAACATGACCCCGCGCGGCTGGCCATTTTCGGAGTGACATTCGTGTCCGCAGGTGCGGGCGCACACAAGCCAAGCCTGTGTCAAGCCAAATTCGGTCCGTGATTTGCAACTCCCTGGGCCTGGGTGCGCGAGAGAAAGCCTTATTTTTCTTAGAAGCTTATGAGCTAATGAAAGGTTATCCTTTATAAACTCATAAATGTTTTCCCAAAGTTCCAATGTGGGACTAACATTTTCCATTTTATTTTCCATCTCAAGTAGCTCACATTGGGTAACAATTTCTCATTCATATCAAATCCGTTTTGAGCAAACAAATATATGATCTCTATGTACTTACGGAGGTGAACACAAATCTATAATTTTCTTTCACAATCGAGTGTGAAACCCCATTTAAAATTACCCTAAAAAAGGCTTCAAAACCATTTTTTTCCAACAAATATTAGGTAGTTTCGACAAAAATCCTCCATCTCATGACCTAATTAATCACTCCCTCAAATAATCTAACTTTATGGGGGGTTTTGACCCAACCCGACCCGACCTTAATGGGTTGGGTTTTGCGTGGAAATTTTTAGAAAACTTTCGGAATAAAACCTAACAGAGGTCTAGCTCAAATTTGAATTCTAATAAATTTATATATAAAGGTATTATTATTTATACACCAAATTTAATTTGATTTCATCCCAAACTTTAAAAAAGTTTCAAGATTTATATTCACCCTTCAACATATATTGATTCGCGCATATGCACGTCTCAATTTACATATTGTCGTTGTGTATGTGCCAAGTTAGCGTTTGGCAAAAAATCAACTTTAAGAAGGAATTCCCACGTACAAACTCGTTCCATGAACAATATTGCACTTACTTATAAATCTTACCACATACATGGGTTGTACTTTTACAAATAAGTAACCGGTAAGATTTGTAAGTAAGAAAAAGGAATTTCTAATTACACCACTAACATAACTTAAAACCAAAATAGGCTATCATACATCACATTTTGTTGTGGTAAAATTAAGAAAGGTGTGTAGTATTTTAAGTAAAAAATACAATGCTTAATTTGTGGTAAAATTAATAAATTTTTGTGGTGTAAGACCATGTAATGTAAAAAAAAGGAAAAAAATCAAGCATTACCATCACACTCTTCCCGTGTAAATACTTACCTTGAAACTCGGCTTGAAACTTTCTTTAGATGGAATCAATGAATTTACCATGTAAATGATTGTTCATTCATAATTACTGGTTATTTATCATCATATATCTACATTGATAATGAACCTTTCTATTTTGTTTAAAAAAAGGTTTGAATAAGATGATAAACTTGAAGATTATTTAAAGCACTTAAATATCTATAATGATAATGAAGCATTGTGCATCAGGGTATGTATATATATGCATAATTTTGCCTTCCTTCCTTCAAAATTTGTAAAAATGAGATCCGTTTAGTAAAACAGAATATCGTTATCGGTCACACAGAGTCGAGAAAATAATACTTATTTAGCAATTTGTTCCCGAGAATAAAATAATACATCGCTATTAAACTACCAAGTAATATGCAACATACTTAATGTTTTGTTGTCGATTTATACTTCCGTTCTCGGTCACGTGTTGCCGAGTATTTCCTTATAGTTTATAATTTTTTTTTAAAAATATTATGTTATATTTTTCATGGTTTAGCTTTTGTTTTAAAATCATTGAATTATACACAACAAACTAATACCAATGTTTTAGTTCTGATTGAAGTTGGTCATATTTCGATAGAGGTTGATCATATTTGTAAGACCGATCTTGGCGAGATTAGTCAAATTATTTGTCAAAACTTCGCAAGCTACTTGTTGACAGATAAAGTAAGTATATTTTCCCCATCATTTTAGATTTTAATATAAGTTTTAGATAAAATACTAATTGCTTTTTATGATTCATGTATGTATTTGAGTTGCGATTTGAGTTGTGAATTAAGTTGTTTGATTGATGTCAATGCATTGCCTGAAGTTTGAACATAGCTATTGGCACCCTATATAGTATATGATACTAGTGTATTCATTAACAAAGTAAATCTTGATTTTTTTATGGTGTTGTTATTTTTTATTTTTATTTTTATTTTAATATAAACATGGCTTTCATGCTATTGGAATATTTTTTGTAACACTGTATAGTTCACAATGACTTTAATAGAAATGGAGATCCTAATTAACCAACTGATCTTGATTTCTCATATGTAAGTTAACATTATATAAATATGAGTTATTTTATGGGTTCATTGAGAAATTTTGTATGAAATTAAAGCACATATATTTCCTTTAAAACATAATCCAACGATATAAATTTACAATGATTGACAATTCATAGCTAAATATAAGGCTATCCCCAATGATCATTTATATCCGAGCAAATTTATATGTTATAAAAGAGAAAAGGAAAAAAGTGTTACAATGGTCATTTCTATAATTATTTCTATATGAGGTGGAAGGTGAGTCATATAGAGAATTTCTATAAGCATTTTTACATGTAGACATAGTGATAGAAATTTTCAATGTGACATGTATACATGTAAAAATGCTAAAGAAATTTTCAATGTGACATTGCACAGACTCATTGGATATGAGAACCCACTAATTCTCTCTCATTCTTAAATAAATGTCAAGTAAGATAGAAATGGCATTATTGGAGAAACTTTTTTTGAGACTTTTCTATTTACACAATTATATTGTTAAATAGATATAGAAATGTATTAAAAGTACCATGACATATAGGATAAAAATGAATTTATATAAAATACCATTAGAGATGGCTTAAGAAACAAATTTGGCATCCTTTAACCGAGATTTTGTAATAAAATTGGCCATACATCTAAACTCGGCACTCTTATATCTGCCGATTAGAGAATTTAGATCCAAAATATAGTCAGTGAGATTTTGTTGAAATCCACTATTCGACACTAATATGATGAGAATTTTAGCTAAAATTATAAGAACACTAACATATAAATCATAAATCGACACCAATATGCCGATAAATTGTTTCATAATTTTCAAAAATATTATCATAAATCACAAAATTACAAAATAAATCAACATTCCAAATAAAACTAATATCCTAATTTTATGCAAAGTCAAGTTCATATATTACCATAAAATTGGTGTTGCACCCGTCCATTAACAAAAATGAAACTAATAATATACCATAATCTAAGGGCTTGTACTTAGTACAAAAAAATGATTCTACCAAATAAGAAAACCAATTAAACCATAATTTTAGTGCTAGATTTTAACAAAAAAAACACTTATATTGTTTTTGCCATGTCAAAAAAATCAATTAAACCGACATGTCCAAATGTTTACTAGCAATGTCGCTTCTTTCTTTGTGTTAAGATGCAACTTATAAACCTCTTGCTTTGTGTAGGCCGTGTGGCTCTTAAAACTTATCAGGACTGAAGAATCATTAGGGCCTTTAGGTATAGCACCCTCGCCATTACTTTCACTAGTACGCTTGTCAATATTAGATGGTGCTTTAGTGGTTACTTGGCTTTCTTGATCTTTAGAACTATTTGTTCGAGGTTTTCTCTTTGACATATTTAACGTTTTGTGGATGGTAACCATCTTTATAATAAGACCTATAATCGGAGACTTTGCACAAGTTAGTGTTCTAATTTCTATATAAAAAATGCTCATTGTAATAATAACCAACTACCAAAGTAGCAAGTATTTAATAATAACCAAGTTATCTTATATGAATTGGGATAAGAATCGAGGTTAGAGCATCCACAACGGTTTGATTGTTTGTGCATTATAAGTAAAATAAAACTATCCCAAAAACATTGTCCGTTTGTAATGTAAAGAATAATCTATTTGAAACTTTAACTTTTTATTCAAATAGATATATAATACTTAATTATTTTAGTTAAACTTATCATGCATCACTGCATAACACTGCAAATAAATATGACAAATTTATACCTCTGTGATACTTTTCCAACAAGGAGTTGAGTACATAAGATACTTTTAAAAGAAAAACTTGAAATTGTTTCTTTCAAACTTAGCGAGAACTATAAGAATTGACTTCACAAATATAGATAAATTATATGTTAAAAAGTATCATATTTCATAAAATTCTTGTAATACAATGTATGATATTTGAAAAGTATGCAATTTAATAGAATAAATATATAATGCATTATAATTCTATCTTAATATCATCAAAGCAATTTAAATATATATATATATATATATATAAATTGGTAGTGTATATATGAGTTACATTTACCCACCTATCTATTGATCCATTATACAAGAGAGATAGAGACAAATTTTTTGTTGCATAAGTTGGTGATTATCCCATTAATACTTATTTCCCCATTCTTACATGTGAAAGAATCAATCATCAAGAAGCAATGCATGCAGACTCAGTCATGAAGGCAACAAGTAGCAATCCTATCTTTTTCCCAATGCAACGAGCCACTGGAACAAAAGTTAGGATAATTTAAGTATGGATCTTTACTTTGTCAAAGTTCAAAACTATTTTTGGCACTAAGACTACTCTATATTTTATGGACGAAACTAAAAATAATCACACTCTTAATAAGGCGACTAATTACATTATTTAAATATGAAACTCTACAAATCGTATGATAAATATATACAAATTGTGAGATGAATTGAAAATATAGTTTCTTCCAATTATTATATCCTATATATCACATTAATCTTAAAATCTTAAATTTTTATGTACATTATTTTTTTAGTTATGCCTCTATCCTAATTAACGAACAACTCTATTTTCGTAAAGCACAATTTTAGTTTAGGAGAAAGGGAGTATAACACACACACACACACTCACATATATATATATATATATATATATATATATATATTATGTTTTATCTTAACTATACTAGTTGAGATCCAAGTATATATGTACAATATTATGCACAAACCTAAAACCCAAAAAAATCATGAAAAATTAAAGCAATATATGCAAATGCCAAACAAAGAGAACAAGTATTGGGTTAACGGGGAATAAAAGAAAAAACTTTAAAGAACAAAACTCATAAGTATTTGAGAGGTGAGAAAGAGATTAACGCGAAGGAACGAACGGCGGAGGATGAACTGGGAATGGAGTGTGTGAAAGAAAGAGAGCAATGTTAGGACTTGGAGACAAAATGTAAAAGAAAGAAGAATAAAAGAAGTTTTAAAACGATTAATTAATTTAATTATTTATAGTGATGTTTCAAAAAAAATTATACACATCTATATAATAAGGAAATATTTTTTTGACCGAGGACAATTCAACAAATCAACTCAATTAAAGGTATAGATGAAGTTTTATAAAGTTATCTTTTGTTTTAACCACAAAATGTCGTTTATCTTAAGAATCAATCCATACCATTAGATTATTTTGATTCTACACAATTTCCACCATTCAATATAAACATATACATAGAATGATATATATTACCAATGATATATATTACCACACACAGTCATATACACTCAACCACATCAACTTTCTCTTTTCTCACATTTTTAGAAAACTTTGAAAATATAGGTTGTGTTTGGTTGTAGTTTCTGAACAGATTTTTAAAATTTGTTCAGAAATTTATGGCTGAAAACTGCATCAAAAATAATGAGCATTTGGTTGTGTTTTTTTAGCACAGTTTTCAATGCTTTGTCCTTACCTTTATGTGAGTAAAAGCAATAAATACTGTCAAATAAGCCAACTTTTTGACCAAGACTACACAATCCCCTAATGCTACTGACATGCATGAATTCGCCAGCTTGATTTGTAGGACTGTTTACTAGCTCGCATGGCCAAACAGCACCGAAGTATTGAATTCAAGTTTACACACCTGTTTTTGTTGAAATAAACTCAAACAAAAATCCAACTATGAGTTTACAACATACTTCCAAACTCTACCAAATACCAAATTTTTGGTGGGCTTACGATTGTGATGCAACTAAAAAACTCAACTCAAACATCACATTTGTATTTTTTTTAACATAATTTCGATTGTCAGAAATTGAAATTCTTGCGGAGGTAGATAATTTCGTTCAACTACTTACATACATAATATGAAAATGATAGAAAGTCATACATACTTTAGTCATTACTAGAATTAATTACAATCTGTGCGATAAGAATTACAATTACTAAAGTCAAGATAATATTGCATCCACAACATGCACATAATGCCAGCCTTGACGGTGTCGAACTTTAATTGTACCATTGTATTGGTCCATCCATAATGGGCAACAATAAAAGTAACGACCGTAATTTCTATCAATGTGCGCTTGATATACCCGCATTTGACCGGCTCCACATGCATAAAGTGGTCCCCGCATGCCATCCATGGTTTTTGGAGAAAAAAAACATGCATGTCACAACCTAAATTAAAATAAAGTTTAACTACTAAAATTTGTGTGATAAATAAATATAAAAAAATCTAGATAGTTTATGTAGCAATATTATTAGAACTTATTTTACATTTACAAAATCTAGGCAGCTGTGTAGTCATTCCACATTGCAATAGCAATTGTATCTCTATATTCAGACATTATATCGAGTTGAGTCTGTGACATATCCAAAAGTTCAAAAATTTTCGGGTTCTCTACTGCATGCGTAAAACTCTCAGCAGTATATTCATTAAATATTTAATCGTCTCCACTATGCATTCTAACAAAGTTATGCGCAACACAACAAGCAGTGACCATCATAGCTTGCCTTGTTTGTTTGAAATTCGTCATAAGCTTTAATATTGAAAACCTTGCCTTCAACACTCCAAACGACCTTTTAATAAAATTTCTTAATGACGAATGTCTTATATTAAATAACTCCTTCGGACCTGTCGGACCATTATTATTGCCTCGAAATTCTTGTAAGTGATATCTCTGTCCCCGACATGGTGCCAAAAATCCGGGCATATTTGAATAGCCGCAATCCACCAAGTAATATTTATCTAATAGAGAAAAATAATATTAATTTTTAGCTATAGTAGTGTATCATATTTACAATATTAATGCCATAATTTTTGCACATACGTATCTTGCTAAAATACCTTGCGGTGGCATTGTCCCGTTTGCAGAGCATGTAGCAAAACACGGGAATCATTAGCACTTCTTCCCAACCAGAATATACAAATATAAACATCATGTCAAATGAACATGCTGCCATTACATTTTGTGCAATATTTCCCTTACGTGAACGACAAGCGTTGTGACGTTCTCTAGGTGCCCATGCATCAATTAACGTCCCGTCAATTGCGCCAATAGCATTTTACAAATATGTATTTTATTATATTAAAACATATTATTATACTTACGTTTGGTTTACTACTTGTATAAAATGACTGAAAATTGTTTACCTTAAATTAAGGATAAAACTGTGGATTTGACGTGATTTCTGGAGGAGTATTATTACCACTCGGTAGTTGAATCAGTGTAGGGGCCAAATTCAGCAGTGCTTTCATAATTAGTTTAAAGTGATTATTAATCGTCTATGTCGAATGTGGAAATCTGTCCATGGCGCCTCAATGTATATTTCTATGTCCCACTATATATAAAAATATCCCAACCGACTCTTCTAGTGAGACAAATCTAAATTTTTTCTCGTTAATGTATCCACCCGTCCTAAGTAACCCACACAAGGCTCTAAACGTAGGTGGGTGCATTCGGAATAAATTGTAACATAACACAGGAGGATCTTCTAAAATCGAATGCATATATTATGTTCCAGGTAAGGCTGGTATTTGATAAGGCAGCCTTGGTTTTTGTTGTAGTATGTTTGCAAACAGAATTGATAAATG
Source organism: Lonicera japonica (assembly GCA_021464415.1). Lineage (NCBI taxonomy): Eukaryota > Viridiplantae > Streptophyta > Magnoliopsida > Dipsacales > Caprifoliaceae > Lonicera > Lonicera japonica. The sequence continues at coordinate 64,687,790 of CM038466.1, read as the reverse complement.
TTCCAAATTGTCGTCAGAGGAACTAGAACTATTGTCATCATTTGATGGCACAGAAGTAGACATTGGCTCTAATAATATATATAAAAATGCATGTCAAAAAATTGAAGGTCAACATGTTTTATTGAACATTGATATGAATAGGAAACTTACCTAAACAAGTGATTTGTATGCAGAACTTCGAACGATTCAACTTTAGCTTTATAGAACTGCCAAAGAAATAAAACAAATAAATATAAGTATGTAAAACACAATTTCATAAGGCTCGGATTTATTCTAGCTTTTACTTTGGAATTCTGGTCTAAAAAGATTTCGGATGATGCAGCTTGTTTTCTATAGTAGGAGTAATATTATGTACGGAATATACCTAAAAAGAAAAATTAAAGTTCATAAAACACTCTTTCATAAGGCTCGAAATTATACTAGCTTTTACTTTGGAATTCTGGTCCAAAAAGATTTCGGATAATGTAGCTTGTTTTCTATATTAGGAGTAATATTATGTACGAAATGTACCAAAAATAAATAAATTTATATATATTTATAAAATAAAATGTCAACTGCCATAAAGTGATTACTGAATGCAAAATCCCAGCTACTATGTGCATAAGTGATATATCTAAACTTATTCTTGCACCCTCATTTTATATATAGTCTATATAGTTGAACTAAAAAATATATTAATGGAAATGTTATAGTGCCGTTGGAAGCTGCTCTACTTACTAAAAATTCTTGCACCCATTTTAACTATGTACCTACTCTACTTCCTAAAAATAGTCCCGTTGGAAGCTGGCAATGTTATATATTATTAATTTTTAGTTCATATCTTTATACAGACTAGTATCATACGTTTTTTAATATTAGTATACTATGTAGAACTTCTTTTTTTAATATAAGTATAGCATTTTTAATATAAGTAAATTTTTAATATAAGTATATTTAACATCCATGTAACTTCCCATTTAATTGTACCATAATTTTTGTAAGTACACAAATTGACCTACCTCTCGGTAGTTAATAAAAAAAGGATAGTACAATAAACTCAAATGCTCAAGCACAGTGTTGCTGTAATTTTTTTTTTGCATGCTTCAAAGGTTAGGCCCGAAATTTGTATACCTTACACAACTTAATAATAAACTGCTCTTGACGTGAGATTTTTGCTTCCTGAACCCTGCATTACAGGCAAGGCACCAAACACCACCAAAATAATTATGTTTTAACTTATATAAAAAAAACTAGACAGAGGAGAAAATGTTGACATGTAATTTAGTAGTTGATGCTTCTTAATAAACAGATAATTAATAAAAGTGACTGGTACAGAAGTTAACAGAGTGTGCAATAACAAAATGGCCAATATACTAAAGAAGTATTTGGCATGAACAACATAGCAGTCCACAGAAAAGGAAAAAAAAAACCAGAGACAGATCATCCATGACCATATAAAGTTCATTGCAAGCCTTTAAAAAAGTCCACTGCCCGATCCACCGGAAAGTCTTGTAAGGTTGTTCACCCACTCAAGCTGCCGATCTGGATTTGAAAGAAGGAAGAAATTGCGTCAATCCTTCCCTGATATTAACCTCTCGACGGCGAGGTCATATTGAACTTCATCAACCGCCATATTTTTCAAGACGGTCATACACTCGATCATGGTGTGCTCTTTAGCAGATTTCACATTCGCATTGTAATGGGCCCTCTTCGCACGCGATGTCTCGGACATTGTTTCCATAAGCGCGTCTAGGTCTTGCTTCGTTTCGATGAGCGACTCTTGGCACCACTTCTATGAACGTTTACAGCATCCATTGGAAACATGCTAGGACCACCTCCCACGTCGAATGGACCACCTCCCATATCCATTTTCTCGTCTGAGTCAAGTGGGCCTTGGTTCGAAGCTCGGCCAAACTACCCTGTTGCCGTAGTGTTTTTAAAAATTTTGAAAAGTGTTTCGTAACCAAACAAACTTTTCTTTTTAAAAACACTCGTGTTTGGGTTTGCCTGCAAACCAATATTCATATACGCATGAATATGTCTACTACATAAATATATTAATGGCTGAATAATAATATTCTTTTCGAAGACAGAACCATAATATCAGCATTACATTGGCATAAAGAGAAGAATAATAATATAGGTTACTTTGCTTCGAATCGGGTATTTACCTTGAGGTACGTGGACCACACATTCTCGTCGGCAGTTACGGTGTTTGTCTCAGAGCTCCACCCAAATCTCGTGCTATTAATTAGTTTATGAAAAGCAGTAGTTTTGGCTTTCATTCTAACAAATTTTGCTCTAATTTGTGTTGCGTCGAAATACCTTCCGGTTTGCTCTTTCAATTTTTGTGAGATTTCGTTAACTTGTTTAGCACTTAAAGAAGTATTGAGCCCCATTCGACCCGTGTCGAACTCTTCCTCGATCAATAGTATGAAGGCTTCCTCATGAGACGAGTGCCAATTACATGACGACTCGCTCACAATGTGGCTACTCATCTATAGAAATTTTATTGTGAAGAATATGTATAATTTGTAGGATGTAATAAAATTAGAAAGAAGAAAAAAGCAAACTGAAGAGTGTCAAAAAAAAGTCTGTGACATTTTTCAAACACAGCCTTCTACCCTACACAATCCCCACTCATTGCCGGACGAGTTTAAAGCAAGAGTAAACAAATGTCTTGCATGTACCATAACAAATTGCCAAAAAAACAAGCCCAACTACTTATTGACACAGCAAAGCTATACAGAATATTAGAGACAGTTCAAATGCAATCAAACTACTCCCAATCCCAAGTAAACTGATCCAGGTAGTAGATGCAAACAGAAAAACCTTTGAATCTGAGAACAAACTTGTAATTCTCTGTTGCACTTCCTTAGCTAAGTAATGTATCATAAAAATTGACTTATAACAAAATCAAAAATTACAGAGAAGATTTCTGCTGCACTTCCTTAGCTCTGCTGCACTACTTTAGGTAATTTGGCAATCAAATTTTTGGATAACAAAACTGACACAATATTACAAGGGCAACTTTCTCCCAGAAATTGAAACCAATATCAAAACAGCGTGGGTGATGCAGACTACAGAGAATTACAAAGCATTGTTCAACCAATATCTATAATTAAGGAAGAGGTCACGGACTCTACAAAATAAACCCAAAAATGTATATATTTGGAGATTACTAAATCGAAAATTTTGGTTGGATTGAGGCGCAACCGGGTTGTTTAATATTGGTAATGTATTGTTTGATTCATCAAAAAAAGCTTTTTCATATACTTCTGGCGAACAACAAACAAGCAAAGTAGTGGGTTTACAAAATCTGGCAAATAATCAAACACCTTTGCTGCATATCTTGAAAACAGTGTCTCTAAGTCAAATTTCTGTAAGGCCTATTATCAAACAACATATGTGCATTAAACTAATTAAACTTGCGGCTTCATATTAACCCAATTTTTTTAATCGAAAAATGTGTAAATGCAGGCACTGGATAACTAACCTTTGATTTTTTCTTTGGAGAGAAGTTGTCCGTAGAGATTGTTTCGTCCGTGCTCTCAATTTTTGGAGAAAGGCTTCGCAAGTGAAGAAGTTTTCTCTTACTTATTGTAAGCACCATCTATTTTTTCTTCTCTTACTTTCAGCAGAGATTTATTGAGATTTAAGCAACAAGGTGAGAGTCAATTAGCCTGATATTGATTGAGAAGCCACCCCTGACTCCACGAATGCAATTGTCGGCCAGCTTGGTACGGTAAGCTTAGGTGATTTCTTGTAAATAGCAACCGAGTTGTACAATTATCGAGTGGTGAATGGATGCTTTGTAGCTTCAGCTTTACTTTAATTGAAGCAATCTAGTCGCCAAAATTCCGACGTAGGTATATCGGCGTGCCTTTGGCCCTAGGCTGTAGGGGGCTGTGTGAAGAGATGGGTCGGAGTGAAAAAAGAGAATAGCTTGGCAGAAGAGTTAGAAAAGAGTTATTCCGAAGGACAGATGTGGTTGAGGAGAAAAGAGTAATTTCGAAGGCTTGTGGAGAGATTGCATTCGATGGCTTGCGGAGAAGAAGAGGAAAACTTTTTGGATAAAGTAGTCTACGGATGGAAGAGAACAGTGAAGGCTGACAACAATTGCAAAAGGAGCACTGTTCACTATCTAGATTTTTTAGAAATGCACTTTGAAAATTTTCAACCAAACAGCCAGTTTTTTAAAATATACTAGAAACACCTACTCAGAAATATCTACCAAACACAGCCATAATAACTTTTAAGCCAAATTTTAAAATTTAATAAAAATTATATATTTTAAACATAATCATTGAGATCCATATAACAAGATCCATTGTGATTATAAAATTATGTAAAAAAAAATATTTTCTAATAAGAATTGCATATAATGAATTCATTAGAATTACTATTCCAATTACATTCTAAATCTTTAGTACTTACGACCCATATATCGATACATCCGTTAGCATCAACTTTGGAAGAACGAAAAATGTAATTAGAGTTCCAAAAGTTCAAGCTTTGGTTGCCTGGTCGAGAAGTCGATCCTCTTGTCAACTTTATTACACCAAAATAAATATATCTTTAAAAAATTTTTGGTAACAAAATATTAAATTGAATCATGTACTTTTTTTAAAATCATATCCAATAAAAAAAATTATAATGAAAAAACTCTTTAAATTCCATTCTTTTATGTGTAAATTTTTTAAATATATCTTAAATTAAATAATGCATTCTAAACGTTTTTGATTAAAAAAAAATCAATACACCCGTGCCATCCATACCCTAATTTTGTAATAAAATTTAATATGCAGTGAATGGTATATATAGCGGCGTTTTAAGAACTTTTTCTTATCTTTATAAAGGAAAATAGGTTGAGAGACCTTCTTTCACAATTTTATACAATAAGAGGACATCATACATTAGGTTAATAAATAAAGGATTTTTTAACATTATTGTTTCATTGTTAGGACAATTTTAGCTTTTAGGTTAGTTGTAAGTATTTAGTTTTTTATAAATTAGATTATTTAAGAATTTTAAAATGACTAAAGTACCCTTCCATCTTTCAACTCATAATCCCGCGCGAAACAGCGAGCAACAAGTGAGCAGCGAGAGAGGCGATACGCATTTCGACTGGAAGAGTGGAATGCTATCATCTTAGATTGACGGAAAGCATCTTAGATCGACGGGATTAACAAAGGAAAGGAGAAGAAACTTCTTAGATCCATGAATGTTGAAGCTCTTTCTAGGTATAGCTTTTTTCTTCTTCTTTTTTTCATGTTTTTAGTTGTGATTTTGCTTCGATTTGGTTTGTTGTAGCTTATATTTAGAGGATTTGATGAAATATTGTTCAATCAATCCATGTATATTTAGATTATGAAGGATTTAAAGAATGCTCTGTTTTCCTGCTCTTTTCCTCCCAACTGCAGAAAAACTGCAAAACTGATTTTGCAGTTTTTTGGGTTTGATGATATATTTAGATTATAGAGAAAGCTATCACATTTTTTGCTTATATTTTTGCAAAAGTTTGTAGAAATATTACTTGATTTTGGTTGTTTTAGCTTATATTTAGAAGATTTGATCCAATAATGAGTGATTGTTCATGTTTTAAAAGGTAGTTTTAGCATCCTTATGATCTATTTATGTATATGCTCTGTTTTTTTTTTCTTCTTTGTGCAGAAAAAACTGCAAAACTGATTTTGCAGTTTTTTTTATCTAAGTTTTTTTAAATGCATTATTTCTACATTTGATTCTTATATTGTAGATTTTGGTTAGTTTAAATGTGTGATTTCATATGTGAATGAATGAACATACATGTTTATTATGCAATGTATTGCTTCTAAGTTCTTATGTCTCATTTTTTAGGGATCTTGATAGAGGCATTATAGGTGTTGTTTATTACAATGGTTGTTCCTTTGGAATTCAATTATTTCTCGGTTGAGTGTTGAAGAATTAAAACGTTTGGTGTGCGAGAGGTGGTTCGATATTAATCCCTTGTGTGTAGACCTATTTGTTACTCGCGATGACAAGGAGTTTGTTTTAGATGGGGATGATGAAATTCAATGCATGGTTTGTTTAGCGGTGGTGAAAAGAGTGAAAAATATAGATATTTTTGTTAGGCGGACGGAAGGTTCTAAATTTTTGATGTCTGATGATTAGTGTGCTAGTAGTTCTTCGGGTTCTATAAGTTGTGTTGATGAAATTGAAGCACATGATCCACGTAATTGCAGTGCTTGGGCTAATGCTATTATAGGTATTGGACAAAGATTTCCGGGAGGAGCCATTGAGTTTCGGACGAGTTTGCAGAAATTTTCCATTCACCATGGATTCAAATTTGAGTTCAAAAAAAATTGCAAAGACAGGATCACCGTTGTGTGCAGTAGAAGGGAGGAGCTTGGTTGATAGTGGAGAATCCATGCATCCCAGAAGTTTAAACTTGCTAGGTTCTTTGAAATAAAGGAAATGGTTAAGGAGCATACATGTGGCGTTGGATTTAAAGATTTAAGAAAGCCGCCCATGACAAGTCAACTTGTTAAATCAGTAATTTTTGGTTTGGTTTGAGACAAGCCGCTAGTTAAACCTTCAGAGATTATAGATTACTTTAGGCGAGAATGCGGTGTTAGATTAAGTTATTACTTTGCTTACATTGGGAGGGGGATTACGATCAAAGAGATTTATGGAGATGATTCTGCATCGTACAACCAGCTTGCGGGGTACACTGATAGTATAAAGCGAACAAATCCGGGAAGCTATGTTGTACTTGAGGTTGACGAAGAGAGTCACAAGTTTAAGAGAATATTCATATCATTTGAAGCTTGCATATATGGCTTTAACTTTTGTAGGTCGTTGTTATGTTTAGATGGCTGCCATTTGAAGGCGAAGTTTAAGGGTTGTATGTTGTCTGCCACTGCGACAAATGGAGATGGAGGTACGTTTGTGATTAGATTTTGTATTGTATGTTGTCTAGTTTATTATTTCAATTTTTAGTCTTTTTGCTTTGCAGGTAATCTAGTCAAGTAGAGATCTATTCTAATTTAAATTTTTTTGATAGGGATTTTTCCACTTGCGATGGCCGTAGTGGATGCAGAAAATGTAGATAACTGGCAGTGGTTCTTGGAGCATTTGAAGGTTATTGTGGGAACTAATAGGGTGTTGACATTTATTTCAGATAGACATGTTGAATTGATCAATTCAGTTCCTAGGGTCTTTCCTAATGGTTTTCATGCTTATTGCTTATGGCATTTAAGGAATAATTTAAGTTCGTGTTTTCCATCGAAGTATAGAAAACAAAAATTAGCTTTGAGTTTGTTTACTAGTTGTGCATATGCTCGTTCGCTTGACAAGTTTCAAAATGCGTACGATGACCTTAAGACACTTGCGAAGAATGTTACGGAAGATTTCTTTAGGGGCGCACCACTTGATTATTGGGTTAATGCGTTTTTTCCGGGAAGAAGATATGGTGTTATGTGTTCTAATATGACCGAGAGTTATAACTCGTGGGTTGCAAATGAACAAAATCTTCCTATAACGACGATGCTAGATCAAATTCGTGTGAAAATAATGAAGCAAATGTCGGATATACGTGAATTGTCGAGGAATTGGAAAACTCTCTTGTGTCCGGAGGTTGAAAAATGCTTGAAGGAGAAGGTTAATGAGAGTTCAACGTGGAGGGTTGTCAAATCATCTGATTCTGTCTTCGAGGTCATAGAGCAAAAGTCTTATCGCGCAGATCTTTTGACATGGGAGTGTGGTTGTAATTCATGGCGGATTGATGGCTTCCCATGTTCGCATGCGGTTTTGTGTATTTTGGCTGATAGGAAGGTTGTTTATGACTATTGTGATCCTTTTTTCTTTACGTGTAACTTTCAGAGTTCTTATGCACATGCAATTTACCCGGTGCCAACTTCTAACCGTCCTACTAATGTCTCTGGTGCATCGAAAATTTTACCTCCTGATTGTAAAACTCAACCCGGTCGTCCTAAAAAGAATCGAATTGAGAGCGCCGGCTCAAGCACAAAGAAGAAACGAAAGTGTGGAAGGTGTAACCGTTATCGATTTCACAATAAGAAGACGTGCACTGCATCGATTGTTTAGATTTTACTATGGCATAGTATAATTGCATTTAGCGACTATTTGGAATTTTGAAATTCTTGGTATGATTGAGAATTTTTTTGGATTCCTTTAGTTTTGATTTTAAAAGAATGTAATTTTGATTTTGATATATGAATGGTGATGTTTTTCTATTTTTGTGGAATAAACAATATCAAGATGTTTGCTATTCTTTGCAAGTTGTTTATTTGAATGTGAAAAACTTTGATTGTCTATGTTAAATTGCACTCGGATTTAGTGAAAAATGGTTTTTGCAGTCAATTATTTCTGGTAAATTGCACGCGCATTTAGTGCCAGTGAAATGTTTCTAAAGATTGCACGCGCATTTAGTGCCAGTGAAATGTTTCTAAAGATTGCACGCGCATTTAGTGCCAGTGAAATGTTTCTAAAGATTGCACGCGCATTTAGTGCAAAATCGTTTTTGCAGTGAAATATTTCAGTGCAAAAACGATTTTGCACTAAATGCGAGTGCAATCTTTAGAAACATTTCAGTGCAAAATCGATTTTGCACTAAATTGGGTATGGTTAGGAATGCAATTGATAACTAGCATTCAGTAATTAGATTGGGTATCGTTATTATTGAAAAAAAATTGCTTTCTATCATTTTAATACAGTATGTTAGAAACATAACATACAACTCAATTTTGGAAAGAAATGGGCAATGGCATTTAAAAGTTTATCTAGGTATGTTTAAAACCACTTTCACTTTTACAATTTTTCCTTACTTTAAGGCTCTGTTTGATAGTAATAGGAAGAATTCAATCCAGCAAATGGGTATAAAAATGATAAAGTGTAACCAAGAAGCAATACACAATTTTTAAGCTTTTAGTATTGTAGCATATGAAATGATTTTAGCAGTTGGCTTAAGAATTGGGTTAATTTAAACCCTCATTCAATTTTGTGGGAGAGATGCATGATAAATTAGATATATCAAATATGAAGCCTCAACAAGGTTCAGAAATAACAGTGAGATCCCATATTCATCAATCGGAAAAGGCATTTTCCTTTTTCGAACATTCTATATCAAAATATTCATCACCGTGTTATATATTGTTAACACTATTACATAAGAACGTAGCCAAATATATAACAAAACCATTTTAAGCAAAAATGAAAGGTAACATCTATTTCTCCTACTCTATACAGACATGTTCATTGATTAAAAACCTATTTCTCCTATTCTGTAAAGACATGCTCGTTTGTCTTAATGAACTGAATTACGTCATCGACAGCTTCTTGATTACTGTAATCTGGTTTCCAAGAATGTGGTTCATCTGTCAATATAAGCCACGTGATAGTTGCGCGCTTTGCTTGCATTAATGCGCCGTTACAGAATTTGGGTATTGGTTCCCCACGAATGAGCTTCTCGCAAAAGTCGCACACGTACAAGGCACAATCCACACTGCAAATGAATAAGGTATTGTTGATGTTAGTTTCAAAAATTAATGTTAATATCATTTTGTATGTTAATGGACCTGCTTTACTCTGTAAAGAACAAAAACAAATTATTACTCACTCTTGTTTAAACTAAGATTCCCAAATATAACAAAGAAGAAGAAGAAGAAGAAGAAGAAGAAATTAAACCAAGTGTTTGTCAATATAACAAAGAAATTTGTTGATATTAAATAGGTCGAAATTAATATCAACAAATATACCTAAATTCATATTTGCTTTATTCCTTTATTCCTTTTTGTCTTATTAAGCCTTGTCAATGGAGTAATGGTTCCCAACCAACAAATCTATATTTCAAAAGGTTTACTGTCATTGAAATTTTGCAGTTGCTATTAATTGAAAAAAATCCTCATAGAGCACTACAGTAACTCATTGATTGATTCGGTCCACTTTGATAGATTTAGCGTGTTAATTCCAAATTTACCAACCTATATTATTTTTAATCTGGGTGTGTTTCAATTCCAATTTTACCCCGCCAATGAGAAAAAATTAGGGCTGGGACCGGTTCGGTTCTTGTCCTAAATGATAAGAACCGGAACCGAGAACCAAAAATTAAAAACGGTTCGGTTTTTAGCTTTTTTTTTCAAGAACCGAAAGTGGAACCGAACCGGTTCTAACGGTTCGGTTCTTCGGGGAACCGTTGGAACCGTTAGAACCGTTAGAACCGTTAATAATCGTAGGAACCGGCCAAAAACGGTTCTAACGGTTCTTCGGGGAACCGTTAGAACCGTTAGAACCGTTAAAACCCTTAAAATTGCTAAAAAACCGGTTTAAAACCCTTAGAACGGTTCCTAACGGTTCCTTTAATTAAATTGACCAAGGAACCGAGAACCGAACCGTTAATAACAATTAGGAACCGAACCGGTAAAAAAGTCCACTTTAATAATAAGAACCGAACCGAACCGGTTTTTTTTCGGTTTTTTCGGTTCGGTTTTCGGTTTTCCGGTTTATTATCCCAGCCCTAGAAAAAATTAACCAGCCAAAGTGCGCATATAAGAATAAACCAGATCTCAGAACCTAGACAGCCGAAGTCGGGCTTCTTTCAGTCGAACCCACAAAGAGAGTGAAGAAGTTTCTGATTATATATATTTATATATATATAATCCCAATTCACCTTACACAAACCGCTGGTTTCGCCATTTTTTCCGATACTAATATGCATAAAACAGAGCAAGCGTGGTTCTCCGGTAAGAACATATATTGATGAATGCATATCTACTGCAAAACCATTTTTGCACAAAATCGATTGAATACATATCTAGTGCGAAATCGTTTTTGCACAAAATCGATTGATACATATACATTACTATACATAGTAGATTGAATAATACCTGATGATTGATGATGTTGAAGAGTTGAGAGGGTAAGCTTCTAGGGTTTTTTCAATCACTTCTTGGATGGAGATCGAGTGATGGAGTAAGGGAATAAGAGAGAAGATTAAGATTGAGTGATGAAGTAATGCGGTGAATGAGGAAATTCAGATCGAGTATGGAAATGATGTTGTAGACGGATTGTGAGATTTTTGTTGATGAAAGAGATTGAGTATCGCGTGAGTAGAAATGAGAATGTAGATCGTGTGAGATGAGGGGGGTTTGATGGCACAAGTTGTAATTAATTACAAAAAAAAAGGGTTTTGTCTTAACTTTAATAAAATACGAGTTTTTTTTATATTGACTGTCCTTAATTTATAATAATAATATATTGTGTCCTTTTCTTACTTTTAATTTTGTAGGATGCCCTCTAAACTCAATGCCTCTTTTTATAAGATATTTTTCCGTTGACAGCAGTTTTCATAAACTTTAGCCGTGTAATTAAATCTCCGGGTGGGGTGACGAGGGGGCAAGGCGGGCCGGATTAGGGCTTATGCACAGGAACCCAACCATCGCGTTTGGGTTCTTTGCAGTGCCATTTTTCCCTCCCAGCTTCGAGCCTTCAAACACAGAAGTACTGTAGACATGGCAATCGTTGAACTGGAAGACGAGTCCCCTGCTATCAAAGCTCTTGGTTCCCTCTTCAAGCTTACTGAAATCCACCTATGGTACTTTTCTTCCTCTTTCTCTCTATATTATATACATATAAACACGTATATGTTTCCGTGAAGAAATTAGGGCAATTAAGATTCAAAACAATAACTAGGGGCTTTTAGTATCTGTTTCTCTATCTCAAGTTAAACAGTATGAGTTAAGTTACGAGGTATTTGTTTCAGCTACACCAACACTATTTGTCCCCCACGAATTGCATCCTTTTAATAAATGCTTCTGAACTCAATTTCATTGTCAGTGGCTAAGACAGGATTTAGACGGATGGGTTCAAAGTTAGTGCAATAATATATATTTTTTCTGAAGTAGTTAAAATAAGACAGAATAAATTAAATTAATAATAGGGTAAATATTTTAACGCAAACACAATACTAGAACTCTTTCGTACAATCCAACGAAAACATTGATCACAATTACAAATCACAACAACATTCTATGATGTTTCATTTTCTGAAAATATTGCAAGACTTCTTCATTAATCTTGTTGAAAGTGTCTTGTTCAATGTACACCAAATAATCATTCATAAATTCATCTCCTACTATTCATCAATTATGTTGTGCATTCTTGATGATCTTGGTCGCCAAAAATACTCACTCTACATTTGCTTTTGCGACAGGTAAGAGTAAAGCCATATTTATGAGAAAATAAACTAATGGATAACTAATATGCTTTGCACTCTCAACCATTTTTTGAGCAAGCTCACCAATCCCCGTCAAATTAGAAAAGTCATAATTAGACCTTACATCCTCTATATAGTTTTGTAGTTGATCCTCAAGTAGCATGAGATCTACTGGTGAAAAATCAGAGGGTTAGACCTTTTATTTATTATAAAAAGACTTCCAAACTTTTTAAAAACCTTATAATTACTGTACAATTTTATTTATACTATATATAGTCATTTGACCCTCGTTGCCCGTACTTAACTATGCCTCTGTTCATAGCATCTGTCTCCTCTATCTCAATTTACTCTCAAGTTACACGATACTTGTTTCTGTTACACCAACCATGTCTGTCTCCTCGCACCGCGTCTTTTAAGAAAAAAGTCATGGACCGCATAAAAAAATGTTTTAATTCAGGGACTGATCCTAACTTTTTTGAATAACTATTTATTTGTTAAACTATGATTGAGCTGGGGAATTGCTGTTGTGTAATGTGGCAATTAATGTTTGTTGATGAAACAGGGACGATGCGTTGGCTGAGATACGAGAAGGACAACGCAATGTAAGCTTCTCTTGATTGATTGATTGATTTTGTTTATGCCAAATTCAGTTTAGTTCTCAATATGTTCTAGCTTGAGTTGAAGTTGCTGCTATGAACCCTGGATTATTGGCAAGCTAATTCTATCCGGTTCTGTTTTTGTGCAGAAATCGTACCACTGCAATGATACTGGCTTAAACACTGCTTCAACTACCGACGGCAAGTGTTCTTGCACTTTTGTTGATTAAATGACTTGTTTATTTAGTTAATTTCTAATTGGATCATCAAAGTTCTGTGAAAAATATTAGGGTGGTTTTGATTGGCAATGTTTTCCATGGAAAAGAAAACTTGGAAAATATGTACTTTTTCCATCTTTTGGAAGTGTTTGATTGGCTAATTTTCTATGCAATTCCAATTTCATCTAATTCCATGGTACAAATGATGCTTAATTCTAGGCGACCCCCAAAGAAAATGAATTCTAGGTAACACCAAACGTTGGAAAATGTGTTATCATTGCAGGGGAAAAGTACATAATTTTCCACTTACAAAATAATTACAATCAAGCATCTTTAAATGCTTTTCCATGGAATTCAATTACCTAGAATACAAACATCTTCTACCCTTGTTCTTTCTATCAAACACACCGTAGTGTGTTATTGTTTAAGTGTATTTAAATTAGACTTCTCTGAAGATTTTGAATTGATTGAAGCCTTTGTTGTGTTTCCCCATTGTTGTCTCTTACAGACAATATTGAACTCGCTGTACAGATGAGGGCAATGGGGCTTCCATATTCCTTCCACACAAACAAGGAGGTGAGTTCACCCTTCTTGCATTCTACCTACTTCTATCAATTTTGTCCGTTGCATTTGGTACAATGATCTTACAGCTTCCTTCTATGTTCTGTTTTATATATGTATTCCCCTTTAGTTAATTTATTTGGTGTTTTCTGGTTTGTGCACCTCACTATGCGTTTGGAGTCTTAGACTAATGCAAAATCGTCCTATGGAATCGTTTTTTAAAAGATGAAAGAGAAATCAGTATATTTGGTTATGTGTGTGTATATATAAATTAAAAGGGGGCAAATAACCACCACAAAATTTATTAGAAATATCAGAAAGACTACAGATTACAGTAAATCCCATCCAACCATAACTTAACCCACTCTAATGTTAGGATCCTTTAAAGAGAAACTCTATATTCGGCTTATGGAATCTTATTCTAAGAGGAGTAGTAATTGATTAGAACTGTACCAGTGCGTGCATTTGAGATGATGTGCGTGTCTTCATTCTTATGGAGGTATTTTACTCTGTCCCAAATTAAGAATCCCTATTTAATTTAGCACCTTTGAGAATAACAATAATCTCAAGGAATCAATGGTAACAACTAATCTTATTTACATTCGTGAGGTTTGGTACATGAGCAGTTTTTTCTTTAATCAAAAGTTGATATGAAGCTGATCAATCAGTTTTTGGCTTATTAAGAATAAAAATAATTCATGCTATCATGTTTGAGGATATTCTTATTGAAGGTATTTTGTTTCTGCAAGACCTAAGACAATTTTCACTTTCTATTAAGCTAATGTGGGCTAGTTCAGTATAATTGCAAGAAGCAAAGGGGGTGTTTTCACCGAAAAACTGACCAAGCACCCTTTTTACCTTCCACTTCATTTCATACCATCACTTGTTTTATGATCCTTTGACGATGTTGATCATGTTTTGTAGTGGAGAAATGGAGCGATCAGACGGAAAAGAAAGGATACAAACAAGAAGGATCTGCATACTCATGAAGAGATCGAGGATGAAGTACTCTGTTCAATCAAAGTGAGTGAACCAGAGATTGCATCTTCTTCTGTTATTAATGCTATTCCAGTGGTTGACGAATTTCATTCCTCTGGTGAAGGGGAAGATTCAGTGACTTTGACAGAAAGAACTTCTTCTCCTATTGCTGAACAACATATCTCTGGTGATGGAATATCAGAGGTTCACTTAAGTCTTGACCAGGGCTGTCACTCTGTAAGCCATGATGTTTTTGCAAAAGATGAAATGGAAATGGTGTCTTGTCCAGTCAATATAGATGATGGAGCTTCTGCAGGAAGTTGTATGAATTATGGTGATATTGACCTCGGTGCAAGCGAACATTACGGTGATGTTGACCACAACATGGAAGGTGAAAAATTATCAAGTGACACCAGTAAGATGCCAGAGGGTTCCAATACTTCTGCATATTCTCAATTTCCTGAAGTTCTTTGCTCTGATAGAATTGATAGTGAAAGCAATGACGAATTTGGTGATTGGAGAGCATATTGGGATTCATATTACTCAAGAAACTACTTTTACAATATTAAAACTCAAGAGTCTACATGGGACCCACCTCCAGGCATGGAACACCTAGCAGTTGGTGATGTGGTTAATGAATCTAAAGAATTGGTTGCTGATATGGTTGAAATGGATATAAATCATGAAGCTCCTAGCGATCATAATAAGCAACTAGGTCTGTTTGGTTTGGAATATAATCTGGATTTGTTGGAAGCACCCACAAATGATAATAGATCACCAAAAGAGCTGCCTAATGAGCACTTAGCAGAGTTTGGACTTGCCGTTGACAATTCCTGTAACACCATTACTACACCAGTTATAAGCTGTACTTTTGAACTATCAAATGAACCCCACATGATCAGTACAAGAAAGTTTGAAAGTTCATTGTATTCTTTGCCAGATACACAGCAGCAAACGGGCAGGTATTGTTGTCCTGCTTTCACTCTTTGTTTTCGTCAATTGACATCTGTTAGTTTGTCTCTGTTTTTTTTAGTGTTCTAATTTTTTTTTGACATGTTTTCCTTTGTTCAATTTTGGTTAGTGGTTATAGATGTGTGTTTCAAAGAAAGCTTCACGGTTTTACTTCCATAATGGATTCTGATATCTGAATTTGTTTGCAGCCTGACAGATGCTCCCAATATAACCATGCCTGGGGAAATCTGGAATGCTGAAATGTGTATGGAACATATGAATTCTTCAACTGAGAAGGTGGTTATTGAGTGTGATACTTCTGCAAAACGGAAAAAGAAAGTGAGAAGAGCACAGGCACACAGGAAATTATCTGTTGAGAATGAAGGTTAAATCTCTATCTATGTGCGTGCATGCTCATTCCTAGCCTCTTCTAAGTTCTAACCACAAGAAGTTGCTTTTTGTTGGTCCACGGCCTTCTATATTTATCTGACTTAGTGCATATCAGTTGTCTTTAGATAAGTATTGATATCATAGTTTTGACTTCTCGTCGAACATTGGAATTTAAATTTTAAGTAAGGGAAATCACTTAAAAACAAAATCAACTAGGTGAAGCATTTCCTTTCTTGTTATCTGTTATTTGTTCTACCATTTCTGCATTGAGGTTCTTTAAATAGGCTCACCTAATGGTTAATGTCATACTCTCAGTGTGCCTCTTGGCATAGTTACTTGACACACAGATTCCTAAAGCTTTTGTTAACTCAAATTGATCCTGTTGTGATCAACTATTTGGTTTCCTGAAAATTAAGGCCAGAGAGGCACACCAGCTATTTCTGTTGTTATCAATTGACATACTAAGAAGAGACTAAATTTGCTGCATGATAATTCTTTGTCAATGTATTTTGCTCTTCATAGTTCAGACATCCCATTAGTTTGTGTACAAGAGAGTTAAACAGGAGCTAAAGTTTGGTGACGGGGTTCTTAGGGGTATTGGTGACTCTTGGGGTTTATAATGTTTTGCGTTGAAGCTTGGGGAGTTGGTAGATAGACTGCATTTTAATAAAGAGGGTTTCGTACATTTTACCTGAGACGGTTTAGCTGTTTTTTTCTGCCTACACAATTCATTATGAATTACAATGCTGTTGATGGTTCTTCTAAGTTGTTTAGCACTGTTGATCTATGGAAAATGCACATGTTAAGTACTCTAGAGATAGAAAGAAAAAGCCTCTGCATGAGTATCAGTATCAGAATTAATGCTTGTTGAGAGTTTGCTCTTTCTTCTTATGGGTGCTTAACATGTGCCCATACACCTTAACCCTGATCTATTACTACTTTGTGAATGCTCTCTTTCCTTTTTAACGAAACAATTTTGCTTCCCACAGAGCTCCAATCCCAAGGGATTTTGGAAGAATTTTCTCCCAGTATTGATAAGTACTGGTGTCAGAGATACCTGCTGTTCTCTAAATTTGATGATGGTATTAAAATGGATGAAGAAGGCTGGTTTTCCGTCACTCCTGAGCCTATAGCAAAGCATCACGCATCCCGTTGTTGTTCTGGCATCATTATTGACTGCTTCACTGGAGTTGGTGGGAATGCCATCCAATTTGCACAAAAGTGAGCAAAAATTTCACTCCCTGCTGTTATAATTTTTAAGTTTGATGCCTTATTTTGGTTATGTGATTGTATTGAGAGATCTTATGCTAATTTCCACATTAAGATAAAATGCTGTTGGAGTGTTTTACACTTTTACCAAATCTTCCACTAGACTAGTGTAGGAAACTCATGGTTGTTTTGAGCTCTGGAGATCATGTGGCATGAATTGTTGGGCCCATTTTTATAGGTTGGGTTTGGCAGCCTAAAAACATATCCGACCCGACCCAAGAGGGGGTTTACTTAAAACAAACTGAACCTGTCTTGTTTACTTGTACGCTTGGACCTGAACCCACCCCGAGCTATTGTAATTATATGGTATTGTGAGGGTATTTAAAGGAACAAAATATATGTTTGGGTTGGATTAAAAGTGTTTATTTAACACGACCCTGAACCCAACCCAAGGTGGGTCCTAATTTGGAAACCCCAAACCCCCCAGTTGGAAAAAAAACCTGCCTAAAACCTGCCCTACTGGGGACTGGCGGGTTGATGTTTGTAGTCAGGAGTGGAAAGGCAGGTGGGGGACGTTCCCCACCAAAAAATTGCAAATTTAATTTCTATCCTTATGAGTATGCGGATCTAATGTAGTGCCCCAAGTTCCTTAAAGCGAATAAATTTCAAAAAAGAATTGCGAAGGTTGCATTAAGGCTTCTTTGTGAGTGCATCATGCCTTTTTCTGATTCGATAATTATTTGCCTTGCAAGGAGCAAACACGTCATTGCAATTGATATTGATCCAAAGAAAATTGACTCTGCACAGCATAATGCAGCCATCTATGGAGTTGATGATCGCATAGAATTCATAAGAGGGGACTCTTTCCTTCTAGCCCCAAAGTTGAAGGTACTCCCTCCACCCCAATTTAAGAGTCTTCGTCCAACATTTAGAGATTTTAAGAAAAAGTAATTCCAACCTAATCAATGGGGATGATTGAAACTTATTAAATAAAATGAGATTCGATACATTAATTGTTTCCTGAAAAGGTTTATATGCGTTATCCCAAGTAAAACAAAAAAAAATGGGAAAAAGGATTTTTATATTCCATGAAACAGAAAAATAGGCTAAAGCAAGTTGTACCATGGAAATTGATTCCATGAAAAATTATTATTGGCTGTAAGCTCGGAATTAGTATAGAAAATAATTCAATTCCAGGTAATGGGTTTTAGGGGAAAGAATTCCATAAAAAAAAAATTCATGTAAGTGTTTGATTGCCTCTTTTAATATTCGTAAGCGTTCATGATAAAGAACTATGCTGCAGGCAGATATTGTCTTCCTCTCGCCTCCTTGGGGAGGACCTGATTATGCAAAAGTAAAGAAATTTGACATCAATACCATGCTCAAGCCGCATGACGGGTTCGATATCTCAACTTTAAACATGTAACGTCTTAATTAATTAACATTAGTTTTAATTTCTATGATTCGTTTGCCTACTTTTGCCAGTCATTTCCTCTACAATGTTGCAAAGGGAATTGCTTCCAGAATTGTCATGTTCCTCCCAAGAAATGTTGATTTCAATCAACTTGCAGAGTTGTCTGCATCCACCAATCCTCCTTGGTCACTTGAGGTACTTGAGCAAAATTTTATGACATTTGAGGCCGTTTGGCTCAGGGTGAAATGGTTTTCAACTGGGTGAGCAATAAAATACTTCAAAAAAAATTCAGCTCTTCAGTTGCAAAAATCACGATCTAGTTATATGCTGCCTCCGTCCCAAAATGGGGACTGATATTTGAGAATAGGTATGTTTGTAAGTTTAAAATGGGGAGAAGAGAAAGGAAGATAACTTGGTTCATTCTTTTGTTTAGTAGTTTATGCCTTTACAGGGAGGCAATGGGAGAAGAAAGGGAAAGAAGAAGTTTCTTGACCTTTACACCCATGAAAAATATATAATTTTAAGGCTCCGTTTGATTGCAAAGATGGAAAAGGAAAATAAATTTAATTAGTTTGTGTAAAAAGATAGAAAATAAGGTGAGAGATGTTACTCATTTTATGAGTATACATCCTCCATCCTTCAATATTTTTGGTGGAAAATTTTTACTCACCACCAAGCAAAGAAAATTTCTTCATGTAAAAACTTAAAAATCAAGAGGATATCACATCTATAACTCAACTTATTTTCCATCTTTTCACCAAAACTAATTTAATTTATTTTTCTTTTCCACCTTGCAATCAAACGGATCCTAAATGTCTCATAATTTCTCTTCTCATCTCAACTCACAAACAAGGAGGAATGACATTCCACAACTTCCAAAAAAAAAAGTAGAGTGAAAATCTCAATGTTTTCATTTATTCTCTCTTCTATCTTTGTAAAGCTTTCTCTTCTCTCTCTTTCTAGTATTCTACATGGACATAAAACTCTTGACATAAAAAACTGACATTTCAATGTGTCAATCACTTATTGGCTAGAACAGAATATGATATGATTCTCATGGTAGCCAAATTTGATATTTCAGTTTTTTATGTCCATCTAAAATTATTGCTTTCAGTTTTTATGTCCATCAAGATTTGTTGCTTTCTTTATCCCATAAACTCCCAAACATGCTGTAATTTTGGACATCCCCGAAATGAAAATCCCAACTCTTAACTTGGGATGGACAGGAGTATAAAACATAGAGAAAAGCTTGCTTACCTTGTAATCACCCTTTATTATTCTTGTCCAACTCATACTATAGCATACTTAATGAATTTTCAACATACCAAAACGAGAATTTGAACTCTTAATTTGGGACATAAATTCTATTTGATTGTGTTTTAATTATGGGTTTGAATGGGTTCAGGTGGAGAAGAACTACTTGAATGGCAAGTTGAAAGCTATTACTGCCTACTTCACTGACTCATCAGTGTATCAAACAAGCGCGAGCTCGTAACATGGAACACAGGTCAAGATTTTTGTGTAGAGATTTAGCAGCTAAATTATCCTGTAAGTGGGATTTTGATGCTATAATGTATGCCTTATGTATAGTTTTGTTGTATTTTGTTATGCAAGTGTGTTTATAGGGAAGGTGAAGTTGGTGTGACTAGAACTAGAATCCGGACAGTCTGGGTTTAGGTACCATTTGAACTAATGTACTCGTCTCACAATTTTGTTGTATGTTATTCTCAAGTATGCATACACGAGGGCTTAATTTGGTCCATTTTTTTTCTTTTGAGCAACAGATCTTCATATGGTCCATCTTATGTTATACAACAATAGTTAAAAGAGGAACAATTTTTTTCCAAATTATAAATCCGTTTTCGAGGTGATATTTGTTACAACAGCGTAGTAATAGGTTTAAGGCAAAGCATTCAATTTTATCGTCGATTCAGTGTATCACGTGATGGTACAACATATAACAACAGGACAATGCTATTTATCTAAAGAACTTCGTGAAAGTAATATTATTTAATACTTTTATATTATGCTCTCTTTTTTTCCTTAAATTTTACTGTGTGTATATAATTGAAATAATGGACTTCTAGAAAGTAATATTATTTTCTTTTTCGGTTGAAAAAAGGGAAAGCATGGAGCCGCACCGTACAGATGTGAAGAAGTATCGTTACCCCCTATATTAAACTCACTGAAAAAATAAATTTTATTAGTATAATGAGAAATAACACTCCTATAAACTGTACAAATCGTGCCTAATCCGAGTAACAAGCGTTAAGTCAGGAACGATTAGCCCTTACAACCAGCCATGACTTTCGGGGGGTAGTCCGTTAAAAATTTTCATTGTGTCGTCGTGTCGATTATATTTATTAAGGTAATCACGTGGCCCCACAATTTGACCGAGAAGAATCCAGGCTGGTTCGACATTAAAGTAAGCAAACCCCTGCACGTTTCTCGATGCATCTAGCCTATTCATAATCAAATTTAATTTCCTCTGTCCCCGACAAGTAGGGATGGCAAAAAAACCCAACCCGCCGGGTTCCCGACCCGATCCGACCCGAGTGGGGCGGGTTTTTTTAAGAGCGGGGCGGGTTTTTTTAAGAGCGGAAAAAAAACCCGGACCGGGTTCGGGGCGGGTTCGGGTTTTGTCATTAAAAACCCGCCCCGAAAAAAAACCCGCCCCGATATATATATATATATTTAAATATATTTTTAATTTATAAGGGTTCGGGGCGGGTTCGGGTTTTGTCATTATAATTACATATGCCCCGTGTTACCCGCCCCGTAAGCTCATATTTTGATTGTGTTAAAGCAAGTGTGTGATATTAAACTATATTTTTAATTTATAAGATATAATTACATGATGTTAAAGTAGGTGTTATTTAATTCGGGTCGGGTCGGGTTCGGGTTATATTTTGATTGTGTTAAAGCAAGTGTGTGATATTAAACGGGTTTGGGAAGCAGTAAAAAAAAAACCCGTCTCGGGTTCGGGGCGGGTTCGGGTCGGGAAAGTTAGGTGTTATATGTGCGGGTCGGGTTCGGGTTTTGCCAAACCCGCCCCGAACCCGCCCCGTTGCCATTCCTACCGACAAGTCAATTTTGCCCCTTCAGCGGGTTTGGGAGGGGAAGAAGGAAAAAAATAAAAAAAAAACCCGTCTCGGGTTCGGGGCGGGTTCGGGTCGGGACATATACCACGCAGTTTGCGGGTCGGGTTCGGGTTTTGCCATATATATATATATATATATATATATATTATTTTATTACCCGCCCCGAACCCGCCCGTTGCCATTCCTACCGAAAGTCAATTTTGCCCCTTCAATAGGGGAAGAAGGAAAAAAATAAATACATATACCACGCAGTTTATATATATATATATATATATATATATATATATATATTTTATTACAATAAGAACGACCATTCATTTATCTCGAATGAGGTTCAGGATCTCTTTTAAATTTACGGAATATTTTATTAATTAAGTTAACTTATTAACTTGTACAAATAGAACAAAATTGTGTAGTAAACTAGAGTAAATAATAAAATAATGGATAAATGATCTTTTAAATCTTTTGAAGTTTGCCCATTTTTTTGGTCTTTAAAGTTCTATTTGTTTGATTTTGCTATTCAAATTTTAATTTGCATTTCATTTTCATCTAAAATTAATTTTTTTGTTTATGTCGCACGTGGATATTCAGTCAAAAAATAAATATTTTGTTCAAAAAAATTAAAGTGGCATTAGATAAAAGTAAGAGATGGGTTAAACTTTAAGAACTAAAATGAAACTAATAAAATTTTTAAAGATTAAAGTGAGAAAACAATAATTAATAAAATATAGTTACCTATATTATATGACTTTTGTCACAATCTAAATTTATTGACCATTTTGATTATTAACATAATAGTAATAATAATACATTAAATTAAGGATAGTTAAATGTTATAGAAATTTTTCAGGAAGTGTTGTATAAATCTTTGCATGAGAAAAAACGAACAAATTTGTTTTTGCTTTGTCTCCGTGCACAAATGCACACGCATACACGAAACTGTAAAACATAAAGTTTCATCACTACTTCTGGCGTATGCATTAAATTCTCTGAATATGTTAGATAGGGAAAAAGCGTGAAAACAGATGAGGATATTAAATTCTGCAATTCTCAAAATTAAATGCTCTATGAAAATTTGTCCACATCTTGTCCTAAACATTTAAAGTGCCAGTTCTAACAAAATTTAATCCCACGTTAAACAAGTATTAATTAGTTCTTAGAGTAACCTTTACGAAATTAGTGAATTTGATACATAATCTCACGGCAATTATTTTCAACTTTAAAATTTGAATTTAAACGTACTAAAAATAAATGCACAAGTAATACGTATGCATACATTATTTTCATATATATATATATATATATAAAATGTAATTTAAAGTAAAAAAAGTATAATATAATATATTATTGACTCAATAGTTAAAAAGTTTTACTTTTAACCTTGAAGTTTTAGTTAGGAAACACAAAAAATTGGCATCACAACTGTATTTGGTATTTTCTAATTTAATATACAAGAGATTTTTTTTTGTTTATTTAGTTTCATTTGAGCAATTATTTATCTCACGCATTGATAGGATAGTAATGATAAGAGCATCTCCAACAATTTTTTATATTTTTTTTTGTGTAAAATTTATACAACTTATAATTTTGTTTTGTCTTTAGTAGTATTTTAAAATTCAAGTTTGTGTAAAATATATTCTCATTTTATAATGTCACATCATTTTTCTCTCTTTTCATTTTTTTTAAAATAAAATATAAAAATATTATAACATCAAATGTAAAATATAGATCTTAATAAAAGTTATATATTTGAAATATGCTCATTAATACTTAGAAATCAAGATCCATTGTGATTATAGAATTATTTATAAAAAAATAAATTCAAGAAATAATAATAATAAATTTCTTAAATTGATAGTTAACAAGTGTTGAAATCTCATTGATCATTTTAAAATTTACACAAGACTAAACTTTTAAAAAATATTATTGAAGCATATTTTTTTTAGTATTTAAATTTTTTGTAAAAGTGAGTTGACACATAATTTATAAATTAATTTTTATACTACTATTGAAAATGTTCTAATATTATAAAAATATTTAGTTTGAAAAATATGAATATAACCATGACATAAACAAAATTGCAGTTTATTTGTGCTAAACATTTTTTTTTGTTCTTCATCGTTGGAGTTCCATCATCGTTCCGGAACCACCATCTAATAATCATGGCCAGGAATTTTGACCACCGCCCACGACGACACAGTAATAACTGAATTGAGAATTCAACTTTACAGAAAGAAAAGAGAAATAGAATTTTCAAAATTTGAATTGATGAGCGCAAAGTTAAGTCCTTGACAACATTATTACACCCTGAATGTAAAAAGTGTCACTCTTGATATACTAAATATGTAGATACAGGTGACACGTGCGCATAATTTTAATTTATTTTATTAAACTATATAAATTTAAAATAGTTTTTTGCACACAAAAATATTTTAGTATAAGAGAGGAAATCACCTCAAATTGATATGTGTTTCATGGTAATTTACCCAAAAGGTAAAAGTTAAAAATGAAGCCCCTTTTTGCGATCACTGTCGTTTTACCAAGACAAAATTTACGGTCAACATAATCGTTATAGAAGGGAATAATAAATTCCACAGTTGTTTGTCTCTTTTTAAGCTCAAAGACCGTGATTATGAACCCTCTAACCAAAATCCTCTCTATAAAGTAAATCTCATTTCAATCACATGAAATAATGATATCACTACGTATATTAATAAACTAAGTTTTTTTTTTCAAGCTATAATATTACTTTAAAAAATTATGCTACTACTTTAAATTTATATATGATAATTAAAATAAATATAATTATTTTAACAGTAATATAAATCAAATAATATAAGTATTAAATAAGTAATTTAAATAAGTACAATAAACTCCATTAATTAGTATTTTTTTTCTCATACTTACATTTGGATGAGACTAATTTATATTTGAAACACGAGCCTTAACTCTTACCTAGAAGTCTAGAAGTGCTTCTAACGAAACTCCAACTTTTCGAATATAGAAAGAGTTTGTATTAAGAGTATCTTCAATGACAGTGTAAAAATTAACATTTAAATTACATGGGTCAACTCACTTTTATAGAAAATTTGAATACTAAAAAAATATGTTCTAATAGTACTTTTATAAAGTCTTGTGTAAATTTTTAAATAGCTAAAAAGATTTTAACACTTGTTAACTATCAATTTAAGTAATTTATTATTATTTTTTCTTGAATTTTTTTATAAATAATTTTATAGTTACAAAGGATCTTGATTTATATGTGTTGATGAGTATATTTCAAATATATAATTTTTATTAAGATATACTCCCTCCGTCCCACAAAGATAAACCCATATCTTTTTTCACATAGATTAAGAAACTTCATTTAATGTAATTGGAACCGTAATTGTTTTTCACATTTTTCCTATTATACCCTCATTTATTCTACTGTAATAAATAAATTGGATTAGAAGATGAACATACATTTCTTATCTTTCTTATGGGAGAGAGGTGTTTACTAGTACAGTTAATTATTTTGGAGTTGATAACAATGTAATAATTAAATAATGGTACATTAGGAAAAAGAAAATTTAGTGCATTTTTTAAAAGGCAAGTGAACTATAATTTGGGATAGACGAAAAAGGAATAATGGGACGGATGGAGTATATATTTTATATTTGAAGTTATTATATTTTTAAATTTTATTTACAAAACAAACAGAGAGAAAAATAATGTAACATTGTAAAATGAGAATTTATTTTACAAAAATGGTGGAAACAAAAAAAAACACACAAATAATATAAATTTTTCATAAACAAAAATATAGACACCATTAAAAATGCTCTTGGAGTGTAAATCGACCCTTGCAACATCTTAGACGGTAATCAATGCGCTTTTTACGCATAATATTAATTAGACTATTAATTTGATGACTTAAATCGATACGTGTAAATTGTTCATGTGTGGCAAATAATACGTATATGTAGGTACCATGAATAGAAAAATCCTCAAGCATTCCCCGAAAAGTTAATGACAGTGACCTAAAAAATCACTATCTTTCTACTCTCTCTCTCTAATTGAGATTTGTTTGAGTTTGATGAGAAGCAATCAACAATGCCGGAACTAGGGTTTCAGGATCATAACCAGAACCAGTTCCGATCATCAGCCTTCAGATCTCGTGATTTTAGCCCTGACTCTGTCATCTTCACTGCTGATCAATCCAACTTCAGTCTCTTCTCTTCCGCTTCTTGTAGTGTTGAGCGTTGCTCCTTTGCATCTGATCTTCACGATCACGACTCTGTTCTTTCCGAGTTCTCTCAAGTAATTTCACTCAACTTCACTTGTACTTTTTTTGTGCGAATTTGTTTACGAGAATGTAAATAAAATGCATACTCTGTTACTAGACTAAGACCTCTGAGTGAAGAAAACAGTATATTGACAGTGATTTCATTTTTTTTTTGGCTTCATTTGTTGTTTGATCTGTAATGCTAAGTAGTTCCTTTTTTTTTAAAAAATTGCCTTTTGGATCTAAGCATTTCGCTCCTATTTACTTGTATTTTAGTGTGTGAATTTGTTTATGAATGTGAGCAAATTACATACTCTCTAAGCAGAGTATTTGAGCTCAGAGTGAAGAAAA
Source organism: Lonicera japonica (assembly GCA_021464415.1). Taxonomy (NCBI): domain Eukaryota; kingdom Viridiplantae; phylum Streptophyta; class Magnoliopsida; order Dipsacales; family Caprifoliaceae; genus Lonicera; species Lonicera japonica. The sequence continues at coordinate 64,661,561 of CM038466.1, read as the reverse complement.
CAGTAGATCGATAGTTATTTCGTTGTTTTTTGCTTGATTTGTTGTTTGATCTGTAATGCTGAATAGTTCTCTTCTCAAAACTGAGTTTTGGATCTGAGCATTTGTTGTTTACACTCCATTTTACTTGCATCTTAGCGTGTGAATTTTGATATGAGAATGTGAGTAAAATGCGTAATCTGTAAGCGGATTTTATGAGCTCGGAGTGAAGAAAAGCTGTTGGTAGATAGTTATTTCATTGTTTTTTTGCTAGATTTATTGTTTGATCTATTGCTGAATCGTTCTCTTCTTAAAATTGAGTTTTGTATCTAAGCATTTGTTGTTTTCCTTCCACTTTACTTGTATTTTAGTGTGTGAATTTGGTTATGACCATACAAGTAAAATGCATACTCCGTAAGTAGAGTTTCATTAGCTCAGAGTGGAGAAAAACAGTAGATAGATAGTTATTTCTTTCTTTTTTGATTGATTTGTTGTTTGATCTGCAATGCTTCTCTTCTCAACTTGCGTTTTGGATCTAAGCATTTCACTCTAGTTTACTTGCCTTTTAGTGTGTGAATTTGATGTGAGTAAAATATATACTCTTTAAGTAGAGTTTCATTAGCTCAAAGTGAAGAATACAGTAGATAGATAGTTATTTTGTTGTTTTTGCTTGATTTGTTGTTTATCGGCAATGCTGAATAGTTCTCTTCTTAAAATTTTGTTTTGGATCTAAGCATTTGTTGTTTTTGATGAGTAATGAAAGTATTGTATAATGTGTGAATATACATATTTATTTCATTGTTTTGCTTGCTTTGTTTTTTGATCTGTAATGATGAATAGTTCCTTTCTTAAAATTGCACCTTGGATCTAAGTATTTGTTCCTTTTGATGAGTAATAAAAATATTATTTTTGTGAATATAGTCTACTCCATAAATTGTGTTTGAATGACTTTGTATTGAAGATGGAAGTGATTGGACAGAGTGAAAACGAAAGCCATCTGTGTACTAAGTAGAAATATCTTTTGGAAATGAAGACACTGATCAAATTGAGTTTGATTGAATAAACTTGTAGTATACTAGTATCTCATAACATTTACTGAGCATCAAATCTATTGCTTAAATCTGAAATCCGTCCACTTCGAAGAGTTAAAATCTTTGATTTGAACCAGCATTTGGCAGGACATGATTTCCGTGAGGCTTTGAGTGGTCCAGATCCAGATCCAAACAACTCCACAGTAAACAAGAGCAGTCACCATAGCAGAAAAGTTGAAAAAGGAAAAGGTACTGCTTAGAAAATTTAAATCAAGTGGGGCTACTTATAAATAAAGAAATCGCTTTTGCCAAGAAAATTCAAATTCTTGGCCACTTTCACTCACAATCACCTTTTCTCTCAATTATATTTAGTTCATAATGAAGAAAATGAGGTAGAGACGGAGGATGAAAATCAAAATCTAGATTCTGCGAGAAGTTCCTTCTCTCGAGCTCTAAAAGGTATACAATATAGTAAATATTAAAATACACATTCCTGTTTCTTAATTTATTTGTATTTTCAAGAATATAACCTAGAGGGATTCTTTAATAGAATGTCAAGATCGGAGGTCCAGATCTGAAGCTCTATTGAAGAAACCAGACAGGCGAAGACCAGCTTCACTAGATCTAATCAATGTCACTAACTCCTCACCGCGATTGGGAGTGATGAAGAAAACTTCTGTTCCAACCCGCCCAACAGGTTCATTTCCTAGCCCTGGAACCCCAAATTATCGCCACACAAGTGTTGGGATGCAAAAGGGTTGGAGTTCAGAGCGTGTACCTTCGCATACGAATGCTAACCGGAGGAGTGTGAATACTGCATTATTGCCTTTTAATAATGGAAGGACGTTACCTTCCAAATGGGAAGATGCAGAGAGGTGGATTTTCAGTCCAGTTTCCGGTGATGTTGGTGTTAGGGCGTCGTTTCCACAGGTGCAGAGGCGGCCCAAGTCAAAGAGTGGGCCCCTCGGCCCTCCCGGGGTTGCATATTATTCTATGTATTCCCCGGCAGGGCCCATGTTTGAAGGAGGGAATGTTGGGAATTTATTGGCAGGCTCTCCATTTTCAGCAGGAGTAATTGCTCCAGATGGTTTATCGATTCAATGTGCTGGAGGCCGTGGGAACTACCCTGCACGCACAGAGCCTTGCATGGCGAGGTCAGTTAGTGTGCACGGATGCTCTGAACAGCTGGGCCAATTGTTGTTGACTGGCTCCCAAGGTACAAATTATCTGCTTTCTACTTGAATTTACCTAAAGATTTCAATTTGTAGTTGGAATTACTTGCAGTTGTATATGGTTCTTTTTTTGGATACTTATTCTTCTTCTCCCTTCTATGCATAGTTCAGTCATGTTTATTTCCTGAGGTTTTGTTCCAATAAGATTGTGTCTAGCACGTATAGGTGAGGAGAAAAATGTAATGTGACTATTTGGTGGGTCAGACGGATATATCAATGTTCAATTGTTATATTGACACTGACATACTATTCTTATTAGTTGGTATCATTATTTGCAAATTCTCGTTAAATCATTTATGTGATGCTTTATATTTATATCTGGTTATTTGCAGCCACATGTATCATCTAATGTAATGTAGCAAAAGGTGTATAAGTAAATTATACAAGTCCACGAAAGTTTAGGCAATAACTATATTTGCAGAATAGCGGATGGGAATGTCGTCTAATGGTTTTTTAGAAGTTATCTATCATTACCCTTCCACCCTTTAAGAATTTCGTATCCATTTTGTCTTATTGTGTGATGTGCAGAGTAGTATACGGGCTTCAATTCTCTTCTATTTTGTTGCCTTCTAGGGGTGTGTAATACTCCCTCCGCCTTAAATTGATAGTCTCACTTTCACTTTGCTATTTTTTAAGGAAACACTAATTTGAGATTTGGTAAATTGATTATGCCCAAAAATGGAAATGGGACTATCAATTTGAGGAGGAGGGAGTATAATCTTAATTCGCTGAGCCTTTTACTCTTTATTTTTTCCTGAAATTGTCTTTTACCCAACTTACAGATGAGAAACTGGATGGTGTTAAGGATGCAGCCACTGACATTTCTCGTGATATATCAAGGAGGGATATGGCAACCCAAATGAGCCCTGAGGGTAGCCCTTACTCCTCTCCGATGAGAAGGCCTTCTCTCTCTCCTTCAACTCCTTCTATTCTACCTATCGTGGAGTTGCAGAGGGTCCACTCCGCTAGACCAGAGGTCAGAGATGTGCAGGTTGATGAACGGGTCACCATGACTAGGTGGTCCAAGAAAAGTAGAACTCGTTTTTCAGGGAAAGGCACGGAAACTGTTGAGGACTGGAAAAGAAAGCCTGTGGAGGAGGTTCAATCTGCTGGTTGGGAAGTTTCAGAGACGGCAAATAGCATTTCAAAGTATGTGTACATGCTATATGCCATTTAGGGTCCGTTTGATTTGTTATTCGAGTCCTAAATTCCTTTTGGCCTGTTTTTGACAAAATTATCCCTATTTTACCAAATAACCAAACATTTTCTTTTGCATTATATTAGAATAGCATTGAATAACATATTTCAATATAGTAATAATTAAATATGTTTTATTGAATAATATATTAGCAAGTTGTTCTCAAGACGAGGAAAGAATAATTTGTCTTAACCAAACATTGGTTTGGAATCTCAATTGCCAAGAGAGAATCTTTCTTGGATTTGAATGAAACAAGCCCTTAAAAGAGAATATGATGCAAAGAAGATCTCGAGTGAGTTGTGTGCATTAGAATTAAGCTTTAAGGAACTAACAGCAAGACAAGAATAGTTAGAAAGTTACCTCGTTTAGTTCATTTTTTATTTAATTTTGATAAGCAGGCTTGCGTTAAAAGCTCAAACTGGAGTGGAATCCATCTACATAAAAGAGTATGCAAGAAATATAGATATTTATTAAATTGAATTTACCAATAAACCATTATTAGGCTGTGCAATCAGAAGTGTGGAGAAAACCATGTGAGTTGTGAACGGCATTATGATTAAAAAAGTTTTAGTAGCAATATCATGCCTTATTGTTATTCGGGTCGATTATCAAAATACTAGTAATTTAGATTTATTTATGGACTTCACTTCAATTTTTGAAAATTTACCTTGACTCCTGGTATGCAGGCATGTGCGGGTTGTACAGATTTAACCACATCTATATGTTTTTTTTGGTAAAAATTACACAACAATCCTTGCGTTGCTGCTAGTCACCCCATAAACATTAAACATGGGATCCTATTTAGACTAGAGATAACATGAAATTTGAAATAATGGATTTGTTTTTATGCTAATTTTTAACTTGTTAATGTTCATACTTTCAGGATTAAGAGGGAGGAAGCCAAAATTACTGCATGGGAGAACCTGCAGAAGGCAAAAGCTGAGGCAGCTATGCGGCAACTAGAGGTTTTTTCTCACATTTCTTTTTGGACCTTATCAAATCTCATGACAATATAAGCTTTATTCTTAACAATTGATTATGTTGAAATTAAGTCATGTTTCTTTTTCTCTCTTTTTTTTTAAAGTTGTTATTCGATATCCATTATTAAAGAAACCATTGGGCTGTGGCCCAGTCACCAGAACCTCAATTCTCCCAATATTATTATTAGAAGTTGCATTTTTTGACCCAGCAACCCCATCCCAGCACTATCCAAAAAGTATACTTACGTACATATGTCATATGTGTATGTATATAATCATACCACTCTGTCTTCCAAACACTACTCAAACAAAATGCAGTCACGAGTGGGTGGGCTAGCATAATTGGTTAGGCACCCACCCGAATTCAAGAGTGGTCCTGAGTTTGAGTCTCATCTAGGGGTGGGGAGGGATGTTTCATTATTATTGTAGTAAAGGAAGAGACTTGGACCTTTCCTTCTTTTTTTTTAATAAAAAAATAAAGTCACAAACATCTGGATAGTCAACCCCCCCCCCCCCCCCACAAAAAAAAAAAAACACCCACCCGCCAACAAACTAAATAAAAGGGGAAAACAAATGCTGGGCTTCACTGACACCAATAAGCATGTGGTTCAGATGAAACTGGAAAAGAAGAGATCGTCGTCAATGGATAAGATTCTGAACAAACTGAAATCGGCTCAGAGGAAGGCCCAAGAAATGAGGACCTCAGTGTCGTCCAACAATGGCAATCAACAACTTGCAAGAACTTCCCATAAGGTCCTATCTCTCCACAGGACCCGTCAGATAGGTTCTTTGAGTGGCTGTTTTACCTGCCATGCGTTTTAGTGCATCGGCTTCAACAGCTTCTGCACTGTGTCGAATTCGGACACCAGGTAAACTTCTTATTTGCATAAATTTCATTAATGATATATTCAACAATTTTTACTTTGTGGTATCACACCAATTTGATTGTGAAGCCATTTAAATGCCCGAACAACAGTATTTTTTTTCTCTAATTTGTGCATTTAAAGGCACATTCATATCAGGCTGCTTGTTAATGCTATGTTTGGGGAAAGAGTATAAGAGAGGAGAAAATAAGAGAAATGATAGTGATTTCTCTCTTTGTTTGGAAGTTCAGAGGAAGTTCTTTCCTTGATTGTCAGAAGGCAAAAAAAAGAAGAGAAATGGTGATATTTTTAAAATCTATTATGTTTTTTGGGGGTAAACTCAACTCTTCTTCTCTGTTTGGTTTGGAGAAAAAGTTTTCATATTTAACTCTTTTTGCTCCATTTCTGTTCTTTTCTCTACTACAAATGGTAAAGATTCACTACAATATAGTAAAATTTTGGTAACAATTGTGGGAGTGGAAAAAACCTTTTTGGGTGCATTTGATTGGTTTCCGAGGAAAATAATTGAATTCTTGGAATTGCTTTACATGGAAAAAGTTTCCATGGAATACAAGAACTTGGGGGAAGGTGGATCTGGGTTGCATGAAGAAGGAGAAGATTAGGCTAAACCAAGCTGTAACATTTGAATTGCATCCATGAAACATTATGCAAACACTGGAAAAGAAACTTTTTTGTGCATTTTCAGCAGAGAAGAACCCAATAAAACACACTCTTAATTCATTGTACTAATACATTTCAGTTTGTTCAGAATCTTTAATGTAAGGCTTTATTGATATGTGGGCAGGCATGAATAGAAGGAGAAAATGGTGAAGTTAGGATGAATGAAGTGTGTACACTACAAACACAAGTACTCATTGACACTCAATTTAGTGTCAACTCAGTTTTGTAGCAACCACACTTTTATCATAAAATATTTGAGATGATACCCACCAAGATTCGGGTTTTTTGTAACAAAATATATCTGTAGAATTTGAACTGTCTTCAATGATTTCCACTAATAATGTACCTAAATGCATCTTCATCTACTAGCTTCTTCATTGTGTATAATATTTGTGTAAATCTTAGGCATAAAGTAGGTTTGATGTGATAAATATACGCAATTTCACTTCATGCTCCGAGAGTAACTCTCCAAATTCTGTTTGAGTGTCAAAATGTGGCAATGAGATTTGAACTGGTGTACATTCTCATTACATGTAATCTTATGTCTTTCTTTTATACATGAATTTATATCCACTAGTCATAATTGTACTTGCGTAGATTAAAATAGTAACAATTATTAGCAAAACATATATGTTTTTAACACAATTTTTGTTTTTGTTTTTGTTTTTGTTTTTGTTGATAAAATAAAAGACTAATCTATATCTATACTATGCTATATATAAAAGTACGAATAACTTAAGTATTTTTTCTCTTTTTTGTAGAGACAAATATGTCATTGATTTTAAACAAAAGATTTTAAGATTTATATTAAAATATATATATATATATACATAACTTCATATATTTTTATATTATAGTATTAGTATTTCAAATAAATTTAAACTATACTTTATTTAGTTAAATTATTTAAACAAGTTAGAATTATATTAGTATTAGTATTTAAAAGTGTATAACTCCATATATTTTTAGATCAGTGTTAGTATTTTAAATAAATTTAAACTCTATTTTCTTTAGTTAAAATAATTATATAAGTTAGAGTTTGTGTTGAATTAGTGTTTTTCAAAACTCACCACAAAAGTATGTATATTTGACAAATCTTATTAAAATTACAAACCTATTTAATATGAACTTATACATCACCAGGCTATACAATTTATTATTTATACAAGTGTTTTATTATTTTTTGATATTGTGAATAATAATTCACACACGTTTAATATAATTAATTATCTCCCAATTCTAAATGTTTATCAAAAATATCTTATTTTCTTATATATCTGTCAATTTTTATCATGTATTTATAACACATTTATATAGTTGACCGATTTTATGATTTTTTTTTATAATTATTAATTTAATTTTACAATTGATACTATGCTTTTGTTTATTTTTGATTATTTTTATTTCATACTAATTATTCAATTTTTAATATGTAAGTATTTATCGATGAACTTAATTAATCACATTTGTTAAGCAATAAAATTGTGTGCAACACACGTGTATAAAAACTAGTGAATTAAAAAAGTATAAATTAATTATTTTATAAAAATACCCTCTTCCTTGTCTTGATAGATCCACCTAAATCTAATCAGAGGCTTTGCGCTAGAGACTTACACGTGGCCATCTCTATCTCTCTCTCACTTTAAAAATCTCTACTGTTCCTATTTTCATGGACTTTTAAAACAAATCCCTCCTTCTTATTTGAACTCTTTCAAAACTGTATTTTAGTCTCACATCTAAGCGGTTTTTCCTTCTCTCTCCTCTAAGCGATATCTCTTTCTTATTACTAAAGCCACTTCTCATATTTAGACATCACAACTGATCGTAATTCTCTCCTTCCTTTACTCTTCGCTTAATATACGCCTCTCTCTCTCCCTCTATATATATCTATATCTATATCTATATATTGGTTATTTATTTGCCTGTCTTAATGTATACCGTAAATTCCTCCTTCCTCTTCTAATTGCTTACGTTCGATATTTTTTAGGAGATGGGATATATATATATATATATACTCTCTCAATATATATAAATTATGAGTCTCACCCCATTCTAACAAGAATATCAATTCCATTTTATTCTTCTATTTTTTTCAGCCATTCGTTTGAATTAATGCTATACGATTATCAACCTTTCCTTAAATTTACATCTGTTTCTTTATTTTTTCTGTATGGTTATTGTATATGTGTGTATTTATATACCAATGCATATTTCAATTCAATTATATAGTTGATTGATACTTTTCTTGATTTCTCTAGTATTTGATATTTGGTACCTTTAATTTTTGCCAATGATTCATTTGTTTCCTATAGTTAGAATTTGAGTGGTGAACATATATATTGCCTTGAACAAAGAAACCCATAAGAATTTTTCTTTGAGAATTGTTTCCTATTTTATTAATATTTGAACTTTTGTTAGTCCTTCGTCCATTTTAAATTATTTAGAAGATGATCATGTTAAAATAGGTGGGCTTTTTTTACTAGATTTTACTAGACGTGGTTAACCGACGGGTACAAATACAGAGATTATGCAAGTGCTATCTCCAATACTTTGTTATTGTTTGTATAATTGTTAGTGTCAATAATTTTGCATTTATGCAACATTTACCTTTTTATTGATTAACTGCAACCTCGAATCATGTTTTAGAATCTTTGATAGTCATCATATAATAATACGCGAAGCTTTTCTCCTCTGTTTGACACATATAAGTTGTAACCACATAATTTTAGTTCTTTTTTAAAAGAATTCATTTCCTTTACCAATTTGAAAACAGTGGCTCTTTATATATTTATCCATTGGGAAATTGTAGTTCTACATCCACTCTTAGAACAAGAAAAACCTATAATGATTGCGTTTTCTAATTTATATGTTTCTCTTATCGAAGTGTCATTTCCTTTTAAAACATTTAACCCCCTGACATTTTTACAAGACTCTCCATTTTTCCACATTTTTCTCTTTTATTAATTAATTATTTTTGTTTCTACATTCACCAACTTCACATAATCGTTAATTATTTGATTATTTCCATTTCTACATTTTCAAATGTCACACTCTCTTTCACATATATTTAATCTTATATAAAAATATGGGGTTTTTTTACTATATCTTAAATGTTCAATTTCCTTCATAATTCATTACAAAATGGACGAAAGCTAGAGGTGACTTTAGTTTGTAATTTTTTCATTTGTTGCTCTTCTATTTATTGGGTTGTTTAAGGTGTTGTTTCATAGCCAAAATCGCTTCAATTATTAGATTGTAACATGGAAACAACTATGGCTTATGCATTATATAAATATTAGTTGTTTACTACAAGATTCACTTGGCATCTCAATTTTATTTTTGTTGGAAGGAGAGCAAGGTTCCTAAAGATTAAAAGATACAATGGACATGCAGATTGATTTATAATATAGAACTTATGGTATATCAATTTCCATTATTTGCATCTGGATGGTGGTGTCATAACATTTATAAATCATTTTTTAAAAGGAGTTCAATAATATGTTAAGAACTACCGGCCTTATATACTTAATCACGTCGAAACTTATCTTTAAACCTTACGCAATAGTAACTTATTAAAACTTTGGACTAGTTTTAAAAAAATGCAATGAACTGAACAACAAATAAATATTCAAAAAATTTAAATTCATGTTAAATACAACCCTTTACCTCAAAATATCACACTAAAAAATACCACCGTGATCACTGCACTTTATCCAAACCCTCCACCATGCTTACGAATTGTTGCCTTCCTTTTAACTAATATATTTTTATCATCTCTACTTGTATATACCAGCAAAAACATAGAACAAACATGGACCCCACTAATTTTAAAACATAATTTATAGCCACGTCAACCATATTTTGGTGACTCCTATTTCTTTAATTACATCTCATTCTTACTATTTCCAACATCTAGGACATTTAATTTGTTTTATGTCTTTTGCTTGTATATACAAGTGGAGATAATAACCATTCGTAAACATGGTGGTGAGTTTAGATTCGTATTTATATATAGATATAAATTATGAATCTTGTAATTAAGGAAGTTATAGTATTTTAATGTTTATGAGAAGCATAAAATGATTGAAAGCTATAATATACTGCATCATATACATTTACCATACAATCCGTGGCTAAGATACTATAAAATAGAATAATTACTTGTGCTTATGGAATTATTTACCTTTATAAATGATTCATGCTTATATCCCTACTAGTTGTGAAGCACGTGATTTGAAACGTTAATATTTAGCTTAAACAAAGAACAATTACTATGTTAAAACTTAAAAGATAAGCAAACAAAACTAAATTCATTCTAATATTCTTATGAGAATATAAGGGATTGTAATTTTCACCATGTATTTTAGTATCTTCAAATATCACAACTTAATTGTTGGTTTCCTATGTGAATGAAAAACTGTATTTTCCTACAAAGCTATATACATGATAATATTGGACTCTTTGGTCTTAATTATTTGGTTAGTGTTTATTTTTTCAAATTTTAAAAACTCTACTTAAAATCAACTTTACTTTTACACTTCCCAAAATTTATTTCACTTTAATTTCTCTCTTAAAAAACTTTTAAAACACCATAACTTTAAATCTAAAAATCAAAATTAGATAAAAAAATATATATTTGAAACCTATTCGTCGAGGTCTATAAAATAAAATCCATTGTGACTATTTTTTGAAATTTTTTTTAGGGAGTTCTTAAATAAATCAACATAATCCGTTTTTTCACTTCAATAAGAGAATATTTTCTTCTCACTCCACTTATTTTTTGAAAAAAATTTTCAATTCACCCCAATGGTGGGGTGAGTTTACTGAATATACTATTGGGTCGTTAATTTCATCGTTGCTAAAACTAAAACATGCTGAAACAAAAAAATATACATTATTTGTTGGAAAGAATGAAAGAACTTTCAATTCACGCTATTAACAATAATAATAATAATAATATAATAATAATAATAATAATAATAATAATAATAATGTATATAGCGTGAATTGAAAGTTTGTTGGTATATTATATATTATTTTTCTTGACATTCAAAAAATGGGCAAAAATAAAAATAAAATCAAACTTGTCCATTTGAAGTTTCCCATTCTTGAGAATAAGAATACCATACATCCTCAATTTCAGCATCTTTGATTACTTCAGCATCACTTTTTTCTTGCTCATCCAGAATTCCTTGTGATGGGTAATTGCAATCCAAATCCTTGCACTTTGAAACCAAATAATTTTCTTCAGATAGATCTTCTAGTTTATTCTCAAGCTTGTCAAAATTAACTGGTGTTTCTTCTATAGTATGATTATTATTAACTAAATGTGCATAACTAGAAGGCGGGGATTTCTCCCAGCTAAATCTTGAGTCTCTAAGTTTTGATCTTTCATTATTAGTAATGTTTTGGTTCCTAGAGGTGTATAATCCTCAGAGAGCACTCTATAATAAAATATAGCGTAAATTGACTCAAAATATAATATACATATTTTTTTTTGTTGGGATGAATCGAACTTTCAATATGTATAAAATATTTTGGAACTTGTAGAATTATTTGTTAGAAAAAATTGACATTTTTACTTTTAAAAAATTTAAATGAGCGAAAAGATAAATTAGTGGCAATTTTTCTAGGTACAAAAACTGGGGTGCGAAGAAAGAATCTTACGCTATTTTTTAGGTTAAGATTAACATAATATTGACTTTTGGTGGGGTGAAAAGACGGATTATGTGGGTGTATTCAAGAACACCCTTGGTTGAAAAAAACTCAAACAAAAATCAAATTCACTTTTCAACATACTTCCAAATTCTATTAAACACCAGATTTTAAGAACTTAAACTTAAAAACTCAACTCAAAACTTCAACAAAACATCACCTTTATGTTTATATTCTTAATTAATTGTCCAAATTTAATAATAATGTTAATGTTTGAATCTATTGGCTCAGGATTTTAATGGCAATGTTAGTAATATTGATGATAATAATTAATATTAATTTTATTTAACTAACAAATATGATAGTGTTTAAAACTTATCAAACTTACTCTAATTTTAATTTTATTTATTATTCACTAAAATATCTATTAATAATAAAACTAGACTTTGTCTATCTTTCCAATAATCTGCTAAGATTTAGTTAATAATATATATGTTACTTGTATAAAAAAATAATATTTGTATAAAAATCTTGTCAGATAAAAAACATATAATACATAAAAAAATTCCAACGAGTTATTTAGTGCTACAAAGTATTCAGTCAAGGGTAGTTATGCCCGTAAAACACTTTCATGTAAATCACCTTTCATTATTCACACTGTTACGAGGGTGATTTTATTTACACGCACTTAATTAATCTTTTCACCCCAACTCACCCTGCGTTGCTCTCTGATCTGCCGCCCGCACTCTGTTTGTGAATTTTTCTTTTCTGAGAAGTAGAATCGATAACTGCAATTATTCATATCTAGTTTATATATAAATTACATTAACTCCAAAATTAAAAAAAAAATAACAAAAAGGAAAAAAGATAAAGAGATGGTAACAAACCTCCGCAATCAACGAAAGTCTTCCTGCTAATGCAGCTCTTTTCAGTAAACTAACTTTCTTTTTTTAGTCCCCAGCAAAAGTAAAATTAATGTAAAGCTTTTGCTTTCTTCAAATCTTGAAATTTAAGAAAAAGAATAAGCTATTGGGGACATTTCTGGCCATGCCTAGCTTTAGCATCATCACAAACATAACACACAGATCGTCCCTTTGAAATCATCTTTATATATATATCGTTTTCTCAGTCAACTTGTTTTGAACGTATTGCTTAGATCGTCCCTCACACGAAAATGCACTATTCATGAGTTCTTGCCCTCCTTTCTCTTGTGATCAACAAGCAAAAATTGGAGATTTTGTAGCTCGAAAGTCGTGACATATATTAGATATACCAGGCTTAGGTTTTGTTAATTTGATATCATAGATAATCTAACATAGTTGTTTGAAAGGTGGCTTGTTCAACACAACTGTATTGTTGTTCTAAAGCCAACATAGCAAAGCAATTGATGGATCCCTATTCTAGAGCATAAATGAAGAAGATATTAGTTAGAGAAATTTGTATCTGGCTTAGGGCTAAGATATTAGTTAGACAACTGAATATTGTGATTGATTGCTTGGAATTGAATGTATATTCTGACGAACGCTTAATTGCACATAATTCATTTCCATGCTAATTTTATTGTTAGCAATCATCTCTCCCAAAAGTTTAAGCTATTAAAAGAAGGAACAGCAATGAATATCATTCTTAACACCTTATCTCGCGTGCGACTCCTACTTTTAAGTGGAGAGTAGATAGGAATATAATTATGCAGTACATATGGATTCAGGATTAACATATGGGGGATGGAGGTGCCAAGATTTGAACCTTAGACCTCCTATAGAATCAAGCTTTAATACCATGTTATAGAAAGAGAGAGAGAGAATTCTAGAAAAAACTAACTTAATTTCATTATCATTTCGTCGCTGTTGGATTGTTTGGTGGAAATTGCGTTAGATTGTCGAGATGGATTTTTATAACAATCAAATTGAAAATGACCCAGCCCGACATTCTTACAGTGGTAGCACATCCGTCTAGGATAATTCAAAAATAAGTTATTAGTGGCATGACAGTACATGCAAGCCCAAGGAAAAGATTTCTTGGCAGATTTTTGGTTGTGAAATGCCATGAATGTATTGGTATTCTAAGTTCTAGGTCCAAGTCGTATATCTTTAAAGAGAAGTTTTGTAACAACATCATCAAGAGACAGTAACGGATTATGATGAAAAAGAGCAGACGTGACAAATTCAAACCAATCCTGAAGTATCATCAAAAGAGTGATCACATGCTGATGATCCTTATATGTTTCAAATTTATCTGCATTGGTTTGGACAGCTCTAAACAGGTTTAGAAAGAGCTAGTTGATCCCATATAACATAAAGCTCTAACATATAGTTATCAATTAATTGATCTAATTGCTGGGTTTTGGTATGTAGAGAGGTTAAAAGTTAATACTGATGGGCAAGATCCTTAGTAGTATACCGAGATTTAAGGAAGTTCCAGACTTCTTTCCCAGTTTTGAAACAACCAAACTATTGATTGATTCGGCTGATGGAGGTATTATGAATCTAGGTAGTGGAAGTAGGTGTGTGGAAAAATATATGCAGGAACGTGGCTATGCGTGGTCGAGTGACGGACAACGCAGACGTAATACGCGCACGGACAACGCAGACGTAATACGCTGGGTAGAAGACGCACACGTCTGTGTGGCGGTTGCCCCGCGCACTTGTGGACTAGTGGAGACATACAAGCTCGTTAGCCCATGCACAAGTGGACAAGTGCGATTGGGAACCGCGTGTGGTCGTTAAGGCGAAGTGGAACTTAATGCACGTGGCGCCTGTTGGAGCATGAGGGGGGTTCGGGGCGGGGGTTGCACAATTATGATCGTCTAGATTAGATGATGAGAATGGTGGGTAGCACGATTGGGTTGGGCTGATGTATGAAAGATTAACACTACATCTGATGGAACATAAAGGTTTTGGTGAGGTTCAATTTGTAATGGATGTTGATTGTAGGTTTTGGTATGATAGAGATGGGTTACAGTGATGGATTTGGTGGGCAGTAGGTTTGTAGTCTTGTTTCTTGGGTTTTTATGGTTTGTGTATAGGATCTGAGTAGTGGGCCAGAGAGGCAAAATATTGTTTTATGTTTGGTTTGCGAGATGGTTGTAGATGTTTATGGTTTGGACAGTAACCGGGGACCAAGACCATAGATCTGGCAGAAGGTGTTTGGGTTTAGAATCTGCGTGAGAAACAAAAGCAATTACGAAAATAACAAGCACTCAAGAAAAAAAAAGAACGTACCAAGAATTCGAGAGAGGAACGCAAATTATTCTATCCCAAATGTTTAAACTATTAGGAACGAAATGAATATCATACTTGATATTTATTAATATTTTAATGTTTTTTATGTAGATATAGCAATGAAATTATTTATCACCAAATATTCATCTTCTATAGGACATTGGTTTTCTTAAACTCACTCCACTTAAGGGGTGAGTTTACAATCACCCTTTTAGAATTACCTGCATTTGTCCTGCCATACAAGAAGTTCGAATATGATAAGGACAAAATATGATAAGATAAGAGCTTTCCATTTAAGTTATAATATTATCGCGTGTTTGCAATTGTCTCGGATTAAATAATAGAGAATATCCCATTTAAGCGTTTGGCGCATGTCGGATAGGAAACTATTTTATTTAAGTTTCTTAATATACCATTTTGTATAATAATCATTGTAAATAATATTGGTTTAATTTCTCAAAATATATTTTGCACGCTGACAATATCTCCTTTACTAATGTACTATATAACCAGCTAATATACTAGAAAACAAGTATTTATGCATTTTGAATAGCAGATAACGAATTAATGGAGAAGCATACTAACCCACCAACTTTGTCAATATGCAAATTAATGCATTTTGAATATTGTGATTGATTGCTCGGAATTGAATGCATATTCTGATGAATGCATGTTTGGAGTACGTATCTAACCCAAAACTAATTGTCAATTGGTGGAGTAGATCCTAAATCTTATATATATATATATATATATTGCTTTGAGAGGATTCAATTTCTTGATGTGGGGAGCTTAACACATAGATTATTTTATATTGGGTGGCGTGGAGTCGTGTGGCTGTTGGGTTTTTGACATAATAAATAGCATTCCTTCTGATACCATGTTAGAATAATTCAAAGCATCCAAACTAAAACTAATTAACAATAGTTGGAGTAGTCCCTAGATCTTAAGTTATAGGCTCAACCAAGACTAAGACTAACATGCTAACTGCTGTGTTGTTCTCTATGGTCTTCTCTGCATCAATCTTCTCCCTCCCATGTTTATCTCATTCTACACTGGTTCTCCAAAATTCTTTACTAGGGTTACACGCAATATATGATCGAGGGCAAAATCAATCTTTTTTATTTTGCATTGTATCTTATAAGCATCGGATAACAAAATATCAACCCCCCCCCCCACACCCCCCGGCCCCCCGCAAAGTAAGATTGTGTTATCCCGTTAGCTGTGGGCCTGTGGCATAATAAATCAAATTAACCGGACAAGTTATCACGTTATATAATCCTATACTGTGCGATCACAAGCACATGATGGGAAAACGTAATCCTATAATTAAAGTCACTGGTATTTGGACCACATTTGATGGCCAATTTGATAATTACTCAAACTTGTTTCATATATATCATTACAAGAATCTCAAAAATTGACAACGTACTTATATATAGTGCTATCAAATTAAAGGAGCTTGTTAAATATTGTCTATCCATCTTAAGTAATCTGTTTAGCATTGTCTTGCAATTCGTTTACCACCAACTTTTAGAGCCACAAAAGTATATCCATTAAATTTTATTTAGAAATTAATCCATTTACTATAAACACAATTTGCAAACTAATGATAATTGAATCTGCACTTTTTTGTTTTCTTAATTTAAAAAAAAAATACATTAAATTTTTTATGAAGTAATAAGGTTAGGTCCGGTTAATTTTATTGATTAAACAAGGTTTTAGTTTATTGATAACTTAATAATTTATTAGTGTACCGAAAGATTTGTGTTTTCAATATTGTTCTCTTGATATTCCTTAGATTTTATTACCTATAAACTTAATTAAGTAAATTATATTATCCTTTGATAAATAATTTAAAAGATTTATGTTTCCAATATGGTGATATTGGTCTTCCCTAAATTTTTATTTCCTAGAAACTTAATTAAGTAATTATATAATCCTTTGGTCTTCTAAAATTAATTAAGTACTCTTTATATATACAATCTCTCTTCTTCTTCCAAAATTAAGTACTCTTTATATACATGACAAAAATTATATTCTTTTCTATACTTCTATTCAAATAGCTTCCCATCTTAAAGGTGTAAAAAATGTAACGATGTGTGATGAGATGTGAAAAATCTTGTGTGAGTATAAGAATAAACATCATTCTTTAACTCAAAAGGAATCACAAAAGTGGGTTTGTGAAAAATTCAACTTGCAGGTTAATCAGGGAACGATATCAAATACAGTCAAGCGATAATCGGATTATCTCTCGGCTTACTTAGCAAAAATTGACGTTAAGAGACATAAATTGGCAAAGTTTCCAGATCTAGAAACGTTCTTTATGAATCGGTTCTTCAACATCAGGAACTTAAGAATATAACTGGAGAGTTAATCCAAGAAAAGGTAAAAGAAATTAGGAAGCAATTGTACAGTGAGAACACTCTAGATTTTAATTTTTCTATTAGTTGGCTTGAGCGTTTTAAATCAAGACATGGAATCAAGTTGTTTCAACGTTTTGGGAAAAATGGATCCGCTAATATGGAGATTGTGGAAAATAATTTGGATGCGATTAGAGAGAAATTTGGTCAGTTTGCAATGAAAGACGTGTTTAATATGGATGAATATAATCTGGATAATTTTATAGATTATAAGCTGATCAGTCTCTTGCAACAAAGCAAGTTGAAGGACGAAAAAAAGACAAGGAAATAATCACAATTGCAATTTGCTGCAATGAGGATGGGTCAGAAAAAATACCTTTATGTTTATATTGGTAAGTATGCTAACCCACATTAATTGCTTTACGAATGTGAATTTGAGTAGCTTAAACTGTCAGTATCATGCCAACAAAAAATCTTGGATGATTGGGGCGTGTTTAAGGGTTATGTTAGATGGTTTGACATGGAAATGAATGGTCGAAAGGTCCTTTTTATTTTAAACAATTGCACTGCCGTTCCAAAGATTATCCAATGATTGCAAAATGTTGAGCTTTTTTTCTTGCCACCTAATGCGACATCGAAAATCCAACCTTGTGATGCGGGCATAATAAGGGCATTTGAAATGCATTATCGTCGTCGATTTTACCGTTTAATTTTAGAGAGTAATGAGGCGAGAAAAACATATCCAAATAAGGTAAATGTTCGATCTAGACACAATCAATATTGCAATCTTGGATGACAAATATTCAAGCAACAACAATTATAAATTGTTTTTGGCAATATTGTAAACTTAGATAGTTGAAATATGTGGTTTCTCAACCCTCGGTGCTACAAAAAATAATCAAAAAGATGAAGTTGAGGATTATAGTTTTGCTATGCAGCTTATTTCTCGAAAAGAAACCATCAAAGCAATGATGACACTAAATAATTTCATCTTACAACATAATAAATGCACACCTGACATGCTTAGAGCATCTCCAATGGGCATGTGTAAATTATGACACATAGGATTTGTGTAAAATTTACACAATGTGTATAATTTTTGGTGCTCTAAAAGCATTTCCAATCGTAGTGTATAATTTTGGTTTGTGTAAAATTTGCATGTTTTGTAAAAAAAAAAAAAAGGTCTCCAGCAGTCTTTTAAGAAATTTTGACACGCATGATTTGTGTAAAAATGTTGCGTAAAATACAAACCCAATTTACACAACCACGTCAGATAATCTCGCATTTATTTTCCCTCATCCCCTATTTGGAAATAAATGGATTTGAAAAGCAATGGAATAAATATAGGATAAGTTCGTATCTAATTGGTTGTTTAATATTTACACAAAAGTTTAAAATAGACTGTTGGAGTACAAAACAAATTCTTTATTATTTTTGTGTAAATCCCACTTTCACACGTAGAATTTACACAAAATTTATACGAGACGATTGGAGATGCTCTAATGGTGTTATGTAAAACATGCCACATCATCACTTGTGTAAAATTGGTGTGTATTTTATACATCCACATCATCATTTTCTCTTTCCAACTTTTTACAAAATATTAAAAGTAATATAAGTAAAAATCAAAATATGATTTTATTATGATATTTTTATATTTGAATTCCACTCATCAAAAGCTTTAAAATAATACCCATATTGACTATTAAATTATAAATAAAAAATATTCATAAAAAATATTGAATATTATATGTGAATATATATATTCCATGTGGTACAATATTATTGGTTCATTCAAATTTTATATAACAATCTTAAAGTGTACCATTGGAGCACAAATGAGAATGTATAAAATATTTGTGTAAAGTTAATTTTTATCCTCCAAATATCTATTTTTTATTAGTCCACATATTTTTACACAATCAATTTACATATTTACTATTGGAGATGCTCTTAGGGCATTACAAAAGTAGGGATGAAATTCAAGTAAACACAAATTTCAGTAAAAAGTAAACAACATTGAACTCATATTTTGATAAGCCATGATATAGTAGGTTTGAAAAAGTGAATTTCTATATAACCGATGGACTTAAAGGGACCTTATGAAAAATTATTATCTTATAAATTTAGTAAAAATATTAATTTAACTCTTGAGCCGCAGTCAGGAATGGAAAAATTTATTAATTTAGTGAGATTATTATTTTGTCGAATTTCTATTGTACAAGCAAATTGTATATTCATTACATGTACACAAAAAATTAATATAACGTGAATTAAAGATAATAAAAATAATGCGGATTAGAATAATAGTAGGAGAGCAAAGGTTCTTTTGTGTTAAAAAACTAAGTTCTTTTTTTTATTATTAAAAATTTAGGATATTTAAAATAGGGCTTGTATGAAAAAGTTTTTTTGTAAAAGAAACATGGAATAATATTATTGTAAATTGAGGGCCTATATTTGACCAAACTTCAAAAGGAATGCAAAGTTAACTTTTCAGTAGATTTTTAAATTATATATTTTTTATGGAATTATGTAAAATTAAGTTTGCACAACATGTTTTTTAGCATATTATTATAAATAAGTATTTAATTGACCTTGCTTTAGAATAATTTTAACTAATTACATATTCAAAACCTATTTATTAATAAAATGCACATAATAATTTTTTTGGAGTTATGCAATGTTAAGTTTGCACTCCTTATTTTCTAAAACATTACTATGTATTTGTGTTTATTTGACGTTGTTTTAAGGTTTTATAAATAGAACATAAGAATACACTCGTTAAAAAATGTAAACACATCGTACAAAAAAATAAATTTTGATTGCAAAGTTAAGTTTGCACAAAGCACAATTTTGTGCAAAGTTAAGTTTACACTCAGTACAATTTTGTACAAAGTTAAGTTTACACTCAGCACAATTTTGTGCAAAATTAATTTTGCACTCGGTCAAAACACCCTTATTTTAAAGCACAACTGATAAACAAGCCCTTATTTTAGAATGATAATGATATTTAAGTTCTTATTTCTAAAAAATATTATTCACTGATTTTTTTTTATAAAAAAATATTATCACACAAGACATTTTATTTTATTTTCGATTAAAAATAAAACTCTACGTGTTTCTAGAAACAACATATAGATAAGGGTTTCCTCTTTAAGATATTGGTATGTTTTAATAGGATACATCCCACCTAACAAAATGGACAAAGGAGTTGAATAATTTAGGCCCCAAAAATAGTTTAGATTGTCTTTTCCTATATATAAACTTGGTCCATCAAAAATAATCCGATCCAACCGACCCATTTCGCTGTTACCTTTTCGCACACAATGTATGTATATCAGTTATTATTATCATTGACGACTAAATTATATTCAATGTTCAAGCAAATATTATCAAATATAAACTCATTAATATTGTCAAACTGCTATTGCCAGAGCAAATATTTATTGTTAGAACAGTGCGTATATATACACGTTTATGCATTATATTTCGACTATAAAAATTGCCTTAATATTTCAATCTCAAAAAGATTAATCAAATAAATTTTATCTAGATGAGAAAGTATGGTAGAGAGATACAATGAACTTGAGAGTGGAAGGGTCTATTGCCCTTTATCCAAAAGGCCACATATCACAAAAGGTACCCCTTTTTCTCGTTTTCAAAAAGAAAGAACCCTAGACATATAGGGGGATGTTTGGGAATTGGAAGCTTAGTGGGGAAGTATCTCACATGGGTTTTCTCATATATGGGTCGACACTTTGACAACTTATTTGACTTTTGGATGTTTGTTTTCAATTCATATTTTTCATATTTTTGTTCAATGTCTCCTAGATTGGAATGGAATATGGGCCGGGGGAGGAATAAATGGCTTTTAGTGAAGTTAGCATGATACTTGAGACATAATTAAGCACTACTTTATCTGCCTTGGGAGGTAATTACCTACCCTTATGTTTTTCTCGCGATCCATCGATCACTATCAATTGACCTCATTTTAACAATTAATAAGTAAACTATATACTTGGATATTGGGTACAATTTATATATACGTTTGACTCCAACTTGAAATTTTAAGTGTGGACCATCATTCATGTAATGGAACAATTAAATCCATAATTTTTTTATTTTATTTTTTGGTCTAATCCATGCAATGAAATTGTAAGTGTGCACCGTTAATATGCATGCAATTGACTAATTGAGTACCTACATCCTTAAACACCAGCAAGCTAAGTGGGGTTCCATAATTTTACTACCATTGAAAAATGAAGTTCTGTCCCCTCATTTTTTGTATGGTTTTTATGCACTGTGTGTGGATATAACATAACTCTTTCACATAAACTTCTAAACCAAATACAGCATTACTTGATTTGAAATTAAAGTAAGCCAGAACTAAATTTTCTCATTAAAAGTTCTTGTATTTCAAGGCAATACAACATTTATTACAATCCAGAGATTCGCCATAGCCATTCTTGCTAATCCACACTATCTACTAAACATCTAAATATTGCTGAACACTTTGACCCACTACTTGATAACTACTTTCCCTCCCCATGGAAAACCAATTCCCACTAGACATTTCCACCGGAGACCCCACAACCGCCGGCCGGTTACCCAACACGGCTGCCCCTTCTAGCAACTGCACTTGACCTTTCAAAAACTTCACATAATGAATGGCCACATCTAACATAGAAGCCGTATCCAATTTCGTTCCACCGGGTACAATCCTCTGCAGAATCCGAATCCTTTCACTTATCCTTTCCCGGCGGTGGCGAGCCGCCACACTCTGTGGGTCTCTCGAAATCTTCACGTTCCGCCGTTTTTTCGGCTTAACCGATTCCGGGTCGATGTGAATCGGCTGCATTGAGGATACCCGGAAAATCATTTCCCTCATCTCCGCCATTGAATTCCGAGGGAAAATATTTCCGTGGAATTCAAATTCTCCTGAATCTCGTTTCCCAGGTAAAACATTTCCATTTCCAAGGAATTCTCCTGTACTTGTTATTGAACTCGCCGAATTTGGAACCGGTGAGGAGTGGGTAAATGAAATTTGGGATTGTGGGTTGATGAATGTTGGTGAATTAAGATGTGGGTTATTGATAATAATTTGGGGGAGAGGAGTAGAACAAGTGGTGTTGGTGTTGATTGATTGTGTAAAATGGAATTCATCAATGGGTTGGGAGAAAATAGGAAGATTTTCCATGTGTTCTATCATCATCATCATCTCTATCTGGTTAGTGTCCATTAGTTCCACTTAAAAACTAAAAAAAGTTTTAAGTGATTAAAAAGCTAAGATACTGATATATAGGGATATTATAGGTAGAGTAGAGAGAGAGAAATTGGAGTGAGTGACGAAAGAAGGGAGGAAATAAAGGATATTGGAATCAGAGTCTGTCAATACTCTCAGGGAAGGCTAGTTCTATATATAGATATATGTATGTATATATAATGACGTAGAAAGTATGATATGTGATCATTAGTACTTACCTTGTGTGAAACACAATACTAACTATTTGAAAAAAATATAAAAAAATTTAATTTGAGTCGCACAACTTTTTACAGAACATGTTAATGTGACTATAATAAAAACTATTCCATAGTTGTAGAGCATCTATCTAAATACATTTAACGGTGAAAAGTTGAGCTTGGCTTGATATTAAGGGTGTGTTTGATTGAGAGTATTTTTCATCAAAAATATCCATTTTCCACTTGATTTGACAACTTAAGGTGTTGATTGGCTTTTTTTTCTAGGCAATTGAATTCCCGCTTTTGGCTCACACACTTACATTTTCCTTGTAAACAAGGAAAATATTTTCTTTGGGGGGGGCTAGTTTTTATTTTCCAGGCAATTGCACGGTTTTCGAGACAACATTTTACCCATTTTCTACACTAAAAATGCTATAACTTAAACTACAAAATTCAAAATTTAATAAAAAAAATTATATTTAAAATCTACTCATCAAGATCAATTAAACAAGATCCATCATGACTATAAAATTATGTAAAAAAAAATACCCATAATTTTTTCTACATTAAAAATGTCACAATACAACCAATATTTTCCGGGTAGAAAATTAAGGCAATCAAACACACTACACTTCATTTTCCATGCAACTCAATTCTAGGCAATTCAATTACCGGTAACTTATTTTCTTTCCATGCAAATTCCACGCTTGCAATCAAACGCACCCTAATATTAATTTTGTTTTTCTTTTTTTATTTACTTTACTTTAAATAGCCTCACATATTCTTTTTCAAGTCTAAACTTTCATCTACCCAACTATTCTCTGTCTCTTTCTCTCTACTTACTCTCTCTCAAAATGTTTTTCTTTTTAAAAGAAGATTTTGAAATAGGAAAACTCAAATTTTAAAATGTAGATTTTAAAAAAATTTCAAACTAAAATTTACAACGCAAAAACTAAAAAGATTAAGGTCTACCGAGCAATAACAAATCTTAATTTACCAATAAAAAATATTGACTCAATAAATTAAGGGTTCTTTGACTTTTGCATTTTTTTTCAATTAAAGTTTAATATAATTTAATCAAGATTAAAATAAAGCTGATTATTTTGAGATCAATTACAATATTTACGTCTAAATAGAAATTTAAACTTTTATTTTAACAATAATTACTCTTATTTGTCTTATTCTCTCAAATATCTAAAAGTCATTTCTAATAATATTTTATAAAAAACACTGAAAAAAAATCTATGACAAAGAAGGACAAAAATCAATTAATAATTAAGATGGTCAAAATTAGTTTCAAGTAAAAGGAGTGATTTTACATTTGAGTATTTAGTTAAAATTGTAACAATTAGTGTCAATTACGGGTAGTCAACTATGAAAAATAAGAAAAAAAAATTCTCTTCTACATTTCTCTGAATATATTTAACTAAATTTTTTTGACATAATGTAGGACCCAATGTAATTTACCTCCGTCCCTATGTAAAAAATAATTTTAAAAAATGTAGTTTGAAAATTAGAAAACAATATTATAAATTAATTTATTTGTTAAATAAAAATAATATTTTTGCCACTAAGACGTTCTCATTTTGACTAATTTTTTGCAGTTATATGGAATTGGAATAATTAGAATAAAAAATTGTAATAACTTATTTCCTAAACAAATTAAATTGACAATTATAAAAAGTTAAAAAGTAAAAATAGAAGTAAAAAAGATTGATAAGCATGCAAGAGAAGTTCGGATACAAAAAGAATGAAATAAAAAACTAGAAAGATTTTTTTGGTGTTCATACTTTAAACTTTGTAAAGAGATTTCTAAGAGGGAGAGGGGAATTTAAATCAATGATTTATAGAAAAAAGTTAAGAGGCTAAAAGAAGACGAGAGAGGATGATTATTTTCTTTATAGATTTGAGAGAGATAGTACGCTTATACAACAAATAGGTATACACATTATTTGAAAGTTCTTTTTGTTCTTTTTTTTTATTATTATTTTTCATTCTAAATGAAGAACAACTATGGCCCCGTGGACATGTTAGATGCAATTTTGACCTTTGAATTTTGTTTGTTGTGATCATGTCAAGAATGTTTTATTTTGTACTGTAGATTCTATATTTTAGTTAAATTCAAATTTTGTTTCAAAATTATAAGAAAGTATCCTAATATATTTTAGTTTTTAGTTTTAACTAGGGTATTAATTTTAAATTCATCTAAAATTAATTTGAGGCAACTAACAAAAAATAATGAAATTAATTCTTAATTAGAGATGAAGGAAGTGAGATGCTTAATCTTATAGTGTCTAATAATTTTTTTATAATTTATCGTGTTATCATATAACGTGTGATTCTAATAAATTTAATTGATTATGTCACAAATGAAAACCGGAACCTTAAATAGAGAAATTCTTAAAAGAATCTGTTTAGTGGATTTTAAATTTTTTAAATAACATTGTAAGAATTAATGTTGATGTACATTTATTTTAGAAACATTATAATTTCCCTTTTTTTTTAGCAACGTCTTTGGAAACTATTGCTTTTAACATTATAGCTATCGATACTTTGTTGGTATTTTTCAACAATTTCTTATTTTCTATAATAGTAATGGAGGTAGTTGAAATTATCTACGATATATAATTTTTGATGTATTGTTAATTAAAATCGATTTGTAGAATACGATGTAAAATAAAACGCAAACAACCAACTAAAGACCATATTTATATTTTTCTTTCAAGCAAATTAATTACAATTTTAATGTACAAAAAGATTTATTCTTTCATGCCATCGGCACGGGCATACCCTAGTTATATCATAAATCCAACATCACACAGTTGATGACTTTTTTTGTATTTTTCTTTTCTGAAGGAATTTTTTTTTATTTCTTTGCTCTTAAGGATTATTTTCTTATTTAATTAGCTAAGAAAAGGGCAAGTAATATAAAATGGGTGGTGTTATTGTCAATAAAATTATAGTTATTATTAAAATAATGTACAACTTTAAAATATATGGTACAAATTCTGAAAGTAACAATATGCTCCGATAAAGTCAAATTTTTTTTGGCAATAAGTGTAGTCTATATGATTACTAGACCCGGTTCTTAATCTAAGTGGTAGGTAAGTTCTCACTTGTCCTCAAGGGGATGGGTTCGAGTCCTATATATCCTTATCTCCTATCAAACCCCAAGCTTATTTTGTGCGCTTGTTACTATGTATCTGTGAGAATCCGCAAATGCGACCCCCGGGTCTCGTTCTCGTTGTTGGGCGTCTGAAATGTTGGAACGGATTCCGTCGTTCCATTTGCTTCCATCTGTGTTGATAATTCATATCGGGTGTCTTTCTATCCTATTTCTAGATACGAGGGGGTTCGTTTAGATTCGCCAGTACGTTTTGCGAGAAAACGGACAAAATAGTTGTGTAAGAGAAAATATTACAGATAAGCCTTTCTTTACACGTTTGTCTGCGAAACCAGGATTCTTATAGGGTTCGGAAACTATATTACGGTTTGGGAAGGTGTTAAGCACCCATTCCGCCCTTTCGGTCTCTAGTGGTCTTATATGCTTATTTTATGTTGAAAAACTTGGATGCTTTTACTGGCAGTCTACTACTTTCCAAACGAAAAACCCTAATTTTTTAGGAAAAACGAAAAAAAGGATGAAAACCTTTGTGTTCTGAGATCCGATGTTTTTATTATTGAAAGATGTAAATACAAATGACAAAACATTTTATTTTGAGAGAGTTTCCCGTATTATTTCCTCAGATAATGATGGTTTTCTCGTGTTGTGATTAGTTTTGTAAAAGTTCGGATCTTGTATCGGAACTAATTTAATATGGAATTAGAACTCTTTGAGGGGAGTTTTATCAAACACGTTGCAGTCTAAAAAGACAGGATATGTTGATTTTAATTCCTAGATAAGTTTTATCAGTCCGGGTTTTGAAAATAGAATTTTATCCGGATGATAATGTACTTATTCTTCTGATTTTACAAATGGTTTTATCAGTCTTTTGTTTTGAAAACAGTAGATTACTTTGTAACTTGGTAATAAATTTATTCAAATAAAACGTGGACAGAATAACAGAAGTAAAACAAGTACACAGATATATAATTTAAATAATATAAGAGATTTTCTTTACCTTCCCGACGAGAATAATAATAAGAAAGAAAATATAATGCGGCAGAGAGATCTCCAGCGATAATAATTTTTTCCTTCTTCAGATATTTTCGATAATTCGATTCCAGAAACGGGACACGTCGAGTGTCGGGAATAGATTCGATAATTCCTTAGAAATAAGATTATAACAGAAAATACTTGACGAAAGACTAGAAAATCAGATATAAGCCAATAATTCTTCAATTCCAAGTTGCTGTCCTTGAACCCTTGGGGGTGTTGGCCTATTTATAGTGCGGGGAAGGATTGTCGTGCGACATTTCCCCAGAAAGGGCAAGTGTCGCGCGACATGTTGACCAATATCACGCGACAAACGGCTGAAGTGATGTCTCTGACAGATTGATGTGTCAGAGAATGGATGGTCTGGGTCAGAGGGGTTTGTCGTGCGACATAAGGAGTGATTGTCACGCGACACACTGATATGTTGTTCGACAATCCCACTTTAAAAACAGGTTTGTTTGGCCAACAAACCCTTTCGGGGTAGTTTCGGGTGTTCGGGTGGGTCTCGGACTCCAAAAACTGTACTTCTTAAAGGTCGTTAGGGTTCTTGCGGGGGTCACGGATCGGGGTGTCTACAGTATCAAACAAAATAATATATATATATACATATATATGTATATATATATATACAATTATTATATTGCAGAGCATTTTTTGGTCCTATATACATGCATTCAGTGGAGGAGTCAGGAATTTTGTTCACGGGGGGCAAAAAAAAAATTTATTCAAGAATTTTCTAAACCAATATTGAATCAACCACAATAACCAAAAAACAAATATATTAATCTCAATATTAACTTATCAAATAATAATCTAATAAGCAAATCAACCTCAATAACAAAATTTATTATCAATATTTAACAATATAATAAACAAATCAACATTAATAAATAATAACCAACAAACAAATATATTTCTCTATTCTATTTCTGAAAAATAAAAAATAATATACTAAAATTAATTATATATTTTAAAATATTTTTATC
Organism: Lonicera japonica; assembly: GCA_021464415.1. Classification (NCBI taxonomy): domain Eukaryota; kingdom Viridiplantae; phylum Streptophyta; class Magnoliopsida; order Dipsacales; family Caprifoliaceae; genus Lonicera; species Lonicera japonica. Next base: position 64,633,762 of record CM038466.1, on the reverse strand, counting down.
AACTCAATATTCAACATAATACTATTAATTTTCCTTTCTATCATTTAAGTTACAACCTAATCTATATTACACAATTACACCCTGAACTTATACATCAATTAACACAATGCGCACCCGCCCAAAAACCTCACTCAAGTCTACTTACCTAATCTATATTACGACGCCTCACCCTAAACCTATAAATTTAGTCGCACGCAGCACCCTCGCCCAAAACCTTAGTTCACTTACGCAATGGACCTTAATCTTTTCCTTCTCACAGCACCCCCCATACCCTCTAAAATTTTTCAAAAAGCCCAGTTGGGCACCTCACATGCCTCCACCCTTGCATGCATTCTTTGAGGCATCTTATTTTTATCTACGTCATGGTTAAATTGATTTAATCTTAAGGGCAATACTATACTTATCGGACATTTTTATCATTTATTTTTATCGGCATGCATTACATATATGGATTGTACCTTCACAAAATACAACAAGGATACAGTCCATTTAATATATTTGGTAAAAATATGTGATAAGAAAATAATTTTCCTAACCTTAATTAAGAATTTTTAAAGAAACCCATCTCTAATTAACTAACTAAACATGGAACGAAAGTGGTCCATGCTTTATGAAACTAAAAAACATATATCAACCTAACTCCATTGCAATAAGCATAAAATGGCATAACCCTACCAAATAATATAATTGTAGCCAAAATTGGAAATTTCTGATATATATAAATATATATATATATATATATGGAAGAGTTTTCAATGGTTACCTTCTCTCTCTACCCATAGATGGGTACTGACATAATTAATGGACATTGATGAGTTGGCATATCCCTTGACCTGTTATAGCAGGTTAAGGTGACCGGATCTCTTTTTTTTTTTTTTTAATTAATCTTTTAGATTCTTTAAAGATTCCATTTGCCAAACAGACTTGGTATAACCCAATTCCGGATTAGGATAAGTGCACATGGGTGTTTTAGTCATTTCAGTTTTACAGTTAATTAATGGCATATGTTTATAGGAAATAACACTTCAAAATAGATTTGAGTTTGATTTTTCATCTCTATATATCATGTTACATTTTACGTACAACTCTACTTTCTTTGCTTTTTGTTTGTTTATTTTGTTTGTCTGAGTCTTTGAGAGAGAAAGAAAAGTAAAATACAGAGCTGCTTCTTCTGCTTCTAAGATGAGATCTGTTGGAGCATCACAGCAAGTTCCAACAAGATCACGTAACTACCGGAGAAGATCAAGAGAGATCGTAGACAATGCTCGCCGATATTTTTCCCCTAAAAAGTCTGAGGGATCATCATCATCAAGATTCAAGAATCGAGGCAGAACCAGTCGTATGAAGCTTGATCTGTGTTCCTCACACGGTTTTTTGGTAATATTTGTGTATAGTCTGCTTGTTTGTTTTTTTTTTTTTCCTGTATTCGAGAATTGCTTAACATGTTTCCCTATTTTAACCAATAATATCTGTACATCTTAAATTATTAGGATTGTGCCAGTAATGGAAATGTTAGTTTAATTGAAGATGACGATGTCCCAATACCGCTTTGGACCTTTCTTATTCCAGACCAAGATGGTGATCCAATGACTATAAATATACCATCAGATGTTAACATGAACAATATGCAGATTCCAGAACATGTTAGATTTGTAAGTGGATATGTTTTTTAATGTTTGTTCTTACTTTTTCCTTTTATATATATATTTTTATTATCCTATGTTTGATACATAATATAATTTTACAAATGTAGGTTAGTGTTGAGAAAGTGTCTACCTTGCTGAGAATGATTGTTGGGTTGCAAAACATACTAGTTTCGAAGATGCTAGAATCGAGAGATAGGTTGAATGCTTCTAACGTTGTAATACATGAGTTACGACGTCGTATTGTAAGTACCGTTTGATCTGATTATAGGAGTATTTAATGTACTTGGTTGATTAATAACATAAAACTTATTTTTTATTTGTTTCCTTTGCAGCAAGAATATGAAGGCAATCAAAACAGAAATGGAGACGAGGAAGATGGATTGGTGACAAGTGAAGTAGTGCCCGGAGCCGGAGGTGGACGTTGATTATGAAAGATATTTTTATTTATTTGCTGGTGAAATAAAAACTATAATATCATTAATGCATTGAAGTCTCATGTATATATGTATTTTTTTTTTATTTTTATTTAAGACCCAGCTGGATATTGAAACAGCTTATTTGAGGAAATATAGAATTTGTATTTTTGTCTTTTAAGTCTCATCAGTCAAATTTATCTTTAAGACGCAAATGGGTTTAATTAACAAAGATTTTGATAAAATTTAATTGAAAACACCACCCGTTTGGTTGTGTAAATTACCTAATTTTTGAATTATGGTTAATTTTCGATTGAAGAATTGTGAATTTGCTCATTTATGACTAATTCAATTCCAATTGTTAGAATAATGTTCCCTTTTGTTCTATGTCATTTAAAATTTTGTCTAGATGCATCAACATCACGGGGTAGATACTAGATCTTCTCGAAAAATAGAGTTGGAATGAATTATCTAATTCTTGAATTTGGGGCAATTTCAAGTTTTACTTGAAATGACTAATTTGAGTTTTTGTGAATCAACTTGAATTATCATCTTTACAATTGTTCAATTTACACAACCAAATACTAATAAATTAAAATTTTGTAAATTAGTTAATTGTAAATTATCTAATCCGCAATTTGAAGGACAATGAAACCGTAACTGATTTTTACATATCAAATAATATTATGCAAAACAAAAGAAGAAACACAATGGATGGAACAGAGATCAAATTTTATTGAAATAACTGATTTTTTACATCTTTAATATTATGCAAACTACAAGAAGAATTAAAACAACTGTTAACACAATTTCAATGAGAACCATAACATACAGTTTCTCGTGCTTATTTAGAATATTAACATAAGCTGAAGTAGTTGAATGTGTCGACCTATCTTTGTTCTCTTCTGGAAGAGAAGACAGAGCACTTGGTTGAACAAACCATTCAAAAAAACCGCAGCCATTGTTCTTGCAGGAATAGAAAATCCTATCTGGGTTTTTCAGTGTCCGGCTAATCTTAACGGAGGCGTTTTTCCCACAGAAGCATAGCTTTGGCCTGCAAACGAGATTTTGTTCTCCTGAATTGCTGCTGCTAGAATAATCTAGTGCTCCCATCTTTGAAATCGTAGTAACAAGAAGCGAAGAACTTGTAAGAAGATAATAGTATAGTGTAATTTGATTGAAGAATTTAGGTTAATTAGAAGGTTTTAATTATAGCGAAGATCTTCTAACAGTTGGAGTAGTTTTAATTATTTCCTTGGCAGCGTGAGATAATGCAATTTCCGATGCTTGGTGCATGTAAAGTAGTATTTATCTAAAGCAACGATTCTGATTGGGCATGTAAAGTATTGCATGCTGCAACTAATTAATATTGTTGGAACTCACAAGTTTACAATTATGACTATTTTAAAAAGTCTTGTGTAAAACGATGTTGTCCATTAATTCTAATTTTGAGAGAATGCTTGCATGCTACTTACGATTAGCCAGGGCGACTTACGGCGGCAAAAGGATTAGACGTCCCCCCATGCTACGGTTCCCTGCCGTCCGAACCCGGTGCCGCATTAGGTTAGGGAGCTGGGCGATACCCACAGTTTTTATTGCATCCACTAATCAAATGCAAGGGTCACCATTACCCTCTTTTAAAGAGGTTAACAAAGTCCTTCATTCCTAATGGAGTAATAACAGTCGAGAAATACTTATTAATACTCGATGAACTTAATGGAAATTAAATCCATGAGTTTTGTCATTCGGTTGATATAAAATAACTAATGTATTCCCTAAAAGAAATTATGAACGAAAATACTTGTTTTATTTTGTGATGTACTTTAATAAAAGTGTAGTTATGTCCTGTTGTTTTAAATTTTTTTATTTTTTTTTGGTTTTTTTTTTATCTTCAACTTAAAAATGACGAAATTATGTTTTTAGTTTCCTTTTTTATTCAGAGAAGGAGAACCTAAGCATTTGAACTAACAAAAGGAAAAAGCTTGATTTGATGCTTCGGAGAGGCCAGGGGCCCAAAACAAAACAATTGAGAGAAAAGTAGGGGATATAGGTGCTCTGAGGACCAATCATTTACACAACCACCAAAAAAAAAAAAATAATAATTTACCAAGAGGATCCGCTGACAAAAATCCTTACCCAAAAAAGAAAATGTTAAAAAAATCAAAAACTAGGGTTTTCATCGATGGGAGTGGTTTGGAGGTTCATCATCATCGCTGTCCAGAACATAACCATTTTCTTCCTCTTTACCATCCAGAGAAGGGCTCACATGGTCGCTTCCGTCTTCGTACTTCAACCACGCTTCAAATTTGTCAATGTCGGTATCGACATGATTTCCGTACTTCTTTCTCTTGTTCTTCTTCTTGTTCTTCTTCATCTTCTTCTTCTTGTTCTTCTTCGTCTTCTTCTCTGCCCTCTCTTCTTCACACTCCAAAATTTGAAATGTCTTCATTAGTTTCTTCGGAGCAGATTCCGACATGTTTATTTGAGGATCACTCTCCTCAACTCCGTCGTTGCGGCGTTTCCTTGAGGTTCCTTCACTCATGAGGGATTTTGGAACGTGGTCTGCACTGTCTATCTTCGCCGTTGTTGTTTTAATCATTTTTTCGTAGTAGTTGGTGGTGAACGAAGGGACTGTTACGTTTCCGAGTTATGACAGGCTTAGAGCATATCATCGCACGTTTTGTTAATAATGGACACGTGTCAAGCCCCGCAGAGAAAGAAGAGCATATTATTATTATTAATATAATAATAATATAATATAAAATATAAAATATAAAATTTATAATATAATTAGATGGATATCAAAAAGTGCTTCCTAATGCAATCAAGAATGATGACCATGGGATATATATTTCTACGTTTTAAATAAGTGTTTTCAAGTTTTAACAAAGAAAAAAAAAGATTGCACTTTTACCCGGTCAAAATCTATGGGATATATATTTTTTGCTCCATTTAAATCGTAATATTACATCACGTTGGAGGTTAAGATGCTACATAAAATAATTTTGAGCCTCTTAAAAAATGACTCTACAAAAATAATTTTGTTGACCTATGTAGCACTTTGAAGAGCCATTTTAAAAAATGTTTTCAATGATCTCCAAGAGCCTCTTCAAATATATTATTGTTTTAATTTTTAATATATTATTATATATTAAATGTTTTACTTTCCAACAATGTCATTTTAAATTAGCAGAAAATCACTTTAGTAAAATATTAAAAAACATGTTTGAAGAGTTCTTTCATCACTCTTCATATTTGAAGACTGAGAAAGACTTTTCAAATTGGAGATTCCATTGTGCTACTTCTGTTGGAGTGAATTTTGCTGACACGACTATTCAATTAATTTGCAGTTTAGTCCTTTGAAGAGCTTGTTGGAGATGCTCTAACAATTAATTCAACAAGTGTACAGCGTACGTGGTGGATAGGAATGTGGTTGCATGGGTTTTCCTTAAGTAGATTTTGTGGGCCCCGCTACAATTTAGGGTGCAAATTGATACGTTCTTTTAGATTGGGCTGCATTATTGTCATTTACTTGTTTGATAAAAATAAACTCCTGCAATTAAATAAGGCACAGATTCTCGTAGAAGAAATTGTTCTTTCCATTTATAATAGTTTTAACATGTGCACTAAGGCCTCATATTATCATTTTCCTTCTTAAATTTAAATATATATTTTCAGTCAGATGGCAGAACAAAAATATTTGAAAAGAAAAAAATCAAGCATTAGTCTAAATTATGGGTTAAAATATTGGCACCCCCAATATCTCTTGGAAACAATTCCACTTTTGATTCGGTTCTTTACAACCGGGTAACTATACATTACCCAGTTGTCAAGAACCGAGTATAAACGTAATAATGCATTACTCGGTTGTCAAGGACTGAGTATATAAGCTTCTAATCGATCCACAATAACAGAGTAACAGATACTTTACTTGGTTGTAAAGGACCGAATGAAAGTGGGAGTGTCACCAAGTTTTTTTGGGGGTGCCAATATCACTGCCCTAAATTCTAGTTACAATAATGTGACTAGTGTGATGTGACCATTGTCTATCACATCACTTTATTTTTAACTATCACTACTAAAATAGTACTATTAGTTTTGTTGTTTTATAGATTGGTGTGAATCAGTTGAATTCGTTCGGTAGGCTTTCGGATTTACCATAACACCCCCTAAATTAGTACTAAACACCTTGAGCTACTAATATTACGTACCAATTGTCTACTACTACTGTCAGTAGTAGTGGTGACAACAGTAGTAGTAGTAGTAGTAGTAGTAGTAGTAGTAGTAGTAGTAGTAGTAGTAGTAGTAGTAGTAGTAGTAGTAGTAGGTACGTAATAGTACTATCAGTTCGTTGTTTTTTGGATCAGTGTGAATCAATCCAATTCGTTCGTTAGGTTTTCGGATTTGCCATAACAACCCTTAAATTAGTAGTAAGCATGCTGAGCTTCTAATATTATGTACCAATTGTCTACTACTACTGTCAGTAAAAGTGGTGTCAGTCGTAATAGTAGTAGTAGTACAATAGTACTATTAGTTTGTTGTTTTTTGGATCGATGTTAATTTGTTCAATTCGTTCGGTAGCTTTTTGTATTTGCCATAACACCCCCTAAATTAGTTCTAAACACCCAGTAGTAGTTACAATAGTACTATTAGTACTAATAGCTTGTTGTTTTTCGGATTTGCCATAACACCCCCTAAATTAGTAGTAAACACCCTGAGCATCTGATACTATGTACCAATTGTCTACTACTACTTCTATTACAACAACTACTACTACTATTTTCTTTATTTTTATTTTTTTAAATTTAAGGGAGGTCTAAGTCTCTCCCTTAATCCTACAAATAAAGAAAAACCCTTCCCTCCCACCCCATGAGTCGAACCCTTGATCTTACACCGAGGGTGGAGGTTGCCTACCACTGGGCCAACCTCTTTCCTATACTACTACTACTACCGTCAATAGCAGTGGTGTCAGTAGTAGTAGCAGTAGTAGTACAATAGTACTATTAGTTCGTTGTTTTTTGGATCAGTGTGAATTTGTTCAATTCGTTTGCTAGGTTTTCGGATTTGCCATAAGACCCCCTAAATTAGTACTAAACATACTGAGCTGAGTCGAACCCTTGATCTTACACCGAGGGTGGAGGTTGCCTACCACTGGGCCAACCTCTTTCCTCTACTACTACTACTACTACTACTGTCAATAGCAGTGGTGTCAGTAGTAGTAGTAATAGTAGTACAATAGTACTATTAGTTCGTTGTTTTTTGGATCAGTGTGAATTTGTTCAATTCGTTTGGTAGGTTTTCGGATTTGCCATAACACCCCCTAAATTAGTACTAAACATACTGAGCTACTAATGCTACGTACCAATTGTCTACTACTACTGTTAGTAGTAGTACAATAGTACTACTACAATAATATTTCATTGTTTTTTGGATTGGTGTGAATCAGTTAAATTTGTTCGGTAGGTTTTCGGATTTGTTTCTGTTGTTATTATTCTATTATTACATTACATATTATTATTATTATTACAATAATATATTATTATTATTATTATTATTATTATTATTATTATTATTATTATTATTATTACAATATATTATTATTACAATATTACATTACATATTACTATTATTATTATTATTATTATTATTATTATTATTGTTTCTGTTGTTATTATTCTACTACTACTACTACTACTACTACTACTACTACTACTACTACTACTACTACTACTACTACTACTACTACTACTACTACTGTTGTTGATATTCTTATTGTTATTATGAATGAAATTAATTGCTACTACTACTACTACTACTACTACTACTACTACTACTACTACTACTACTACTACTACTACTACTGTTGTTGATATTCTTATTGTTATTATGAATGAAATTAATTGGTATTATTATTATTATTATTATTATTATTATTATTATTATTATTATTACTATTATTATTATTGCTATTGTTATTATTGCTATTGTTATTTTTCCGTTCCACAAAATTTCCTTCTACTTTATTCTCATTTGGCTTCATCGGATTGTACAAATGTCACGGGTCATCTCCCTAGGCAATGCCGTGTTCATTTCAACTTAATTTTGGGCGCCAAGTCACGCCGTGGCAGGTTGCATTTAATGTGATGCAGTGGTAGAATAAAAAGTTCGAAGTTCTAAGATTAACATGATTACACAAGGCATGCGCATTAGATGATATACAACAAAATCCCCCTTTTTTTTTTTTGGGGAGTCTTGTCTCCGTTACACTATAAATATATGCACCAGTACATCATAACCGAAGTATCACACTATTTTGAATAATACATCTTCTCTTAGTTTCTTAATTAATACTCAATATGTCTTTGATCATTTTGTCTGATTCTGAAGAAGTACCAAAAAAGAAAATCAACAAAAAAAATGTTACTCAGGCAGACGAGTGTTCTATTCATTACGAAGAAGAGGATGAGGAGGAGGTTCAATCTCCGCTTAAAAAGCTCAAGGTTAGCCGAGAGGATGACGTTGAATCTCCCCACAAAAAGATCAATGTTCGCCAAGAGGATGAGGTTAAATCTCCCCTTAGAGAGAACAATGGTAAAGAACTTGACCAGAAAGAGGACTTGACACAACTGCTGAACAAGCTTCATGAAAATTTGGACATATATGGCAAACAAAAAGCCCTTTTGAGTGCATGCGTGACCGATATTATGTTTATCAACGCTACCATTGAGAGTCTGGAGAAAAATCTCGCTGAGATTTTCAAGCCTTCGGACGATATTTAATGTTTTTTTCTTGTTACTTTTAAAATTATTTGTCAAGTCTTTTTGTTTTGGGGCCCTTGTCCCTTCTAAGGATCTTAACTTTCTTTGTCAAGTCTTTTGTTTTGGGGTCCTGGTCCATCCGAAGGATCAACCTTCCGAAGGATCCTTACTTTATTTGTCAACTCTTATGTTTTGAGTCCCTGGACCCCAAGAAGCATCTCGTGTTGGCTTAATTAATGTTAATCCTAATGCTTTTAAATGTTGCGATTTCCCTCTTCTTTTTGTTAGTTCAAATGGTACTTGATGTTCAATTCTCCTTCTCAGTGCATGCATAGCAATTCAAGTTTTCCTTCTAAGCGAATACATTAGTTATTTTATATCAACCGAAAGACAACTCAGAGATATAAATTTCATTAAGTAATTTGTCCTCTCGGGTTTTTTGCAAAAAAAAAAAGGGCACTTTTTAATCCCGTACTCAATATATATACTTGAAGTACTTAAGCCTTTGCATTAACTACAAAGGAGACGTAAAAAAATAAATAAATACAATTTCTATCTTCTTTGAAATAATATTTAAAAATTAATCTTGCCTCAAATATGTAGGCCTCAAAGATAACAACACATTAATGATTATTTAGGTTTTTATTTCTGCAAAGGCAACACGAAAACGATAATTTATTTGCAGAAGCGTTGTACAAGCATTTAAACTATCAAAGAGGAATTAACATTAACATTAACATTAAGCGAGAGGAATTAACATTAACATTAAGCGAAAGACAAAATACCTCACAAAAAACTAATATTTTTAATGACAAAAAACAAAGAAGTAACAAAAAACGAAGATAATCATTATAAATCGTCCTTCGCCTGAACCGTTACAGATTCCTCTAAAAAACCTTATCTTCATTTTAGGTATAACCGTAACAGTGCACGTCGCAGTCGGTCATTTTCTTCCCTCAATCGGCGGATTTGTTCTTCTTGCTCCCTCCCCAATCGGATGGAGTCTTGTAGCACGCCATCAGCATAAGCATTTGTGCTGGCCTCCCGGGATACAGACATCTCGTACTTTGTCCTCAATTGCTCATATCTTACCCCAAGGTTACGCCGCTTAGACTCAAGGTCAACTATTTCACACTCCATCCGGTGGACTTTACCTTTCAATTCCGCCTCTACCCGTCGGATCCTTTCGAAATAATGCTCGTTTGGATTAACATCTGTCGAGTTGGAACCACTTGCATCGCCCGTATCCGACCGTCGGAGCCTACGAGGAATGGGTTCGGCTTCAACAAGAAAGATATCCAGATTCCTGTGAGTCGACATATTCCAGAAACGACGAAAGAAGAAGGACGAAGGAGTAAGCCCTAGGTTTTTTCTTCGAAGAGGGAGAAAGAACTCAATTGTTTCTATATTTTCTCCGTATTTAACATATCCGCACGCGCAAGTTCACACGCGTCCCACGCTCGATCAACCAAACGATGGAGTGTAACCATTGCCCATTGGGAGTCGAGAATGGTCACCATCGCGCATTTAATGCAAAAGACGTGCGTTGAAATGACCCTCAGGGAAATTCCACGTGGCATCTTCAACTTAGAAATAATATTAATAATAATAATACTAGCTTAATATATAATAATGTCCACCCAGTGCGTGGTCGTTTTAATAAAGAATTTGTTATATAATTTTGTTTTACTAATTTTTTACTAACATATCACTTTACACATCAATTATTTATATAATGCCTACTAAATTTCAGAAATCTTATGCATCTCAGTCAATTAATATTTAGTTACTAATTAATATATAAAAATAGTTTACTATAAGCAAATCAAATTCTCCATTCGTCCAATAAAAATAGTTTACTATTCTTTTTTCGTCTGTTCCAAATTATAGTCCTCTTGCCTTTTAAAAAATGTACTAAAATTTTCTTTTTCCTAATGTACCCTTATTTAATTACATTGTTATCAACTCCTAAATAATTAACTTTACCTAATAAATACTCATTTCCCATAGGAAAGATAAAAAAGTGTATGTTCATCTTCTAATTCAATGTATTTATTATAGTAGAATAAATGAGGGTATAATAGGGAAAATATGAAAAAAAATTATGGTTCCAATTACATTAAATGAAATTTTTTAATCTACATGAAAAAAAATGGGTCTATCTTTGTGAGACGGAGGGAGTAATAAACTTTTTCGAAAAGTGTTTACAGTGGCAAGAAAATTCAAAAGCCGCATTAAATGAAAGAAGACGAGGAGTAACTGAGATATAAATGCTCAATTGTTAAAAACGCGACACGTGGCACTTCTTTGGTAAGAAGGGGCTACATTTTTATTTAGTTTTTAGTTTTAGTAGATTTTTAGTTTTAGTAGATAGGTATCCTTTATCCGTCTCACTTTTTTATTTTATTTTTTGCATCGTTTCCCGAGTGTCATAACTCCCTTTTGCGAACGGTCATTTAGCTTGGCTATAAATACCCGAAGCACCTTCTCAGAAACCCATCTTTCTTATATTCCATACCTTTATACAGAGCCATATATAGATTTTTGGCAGAATCCGGTGCTTCAGAATCGTCCACCTTTATGAAGGAGAACAAACCTCTAGTTAACCAAAACATCAAGCAAACTATGGATAAAGCCAGTACTTCCAACGTTCCTCCCTCACCCAATAGCTTCGAGGCCCTTTCCTTAAGGGTGGTGAGTTTGGAAAGAGAGATCCCCGACTTGGAAAGAGAGATCCCCAAAATGGTTAGTCAAATCCAAAGTTTGGAGGAGCGCTTGGCAACCGTCATGGCAGAGCGGGATGAGCTGCAGAGAAGATTGGGAGAACGGAAAGAAAACACTACTTGATGGTGGTTCCCCCCATATAAATATTCTTACTGGGGACACTTTATCCTGTTTTGCTCTTCTACTGTTCAGTCCGTTCTTTTTGTTCACGCTGTAAGTGTACTTTGTTTTTGAATCGTGAAATGTTTGGCCTTCTGTATAAGTCAAGTGTAATCTTCTTCACTTAATGGAAAGCCAGTACTCTGTCTAATTTTTTTTTCTTTTTTCGGTCTACATATTCTGTCTAATTTGGGGCATTAACGTTTTTTATATTATTAACTAATACACAACCATTTTACACATTGAAGAGAGTAATATTTCAGAATTAAAAAAGAATTTAGTGATTATGAGACAAGTTTGATTAAATTTTGAAATGTGGCGTCAGTGCTAACACCAAAGTAGCATATCCTAATTCAATAAAATTTAAATATTTCTCTATATCGAAAAATCTTAATATAATAAAATTTCTACAAAAGTAAGAGCAATCGTGACAGTAAATATTTACAAATAAAGAAGAAAAAATGTTTGAAGGCAAATCATCAGCGTAGGAACTCTCCTAGTGAAGTGCCAACCACTTCATCAAACTCCTTGCCCAAGCTCTCTTTCACATCACCTAGCAACTGCCTCCTTTCAGCGGCAATAGAACCGAGTTGCCGGTCCAAAGTGCGCATCGGTTGCTCCAATTCTTGAATTTCCTTCATCAAAGCACTTATCCTTGCTTCCAAAGCAACCTTCTGAGTTTCAATTTCCTCCTTCTTACGCAGTAGTTTTTTCTCAGAGTAAAAGAGAGTATCAAGCCTATCACTTTTGCTGCGAGTGGAGAGGGACTTCAAAAGACGAACCTTCTCCTCCAGATATGTAGTATCCAATTTGCTCGCATGCAATATGATCAAGGCGCTTTCCATTCGCTCAATGTCAAAGTCGCTCAGCAGCTCAATGGCAGTATCACCCATCACACCGAAGGTGTCATTAAATATACCAAGAAGGTGTGGCCTGAGTGTTGACTGACTTGCCAAAGACCGAAAGAAGGCACGGTCCTTGGTGGAAAGTTTCTGAAGAAGGTCAACTTGCACAGTGTCTTCAATTCCATTCCACATGTAAGAAAAGTCTTGCTCATCAGCGTCGACACCTTCTTCAGTAGAATGACCAGGTTGCTCAGTCATTCCTTCATAATCCACTAGTGGAGCAGGCAGGTGAGGGTTAAAAAAAAGGAGGGAAAGCAATATGAAAAAGGTATAAGCAAAATAAATACCATGGCCACTTCCAGCTGTCGGAAGGTCGACTTGAGCAGTCTCATCAATTTCCTTCGTCTTGTAAGAAGAATCGTCAGTTTGCTCAAGCATTCCGCCAATTTCTCTTTCAATGTTGCCTTCATAAACAACTAGGGGAGCAACGTCCGTAGAGGCTGTAAAAAAAAGTAAAAATAGAAAGGAGAAAGCATGCAGCTAAGAGTTAAAAAAAAAGGTGAGAAAGCAATATCAAAATGTATAAGCAAATTCCCACATCTTGGAATGCCGACTTGCGCAGTCTCCTCAAATTCCTTCCTCTTATAAGAATCCGCAGGAGTATCTGAATTCCCACCGTCGCCGGAAGAATGATTATGTCCCTCACTGAGGCCAGCCGACACATTGCCACCGTAGACAGAATTGTCATCATGTCCCTCAATCAGGCCAGTAGTCCCACCTTCATGTATAAAAACATGTGGACTAATAAATAATTGACATTTGGTTGATAAAAATTTGTTTTACAAATAAATTATACACATTGTCAGTTTTTGCTCCAATGGTTCGTACTTATAATTAAAGGGTCATTTTAAGTACCTCATTTCCAACGAAAGAAAGGAAAATTCATATACCTCCGACAAATGAACTTCCACTTCACTTGCTATTTCCTTCTCTCCTTCGGCGCCCTCACAATGTTTTCCACCGAGGTCATCTTCAGTCTGACCGGCAATGGAAGAAACTTTCTGGCTGGCTGCCTCCTTTAAAGCTTTGACCAATTCCGACAAGGGCACTTCATCATCAGGGAAAGTTTGCGACAATTTTCGGCGTTTGTCGGCCTCCATGGATACAAAAGTAGAGGCATCTGCGTCCCTACTCTTTTGTTTCCGTTTGGAACGACCGGAAGGAGCAATTCTGTTGCCCTTGGGAACATTCTCTGCTATGTCCTTAATGAAACGGCTCCGATGTCCTCTCCATTGCCCTTCAACTGGAAATTCTCTCAAACGGCGGAGCGTAGTTTCCGGTATTTTCACCATATCAGAAGATGCCACTTCGGGATCACTCTGAACGAATTTAATTATTTCGGCGGCTTGTAGATGCCAAAACAAAGAATAGTTAATGGTTTTCCTACCAATGGAAGTACTATCAGCAATCACGAAGGGTTCATCAAGCCGAATACATCTCTCCAGTGCTAACCTCCTAGTAAAAGCGGTCCATGCGAAATCGTGCATGCCCGAGAGAATTTCGATTTTTGCATAAGGGGCAGGAGGCGTAGGAACCACCTGGTCCCAGCCAAATTGCCTTGCAACTCTGTGAGGGTTGTAAGCCGCTGCAGAAGTCTCCAGTTCATTCAAAACAGGTACACAGCAGCGAAGAACACAAGCAAGGGTCTTGCCGATGGTTTCACGATAAAAATTTTGGCGCTAATTCCCGAAATATTCCTATACGACTGAACTGTTGGACCGAAGAAATCGTGGTGAAAAAATACAGTCTTCTGATATGGCCTGAAGACAAAGTCACTTTCAACATCGATGAAATCTCCCAAATTGTTTAAGGACGAAACACCGTTCCACCGTAAGAACCTCAAAGGTCCTCTCTCTTCGTTGCCTTCGGCATTAACATTTAGCGGGGGAAAGGGCTTCGGGGTAGGAGCGTATTTGGGAAAACGTTCATAAATGAAAGGGAGCAGAATCATTATGGGCGCGTAGCTGCCAATCGCATACCGACCCATTGAACGGCGGAAATCGGAATGGGCTCGATCGAGCCAGCTATAAAGATTGCCCAGCATAAAAGCGGCCAAAGGAACGTCAAAACCTGAGGCCAGTTGAACAGCAAGAGGCACAAGAAGCTTTCGGGGGGCTTCAGAGGGCTTACCGGGCGAAATAACTCGCGAAAGAAACATAGTCAAATAAGCGGCCAGATGCCACTTATGGTTACACAACTCCGATGTTTTAACCGTAGGAGTTGTGCTGCTTGAACCCGCCTTCTTAGACTTCCCCTTGGCACCACCGTCAATATGACCAAACACATGTCTGACCCAGGTTCCGAAAGTAGTTTTCTTTGACTTCTTTCCATTATCGTCAATCAGATTGCCAGCTTCCGTGTACCAGCGGTCAAACACGTCAAGAGCCTCCTTCATTCCACCAATGGATTTTTCGTCATAAGGGTGCTTGGTTAAGGGGGCTAACCCAAATAGCTGGCAAATATCTTCTAGTGTAATTGTGAATTCGCCCCAACCCGTGATAAAAGTATGAGTATCACAGCTCCACCGTGAAATTAGGGTTATCAGAGAATTAACAACCGCGTCCTTTTTCTCAAAGTGAAAAGAACGGAAAGCCTCCACTAAATGATAAATACCTGCTTTCATCAACAGGACGCGATATGTGGAATTACTAAGGATGGAATCGGTCCACACTTCCCAGTTGTTGGTGGTTCCGCTGTAAGCATCGAATATAAGCAAAGAGTACGGAAAATCACCACGATCCAAGGCGAAGCGTAGAACAGAAGAAGGGGGAATGAAAGAACCTTTCTCAGGCTCTAACTCGATTTTGGGAGAAGGAACATCGGGATTAAAAGGAGCAACTTCGGATGGATCATTATTTGTGCCATCACAATCGATCAGATCATCCATGATAGTCTCGCAAGCATGAAAGAAGGGAGCAGACCTCCAACAGTTGGGTGGAGGAACATTCGGAACGTGATCTTTAGATAAAGGAATGTTGGCCATTACGAATAAAACTATTCGGAAACAGAAGAATTTCAACGAGAACAAATTTTTATCAATTTTAGGGTTCGTTTGGTCTGGGTTTTTTTTCTTTTTTTCGACCGACCAATGAAGACGTAGAAAACTTTGAATGATGAAAAACCAGTACCTACATATTAGGTACTGTGCAAAAGGAAGTATCGAAGTAGTAGGAGAGAAGCGGGAAACAAAAGTGAAATAAGAGGTGGCAGAAGATGTAAAACAAAAAAATTGTTTAACGCATCTCCCGCAAAAATGGACTTTTAACTTGTACAAGTGGCACAAAAAAAAAATCTTGCTGGAGGACTCTTAAAAAATATTGTAAAGTAGGTAGTAAATTTATAGTATTAAAATTAAATAAGGGTATGTTATTTTCACGTGATTTACGTAATTTGAGACTCTAGTAGAAAAATAATATAACTTCAGTTGTAAAAATTTTAAAAAAATTTTACAAAAAAAAAATGCTAGGATTGATATTCAACATGTGTTAAAATCTTATCATTTTAAAATTTACACTACCATTGGATATGCACTAAAAAAGGAAACAAATAAAGGTTGGGTGCTCACGCGCCCAATTACAACGGGCCCACAACCTGACATAATCACATAAAAAAGCTAGTCGTCTCAAAGAAGACAGACTGGGTGCTCACGCGCCCCATTGCAGTCTTTGCATTTAATGCAAAGATTCAAAATCATTGCGCATATCTGCCTTTCTATTTTTTTTTTTAAATAAGATATTGATATATTGGGACCCACCGAAAAAAAAAATGGTGGTGGCAAAATTGGATGGGTCATGGGGTCCCAATAACAAAACGGCACGTGTCCATTATTATTATTATTTTTTTAATCTATTTCAATCAAATGAACAAATGAAAAAGAAATTAATTTTAACCAAAGAGTGGACACCCGTAGAAGTGATTAAGTATTGTGCATGTGAATTTTTTATTAAAAAATTGACATCAACTTTCTTTCATTCATTGACAGTTTTGTTTTTCTTTCTTTTTTATTCAAAATAAAAAGTTTAAATTTATATATTTTTCTGAAAGAGGAAAAAATTCCTCCTTATATTATATTTTACTAATTCGAGTGTTAATATCCAACTCCTTATTTATATTGATTCAATATTTTATTTTTAAACTTTTCTTAAATTTAAAGTGTAAAAACTAATATTTTGTTTTTAAGATTTGTAAATATTTATCATATCTAGAATTTATTTTTCTCATGATCATATGGAATTTCAAACCAAAAATTATAAAATTGATGTTAATAAAAAATTATTGTGCTATAGGCACAGACAAAGCCATCATTAAATTAGAAGTCGTTGATAGGTGAATTGAAAGGCAATGATAACCTACGCGGATGAAGTAACGTTACAGGAAGCCCGTATGACGGTTACACAGGCAGAATTAATTTAATTAATTTACTGATCTCCTCTTGGTTATCGTGCATCTCTTCGGTTTCCAGAGTGACACCCTAGTATATAATGATGGCCCTAGTATATAATTCCGACTACCATTCACAATTCAAACAACCCACAAACTTCCTTCTTTTCTCTACTTTCACTTTCTCTCTCCCCTAAGATAGCGATCATGTCAACAAGTCCAGTCACTCCTTCGGATATTCATGTCAAGCGTGCCCAGTATATAAAATTTCTCGATGGACTTTCGGATGAATGGGCTTCCGAAAACAAAAAACTTCGAGAGCTAACTGAGAAAGAGAACCCGAATGCTTCAGACGAAGAACGTGACGAGTTCGATAAAAAAATGAACGATGTCTTATTGAAAATAGATGGGCTGATTCAGAAGAGGCGGAAGAGAACAGACGAGATGGATGCATTGGAACTCATGTGGGAGAATAGTAGGAAAAAATAAATGTTTTTTTCTTTTTTTTAATGGTCCGCTATGTATTACTTGTTTTTTAATTATTAATGAAAATTATCAGTAGTTTCGAGAATCTCTGGTTAAGGAGGGTGAACATCTAATTCAGTAGCCTGCAACCATTTTGTCCGAAATTGTTTTAAAAAACAAAAAACAAATGTTTCCCAATCATGAACTTATAGGAAATGCTTTTCAACCCACTGAACATCGTTTTACACAATAATTTTAGGGTGATTTTATTTCTGTCCACCATATCTCGAAGTTAATCCGCGTTATTAAGTTAATCCACGTAGCCTATTAAATTAATCCACGATTGTGGATAAACTGAAAAAAAATATATTATTGATTCAATTTTATAAATATTATTTATTAATGATTTCATTTTAAAAAATCCACTAGATGTAATGCTATAAATTAATTCCGCACAGTTTTGTATTATTGTATGTTTTTGATAAATAATGAATGTAAAGTACTTGTATCAATACAATTTTAACAAATTAAGGAAAATATATTCTAATTAGGAAACTACTTTTAAAAGTAAATATATTTAAAGGAAGTATATTCTAGTTAGGAAACTATCTTTTAAAATAAATATATTTGAAGGATTATTAATTGGTGGATAGAAATAAAATTACCCTAATTTTAAAATAGTAATAAATGTAAACTTGTGAGTTCCAACAGTATTAATTAGTTGCAGTATGCAATAGGTTTACATGCCCAATCAGATATTACTAACTTAAATCGTTGCTTTCGATTAGCCACACAATGGAAACGGTTCGAAAACCCATAAAAATCATCGGGAACGGTTGATGGGGACTTTAAAGTCCCAATATAAATCCCTGCGCATTAAAGTATAGCCTTCCACATTACGTACATCATTAAATTACTAGTCTTTCCTATTGTATTTAAATAGATTCTACAAGCAATAAAATTATTTGCAACACATATACCTCTGATACGAAAAACCTGTTTCCAATGGCTTCACCAATCAAAAAAGCCAAGTTTGATCAAACAGATGCTTTCTCAGGAGATCATCCAAAAATGAAGGCTGACGTCCAAAATCCTCCAACTTACTACAAATCCCCTCCCCCACCACAAACTGCAGCAAAAGATATTCTTAATGATTGGCCCGAGAACCTAGCAGAGCCGTATGATCCAACGGCTATAGAGGAACCGGACGGAGACACCGATGAAGCAAGCGATGAAGAAAGCGATGAGAAGCGACGGATAAAGGCAATGATTACTATCTTTATGGAGACAGTTGATGACCATCAAAAGGGCATGGTGCACTGCCCAGTTTGCTACGCAACTGGCAACCGCAAGCGCCTCAACGGGTTAAGAACTTTATCATCCCATGCAGCAGGGACAAAGAAGAAAATAAGATTCCACAGGGATCTGAAGGGCCGTCTCGATGATCTTCTCTGATGGCAAGGGGTTGGAAGAACGAGGAATAGGTGTTGATGAATGCTTCATAAGAGGGAAGTCTTTTTTTTTTTTTTTTGGTAGGGTTGTGAAGTTTTTTGGGTGTAATGGCTTAATGGCATTTTTAACTATGGGTTTAATGGCATTTTTTAGAACTGAAGAGTACACTATGGGTTTAATGTCATTTTTAACGAATGTAAATATTTTATAAAACATATATTTTCCTTAGGGTTGATCCTTCGGCAAACCCATAGTTATCCCACCGAATGATGGGTGCTCCTTCGGCAAGTAGAGTCTTTTTTATATACATTTGCAAAAACAACGGTAACCTATTAAATAATAGTTAAGAAATGACTGGAACTTAATGGAGATTCGAACTGACTTTAAGCATTCGAACTTAAAAGATTACACTACGGGTTTAATGGCTTTTTTAACTAAAGTAACTATTTTATTAATGTCTGTTGTTCCTGCGGGTGGGTCCTTTGGCAAACCCATAGTTATCCCACCGAATGATGGGTGCTCCTTCGGCAAGTAAAGTCTTTTTTATATACATTTGCAAAAACAACGGTAACCTATTAAATAATAGTTAAGAAATGACTGGAACTTAATGGAGATTCGAACTGACTTTAAGCATTCGAACTTAAAAGATTACACTACGGGTTTTATGGCTTTTTTAACTAATGTAAATATTTTATAAAATGTCTCTTGTTCCTGCGGGTGGATCCTTCGGCAAACAATTAGTTATCCCATCGAAGGATGGATGATCCTTCGGCAATTAGAGTCTTTTTTATATACATTTGCAAAAACAACGGTTACCCTAAATAATAATAGTTCATAAATAACTGGGACTTTAGCATTGGAACTTAAGATTACACTATGGGTTTAATTTTAATTTGAAAAAAAATGAAGAAATGACGAAGTAATATTGTGCAATAAAAATGTAATGTAGATATATAAACAAAATAATGCTTTCTCAAAATGTAATATACATAGATGCATTAACATGTCTACGAAAAAAAGAAGGCGCTAAATTAAGACGAAAAAAAAATATTATTAATTTTTGTTTGACTTCGTCCCTCCTCCATTGGTTGGGCAATTTCTTGAATCGTGGCCTGTTCCATGACATCTCTTGCAATATCTTGGCTTAATAGTCGTTGTACTTTTCCTTTTTCCACGTTGAGATGATTGAGTAGGTCTGCCTTTGGTTGGAACAATTGCTGGGTCTTTAATACCCAATGTGGCAGAGTTTTGGTCCCTTGATATAGGATCATCTCCTTTTTCTTTCGCCATTTTTTGCAACTCAACTACTAACCCAGTCATAGCCTTCATTGCCATATTGAATGCTTTGCTTGATTTGGTAGCGTAGAATGCGACCAAATTACTCTGCGTGCTAATGCCACCATACCTGGTGTTCTCTACGACATCCGGATGAGGGCATTTTCTCTCCGAACCTACTGATGACGGATCAATGATTTTTGCATCCCTTAACCACCTCCTCTTTACTAAATATTCTGGGAAGTCAGCCTTGTTCAAATGCTTCATGACTGAAAAAATATGTCTACATGGTATTCCTTTAGTTTCATACCAATAGCACTCACATCTGACGTCATCCCCATCATGAGAGTAAAGAACCTTACGCTTTGAATCATTGCGCATGTACTTTGTCACTACGCAAACATCGTAGTTAGGTAATTCTGTCCGTTCTAAAACAATGTATTTATCAGCACGTAGAATCTGAGCCCTCACCCGATGAAATATCTCTCTAGTGAAAATTGAACAGGCCTGTTCCTCAAGCAACTCCATGTTGGTCCGATCAAGGACAGCTTCTGTCATGTTTGTTCTAAAGTCTTCTCTCATATCATGGTAACGTAAAGCAGCTAAACCATTGTCGCAATGTCTAAGAAACATCCACAATGGTATATCCTCTTCTAAATCCTTTTTGAGAAAAGCATTCATAGACTCACACCTGCCGGTTGCTCTACTCCCACCAAAATAATGACCACGAAGAAAAGAATCTGCCCACATATGCCTAGTCATGTACTGTGCCTCCAACCAATCATTCTCAAGTAATTCGTGTTTGGCCTTCATTTTGTTCCACTCTTCTTCCCACTGATTATCTGAGTAGTACCTGTTGAGAAGACAGAATGAAAAAAAAAAGTGTAAATATATTGATCGTTCGGAGTAACAATTATTTACCTGAATATTAATCTCTTGAAATCTTCGCAGAATCCAGCTTTATGTATATGTTGTATCGAGTTTTTTATTATGTGCCATGAGCATATACGATGCACAACACCTGGCATGGTCTCTTCTAGTGCCTTGTTCATGGATCGACAACCATCAGTTAAAACTGTATCAGGTTGCTTTCCATCCATACATTCTAAAAATGTC
The DNA here is from genome assembly GCA_021464415.1 of Lonicera japonica. Classification (NCBI taxonomy): domain Eukaryota; kingdom Viridiplantae; phylum Streptophyta; class Magnoliopsida; order Dipsacales; family Caprifoliaceae; genus Lonicera; species Lonicera japonica. The sequence goes on along the minus strand of CM038466.1, from coordinate 64,612,469 downwards.
TCTAGTATCCATGTATACGTTTCAGCCAACTCGTTTTGTAGTAAAGCAAAACCAAATACACAGGTTCTATCGTGATTGTTTGACCCCAATAGAACTACCAATGGTTTTCCATACCTACAAAAAAATTACAAATTAAGAAAAACGTGTGGATTTTATTATGAATGTAAATAATTTGGCATGAGCTTGGAACTCGTACCTGTTAGTTTTATATGTGGAATCGAAAGATAAACAGTCACCAAATAACTGATAGTCGACTTTACACGCTCCATCCGCCCAAAACAAATTTGTCAACCTCCCTTCCTCGTCAGTGGCATGCTTGTAGAAGAATTCAGGATCTGGTCCCTTTTTTGATTCTAAATAACCCATTGCCGTAGATGTATCACAATCACTCCAAGCACCATATTTTTGCCTCACCCCCTATACAAGTCAGGTTTGATACACCCTACCTTCTGCCAACCTCCGTGTTGTTCTACCATATATTGCCAAATGTGGCAAGTCCTTATTCCAGACCTTTTCATCAACATTGCTTGTTCCCTATCTGCTTCATTTAATTTTCGGCTGGATCTAAGAAATGGTTTTTGGTGGGATAAGGCTAAGGAATGGTTGTGATGTGTCCTAAGACATTTAACAAACCATGTGCCATCTTCTTTATTTCTGTTTATTCTAAATGAAGCCCTGCAACCTGTCCTAGTTATATTTCTTGGCTCCCTAGTCCTACGTTCAAGATATTGATATTTATTCTCTCTATATCCTTCATTTGAACACACCCAACTTCTAATTATACACTCACCTACTGAGTTTCTCCTTTTAATTTTCTTACGAATGCTAAACCCCATTATTTTTGAGTACATATGGTAGAATGTTTCAGCTTGTTCCATTGTAACGAACTCTTTATCGACTAAGTCATCATCTTGTATGTCTTCCGGTGCTTTATCAATGCACAAATACGTCATTAATTCTTCCCACACCGTAACATCTGGATCTGTCCATTCTAATAACTGTTGCTTATCTTTTTGAGGTTGATCTTCACCATCTTCATTTTCACCTTCAGCTTCCATGTTAGAAGATTTATCTTCTGAAATCTGTTCTTTTGCCTTTTCGGTTTCAGCAATATGCGTCAACACTCTGCTGTTGCTTAGAAAATCATCATCATCTTCACATAAGTTAATGGCTCCCTCATTTTGGTTTAGAAGATTGAATGTAGATGCAGAACTAACTGAATGTTCCATTCACAAATTATGATGATGCAATATTACTTTCTTATAAAGCAATATGATTACTGATGACTGAATGGTGGAGTACTTGTTTAGGTTTTAAGTTTTGTAATGCCCACTTTCCCTCCTAATTTTTAAGTTTTTAAATTTTAAATAAATGAGCATTGGAAAACAGCAAATTACTTGCCTAACAATCAATGGCCATTGGAAAACTAAAAATAGATAACGAATTGTGCGTAGCCAAGTTTCATGATTTTCAGAAGGCATGCGCAGTAAATGACAAATTTTTTATTTTTTTTTTGCTATTAGTATTGTGCACGTTTTAATATAAATAAATAAATATATGCACGCGTACAACGTAACCAAAGCATCACTGCATTTTCAGTAATACTTCTCTTAATACTCAACATGTCCTTGATTATACTGTCTGATTCTGAAGAGCTACCAAAGATCACAAATGATTTTAACGAGGCAGAAGAATGGTATATTCAGTACGAAGAGGAGGAACAGGTTCAATCCCCCCTGAAAAAGATTAAGAATCTCCATCAAGATGAGGTACAATCTACCCTGACGAAGGTCAACACTCGCCAAGAGGATGAGGTTCAATCCCCCACGAAAAAGATGAAGCCTGATGTCTCTTGTCCTAAAGAGTTAAATCATAACCAAGATGGACAAGTACTGACGGATTACCAGAATGCGGAGTTGACCCAACTGCTGCACAAGCTGCTACAAAATTTGGAGAGATATGCCAAAAGGAAAGCCCTTCTCAATGCTAGCGTGTCCAACATTATGATTATCAACGTTGCAACCGAAAGCCTGGAGAAAAAGCTCAGAGAGTTATTGAAGCCTTCGGACGATGTCTGATTATTACCTCAATCCTATGGTAGTTCTAAGCTTGTTTTGACTAAGCATTATTTTTAGATATATTGTAAAATCTGAAATTCATATTAATATTTAATGTCAGTTCAAATTCTTCATTAAGTTAATCGTATTAGGGTTACCGTTGTCTTTGCAAATGTAAATATACAATCAATATTGTGCCGAAGGAACACGCATTATTCGGTGAGATATATATGGGTTTGTCGAAGGAGCCACGCGCAGGAACCGCAAACATTTTATAAAAAAACTACATTAGTTAAAAAGTCCATTAAACCCAAAGTGTAATCATAAGTTCCAATGTTTAATGTCAGTTCGAATGCTCCATTAAGTTCAATGTATTTCTGAACTATTACTGTTGTTTTTGCAAATGTAAATATATTAAAGCAATATTGTGCCGAAGGATCACGCATCATTCGGTGAGATAACTATTGATTATTGAACCGTCCATCTCTTTTATTGTAGGTGCACACGTAATAATAACTGTTGGAATGCACGCACCTGTTGGGGTTTCCAAACTGACAACCCTTCATATTCCAAGAGACTAGTATATAAACATGACTGCCATTCACAAATCAAATCAAACCAACCATCAAATATCTTATCAACTTTCAATTTTCTGTTTCAACATGTCAACTCCTCCAAAATCTCCATCGACGTCGAGCCCACCAGAATCTCCATCGACGTCGAGCCCTCCAATATCATCGTTAAACTTCACTAAGATGTGCATCGACAATTTGATTTATGCTGAACGATTGACAAAAGAGTGGGAGGCTGAATCAAAAAAATTTGAAGAGGCCTATAGGAGGATGAAAGAGATACTGGAGGAACTGAGGAAGGCAAACCTCGAGATGGAAGAAGCGGCGGAGAGAGAGAATAATGAGAAGAGGAGGAGAATTTGAACTTTTTTTTATTACGAATTGGGTTGGTTTCCTTAATGTTAACGTAGTAGTGTTGTTTTTGCTTTCTGATGTTAACGTAGTAGTTTTCTTTTTGCTTTCTAATGTTATCGTAGTGCTTTTGTTTTTGCTTTGTAATGAATATTACTACTAATTAATATTTTAATATTTCTTCCCGAGTTCAATGACAAATTAAACATATTATATTTTTTCCTTTTTTCCAATACATGTTAACATTTGGACTTCCAACTGAGATTGTATGGACAGAGAAACTTAATTAAAGTACTTGAAGCATACACACCAAATTTACTCTCCAACCGTGTTTAGAGAGAGGAGGAATACAAATATTTAATCATAACTATTGGCATGCATATTGATTACCGTGCATCATCATTGTAAAAAATAATAATAACTCTTCATTAATCAAATCCATTGGCATGCAAATTGAGCACCGTGCATCATAATAATAACTTTTCATTTTTTCTTACAAAAAAATTCAAAACAGTTTACATGTTCATTTTCAAATAAAATTCTCGAACATCGTTCATCAATATATCTCTGTGCTTGTTGTAGTTAGAATTCGCCAACCAACATGCTAGTCTACACCGATCTTCATTTGAGTCGAACTACAAAATAATTACAAAACAATTAAATAAAGGAAACAACGATTGAATTAATTAGTAACGCTAAACAAATAGAAATATCTTACCACAAAGGATCGAGAATCGACTTTACATCCAGATTGCATAAACAAAATAACAAACATGCCGCAATCAAACCCGTTAGGTTGCCTCGGAACGAATGATGCACGAACAATGCGAAAACTAGAAAAACTGAAATTTCCAGGCTTCTTTCTAATCTCTCTCTCAAGTCCCAAGTCCAAATTACGTAGCTGGAATATATTAGGAACATTACAGGAAAAAAAATGACATTTTATGAACCTTTGAAAAACAATCAATGTGGAATAGAGATCCCGTAATTTTAAACTTACAATATCCTTAATTCTTGCAGAATAAAGAATAGGTTGTGTCGCATCCGATAGAGAGTCCCAAACTTCAACAACTTTTGTCTTCAACAACACTCGTGCAAGAATGTAGTGTCTTGAAATTAAAATTGGAATGAATACCTAATGTAAAACACATTACCAATTAGTTAGATATAGAACGTAAAACGAATTACGAAAGAGATAATATATACTTGCCTCCTCGCACTTGTCCATGCATCCCATAAACGTCTTATAGTAATTCATTGTTCCCCAAACTTTGTGTAGTGTTAGATCACGATGTGGCAGATGATCCTTCTGCAAAAAGTATAAATTAATAACAATAACTAAGTTTTTTAAGTAAGTGATTCAATCAACGGCATACTCACTATTAATCTCGCAGGAAGATACCACTTTCTTGCCTTTTGGCTAGTTCTGGATCTCTCATCTTCGGTCAATATTTTGGAAACCATAGTAATAATCTATTTCATAAATAAAAAAAGTCAATACGACCACTACGTGAATGAAACAGTACTTGTCTTATTTTACTTTAAAAATAAAAAATATAACAATAAGAAGAAGAAAAACCTCAGATTCTATTTCCTCATTGGGACCGAGATATCGAAAATCAGAACGCAAAAGGCTATGATCACCACTCGCCACGATCAATTGGCTGATACAAACAAGAAAAATAAATTAGTGTAATTCAAACAATATATTATATGAAGAGTTAATATAACTCACTCTTGCTTTACAGATTTCGAGAATATGTACTCCAACAATTCTCTTTCCTTTGCCCTGAACGTATTTTTAAGTTTGAAATCTTTGAACAAACAAATATTCACTGGCGTCGTACAAATACTTCTACGAACTTGATGTGTTATTATTTTAATACTATCGTCATTCGATGACTTGAGTTTCTTTCGAGACATAAAGGAAAACTCGTCATCATCCCCGTAACAGTTATCATCAGAAGAGTTTCTCTCTCTCTTGATAAACTCTTTATCAACCATCAAACTTTTTATCAAACTTAATTCGTTCTTCACTGTTTTTAATTCTCTCTCCATGCGTATTCTCCATTCTTTTTCACCTACCTCCTTAACCTGATCACTAGAACTCATTTTCTTTAAAAACTATTCAATGGATCGAATAAACCAATCCAATATAACTTAGTTTGTGGTCCTTTGTGAAACTAGCTATCAAGAGTTGTAAGTAGAAGAGATACTATATATCAGATCTACGGTGTGATAATACAAACTTCGTGACTAGTGTAGTATTAAATAATTAATTACTTTGGTTCAATAATCAATGTGTGGTGTTTGGCAAATAATATTTGAGATCATATTTTACAAGGGTAAAGAATAGGGATATCCCGGATTGGAATTAGCAAATCATGGAATGAATCTCTAATTTAAGATTCCTTAAAATTAAATGGAAATAAAAATAAAAATGCCATGTCATCAGGTAACAACAAGTTACCCACTTAACCTGGCACTTAATGGTTTGTATTTCTTCAATGTGCATTAATTATGTTAGCCAACTACTCATTTGATCTCAACCATTAATTTTTCATCCAACGGTTAATATTAGAATAACCATCCATGGGTAAAAATAGCGGTAACCATTGAAACCTTACCCATATATATATATATATATAAATATATATGTTATCTTTGCAATGTTATTGTGATGTTTGCATTTATTCTCATTGTTGCACATTGTGAGATGTAGACATTCAAGGGGACATGAAGGGGAGCGTTGAGTGTGGTAAGATAAAATTTGCAGGCATTTTATTTTAGAAAGGGACAAGTTCCATTATGAATTTATGATAAAAGATTGTTATAAATGCCTAGCATAAATAAAATCTGGTAGAACATGTTCAGTTCAGTTCAGTGTAATAAAATAAAACAATAATACTGGTATATTTGAAAAAAACAAAATTAAATTGTTTGATCAACTTCAACCCACTCATTAATCTAATATTTTTGGGTGTGCCAGCATATATATGGGTGATTGCTATTAAGAGAAAGTAGATTTTCTAATGTAATGTAAATAAAGCGTCTCTTAAAATACTAAAAAAGTATCATTAAATATCATATTAGAGTGTTAATTAGTGAATTTATTTTGAGTAGTACGAATTCATTAATCATTTTGAGTAGTTGAACACTTGAACATCATACTTTGAAAATTACATCTAATTTCTCACGTTAAATTTTTCCTTTTTAGTGTGTATGGAAACTCTAAATTGGAGTTAATACAAATTTAGTTCAAATTAATAATTAACCAACACAATTGAGTTAGAACACACACTATAGTTTATTGTAAACTCTAGCTAGTTTTATTTCTCTTTCCTATTAATTAACTTTAACTTTAGTTTAATCTTTTTTATGGATGTATATAATATAAGTCATATTAGGTTTTAAAGTTTACTAAATTTAAACCCACTCGATGCACATGCGATTTTATGAAAATTGAACATACTTGTGCAAAAAATTGTAACAAAAAAGAATTGTCAACCTATTTTATAATTATACAAATGAATTAGAATATGAATAAAAGAAAGTGTACACTTTCTTATTTATAAAGTTAAAAAGAAATTCAAATTGATTTATAATATAACAATAAAAATAGATTATAATTAAAATAAAAAAGACAAACACCATTTTGTAAATTCTTGAGATATATGTATATATATACATATATCTGTGTGTGTGTGTGTGTAAATTCAGATTAATAAAATGAACAAATATTTCTCTTTCACATATATTGCACCATATTTACCAAAAAAATATAATATTTTCATTTCTAAATTTCGTTAAATACTTCATTTGTCAAAAATTATGATTTAGGAGATTAACAAAGTTTTGTTCACAAAAGAAAAAATAAAAATAAAAAAGGAGATTAACAATATGTAACTAATTCATTCTTGCATTAATGTCTGCCACATGTATGGGTGGTATTTTGTACAATAATTATCGTACCATACTATATTATATATTATCATATTATACAGAAGTTTGGTAACGGCATAGTACTGTAGGTATTGAAAATAAATACCGATGGTATATCGTACCGTACCAAAAAATTAGTACTATCACAGTATACCGTAACGTGCGATACCAAATTTTACCAATATTACCAAAATACCAAATATGAAATATCATACAAATAACCTCACATACATAATACAACGCACGGTCCAAACTACATAATCTAAGTGATCTTTAGTCTTTAGTAATATTAGAGTTCACTACAAGAATTTTACCTTATATGACTGTTTTTAAAATTAACTTTATGTCAATTTTGATAAAAGAGTCATTAAAGGTAAGGTTTTTGGTTTTTATGACTGTTTTTCAGGAAAAAAAAAGAGAAGAAGAAGAAAAAGAAGTCATTTTTGTTTATTTTTTATGACTCTTTCAGATTAATTGTCATGTATGTTTAGTAACTTTATGTCAGTTTTATCAAAAAAATCATAAAGGATAATATACTTTTTTTGTTATTTTTATAACTGTTTTTTTGGAAAAGGTTGTCTTTATTTATTTTGTATAACTCTTTCAGGGTTAATACTTATACAGGGTTATAAACTATAAGTTACATTTGAGAAAAGTATTTTAAAGTTAATTTTATGTTCGTTTTTGACAATTTAATTATAAAAGGTAAAAATATTCTAGTGTTATGAGAATTTTATTTGATTTATATATATATAAAATAAGAAAAAATGGTCATATGTATATTTTTAAATACTGAATGTGTCACCAAATCGAGAAGAGGAAAAAAAGTTTTAAATTAAAGTGAAGTCTTTATGTTGTGAAGAAAAGAAAAACTGTACTAATAACCGATAAAATTAATTAGTAACCATTTACTTATAATAGCGTTGTTTGGTAGGTAGGGGTGTCCATCCGATCTGATCCGGTCATTTTAAACCATCCGCATCCGATCTGATCTGATGTCGGTTTTAGGTTTTGGCATCCAATCCAATCCAATATATTTTACCAATCCAATCTAATTAAATGTTGGATTGGATCGGTTTCAATTCGATCCGATTAGAAGTTTAAAATAAGATATATTAAATTCTTGAAATGTTCAATTTTAATGTAAAACAAAACGAAAACTACTTTTAAATTAAATAAAATCCATTACAAATAAAGTTTAAGTGTTCAACCAAATAGCTTAGAGTTAAAATGTCTATTGTCTAACCAAAAATACATAATTAAACCAAGTGATGAACCATACATGATATTAAATAACAAACTAAGATTAAATTATTTCAAAGTGACCCCTTGTATATATTAAATTATGCTACCAATGAGGGAGAGACATGTGGCAGCTCTAATAATGGATTGGATTGGATCGATTCCTCGGTTTGGATTGGATTATGAACACCTCTATTGGTAGGGTGATAATGTGCTTCTTGTTTTGCTAGCCTCATCTTGAGGTGCGAAGATCAAGTCTTGCAAGTAGCAGGTTTTTATTTCCTTTTGAAAGTGATATAATTTATGAACTTTTATTTTAACATGAACTTTTTGTGACTCTCAACCATATAACATTTTTTTAACACTAGGAAAACAGTCATAAACAAACTTTTATGACTCTTTAAAAATCATAAAAAAAGTTAAATTCTTGTGGTGGTTTAGTAATCTACCAAGTATCATCTACCGAGCTACCCTATATTTTTCACTCATTCTCTCTCATCTTCATTCTCTTTGCTCAATATAGTCTTCGTTTCTCTCATTTATTTCAACTTTTCACAACTCTATTTATTTTTCTTTAGGTATATGTTATTTGTTTGAATATGAAAATGGCTAACTAATTTGAATTAAATACTTAATTTGATTTCTAAAATGACACCCAATATCCAAATCAAGCCATGTTAATGAGTTCAAACAGTATCCAAATCAAGCCATGCTATAATGCTACTCTCTTAATTGTCCTTTTTCCCCTTTTAAAGTGTTGAAAGGAAAACAATGCTTATATAGTTTAAAAAACTATTTTATTGAAGTAGCAGTTATTGGCAAGATGTTATGTTGAAAAAACTATTTTTTTTAAAGCTTGAATTTTATTTTTTATTTGCAATATATATACCTTACTATACCAAAATTTCTAGCATACCGAATTCGGTATAGTGAAAATTTTAATATGAAAATGGTTATAAATTTTAGTGTATCAAATTTTTGATACGGTATATAATACATATAATATGATACGGTATTGTTATAAATCCACCCTTAACCATGTAGCAGTCCTACAACAAATCTTTCTCACTCTTTTTATTTTATAATATGGTATATAGATTTTTGTTTAAATTTATGTAGAGTTGAATGGTTGGAGTATCCCCTTACACGTTTATTTTTTTGGTTACAGACATGAAAAGTAAAAAACAAACTACATAACAATATTGCTAGCTGTTTGACGCAGCGTCCTCATTGTTCCCGCTTGGCTCAGCCAAAACAGAGAACTTGTGTATTTGTCTTGATCTCTCTCTCTTCATCAATTAAATACACTGTTTACACATAGTATAGATGACCATATTTTAATGATAAATTTTTATTACTAAACATAATAAAATAACTTTTAGCGACAAATACAAAGTCCGTACCAAATACCCTCCACTATTTATAAAACAAACAAAACTCATCAGCAACTTTAGTTTCAATTCAAAGGCACTGCCCAAATTGATGACTAGCTAGAAGTACCTCTCTCTCTCTCTCTCTCTCTCTCTCTCATCACATAGCATTAAAGAAATAAGATGGAGATGGTGTTAATTAATTTATCAAGAAGACATGCATGTTCTCATATGCAAGAAATTGGATTTATCCGCGTCCGTCTAATTTTAAAATTCTGTGCGAATATTTAAAATAACCCCCTTTTTATTTAATTTTGTAAATAATTATATTAAAAAAAGTTATATCACTTTTTTTTAAGATTAAAAAAATGTAATACAAAAAAAGACATAAAATGTATATAATAAACTCAAATGAAAGAAGAGAGTGGATTATTTTTTCTTCCAAAAAAATATAATAAATGGATATTCAACAACAATTGGGAGAGAGAAAGTGGGAGAGGTGTAAGGGAGTGTTCATCATTAGTGACTAATCAAAAGTATTGTTATAGTTATCTTTGAAAGAGTAAAAAGATAGGCAAAAAAATGAAAGTGGGGCTAACGTAGAACTTCACATATTTTATTAGTTGTGCCTTTATAATTTGGGGGCTACTATTAACACACGCCATTTAACTCTCTAACACTCCATAGGTACACTTTCACTTTTCCTAACACTCCACCACTCCACCACTCCACATTTAATTTTAGGATTAATTAACATTCATCTAAAAATCACTCCAATCTTACTCTCTACCACTCCACTCTCTCTCATCTTCAATCTTCTTCTTCCACAAATCAACCCATTGCCATTAAGGATTTTTCAGAAATTCCGGTTGGAATTAAGCATTCAACTCTCTCTATAATTCAAAAAAACAAATCACACCACTCACCCCACAAATTTCATCTTCAATTTTCTTATTTTAACTTTTTCTTTAACAATCTAATAATTCTACTATTTTTTTCTTGAACTTTTTTGTTATTTGCTAAAAAAAGTTCCACCAGTGCAGACACCATATCAAAAAAAAAAAATCTGCCATGGATGAAGGTTTACTCGGTTCCTAAGAACTGAGTGTTGTTCATCATACTTGGCCAAAAGGAACCGAGTAAAGCATAAGTCACTTGGTCCTAAGGAACCGAGTGGAATTAGAAAAAAAAACCCAAAGCTTAACTCGGTTCCTTAGGACTGAGTAAGCTGTACTTTATTCGATTTCTTAGGACCGAGTAAGTTGTACAACACTCTGTTCCTAAGGACCGAGTAAGCTGTACAACACTCGGTTCCTAAGGGCCGAGTAAACATTCTTCGTGTTTTGTTTCTGTTTTTTAATTTTTTTTGCATTTGTTTGTATCCAATGATTTATAAATGAAAGGAAACGTAAATCAATAACCAAAATATAAGTATCCTACTTCTTTTGGAGATGAATGATGATTTGGACAGTGGTGGTACCAACAATGATGGAGGTGGCGGCGGCAATGGTGGTGGTGGTGATGATGATGAAGAAGAAGAAGATGAAGAAGAAGAGGCGGCAATGATGCTGGTGGTGGTGGTGGTGATGATGATGAAGTTTAAGAGAGTGTTTAATGTTTTAATTATTAATTAAATATAGAAAAAATGGTGTGTGTCAATAGAATAATTAACATTTTTTTAAGGGGGTGTTACAAAGTAAAATGGAGTGTGGCATTAGCAGCCCCCTATAATTTTAGTTTTGAATTCGAGCCCTTTCTTTGTCAACAAATAAAAGTAAACATTAGAACTTAGCCCCCTCATTTTTTAAATTAAGGTTGGTCACTATTTAGGTCCTGGACCCTATACGGTTGTCCACCCTGTACCTTTGTCAAAATCACAAACTAAGACATAATCGAAAAGGGAAGAAACTGGTCAGTTTCGAGCAAGGTCGGTTGTGTCAGTATTGGTTCGGTTTTGGTTTTAGCATAGGAAGATTCTAGATGAAGAATTTTTTTTTCAAAACCCACTTAAGTTGTTATGGAAACCTTATTTTTAGAAATCACAACATAAGATATAATGGGTATGAAAATTTTAATTTCAAAACCCATTTAACCCTAAAAGAAAAATAGGAGGAAATAATAAAAGGGGTGGTATGTAAATGAAAAGCTAGGGCTTCTTCCATGTAATTTATATATCTCGGTTCGGTTTGGTTTTTGGCTGGTATTCTTGATTAAGAGCGGCCAACTGAATTGATGGTAGTTGATTTTTTAAGCAGCAAACCGAAAATGAACCACAAATTAACAAAATCGCCAGTTTTGGTCCATTTCAGTCCGGTTCGAGCTGGTTTTTTGGTTATTTTGCACACCCTTAACCTCAAGGCCAACTATGAATATTATATATATATATATTATAAGAAAGTAAAGAGATGGATATAAGTTATGACACTAATTGTTGTAGGAGGTAATTATTAAATTCAACCACCCATGTGTTTGATATCCTTTTGTTAAATTTAACTTTTATTTGTATTTTTGTATGCTCATATGCTTATACACACAGGTGAGTGTGCAACGCTTCTAATTGGATACAAAGAACTCACAAGTGAGGGATTGTAGTTTGTTGGCTTCTTTTCACTTTACCACTATTAGGGGTGCACATGATTATGAGTAACCCGAAAAACCGAATCAATCTGGCCTTACTAATTGGTTTGGTTAAGTTTATAAAATTAATTGCTTTGGTTTGGATTGATTTTTTAAAAAAACCGATTGGATTGGCTTGGTTCTGGGTTAAGTCTTTGGATTTACCGAACCAATCCAAAATCGATAACATTTAATTTAATAGTATGTAGTTTTTAATTTTATCAGTCAACTTGGTCACAAATATACCAAAAGTATACTATAAATGACTTAAGTAAGTGATTAATCCTAATCAAAATTAAAAAGTGGTTTCATTCCCTAGACACTCTTACCTGTTTAAAATTTTAATTTAGTTAAATACTTTTCAAACTCATTAGGCATTATTACAAGGTAAATTAATTAGCAAGTTTAAACTAAACCATTAGAGTAAAAAATAAATGTATCAAGTGTTGATTCATTAATAATACGAATTCTTTCTCTTAGTATTACTTGACTTTAATTTGATTTAATTTTGTTAAATTTTATAATCGACAATCCAATCCAAACCAATCCGTTGTAGTTTGGTTTGGATTGGTTTGGTTTTTTCATGTAATTGGTATGGATTTGGCACAAATTTTTTGGAATCAATTACATTGGTTTGGTTTAGGTTTGAATAGTAAAACGATCTAATCCAAACCGTGTGCACCGCTAAACCCTATCACGTTTGCACCACCTTAATTAATTATCTTTTAGAATTGGATCCTCTCCAATATTCATTCAATTTAATTTCTTTCGTTGGGTCTGATTCGAGGGTTAAACTGATTATTTTTGCCATACAACTTGGTAAAGATGATCTTTATAATGAATGATCATCTCCACAAATATTCAACAAGAAATTCAAACCGAAAGTTTAATTTGGTATGTGTATATATACATAAAAAATATGTGTCCTTTCTCCTTTTTAAATTAATTGTCTCGCTTTGATTTTCATAATTTTTTTAAAAAAACCCACTAATTTTAATTTGATAAATGGTCGAGAATGTAGCTAATTTTCTTTTGTGAGATATAATACATTTGTAATTATAACCTCAAAATGAAACTAAACTATCAATTTGAGTCACTCCAAAAAAAATAAAAAAAAATAGGACTATCATTTGGGTTGGAAGTATGTTTTACTTGTACTTATTCGTGTAAAATTCATTTAGGTCCGAGAACAAAACCGAATTATTATCAAAATAATATCAGCCATCTTTTGAGAAAGTACTTTCTCTAACTTTAAATTAATAATCCAATTCTAAACTTAAGTAATTTTTAAGAGAACATAAATTTCAACTAAATCAATTGTCAATAATACAATTTATTTTTACGAGAATATGGTACATTAGTTTATTATATATATTTTTTAAAAAAATAAAATTATTAATCTAAAATATTCTAAAAGAAACCACACGGAGATGTAATAGCCCAATTAAACGGATAGTCGGCCCACAAAATTTGACCCACGGTGCACTATTACAGGCATCAGGTCGGCCCAATATGTTGGTCCAATATCAATTAAGCTGTTGCTCACCTCCTTGAAGAATGTTTACACCTTCACCAAAATTAATGTAAATTGGAGATTGATATATGAGTTAGGAATACACGTTTTCTCATTTCTTGGTTATTTATATTCAAGTACCAAATTAATATCTTTTTTTTATATATATAAAAAAAAGGTATAAAGGTGAAAGAAGTCAAGGTAAGATGTTAATTTGAGAGTATATGAATAGTATTTAAATACTTACTTTGAAGACCTTTAATATAATTTTTAAGCGCAACCTGTGCATTAAGAAAAATATTCCTTCCATCTTAGATCAAAGTTTAGTTCTAAAAGTCATTTTTTAATAAGAAATATTAACTTGGTGCTTTCATTTATTAAACCCTATTTATTTTCTAATTTTTATGACATTAGATTTTAGAAATGTGATTCTTAAATTAATTCGATGTAACAGAAAAATGATACACGATAATGTATATTGAAAAAACTGATGCTAATAATCATGTAGCAAAATGGAAAACGCAGATGAACATTTATACATCCCAAAATGAATCCTCTGTTTATTGCAGAATTCAATCCAATAGATTACTGGCATGCACGCATTATCAAATTGGACTTCTTTAATTTATAGATCGAGCAATGCTGATCTTGTGAAAATATTCAATATAATACTTATAATAATGACATGTTATCATTAATTCAATGAAAATATATAAATTTGGAGTTGGCTCTTCTTCATTACCTTTTAGTCCAATTCTGCCCAAAGGGGTTTAGTTCGAGGACTAAACAGATGAATTTTTTCATGATAATTTCTAAAGATGAACTCTATGATAAGTAGATCCTCTCTAAAAATTTTCATCAAAAGACTTAATCTTGAAATGGGTGAGATGATGATCTAGAATTTGAATGGTCAAAAATGAACAAATGTATCAAATTTTTATCACGCCCACTTTCAGTTTGAATTTTTTTGATGAAATTTTGTGGATATGATCTACTCATTATAGAGATCATCTCTATCAAATTTCATGAAAAAAAATCATCCATTTAGTTTTCGAACTAGATTCCCTTGAATGAAATTGAATCGAAAGAGTAATGAAGAGGAGGCAAGTCCCATAAATTTAGTAAATCGTAGACAAAACTAACGTAAAAATTGAGGGGAGAGAATCCCTCACCTTTTAAGAAATAATTTGAGCACGTAATAAAATGTCTTCGCTGCAACCATTGAATTACTATATATATTCTAGATGAAACTGAGGTCAATAACTACGAAATAAAATCTAATAAAATTAAGAAATTAGGGCGGATCCTAACAATTATGTAAATGAAATCGCACTAAAATATTTATTTTTTTTGCACTGTAAGTTAATTTCTACCTTTTATTTTTTATACAATTACTCTATCACCACAAATTTCCTCATTTAGGACGCAAAATGATTGTACAAAATTTGAAAAGTGAGAGAATAAAGAAGCAAGTTTCTCAAACTTTACCATAAAAATACTCCTAATTTTCTATTTAAGCATTACTTTGAAATAAAGTTGCAATTGTCAATAAAGTGTTTCTACGAAATAAAAATGTCAACAAATTAAAGTGAACCAAACAGAGATGAAAAGACGCAAAAACATTTCTTTCTTAATTCAATTCACAACTTTTCCTTTATCAACTTTCAAACTTCAAAGGGAGTGTGTTGCTGTTAACTAACATATAGATCAGATCGAGAGGTTCCGTGTATATATCCATCTATTCTAATGGAAGAGAGATTTGATGTGTATATTCCATTAATTATTAAAGTACCATTCATGCTTTAACAAAATAAACGCTATTTAAACAAGGATTAATTTGAAGCCATAACCTAAAATTAAACATACTTTTACCACTAGATGGATCTGGTACAGATTGGTGGTTTGTAGCGACGAATTTTTCATCATTGAAAAACATCTCTCCACATACATGGCATGAAAATTCATCATTTACCATTCTATACAAGATCCAAACTGTCTTTACCACTTAATTATCTTATTTTTCTTATATATATTTATTATGCTTTAAATTTTTATAACATGTAAAAAAATTATACATGCATGTAGGGTCGTCTATGAGTTCGAGGGAATAAAAATGAATATGATATATTTATATGGGCGTAAAGGGAAAGGGAGAACAGGTACATAATATTTTAATAAAAAGATGAAATACATAAATTAGGAAAAGGCAGAGGTTTTATGTAGGTATAGTCCAAGAAGATAAGTAGAAGAAGAAGAAGAAGAAGAAGAAGTATAGAAGGGTTTGATAGAAACGTGTGGATATGATCCACATCAGTTTTTACTCAGTTTCAGCTACACATTTCGCTTTCATCCAACAATCCCCAAAAACCTTCTCTCTCTCTCTTTTTGCCCTTTTCCTTTAAAGTGTCTTTGTTTTCTTCTCTCTGTTTTTTACCTTGGCTTTGGATGACTTGACAATTCAAATTGAATATTTCGACATGATTTTTAATATTGGCACCCAAAAAAAAAGTTACTTAATTAAATGCATCGTCAATATATTGCTTATACAAATATTTACACTTTAATGTGGGGTTTTTGGTGCCCCGAACGAAGTTGTCGAAGAAATAATTTGTGATATGAGAGGAGTAGTTAACCCATGGTTGCGGTACTCAGTTTTTTTAGTTGTTTTACATTATTATTTTTTTTTTAAAAAAAAGCCTACTTTAATCACAAATCATGGCCATCTTTTCTAAATCATAGTAGTGCATATTACTTTCTTTAATATAATTGTGATAATTATAACAATAATGACACTATTTAGCTGAATTTTCAAATAATATTTATCATTTCTGTCCGCTAGCTGCCTCGATCTCTCTTTAATTATGTCACAAAATTAATGCATTGATTTTACCGCCTCAATATAGTATATAAAGATATTTACCAATATTTGGTCTCACTTTCTATACTATTTAAGTAAGATGCATTTGTATTTTTCAAGTGCTAAATAATATAATAGAATAAACATGATTCATAGCCCCATTCATATGAAAAATGTGACCCACATAAATATTTGATTGACCGCACATGAATATATATGTACAAAAATATAGTACTTTTTTTTGTTTTGAAATGTTGGGAGAAACTGTATTTCCATGTGTCCTTTTATGTGCCATATATGCATAA